>OX456984.1:53566891-56005443 GCA_949752695.1 Melanostoma scalare | reverse complement strand
AAAATATATCAAAAAAGGACTAAGGACAAACAAATAAGAAGAACAAAAAAAAAAAAAAAAAAAGATGTGGCAAAAATAAAATATGTGCACATCAAACGGACAGGACGGACAAACCGTCGTCGTCGTCGTCGTCGTTGTTGGACTCTGAGCCACCATTACGACAACGACAACTCACTCGTTCAGGACTAAAGTTTTAAGTTTAATTCTTGAACGTTCAACTTACTCTCAAAGGACGTCACATGAAATGCAGGACGAAGGACCATTCATTTTAAGTTTTGTTGCCCTTTTTTCTCAACAATACAGTGGTGCGATGGCGATGTTCGCCTTAAATTGTTGCACTGATGGATAAAGAACAGCGAAAATATTTAAAAGGATAAACAACAAAAAAAAAAGTTTTTCATTTCCAAGTAGTAGGCGGATGGATAAATAGACCGATAAAATTGTCTTCTCAATGCTTCGCCGAAATAAATAAAAAAAAAAACAAATTGTAATAATAATCCTTTGGTGGCGGTTTGGTATTCTTTTTCAGAGGAGTGCGATGCGTCGATCTCCTGCGGGCGACTGCAGAGATGATAGGATTTGTTTATGAGAAGCGAGTCCGACTCTCTACCGTCCGTCCGTTCGTCGGCGTCGCATATCGTGATGTTCTGATGAAATTCACTTAAAATGTTTTGGACAAGCATATGATTTTTTAACAAGAACGCTTTTAAAGAACACCCCAGCAGTAGCTCAAGCTAAAATAAAACGTGACAGGACATACGTTTATTTAAATATTAAAAAATATACCTATAGGTATGCAAGTACGAGTATATAAAATCAGTCTGTCCATCACACAAGACTCGTCTGCTTGGTCTGATTGAAATTTTTTGACAGGTTTAAGCTGACCAGGAGGAGAGGGATAGGAAGTGGTGGGACATCATAGTACACCTGATTCCTTAATGCTTCCTACACGCTCTCTGTGATACACTTACGAAACTTCCATAACATACCTACAGATATCATAAAGCAGTAAGCATGTATGGGATGTATATGCTGTGCATGTGAGACTGAATATGTTGCCAGCCAGTGTGTTGGGCTGTAATCCTCAGAGACATGCCACAACATAATATTCCCTTTCATATCAAGGATGTGGCCATCGGCTTGGACAGCTTGTCGATCTTTATTATGAAAGTTCAGTGCTAAGAGCTGAGTTTCGAGGTGGTATGGTTTATACTACTGGTATACTTCGTGGTGGGCGAAACTGTGGACATGTGGTCTGTGGCTTTTTCTTCCTAAACAAACTTTCTCTTTTGCCATAAGTGTGTTTTTTCCCTATTTTTTCTATGTTTTACTTTAAATTGTAAAAACGCTTTCAGGGCTTAAAAAGTGATGGGACAGGTTTATTTTTATTCCTTTACACAATTTTAATGGACAAGTACCTAGAAGGTATCTTTTTTTTTATAAAGTTATTTATTGTTCTTGATTGAAGTCAAAGATGTCAAACCATTGAATTTGACGTAAGAATTTTGTTTCGTTAAAAGTTACCAAACAATTAGATAGAATTTCAGCATTTCTGAGTTGTCACATGAGCTAAGTAGACTCGGTCAAGTCATAACTAGTCAGTGGGCTACAGTCGCAATGTGGACAATGTTTCGGTTTTGAATATTCGTTAAGGAAAAACAAATTGCTAATTTTAACGAAGCAAGAAATTCCGATCGTTATTGAGAAACACGAATATATAAGTGGTTGCATCGGTTTCACGAATTCAAAAAATGTTTTCCTATCTCATCAAATACAATGTCTATAGCGTAGGTATACTGTCCTACATTTTCAAGTTGATCCGTATCTGCACATCATCTGCATAAATATCAACTGAGAGATTCAATAAACATTTCAGTAAATCGTTTATATACATTGTGAACAATATTGGTCCTAAAATCGAGCCTTGTGGCACTGCAAGGCTTAGAGAAAGAGAATCGAACGCGGAATTACTCAGAGCGACTGGCTGTGATCTGATACTTAAGTATAAGGCTATAAGTTTTGAAAAATTGAATTATTCAAGAGGTTTGATGTAGAGAGCATTATTATTTACTGTATCAAACATTTTAAAGAAATAAAACAAGATTGGAAAAGTAACTTTATTCTCATCAACGGCTTGACTTATGCCTTCAGTCACATATAAAAGAGCAGTTGTGCAACTATGCTTTGCTCGAAACACCGATTGATTGTCACATATCATCTTAACGTTTTGAATATACATATTTATCTATTAATCGGTGAGCTCATAATTTTTTCAATCACTTTCGAGAGAAACGGCAATTTAGCACATTTCCAGGTATGAAAACTTTAACCGACATCAGTTTACGTATTATATAATTACATATATTAATCGACTTGGAGACTCCCAATATGAAAGTGCCTGCAGATGCAGAGACATGTTTTTCAACAACCGTTGCGTTGTTCCAAAGGCAGAAGAGAACTATTTGACAAATTCAATGTGGAAGGACATTTTCGACAATTCTATCCATTGTCATGCGATTGCTAAGATTTTAACAGATTTCTACTGCTCTCTTACGCAGACAGACAGGAAAAAAGGAAGTAAGAAGAGCATTCCAAGTGAAGCTGGCTGGTAAAAAACTTTCAAAGGGATATGACAAAAGAAAAAGAAAAATTATGAAAAAAAAGTAAGCACAAAAACTGGCCAGATACAAAAGCTCTTCTGAGTTTTGCAAATTGGCTTGGAAACTGAATGGAAGGCAATTCAAAATAACGGATAATATAGTTCGGAAACCCTTTTTGGTCATTTCAAGAGCTTACTCAATCCACCAGTTCAGTAAATCTTCTTCCATTATGCATCACCGGGACTCGTAAACAATACCCTTGATTGGTATATATCCACCTAAGAAGTTAAACTGGCTTTGATAAGCCTAAGATAAGATAAAGCGGCAGGGTCAGATGGAATACCAGTTGAATTTTACAAGTATGATACTAATGCGTTCTGTGAAAACTTAACAATCGTTTTCAATAACGTTTTTGATTCTAAGAACACCGCATCAGTTTCAGGAAGCACTGATTTTTCCTTTATTTAAAAAAGGAAGTGTTTCAGATCCTTTTCTGAATGCATCATATAAAATTTTTACTGCAATTTTACAAAGATGGTTATCGAATTGAATTGATAAAAACAAGCTTTTGAAAAAACTCCAGGCTGGCTTTAGGTCAGGCTACTCAACGGAAGATCATATTTGTGTACTGACGAGCATCGCTAATTTTCAGCTGGTGTTAAATGAAAAACTGTACGTGATCTTCGTTGATTTTAAATCTCGTAAGACCCTCATTTATAAGCTTTTTGGTTTAGTAATGTCTCTGAAATTTGGCAGTATAGTTCAGAAGCTTTATGAAGATACACAAGCTGCAGATTGGAATGGTTAAGTTATATAAAGTTGGTTTTGTTATGCGACAGGAGCAAGACAAGGCTGCTCACTTAGCCCGCTTCTATTTGCACTCTTTATAGAGGATATAATGGACTGCTTGCCTGGAGGCATTGAATATGCTGGAACGCTTATAAAAGCATTGCTCTTTGCAGACAATATTGTTTTGCTCGTATATTTCGCTGAATCACTTCAATCAGTGATAAATAGACATAATGAGTACTGCAAACAATGGGCGCTGATTGTTTATTTAGAAAAAACTAAGGTGATGATTTCTTAGAACGGTGGTAGCAGGAATAGCTCGAATGAAAAGTGGAAATTCGATGGAAATTTGATTAAGGTTGTCAATGAGTTCCAATATCTTGGTATTCCTTGCACGAAAAATTTCAATATGGAGAAGCACCTCAATGAAAAACTCGAAAAAGAATAAAAGAAATGCGAAAATATTATTGGTCGAGTATTGACACGTTTTGCAAACAAAAGCTTTTTTTATAATTGTTGGTATGAATCATTTTGATAGCACATTTTGTTCGCAACAAAAAATGTCCTTGGAAATGTCAATAAATTAGACTTTGAGTGCGAGTTATATTGACAAAACTTATGAGGGTGGTTTGTCACTCCTACGTCTGATTTGTATTCTCTAACTCAATAGCACTCCGTAGTTTTCTCCCATTTATATTAAGTTCCTCTTTGAATACACTCTTCTGTTAAGACATAATTAAAAGCCTATATTTTTATGCAGTTAACACGGCTGTTGTCTCTACACACGTCGATCACAAATACTTTAAAAATTATTAATGCTAAATTCCACTGCCTTACTTATGATTGATCAATAATTGAGAGAAAAAAAGGGTTTGATATTCTTTACTCAGAATTCGTGATTATGTGCAAAACGAAACATCCTATTTCATTTGAAGAAAAAAAAAAACGTGTAACTAATTAAAATCTAGTTCTTTTTTACCTGGCTTACTCAATCAAGTTCAATCCGATGTATAGACTCCACTCATTGCATTGAAGTCACCTGATCAATGCATCTGCTTACTTAAGACGTTAAAAGATTAGAAGTTGTTTGGCCTGCTGCTCTGGTTTGTCCAGTCAATCCTGTTGTTCCTCTTGTTCCTGTTGTGTTTTTTGTTATGCCAAATTTGATTGTTAGGGATTCGGCTACAAAAGTCTGCTCACTCTTCCAAAAAGTTTTCCATGCGTCACTAGTTCATCTTTAACTGAACAGCTTTTTTAATATCACAGATCAATTGATCCACTAAGCCATGCCGTTCCGTCTGTTCCTTCAATCATCTTTTCAACTTTGAGCCTTTAATCATTGTCCATTCGATATGTTTAGATCGCTTTTGTTGCTTTTCTACTTAATCATTTGGTTCGTGAATTCCACTAACTTTGCTCAAATTCCTAACTTTATCTCATAAATAAAATTTTAGGGGATATCGCAGTCCATTGTGACAAAAAAGATTATTCTACCGTTTCTTAAACTGAGTTATTTAACCTCACTTAAAGACTCTTGTACAGTTTATTGAATTTGATAAGACCAAGGGCCTACATTACGTCTTAGGAGACATGCAGGATTTCTATCAGCTTATGATGTGACCCCGGGCATTATAGCTTACTGCTTTTTTCTATATGCTCCTTCTTTCTTTCGGTGGTGCACGTGGCGTGGTGATTAGCATATCTGCCTGTTACGTTGGAGTTCAAGGTTTGAATCCCACCAGAAACATAAAATTGTTCTTCCACGTGTATACCCCTGCGCTTTTAGCAAAGAATTGGCAATGTCTCCGAAAATAATAAGAATAAAAATTCCATGAAAAGCACTTTCTTACTTATTACACGGCCACGACATTGCTCTGCCTGAACTGAGTTTTAAATTTTTTTTCTAATTCTGCTTCTCGGCCACTCAATACGTGGCCGGGCTCTTAGTCGTGTGGAATCGGCATAAAATTGTAGTTCATCCAAATGCGTTAAACTCCAATGCTTATGGCATCACCGTGCTCTTTTTTTTTTACTTTATTTCTTCGTTCCATTTCATGAAGTTTTCGGGTAAGCTGAATACAAAAATCCTACTTTGGCCAGTTCGCTTACCACCCCGGTTCCTTGAGAAGAATGCTTTCATGTTCTGGAACTCAAGGCATTTGTACTTTATAACACAGCTTCTGCTAATAAACGGTGTTTTTTTAATACTTGTGGTTTTCAAACTGACGACACTTTGTCAGAGTTGATGGTGTTTTTGACTGCTGTCATTTGATTTGTGCTCAGTTTAGTGTGCAATTTCATCGTGGAAAAATTGAAGCCGCAGGACCACTGGATACAGCGTACGATCGGTAAATTGTCTCGAAGTGAAATCGCTGTTTAAGCCGATTAGTATATAATTTCGAATTGCAAAGATTTGAGTTACTTTCAAGTGCTACCCGTGTTGTATGGTAAGGATGTCTGCCTGTTACGCGGGAGGTTCTTAAAATTAAATTTTTTTTAACGGCAGGTCCTCCGATAGTAGGTAAATTCATTGCCATAAAAGCGCTTTCTCGATTAAAAGTTCGGAACCGGCACACAATTTTAATCCCCTCCATTCACTCACAAGGCATGAATGTTAAAAATGCGCTAAACCCTGGGGCTCCCCGCTCTGCTCCGCCATCCTTTGTAAGTTTGTACTTCCAAAATCGGTCGATTTAACAGAGCTGGGCTACATTTTGTGGGGTTATATGAAGTCGCTTGTCTACGCAGATAAGCCTGAGGCAATTGCCTTGTTGCTGACCTCAAATGCAATAAAAAGTGGTAAAAATTTCGAAAATTGCCCTAAAACGTAATAGGACACCCTTATCGTTTTAATAAAGCTAATATTTTTGAACATAAAATTAAATTAAATGCATTTTATGTTTTCTTGAAAACCACAATTTTTAGACAACCTTTTCAAAAATGATTAAAATTTAAGTGCTTTGAACTGATTTTGTTCCCATAGAAGCCGCAGACGATACTTAAGTCTCGTATGTTGTAAATTCTAAAACTCATACTTGAATGCAGAGTCCCCTATAGGCTCGTTCTTTAGATAAAACAATCAGGCTTTGTGTCAAAGTTGTGACATTGGTACAGTTGCGAATAAAGGAAGACTCAACTTAGTGGTCCTAATGATTGAATTGAAAGAACTTGCTTTCTAATTCAGAAATAAAAACGTGAGGCGCCCCAAGTCCACATTAAAGACAAATAAAAACAAACTTTCTTCCTAATACTACTCTGGTGAATAGAACCCCCCCCCCCCCCCCACGTCTATGAACAAATTTCCAAATTTGCCCCGACAACCAACTCCATATTCAACTCCACTTTCACCCTCTCAACTGGCCGAATACTAAACTATCACTCAACTTCAATCTAATTTATGACACATTTCCATCAAAAACGTGTTCTCAATGCCTCTGGTCGTAAACATGTGTGGCAGAAAATCGTCGTGCCGTCAGTCGTTGAAATAAATTTCTATGACATTGCGGATGTGTATGATATATTGCTCTACACGTACACGACAAACCGTTAAAACAATGTAAACCCTCCTTTTCATTTCTACACCCGAACCAAATACAGGTGCGCACCCCAGCTCTATCAGGTATCTTCATCATCAGCACCATCGCCCACCTTATTGTTGCACCAAATGCAATCCATTGCAGCAGTCCTTCTCCATACAGCTTAAGGGCGATGGCCACACTGCAACGCAATAACAATAATTTGTTGCAAACAACTAACCCATCTCCCTCAAAACCCCTCACCTATTTTGCCGCTTATTCAGCATTGACGAAAACGACCCAGAGACAAAAACATGAAAATAAAATATATAATAACGAAAATATCCATAAATCCATCGAGTGGTATCTTTTATTCAACTACCGTCGTCATTTTGGGTGGCAATTGCAATGCCAGACCTTGTTCACCCACCACCCTCTTGTAGATAGTACCAACACTCGTAAGTAGGCACAGGCTAGACATTCATGCTGGCTGTATGGGTCGAGCAAGGGTAGGTAAGTTAGGTATAGAGGTATAGCAAGAATAAAAAATTGTTTGGTCATAAATTAAGTTCTCATAACGTAATAAAATTTTACACTGACGTTTCGCCATCAAACGTTGCATTCTGCAATGACTCACTGTACCTAACCTGTACAGTAAACTCTCTCTCAGGCATGGTGCACGCGGTGGTGGTGGGCTCTTCCACTTCCAGTACCTATCCAAGTTCGTGCCAATTGCACTTGTAAGTTGGCTTCCGATTTATGTGTACCTGTGCGACAGTTATTCGCATGCTTTAGCCCCCTTTATCAGTGCAGTAAATTCAATTTAAGCAAACTATTTGTTTTGAGCTAAAAAAAAAAGCAGAAAGAATCACGATGATGGCTGCAGTTAGGATGGATGGTTACTTTCAACATGAATTCACGGTAGTAGGTATAGTGTATTGGGTCATGCGAGTTCCGTAAAAGTGCTATCTGCAATGTGAAAGCCAAAAGGCTTATGTCAGACTTAATTGGTCAAGCCTATAAGCAGCACAATAGCATAACTAACATAGATATTATGTACCCAAATAGAGTTTTGCAACACCACCTTTCTGTAGTGGAAAAAAGACTATCAGAATCTTGAGACTAGTCTCAATGAAGTAAAAGGAATTGCAATCAAAATAAGGATGTTACTTCTTAAGTCAAAGCGATTGTCTTTGATGAACTAAGAAGTAGACTGGAAAGAATGAAAAGATTAGACCAAATTTCATTGTCCACCACTACTAGAGGACTTGTGTTACGCAAGACCGGGACCGACAACAGGCGGCTACTGAGATTGTGAGCACAACGCCGAGTAATTTGAAGGCTGCTTGGATGACTGTTGTCTGAGAAGATTGTAAGGTTTATTCACTAAGGATATTGGTAGCGGTAGGACCTCTTTGATCCTAGTTCAAAAAATCAAAAAAGTTAATTGAAGTGGTCAGTTGAAGAAGGAATTATGTGGAATATATGCAAATAGGTCGTTTATAGACATTTGCGCACAAAAATTCAAGTTAGCATGAGTACCCAATCAATTAGTGGCAAAATTAATCCCTTCTTCATCTGCACTTTTTAATTCCGACCTAATCAATTCTCTTCTATGGTCACTATCAGATTCCATTCAACCTCTACGAGTTCTTTCCACCCCCGTTCGATCAAACTACCCTCAAAAAAAAAAAAAAAATTTAAAAATATTCCCAACTTTTTGAGGAAACTGCTTCAGCATTCACCACAATTTAGTCACACACCAACGACTTGTCAATCAATAAATTGTACATGCTTCAGACGCTAAGCCTTCTTCAAAGCAAAACAAACAACAAACATCCAAATAACCTAAAAGCAAAGGCACCTCTTTAAAATATTCATTAACTCAGCTACCAGATATCAACCCCTCTATATATTTGCAGTGTAAGGATATTTCAGTATTTCGTATTTATATCCTTTGTGACGGATAAATGTCCTGCCGTTATCCATCTTTCCATTGTGTTTCTTAATCCCTTGTCGACTGTCTGTGACATTCGTATCACTTTGATGGGCAACCAAACAAAATCAAAATCAGATTCAATAAAGTTATGTTTTAGAGCGATTATCATGACGTCAACTTCCAGAATTTACAAAACAAACAAAAACAAAGGCAACAAAAAAAAAAAGTTGTCGACATGGAAATAAACATGAGTTCTTAAACGTGATTTCTATTTAAATCGTTATCAATGCCGGCAGCAGAACTTTTTTCAAATTACGATTTAGTGATTTTGTGTTTTCATTGAAATATTAATTAAACTCAATTTAGGAGAAGAAATTTTTTTTTTTTATCTAATCAATAGATTTCAATAAACATAGGTAACGCGTTAGAAGCCGAAAATATCAAGAAGCATTTATCTAAGAAAAGAAAAAATAAAAGTCCTCCAACAGGAAACACACAGAAATCAAACGAGTCACAATGACCATAGAGATTTCAAAAGGAGCATTACGTTATAAAAAAGGAACATAAAAAGTGTTCGGATTGAACTCACTTATCCAATGTTAAGTAGATACTCATTTAAAGTCTCTGCACAAAACTAATGGTACATCAATATTCTGAAAATCAATTCGAAAGTTTGAAAAAATTGCTGCTTTTTCCTTACACTAAACAAACTACTTGTGAAAATTATAAAACAACGAGAATTTTATATATATGATAACAAAAATATTTTTGTTATTGTTTTTATCAGGAGTTGAATAAGATCGCGTTAAGAGGTTTATATTGTACCTTTGGTTTTTGAACGAACTTCTTCAACAAAGTTCTAATTGCACTTCGTCGAAGACATATGCGGCCTGTAACACAAAAATACAAGTACTTGTAACACAATTGAATAATGGCAAGTGTCAAAAATTTCTGTAACACAATGATAAAATTTTGTTTGTTCTTCTACACGTGTAATGGACATAATCCTATACAAGTGGCTCTTGACTTGTAAAATTGCAACTTTGTGTTACAGACAGGTGGCTAAATTGTTTCTAACTAGAACACTGCTGTTAAAAATAAACGGTTAAGCTGTCACCCATCAGTCAAAATAATCTGTTTTGAATCATATCAGGTAGGAGCAAGGATGCTTGAGATGTACCTGATCAAACACAGAATTCGTGCTCTAGTTTTTGGCGAATAAATAAATAATAAATAAATAGGGTGGCACAACAGAGCAAGGGGCTGCAGGGCCAAGCGCATTTCTCACAACCATTCCTTATGAGTAAATAGTAGAGCTCTTAATACTCGCATACCCGGGTACCCACACGGGTACCCGGGTACCCGCAATATCGGGTATTACCCGGGTACCAAAGAACCGGGTATTACCCGGGTAGCAAAGTACCGGGTACCCGCTTATAGCGTAAAAATAATACGGATGAGGAGTAAAAACACATAAAAACAAAGGAATCTGATGATAGGATTGGCAACCGTGAACTTAGCTTAAGTGTTTGCGTTGCATGTTGTGTTGTTATGATTAGCTCGAAAAACTGAAATAAAATTTAACAATTGAATCTTAATATAAAAATGAAAATATCAATTAAGGTTTGAGTCTGCGGTGCTCATGTATCAAAACGCCCTTTATTAATTTCCTAGATTGATGTTTTTAAAGAACTCATACCTGCTAATATTTAAATCATTTGATGTCGATATTCGATAGATATTTCAAAGTGCATTAGAGAATTTTCACTCCCCGCTACCCATAACATAGCACTGTCAGTTATAGCTTACTTTGTCGGGTAACCGGGTACCCGACGCGTTACCCGTGTTACCCGGGTACCCGTCAACTTGGGTAATACCCACTCTACCCAGGTACCCGGGTACCCGGGTAGTTGTTATGATGGGTATTACCCGGGTAAAATTAAGAGCACTAGTAAATAGAGGGGACCTACAATTTTCTGCCGGTTCCGAACGGCTAATCGAGAAAGCGCTTTTCATCGAAATTAATTTACTAACGGAGGACTTGCCAATTCCCCTCGAAAGGCGATATCCCGTGGAATATCTCAGCTGGGATTCGAACCACGAACCTCTGGGTTAAGAGGCTTACATGCTAACCATCACGCCACGGGCACGGGTACCTACCTGTTTTCGGCGAATGCACGCCTTATTTGAAGTCAGATTAAAAGGGATTAAAAATTGTTCGTATCGTTTTAAGAAACATGAACTTACTGAGCATTTTTGGCGACTTCAAATATGTGATCAAGCCAACGAAGTTCATCGTTTACAGACATGCTAAGTACTGAGAAGAGTACTATAGAGCAGATCGACTCGTATGAAGCTCATTTTGATCTTGGCGGGTATGTTAACAAGTAAAATTGTCGCATTTGGGGCACAGAAAACCCGCACTCATACATTGAAAAGCCGATACACCAAAAACGAGTCATTGTTTGATGCGGATTTTGGTCCAAAGGCATAATTGGGCCATTTTTCTTCGAAAATGAGCAAGGAGTGGCCGTTACAGTCAATGGCGATCGTTATCGGGCCATGTTGAACGAATTTTTGTTCACAAAAATTGAAGAGGAGGTTATTAGCAACATTTGGTTTCAAAAGGACGGTGCTACGTGCACACAGCCTAAGCTACACTCGAGGTTTTGCGCTTTGTTTTTGAAGATATCATTATCAGCCGCAGAGCTGATGTCGTTTGGCCACCTCGGAGCTGCGATTTTACACCGTTGGACTATTATTTGTGGGGTGCCGTAAATGATAAGTGTTACGCCAACAAGCCAGAGACAATTGACGCTTTAAAGGACAATATTGGTGAACCCATTGGTGAAATACAATCGATAATGTGCTTAAAAATTGGACCGATCGTGTAGGCTACTGCATGGCCAGCCGAGGCAGCCATTTGAATGATATTATTTTCCATTATCAACCGGAAGGATTGTACTTTCAAATAAAAGAAAAAATTTGAGAAAATATTCAGTAGTTTTTTTATTATATCATTTTCAAAAAAAAAAGTTATTTGGCGAACCCTTTAACACTTTTATGATTTCAATAGCTGTTGAATATTTATAACTAATGTGACGTCATGCTCCGAAAATGTTCTAAAAACTTAGCCAGAACCGACCGGCCGTATACCACCCAACCATCATACAACTAAACAGAGTGCTTTGCACTTGATGAGATTGTAGTCGACAGCAAATTTGTTTCTCGCTGAAGAGGAGAGCGAAGAAAAAATAAAAACACGTCGCCGACGCGACGCGACGGTGCTATCCTGTTCACTTGCAGCATGCCTACCAACATTTACAAAATGACCTTGAATAAAGCACGCAGCTTCATGAAGTTTGGAGAAGACTTGCTATGTCTTTGAAGTGACTATTCACCGCTATCACAAGGCAATTTTAAACTACGAATCCCAAAAAGATGGGGCTGAAAACATAGTCAAAGTCAATGTTTTTCAACAGATATTTGGAACTTCTTAGCAATAATTTAATCAATAGTAACGAATTATGTCGAAAAACATTTATTACGTGGGTGTCTATGATGCTTCCTTTTAAGTATTCCTAGGTAGTACGAAATTGTTCCTACGGGATTTGTGAAAGGGGCCATTACAAATGCATTTATGTGACCTTCTGAATACCATACTTGAAAGAATTGTACAATTGTGTAAAAACCAGAAACCTAGGCTTTAAGATGCTAAATAAGTAGTAAAAAGAACAATCCTTGATTTCGTTTTCAATTTTCATTGGCAGAATGGGTGCTAAATAAAATTTTAATATTGAAAAAAAAAATGTAAGGGCTTCCAAGATTAATTTTAATATTTTTTGTGATGATTTTCAGGCACTTGGTATATTTTTTAAAATTAAATAATATATATTCAACAATTTACTAAAAAAAAAAAGACTCACCAAAAATTTTTTAAATTAAATTAGGACTCATCAAAAAGGAGATAAGATTGTTGGACATGAATAAACGTGTCTATACATGAACAGACTTGTTATTGATACCAACAAGATCTCGACCCGTGAATTCACAATGATTTCAAAAACAATTAAAACTTCACAGATAATAGGCAATTATTTACTTGAATTAATCTAAAACTAACACTTAAATTGCAAGGAAAATAAACATTTAGGGAATACACTTCAAACAATGATTGTAATTTAAGAATAATTTAATGAAAAATTAACGAGAAGCATTTGCTTTTATGACCTAAACAAATTGCGCAGTAACACAAACTGTCATTAAATTCCCTTTTGCATAAACCGGTTTGCTGAACAAAAATTCAGCAAGAGCCAAAAGAGCAACGGAGAGAGTTCATTCATTTCTTCTTTTCTTTGTCAGTTTCATTTGTTTGGACCAGCGTTACCGTTGGATATTTTGGAAAAGTAGCAAAAAAAAGTGGCACTCGAAAAAAAAAGGTGGCACTTGAAATTAAAAACGAAACAACACAGTAATAATGCATGAAAAAATTTCACACATCCCAAAGAATTCATAGGAGTTGAAGAAAATACTTAACTTTAACAATCATTTTAAGGTTTATTGCAACGTAAGATAAAAACTAAAAATTTGACAGCAAATAAATAAAAGTTTGAATAAATAATAAAAAAGAGATAAATAATAATTTATTAAAAAGAATTCGTAATACACTTTACTTTCTTGTGATGGCTGTTTCCCTATATTTTTTTATAAGAAGCTCATCAGGACTCCATTCAGCTGTGTCACATTTGCTTACTAAATTTAAGGAATCCAACATATTTTCTCAATTTTCAGTTTTTAATCTGTTGGTGAGTTTACTTTTCATCAAAGTTATTTTGGAAAAAACCTTCTCAACGCAGGCACTGCTATGAGGAAAGGTTCATATTTTTGCAACAAATTCATATAAGTCGGAAAAAGGTATCATTCAAACTATTTTTAATGTTACCCATTTCAAACCAAAAAATTTATATTGTTCGATTACCTTTTCGGGACTTATGGTAGAATTACTAAGAACGGAAACTAGTTTAAAATAAGTGAACTCTTATTTCGACTTGATTACTTTGGGGTCTTAATGCCTCCAAATAGAAATTTCCTACGTTCATTTTTGATGTCAAATCGATTAAATATTTCATCCCAAAGTATTTTATAATAGCTTAGAATATTTTTCTAAATTTCAACAAGTTCACTTTCCGTTAATATTTGACTTACAACACAATTTTCAGCTTCCGAACCAAAGTATATATCCGAGGTCTTTCCCTTCCGTGATTTCCCTGCAATAATCTTTCGAAAACCCGTCGAGCCGGAGCGTTTGGATCCATCCGCTATACATGGGCCAACACAGTCTTCGCAAAGATCATTCGCAGAACTTTTTTTTCGAAACGACCAAGGGTTTGCGGCTTTACGGCGCGGAAGCATGGACTTTATCCCGCTTTCGATAAGGTCCATACTTCCGCGCAGTAAAGCAGATCTGGGATGATTAAGGTCTTATACAGGGTTACCTTGATTTTTCTGGAGAGGGTTTTGTTTCTCAATTGCCTTCTTAACCCAAAGAAGCAACGGTTGGCAAGAGTTATTTGATCTCCGCACTGACATTGTTTTCTGTGTCTATAGCGGATCCTAGGTAGACGAAGTCCTGTACTACCTCGAAGTTATGTCTGTCTATTGTGACGTTCTGTCCAATTCGTCGATGTTCTGTGTCCTTGTCTGATGACAACATAAACTTCGTTTTTCCCTCATCGACCATCAAACCCATTTTTGCCGCTTCTGTTTCAATACTCGCAAAAACATCTATGACATCACGCTTCTTTTTTACATTACGTCAATATCGTCTGCGTAGGCGAGTACAGACTTTTGAAAGATGGTTCCTCTGGTGAGAGTTTCTTACAATTTTTTCAAGTATGATGTTGAAAAAATCGCATAACAGTTTGTCACCTTGCCTAAAACCTTCAGAAACACTTCGACGAAACTTCTCTTTCGCGGCAAAACCTCGGCCGCTGATTCGTTGACTTAAGCTAAGGAGTGACTTACACAGCCTATGTGCCAAATATTCGGGATTCGTTTTTTTAAATGAGTTTATTTCAATGTAACACACACATTGAACAAAACTCATTTATGTTGAACTATAAAACTTTGAGTACTTTGAGTAACTTTTGTACGCATGAAAGATATGAAAAGGTATGGTAAAATGGCATGGTGAATTGCTAACTTTAGTTTTACTTGTGGGGAATGCTAAAAAAGTGGCACAGACTGAAAGGTGGTGGCTCGGTGGCACAGCCTAAAAAAAAGTGGCAATCTGACACTAAAGTGGCACAGCGGCAACGCTGGTTTGGACCCTTCTTAGGTGCAGGAATGTGGAACTGTGGTCTGTGGCAGGGATGGAAAATGAACATTTTCAATTGTACTTAAAACTGATGATTAAAAATTGTACTGAAATGGGGTCAATTGTATCGAAAACTAGCTAGAAAACTTTTTTTTTCATTGCCAAGGCAATAATTAAAGCAGCACATCCAAAATTGCTCATTGCTCCGTAGGTCTGATTGATATGAAAAACGTCAAGCAACTAATATCTCTCAAACATGTTTGTGTAGTGTGTGGCGAAACTATGTTTGCACAAACGTGTTTTTGTAGTGTAGGGGCCCTAGAATTCATCTACACTTGCAGTCTCGTTTGATATATTTTTAGTTAATAAATTGCTTGTTAAACATGAAGTCGATTTCGTTTTCATTTGGAAATAAAAACAAATTTCAAAATGAAATTAAATGATCCAGAAACTGCGGCTTCTGGAATAAAATATTCCAAAGAACTTAAAAAACCGTTATCGATGTCGATTCTATTTTTGATGTGATCCAAAAAGTTTATATAAAATTTTTTGGCATTTTCCTTAAACTCTATTAAGTCTTCATTGTTTATGCTATTTTCAATGTAAAAAGATTCTACCAGATCACCGCAGAATACGTTTTCAAGAGGTAAATGATTATCATTTAAATTAGCTCTATAAATATCTTTGCGATCTATTACATTTCTTGACATAAAATTTCTACAAAATTGCTTGAACAAATGCTTGACTCGAGGGACTATGTGACATGAATTCTAACATCTTCAGCTTGCATCTCTAAATTAAGTTTATTAATCATACCTAAAGCATAAGATAAGAAGTAAAAGTAAAATTTTGTTGCGTTGTTGAGATAAGTTGAAATGAAATTTAGTTTTTCTTTTGAACTGTGGGTTTCAAAATCTGCCAAACTGTAATAATACTTTAAAGTACTCCAGTGTTCAATCATCCGATCAATCGCAGCCTGTTAAAAATGCCAATAAAGGATTGGTAGAAAAAAATAAATTACATTCAAAATAAGTTAAGAATATTGATTATCTGACGGGAAAGCCATCGCGTTGCATTATAGCTTATGATAACATAAAGTTCTGTTCCGAAATGTTCTTGGAAATTTTTGAAATCTTGTCTTCTTAAGGCGCTGTTACAAAAATGATGTCAAATTGCCCTTATTGAAGTGTCGATATTGCTTGGTAATTCAGCAGACGCAGCTTTTGAAGACAAGTTCAAGTTATGACAGATGCAACCGTTAACTATTACATTTGGAACAACTTCTTTTTTTTTTCATTTGCACACAAATTCAAAAATGGTTATAATGAAGAGCTAGATGAGTGCACATCGGAGATTTACTGATTGGTATAAAATGGGATGCGTTTAAAGTGTGGTAATCCCGAAGCAATTATGAATATCGTTTAGAATCAGTTCAGTTTCTTGTTTTGATATTTTTTTTCGTGAAATACATATAAGATGCCAATTCGCAAATTATACTGAATTCTGTCCAATTGTACTTTTGTACTCGAACAAACTCAATTGTATCGAATTCGGTACAATTGTATCGAATTTTCCAACCCTGGTCTGTGGTATCTACATGGCTGAATAATAGAGACTGAGAGTGAATGCAGTTTTCTACTGAAAAATTATTCAAGCTCAGCTTTGGCAGAACTAAATCAAAAGCTCATTTTGAACTTTACTAATTCCAATGTGGATTTTTTCAGCTTTTACTTGAATTGTTTAATTCAACTAGTGTTTGGTAAGGTTTCGTAGATGAATTCGTTTGTCCAAACAAAACTTCCTTTTTCAATTTTCGTTTAGTTCGTTTTTTGTTTGCTTCCCCTTTCTTGCGACTTTTTTTTTAATTTTTTCATTTCTATTTACTAAGTCAAAGAGAAGACAACAATGAAAGAGAGAATTCTGCTAGAGATCAGGACGTTAATAGTTCGGTGATCGCATTCTTGCTGCTTGTTGCTTGAATTTTTAAATTTGAAAGAAACGTGCTAGTTTCCTTCAAATTTAAAAATTTATTTTAGAACAAACCTCCTGACGAGGCTATACTGTTTCGAACGAATTCGACTTTTATCAGAAAAAGCACAAAATGTTATTGGTCCAATCTAACATTCTTCAAAAAGAATAATTATCTGTTAGAATTTTCTTCAGTAAATAAGGATTTATTAAAACTCTATAAACCAACTAACTTCTTGATCCTACTTTCTTTCGTGACATAATATCGTCTTTAAAACTGACCTTTGATTTTCAAATTCTATTCCAACTGAAACTGATCTACCAGCCACATGCGATGTGGTTAACGTCTTACTTTAAATTTAGTTAATAAACAATAAACATTCAATATCCTTGGTCTTTGATATTATTAAGTCATTTTGTAAAAAAAACAATTTCATTGAAACTCCCTTGCCATAT
This sequence comes from Melanostoma scalare, assembly GCA_949752695.1. NCBI lineage: Eukaryota > Metazoa > Arthropoda > Insecta > Diptera > Syrphidae > Melanostoma > Melanostoma scalare. The sequence goes on along the minus strand of OX456984.1, from coordinate 55,987,860 downwards.
TGAACAGTTTTAAAATTTGGAACGTTTGGAACATTGTAAGCTTTTTAAACAACATTACAGAGCGCATTTCAAAAATTTTTGTAAGAATCGATTAAAACACTCAAATTTGCATCATATTTCATATAAAGTACTCAAAATTTTTATTGGAATCGATAAATGTTGTCCCGGCTCCGTTTCAAATGATCCATTCAGAAAGTTCACTTTTTCAAGCATTTCGGCCTGTATTCCACGAATTGCTTGTGTTATGTTATACTGTAAGGCTTCAAACTTCAACCGTGTTCGGCTTGTTCTTATAGACTAACGACTTTATATAGCCCCACAAAAAATAATCAAGAGGCACAGGATCGCATGATCTTGGCGGCCAACTCCCATGGCAATTGCGTAAAATAATGAGGCTGTCTAATGAACAACACGCGCTTGTTGCGGGTACGACAGTAAAAGATGCAATCCATAAATTGCATATCCCAACAAAATAGTTAAAAACTAAAAATTTCCTAACTTAACGCTCCGTATGGTTCTGTTTTCTATAGCCCAAGCCAAGTTTTCCAAGTTCTTGGAAGAGTCAAGTGCGACTTTAATATAAAACTGAATGTCTAAGTCTATCCTCTCAAAAATTCATCAGCTTGTGGTAGTTATTACCTTGATCATCTCACATCAATCAACACCCCATGATCGTCTCACAAAACTTAAGCCGACAACACGGGTATTTAATTCATTAATTTGTGGAATCATTAAAACTCATTCCCGTCTCAACCTTTGTTCGGTTCAATCTTAGTTGACAAAAGCAAATTCCGAGAAAGCATTGATTGTAGGAACAACTTTGCTTTTGATTCTTCTGAAAAGTTGTCTCAAGGTAACCAATTTCAAGTTCATAACTCAGCAGCCTTAACAAGAAGAGAAACACCATTTTACTTGATTTATGACTACCACCCTTGTCAAATGGCATGTCGGCTTATCTGATGTGAGACATTTACTGCTAATTGTCATCAACTTTATTGCATTAAGGATTTTCATTGCAAATATGATGACACAGTTTTTGTTTCTTAAGAAATTTGATGTGTTGAGGTATCGTGGATGGAAATAATCTCTCAGAATGGGAATCATTTTGAAATATCAAAGTCGAAAAAGAAAGAAAAAAAGTTTTTTTTTAGTTTTGAAAAAGCTGTTGGAGGATAATATGAAAAAATTGCAAAATATTAGAAAAAAGATAAACGAATTTCTTAAGTCAGTCTCACCTTTTCAAATTCAAAACAAAACTTTATATTTGTCGGCAGATGGAGATCGAAATATACACAAAAAATGCAGAGTCAAAGACGCCTGTTTACTTCTTAAGATGCTTCAAACACATCTTCTTTCGCAACTATGGAAGTTATAGGAATTCTTGTGCAAAGTCTTCTTTTACGAAAAATTTAAGTTTGGACTGCAGCACACAGGGAACGTTTATTGAACTACCAGAAATGATTGCAAAACCTGCGGAAATGCACATGTAACGTAACGACTACGTGCAGCCGGAGAAATAGTGGCAGCTCTAGACTGCTGCGAAGCTGACATAAGAAAGTGCAATGGAATAGGCCTCAAAATTGGAAGGTGGACATATTTCCAAATTCAATCGGTTGACATACTGCAAGATAAAATCTTCGAAAACGGACTCAAGCTAATGTATCTTGCTACTTAATCCTGTTTGCAATATAACACTCTTGCCGAATATATTTATCTCATTGCCGTTGCGGCATCTCGAAATTAATGAAGGTTCATGGTGATCTAAATATCAGTCAAACGTAAACCAAATTGATCGCTTGTAGCGTTCTATGCAAGACACTCTTCAAGCGTTATGGATGTCCGAACTTACCGAACAGCCAACTTTGACTTGGAACACAACCTTACTGTAGCCAAGGTAAGAATGACGACCCACTCGAAATAACACTGTCAAACGATTTGACGCCGAATTAATCGGGAGAGGTAGCCAATACCGTTTTTTACAGAGTGTCACTCCAACTATCCTTGTGGTTCTGTGCCTACCACTGAAAACCAGAGATAGAAATGCCAATAAATCATTAGAACCGCAGCCTCTGACAGTCTGGGTTTCACTAGGCCTTTAAAAGGAAGCCCATTGGTTTGATAAAGACAAATGTTGATATAAAAGAGAACAATGACCAGGAGATTGACAGGAAGAAAAAGAAATACAGAACACTGCTCATTTAAGCAATTTTAAAGATACCACGGTAGGAATGAGATTCGAAAGTATTGCCAAAAGGTGGAAAGATCATGCCAAAGTGGCAAGTTTTGAACTCAAGCTTGCAAAGACCAAAAGGGAAACAAAATGATAGAATCGCAGTCACTATAAAGGACCTCGAAAGATCACTCCTGCGGACTGTTTTACGGCGATGAAGACAACCAATGCCGCTGTCAAGCAGAATACCCCATCCCGACGCGAGTTAGAGGTAAATCTTCTGAAAATATTCATGTGCATATGGCAGTGACGACGAATTTTTCAATGCAGCTGGAGATCAGTTTGTGGAATGGAGCTTTGTTGTAAATATTTAATTCACTCAAGCTTTATTCACTTAGTTTGTATTTTAAGTTTACATAGACTTTTGTTTATAATAATTTATTATTCTCAATTAAAACGTTCAAGATTCAAGATATATATATTGTTTTTCCTTCCACAACGTACATAACAATAGGTTATGGGCCCAGAACAACGCCAAGGAAAAACAATATATATTGCTTGCAAGTGCAAAATTAGTTGATGGTCTTTATCGATTGAATGGATCAAAATGTGCAAGTTATGTCGCAGTAGCAAGAAGAGACAACATTGAAACATGGCATCGAAGATTGGGACATATCAATTTCAATGATTTGTTAATAATGAAGAAAGGGAGTGTTGACGGTGTTAATTTCAATGAAGAAAAGTTTACTGAGGTATGTGTTACCTGTTTGCAAGGTAAACAAGCAAGGTCTCCTTTTAAGCACACAGCGACAAGAGCAAATAATGTTTTGGAACTTATTCATGCAGACCTAGCAGGACCAACAATAAATCCTTCAATTGGTGGAAGTCGATACTATTTTGTTTTGGTTGATGATTTTTCAAGAATGACTTTTACTTATTGTTTGAAATCCAAAGATGAAGCTTTCGAAAGATTTTGTGATTTTAAGGCCTATGTCGAAAACCAAACTGGCAAGAAATTGAAAAAGTTTCGTTCAGACAATGGAACGGAATTTTGCAATAAGAAATTTGACAAATTGTTTAGTGTTTGTGGTATTGAAAGGCAAACTTCAACACCTTATACTCCACAGCAAAACGGACTTGCAGAAAGAACAATTCGAACTCTAACGGAGAGAGCTTTATGTATGATAACTGATGCATCGTTGAGTAAAAAGTATTGGGCTGAAGCAATTGCAACTGCAACATACATAAAAAATCATTCGTCTTCAAGGGTGTTAGAAAACAAATCACCGATTGAAGTTTGGTCAGGAATGAAACCAAACTTGTCTCACTTCAGAATATTTGGTTCATCTGCCATGGTACATGTTCCCTGTGAGAAGCGAAAGAAATTTGAGGTAAAATCTGTTGAACATATATTTGTTGGATATTGTTTAGGTAACAAAGGATATCGATTGATAAATCCTACAACAAATAAGGTGGTAGAGAGCCGAGATGTTATTTTCTTAGAATCTGAAAAAAACAATAACCCGGTTATGTCAGTTACAAACAAAGATGATGAAGATACACCATTATTTGGAGACATTTTTTCTGATGATTTACCTGATGAAGAAACACCATCATTTGATCAAGTTTTTCCTGATGATTTAGCTAATGAAAATTGTAGTGCTGAAGAAACATTCTCATTGGAAGAAGATAATAGTTGTAAAGGAATGTATAAGCCAAAAGAAAATCCAAACTCAATTTCAATGGAGATTATTGAAGCAGATGACACTGAATCTACAATTTTGAGAAGGTCTAATCGAGCAAAGAAACCAATCAACAGACCAGATTATGTTCAATATTTTACAAAAGACAATATAAATGAACCAACGTCTTTAAGTGAAGCCGTTTCAAGTTTGAACAGTAAGGAATGGAAGATAGCAGTGGATGAAGAATTTCAATCACTAATAGACAACAAAACTTGGGAATTGGTAGATTTACCAGATGGTAGAAAACCAATAAATTCAAAATGGATATTCAAAATAAAGACTGATACAACTGGAAAAATTATTCGGTATAAAGCGAGACTAGTTGCGAAAGGATACAGTCAGCGTGCTGGTTTGGACTATGAGGAAACATTTTCTCCAGTTGTGCGATACTCTTCAATTCGTTTGATGATGGCACTAGCAGCTAGATATGACCTAGATATTGAACAGATGGATGCCGTCACAGCATTTTTACAAGGTGATGTTAACGAAACCATTTATATGAAGCAACCGGAAGGTTTTGACGATGGAAGTGGACGATTTTGTTTGCTTAAAAAAGCTATCTATGGCTTAAAACAAGCAAGTCGACAATGGAACATCAAGTTAAATGATGTTATGATCAAAAGTGGCTACAACCGATCGAAAATAGATTCATGCATATATTTTCGTCGAGAAGGAAGAATTATGACTTTTGTTGCGGTTTACGTAGATGATTTTTTAATTTTTTCAAACAATAAAGGATGGACAAACCAACTTAAAGCTAACCTGACCAAGAATTTCAGCATGAAAGACTTAGGAGAAGCAAGTAATTGTATTGGAATGAAGATCATACGAAACAGAAAACAAGGAACAATTACTCTTGACCAAACGAAGTATACGTTACAAATTATTGAGAAATTCAAGATGAATGATTGTTATCCTGTGAAAACCCCGGCAGATTCAAATCAAAAATTAACCAAGGATATGACAGCTAAAACATGGATTGAGAAAAAGGAAATGCAAAATATACCATACCAAGAAGCAATAGGAAGCTTACTTTATTTATCAGTATGTACTCGGCCAGACATTTCGTTTGCTGTTGGTAATGTGAGTCGATTTAACAATGAATTTGGAAAAGGTCACTGGAATGCAGTTAAAAGAATTTTCAAATATCTCAAAGGTACATCAGACTATAAGCTTCAATTCTCACGTGATGGAAACAAAAGTTTAATTGGGTTCTCGGATGCAGATTGGGCAACGGACATTGATAGCCGAAAATCCTGCACTGGTTATGTATTCAAGCTTCAAGGTGGAGCAATTTCATGGTCAAGCAAACGTCAATCAACTATTGCATTATCTAGCGCAGAAGCAGAATATATGGCTTTGTCATCCGCTACACAAGAAGTTATTTGGCTGAAGCAATTACTTCAAGAAATTGGTGAGAATGTTGACCCAGTTGAAATGTATTGCGACAACAAGAGTGCTATTGATATTGCACATAATCAGTTTTATAGTCCAAGAACTAAACACATTGACATAAGACACCATTTTATAAAAGAAAAAGTAGCAGATAATTCAATTATAATCAAATATGTCAACACTGAAAATATGGTTGCTGATAGTTTAACAAAAGGAGTCACTGATCAGAAACAAGTTTTTTGTTTAAGAAACATGGGCTTGAAAAACTAATATTTTCTTTATATAATATTATCTATTATTAGTATTTGATTGTGAATTAAGGTGGAGTGTTGTAAATATTTAATTCACTCAAGCTTTATTCACTTAGTTTGTATTTTAAGTTTACATAGACTTTTGTTTATAATAATTTATTATTCTCAATTAAAACGTTCAAGATTCAAGATATATATATTGTTTTTCCTTCCACAACGTACATAACAATAAGCTTCCACCAGCTGATCAGCATGATGTGATCGAAAAAAAACATGCTAGATGAATCAATGCATGAAAACTCGGCTTAGGTGACGCAATCAAGTAGAATATGACTTCAATCAACTTAGAGTGCAAAACTGGAGAGAGCTTGCCCGAAATGAGAATTGTTGGCAATAGAAGTTGTCTGTGGCCCAAAGCTAACCCCGAACAGTAATGCCTACATTAGTAGGTTAGTAAGTGGAGCAATCTTTTCTGGCATTTGTAACATACATAAAATTGAAAATTTAATTAAACTTAAAGTTGAAGAAAAGAAAACTATAACGGATTCCAGTCCAGTCCAAGTCTGCGGTGTATGGCCCAAGCACACTATTAATGCCTAGCACTGAAGTATTTTCTATGATGCAAAGCTGTTTTGCAAGTAAAAAAGGGTGCAGAAGCGTTGCTTTCAGATATCTACAAACAAAGAACTCAAACATCGGCGTTAACTTGAGCAAAAAGGTAAAAAATGGAGGAAATGGATATTCGGTCTTCCTTGTTGTCGTCGCGAACAGTCCTCGTAAAATGGCCCCTTAGACTTTAAATGGGCCTTCGTCAGTACCTACAACGCCGACGAACCCAGCGGAAGGTACCTACAGCCAATAGCAGAACTATGAGGAGTTGGCAGAATTCAAGAAAAATCTGACAAAATATACTGTCGAGAATGAAGACTTCACAAATTGAAATCTACGAAATCCTTTATTTCTACCCACTTGACCATGTCGACGGCTGAACTCTGGTAGACAGCACATTTTTCATTTACAAAATAATTCAAAAAGTTCAACAGCCTTTAAGTCCTGTCCTGACATCAGTCAGCTAACCTCAGGTTTAGAAGCATAGTCATTACAAATTGCCGAACTGCAACTTCACCCGGCTGGTACTCAGCTCACATTCAATCGAAAGACTAACATCCAAAGTGAAGCTATTCCATCGAGGCAAGTCAAGTATTCTCTTGAACTTCTCAATAGCGAATACCAACATAATCACCCTTATTACGATAGGCGTTTCACTAAAACGCCTAAAAAATGACAGAGCTCCAGCCGCTATAATTTTTGTTTTCATAAAAATATAAGTTCAGCCCTCTCTCTGTTCCTCATTGCTCTTACCATTCCCTCAAAAGTTATTTTATTTAAACGGCAATTGTGGCACTTAGAGATAAGTCATCTTATAGGCGTTTTATTAAAACGCCATTCGTAATTTTTTCGTTTCGGATTCGTTTTCTTTACAAAAATATGCTTTGCTACCCCAAATTTTAATGCTTAGCTGATTGGATAAGAGCTTACTATCAGCATTCTCTTTTGGACATCTTCTCAAACTTTCCTTGAGGCGGATTTGTAAGAGAAAGATGCCAGAATTTGAGGGATGTTCTGTCCTAGAAACACCATTACTCAGTTTTAGCAGAACTTCTATGCTTTGCTTCATACAAACGCAACCAAGTGTTTTATTCAGTCACGTCACAAGGGACATAGGGATAATGAATAAACTCGTTACTCAAAAATCTCGACTCTTTAGCGGAGTTCACACTGTACAATTAGTTGGACAGACTTTGGCTTGAACGATCAATGTTGGATAAAATGAACGCTCAGACGACCGCTTGACCAACTTGTTCGATGGTTTTCAAATATTTTTGAAAATTTTGAAGGTAGATGGAGCGGAGGAGCACACGACATGAAGTTGGACGACAAGTTTGATAAGTCTGAACGCAAACCACATCCGACCATCCAACATCCATCAGACGGAGTCTGTCCAACTAATTGCACAGTGTGAACTCGGCTATTAGCACAAATCTTTAAACCTCTCGAAACTACCGACCTTTTGTTTACTGGTTGGGAATCGGGATTCAATAACAATGTACGAATACTCTTACTCAAAATGCACCTTTCTGCCTCTGCGTTTTACCAGTAACTCCTTAATTACTTCGTTTATTGTCATTTTCCTTCGACTGTTGTGTCTAAATTTACACCACAATTAGTGGTGGCATCTTCACTCCTCTTAAATTCCATCACGATATCTGAAGAAGAAGAAGAAAAAATATATCCCCAATCCAGTGTCACTTTTCTTACCTCTGTAGCATTCAAACTATCAGCAAAAGCAATCTTCCCACTCAATCCACATTCGTGAAAGACACCCACTCCGCCACCGCATCATCCAGCAAGTGAATCAACTTCATCGTCAATTTTATATACGAGAGAAGAAAACCAAAGGCAAACTGAGTCATGTAGTTGGCAACAGGTGGAAATGGAAAAACCAAATTTCCCTGGCAAATTCGCACTCGTTGCGTGCTGCCGCTGCCACCAGCCACCACTATCAGCTCAGCAGGTTAACATTCGCCCATTGACGCCTCTATCCTTCGAATGTAAAGACTCGGCTGGTAGTTGTTAGCGTCTAATCTGAGGTGGGAAATCTTTAAGCTTCTTGAATTTTTCTGTCTTTCAGTTGGAGTTTGGTTTTCTCTTTTATTTTTCTGTTCACTAAAATGGTTGGCTGTGTAAAAGGGCTTAAGGGCAGGTAATAGATTTTGCCATACATCTTCTTTTGTCGCATAGGTATGTAGGTGTGAATTCTCTAGTGGCTGCGTAAAGGGCTTAGGTGTGATTTTTCTTCTTTTTTTTTTTTGCTGTTATCGAAGCCAAAACCAAATCTATTTTTTGGTGTATACAAGCCATACTTTCTCAGATCGCTTGTACATAGTGTTGAACAAATCGATTTGTCAAACAATAAAAACTCTTCACCTTGTTTTTAGCTTAGAGGTCTTAGAGGCAAAAACTGTGAGCCTGTCACAGAATCGTGGAGAGCTGTATTTTTTTAGCTGTTATTGAGTAAAGGAAGTGACTGAAGTTTTTACTTGTGACAAAGGGAGGAAAGTCATGTACTTGTAAGTGGAAAAGCGTAAAATTGTTTCGAGTAATTTTGTCTGTCCGTCGTAAATCGTTTGCCTGTATTTTGTCGGACTATCTTTTGCGGTACCCGTGGCGTGATGGTTCCCAACAGAGGCAAAAAAGTTTTTCCACGGGTATCGCCTTTCGCGAGGAATTGGCAAGTCCTCTGTTAGTAGTACTTTTCATTGCCATGAAAAGCTCTTTCTTGATTAGCCGTTTGGAACCGGCAGAAAATTGTAGGTAGGTAACCTCCATTCATTCACAATGCATGGTTGTGAGAAATAAGCTGGGCCCTGGGGCTTCTCGCTTTGATGCGCCACCTTATTTATCAGCTGGACCAATTCAACTCCACACTTTTGGAAACGCGGATACCATTTCTGACAAGCTCTAGAACAACTCAACCGATTTCGATGAAACTTCTGCATAAAACTATTCACTTTTTTTCACACAAATCTTTTACAGTGAAACACTTTATCCTGTTTATTTTTCTGCTTTCACCTTCAACTTTTCCCAAATTATCCACGAAATATTTCCCCCAAAAATGTTATCACAAGATCAAGATCATCACCCTTCTTCCAGAAGCCCTTAGTAACACTCGTCGCTATTTAATTTAGTACATTTATATTTCATTCCACAACTAAGAAGTCATAGAAATTCCTTCTGTCACTTTCGACCCATAAACATCCTTTCACCGATTGACATGGCTCCTGAGCAAAATTTACTGAAGTACATTTTCTCACCTCATAACTGCTAGCGCCACCGACATCACTTTGTATCAACAAACCATTCCTCTACTCGTCTCGTTATACTTATTACCCAATAACAACTAGGTATGTGCTCCCCTACAGACATTTACATCCGTATACTTGCCCCAGCATCAGTTGCATCGAGCAGCAATTTATCGAGCACATTCCCAAGGAGATCGGTGTTTCCTTTTCAAAATTATTAAGTGTGTGTATAAATTCATCGTCCACCTAACCACCTTTCTCTGTGTAGAAAACCATGCTATTTCAAATTGACTCACAATCTCCATGCAATAATCCCACCCCCTCCCATCTGGTTGTGGGTATATTCAATTCTCCAATTGCAATTGCAATTTTGAAATTATTACAATCGATGTCTATCGTCTGTCGACGCAACTGTCGGAACTGGTATAAATAATAAAATAAAAATATTTCCACGCAAAAATTCATCTCCTCGGTTTGTTTCTATTTCAATGTGGCGCGATGCGATGTGCAGGCCCACATACACATACCACATCCACCTCTAACATTTTCTTTTTAGCTTTTGTAGGCTTTACAAAGATCGACGAATGCAAAAAGATAAAATAGTAGGTACTAAGGCGAGGACGACGACGACGACGCGACGAAGAGATTGACTGACAGACACTTGTATACAAATAACGATTCCTCTTCGTCGAATTCCAACAACAAATTCCATATCCGAGAGATGCATTGCCAATTGCCAAGTTGTGGCTGCACGCCCGAAAATTATGAATTTCATACATGAGCGGAAATGTGGTGCCAGGCAGCCACTGTGCTACTGCTGTTGCCACATCCCGACGATAGATGGAACTATCAGCAAAGGTTGTTCGGTCTTGCCTTCTTGTCTCGATCATTTTCATCAGACACAAACATCGACATCGTCGCATTTAATAATTTTTTTCATCGCTCCTCGATGTGTGACTTTCTCGTAAGAGCAAATTTATGCAAAACGATTAAATGTACTTTCGCAATTTACAGTTATTTATTGAAGGAGAAGAATTTCAACTGTGGCAAGGCAAACGAACGAAAAACGACAACAGCAGCAAACGCGTTGTCCGTCGTCGTTGTCGTCGTCGGCCGGCGGCGCATGATATGTCCTCACATATCATTTTGATACGCAGATCGTTTTGGCATTTCGATGGATTGATGTGGCCCCCTGGGGGAAAGAAAATCGTGTCAAGATAATAAAAATTAAGTGTCACATCATAATTTCGCTAAACTAATTGTAAACACTTGGCTGGCTATTCAGTTTTGGTTGGTTAAAAATGTGCAGTCAATGGATTGATGTCTGCAAAAATGGCCAAAGCAGGAAGTAGTGTAGGTTTCATTTGGGATATTATCGTGACAGGCAAATGATTTCTCTATAATAAATAATGGCGTGTAAACTGTGAGATGGCTTAAATCCAAACTCACTTGCCAGCTGCACAATGCCGAAGCCGCCATTGCCATTTTTACTGTCATTGCAATAACTGGAAGCTTGTAAGAATCATAATTCTACGATTTACATAAATTTTTAATTAATTAGTTTATTTATTTGATGGTGAAAGTTGTTGGTGAAGTGATTAATTAAAATGCAGAGCTGCGAAGGCAAATCACTTTTCCAAGAGGAAAAAGGAAAGAGGAAAGAGGAAAGAGGAAAGAGGAAAAAGGAAAGAGGAAAGAGGAAAGAGGAAAGAGGAAAGAGGAAAGAGGAAAGAGGAAAGAGGAAAGAGGAAAGAGGAAAGAGGGAAGAGGAAAGAGGAAAGAGGAAAGAGGAAAGAGGAAAGAGGAAAGAGGAAAGAGGAAAGAGGAAAGAGGAAAGAGTAAAGAGGAAAGAGGAAAGAGGAAAGAGGAAAGAGGAAAGAGGAAAGAGGAAAGAGGAAAGAGGAAAGAGGGAAGAGGAAAGAGGAAAGAGGAAAGAGGAAAGAGGAAAGAGGAAAGAGGAAAGAGGAAAGAGGAAAGAGGAAAGAGGAAAGAGGAAAGAGGAAAGAGGAAAGAGGAAAGAGGAAAGAGGAAAGAGGAAAGAGGAAAGAGGAAAGAGGAAAGAGGAAAGAGGAAAGAGGAAAGAGGAAAGAGGAAAGAGGAAAGAGGAAAGAGGAAAGAGGAAAGAGGAAAGAGGAAAGAGGAAAGAGGAAAGAGGAAAGAGGAAAGAGGAAAGAGGAAAGAGGAAAGAGGAAAGAGGAAAGAGGAAAGAGGAAAGAGGAAAGAGGAAAGAGGAAAGAGGAAAGAGGAAAGAGGAAAGAGGAAAGAGGAAAGAGGAAAGAGGAAAGAGGAAAGAGGAAAGAGGAAAGAGGAAAGAGGAAAGAGGAAAGAGGAAAGAGGAAAGAGGAAAGAGGAAAGAGGAAAGAGGAAAGAGGAAAGAGGAAAGAGGAAAGAGGAAAGAGGAAAGAGGAAAGAGGAAAGAGGAAAGAGGAAAGAGGAAAGAGGAAAGAGGAAAGAGGAAAGAGGAAAGAGGAAAGAGGAAAGAGGAAAGAGGAAAGAGGAAAGAGGAAAGAGGAAAGAGGAAAGAGGAAAGAGGAAAGAGGAAAGAGGAAAGAGGAAAGAGGAAAGAGGAAAGAGGAAAGAGGAAAGAGGAAAGAGGAAAGAGGAAAGAGGAAAGAGGAAAGAGGAAAGAGGAAAGAGGAAAGAGGAAAGAGGAAAGAGGAAAGAGGAAAGAGGAAAGAGGAAAGAGGAAAGAGGAAAGAGGAAAGAGGAAAGAGGAAAGAGGAAAGAGGAAAGAGGAAAGAGGAAAGAGGAAAGAGGAAAGAGGAAAGAGGAAAGAGGAAAGAGGAAAGAGGAAAGAGGAAAGAGGAAAGAGGAAAGAGGAAAGAGGAAAGAGGAAAGAGGAAAGAGGAAAGAGGAAAGAGGAAAGAGGAAAGAGGAAAGAGGAAAGAGGAAAGAGGAAAGAGGAAAGAGGAAAGAGGAAAGAGGAAAGAGGAAAGAGGAAAGAGGAAAGAGGAAAGAGGAAAGAGGAAAGAGGAAAGAGGAAAGAGGAAAGAGGAAAGAGGAAAGAGGAAAGAGGAAAGAGGAAAGAGGAAAGAGGAAAGAGGAAAGAGGAAAGAGGAAAGAGGAAAGAGGAAAGAGGAAAGAGGAAAGAGGAAAGAGGAAAGAGGAAAGAGGAAAGAGGAAAGAGGAAAGAGGAAAGAGGAAAGAGGAAAGAGGAAAGAGGAAAGAGGAAAGAGGAAAGAGGAAAGAGGAAAGAGGAAAGAGGAAAGAGGAAAGAGGAAAGAGGAAAGAGGAAAGAGGAAAGAGGAAAGAGGAAAGAGGAAAGAGGAAAGAGGAAAGAGGAAAGAGGAAAGAGGAAAGAGGAAAGAGGAAAGAGGAAAGAGGAAAGAGGAAAGAGGAAAGAGGAAAGAGGAAAGAGGAAAGAGGAAAGAGGAAAGAGGAAAGAGGAAAGAGGAAAGAGGAAAGAGGAAAGAGGAAAGAGGAAAGAGGAAAGAGGAAAGAGGAAAGAGGAAAGAGGAAAGAGGAAAGAGGAAAGAGGAAAGAGGAAAGAGGAAAGAGGAAAGAGGAAAGAGGAAAGAGGAAAGAGGAAAGAGGAAAGAGGAAAGAGGAAAGAGGAAAGAGGAAAGAGGAAAGAGGAAAGAGGAAAGAGGAAAGAGGAAAGAGGAAAGAGGAAAGAGGAAAGAGGAAAGAGGAAAGAGGAAAGAGGAAAGAGGAAAGAGGAAAGAGGAAAGAGGAAAGAGGAAAGAGGAAAGAGGAAAGAGGAAAGAGGAAAGAGGAAAGAGGAAAGAGGAAAGAGGAAAGAGGAAAGAGGAAAGAGGAAAGAGGAAAGAGGAAAGAGGAAAGAGGAAAGAGGAAAGAGGAAAGAGGAAAGAGGAAAGAGGAAAGAGGAAAGAGGAAAGAGGAAAGAGGAAAGAGGAAAGAGGAAAGAGGAAAGAGGAAAGAGGAAAGAGGAAAACAGGTAAATATAAAATACAAATATCCCCTGCTCCGATACAATGTTCAGCTTTATCGATGTAAAGGATAAGAGCAAAAGAGGTACTCTCAAAAAAAACTTATGGAATGCCAATTCATCAAATTTCTAACACCGAATTCGAGACTCGTTTTGATTGGAACCAGTTTTTATAAAACAAAACTGTGTGAAACTCAGTAATTCCCAGAATCCTAAGAAATTGAAAAGTTAAATGCAAAGTTCTGATTTCTCATGATGAATACAGAAGTCGCGTATTTTAGGATTGAGAAGAACATTAAACACAGAAAAAAAGGTGTGAGGAAATTCTGAGGCAGAAAGAAAAGAAGACTTTTCAAGCAGTAAAAAGATGGTAAGTATCAGTGTAAGCTTTGTTTTCGATGCAGAGTATAGTGTTAAAGAGAGCTGATATTTACGACTGAGAAGCTACCAGCAAAAAGTTTCGCTATCAGCTACTCAGAGGACTGTGAAAGAGCCTAGAGGGTGGTTGTTCTAATATGTGTTGTTGAAGAACCTGATTCCTCATTGGCTTTCCAACTTGGTCAAGCTTAATCAACGGTTGTTGTAATAGGCAAGTGATGGTTAATATTGAAATCAGAGAACCCAAGCCAAGGAAAAATATAACTTGAAAAATAATCACCAGGTCATACATTTCGCACCACTAAATCCGATTACGTTCGTGGGTTTCAGAGATAGAGCAATTTTTTTGAGAAATTAACATTGTTTCGGCTATAGCGTTTATTTTTACATATGCGAAATAAAACGAAAAGCTTTATTTCCAACCGGAAACGTCACTATTGCTTTCTTGAGTTCAGGGTTGTAAAAGCTTAAGCTAATTTATAGCTTAAGTCTGGATTTAATTCACAAGCTATTTTGAGAATTGTGAATTGGCGAATATTCAATTCACAAGCTAGTTTGGGAATTATGAACTGAGAAAAATTCAATTCATAAGCTAGTTGGAGAATTATGAATTGAGAAATATTCAATTCATAAGCTAGTTTGTGAATTATGAATTGAGAAGACTTAATTCACAAGCTAGTTTGAGAATTATGAATTGAGAAAGATTCAATTCACAAGCTAGTTAGTGAATTATGAATTGAAAAATATTCAATTCACAAGCTAGCTTATGACTTATCTGAATTATGAATTGAATCCAATTCATAAGCTAATCCAATTCATTCAATTCATAAGCTAGCTTATGAGTTTATTATGAATAGGAAAAAAATCAATTCACAACCCAGCTTATGAATTACCTGAATGTTTTCCAATTCATAATCCGGATAATTCATAAGCCAGCATGTAGCATGTGAATTGAATATTTTTCAATTCATAAGCTAGCTTATGAAAAATATTCAATTCACAAGCTAGCTTATGAATTGATTATTTCTTAATTCATAAGTCACAAGCTAGCTTGTGAATTGAACATTTTGCAAGTTGAGTTATAAATTGTTGTCACTTTTTCAATCCAATAAACACGATTACCCTTCTTCCTAACAAGGTCAATAATGGCAAAAATAAATCAAAAATTAAAATCGCTCCAATTTCTTCAACTGATTCTCCTTAACAAAAGTCATCTTGATACCCAGTGATCCTCCAAAGAGATTGCAACACCAGAAAACACTCAATGTCTTGTTAGTGTCTTTAGATACTGCCTCTCTGCGACAAAGATGCGACAACAACACACAACAAACGCGCGCAATGTGGCAACATAACCAATTTATGGTAGCCACAAGGAATCTATGTACCGCTTCAGTTTGATTGAAGTTTAACACAATTTCCTTTTAAAGAAACTCTTGAGTTGCTTGTGATGCACACATACATTTATACTCAGTCAAAATGAATAACGCTTTTCAGCATAAAAGTTCATATATTTCTCATCTCCTGGGGTATTGGTTCTCCACAGGGTATACTGGGGGCATCCTTACTTCGTCGCATATCATGAGATATTTCTTTCTAACGTGATTCATGCTACAAACTTCTTCGTCTCACTCGTTTCAGAGGCCAAGAGCCTCGCCTAAAGACGAGCATTTCGTGGTACGTTCTTCGTACAACAACGTGGATGGCCAATTCCAAAGATAGCAACCTGACCATTCGGGGTCGATGCTATTTGACACTCTTTTTATTTGTGGTGCTACATGCGGTGTGTAATGAGTCTTTGCCATCGCCATCGTTGTAAATATGTACAGGGTGTTTTGTTTAGCAAACGGTATGGTAAAAGCACAAGACGGATAGATTAAGTCAAGACAAGCTGAAAATAGGAAAAGAAGAAGTCTATCTCCCTCAGTTTAAGGCAAAAGAGGCAGTTTTAAAAAAGTTGACCTATTTAAAATAAAAATTATTAAAAACTAAATAAGCCACCTTCTACCACATACTATAGTGTTCTTGGAAGCAAATACTTTGTTCCTTCATTAACATTTGAGTTCAATTGATTTCTTTTCTTCAAAATTCTGACGATTTTTTTTTGTGTTGACCCAATTTATCCGTCTTGAGCGCTTATCGCACCCGATGCAAAACACCCTGTATAATAAAAAGTTGTCCTTCGCTTGAAGTGATCTCGTTGTTGCAATCTGTCGGACATCGGTGTGCACACAAAATTAAAACGAGAAAAGAAGAGGTCGCACTTGATGGGTGAGAAACGCGCGCAAGCGCAAGAAAGGTCCTAATGTCTTGTTTAGTTGAACGCATGGACATAATGGTAATTGCTTTAATTTGATATCGTTGCAGAGATTACTGTTTAACGGTGGATGCAGTTAGTATGACAAAACGTCCTGTAGTGAGTATGTTTGTTGTACCTACTAATCCTCATAAGGCTCTGCGAACGGTATCTATAATGTGGTTTAGCTTATGGGATAATTGATCGGAACATTCACTGAGTAACGTGTTGTTGTCAAGGAGAAATTATGGAAGCTTCAGTTAAAAATGATTTCTACGGATACAACAGGTTCTGAGTGAATGACGGAAGCGGGAAAACAGTGGACAGAATCTACGTCAATTGTAAAGCTCGCGAATGATCTTAGATCAGCAAAAATTAAACTTTTGATAAGAGAACCAGAAGTTGATTCGCATTGACATTGAAATAATGCTTAAAAAGAAGGAAGTGTTTGGAACTGGTCACTGTCCAGATGTTCTGACAGTGCTTCTTGAAAACCGTAGAACTGTCGATACAAGCCAACTTATGTCAACTTAATAGCAAGCATCACTTACTTACTTAGGTGGGCATTACAGTTCG
Organism: Melanostoma scalare; assembly: GCA_949752695.1. Lineage (NCBI taxonomy): Eukaryota > Metazoa > Arthropoda > Insecta > Diptera > Syrphidae > Melanostoma > Melanostoma scalare. Next base: position 55,971,300 of record OX456984.1, on the reverse strand, counting down.
GGGTGAACCTGGGCCTCAACCAACATCCATCTATAACGATTTCGATCTCGGGCGAGCTCTCTCCAGTTTCGCACTCCAAGTCGGTTGAGGTCTTCATCCACTTGATTGCGCCACCTAAGGCTAAGGCCACGCAGTCAGCGATAAGCGAGCGAGCGATTGAACGATCAGCGATTAAGCGACAAAGTCGACCGACGGGCCACTCGTTTCGTGAGCGACATTTCTTTAGCGATTAGTTGTTAAAATGCCGTTGTCAAGAGCCCTACGTTTATATTTGTTGTATCTTCTCTATCTGTTGCTCTTGACGCTAAGCGATAAACTAAAAATTAGAACAAGTTTGGTGACAGAGCGACGTCGTTCAGTCGCTTAAAAAAATCGCTCATCGCTCGCTCAATGCATGGCCAGTTCAATGTAATTTCATTTGTTTTAATTTTTTCATGTCGTTCAGTCGCTCGCTCGCTCGCTTATCGCTGACTGCGTGGCCTCGGCCTAAGACGAGGTCTTCCCCTTCCGCGATTTCCCTGCAATGTGCTTTCGAAAACCCGACGAGCCGGAGCGTTTGGGTCCATCCGCTCTACATAGCAAGCATCAACTTTCTTAAAAAAAGCTTCTGCTCTAAGTCATACCTCAATGCCTACATCAGAAGATCATATTTGAAGTTGGTATTGCCATCTTGACTGTCAACTCGCAGTGAGCTTGCTTAAAAGAAATTCAAAAGATTGAAATAATACTTTGCGGTATCAGAGCTTCCCATAGCCTGTCTGGAGGCACCACATTTTTTGTATGTTACCGTACAACCATCATACAGAAGGTTAGTTTGTGAACCATGGTATAAATATATAAAAGCATAGATACAGAGCCCGCTACAAAATAAAAAAGGGTTTACATCGCAATGATGTGCAAGCTGTGGGGCAGCAAGATGAGACATTCCAAAGAGATTAAAAATCACATTTGCATGATGTCAAATAAATCAAATAAAACAAAAAGCAGAACATCGAAATAGAAAAGCATAAGAAACTATCAAATTATCTGTCACGTCTAAAAAACATGCACAGCCCATAATCGGCTTCCAAAGCAGCATGACAAGACAGCAACAAACAGAAAAAAAAGAACAAATTTTCCACGAAAGAAAATGTCAAATCGATTTACACTTCCAACTGAAAATGGCCAAACAAACTTCGAATTAGCATAGCCAAGAACCATTGTCCTTGTTCTATGCATATCGTTGTGTGTGCTAGCATGTCCTACAATTGGAAAAGTTGAAGATGCCCATTGACAGGCAAAGCAATAAAATTCAAATGCGATTGTTTCCATAGAATATACGAAGTCGACACATGAAGCAGCTCTCCGTAAAACACACGTGTGGGGGAAGAAAGGAGATTGTCTTTAGCACTCACACACACACACTTATAAACATGTGTGTCTTCAATATAAACTTAAAAATTAAGGAACTATGTGTGTTTAAATATATTTTATCATCTATCGTCTGGTCGGACAGTCTCTTAGCCAAAAATGTCGTCCTTCATTCACTCTTTGATTTTCAACTGCAACAAGGATAACAAATAACAAAACCATGTAGAGGCAGACACTACGTTGATTTAGGGGTCAGAAGGACGACACGAAGCAGCTAGTTCGTTCTCAAAGAAAAATAAGACCAAAGAAGAAGCCATATAAGGACACTTAGGTTTAATTTTCCTTATGGCCAAGAGAAGACTTTCTCGTTACGGAATACGATAAATCTAAATCAGTTCCTGCTAGGATCACGACACACATCATATGTGTATGCTAGTCGGATGCTAAGACAGCAGAACAATGTCAAAGGATGCAAAACTAAACAGATACAATTCAAAGTCAGAGAGAAGCCAGTAGGATAACAACTCTTGGAAAGAACAAAATATACTCTCACTCAGACAAACTCACACTCTATACCTTAAAGAGTGGTGGTGTGTTAATGTGTGGCATAAAATGTTGGATGTCCTCTTCAAGAGGATTGTTCTAAGGAATTGATAGGATAGTTCGTCAGACAAGATGGAAATTCTTGGTGTCCATTAAGCCTTTTATCCTCTTTTTGGCAGCAAAAAGTCTTCTTGTTGTTGATTGTGATAAGGAAAGGGGTTGAAGTTCATTCATTCTTAATGGAATGCGTTGTGTGGTGAAGGAAGTTTTGTAAAGAAAAATAAAAACTGACACGGGCGACCTTAACATGATTCGAACTACAAACCTGACTTTTATTAATTTGAAGCTAAAAAAGGCTTTGCTCAATTATGTAAAAAAAAAAAACACCAGTCAAAGTCATCACAAGAGTCTACTTTGTGGAGTCATCCTTCTAGTTGATGACTAATGAGTTGCTTGAAAGTCACCATTACTTAGAGAGCTATACTCCAACGGACGCGACGGTTTAGCGGAACATGACGAATCATACTTCTTCATCTTAACTCCATGAGAACTTCAATGCCAAAGTAGGCCTCGAGTACGTTGTATAGTTAAGACATGGTTTGGGTGAGATATGAACTCGTGCCAAAGAAAACCTTGTTTCCCCACAAACCGTGCCATGGGTATTCCGTCATTATCAAAAATCAAACCCAAGTCGTCTACTTCATCATTTATGACAGACGACTGAAGACTGATGAAGGATGACAGGTGATAGATATCAGCTGACACACGACAGGGGACAGACGACAGACGACAGACGACAGACGACAGACGACAGACGACAGACGACAGACGACAGACGACAGACGACAGACGACAGACGACAGACGACAGACGACAGACGACAGACGACAGACGACAGACGACAGACGACAGACGACAGACGACAGACGACAGACGACAGACGACAGACGACAGACGACAGACGACAGACGACAGACGACAGACGACAGACGACAGACGACAGACGACAGACGACAGACGAAAGATGAACAGGACAATAAGCAGACAAAAGTGCAGCAGTTACCCGATTCAATGGCCGGTGTTTGGTTCCACCTGCAGGTATTTCCTCTTGTCAAGGTGAGGAATTTAACTAGCTTTTCTTAAATTTGAAAGACGAAGAAAAGCAATTTGACTTCAGCCGTTGAGAGTTGATCGAGAAAATGTATGGAAGAATATCAAACACTTTTTACTCTCCAGATGGCATTTGAGAGACAAAATCCACCGGCAATTAGCAGCAGTATCAAGGACCAAGTTCTGAAAACTTTAACTTTTAAATGTACCCCCTTTCATTTTGGCACTGATTCTAGAGTCGAAAGCCGAGTCTCAAGCGAACTTTTCGTTTTCGGGAGAGGGCAGGGCGTGTGTAGAGAAGATGAGGAACAGGTCCCCTCTGTAGTTCGTCCATGCAGCTTCCTCAGCAGTCGTTCGATGGGACAATAAGCCATGTGGTGTGCCTAACTAGGACACAGTGTCCGCCCTTAATCCCGATAATGGTGTCAAGGTGCATAAGACTCCTTGGAAAAAGCAAACATATTAGATCCACGTTTGGCCAGATTTCTTTGGTAGCCAGAAGCTTTTTGATGTTTGTGCATCTTATCTTAAGGTTGCACGTAGCGTTATATAGAAAAAGTTCCTTTTCTGACAAGTTTATCGGCTTTGGAACTACCCGAAATGTCAATAGTTTCCTGAACAGAAGACAGACTCTAGGTATAGGCAAGTTTCTTTTAAATTTTATTGTGTCTTACAATTCAAGCAGTTGTGGAACTAGGAGACAAATGTGGCTATGCGATACCAAATTTAATTTTTAGCCAATTTCAATTTAATACAGTTCGACAGTGTTGACTCAAAATTATGATTTTGTTTTCCTTTAAAAAGAACGACCTCTGTAATACTTCACCAGATGTCAGCAAGTCGGTTAAAATGTTTACACCAGACGAATTCCCCTTACTAAACACCTATCCCCCCAAAAAAAAGCTCATGGCCTTCTAAGTCCAAAAATCATTACCATCATCCATCGCTTTGTATACACTTACTGTCTTTTGTACATTCTATTGCTGTGTGTGTGCGTTGAATTGTGACATTTTTGCATTTTTTGTCCATCTAAATCGTTAGTTTCTTTTTCTTTTTGTGTTGTGTGCTCCCTAGTTTGGTGCCACATTCATCCTGACTCTGGACACGATGACGATGACGATGCCATACAGTACTTGGCTTCAAATTAATCTGAGAGGAGCAAAATTTAGTGCAGTTTGTTGTCCGGAATGTATATTGTCCTCTGGAACTAGAACTGTCCTCTGTGAGGTTGGCTGAGTAATTTATTGGAACTGATCATGAGAGAGTTTACATATAGAAGCATCATACAGTCAACATATGCATGGCATTTGGTATGTCCTGTGGACGTCAACAGTTCATTTGGTGTTTGAATATAAAAATATCGCATCCTTGCTGACTGTTTTGTTTCGTAGTGTCCTGTGATGGATGAGGACATGATTGCCCGTGAATATTCAAATAAAGTGAGTCAGAGTGAACAGTTGCGATTAAGTGATTCATAATTGTCATTAAGGTTGATGAGGTTGTTTAGAGTAGATAACAGTAACGATTGTGTACTTAATTTGACAAAGAAAGAAGAGATAGTTTATGGTCAAAGGAAGTTTTTCAGCTTACTCAGGTCATTACTCAAGTGGTTGATAGTTTTAGAAAAACACGAGGACTGAAGGAATGAATTTTGTTTATGAAAGAGCGAGCATCGGTCAACCACCATGGTAATATTTAAGGTGACTGATTAGTTGAACACAATAATAATGAAATTTTCCTCGATTATCCTTCTGCTGTTGTATGAATGCCCCTTCTTCAGTTGATTATTCGATTCCTCTCAAGCCGCTTTCAAGGCCCATCAATAGATCCAAATCACGTACTCGTTAGTCGAAATAGAAAACTCAAATCGACGAAACCGTATGACAAGGTTATAGGGCTTTATTTTCCTTCATACTACTAAACATGTCGGTCACAGATAACATAAAAAAAGTCCACCGGAGATTTGGTGAAAATAAGACTTCTTCATACCATACTCTGCCCGTCCCATATAATAACGCATCCATAAAATGAAATGATTTCCGCTGGGATACGATTGCATTCGTAAAATTTTGGCTCGTCATTTTGACAGGCTGCTAGCCATTATCACGTGCACACATTAACTTTCACACTTAAAGTGTTTTTCTTCTTCTTTTTTTTTTTTTTACTCAGCCAGCTAAAATATTCTTTTGAATTAAACGCCCTCTCTCTCTGGTAGCAGGAGGAAATGAGAAGTAGAAGAATCATTTTGCAGAAGGAATCAACAACGTTTTCGATGTTACCCCGCAGCAAATCACAGAGGGTGGATAGAAATCAGACCCCCCCCCCCATACCCACATAGTGCATGAGTTAAGAGTATGATACGTGAGTGCTAGCGGAACAGATGTGTGAGTGGATCCTTTGGAAAAGCTTTCGTCATAATTCCTCATTGTTTACGATTGTGATTTTGGTTGTGCCATCGGTCCGTCATAAAAAGGAATTTCCCGTTCGAAGGTGAATGCAGAAGAGGAGGGAGTACACAAAACATTGGCTTTTAGTTTTTTTCCTCCTATTGTCGATGCGGGGGTGAGAAAAATATCGACTTATTCGGAAGATTCAGAAGGATGTGCACTTGCTCAGGTGGAAAGTATTCAGAGAAAACCAACTGCTGCTGCTCGTTCCATTTGAAGCATGTTTATTATCTCCATCGTTCTAGCTTTATTTTGGATCGATGATGTAGTATAGTCGCGGAAAGAAGAAAAAAGAAGAACAAAGACAATACAAGCGAAATGCTTGCTACTTGTTTTACATCAAAAGGATGTGATGGAAATTCAAAATTTGTGATCATTCTCATGAGCGTCTAGTACGTTCGCAAGCAGGAAAGGGACATCTACTCTTTAAATAATAATTTTGGAAAGAAAAGTAGAAAAGTAGAAGACCACAATCGGGAATTTTTTTCTATGGTCGAAACGTGTTGTTGTAGCTTATGACGATGGCGTTGCGACAAATTGCGAACTAGCTCGTGTTAAGGTGGAGGCAAGGTAAAGGCACAAATATCTATAGTTTTCCAATATTTATGTGTATGGGATTTGTCTTAGGATTTTATTGGAATCTGAATTGAAAAGGACATCAAATAACTTCGATGTAAAAAGTGTTCTAAAAAATCAAAACAGTGGAGCTTTAGGTTTTCTTTCTAAACTTTTAGATGAGAAATCAATTTTCATGGTAACATAAGCTTCGGAGGAATTTCTGATTCTTAACAAGAGCCACGTACTAAAAAGCAGTTTGGATCTCATTGCAGCACGAACCAGAAAGGAGTAGTTCAGCGCTCCTAGCGCACTTCTAGGGAGAGCAACGTCCGTTGAAAACAAATAAACAGGGTGGTGCAACAATTCTCGGAGACTCTCGTGGTCTACGCATTTCCAGGACTTACAATTTTAGTGCAAATTCCAAAAGGCTAAGTCAGAAAGCGCTTTTCAGGGCAGTGTTTTACTCTCGAAAGACTTGACATTACCTGGCTAAGGGCAATATGCGAGAAGAGCATTTTTCTCATCGATAATTCTGGGATTCTGCCGAGTCACTGACAGACATATGCTAGCCATTACACCATACAAGCAACATAAGCAAGTCAAAATGTAACGAAAAACACCAGTATAGAAGTCCAGTTGCAAAGGATAAAAGGATTAAAGTCAAGTGGAGCTAGTGGTGGCATATCATTAAAGAAGACACTTGAAAAATACAATATTTAGAAGGTGTTGTTAACAGTTAAGAAATAAATAAAAAAAAGTATTGCACAAAAAAGCTCGGGAAGCTTAGGAGCCTTACACTTTACGCAGGTATCTACAATTTTTTTCGAACAGCTGGGTCAGAAAACTTAGTAATGCCTTGCGAACGGCGAGAATAGTCACACATTGAGTATTCTCTCAAAATCCAACTAATATCATTGCCAACGCGAACCGATAAAACAGAACAGCACTTCACAAATTTTCATAACTAACACTTTATAAATATGTAGGTATGTGCAAGGAAAGTAAAAGTAAAAAAAGAAAAAAACCCTTGAGGCTTAAAACTAAAAATTGATATAATTTTTGTATAACGAGAAACTACACAGCTAGACAAATTGCTCATTCAAACTGACGTGCCCTGACTCCTGATCCCCAGACACTAGAGAGCAATTTGTTGAGTTTTTTCCATTTGTTGTAGTTCCTCTGTCTTAAATAAGTAAAAGGAAACGTTGAAAATGGAAATTTTATTGAAATAAAAGGTCTGTTTCCTTATTTTACGCACAGAAAATCACAATCTGTCATATTTTAAGGAGTGGGGGTGAGATTCTCTCTGGAACTCTCTGAAAGAGTGAAGTATTCTAAAAAGTAAAGAAACTCCTTGAACAAAACATTCACAACATTGACAGTTGTTGTAAGGGGTCCGTCAAAATTTTTTTTTTTAAAACAGGACGCAAAACATTGAGTGCTGTGTGACACGTAGCGCCGCGCCGCCCGTCCTGTTGAAACCGAATGTTGCCAATATCCTGCTCTTCAATTTTTTTGAACAAAAATTCGTTCAACATGGCCCGATAGCGATCGCCATTGACTGTAACGACCACTCCTTGCTCATTTTCGAAGAATGCCTCTAAACCAAAATCCGCACCAAACAGTAGTGACTCGTTTTGGGTGTATCGGCTCTTCAATGTATGCGTGCGGGTTTTCTGTGCCCAAATGCGACAATTTTGCTTGTTTACATACCCGCCAAGATTAAAATGAGCTACATCTGAAAAGATGATTTTTTTGGCAAAATCGTCATCGGATTTTCAAAGTAATGTCGCAATATTTCCCAGCGTTGTTCAAGCGTATATACACAACCACAACCATATTCGTTCAGCGGAAGGATAAAACTAATTATCTGTCAAATCAGACATGAGCTAAGTGTTACCATTCACGAAATAAGCACTAGTTGAAAAAAAAACGTTAGATGGCGGACCCTTTATTTGTTTTTGCTGTGCACGATTTCTGTCAGAACAGACATTTTGGTGGCAAAAGCTCGCAGGGTGAAGAAATTTCTTACTTACTACGAAAAATCCTTGTGCTGGAATGGTATTAGACAGACTTTCGATGAATTGCGGTGCATTTCTTGACAATTTTCTGTTAAGGAACAGACCTAAGACAATGCACAGGAAACTTAAGTCGATAAAATTAAGAACACTTAGCTCTTTCGCAATTTTTTTCTACACAAAGTAAAAAAAAACTGGCTTTGGTCAATCTCAGTCCAAATATGGACTGAGAATAATTCAACTTTTGTTACTGAACAGATTTCACTTACTAATTTGGGCATCACAGTTCGGAGTAAACCTTGGCTTCAACCAACATCTTTCGTCAACAATTTCTATTTCGAGCAATCTCTCACCAGTTTTGCACTCTAAGTCGGTAGAGGTCTTCTTCCACTTGGTTGCGCCCCTTTTCGAAAGCCCGTCGAGCCGGAGTGTTGATGTCCATCCATTCTTCATGTTCCACCTCTTGTAGTTTCGCGACGCGTACTCTCGCCAATATTTCGGTACAGCTCATATGGCTCGCTGTTGTATCTTCCAAGGTTTCTGCATTCGCTTTATAAAGGTGCATGCTTCGGCAAGTGATTTAGCATGTTCAAGGTCTTATAAAGGATTATTTTATCGCCGAACCTATTATAATACCAATTATTTTCCGTACCTTTAACGGTTACTAAGTATACGATGTCCTTAACTATCTCTAATTTATGTCTGTCAACTTGGTCGTTTTGTCCAATTCATCGATGTTCTCTACCGTTGTTTGATGATAGCATATAATTCGTTTTGTCCTTATAGTCCTAGGAGTTTTGCAGGGATGCGAGGCAGCGTTAAGGAGACTTATTCCTCTATAAATAAATAAAAAGGGTGGCGCAACAGAGCGGAGTGCCCTGGAGCCTAGCGCAGTTCTTACAACCATGTCTTGTGAGGAAATAATGGAAGGAAATTAAAAATTCCTGCCAATTCCGAACGGCTAATCGAGAGAGCGCTTCTCATGGCAATGACCTTACTCTCGGAGGAGTTGCCAATTCCCCACGAAAGGCGATATCTAAGCAAAAACATTTTTGGTTTTTTTGGGTTCTGTTGGGATTCGAACCACGAACCTCCCGCGTAACAGGCAAACATGCTTACCATCACGACACGGGTACCACTTTAACTGGCGCAATTGTAAGAGTCTCTCAATCTTTCGAATCGGGCATACGATACTGATGTTCCATTCATCGGGCATGCTGGTGGCATGCATCGTTCTTCTAAGTTTTTATAAGAGCGCCACATCCCACATGTAAGATTTTGAGAGTCTTAAGTGCGATCAATATTTCCAATATTTCCCTCTCATCCAAAGCTATGGTGACGGGTGACGGGTCTGTATCTGTACTATAATTTACCTTTATGTTATGAGTGATTTTTGTAATTTTCTTTTTGGCAACACTGGCCTAGAAAGCTCACACACATTTTGGTGTTTTGTATTACTGTCTAAGCATTATCAGTTTGGTCTATAGTTTAACCATGAATCGCTTTATAAATAACTAACCACGCTTGCAAATAATTGAATTTTGCTGCCAAAATCGCAGCTGTATCGTGAACTATCGATTCGCCAACATTTGCAGTAATTTTTGAGTAAAATAAAAGAGTTTGACTGGCATGACATGTGGCTTCAATCAGACGGTGCCACATGCGATACAGCACGCTTGACAATAGACAAAATGGGAAACGAATTCGGTTTGTTCCACAATTGGAGCCGGTCAATTTTGGCTGCCTATATCGTGTGATTTAACTCCTCCAGAGTAGTTTTTGTGAGGCTTTGTTGAGACTAATGTCTATAAATACAACTCCTCTTCGACTGACGCACAGGAAGCCAACATGTAAGCACTTGTTCGTGAGATATTGGATGAAATGTGTTTTATTTTTAATTTTCGATAGCTCTTAGAATATCACTTGATCCATGCGATTTAAGAAACTATCACAACAGCAGTAATATAACATTAGTTTTGAACTTTGCAGCACAATATTTGATGACCACAATGACGTCTTAGTAATTTTTTTAAATTTCATTTTATTTAATTAATAAAAAAAGTTTACTTGCATCTTAAACGAACGAGCACGAACACCTTATTGTTTTCACAAATTAAAACTGTTTTTCATTGTAACTTAAATTGCATTCACTTTGACACACGAGGATGACAACACATATCAAAACGAAAATGAATAAAAACACAATTAAAAACGCGTACCTGTATGCATTTTGGACTGTTTACAGTCCATCATTAGCATCACTACTAATCCGAACAGTGTCATCATTGTTGAAATTTGCATTCAGATGAGAGAAAAGAAACTTGATGCTATATTTCCGTTATCGGAATTGATTGAATTGCTATCCCTTTGTATGAAATAGCTTTCTAATAGCATCTAATTTTCTCTCATCTGTTACATGCTTCTTGAGAGTTACACTGCTTGCATTTATCCTCAAGTGATCATGTTTGAGTGCAAGTTCGGCGATTCCAATTGTAAATCTCAACCATTCTTGAAATTTCATCAAAATCGGTTCAACCCGTTTAGGAGAAGTTCATATACCTATACATGAACAGAAGAATTATATGCATTTATGTATTAAGATATCAAAAAGGTTCTGAAGGAAATGTAAGTGATGCTCAATTGATTTCGAAGATTTTTCAAAAACTTTCAAAAGCTTATTTTTCTCAAAGAGCAGAACCGAAAGTGTGTTTCAAAGGCAATTACCAGCGCCAACACAAATATCTCACGTATTTATTTAAAATACTCGATTAAAACACTTTGTTCAAAATCATTAATTTCCATCATGCACAATATCTCGATACTTTAGTTGCTGGAATATGCGACCTCTTCCTGGCTGGCTTTACAATAAGTTTTCCTTGTGAAAACAATGTCATAACTTTCGAATTTCCGTTTCCTTTTACCATGCATGCCTTTCAATGCACCAACACGAGCACAAGACCAAAACACCTATACTCAAGTATTTTTAATATTTCCGAACATAACGTTTCTTTGCAGCAAAAAAAGAGAGAAAAGTAACTTGAACAACATAAAACTAGAACGAAGACGACAGCGAGAAGCGTCAGCGTCAAGACTTTCAAAAATAGCAATACCTCCCCCTGCCGAAGAGGAGCGACACACATACACATACAACTAACAACCCGACACTGTGGTTTATGACCCCCACATAACGAGGACATTCGAATGCTGTGCTGCAATTTCTTTCCAACTTTGGGACCACCATTCATTTATCCAGCCCCCGCAATCATCCATGACCCGCCACTTGGGCTTGGCTCATTGTATACGGACGACGATACGTAAACACAATTTTATTTTATTATTATTATTATTATTTTTCTGTGTGAGTGTTTTCTTTCTTTATTTTGGAAATGAAGCACAAGGATATTTCTTGAGTCGCTCGTCCTAGCCCCAGTCATAAGTCAGGCTTAATGTTCAAAGGAATTTTCATCCATCGTCCAAAATTGTGTGAAATCGATACAAAATAGCGTCGTCAAATAAAATTTTATATCCTTCAGAAGAGGGCACAAGAGTGAGATAGTCAACTAGGGATATGAAGAGGAAGAGGAAGGAGGGTTGTTCAAAATAGAGCATATACCAAAGTGGCCTGGAAAGGAAACTTTAAGTCAGTTTAGCCGCACCAATTGAGGGATTGCCACACACTTACAAGAAGGAATATGCTATAGATGGAATTGGAATGGAACGACTGACGCGACGCGAGGTAGAAGCCAAATGATTTCTTGAAGAAAACAAAAAAAAAAAATTGAAGAAAAAGTAGAAAATACTGTGATGGCGCGGAGAAGTATAGACGAAGGCAAACGAAACGAATGGCAAGGCGATGATGTTCGTTTTGAGAAACTCTAAAATTTTATGATGCATTCACAAGTAGTGCGGAGGCAATGGTGGATGCTGTGTATAGATGAATGGGATAGAACTCTTGGATTGAACTTTCTACACTACCATAAAAAACCATAAGAAACCATTAAGAGCGGATTGATAAATTTGCCTAGTAAGGCTGAGTTCGAGAAGTAGAAATGGACTTCTCTTCATTTTGTTTTGGAATTGATGCGATGGAGAGGCTATATGTAAATCGGGAACCTGTTTAGCAGTGTTGTAGATAAGATTCTAAAATACAGATACAAATAACTTTATTTTCTTTTGGGCTTTGTAGCAGATAAGATATTCTATGTTCTTTGAAAAATAAAAACATTTAGGGTTTTTATATATTGCTGTGCCTTACATCTCAAAAGTTATTTTAGCGCCATTTACACGGCAGGAATATTGTCCGACTCATGGTAAAGTCTTCGGCATCTTGCCATGGTTCCATGGCATTCTTACCCCGAAACGAGTAGCCAGACAACTCGGCAAGGTCAAGGCATTCACTAAAGATGATGCCTCAAAGCCAGTGCATCTACCGTGCTTCGTCGGATACAAGACAATCCTTTATCAAAGATCAACGAAAAGGAAGTCGCCGAAGCGAGTCTAATTAGAAACTGCACCTGTTGGGGCTGTTGGCTACATCGAGACTCCATTAAGTCTCAGTGCTTACGCCATCGTCCTGGTTCAGTTTTCGTCTGAAAAAATTCGTTGTAAAAGAAATGACGTAACAGCAAATAGAAACCTTTGAGAAAGGAACGCCATCATGCATTGAGAGTGACTTCAGGAAGATGATCGGCTACTGTAAGTACACGTCATCACTAATGAACAACGCCAAAAGGAGGTACACATTCTGGAAATCCAGTCAAAAGAATTTCTATCGAAGATACAGCATTGAAGCTGGCATCCACACTAAGAACAACGCCAATACTGAGTATGATTTGACCACCGCGTCGCTGACAAGAGAACTACACCAAAAGGAGGGTTTCACCAATTATGGTGAAGTTGGATCTAAGGAAAGTGTCTTAACTATACGTTAATCTTGGTTGATCCCGATTAAAACAAATCAAGCTAAAATTCATCGACACATCATCCAAAAGCATTTATTGAACCAATCGAAAAGGACGTTTCAAAAGAGCTGCCAAAATTTTAGCTTAATTATTGAGGTAAGGTTCTGCCAATATGTGCTAAAAATGGTTTGAATAAGTTCTAGACCAACTGCGAAAGTAGTGCCAGATTGAAAGCCACACGTCTAAGAAAACACTCTTCATGAAAGTACAGAAAACGTGATTTATCATTCCAAAGAACAATGTCTCTTGTCTGTACTGGCAACTTTCTCAGCAATGCGGGTGTTGCTCTGAATCTTCAATTTGATACTTTAACTAACCTTAGACTAAAAATGGACAACAGAGTTATACTAAATGCAAAGGACGAAGAATATCAGGATCTAATTACTTTCAAATTGTTATCGTGAGAAGTAGTCTCAGATCCCGCTTAAAAAGACCTTTGGTACGATTCGCAGTTGAGTCAAAGCTCAAAGATCTAATATGTCTTTGACTAACGTCTAATGGAAACGAAGTCTGGATACGTTGATTCAGACTTTCGATCTACTTTCGGTTTGGGACTAGTTCAGTGTGGAATTTGAACCAGGAAAAGATTTTTATCGGTTGTCCACCGATGGTTCCAGAGGGTTATGATTTATTAGAGCGATGGTATGGAACTTTTCATGACAATGAATTTACTATCGGAGGACTTGCCAATTCCTCGCGAAAGGCGATACCAGTGAAAAAACATTTTTGCTCCGTTGCGATTCAAACAACTACCGGGTTACCAGTAGACTTGCTAACCATTACGCCTACGAAAGATCTAGTACCTAGGGAAGTATCTGCATCAAAAGCCAAGCAATGGTAAAGGTTCTACTCAACAATGGCGTAGATAGGGGGGTGGGTATCAGGGGGATACATCCCCCCCCCCCCCCCATTGGTATCGATAATTGTTCAACATAACCAGTCATGAATCAAATAATTTCAGGAAACACACTCTGAAATTTAGTATGTACCTACTTCCTACGTGAATTTGTCTTATAAGTAATCACAGGATTGTACATTCTATACCTACATTCTACGCGGAAAATACAAAAGCCGTGTTTTATTGGGAATTTCTATATTCACTTCGATTGCTAGTCTCAATAAAACGCTTTTTTTTTGTCTATATTCACTTACCCAGTTCACTTTCCCATAAACGCCTTTTACCAGCCATCCCTGTTGAGTTATTTTTGTCCATTTACGCAATTCACTTTAGAGTTGTTGTTTTTCTATGAGCGATGTTTTGCGATGTTTTGCTGAAGTGAATATAAATTCCCAATAAAACACGGCTAAAGTCAACTTCGTCTGAAATCTTTTGAATTTCTTTTTTATGTCGATTTTCCACGACAGGTATGAATAAAATCTTTTGGTTAAAAATCTCTAATACAACAGTTAACCAAACATTACTGTATTAACAATCCAGGTGATGCTCTTGCAAAGCTTATAGTGGAAAATCTTCAGAATTGTGATCTGGCCATTTCTTTTTTGGTCAGCCAAGGTGTTCAGGCAATTATTTGCCGAAAATTTGCTGCGCATGATCTCTACGTACATTGTTCAGCACATTCTTTGAACCTTGTTATATCTGTTGCCAGCACAATACCAGCCATTAAAGATTGCCTAACCACAGTTGAAGTAGTTTAAAATTATTTCAATACACCGAAATGAAAAGATATGCCGCAAAAAAAAATAAGCGAAAGCGAAGAGACTCCACAAAAAAGACATTTAAAAGGCTGAATCTGACGCGATGGATCTCAAAATATCAATCAATTGAAGATTTTTAGGAGCTATTTCCGACTGTGTTCAAGACTCTGGACCAAATAAGAACACGGGAAAGTTACGCAAGGAACTGAAAAAACACTAGGATTTTTTCTTGATTAGATTAAAGGTTAAAAGTATGGTTTACCAACTCTCGTTGTCAATAAGTCGTGAGATTCAAAGAGTGAATTTAAACTTGGTCCAAGCTATGAATCTCGCCAAAGATTTAAGGGATCAACTAAAAACTAAACGAGCAGAAGACGACTCATTTTCGAAAGTGTTTGAAATTGCAAAAAAAAAAAATTGATGAAGTCCTTGAAAATGACGATAAACATAAATAAGAGAGTAGGGAACCAACAAAAGAATCGTTCGAATCCTTTGGTTCAAAGTACAGAAGAATATTTTCGTGTTACTGTTTTCAATCATTTTCTCGATTTCTACGTAACAGACCTTGGAGAAAAATTTACAAACCATGAAAACATACTAGAAGGGGTTTCGGTTCTTTTCAAGTATTCTTCGTCAGCAATAGACAAAGCAGCAAAAAGATTTAATGAAACTGTTGAGTTTTACCAAACATATTTGGCTGCCGGAACATCTTTTGTTCTTGAAGAATTAAAAACTTGGAAGAGATATTTGATCCGAAAGAATAATACTTCCTCTAAAAATCCATTGGAAGCGCTCGATAGCTGTCCCGAAGAAAGCTTTCTTAATATATATTTTATTAAAGATATTAGCCGGTTTAAACGTCAACTCCCGAAAGAAGTTTTCCAGTTTAAAGAGAATAAAAACAATACAAAAGCATGACCAACGAAGTGAGATTCTTAAAAATATATCTATTTTAATGATTTGGATGATTACTTATTTGCAGGATCGTTTGAATGGTTTGACTTACTTTTTAAACTAATATTATTTTACCTATTACATCAATATTTATTTTTGTTTATATTCAAACTAACGCGTATTATATATTATCTTTAAGAACTATAATTTTTTACACCATACATTCAATGAAGTCTTGTTATTTGTTTTTGTTTTTAATTATTAAAACTTTGAAAAAAATGAGCGAACTAGAACTATCCCCCCCATTGCGAAAAGCTATCTACGCCACTGCTACTCAATAACCTAATTACTTCAAAACTGATCCAGGAATGCAGGACCTCTCTGAATACGGTGGGAATATTAAGTCCTTTGATTCTTGTTTGGGTTCTAGACCATCATGGCAGAACTGGAAATGAGATCGTCAATGAACTTAAGTTAGGTTAGGATCCATTGTGCTCCCCGGGAAAATCAGGGAATGCGGAGATAGGAGGATTGGAGAGGTAGAGGGTTGGGTTGGTAATTGGTTTATTGGGTTTATTGGGGTAGGGAGCCCCCACTGAACCATTTGGTGCCCTGAGTAAATTTTAGGACGTTGCTCAATGGAAGATTAGAGTTGTCGCCCAGTTTGTCGAAGAAGTATTCTCCGAGGGTTTTTTTCCGAGTGTGGGCCAAGCTTGGCCACTCACAGGGGAAGTGGAATGATCCTTCCTCTGCCTCTTCATCTTGGCATCCTCTACATAAGTTGGATGTGCTAATGCTCATTCTCGTCATACGGGAACCCAACAAGTTGTGGCCCGTGAGAATGCCAATCAACAGAGAGAGCCGAGGTCTGCTTAGCTGGAGTAGAATTTCTGTTTTTTTCTTGGAAATATCTGGCCAAAAGTTTCTAGAGACTCGGCATGTTTCTAAAGATGACCACCTGTCAATGAACTTACAAGGCGAAAATCTTAGACAGTTTTCTAAGGCCCTGAACCAGACCACTTGTCCTGAAGGGGTTTTCAGTGAGGGCTTCAATCTGTCAAGAGCACAACCGTAGATTGCATGCAGACAGATTAGACACATGCTCCCCAAAGTTTATAAGACAAAAGTTTGTTGTTCTAGCCATGGACACTTCTCTTTTGACAAGTATTCACTTTGTGAATTCTGTGAAGAAGTTTTGCATTTTCGTGTATCGGGTTACAGAATCTCGTCGCAGATA
Organism: Melanostoma scalare; assembly: GCA_949752695.1. Classification (NCBI taxonomy): domain Eukaryota; kingdom Metazoa; phylum Arthropoda; class Insecta; order Diptera; family Syrphidae; genus Melanostoma; species Melanostoma scalare. Next base: position 55,954,526 of record OX456984.1, on the reverse strand, counting down.
TGATGAGAGCTAATAGACTAGGCTCCATATCGTGGCAGCGTCTTTTGACTTTTCTACGAACATCTGAAAAGCCAAAACAAAAGAAGGTTGCCAACTTGTACCACAAAGGACCACAGACAAAAAATGCCTGGGTGTCGCAAATAATATCAATTCCCGGTAGGAGTATTTTTCTCATAAAGCTGCCGAGGGTTCCCCATCTCTTTTCGGTAAAGGTGATGATGTTGTGAAATATCGTCCAGCGTCCATATTTTAAAACCATCAATAAAGTACTTCAACCTCAAAGAACTACATCAGAGTCCTCTCAAAACTTGAATCCTGCTACAACATAACTTCTGGCAGATAAAATACTTGTCCAAACAAAAAACCCAAAAGCATTAAAAAAAAAATACACCTACACCTTCTTGTGTTCACCGCTCTCATTGACTTAGCTAATAACCAAAAATGGTGCATAGGGTGGCGCATAACCCTCTATTTGTTGCTATTCAAACCAATGTCTAGGACAGCGGTGTTAGCATAGTGTCATCTTAATTAGAAGCACTAAACAAGAAAAAAATAAACGCGTGCGGTTAGCTTCCTGAATTTTTCATCCAGCTACACGTGTCAGTCAACATCACACACCTTTTCAAAGAGAAAGTCTTGAATCCTAAATAATTCGTTCGATAGCGTTGGCGTTCCACTTTAATTGTGTTAATTTTATTCACTTGATCCAATAAATCAAAAGTCATGTAAACCAAACACAGCAGTTTCAATTAGCTGTGCAACAAAGTTGCTATATTACCGCCTTAATCTTTGGCATACCGTCTACGGCGTTATAACTCGACTCGTTGAAAAGTGCAACATGTCACTCTGTTCCCATCTATCTACAGATAAGACGTAATGCCTATAGAAAACCCAACATTTAACTACATTACATGTAGATTATGGGAAAAAGTAGACCTCAACCCGAATGACTTGAAGGTGGTGGCAGGCGGCGGGCGGCGGGTGTCTCGGCCACCCAAACAAAACCCCACCTATCTAATATAGAGACTATGGGTGCAAACGACGACAACATTTCTCATGTGTCACCTGTAGCATAGTGGCATTCATCATTTTGTAATCTCAGCCATATGCAGTTTACCCTGACGTTTTATGTTGTTGTTGATGATGGAGGTGACGATGATGAAGGTGCTGCTGCCGCTCGCTGCAACTATAGGTGCTCTATGTTCTGTTGTAGTCTTTGCAACTACACTGCAGTCCATCATTCGTCACAATCCATCTAAAAACCTCCTATCCCGTTCTATCAATTACCCATTCTGCAATTCTGTTGTACTGATAGCTGGGTGCAGGCACTGCGCTGGTATATGGGGAGGGTATGGTGGAAGAAATTTTGAATTTATCACCGGACTTACTATTATTTATGATTTGTGAGAAATCTCGTCATATATCAAAGTCAATGGGGTGACATAAACTATCGATGGTTATCGATAATTTACGTCAACTATTCCGAAGGTAATAATAACAACGACGACGACGACGACCGACAACCCGTCCCGACGATCTAAGGAAAAACAAACACTCTTGATAGGTAAAGGAGTGTAGTTGGTAATGTGATTGTTTTGTGTCACTTTTATTATCCTGCCTGCTTCAAAAAAAAAAAGAAGAAAAAGAATTCATAAACAAACACCTCACACGATGATGAAGATGGAGATTGGAGACAGTACTACAAGTTGTTAGTGACACCGGAGACCGGAGACATCAAGGCGATGGATGGATTAAATTGTTGCACTAGGACAGATCCGCTTGGTTATTTTTTGTCCTTATTGACTTAATGTTCCTTGATTTATTCCTTCTCTTGACTTTTCACAGAAATGCTAGAAGTGATTGATGGCAAGGAAAGTATGGATACATTTTAATGATGTGCCTCAGGAAACCGAGATTGTGCCCGAACTATTTGTTTTAAATTAGCGATTTATTCCTTCTGTCGATGTTTCAAAAAACTTCGGAAGCTGATTGATAGCGGTTGGAAGAGTGAGAAAATATATTTATGAAGGGCTCCAAGAAACCAAGATCGGGCCCATACTGTTTTTTCATATGGCATAAAATATTCTTCTTTATAGACAAGCGAAAGAGTTTTAGTCTGTAAAAATCTAAACGTAAAGCAAAACTTTTGAACGTAGTGCTGATGAACGCCACAATTTTTGGAGTTCGTTTTTTCTAAGGAAACAGAGTGACCAGCGCTCCCTTAACAAGAATAAGCTTAGCTACCAGACTATACTAAAAACTTGAAAGGATTTGGAAACAAAGTAACATCAATTCAACCTTTGGCTGGGTGGTGTAAAAATATTCATAGACGAGGCATAAATTGTGTCTGCTGTAAAAGTACATCTAACACTCCACATGTGTTCAATTCTAAGCACATTACTCCCCCAGTTAAATCTATTTCAAACATTTAACTGCCATGTGTGATGACCCATGTGCTTAAACAAACTGCAAACAGCTTCTCAATACCATAAACAACATTGCCGTTTCGTTTCAGACAACGTCGGTCGTCGTCGTCGTCGTCATCATCAACGTCTTGCAATTGATTCTCTCACCTCATATATCGTATATACACATTTTAACGTGCGGTGTCCCAATCCAGCGTCGAGGAACTCACTCACTTACTTGACATCGTCGTGGCCCCAATGGATAGTCAGTCTTCAGTTTCCCCTTTATCCCAAATGGCAAACAAAATAAAAAAAAAAAAACAAATCCGCAACATCCCAGGCGACAAGAAAAATCAATTAGTGAGCGACATCTGACGATGATAATGCTTTCGAAAGCATTGAAGCATCGAGTTGACGCGTCTGTGGCTTGGTTTGAGAATTGGCCTTCTTCGTTTCCTTAGCTTTGCAGCTTCAGGTTCAGCCTACGGATAAACAGACACCATCATTGCGCGAGAATGTGTCAAATGTAGGGGCGCCCATTTCACTTTGGCCAGCTCACATGATCACTCTCGTAAATTTGAATTGAATTCGAGTGGTGAAACAAGCTTGCAACACTGTCCCAAACATACATATACACAGGCTCAGACGGACATCAAAGATTTTGGATATTGAGAGAAGGCTCTTTGAAAGAAGCTACGAGGTAACGCGATGTTGCATGTCGAAATTCTCAGCGATAACACATTTATGTGTCGTCGTTCACGTCATAGCTGTTTTTTTCTTCGGTCGAACTTTCGGTTTGGTTACATTTTCGAGACTCGAGACACCACCACAAAAAACATGTTGGACGTTGAATGATCGCAAATCTTATCCAATCAGTCGAATGCCAATAGTGCACGCAAAATTTATGATCAGAAACTTTGTGAACGGAGTTCAGTGAAATGGCTGATGGGTATATGCGAAGGAGTTACCTCTGGGGTCACTTGTCCTAGTTTTAATCGGTTCGGCTGGAGCGCAAGCGAATGTTTTCAAGAATCCAAGAGTATCTGTCTCACGCTCGGTATTCCCCCTTTATACACAGCACATTTCCACATGACATCCTGGGTAATTTATTCGATCAGTTGAGGGATCGTTAATTAACGCGAACAGGTAACTGCCGCATATAGAGAGTGCGCGTCGCTGCCGCCACCACCGCCATCGCCACAACGAACAGCTACTCCACAAGACGTATATACAGTGGAGGAGAGCACTATCTCGTATCTTTTCCCAAGCAAAATGCAACGAATGAGGATCTCGCCAAAGGCAGCGCATGTCAAAAAATTACGATGATCAAAAAACTGCATAGCTACAGAGGTATACGAAACCTCCTTAGCTTAAAGTGATTAGAACTTAGACGAAGGTGCTGGAGCAAAGTAGTTGGCCCAGATTGGCTAAGAAGAGGGTGGTCCTGTCGTGTCGTTTTGTTGTTTTCGTCTTCGTCTTCGTCTTCCCCGTCGTGGTGCCATGTTAGTGGGAAAAGCAAAGAAGACGCACATTTTTCTTGTCTCTCTGGTTGTTTATTTACGAGTATTCTACACGATGTGGACAGTATATCAGCGAAAAGAAATTGTTTGGAGTCAAACATATCCATCGTTTTTGTTCTGGTGCATGGAAGTGTGTCATGTGAAAAATTACTAACTGATTAAAGAGATTTTTACTTCTTGGATTGATATCGAGCACAAGCATTTTGGGTATTGGAAGAGTTCCTCATCAAATTGGATAAAGAGATAAACCTAGCCTGGTCCTATCAAGCAACTTATATGGTTTGAAATCCCAAAAGCTTCGGGGATCTGCGGATTGGAAAATATGAAGACCGATCCAGAATGAATCATATTCCAAAAGCGAAGATGACGGAGAGTGATAATGGTTGAGAATGTGTGTCTTTAGATTTTATACGCTCAGATGTGATACAATTTGGAAGGACTTGGTTTTGAGGTACAACTTTGTCTCCATGGAAAAATCCATAAGCACTTCCGCCGATAAGGACTTCTTAAAGTTTTCATATCTGTACAGACAGAAATGTCGTAACCACTCATCAAAGACAATAAAGCTATTTAGATTACAACAGTCTGTTAAGATAACGGTCGTGTTTTCGTTATTGTTGGGTTACGACCTAACTGTCAGAATAAAGACAGAATTGAAACGAATTAAATCATATCGTCGATCAAGTCACCGTAGTCACGATTACCACAGAGCTGTAGCGATTACAATGATCCTGTGGCAAGTGGGACCGAATTTCTCCTCGCTAAAAAACCAACAAAAAAAATCACAGTAACGACAGAGCTATCGCTATTACGAAAGAATTTTGTAAATTACGACAAAATTTTTAACAATTGCTACAAAATTATTTGAATAACGACAGACTCGACACTATCACGAGACGACAAAGTTATGTCAATGCTATGTAAGGTTAGATTTGAATTTCAGTCGCGATCGGGATCGCCTCTCTCGGATCACCAAGTATTTATTGTAATTCACCTTACAGCGGAGGATAATGGGCCTCGGAAGTGAAAACAAAGGTGAGGACTGACTGGTGGTGACTAAATTACTAGCGTTGAGGTGTTAAGGGTTAACTATAATACACTTAGCCGAGCTTAGGCTAGTGTCAAAAACCAGACGAAAAGTTTCCGAAAGTGTTCGTTAAACAAAAAGCAACTATAATGGGTTCTGGCTACTTAACATGTAAACATGCGTTGAGCTGAGTTGAGTTAATTTGATACCACAGAAGAGATACACAAGAGGACAAACCACACCACACAATGTAGACAAATGGAAGTTGCGGGGCAAGAGAAGCGTTCGTTTTCTCTCTTCTTTTCTTCCTTTATGGCTGATACGCTTAAAATTTGACATTTACGTAAGTTCGAGCCAATCCAATGGCTCTTGCTTAATTGCGCGAAAGTTTTCGAATTTTAACGAAACTGAGTAGAAAGTCTATTATGGTTAGTGTCATATAAAACAGTGTATTGCCTCGTTCGCTTAAGTAGGCGTAAGTTCGGCAAAGTGCATTATAGTTCGCCCTTTACACTTATCCATTGGGAACACTGGGCAGTGGTAGTTTTAAGATTTTGGCCAGTATTTTCCGAGCGCTGATTTCCTATGGTGAGCCAAGCTTTGGTACATAACTCCTCTTTGTACATAATAGCATCTTCTAAATGAATCAGATATTTTAATACCCATCCTCTTCATTTAGGTTGGTACCCAATGAATTGTGACTCGTGTGAGTGCCAATCAACGGAGAGAGTAGATGCCTACTGGGCTGAAGAAAAAGATTGAGTTTGATTTTTGAAACGTCTGACCATATGCTCCTGATATGGAAGCCCAGCAAGCTCTGTGGAATTCTGATCTTTTCTTGCTCTGGTGGCTTGAGTACAGAGGTGTTGGATTCGCTGGATTCGACTGTTGACCCGATTTTCTCCTGCTTATCTGCCATCGTTTTTCTATTTATGTCACGATATCCGGGGACACAAATTAAAATTAAGGCTTTAGTTGCTCTGAGCAGTTTAAAGCTCCTTACACAGTTTTCCTAGCTTTTATGCGGTCGCCTAGCTTTTAATGAAAATGTCAATGTCTTTGTTGATCGATTCGTACAAAGCGTAATGTTTTGTGGCATCACAGACTGCAAATACTTCTGAAGACGCTGCAAAAGACTTTGAGCCCTATTGGTCTACCTACGGAAGGGCAATCTGACAAGATGCGTCAGCCTACTGAAGTTGTCTCAATAACGATGGGATCTTCGCAGCCACGAAAGTGCTACCGAAATTACGAAAAAATTCACATATGACTGCGATAGAATTGATGTGACTTCGACCAGACGAAATTTTTAGGGTAACGTTAAAATTGTTGGTATTAGGCAACTTGGTACTGTAGTTAAAACAGAATTGAGGTGATGACAAAATTGTGGCAATTGTAACACCACTGTCACGTTTATGACAGAGATTTTTTCACTACGACCGTATAGTCGCGATGACAACAGAACTATAAGAGTTGCAACAGAATTCAAAACTTAGATTACGATAGTGTTGCAACAAAAACTTGAGATTACGGCCGAATTACTTTATTCATCGCAGAATTGTCACGATTTCGACAGAATGACCTTGATTTCGACAGAATGGCCTTGATTTTGACAGAATTGTGCCTACTAAATGACGAAACTACTGTCACGATTGCAATGACGAACAGATCTGTAGTTGTTATTATGGAGTTGTTATTCTAACGAAATTATTGTAGCAATTACGGCAGAATTATATGATGAAGTCATTACTGCTGCGATTACGACAGAATATTTGCGATTTTTGGAGCTCTTCCAATTTAACTACCAGATGACTATGATTAAAACAAAATTCTTGCGATGAAGACTAAACCCTTATGATTGCGACAGCTCTGTTTTCTGATTCATTGAATTGTCTTCAAAACCCTCTCTAGAAAAACCAAGATAGCTCTTCATAAGATCTTGAACATCCAAGTGCTGCTTTACGCCGCAAAATCGGGATTGAAATTAGATGAGGAAACCCTTGGAGATCTTTAGTCTCTTTTGTGCAGACAATGTGTGGAGAAGCATACACAACAACGAGCTGAATAAGATGTACCGCAACATGAGCATAGCTAAAAGAGTACTCTTAACCAGACTACGATGGCTTTGACAAGAGTGAATTGACATCAGTCGGAAGACTGGACGGGTATTCGAAAGCATATTGCAGAGAAATCGTGGAATGGAAAGACTTAGTCGTAGGTGGTGCAATCATGTGGAAGAAGATCTCAACCAACTTAGAGTGCATGATGTTGGCTTCGGCCCAAGTTCACCCCCAAATTTAATGCCCACTTCAAAAAGTAAGTAAGTGTGAAAATTGCCTTCAATATTATGACTGAGTAAATTTTGGAAAATCAGCTCAGTGCAAGCTTTCATCTGGTAGGTAGCCACAAGTTTCTGACCACCGAGATATTATATCTTCGCTCGTTATGGAACACATTTCCACAGCAATAATTTTATCTCCTAGAACGTACTCATCTTAAGTTGGTTGACATTTTTTGGAAAAAACTTTGAATGTTAACTTTGTTACTTAAGAAACCATATCAAAAATTCTGCGCTCTTTGCTTTAAAACTTGATTTTCTCTTTTGCAGGTAAGACATTGAGAGAGACTTGGTGAGTCAACTATTTACGCTCATTCTAAATATTTGCTTTTAAAAAACTCAAACTGAATAAATCTGCAATATTTTTTTTGTCAATTGTATACTAGGAGTTTGCAAGAACTTCAATGTTGAAATTTCATTCAATTGTGACTCAAAAAAAGTCATTAGCACTCTGAGTAACACAAAATATAAAAAGTTTAACCACAACATGAAGATCCCATACCCTACCCTAACAACAATGAGAGGAGGCGTTGGGACCTCAAACTTGAAACAGCAATTTCACCTAGACCACTTCACTCTGGTACTCAAAGAGCAAACGATGATGTGACGACGGTAACGACATCGACATCGACTCGAAACGATGAACGGCAATGGCAAAAAGTGACGATATTCCTCGTTGAGATGCGATACCGCCTGCCTACAATGGCCAACAACAGGGCGATATGTAACGCGAACATAGCCTCTTAGCGGTTAAATTGTTTAATTAAAACCCCAAGATAACACACAATGCAAAGAGGCGACAACTCAACAATAATGGCTTCGTTCTCTCCGTCCGTCGTGTCGCGGTCGGTCGTCCAGTGAATTTGTTTTTCTTTCACTTGCGTCCTTCCTCCTTCCGGTTGGTGGCATTGATGGTTGGTCTTTGCTATCTACTACCATCGTTGGTCGTCCGTTGGTTGTGGCCGCATCGTGTTGTTGACGCGCGGGCTTCCATATGGAATGTAAATAAGCAGACGCGAAACGCAACAGCTTTACAGACATGGACAGAGATGACGACGGTTGTTGGTGCATTCCTTATGCCATACAAGAGACAAGATAGACCACCGCGATGGAGTACGATGGAACCTATGTAGGTAGAAGTAACCACGTAGCAGTTGATCCAGCTCATTAGAAATAAAAAAAGGCGAAAGGAAGAAAAACTACAAATCTGGAGCTTCGTGAACAATGCAAAGTTAAGTCCTTGCTGTCTTCGTTTCCATTGAACACTTGTCACTCACAGTAAGTACATCGGTGGTGTAGGAAGATAGGGTAATGGAATTCAATGACGATTGAAGAAGTGGATGCAAAAGAACCAAGAAATGTCTTGTGGTTCTGTTGGAGTCAGGAAAGAAAGAATTAAAAGCTTTCCTCAGAAAGAGACTAATGGTGCTTAAAGAAACAACCTACTTAACCAGCTTGAGAATAAAATATAAGGAAAAATTTTATAGCGCAACGTTATAAGGTCTTGCGTAAGTAGTCACCGCTATTGTTTTTCTTCATTTTCCTGACGTTACGAGCATCACCCACTAAACTACTAGTGATCCGCTCGTGAGGTACGTGGACGCCATATGCCTTTCATAATTTTAATAATACACATTGGCGTTGCCCACATTGATTAGCATAGGAAATAACTGATATAACCATTAGTCCAACGACCTCCCACTGTAGAATGATTCTTCCTCGGTGTCTCTCTGCAATAATTGATCAATGGCTTCATAAGCCAAATCGCTTAATGGTTATGAGTTGGTGTTTTATTTTCACCTTTGCTGTTTACAACGCACTCAACGTGATGTCACTAATTCCAATTCCAGACAATACGTGTATGAGGTTCATTTTGACTAAAAAGAAATTCGCATGGCACATCAAATGTCTCAAGAGTTGCTGTTTCTTTTTTTCGTTCGCAAAGCTAAACTTCCTCTTAGTTGCTTGCCGTTCAGCCAAACTCACTGTCAGTTACATGAAAGTACTGATGTCTTAATTCCAAAGTTTTCTCCAAGCCTATGCATAACACCTCTCGTCATTCCAAGTTTTTTGTATGTTTTTTTTTTTTCATTCAACAATCGCAGAGTTTTCTCTGTCACTTCCCTGAATTGAAATGAATTGAAATGAAGATGAACACTAGTGCCACAGCGCCGCGACAAGAAACCAAGACAAGTCGAACAATCGTATAAGGATGAGGAAGAGATTGCAAAAGCACGGCGACATAAAGACAAAAAAACGCGTGAAAATAAAATCAAGATGTCTCCAGTCGCCACACTCTTGCTTTCCTCCCACACTTTCGTCATCAATTTCTGAAATTGTCTTCCTGATTTTTTTCTTTCTTTCTTTCTCAACAGACGCCTTTGTCTTCTTGCATTGCAACGTTCGTTCGTTTGATTTTATGTTCTTCGACGCTGTCGTCAATTCCTGCTGCACAGCACATCTTCTGATGACCTCCAAAACAAGACGCGGGAGGTTTCTTTCCGTAACGACATAAAAAAAAGAATTAAAAATAAATAAAGAACACAAAAACTGCGGTCGGGAAAAGTTGAAAGTTCCATGCAGAAATACATGGGAGTAGCAAGCAGAGGGGTTAGAAAATGATTGGAAAAGTGTCAAATACGAGAACGAGGAAGCCTCAGAATAAGAATTAAAGAACTAACCGAGCGTTCTAAAATAGAAGTGAGAAGAGAGAGCGTGTCAATCGATGAGCACAACCATCACAAGCATCCTCAAGTCACTCAATCGCGCAAAAACAACGAGAAGAATTGAAAGATGAATGACATTTCTGGAAAATTGTATTTTCACAAGGGAATCATCACCAGTTCGGTGAAGTTGAGAAAGAATGGGCAGTAGTGGAAGTTGAGATGAATGGTTATGTATCGCCAACAACTTCATCATCGTCATTGCAAGGAGCTATAGCGTATATAGAAGCATCATCTTCAGTGATATTGTCGTTGACATTCTTGTCGTCGTCTATCCGTCGAGAAATCTCCAATGGGCAGCAGATTAAGCTTAGATGCACAATCCATGCTATTCGATATACCAACGCCCCAAAGAAGTTCTCTTTTCATCATTCGCCCACTCGTCCATTATTGAAGTTTCAGTCAAAGTTCTGGCTCCTGGTTTTGATGGGTGAGCAACAGAGAACTTTTATATTCAAAGATGTACGAATGTAAGAGATTGCACAAAATAAAGAACACAAAGATGCTGTAGAAAGTATAGGTACAAAAAAAAAAACGATGTGAATGAAATCTTTAAGGAGGTGAGTTTTAGGAACAAAGGATGGGATTGGCAAAGGGAGGATTTGTGTCAAGGAGTTGCATATGAGTTGTGACACGAGCGGACTGCTGCTGGTTTTGGTCTCAGGCGTAATGGAGAGTGCTGTTCTGTGTGAAGCTGCCAGGTAGTCTTCCGCTTGGCCTTATATGTGGTTTTAACAATTTTTGGTTTTTATGCAATTTCGAGTGAACAACGCTTTGAAATAGTTTGAACCGAGCTACACCACGCTGAGCGGTAGTGTAGTATGCAAATGTTTAAACTTGTACCTACAGTGTTGATTGAAAAAAGTTGGTTCAACATTTCACAACCTTTTAACGACGCAGTTCTTGAAATTTTTTAAGCTCTAGTTTTTCGTTTAACCAGGTAGCAAAATATTGTTCAAATAGTGCAAGAATTCTGTTCCTATATGCGCTGCATACGTTACGTCCAAAACAGGAATTTGTTCGGGGTGGAAAGCTAATGTTTTAGGTGTGTAGTGGATGTCACATCTTATTGATAATTTGCGAAATTTTCAGAAGATTAAACGTGGCTCAACAAACAGTGGCATATGAAACTTTACAAATGAGAGTGAGAACGAGACTACCAGCACAATGGAAGCTTTGAAAAGCCAAGAATTCGATTTCAGTGGATAATCGGTTTTTGGCGTTGTACAGTAATCGGCATCGGCTAAAGACTGCGGTACGTCTTAAAAACGATCAGTGTAAGACCGCAGAAAAGATAATTTCGTTTAGCGTAATTGGGAAAAAGATTGTAAAAACTGGGATTAAAGTCAGAGATTGAAAAAAGCAATTACTTTTGGCTGGACTCAAGACATGATGAAAAATGTTTTCTTTTCTGAGGGCTCAAAAGCTTAGGGGAGATCTGCTTAAGATGACATAGACGACATTTCGGTTATGTCGGGCAAGATGATATGACGCTCGTCCGTCCAAGTTGACATTATGTAGTCTTACCATCCTGTCATCTTAAATTTGGGCTCAGGTACAGGAGAACCGTAAAAGTTTTAGAGCTCCAAAAAATACAAAAAGTACGATTTTACAGGACAATTATGTGACTCCGCAGAAATTTTCAGTTGTTGGTGACGATGTAGCTTGTATTTACTGCAATGAGCATTATAGTTTTTTCACGTCCAGGAGAGTATTGGCTTTGCTGCCAGACTTGTGAAGACTAATAAAGTGAGGTATGTCATCTTACCTAAGGGTATGTCAACTTAGACTTGGCTGTGAACTAATTTTATATAAATTTATTAAAATGCTAATTTACGTTTTATCTAACAACTGCTAAGTTTTTTGCTTTGGCAAATAAACGAATAAACTAAATTCTCTTTGTTTTTATTGCTATGAGTGCAAGTTTTTGTTTTGTTTCTAGCTTCAAAGAAAAAGTATGTCATCTTAAGCAGAACTCCCCTAAGCTGCATATTGGATATGGTAGGATTCTAGAGCAAATAAGACCAAAGGAAAGACAGAGCTTTGACTGTGTCTTACGGATGCCCCTAAAAATTTAAGGTGTGATAGTCTATGTATGCTTCTCTGAAAATGAAAAAGGTAGAATGGTTTTAGAATCGAAATTGAAATCACTGCTCAAGTCTAATAACGGATTTTTGATTGAAGCTCTCTGCGCTTTAGCTTTTGATCGAATTTTGCAGACTCATTATTCAAAAGAATAAAGAAAAAGTAGTAACTATGAAATTGTTTTTAAAATATTGGTAAAAAATATCATCAGGGTGCCCGTAGCGCAATGGTAAGCCTGTCGGTTTGTTACACAGGATGTTCTTTATTAACCGTTCGGATTATTGCAAGTCCCCTCCATTCCTTCACAAGGCATGGTTGTACGAAATTCGCTAACCATTGGGGTTCCCCGCTCTGTTGCGGCATCCTATGTATGTAACTTGTACCTATGTCGAAGAGCTTGCCAATTCCTCTCGAAAGGCAGTAAAAACAAATTTGGATTCTGTTGGGATTCGAACCACGAACCTTCCGCGTAACAGGCAAACATGCTAAGCATTACGCCAAGGTCGTGAAAATTTCCACATTCAAATTCTTTTAAAACCATGATAGAATAGTTAGGTAATACCTAATAATAAGGCAAATATGGTAACAGGATTATTTAACTTATTCTTTCCCTCGAAATCAATGTTGTAAACCACTCAAATCTTGATGCATGAAACGGGTATTGGGCCTACTTCAACATACGGATTCTGCACTTGTGTCCCGATATCACCGTTCATCATTGTGAGATGCTAATTCGTAGTGTTTAGTTAAGAAAACAAAAGAAGGAAATGGTTCTCAAACAAAACAATCTATGATAACACTATGGTAACACCAATCAGGAAGACTTGTAAAAAATGGAGCGAATAAGTTTTCCACTTGTAAGTTCCCTAAAAGACTGAAATGCGAGTGATATAATTATGCTGACAACTCCATTTAACTTTCTTCGCGAAAGATCAGCCGCAGTTTTTAGAATAAACACAGACCCGACCTTTCATATTGAATTGAATATTGTTTTTCATTTTTGATTTAGAACTAAGGAGAACAGAAAACACTTCCAAGTATATGTTGGTTGGATGGCTTAAAATTAAAAGCGGGGAAAAAAGTAGAAAAAAAATAAATTATAAACCTCACCATTCTTAACAATTCGAATGTTTTAGCGCGACATACACAGGGGTAAAAATCATCTGATGACTTACCTGTATTTATTGATTATGCTTTTAATCCATTTTCAAAATGTCTTGGTATGACTTGAAAAATCGAATTCCAAAAAATTCATATTTTGGAGAATGCCAAAATCCGAATCTGAAATCAAAAAAGATTTTACGGGTTACTTGGGAAAACCTCTTATTTCAGTTTGCAAAGATTTCTGTTACTCATTTTGAATTTAAATAAAGGACACAAGTTCAAAAAGTCATTGTAACGGCCGTTTTCAAATGTAAACACTAAGGAAGGTCTGAATAAAATAAGGGCATTTCTCTCAATGATGCCTTATAAGAACTGAAAAAGAACCTTCAGTTTATTGCCGATTTTGAAAAGCAAGCGTTTTTCTTGGCAGAGTAACTTTGTTATTGAAGTTGGGAAATACCAATGAACCATTTGGAGCCCTTAATGAGTTTCAGGATACTGTTCAGTTGGAGGTTAAAGATTTCGTCCAGTTCGCTACTAAAAAGCAAAAGTTTGCAAGTTTCTTATTAACTTTGGGGAGCTTGCGTTTAGTCTGTTTGATTCCAACAGAGGTATGTCGTCTAACGTTGTGTGTGCTAATGACTGATCCAATCGTTATATGAAGTCCTGGCTGAGGACTGGCAGACCCAGCGCTGGTTCAGGTCCTGAGACAGAAGTCTGAGATCCTTACCTTTCGAGTTCATCGGCGATCTCGCTCTTAGTTTTGCTGTGATGGCCTGGAACCCAAACAAGACCCATCATCGGCTCTGGAACCATCCGTGAAGATGTGATATCATAATCCTAAACCGAAAAAGATTGACTTGTTATTTTTGACATCATCATGTCGGACAGCATATCCATAAGAGGAGTCAGAATATATGCTGATCTCGAGGTCCTAAAAATCAGAATTGTTATTTTTCCTTAAAAAGGAAATGGTCTTGGGATATAGGTAGGAGGAAGATTGAGCATTCAGGCGAGAACAGCAACCAGAGTGTTGGGAAGACACCACAAGTCGTATGGTTCAGTGAAATTTGGTGAACGAGGCAACACCGTCCATACGCGAAAATTTGTTCCACCAAACAACTGACGCATAAAATATGATTGGTCTTATACCCGTACAGATTCAAAGGACGCCTTGCGGTGACAGAATCTATTACGTTGTAAGAAGACTAAAAGTTTTTTTTTTTTTTTTAATTTAAGTATTTTTTTCATTTCATTTTCATTTTATTCATTCTACATTTTAACATTACATTTTTTATACATACATCATATTTTATTAGAAGAAGAAGAAGAAGAAGAAGAAGAAGAAGAAGAAGAAGGAAGAGAATTATTTATCTAAATAAACAAATAATAAGTAAAATTTGAGCATCCTCTGTGACAATGATTGTCAGTAGCGAGCATGCATTTCGACTTTTGCTGTTATAAACACATTATTTTATTGGTAATATTGAGCAAATGAAAGCTAATAGAGCAGTGAGACGGTTAATAATTTTAATTTAAGATATTACTTCAAAAAGAGTTTCAACTTCTGATCTGGAAAGGAGCCAATGTTTTAAATTTTTGAGGAATTTGAACTTGTTGGAAACGATGTTACATAAACCTGCAGGGAGTTTATTAAATATATGTGGTGCTATGACATTTAAAAATTTACGGGATGGTTCTTTTGATACAGCGGGTATGTATGCACTACTGTTACTGCGAAGTGGATATTTTTCGTTTCGTCTGAATCTTATATTTCCACTTCTGGTAAAGAATACTTTTAGGGTTTTGAAGATGTATAAATAGCGAAATGGGAGTATTTTAAGAGATTGGAAAAGTGGAAGTGTGTGATCAAGTCTTCTCTTAAGTGATATTAGCCTTATGATTTTTTTCTGTACCATAACCAAAGGTTGAATATTGGTTTTGTATGTACATCCCCAACATGCTAGTACATATTCGAGACGGGAACCGATTAATGCATAATAGACAGAAATTAGCAATGCGCGTGGGACTAGTTTTCTTAGTAGATATATTTGAGAAGTAAAGGACACGTTTTACTGATGTAATTTGTGGTTTCCAATTTAATTTACTGTCTATGATTACACCTAGATATTTGTATTCTTGCTCAAACATCAAGGAAAAGCAAGAGCTATTACAGGATACGGTGTCACATGAAATGTGATGATATTTAATTTCCTCTATTGGTTAAGACCGCGATAGAGAAAACATTATACCTTTAGATTTCTTACTCAAAACCATTTTATGAAATGTAAGCCAACTGCTAATAGAATTTAGGTCATCTTGGATAAATCTAATTAAATCGTTTTGTGAAGGGCTACTGTATGATAATGCTAAATCATCTGCATATGCTGTTAGCTTGCAATTCAGTTTCAATTGAAAAATGGAATTGATGTATATGAGGAAAAGCAGTGGTCCTAGCACTGATCCCTGGGGAACGCCAATGTTCGGACTGTTTACAGTGCCACTCATTGTACCATTTATACGAACACATTGTTTCCTACCCCTAAGGTAACTACTAATCCACCGAAATGAGTCCGCCCTGAAACCCATTTTAAACAATTTAGTCAGTAGTATTTCATGATTTACCAAGTCGAAGGCTTTGGTCAAATCAAGGAAAATACCTGCTGTTTTTAAACCTTTATCAAGGGACTCGTAGACTTCGCTAAGAAAACTCGTCATTGCATCTTCGGTACTTTTGCCTTTTCTAAACCCAAACTGTTTATTGTTCAAAAAATGGAATTTGTTTTACTTTATCGTTTATAATAGTATTTTGTTTTTGGACTGATGGTATGTTTGCATCTTTTGTTTTTTCTCCAAAGATGCCATTAACAAGTCGCCATTGCTCTCTCGCATTGAATCGGTACTCCTCAAACTTATTCTTATAGTAGTTTGTCTTTTGATTACTTATGAGGTTTTGCACTTTGCTTCTCATTTCGCGATATTTGTTTTTTATTTCAGGTTGCCTAAGATTATTTTTATTTCGAGCATAGTATAAGTTTTTTTTCCTTATTTCATCGCAAATATGACTTGTCATCCACGGCTTAATTTGTTTTTCTTTTGAGCAAATTTTTTTTTGTTTTACTGGCCTTGCAGATATTTTCTTTAAGGACATTAATAAAACGAGAAAAGGAAATAGAAGGACTCACATTTTCGTATACAGAATACCATTGCTCTTGTGATAACAGTTCATTTAATTTAAAATAGTTTATATTTTGAATTTCATCAGTGCATGATTTAATTTTTTTTAAGTTTTCACCACTTTTATTTAATATTTCTAAAATAGAGACACCCGTTGCAAAATGGTCTGTAACATCAATTTCTAGAACAAATGGGTATACATTCGAAAGACTATTTGATTTTAAAAATACTTGATCAATACATGTTTTAGATTGATCGGTGACTCTTGTCGGAACGTTGACCAATGAATGAAAACCATACGACGATAACATTAACATGTAATCATCACTTTCAGAGGGAAGATCTAAAATGTTTTTATTCATATCACCAATCAAACAAACATTATTACAATTAACTGTCGGTAAGAGACTATTAAGTTCTTCAAGAAATCTAGTTATGCTAATAAATTGTAATCTATAGAGACAGATAAGACTCAGTTGAAATTTCCCAACGACAATATTAAGGCATACACAATCTGCACTTTCCATATTAGGAGTTTAAACTTCAGCTTCAATTTGTTCTTTAATAAATACCATTGTTCCTCCCGCTTGATAGCTTTCATTGCATTTTGCATACTTTTTGTACCCTGGTATCGTAAAATAGCTTAACTCATGGTTAAAGATCCATATTTCAGTCAAGACTATAATATGTGGCTGATTATTAAAGCTACTTTGAAGATATGAGCAAAGACAATCGAAATTTTTTCTTAAGCTTCTTACATTTTGGTGAAAAATCGTTAAATCATTACATGAGGTGAAAAGTTTCACACCAATAAAAATATCTAAATGATCATTAGGAGTATTAAAGATAACATTGTTATTGATTTCATTTGGCATTTCAGATTAGTATTATAAAGCAGTGATAAGATATCAGAAATTTATTGTAAATGAAGAAAAAATAAAGAAAGAAGAGAAAAAAATAGTAACAGTAAAAAGGATAGTGAAAGGACAGACAAGTAATAATATTAAAAAGGAATGAAAAATTTAATCTTTGAAAATAATAAATGTGTTCGTATACTTTTGTTGATGTTGATGATCGGTGTTGATAACGTGTTGGTAATCAGAGTTGGAGTCGTGTTGCTAACGTTGATGATCGTTGTTGATAGATCTTGTCACGGCAGCAGCATTCTGTGATTGAGAGCTTTCAATGCGAAAGCTTTTCCCATCTTTTTGTTCCTTGCCGAAAACTATCCCATGACGTTTATAAACTGCAACCAGATGTTTATGGCGTTTGTGTCTGTAACACTGCTTGATTTCAAAAAGTTTGACTTCGTTTGTTAAGGGAAAGTTGACGCCTGTCAGAGCAAGTTATGAGTCTAACTGGTCAACAACCTCAGTATTAAGAGGATTCACAGAGGGACCGTTAATTTTGTTAAGCCATACGTCTGCGGCCCTGCTTTGCAAATAAGTTAAAAAAAATATTTCACCAGGTTGAGTAAATTGTTTTGTAAGTTCAGGCTATTTCAGTTTTCCAAAATCTTAGACCAATTAGCTCTTCACACGAAGCAAACAGGAAAGTAGCTATTTTGAGTTAGGAATTCCAATCAAAACATTACGATTTTAGCTAACTGGCAGCTTCCAAAAAAAAAAATACATCACCCACCAGTGGTAAGGGATGCTCCATAGTTGAGATAACATGCAAAAGACTAGCATATTTCGAAAGCGAAAATAAGTGGTTTTCTACACGCATATCTTTTATTTGTTGTTTAGCGTCACCGTTTCTTTTGCCGTAAATTGTGTTGGCAATGTTGAACGTGGCTTATGCTTTTACTTTTCGAAGAAAAAAAAAATAATGACAGGCCAAGTGCGTTAGGGCGAGTTTTCTATCTCAAACGGCCTTGGCCTCATCGTCATCATCAAGCCGAAACATCAGAAATTACTTCCCCTACTCACATTTACACATTTCGATTTTGCTTCAACCCAAAGTTTTCTTTTAACACCATATACATACACCCCATCTTCTTCATCTGGCCATGTCATCTTTTCGTCTAAGGTCCAACGCAGCTACATCTTTGTCTGGGATATGCTATGGCTGGTCTCTATTGGTCTTCATCGTTTTCGTTGTCGTTTTCCTAGTCATCGTCGTCGTCGTCTTCAACAACATTGCCATCTATACTATATGGATATTTTGACATTCTGCATTGAGGATTAAAAGTTCTTGGAGTTTTCTACCTTTTCTTTGGGACTTTGCAACGATGTTGGTTAGTCTGGTGGTTTATATTGATGATGGTTTCGTCGTCTTCTCGTTCTCTGGCCTTCGTCGTTGTCGTTTGGTTCAGAGGGGGCGGGGCGGCGCGGCGGCATCAGCAGTGGTGTATAGCTGATTCTTGCCCGGTTATGCAAGGCCATAACCCATCGAACTCTTTTCATCGTCTTTTCGTCTTTTGCATCGTGATTGTTGGACGTCTTCGTCTATATATCCTTACAACGTTTCCTTCTTGCGTTCCATCCTTTGCGCGCCAGGGTTGCATTCGGATAGATGGATGGATCTTAAAGGACTTTTGCAGAGGTGGAGTATAGTAGTGAGTTGTCCTTCGCCGATGTATGTGTGTGACGCCAACTGAAATGCTGTCAGTAGACTGTCCCCAATGGTGGACGTTTTAAAGCTTTCACGAGATCGATTGAAATTGGATGTGACATCAACTTTTCTCTGCTTTTCTTCTATACTCATACTCCTTGATGGTCCTTGCTCCTGATGCTGCTGATTTTTGAGGAGGCGAAACTGCCACTGCGGATGTTGTTTGTTTTTTGATTGGTAGAATGGGCTTGTGGTGTATTCATGGGGAGT
Source organism: Melanostoma scalare (assembly GCA_949752695.1). NCBI lineage: Eukaryota > Metazoa > Arthropoda > Insecta > Diptera > Syrphidae > Melanostoma > Melanostoma scalare. Next base: position 55,935,321 of record OX456984.1, on the reverse strand, counting down.
TAGTGCAGCTGGCTAGAGGGCAAATATTTCACATAAGGAAGTGAACTTTTCTTTTGAGAACTCCATTTGTGATTGCGATGGACGTCAGGCAGACGGACAGGCGGGTGGTTATAAACTGGATCGATGGATGGATGTTTGCGTTGCAGCATGGCGGCACCAAATTGAAAACTATCTCGAATGGAGGTCATGTGGATAAGTTTTCTTTGTGAGTGTTTTGTTGCAATTCGGTGTGCATATAGGGGGGTCTTGCGTTTCACAGAAATCGTGTACATTTGTCCTCATGTGTGTGTGTGTTTGTATAGAAGGGTGTGGGCTGTGGGATACGTTATTGGATATTTTTACTCAAATTGCTCTGGTTGAAATGATAATGACATATTTTTGAAATCAAAGGACGAGGAAAATAAGTGCTGGAAGACATTAATTTTAGCTTTGCCAAAGGCACTCTTGTCTTGTATTTAAGATGTATGAAATTAAAGACTAGGGACTAGGGACTAGTGAATAAGTTTTGCCTTCACTAAAAATCAATATGTCGTCACCAAGTTGGTGAGAGCAGACGGATGGTTTCACTTTAAAGCTAGCTTATGTTTCCTGTTTCCTCTGACAGAATTGCTTGTACGTGTGTTTATACATAAAAATAAAGCAAGACAATACCCCTGCCAAGCTGATGATGCCATAATTTCTAATAAAAACTAAGAAGCAGACTGATCATGTGCCAGTGATCATGTGGCTTCATAATAATTTCTCTCTTCTTTTTTTCTGATATTATTTCTTGCTGCGATCAATCTAAAGTTGACAAATCCTTGTACATCTTCCAACAAACTCATCTAACGCTTGAGCACAACAGTTGCCAAAGCATACCCAGTCCCAGAAGCGCGCAACACTCACAACAGTCAGCTCCATCACTCAGACAACTCAGTCATCTGTCAACTGTCTGTGAACTGTCATATCGTGCGATTGCGTTTACAACAGAAAGAAAGCCAGCTACCATTAAATAAAAACAAAAACAAAAACTTACACCAAACAAAAACAGAAGCGCAATATTTACGTAAGAAGGGTTAAGCGCGCCGCGTGATGCAGAAGACTCGAGGACATCATTCATTCATTCACACGGCAACGAACGTGTATATGTACTCAACTCGAATTGCATTTTCTATTTCGGACTTGGGCGGGTGATGAATGTCTTTCGGCATCCACATTGGTCTGCTCTTCTATTTTAAATCTGCACGATGCGTGCTCTATGGTTTCTGTTAATGAAGATTCCTCTGGTGCTGTGAGCTGTGTGACCAGTTAGCCCTTGCTTGTATTCGCATATACTTACAAGAATCATGCAGTCCAAGTGAAAAGAATGACGAACTGCTGACAGGTGGCGACATCTAATTGGTCGTATGTGCGGTTTGGTTATGCCCGGTGATCATGACAACGAAGACGACACTTGTTTGTATCGTTGGACGTATTTGGAACGACAGCCACATCGCTGTGACATGTTGACGAAGAGAAAGAGACCAGCACACCACCGTCAGCTCATAATCATCATAATTTGCCCTGTCGCTTATTAAGAAGATCGTTTCTGATGACACTGCTGCCGCTTGCCAAGAAGTGAAAAATATTTTCCTTGCGCTGATGTCAAACGTGTTGAACATGTCAAGAACTTGTTTTTATGATTTGTTGGAATGTGACAACTTTATGCTTACCACGGATTTCATTCCTTTTTCTTTTAATTTATTTTATTTATGAGTTTATGAGGCACACTCATGCCTCGTTGATAAGAATTTCTAGGTTTTGGTATAACAAAAAAAGTTTGAGAAACAGAAAACAATCATGATTAACAGAATCTGAAGATTGGGGATAGGAATTAAGGTCGGAGTTCATTTAACGACGAGGAGCATTTAAGGGATTTACACTGGACAAGGTATAATGTGGATCATCATGTGGTTTCTTTTGATATCACACTGACAACTGTTTCCGCTCATAATCTTTACATAATCAGCAATATCACAGATTCCACCGTAATCGAAAAAGTCTAAGTTTCCCGATTAAACGATCACACAATCCATTCGGAATGGAACGAATTTCGAAATTCGTAGATTTGGAATCACCAAATACGAGTAGAATGTAAATTCGTCGTCATAATATTCGAAAGAAGTTGTGTTTGCAGAAAAATGTGAATGATCTTGCACATTTGACGTAAAACAGCTGATTTCGAAAGCCAACATGGCGTTATTTAGTGCGGAAACTGGCAATGCTTTCTTCGATTCCACTAGGATTTTGTGAACACAAATATTCGTAATTCGTAACTTAGCTTTCCGTGTGGAAGTTTTCTACGGAATCTGTGATAGGGCTGGATGTCATTGTCATACATTCGCGGAACATTATGAGTAGATTTATGCTTTAACAACGTTATAGGAAATATTAAAAACTTATATCGAAGCCGAGTGCAGTGCAGCCAGACAGTGGCTTTTGAAGAAAAAAAAAAGTTTTGGGACTACAATGAAGCACCCACCAAGTCTGATCTACGCTAGCTTGGACAAGGCTCGTGATATTGGTGTGCTGGTGGACAAAACTCATGGTCCCCGTTTCTCTAAGGTGCCAAAATATGGGAATGTGGCTGCTGTATCCGAGAGTGTGAGGCTCAATTCGTCAACTAGCAATCGATTTCAATAGTCTTACATATCACCTACTAGCCTGAGTAGAATTTTTCACATAGATATCGGATTATTCGCCTACAAGGCCAAAAAGACTGAGCAATTGAAGCCGCACGACTAAGACCATAGGTTTCGTAATCGATTTGAAGTTTGGGCCTAGGAGAAGCTTGCATCGGACAACGAATTCAGTCAGAAAATCGTTTTTTCGGAAGCGATGAATATTTATATCGGCAGCTACGTTTAAAAAACCAAATTGCCAAATCTGGGACTTGGAAATCCGAACGTCATTGTTGTAAGGCCGATGCATCCACAGAGAGTGACAGTTTGGTGCGGATCGTGGAGCGTTGGGATCATTGAACCATTTTCTTTCGAAAAAGAGACTGGGAACCTTTCGACTAGGGGTGGACGTTACATAGCCATGTTAATTGACTTTCTTTTTTAATGAAACTGATGACATGGATTTGAACGACCCCTGGTCCATGCAGCATGGCGCGCCATGGCAGAAGAATATTAACCGCCATGGCAGAAGTTTATTGACCGCCTCGGAGCTGTATTTTTACCCTTTTCGACATCTTTTTGTGGGGAACCGTGAATTCTGAAATGATTCACTTAAAGGTTAAAGCCCATATCGTCCAATCATTTAATGAGCCGCAGCCCGAAACCAACAAAAAATTTATGGAAAACTCTATACTGACGCTGTATACTGCATTCTATTGCTTTTTTCGATATTAGCTTTCTCAAGTTATTCAGCTACGTAAGGTTCAGGCACATAAACTCAGACTACATTCTGGTATTTGGTTCCAACTAAACATTGAATAAACTCTCATTCGCACACGGCTGCTGAAATTTACTTGATTGAAATAATATATAAGTAAATAAACGGGGTGGTCTAACAAAACCCGAGATACCACAGGGCCTAAGGTAATCGAATGTCCTACAATTTAGAACCGATCTCGAACGGCTTAACAAGAAAGCGAATTTTGTGGCATCGCCTCGGGATCCGAACCTCGAACTAACGTAACAGTCAGGTAAACTAACCGATATGCCTGGGAAGCCAGAGTTTACTTGATAAGTCTTTCAAAACATGCAGCTATAATTACATCGATCTCTGATTTCTTAGCATGCCACGAAAAGAACAAAGCAACACTCTTTGATGCACAGATATGTGGGGTCCTGGAGTTGATGATCATTAGCAAAAGCAATTGAATCAGGGAAGCACGATGTTCGGTATTTCTTCTTAATCAGAATTTTGTAAAAAAGGCAGAAGACGAAAAAATTCTTCATTTGTGTTGACCTACTGTGATTTGGAACGGTTGAACGGCTCTGGCTGGACATCGTACATCTGATGCTGCTTCTTACATATCCTTGATCACATCAAATCTTGCAGTTTTCCATAGAATCTTTATTATTTTTCGCAGTCGGTTAACTAATAGCCATCAACCATCTCGTCCGGTAGAACATTTTTTCTTAGTTCTTAACTGCTTCATTTCATGACTGAGATGTCATCTAGTTCCACTAAGCTAAGTTAATCTTCAGGGAAGTGCTATCAAAATCGTCCAAATAGTCATCACAATACTGTCACCAGTTGAACAGCTTCCCATACAGAAGTGTCTATATGCTCCCAACAAAAGCTATTGAGTAATTTAAGGAGTGGAAAACGGATCGTGTGTTTCGTGCTCGTTCGTTTAACACGAATAATTTAAGGTGAAAAATTAATCGTGTTACTCGTGCCGGTTCGCTAGAAACGAAACTATTCAATCATTTCGAACGAAGAAAGGAAAAAAGTAATTGCACGTGATTGCACGAAAGTGATTGCAGTCAAATGAAGAGAAAACCTTATAATGTCGCTGAAATTCACTCGCATAGCTTAACGAGTGCAGTTTAGGGTTACAAAGAAACACTAGACTATCATTTCTAGATAGCTATTTGCTCTTAGCAAGGGAAAAAGATATCTTTTCAGTGATATTTTAACTTTTGAATGATTTTTAAGGAGTTTTCTTTTCAAATCAAAATATGTTCACAGCCACCTCCGGTGTTTTATTTGAATTGGTTAAAAAGAAATGTCATCAAAGCTTTGCTTTTCAGTCACAAAACTAATAGAATTGGCACGAGTTTTCTTGCTTGATGAATACGGAATTCGGCACGATAGCACGTAGTGATATAATAAACAGATGGATCCCTGTAGTGTGGCGCAGGAAAGGCTAAAGGGGTCATCTAAGGAAAAGACGAAGGTAATAAACGCAATACTGATCGTGCGACTTGCACATACTTAGTATATATTCTACAGGAGATTTCCACAGCCCATATTTTTGGTTGTTTTTGTATTTCTATAAGTTGGTCTTTCCGACACGTTCGTTCAAATTCCCACTAACAAACACACGCTCCTCTTTTGGGTGGAGTGCATCAAAATGCATCTTTTTTCACCAGAAAAACACCAAACTTGGGAAATTCATAATATTCCACACCTTTCCTTGCATAATAAATTCAAAGAAACAAGAAAATGACACCTCAATTCACATGGTCAGCACAGTGTCCAATAGTTTATAGAAACAAGGAACAAAATAGAAAGAAAAACCTGATCCTGGGCTACTTAACAACGTTAACTATACGAGGTCATTGGGAAAAACAACCGAATTTTCAAACACAAATAAGACCACCGGGATAACATAACACTCCCCAAAAGCAAGCCGCTCTCTTCCACATACCATTCTAGAACTTTCATAATTTTGTCTGTCTTCCTTCTAATTGCCCTCACCCTTTTGTGTCATTCGAAAAGCTCACCTCTTTGCCTCGTCAAAAGTTCTTTTTGTCATTAAAAAAGTTAGATCCTTCATTCCCTTCCAACTTCTCTCGTTCCTTTACAATTCTTACTCCGAAAATTTGAAAAAAAAAACCCCAAGAACAAAGAGGAAACTACTCGAATAACCAGAACAAGGACAAGACGTGTTAACTACTTTACTCCACTTGTCATACAGGACGACGAATTGGAAGCGTATGCAGTTAACTTTCTTCCTGTCATCTCACACTCTGAAACATCATGAACAAAAAATAGAAAACAAAAAAACAAAACGGCTCTGGCTGGGTCTTCGATCCGTCTTTTTCTTGTTCTCTAAATGTCAGAGGAGGATGCTTGCATGGAGCAGTAGAAACAAGTGATGGACAGATACTCTCTATAGCAAGACAAATTGACAGACAGAATGATGGACAGATAGCAGTAAATGAGTTGCAGAAAATGTTGCGCCAGACGAACAGCAACGACGACGACTAAACTTTCTCGAAATATAGATGACGTCGAGTGATGGGCTTGAGATGGTTCTACACAGTTCGGAGGGGGGTTCCGAAAAAGTTTCTATATACTTTCGATGGGTGTTTGAAGTAGAACACCCGCTTTTAAGACGGAAAACTTTAAATTTGTCTCCGCTTTTGTTTTACATTTTTATACCCCTTCATCTCGCGCGTTCACAAGTAACAAAAAATTGAAAGAAAAAAAAAGACAACATTTGGTATGCACTTTAGTTGTATAGCGAATGTCCTGAGAATCAACAAAGCTGCATGAAGTTTAGTTCTTTTGTTTCCTTGCATTTGAGATTGGGTTTCAAGTTGTGCATAGGTACATATCTACAAAACAAGGGAGTTTTTCAATTGTTTTTTATCGCTTCTCTTCTGACTTCATTATGTTGGTCCAACTTCGATTGAATGAGACACATGAGACATGACGGCGGACATGTGAATCGATTTGAGTTCAAATAAGATGGCAATTTTTCCAGACCTGATGTTTGGGCTGTGGGTGATGTTTGGTTTATGGATTTTATTGTCTATGTATTAGAATGAGAGCAACAAAAAACTAATTGCAAATGTTTTGAGGGCAAGGACTTTTTTTTATTCTTGGATATTTCAAAAATTAGTTAAGATAGTTGAAAAGGTAATAAAAAAAGCTGCCAAAAATACTTAAACATGAATGGATTACAGGTTGCTTTAAATTAAATAAAACAAAAAAAATTACATTGGTCTTCAATAGTTACATTAAAAAGTGTCAGTGGCAAGAAACTCCCGGCCACAAATGTGGCAATTAGAAAAAAAAAAAACACTATAATCACATCTTTTATCGGTACCTACTTTTTCACACAAAATACTTACAACCAGCCAATCAATGTTTACTTTTTTGTGCACTAGCCACTTGCAACAAAATGAAAAATTTCCACAGTGAGGTTAAACAAAAAAAAATATATTTTTGTTTGAATATTCAACTACTGAACAAAAACCATAATTGAAACTTATGTCTGGGAGGAATTTGGAATTGGATGGGTTTGGTTGAGTGCGGCATATACCTTTCGTAATTTGGCTATTCATTTTAACAACTTCGTTAGCCCCTCATCAATCTCTTACAGCCATTGGAAAAAATACACAACTTATTTAACCGAATGGAAAGCTTAGATAGCGGCCACTGAAGAATTATCAGACACTCCAGGTAACAGCCTGGTAAGGCCACGAAATTGATAAAAACTGACCAACCGTAAACTCCGAGGTTGTAAGGACGTTATAACACTCCGGGGTATCACAATGGGTCGACATTGATCTCACTGTGTTACGGAAATAAAGTCAACCGTCAGCCCATTCTACCTAACCAAACCTTACGGCCACTACAAGAGAGAGGAGCGACTGGACCATCAAGAATTAAGTTTGAGCAATGGGTGGTCACTCACTGACGGTAATTGTAGAGTGATTAGTTTCGGAAAACCCATTGTCAAGTGCATTTTGCCCTAGTGTTTTCGTTGTAAGTAGCGATCAAATTTGCTGATTGAGAAAACGAAGATTGCGTGTGCACTACATAGTAGAAGAATATTATTGTGACTATCATCAAATCGATAAATTCGGATTTTCAGTAGACAGCACCACTTGGAGTTGCAATAGTAATATTTTCGACTGAGATGAATATGGTGATGCATAGGCCTTACGACATCAAAAACGCTTCCATACTTTTTTGATTTCTTAACGATTTTACCGATCGCTTGCGTAGCTGAGTCGGTCAATGTAAACGACCACAAACATCGCGTAATGAGCAAAAATTGACTACGCTGGTCGATTGTTGAGCGATCTACATTTTATCGTAAATAGCAAACAGTCAACTAATATTATGAGACGACGCACTGGCGATTCTTCCTCTCCTTGATAGCTACCTATATATATCATGGGATGTATACTCTCCAGACCATTCGCACTGAAACTTTGAGGAGCTTTCATGCAGAATTTATTTTTACTAGCGTATGATGGATATGCCATCAGATAAGAGGATCCCAAAGCCCAAACTGCGTCGAAATCCACGGTAAACTTTACGTCCGTTCAGGGCTAGTTCACTCTAGACTTTAAACTAGGAGGGTTGTAATCAGATCTTCACTGATGGTTCCGGAAACAATGATAGATCAAATGATGCTGCTGGTTTTATAGAAAGCGATGACATAGGCCTCGTTAGTCACATACGCGGACATCTTCCAAACAGAGACATATTTTTATAAAAACGGTTCTTAGCTACATTACGAAAAAGGAGTGGTATATGATGCAATTGTGTCAGCTTGGAGTAAGGCCCGATTCAACCATCTCACTGCTTCGAAAGTAGTTCAGGACTGCAAAAACTCTCTGAATGCGATTGGACTAAAGTTCTTTGAATATACCGTTAGGTTTCAGGCCATCACGGCCAAACTGGAAACGAGATCGCCGATGTACTAACAAGGCGTGGATCTCAGGCAGCTTTTCCAAAATCTGAATCATTAGGTACTTGAATCAGCACTTCATCAATGAGTGCTTTAATGTAAATCAGCGATTGAATCTGTAAAGAGAGTCACTGTAGATTATATACCTCCGTTGGATGCTGATAGACAAAACGTTACTTCCAAACAATAACTATAAAGCTGCAACATTTTTGCTATCCCAAAGGAAGACAGAAGCTGAATTTGATGAAGCAGATATTTCGTTCGGTTGCAAGAGTCCTAAAAAGGTCTGAAAATACATAAATCCACTGCTCCAGATGGTTACACCGCCGTTTTTCTAAAGAGGTGATCTTCTACGCTGTCAAAACCATTGCGTAAGCTTTCTATCTTTCCTAATATTTTGGGCTCTTATCGAGCACATGAACATCTGCATTTCTCCATCCCGTCCCTAAAAATGGCGAATCTTTCTTCATTTCCAATCACCCTCATATTGCACTAACGTCTCTTCTTTCCAAGGTCATGGAAACGTTAATAAACCGTCAACTCATGAAAAAGCTTGAAGAACGAAAGCTTCTTAATGACCAATAGTACCTACGACTTCGTAGCAAAAGATGTCGATTCGATGGCATATCACACCGAAAAAATTAACCAATCTCTACATTGTTTTGGAGAAAGTAAGATTGTTGCGCTTGATATTTCTAAGGCATTCGATAGAGTTTGGCATCGAGCTTTCCTACCAAAAATGCTTGGTATCGATGAATGTCATCTGTGTAGGATTCAATGACTCGGAAATCCAATGATGTCCTTTGTCTTTAAAGCTCAACATTCCCTCATTTATTCATGAATGGTACCTGAATCAAAGAAACCTTTAAACTATCAGTAGGTATTTGGTATGAGTGCAAACGATGACCTTCTATGGAATGACAACATAAGTCGACAAAAAATGCTGCAAGGTACCTACCAGTGGCGTGGCGTGGATATTTTCAAATGGTAAGTCGAGAAAAATGAATCACCTACGAGCCATTCCATATGAAAACGGTCAATCCGAAATGTTGCTATACCTCAGATTTTGCTCAAAATTTGTAGAAATGTTCCTTTGCTATCGAAATACGAAATCGTCAAAGGATTTTTTTTTGGTAATTTTCCTCTCCCCGGGAAATTTTTAGGGACTTACTATTGACATTTTAGGCACAGGACTACTTCAAAAATGGCAAAAATGTATATAAAATGTGTTGATTTCAAAAGGATCAGGTTTCGAAAGCAACTCAAATATCTTAAACCTTTTGATTGATTTGAAAAGAATGCTTTATCAGCTTTAAAATGACACCTTAATCGTCCTAATCGCTTGAATACAGACAATTTAAGAGTGCAAAGTCTGAAGCCCATAAAATCGCAAGGTTCGGTTCTTTGAGTATGGCTAGAGGGGAGAGGAAAATTACAAAAAAAAATCCTTTGACGATTTCGTATTTCGATAGCAAAGAAACATTTCTACAAAGTTTGAGCAAAATCGGAGGTAGGTATAGCAACATTTCGGATTGACCGTTTTCATATGGAATGGTTCCTACACAAATTAATAAGGAATAAACAGAAGGTACCCTAAATTCCAAACGTGGATAAATCGAAGCCAATTTTTCTATACTTTAAGTCATTTAGGTTGAAATTCACTTTAAACTTGCAAATAATTCAAAACAATGATCAGTAGAACAAAAAAAAAAACAGCACAACAAAACCGAATTCGCCGTACATTATCTACTCTAAGGCGAAAACTGTATTATTTTTTCCAAGCAGAAATTGCAGTAAGACGAAAATTATCGTCTTACTTTTTTCAATAAGAGAACGTGTATTGAAAAGGGAGGCACCGCACCGGGGTGGAAGTATATCGTAATAAAGACAGGGACAAACACAGAATATGTTCTGCGCGGCGATTTTCAATGCTTTGTGTTTTGTGTATGCTTTGTGTATTGTGTGTGTATCTCGCAAATTTAAAAAAGGTTGAAGAACATTGTATGTATGGACAAAGATAGGCTGTTGACTGCTTAGTTGTAGACTTATGTTGCTGGTTTTTTCTACGAACAAGGGACACATTTTAAAAGGTAAGACGATAGGAATCGTGTTATATGGACGCCACGCCACTGGTACCTACTTAGCTTTCTTAGGACGGTGAAGGAAACTCTTCGTGCTCCCTAAACGTCTTTGGGCCTACTTGATAGAGTACAAAACATAGCATTGATAGCTGAGAGTTCAATCGAAGAATCGATTAATTCTCTTGAACATAGTCGAAATGTTGCCTGTCTCTCTCTCTCTCTCTCTCTCTCTCTTTCTCGTTCTCTTTCTCTCTCTCTCTCTCTCTCTCTCTCTCTCTCTGTATCTCTTTCTCTCTCTTATCGTTTTTTTCGCAAACAATGGTGAAATAGCCAGTTGTATTCCTCCCCTGAAAGGATTTATCCACAACGCTCACCTCGCTGGGAATGCTCATCCTACCTTGAGCCCAACTTCGAACGTACAAGTCAAGTATAGAGATTCACACTTAAGTCGCACCATCCGTATGTGGAACGCTTTACCAGACTCTGAATTTGCCCTGCATTGGTTTCTCCTCTTCCATTTTTTTAAATTTAGTTGGTTAAAGGAGAAGTAACCTTACCCAACTTCTCGAAGACGCTGACAGCTTCAATTGAAATCAAACCATTTCATAGCCAATTGCATGGCATAAGCATTTCAAACAACGTAGCTACGTTGTATTCCGTCGCAATGATTTAAGTGAAGTGAAGTGAGGTAGAGTACTGATATTGTTTAATCACAAGTTTAACTTTCTTTCGTTAAAATTTATAGGTACCGGATGCTGATAAGCATAGCACTAAAAAATGTTATGTGTCTGATTAAAGGGAAAATCAGCACGTATCAAACGTATGACCCTTAGAATGTTGCCATATATCTTAACACCAGCTCAGGTATGACGTAAAATCAGTAATCATAACATGGACCTTAAACCTGTTTGGTTCAAAGAGATCATTGTAAGAAGCTAAATCCAAGAGAATCAAATGTAAGCCAATTTTTCGAATATGAGATCATTGAAAAGTAGCTCCGATTTTTACCAACATTTTTCAATGGATACAGAATTTTATGAACATCTTTTAAAACAGACACTCAAGTTCTAAAAGCCCTTACACTGTATACTTCATTGTTTCCAGGATATTCGCTCTCAATTTAGTGCTTCCTGTAGCTATCTTCTGTCAATTAAACGGTTTCATAGCGCTTGGCCGCAAATAAGTATACAAATTGATTTTAGCAAAATAAGGAAAAATATTGCTACCGTTCTTTGACAACAGTTTTGTCTTCTAGATCAATTACCAATTATTGTCAGGATAACCTAAGGATACCCGTGGCGTGATGGTTAGCATGTCCGCCTACTAACCCAGAGGTTCGTGGTTGGAATCCCAACCGAGGCAAAAATGTTTTTCCACGGGTATCGCCTTTCGCGGGGAATTGGCAAGTCCTCCGATCGTAAATTCATTGCCATGAAAAACGCTTTCTCAGTTAGCCTTTCGGAACCGGCAAAAAATTGTAGGTACTCTCCATTCCTTCACAAGGCATGGTTGTGAGAAATGCGCTAGGCCCTGGGCATCTCGATCTGTTGCGACGCCCTATTTATTTTTTATTTATTTTATAACCTAAGGATTGATGTTATCTGTTTTTTGGTGGTACCTACCAAGATCATAGAAATTCTTAAATAAAAGAAAGAGAAACATTTTCCATCATGACCATCAACCTAATCGCACCCAAGGCCTGCTTTAAAAATAATAAATTTTGTGGTCTGGTATAATGAATGCTTCATAGCCATTTGAGTCTCGAAAGGTATAAATTTTTATAAGACTCACACCCTCCAGATACTCCAATAGCATTATTCCTTTCCCAAATACAAAACATCAAACACCCAAAACCCATCAGCCCGACCGTTTGTCCGATTTTTAGCCCCTAGATTATTAGAGAACACTGATTTTGTGTGTCGTCATCAACATACACGGATATAGCATGTCCCTTATCCTCTTCTCATTGTCCATTTCTTGTCAATCAAATCAAAACCAAATCTAGTGTTCATTCCGAATTTGATCTGCATCACGTTTGCCTTCTACACATTCCCTCTACTCTTTCTCCTTCTTCTTCTTCTTCTTCTCTGTCACAATGATTTCCTGTCCCATCATTAGTCCTTTCCTGTACTCAAACACAGTTATCGGAGTGTATCCTATATCCAAGTGGTCATCCTTAATGTCTGTGTGTTTTTTTTTTTTTGTCGATTTGTTTCTTTTTTTTTTGTGTACTTTGCTTGCCCCAAAGTCCATATAACCTTTTCACCACCTCGTCTATTATCCTTTTCTCGTGCAACAGAAACAACAACCAACAAGACGAACCAAATCGCCAAAGAACTCATCAATTATTCGTAAGCCAAACTAAAGAGTGAGAGAAAGACTGAGAGCCACACACAGACAGAAGAGATATAAGTTTCATTTGATCCTTCGTCAGCAGGTTTCGAATTTTCAACAAAAAAAGCAAAAAGAAGCTACCAACGAACGGTTGGTATCCAAAAATATCATTCAGTTCTTATAAAATGTATCTCACTTTCGTGTTTGGATATATTTTTGTCTACTGATGACCGAAGAGCTGCGGTTACAGCACTGCAATGTCTACATATCAAGGTCCTGCTCACGGGAATAAATTTAATATCACGAGACTAGAGACGGGGAGAGGATAATGAGGAAACAAAAAATACAGCTTCAATTCACCTCATGACACATTCCACTTGAAATAAACTCGGCACTCCTTCTGATAGATGGTCCACCACTGGGATCCTTTTAATTCTTCGTCATCTGTCCATCTTGCTCATCGTCAGTCATCAATGTTAGAGGAGGAGGGAGGCAAGTTTCTCCACCCAAGCCATTGTTGTCACAGTAGACATCAACAATGATGTCCGGGTTGAGACTTAATTAAATTTTCTTATCGTTTTTTTTTTTTTTTTGGGTTGTGTGTCCTTTATTTCTTCCTCAAATGAAGAGTGTGTGGCGACGTTCATTTTGTATATGGTGTACTCCTCATCTATCTTCGTAGCCTTTCGTTATTGTTCTCGTCATCATCGTCAAAGTCTTCTCATCGTCTTCCTTGCGACTTCGCATGAATTGACATGGGGCAAGCATCAGCACTCCAAGGCCCCGTTCAGTCCTTTTTATCCTTTATCTTTCTCATGGCGACCCTTTCCCATTTTTCTCCAGCCCCCAACTCAATGTGTATACTTTACTAGAGCTCTAGAAAACTTTGTCCTGGGTACTCGTAATGACTTCGTAGCAATTGCCCGGGCGACAATTATTTCTTCGTCCTTGCCCGCATCGTTCGTGAATTGAATGCAAGTTCTTTAATGATGGCCACCAGATGGGACATTGTTGGCTTGGCCACCCAATTCTTTGTTCTGTTATCCTCATCTATGGACAGGGACATCAACACACCACCCTCGTGTCATCCTTCCTTCCGTTCAATCGAAACTGTCAAACAGCTAATTTCATCCTTCAATCAAATCACAAACACAATCCTCCCGGTGATCCTTCAATTTTTCATATTTTTCAATTTCATATTAATAGATGTGTTATATTTCTTCGTGTGTGTGTTTGTGTTTGAGTGGAGTGAGAGTTCTAGGTGCTTTTTTTTGCTCCCTATTCCAGGAAAAATGAAAAATATTTTCAATCATTGTGACGAGGAACAGAAGTTGCAGAAGGACCAGCTGAGGAGTATTCTCATCCTTCAAATCCTGACTAAAGGATTGACTTCCCTGCACACATACAAATATCACCACAAAACTTATACAAATATATTTGTGTCCTTTTGTGCCATTGTCAATCGGTAATCATACCTCTGAGCGGACCACACTCCACACAGCACACTCTGCCTGCCACCCACTCATCTTAACATGAAGAGTGGACATAACACACACATATACACAATCAAGCTTACATCCTTTTCCGGTCACATCACTGGAGAATGAATTTTTTTCTTTTTGCCCTTCTGGTTGATTGAAGGATCTGAAGGAGCACAAATAGAGAGAAAACGATGAAGGTGATGGCGACACGGTTGGTCGGTTGGTGGCATGGTATCCCTTAGGTAACCGTAAGGATTCTTCTTGACTATGACAAGTTACGTCAGCTGTCAACTCGTTCACTTGAAGTCTTGTTTTATTTTCTCTTTAAAATTTTCTTCCTTTTTTTCTTTCTTCTTTTGGTAGAGCTGTGTAGCCCTTGTCCAAGGACTGCATTTGATTTTCGAGTTCTACTTTTTTTTTTATTTTTTGTTACTAGAGCTTGTCCTTTCTTATTCTATTCTGAAGTTTACTTTTATTATATGTTGCTGTTTTTTCCTCTCTCTCTCTCACACACTCTTTTTTTCTGTTTATAGTTGTGAAAGGGGTTCAGTTTTCACTTGGGTATGTTCATCATGAAATTCCCAGTCGGTCAATTTCGCAAGGATAGATGGACTTTGATGTATTGCATTGGAGGGGATTTATGTGTTTTCTTTTTCTTTTGTCTTTTCATCTTTGGGACCTTTGGAGGTGATTTAAAAAAGAGAAGATAACTAAGCAGAAATGATACGAAGTAGATCTAAGGGAAGAAGCTTTGACTCAAATAACTTACTTTGTCAGCTTAGGGAGTCAAATCGCAGGTCACATTTTTGACTTTATTTTGAAAATAAAGGAAGATAAGGACGATGTAGGTAGACATAGAAGACACTCACAATTTCCCATTCAATCCATAGCTTCGAGAGAGACTAATTTGATTGATAAGTCAACTTTGAAGGTAACACAGTGCAGCGCTTTTCTCATCTTAAGCTAATGAGTAAGCTCTTAGGAACAAGGCTCCAGACTAAAACTGGAGAACGCTCTACTTGAGTGTATTCTTGGAGAAGCCTAATTCGCCATTTCAGTTACGCTTCCTATTACTCTCGTATGTAGGTTTTTTCTTTTAGTGTTTTCCCTTACATGAATTTATTTTCTTTTTCTATGTTAAAATTCAGTCATTGATTTACCAAAGATATAGATGCAGTAAAGCACAAGGTTCATAAATTCTTAAATCTAAATATCCAGTAAGAAAATCAATGTAAGATTTGAACTTTTTTTTAATAATATATTATACAGGGTGTCCCTTAACTCGTGTTACATACTTTGGGATGTGATTTTTGGTCATATTCTTAGAAAAAAATTGTTATACAGTAAAGTCCGTTTCTCAATTTTGACATCACTTTTTGACCATTTAAAAAAAGGCAAACTTTGGTGTACCCTGACCTGTGTTAAATTCGATTTCTCTCTCAATACTGGAGGGTAGAGACTAGAGACTTAGTTTTAGACTTAATTTTTGTGTTTAAGTTTAGCTTCTATAGGCTAAGGGTTGCCAGGTTGGTATTGTCATGTTCAAAGGAGAGATCCGCAGAACCCCGTCCAAAAGGCAATATCGTACAACGTTTCAACAAATTCGCGACGAAAAAGAAAAGGCAGGCCAAAACACTCCTGGTACAAGCAAATGCAAAAACAGCAGCATTTGGTTGGCCTCAGACATGGAACAATCCAAAACCGGGAGGCTTGCCGACGCTTTCTGAGGTCAACGCGGCGTACCCCACAGGCGGATCACTAGTGTGAAGCAGAAAAGTGGGAGAGTTGTGATCGCTTCAAGATCACTACTCGTAACGCCGGAAATGGAAAGAAGAAGAAGAAGGCTAAGGGTTGCCAGATTTTAAATTTTAAATGGTGTTCAAATTTTCTTACCACAGCAAAGTTTTGAAAAAGTGTATTTGACCAGCTACCAAAATCCTAATTGGCCTACCTCTTCGCAGGGAGATTTAAGTTTGGGGTATGAATGTTCATTGCGTAAATAAGTCGTATAAAAGAATAAGAAACCAAATTTGTTCATCAGTTTATCAAAATAAGTCATGATTTCAGATTAATCAGAGAGCTTTTTGTATATTGACTGGGTTAACAATGACATGTGAACGACATTTTCCGAACTAGACTTTGATGGAGTTACAAGCACAGCTTTACTAGTTCACTTACTCTTCAATCCACGTTTTCCTAATCGAATGAGCGATGCAAGAACATACTCACTTAGTTGGGCAATAAAGTTCGGGGTGAACCTGAGCCTCAACCAACATCTTCCGCCAACAATTTCGATTTCGGGTGAACTCTCTCCAGTTTTGCACTCTAAGTCGTTCGGAGTATTTTTCTTTCTAAACGACCAAGTGTTGTATCATGCACTTTCGAAAAAGTCCACTCTTCGCCCGATTGAGGTCTTAAAAAAAGTTAAATTGGTTTTTCTAGAGAGGGTTTTGTTTCACAATTGCCTTCTTAACCCAAGGAAACAAATGTTGGCAGGAGTTATACTCTCCGTTTGATGTTCGCACTGATGTTGTTTTCCGTGTCTGTTGCGGATCCTAGGTAGACGAAGTCTTGTACTACCTCCAAGCTATGTTTGTCTATTGTGACGTTTTTGTCCAATTCGTCGATGTTCGGTGTCCTTGGTTGATGGCTTCGTTTTACCCTCATTTAATTTCAATGCTCGCAAAAGCACCTGTGGCATCACGCTTCCCTCGTCCCATTACGTCAATATCGTCTGCGTAAGCGAGTTATTGTCTGGTGTTGCCGTTTGAGTTTTGTACAATCTTTTCAAGTATGATGTTAAGGAAATCTCATGACAGTTTGTTGCCTTTTCTGGTATCACCCAACATTGATATTGGGACTTATCAAGTTGTTGGCTTGGGGTTTCAGACGCCCACATAGTATAACAGACAAGATCTTATAAGTGACGTTAAGGAATCATATTCCTCTTTAAATGACGCAATTGTGAGGGTCTTCCTTCTTTAGGATCGGGCATACTATACCGAGGTTCCATTCATAGGCCATACTTTCTTCCGACCATATCATGCAGATCAGCTGGTGCATGCTCCTTTCCAACTGATCTCCAGCTGCCTTGAAAAGTTCGGCATCAAAGTCTTCAGCACTTGCTTAACTTCTTCTTCTCGATCATCGTCAAAATTGAATTGAGCATTCTGTCTGACAGCGGAACTAGTGCATTCATCGCTGTTGAGCTGTCTGCAGAAGTGATCTTTTCAGATCCTCAGTAGTGACTATGACTCTACTACTATGTTTCCCTGCTGGTCTTTACAGGCTTGAGTTCGGGGCTTGCCACCCTGGCAGTATCTCTTTACCTTTTGGTAAGACTTCCGACGTTTTCCTGTCATGGCAACTCTCAATTTCCTCAAACGAGCGCTTCTCATGCTGCTTGTTCTTCTTTTTGAGAATTCGGTGTTCTTTCCTTCATTTCTCCTTGTAAATTTCGGTATACTGGTCAAAAGCAGCCCCTGTTAGCCTTTGCAACAGCATTTGTCTTGTTTTTTTTTGGCTTCATTTGCCTGCCTGCATTCTTCATCAAACCATGGGTTTCGTTTTAGTGGCCGAGTGAAACGCAGAACCTCAGAAGCAGCGGTTCTGATGGCTTCTTGGCATTACTGCCACTGGTCTTCAATGCTTAATGCTGGCGGCATGGGATTCAAGGATAATTGAAGGGACACTCGATTGGAAAAGTCACTGGCAATCTCTTGCAATTGTAGCTTTCCGACGTCATATCTCTTCACAACGTTAGTTCGTGCTGGTCGTGAACAAGATATCCTCATTCGTACCTTGGCTACAACAAGGTAGTGGTCCGAGTCAAAGTTGGCCCCTCGGAAAGTTCGGACATCTAACACACTGGAAGAGTACCGTGCATCGATCGCAAAATGGTCAATTTGGTTGACGGTTGATTGATCTGGGAATCGTCATGTACCTTTATGAATTTTGAGATGCGAGAAGCGTGTAGGGGAGAGTGGGGTAAGAAGGAAAACTTAAGCTTTAGACACTCGATGAGTTTTTTAGTTGAGATATTCCACGTGTTTTTTAATCTAATAAATGAAAAGATTAGTAAAGTTTTTAACAGTTAAAACACTTATTTTATTTCCTCAGATGTACATTTCAGAAGCAATGCTTCCATCGTCAGTGAGATTTATAAAATTAAATTAAATTAAATTATTTGTCAAAAAACTAATAATAAACAAAAATGTTTCTAAACAAAATTACAGTTGAGTTGAGTTGAATCTATTAAAAAATTTTTTAGACACTCCTAAATTTTGAATGGGGCAAAACGAACTCATGATTTCTTTTAATAACTGTATCAAAAACAAGTGATATCAATATCAAAAGAAGTGAAGATCTTCGTATATCTTAACCAAAAGCTCAAAGTATGCCGAAACGATGGGCTTATTATAACTGAACTCTGGCTTTTGACGTCGGTTCTAGGTTGCGCAAAACAATTTTCGGGTTCTTTGTTCTTTTTTTCCATCTTTGTTTCGTGATCAAAGAGATGGTGTATTTTATTCGTTTCGACTAGCTCATAAGCAAGTGCTTGAACGTCGCGAGTGGTCATTCCGAAGAATATTTTTTCGAAGTCTAGTAAATGTTCAATTAATTCTTTTTTTTTTTTGCTTAGAGCTGTTGTGAACCGTCCAAGTTTTTTATTTGGTATCCTACTTTATCTTCCGAATGATTGTGGGTTTCAGGATCTTGAAAGCCTCTCAGGTCTTGAGATAATCCTTTTTTTCTTGAGATAATTTTTTTTTTTTAAGATGGAGTTAGAAACCATGGTAAAAATTGGTTTGGTTCTTTTTGCCCCGAGGCCCCTCTTGTTATTTTATTATTTATTTTATTTATTTATTTATTTATTATCTTTGGAGTTCTCGTCTTTCTCTTCTGTGGGGGCGTGGGTTCACCTCTAACTACAAATCCACACCCAAATAAGCGAGGTCTCTGTTGTCTGTAGCAGTCAACATGATGTCTGGGTTTTCCACCTTCTTTATGTCCGGCCCACTCCATCGCACTTCTTGAATGGCGGTTATGTCTGCATTGTAGCAGTCCATGGCGTCCGCTAATTCTCCAGCTGCACGTAGTCCGTTAAGGGATTTTATGTTCCACGTGCAGATCCTGAAGTCCTCTTTTTATCCTCTTGGAGATAAAGGGCCGAATAATCCGGAACTAGTACCCTGCTGTACGGGTATGAGAGCTGTCGCTGTCGCTGTCTAGCCAGGAGGTCCTTCTCACTTCAATACCCTGTCCCAGTATTGAAAGGTCCTCAAAACCCTTAAAACCAAATATTTCGGAGTAGCTCATTCTAGGGTTTCTGCTTTTTTGAGTGTTGAAGTCCGCCGTTGATTCTGTAAATCGAATTCATCCGCTGAGACACTCCCAAAAAGCTCTGGTAGACCACTGAGAGTTGGGCAGTAAGTCATAACTCGCAAAGCATAATATTGTGGATCACAATTCTTATTCGGCCCTTTGTCAACACTCGCTCTTACTAGTTTAGCAGCTCCTCTCCGGATGGAGCACTCCAGTTGCCAGTGGCTACAGCGTGAAGGTATAATAAGTATAGAATATAGATCCTTCCCTAATGGTACAAGCCCAACCAAGTAATTGACGTAAAGAGCATAGAACCATCTAATTCCGAAAATACCTTTTTCTATTTACCAACGTTCTTTACTTCCAAAATAGACTTATCTCATCAAAATAAATTTTTAATACCTAAGATCTAACGACCATATCAGAAACATTTTTTCCACTCGCTATTACTTAACGGCGAGAAATTAAATAAAACCAAGCCTCATATGTGAACTAGAAGCAAGCTCTCCTGTACCAGAAACCAGAGAATTAGTTAGTCCCGAATTTTACCACTACTATGCGATGTCTACAGAGCCTATTGCTCCATAGACTTCAGCCCGGCAACCTTAAATACACTCTTCACACTCACCCATTAACGTTTGCAGTGGTGCTAATGTAGGTGCTGCTGCTAGTTAACCCAGCTACGGCCGTGGGCTCTGAGAGCTAAAATATCAAAACTAAATTATCGAAGATAATTGAGCGATCAATAATCTGGGCGCGGATTATGGTTATCCATTGGAGGGTACCGCAGACATGGTCTTTGCGTCGTTCTTTGGAAAAGTGCAGAAAATGTTAGAAAACCCTGTTGCGCTGGTATTTGTTGCTTGTTATTAATGTTGTAAATTGATTTGATGGAGTGGCATGTTTGTACAATTAATTGCACATTCTCTGCCTCTATCTTTGATCGTTGAATATGAAAATGGATCCCGTTGAGCGGCTTTTTGGCCAGTGCCACAACCACAGACCACTGAAAATGAGTAAATTTTTCTTCCAAATCAAGAAATGCATTAAAGTTTGTTATTAAAACTTGTGATTAGTTGGATTTGCTGAGTGTGTAATCAAAACTAAAGTTATTGCCTTGATTGAATGAGGGGCCTGTAAGGACGCAGTCTCTGAGATTGATCGCCAAAGACGTGATGCAAAACTTAGATTAGGTTCTATGTGGCATTTCTTTTTATTTCATAGTTTCTGGAAAAGTGCCCAAAAAAGACCAGCCGATCCAACGCACACTATTATCTTTATTGAGGAAGAGGAGTTATCGAAATTGAGGAAGGAATAGATGAATCTTCAAATAGTTGCTGGATTCCGGTCTTTAAAATTTATTGTTGTTGAATCCGAAAAAGTAATTCAATCGTTAAGCCCTTCATCATACGAATAGCTAAATGCATATCTTGGCACAATCTTTCTAAAAACAAATTCCAAGGCCTTTCTAGTTTAAGTGGGCATGAGGAGACGCAAGTGGTAACTAGCTCCCCTATTACATACGACAACAAAGAGAATAGATAATCTAAATCCCATGTCACCTTCACAAAGTTGTCTACTCCTTTTTAACCCCTTTCTACAGCATCCAATTGAGCAACAAATCATCGCCGTCGCTTCCCCAAACAATCTAAGCCTCATTTAATGAGAATAAATTGAGACACCTACCTATTGTTCCAATAAACACCATGTCTCTGCGTTCGACCTGCTGCAGCATCACGACTTGCCTTGCATATTTTTATAAGCGAAACCATATGCCCTTGCGCTTGCGCAACAATGCCATATGAACGCCGCGCCGTGCACACATTTCATTGCACTTATATTGATCCAGCAGCGGCGTGTCTTGGACCCGCACATAGACGGCTTCCTAAGAAGCATACACCTTTCGCAAGCCCACCATTTCTATGCAAATATCTTTGCTCTCACTCTTCACCAGCTTCGCGATTCGGGATTCCTTGTTGTTCCGCATGTAATGCGTTTAGCGCACGTCAGTTCCCGCGTGCTGTGAAAAATCACCGCGTGCATGCAAACATTGCAGCTGCGGTTGCGCACCCAACTCCTGGCAGTTTGCTGACAGCAATGCACCAAAACCAACAGACAAATAAAAAAAAAAAAAGCAGGACGCAGTGTTCCAGTGGTGCAAATGCTTTGCTGTGATCACTGCCTCGTTAGTTGGAAGCCTCTGATATCGGGTAGAAATCACACACAGCAAGTGGTCGTTGCTGGGTTGGAGGATTATTACTGTTGCTGGTTTTCTGGTCCAGCACCGACAATTTTCCAATAACTCAGTGGATGCCTAGATGGAGTACCTTACTAGTGCAGGTATAAAAGCGGCCGCCGCCGCCGCCATCGTCGTCACCACCTAATGGAAGTATAGCAGTAGCTATGGCACTGTCGCCAAAGTGCGTGTTGCGTGCTGGGTGCTGGGTGAATTGTGTTTGCCATTGGTGCTCTATGGGATAGTGCGTGTAGGAGGTAGGTGCGAGGCGGCTTAGTGGGCTTGTAAAAGTGTTGCACTGCTGTCATTGTTTGCCCAGTTAATGTAGATGAATGGGTCAATCAAATGTAGAAAGATGTTTTTTTTTTTTTTTTTTTTTAAATTTAATTTAAATTCAGTTCAGAGTGGCAGCTTATAAGGTAGTAGTAGTACCTAGTAGTAAGTTCATTTCTTAATATAATTCAGGTTTTACAAATTTGTATAATCAAAGAATATAAAAAGAACTCCTCACGGAGGAGTAACTAGGCGATTACTGTGAAAATGCGTCATAGGATCCTTTACTGGAATTAGAAAACCGATCTTCAAAAGTTTGAAGCTTTTATCAAAAGGTAAAAAACAATGCAAGGGAAGCAAACCTCGAACTGAAGCCTGTAAAGAGCAACAGAAAAACATAGTGATAGAATCGCTGTCGTTACTGAGGCAGTGGCGTAGCGTATCATCTCGGGGCCGTGGCGGGAGACCTATTTTGCCGCCCCCATTCAATACTCAATTAAAATAAAATTTCGGGACGTCATTTCACCAGGTTTTGAGGTTTCACAAATGGATCCAACAGGCCATACGAAAATCAGAAATAACTTTGTAAGAATCCAAATTTACTGCCAATTCTTGTTCAATCGACAATATAGCAAAGTTATATTATCTAGTGGAGCTCAAAGTGGATCTGAGATAGTTTTTGACTAGCTTCAAATTCAAAAAACTTCCCTCAAAACAACCAGCGACACTTTTCGCCAAAGTCAAACAAATACGAATCAATATGAGTATATTTGGAACCGAAATTTCCAGATTAAGTTTTTGAATGAAGTGAAGGTTGTCTTTTGCCCCTTCTACCTTCCATTTGATTCAAAACAGGCAACGAACTACTGGAGACCCTTCCACTTCATTTGAAATACGTCCTTGTCGACATCTTCTAATATATGGGAAAGATCACACACGTAATTGCTGACGAAAAGTTTCGCTGGCGTCAAAACCCCGAACTATTTCTTGAAATTGCTGTAATCGAGTCGTCATTTCCTGAATAATCTTGTCAAATGATGCGAACACTTCTCGACTGAGTTACTGCTGGTGAGACAAAGTAGCATCTGCGTATTCATCGCCATGTGCGCGTTTTTTCATGCGAATTCTTCTCGTTTTGAGTTGGATTCCTAATTGTTGGCAGAGAGCCTCAGAAGTTTAAGATGAGTCCTTCAATTCTTAAAGTAGCTCAAAAACTACCACGAACTTATTTTCAAGTGCCTTGACGGCTTCATGTCTAGCGTTCTACCGCGTTTTAGTGAGTCGTTTCACTGCCTCACCTTTGATGGCAACCAAAGCTGTTGAGCTGTAGAGCAGTTGGTTGATGCAGAGAAGGCAAATAGCTTCTCTAGAGTCCCAAAAATCTCACGGAATTCACTGAATCAGAAGTAGCGTGTACCCCACCAAAGTTGAGTGAGTGCTTTGTGTATGCAACGATTGAAGCTTTCGGATTCGGATGTGGGTCCCTAACATAGTGGAAGGATTGTCATAAGCCTGTCCTCTCAAATTCTGTATAGCCAGTCCGTCTGATATGAGCACATCGTAGAACCTGGTTCATTTGGTCGTTGTGGGAGATATTTGGTGTTTTGTTGAAGATTACGCCATAATATTCAGCTTCTTGAATGCGACGGAAAATGCTGGATAGATCATGCTGTGCCAGTAAGTCTACAAATTCGTTTTGGGTTTCTGGAGATAGACACGAAATTGGGACTCGTCCCAGCTTCACCTTTGCCAGGTGTTCCATCAGAAGCGGTAATATTTAGCTTAGAAAGTGTACTAGCTCCAGAAAATTCCTCAAATATCTTTTTGATGTCCAACCGGTACAGTACATCCCTCCATTTTTTCAATTTTTCTCCTCACTTTCGAAAACTTCTTGATGTCCATGATCAATGGTTACTTTCAGGTTCAAGGAATTTCCAACTCCTTTCATTTCAAGAAGCTCTGCTTATGGTGAATACTGCACTTCGCATGGTCTCCGATTCTTGGATTTAGCTTCCACCATTTGTAGAATCTTTCTTCAGATGCAAAGTTCGAGCCAGAATCGACACACAGCTTGCAACGGAAACAGTATAAGGATTGCTTTCACTCATGTTCGGAGAACCTTCTCAGCTTTAGTAAATTAGTGATAATCAGCAGAGAGCGCTTTATCCGCTTCATTGACGACATTTTGCCGCCCCCTAAATTCGCCGTGGTCTGCCACTGTACTGAGGGTCTGCAAAGACCACTTATGCAAACTGCTTATTGGCAGTGACGACAAAAATTACGCTGTCAGGCAGAATCTGCATGATATGGTCGGAAGAAAGCATGCCCGATGAATGGAACCTCAGTATCGTATGCCCGATCCTGAAGAAGGGAGACCCTCACAATTGCGCCAATTACAGAGGGATAAGCCTCCTTAACGTCGCGTACAAGATCTTGTCTGCTGTAATATGTGAACGTCTGAAACCCCACGTCAACAACTTGATAGGTCCTTATCAATGTGGTTTTAGACCGGAGAAGTCCACAATAGACCAAATTTTCACATTACGGCAGATCTTGGAAAAAACCCGTGAACATAATATCGATATTCACCATCTCTTTATCGATTTCAAGGCCGCGTATGACAGTATCTACAGAGACGAGCTGTACAGAGCCATGTCAAGTTTCGGCATCCCTGCAAAACTCGTACGACTATGCAGGATGACTTTGGAGAATTCACGCTGCTCCGTCAAGGTCGGTAAAGAACTCACCGAGACCTTTGATGTCGAAAAAGGTTTTAGGCAAGGCGATAAACTGTCATGCGATTTCTTCAACATCATACTTGAACAGATTGTAAGAAACTCAAACGTCAACACCAGAGGAACAATCTTTCAAAAGTCTGTGCAATTACTCGCCTATGCAGACGATATTGACGTAATGGGAAGAAAAAAGCGTGATGTCATAGGTGCTTTTGCGAGTATTGAAACAGAAGCGGCAAAAATGGGTTTGATGGTTAATGAGGGCAAAACGAAGTATGTATATGCTGTCATCAAACAAGGACACAGAACATCGACGAATTGGACAAAACGTCACAATAGACAGACATAACTTCGAGGTAGTACAGGACTTCGTCTACCTAGGATCCGCTGTAGACACGGACAACAACATCAGTGCGGAGATCAAACGGAGAATAACTCTTGCCAACCGTTGCTTCTTTGGGTTAAGAAGGCAATTGAGAAACAAAACCCTCTCCAGAAAAACCAAGGTAACCTTATATAAGACCTTAATCATCCCAGTCCTGCTTTACGGCGCGGAAGCATGGACCTTATCGAAAGCGGATGAGGAAACCCTTGGTCGTTTCGAAAGAAAAATTCTCCGAATGATCTTTGGTCCCGTATGCGAAGGCAATGTGTGGAGAAGAAGATACAACAACGAGCTGTATGAGCTGTACCGCGACATGGGCATAGCCAGAAGAGTACGCATCGCGAGGCTACGATGGTTGGGCCATGTTGAGCGGATGGACCCAAACGCTCCGGCTCGTCGGGTGTTCGAAAGCACATTGCAGGGAAATCGCGGAAGGGGAAGACCTCGTCTTAGGTGGCGCAATCAAGTGGAAGAAGACCTCAACCGACTTGGAGTGCGAAACTGGAGAGAGCTCGCCCGAAATAGAACTCGTTATCGAAGGATGTTGGTTGAGGCCCAGGTTCACCCCGAACTGTAATGCCCACCTAAGGAAAGGAAGGCAGAATAACCAATTCAATTTGGACGAAAAGTATACGAATGCCATCCTCACGACACCCGACCTTGAAAAAGTTAAACTTTTCATATGCAAACTCGAATAAAACAGCAGATGTAGAGGGCCTCGATGCCGAACTTATCAAAGCAGCTGGAGATCAGTTGGAAAGGAACATGCACCAGCTGATCTGCATGATTTGGTTGGAAGAAAGCATACCCGATGAATGGAACCTCAGCATAATATATGTATTTTGTATTTATTTGTATTTATTGGTACAGAAATTATGTTACACGTAGATACAATATTATCTTTTAGTTGTGAAACAATGGAAATAGGGTTTAAATATTAATAAATGATTAACTTATACACTTATTATTTGAATATTATTAAATTATAGTTAAATTATGATTTAAATTATTATTTACATTATTTACTTGAACTTTTTTAATTTTTCTTTTTGTAAATATGCTTATGAGCAGTAATGTTGTTTAAGCTTTTCTTGAAAGTCCCTCATACCTGAAGACCGTCTGACGTTGAGCGGAAGGCGATTCCAGAGTCTTATGGCGAAGACAAAAAACTGTTATTGAGTTATAGAGTAGTTCGTAAAAGGTGGCACGAAACTTCTACTTCTTCCGGAAGAAGATGCAAATTGAATTCTTTGGAAAAGATGTTCGGGCATTCTATTTTCTTTAAGACTGAAAACAAAAGTTAGTGTTTTAAACTCGAGATACTGTTGTAACTCCATTCCAAGGAAAGCCTTAACATAACCAGAGATATGTTCTCTTCGACCAATGTTATAGGCAAACCTTACAGTACTATTTATAGCTATTTTCAACTTACGTAAGGAGACGCTATCACAGAAAACTGGGTAGGCATAAAAAATGGTTGGGAATAAAAGTGACTTAACCAGCATTGCCTTAGTCCTGAAAGGAAGACAGTTTCCAATTTGATATAGAATCCGGAGGGATCCATATATCTTGGATACTATTTTAATAATATAATTTCCCCAGGTGAGATTTTGGTTAAATATAACACCGAGATTTTTTACACTGGTGACGTAGGGTAACACTAATCCTTCTAAGCAGAGTTTTGGTAAGTTTTGAGTGTCAATGCTTAAGCGACTAATTAATATGGCTTGACTTTTACTGGAGTTCAGCATAGGCATATTCTTTCTCGACCAAGAGGCTATCGAGCTAAGGTCTTCATTAATTCGCTCAGTGGCATCCTCAACTAAATGCGCCCACGCCCCCACAGAAGAGAAAGACGACGATTCCAAAGACTGGTTCTACGAGCTCCTCGAAGAAACGTATGAGCACTGAGCAGTGCCCTAGACACGACGTGAAAATCGTTCTTGGCGATTTTAACGCAAAGCTAGGGAAGGAGGACATCTTTGGAAACACAATCGGTAAGCATAGCCTCCATGACAAAACCTCCGAAAACGGACAGAGGCTAATCGATTTTGCTGCGGGGCTAAATCTTGTTGTAAGTAGTACACGCTTCCCGCATCTCAAAATTCATAAAGGTACATGGCGATCACCAGATCAATTAACCGTCAACCAAATTGACCATGTTGCGATCGACGCAAGGCACTCTTCCAGTGTTTTAGATGTCCGAACTTTCCGAGGGGCCAACTTTGACTCGAACCACTACCTTGTTGTAGCCAAGGTACGAATGAGGATATCTTGTTCACGACCAGCATGAACTAACGCTGTGAAGAGATATGACGTCGGAAAGCTACAATCGCAAGAGATTGCCAGTGCCTTTTCCAATCGAGTGTCCCTTCAATTATCCTTGAATCCCATGCCGCCAGCATTAAGCATTGAAGACCAGTGGCAGCAATGCCAAGAAGCCATCAGAACCGCTGCTTCTGAGGTTCTGGGTTTCACTCGGCCACCAAAACGAAACCCATGGTTTGATGAAGAATGCAGGCAGGCAAATACAGCCAAACAAAAAGCACGTCAAATGCTGATGCAACATCGAACAAGGGCTGCTTACGATCAGTATAACGAGATCTACAAGGAGAAAAGAAGGGAAGAACACCGACTTCTCAAAAAGAAAACGAAGCAGCATGAGAAGAGCTCGTTTGAGGAAATTGAGAGGTGCCATGATAGGAACGAGATTCGGAAGTTTTACCAAAAGGTAAAAAGATCCTGTCAGGGTGGCAAACCCCGAACTCAAGCCTGTAAAGATCAGCAGGGAAACATAGTTATAGAGTCACAGCCGCTACTGAGGATCTGGAAAGATCATTTCTGCAGACTGCTTAACGGCGATGAGGACATAAATTCCGCTGTCAGGCAGATTGCCCCATTCAGCTTGGACGATGATCAAGAATGCCGTCCTCCCGACCTAGAAGAGGTTAAGCTTGCCATATGCAAACTTAAATCAAATAAGACTGCAGGTGCAGATGGCCTTGATGCCGAACTTTTCAAGGCAGCTGGAGATCAATTGGAAAGGAGCATGCACCAGCTGATCTGCATGATATGGTCGGAAGAAAGCATGCCCGATGAATGGAACCTCAGTATCGTATGCCCGATCCTAAAGAAAGGAGACCCTCACAATTGCGCCAATTCCAGAGGGATAAGCCTCCTTAACGTCGCTTATAAGATCTTGTCTGCTGTAATATGTGAACGTCTGAAACCCCACGTCAACAGCTTGATAGGTCCTTATCAATGTGGTTTTAGAACAGAGAAGTCAACAATAGACCAAATTTTCACATTACGGCAGATCTTGGAAAAAAACCGAGAATATAATATCGATATTCACCATCTTTTTATCGATTTCAAGGCCGCGTATGACAGTATCTACAGAGACGAGCTGTACAGAGCCATGTCTAGTTTCGGCATCCCTGCAAAACTCGTACGACTTTGCAGGATGACTTTGGAAAATTCACGCTGCTCCGTCAAGGTCGGTAAAGAACTCACCGAGACCTTTGATGTCGAAAAAGGCTTTAGGCAAGGCGACAAACTGTTATGCGATTTCTTCAACATCATACTTGAACCGACTGTAAGAAAGTCAAACGTCAACACCAGGGGAACAATCTTTCAAAAGTCTGTGCAGTTACTCGCCTATGCAGACGATATTGACGTAATGGGAAGAAAAAAGCGTGATGTCATAGGTGCTTTTGCGAGTATTGAAACAGAAGCGGCAAAAATGGGTTTGGTGGTTAATGAGGGCAAAACGAAGTATATGTTGTCATCAAACAAGGACACCGAACATCGACGAATTGGACAAAATGTCAACATAACTTCGAGGTAGTACAGGACTTCGTCTACCTAGGATCCGCTGTAGACACGGACAACAACATCAGTGCGGAGATCAAACGGAGAATAACTCTTGCCAACCGTTGCTTCTTTGGTTAAGAAGGCAATTGAGAAAAAAACCCTCTCCAGAAAAATCAAGGTGACCTTGTATAAGACCTTAATCATCCCAGTCCTGCTGTACGGCGTGGAAGCATGGACCTTATCGAAAGCGGATGAGGAAACTCTTGGTCGTTTCGAAAGAAAAATTCTCCGAATGATCTTTGGTCCCGTATGCGAAGACAATGTGTGGAGAAGAAGATACAACAACGAGCTGTATGAGCTGTACCGCGACATGGGCATAGCCAGAAGAGTACGCATCGCGAGGCTACGATGGTTGGGCCATGTAGAGCAGATGGACCCAAACGCTCCGGCTCGTCGGGTGTTCGAAAGCACATTGCAGGGAAATCGCGGAAGGGGAAGACCTCGTCTTAGGTGGCGCAATCAAGTGGATGAAGACCTCAACCGACTTGGAGTGCGAAACTGGAGAGAGCTCGCCCGAAATCGAAATCGTTATAGAAGGATGTTGGTTGAGGCCCAGGTTCACCCCGAACTGTAATGCCCACCTAAGTAAGTAAAGGCATCCTCAACTTGACCTATCGGGTAGCTAAAATGCATCTGCACATCATCAGCGTACATTTGAACCTTACAGCACTTCAAAATTGAAGGAATGTCATTATTGGACAAGGTAAACAATAGTGGACCTAAGATGGATACTTGTGGGACACCAGCTTTCGTTTGAAGAAAACTTGACATTTTTTGGTTGCAGTAGACAGCTTGTGAGCGACCTGTCAAGTAACTTTCTATAAGTTTTAATGCTGTGGATTTGAAAGCGAAGTTGTTTTTCAATTTAAGAATAAGAATGTTGTGAGGAACTGTGTCAAAGGCTTTTGAGAAATCAAGCAATACAAGAGAAGTTACATGACCTTCAGTCAGTTCCATTCGAATGTCATCTACCAAGTTTAAGAGTGCTGTAGTACAACTGTGGTTTGGTCTAAAACCGGATTGCTCAGGTGATAAAAGGTTAAACTCATTGAGAAAAGAGTGCACCTGCTTGCTCAAAAGTTTCTCAAAAACCTTAGAGAGAAAAGGCAGAATCGATATAGGTCGATTGGATTTAATTCTAGAGGCAGTACTTTTAAGGACAGGGATAATTTTGGAGATCTTCCAGGAAGACGGATATGTGGAGTAGGTTAAAATGTTGTTAAAAATATAAGTAATTTCAGAAAGTA
Organism: Melanostoma scalare; assembly: GCA_949752695.1. Classification (NCBI taxonomy): domain Eukaryota; kingdom Metazoa; phylum Arthropoda; class Insecta; order Diptera; family Syrphidae; genus Melanostoma; species Melanostoma scalare. The sequence continues at coordinate 55,905,001 of OX456984.1, read as the reverse complement.
CCGCATGAATAATGATTTTCAAAAACTTTGGCTGCATTCTATCTAGTCCGATAGCATTTGACTTAATTAAAGTGACTGCATTTAGAACTTCGAACTCAGAAACTCTTTGGAAGCTAAAACTCCAAACTGTATCTGTTCCTTAAAAAAGGGAGGCCCTCACAATTGCAATAGGGCTTCGTATACCTAGGATCTGCTATAGACACCGAAAATAACATTAGTGCGGAGGTAAAGCGGATAACTACTCTAGCCAACCGCTGCTTCCTTGGGCAACGAACTAGATACCGAGAAATAAAGTCCTTGGTCGTTTCAAAAGAAATATACTCCAAATGATCTTTGGTCCCGTATGTGAAGACATTGGGTGGCGAAGAGGATTCAACAACGAGCTGTATGAGCTGTACAGCAACATAGGTATGTATAGCCACCAGAAGTACGCATCGCGAGACAACAATGTCTGGATTCCGGAGAGCGATCAACGCTCCGGCCCGAAAAGGTTTTTAAAAGCACATTGAACACTTGGAAATGACAGAAGCTAAGTATCGCATTGAAGGTGGCGCAGACGAGTTGAAGGCGACCTCAACCGACTTAGAGTGCGAAACTGCAGAGAACCAGCAAGACATCGTAATTGTTGCGCAAGTCGTTGGTTAGTTGGGCTTCATGTTCCCGGTCAATGAGGTCCCCACAGTGGTCACACAGTGTTTCAAAAATGTGTTTCTGCTATACACTTCTTTTTGTGATAAAAAACACAAAATTTCGGAGTCAATAAATAAATAATAAGGATAAGGGAACTAAGCTATGGAAACCTGGGTGCCTAACGCGCTTTCAGGACTTACAATTTTATGTCATTTCCTAGCTGCTAAGCTAGAAAAGGCTTTTCATGGCAGCAAATTTAATCTTATTACTCTCGAAAGAACCTCGAACCCCACTCTACAGGTAGATAAGCTAACCATGGACTCCACGAACAATTGCCACTAGTTTTAACATAAGTTAACGGAATAACATATGTCCTGAAAGTCTTTAGAAACAGATAAGATACAAAAACATAATTGACCTCAATGAAAACATAAATGCAAACAAAGGTAGAACATGTCACACAATTATAGTGCTTGTTTTGTTGAAAGGATTGACAAGCCAAGCAACTGAAGCCAATTTTTATTTTCAAGCATAATTATGTTCCGTCAGCATTTTTTTAAGCTACACTTTAATTCACATGACACTTTGGTCAAGAGCAGACTTACTTCATTGGTCATGTCATGAATAATCATATTTGATCTGCAAAACTTAGTCCATTACGACACTCACTTGTCCTTCTCCGCATATACTTCATTTGATTTTTGGTTTATTTTCTAGGCAGCTCTTAGCAACATAGTCGCATCAACTTTTGGTGAACTTCTTCTGACATTAATCGTGTCCAAAATGTTGACAAATCTCTTGCTCCATCTCTTTGGTGCTTTTAATGTTTGGTATGTCATCTCTTTGCAAAGCTTTATCTCATTTCATCCGTCATCCGTCTAATAGTTTGTCCGTCCAATAACACACCATAGATGATGGTCTTTCATCTAGCCACGGTATGGTCCTTAATAGTTTCACCCTCACCATCGATGTCAACTTAAACTTTAAGTTCGTTTTCTGACAAAATCATGGAATTGTGTCGTCCCAATTCACTATGACTATAAGACTCGGTGTTAGTTGATGGGTGGTGTACACGGTAAGAAAATATGGACAAAGTAGATGGAAAAAAAGTAAGATTTTGATTTAAGTTGTGTATAGTTAAATGTTAATAATAATTCATCGGTAAAGGCAGAGCTGAAATGAATGCTATGAAAGTGGGAAAAATAAGGTAACATGGGGACCTACCTACATTTGCACTTTAGTTAGTAAAGAAACTGTTAGGTAAGGTTGAAAGGACGTAAAGGGACACATATTGGATTTTTTAAAATGTTTGTGGCAATAAGTAATTTCTTCACTGAATTTTTGAAAGAATACCGTTCGATTCCTTGAATTTCCTGGGGGCAAAAGATTTGACCATAAAAATTGTTATATTTTAGGAGAATGGCATAACTTTGTGACCAAATTAAAAGGAAACAGTCAAGCGATCCATTTCAAATTGTGGGGATGTAGGATGATCCCGGGGTTGTGTTAATTTCACGATCAAATAGGAAAAAATTTAAAAGAAAAATTGTTAGTTTTGTCTCTTTGGATATTAGTCTTTACTGTACGTGTACCTCGGTGAGTATTGGCAAAATAAATAAATAGAGAGGGTGGCGCAACAGAGTATGGTGCCCCGAGGCCTAGCGCATTTCTCACAATCATGTCTTGTGAGGGAATAGAGTGGGCCTAAAATTGTTTGCCAATCCCGAATGGCTAAGGCGCTTTTCATGGCAATGAATTTACTATCAGTGGACTTGATAGTTCCTCGCGAAAGATGATACCCGTAGGAAAATATTTTTGGCTTCTGTTAGAATTCGAACCACGTACCTATCGCGCAACAGGCAAACATGCTAACTATCACGCCATGGGTACCGCAGTGAGTGTTAGTAAGCAAAGAGAAATTATAAAATGGGGAAAGCCCACAGGAAGGTCTTTTAACTTAATACAAGTGAGGTGGAATGAATTGTGTACACTACTTGGATATTCAAAGCTACAAATCGAAGAAAAGGAGGAAACAAAATAATGCAACATACAGGCAGTTAAGGTATTTCTGTAAGGAAATAAAAACAAAACATATGACCAAATAATGAACGAGCCTGTGCAGCTAAAATAAGCAAACACAAGACATAAGACGCGACTGCATACATGTTTGCGCATCATGAAATGGATGCGTTTGGGTGGTTCGATCGCCCAAACGAAAACGATACAAGTGTCAAACATGCTTTATTTTAAACGTTCAAAATTGTATTTTGTTATTTTATTATGTGAAATGACAATGACATGAGTGCTTTAAGACTCTCAGTGTATTCACGCTGATCTACCACGGTCCCACCCACTATACATGACGAAAAATGATTCACACAGATTAAAACCAATTATTTAATCGGAGGTTCTGTATATCACTGAGTACTTCCTAGATGAAGTAAAAGAATTAAATCTCTTGAATTTTCAATTCATTTGAATACAGAAAGATTCAATTTAATTCCCATTCATTTTAAGTGCAGTTTATTTGGAAAATGTTCTCAAAAATAAAAATGAATCACCACCCATTTTTAATTCAGCGAATTTCAATTCAGCTCAACCCAATGACTACCATTGACTGAATCGAAAATTAAAGGGACTTGAAAGCGCTTGATTTGCTTCTAGTTCTGGATTTTCGAATCGCTGAATTCACTGAATTCAAATAGAATTCTCTGCGGAAAAGGAACATCAACCAAAAGTAAGACTTTCGATGAAGATTAACTTCTATTCGAAATTTACAAAAATGTCTTGGAAGAGTATCTGTCTCTTGGCTCAGAAAAAACATTTTATTCTCCAAAGATATTCGCATCTTCTCGGACAGTCAGACTGCTCCTAAAGCTCTTGTCTCCGTCTCTACAAAATCTACTACGGTCCAAAACTGTCGTATACGTCTCTTAAGGAGATGTCAGAAAAGTTCAACGTTCACCTTTCATGGATGCCGTGTCACAGGGACATACCAAGGAACTGCATGGCAGACGAACTCGCCAAAAAAAGGGAGAATTGTCATCTTGGACAACAATAGGAATACCTACCTATCGCTACATGTAAACTTATGTTAAGGCAGGACTTTTCTGATTAGCCGTTCGGAACCGGCAGAAAATTGTAATTCCCTTGGTTGTGAGAAATGCGCTGGGCCCAGGGGCTCCTCGCTCTGTTGCGCCATCCTATTTATTTATTTAGGACGTTTCTGAGAAGATGTGCTCTAGATGAACGAAGAGTAATACATGTCTCATGACTAAATAAATCTGGCCATGTGTGGACTTGAAACGTTCAAAGAGCTTATATTGAGTACAAATCGTCTGAATATTAGCTCCACCATAGGTGTCCTTACAGGGCAATGTCTAATAAAAAGACACGCCAAAAGACTTGGTGTCCACTCCAACGAAGCTGCATGGTCGAGGAGGAAGGGGTGACAATCCAACATCTCGTGTTGCTCATGACTTGCGCTTGCTAACAGGCGGAAAACTCACCTAGGTGATTACTTTTTCGTCGACGACGCGACGCCAGCGATCTAGCTAATAAAGACCCTAAAAGTCTCTCCTTTTTCGTACGAAGATCTGAATGGTTTGACTTACTAGTGATCAACTTGTTAGCCCTGGTTCGTTTAGAGGGTGATTCAACTCTCTAATTCCTTTTGGTCAGTGGTATTAAAATGCACCCTCTGTGGTTTAAATGTGTCGGTCGCCGTATACTGATAGCCACATCAACCCTAACCTAACATATCTGTCTCTTGAGTAGAGATATTAAGGCTGCAAATCAAAATCCTACATCTTCAACATTCTTTGATCCCTTAGAACCGCATTTCAAATTGAAAGATGACCAAGTTCATTCGAATTCACGATGCTGGTAACACTGGAAAAGGATGTAGAAGGCAGAAACAGGTCATCGTTTACCATGCTGTTTGACATAAGACGAAGGTATATCGTGAATGAACAGCATGAAACAAAGTCACAATACTGTAAGAAAAACACTTTCTCTCTTGGGAGAGACATTAAGCAATCAACTAAGCCTCGAAATTGTCAACACACTGCAAAGAAACTCGTCCTCAAAGATGATACCCTATCCATTTTTATCTTTATCCGTTCATTTCCTTGTAAGCTTTTGTCTCTACATCCAACAAGCGGATAATTTTTCCTAATTTCTGGCATTTAGTTTCTTGGACGCATAAGATAATTACTCGGCTCGTCGTCATCATCTCTAACGACCAGTCTCACTTAAGACTTTAAATCACAACTCTTAAATTTCGCCCAGTCAAAAGCATTATTTTGCTAGCCCCCGGAATAAGTGTAGTTGTGACGATATTTGCATTTCCAGTGTCAATAACAAGTCACCTCCTATGACGCGTACAAACCCTGCAGTGATATTCTAAACCTCTCTTGAACAGCAACTTTTTCGGTACTTGCTCTGCGATCACAAAAACAAGGGCCCACTGAATCAATCCAAAATCACCTTAACCTTATTTGATTTCAATAAGCTTATCACACAACATATGGCAATGTTTTGACTATCGGAGAACTTTCTAAGTCTGAGCGTAGAGCGATAGACGAATTTTTTGTTCTGTGATTCGAACTTCCCACTCTTACGTAGGTGGCAGACATGCTAACTATTAAATCACCACCTGAGATTTTAAAAGAGACTACAATTTTTACTGATTCCAAACGACTTCCACAGAAGCGCTTTTCATGACAGAGTAATTCGAAATTCCTTGCGAAGAGCAATACCAGTCTCTTTCAGTTTATAGAAATTTTGTGTTATTCTTTTTCAAAGTGCAGACAGACATATTTATGTACGTCTGTTGACACTGTGTGTATATGAACTGCATCTAAAATTTACAACGACAAACTTTCTTAATAGCAAAGATGATGTTTATTTCGAATGCACACACATACCATACAAACAGAAGGACTTTTGGATAATCACATAAATACATAGTTGTTAAGCGCACCCACCCACTCCTTTTGTGTAGTATAATCATCATCTCACCAAAGGATACAAGAACCATGCATTGAGAATGTTGTTTATAACGAAGGCGAGGAGGAGGGACTACATCAACGTCAGCAACGATCTCGTTCTATTCCTCGTCATCATCATTCTCAGCCATAACAGCAGAAGCAGTATCATCATCATCCTTCAACGATGTTGATTTCTGGGTTATGATACACATCCTCAAACACAGTCACACTTCTTCCTCGCCGTTCGTCGTTCGTCTTTCGACGTTTGTTGTTCGTCACCGTTGGTTGTTCAGAGTTGGTCGCTCTTCTTGAGGAATCAACGACGACAACGAGACACTATAACGACGAATATGCGGGAAGCTTTAATGTCCTGAAATTCTTGAGTGATATGAAATGATATGACTTGAGATGAGAAGATGATGATGTTGATATGCTTCATGCATGCATAGACACACTGCTGAGCGAGACGAGAGAAGACACCATATAGTGGAAAGGCTCATGGTTAAGACACTATGCCATGGCAAAGAATTGCAGTTGGAGACAGTATAATGTGTTCTCTGCCCAGGAATGATAATGCGATACACAACGGCGACAATGATGAGGATGATGGTGCTGCTGATGATGACGATGCGCGTATCATGTACTCTGTATCACATGTTGCTTCTTTCTTCTTCTTTTTTTTTGTGTTGTATATTTTGCGAGATGCTGTTCCTGATGCTGTTCTTGATGCAGCTCCTGGGTGATGATGATGATTTGCCACTGAGAGGAACTATCATGCATGAAATCCATCAGAGATGTGACATGTATATCTGCGATGATAGTGATTACGACGATGATGACATTGAAGACAATGATGGAGCGAGATTTGATTCTTAAATTAGACTTTTCGTTTTGTTTTCTTTTAGCTGACGAAGCAACCCGACGCGACGGATATTCAATTTTTGGGTAGGTACAGTTTGCTGAAAGAAGTGATAGTGAAGAGAATTTTTCAGAAGACGTGCTCGTTCACACCCAAACAACTCTGCGTTGTGACGAAAGAATCGACAACCGCTTGAATGTTTTTTTTAAACTTCTTTGCAAATGATAATTTTCTGTTTTTTTTTTTTGAGCCAGTTTTTTTAAGAGGGTTGCTCGTATGAAGGGTCCAACCACTATTTCACTGGGCCGTATATAAAAGTAAATAATAAATAAGGTGGCGCAACAGAGCACCGCCGCCGGCCGCCGCCGGACTTAGCGCATTTCTCACAACCTTGCATTATGAGGGAATGGCGTGGACCAACAATTTTCTGCCGACTCCGAACGGCTAATCGAAAAGGCTGTTTTCATGGCAATGAATTCTAATTCATTATGAAATTATCGGAGGACTTGCCAATTTCTCGCGAAAAAACTGGAATTTTTTTTTTCTGCTAGGATTCGAACCACAAACCTCCTGCATAATAGGCAGAAATGCTAACCATTAAGATATGGGCAACATTACGGTCGTATATTAGCAATAGTAAAATTTGACAATCAGTAGAACCAAACCTCTAACAAAACAGCATTTATGACCCAAGGACAGTACGATAGAGTGTTTAGCGGAAAGGACGGACGAGTGAGTTCAAATTCCCCGATGGGATATATTTACCCCCGATACTTTTTTTTTTAGCCTCTTAGTTTCAACTTGACGCTGCCTTTGAGGATGTAAGTGAGATTACGGCCAGCTTATTTTTCATCAACTGCAGTACAAAAAAAAGGGAAGATTGCTACAGGGGTAGTACAAGCGACCAACAATGAGTCATAGTTCTCCATCTTAGACTTAGACTATCATTTTCTCATGTTGAAAAATAGACTCAAGGATAACAAAAACTGTACTTTTTCGATCTTGAATGCTTAATATCCCCGCAGCGCGAGCTATTATCGAGGCAAAAACTTTTAAAAATACAAATCTCTTTTCATTCATCATTCAAAAAATGCAATTTTGTAGACCAGTGTAGTTGGAGCAATTGCGAAGGTCTCCTTTCTTCATTCATCGAGCATGCTTATCAATCCCGATCATGCAGATCAGCTGGTACATGCTTCTGAGCAGCTGTTCTCCAGCTGCCTTAAAAACCATTGAAACATGGGGTTCGCTTTGGAGGCCAAGTGAAATCCAGAGCCTCAGAGGCAGCGGTTTGATAGCTTAGTGGCATTGCTGCCACTCGTCATCAATGCTTAATGCTGGCGGCATAAGATTCAATGATATTTGGAGGGGCACCAGATTGGATAAGGCACTTGCAATCTCTTGCGATTGTAGCTTGGCTATCACAAGGTAGTGGTCCGAGTCAAAGTTGGACAATATTAGACTACGAATGCCAAATAGAAAATACAAAAAGCACCTTATCTAACGAGAGTATGAGGAGACCCTTGTTCATTTGGAAAATAGGAATTATCGATGGTTTCGTATGTGAAAAAGCATTATAATGTTTGTGGAGAACAATATTCAACAATGAACGTATGAGCTATAAGCTAGTAGGTAGTGTTTACATCTACGGCGACTAGAACTTGTAAAGCAGATCGTTGTTAGCACTCCCGCTCTAAGGAAATTGTTGACTGAAGATGTTGGTTGTGTTTCAGGTTTATCCCGAACTATTTTGCACAAGTAAGATAAAACTTAAAACTAAAGAGCGATATTAAAGCAAATGGCCGGTTGCTGAATAATTTTTCCAGTTATAAAAGCCTTTATTTCCTTTATTTTCATTTTATCCAGGAAAATAAACGCTCCGCTGGTTAAGATTTTATGCGCAAGCATAGATATCATTTTAAAAGAAATTAAGAACCAAAATATCTGTAGTAGGATCTCGAAGACATTGCTAGTTGTTAAATAAATGAATAAATAAACAAAGAAATAAATAACTACAGTAACACTCGGTGAGCTTACAGGGGGGTCCTGCTGATTTCAAACGTCTAAGCGAGAAAACTGCACTAGACGTCGGTAATTTCCTTCGGAGGACTAGCCAATGCTTTGCAAAAGGCGATAGTCTTGAAACTATTAACTATTTGTAGAAATACTGTCCATTAAAGCACCACGGGAATCGCAAAAACAGTGGTTAATGATCATCCACAACTTACAAACCTAAGAACAAATAGGTATAACCGATGGTAGTTTGCAATCAAAACCATTTCTTAATTTCTTTGCGGTAAAAATACTAAAAAATAAAATTTGCTAAACAATTTTAACTAAATGTTTTCTGTTGAGAATATAAAAAAAAAGTAATAAGCACCTACACAGTACACGTTTTAGGTTCAAAGTTAAGAAAAAAAAATTTGATTTTTTTAAAAATGTTCTTCAGGTTTGATCTTGGAGTTTTGAATGTGAAACAATTCAATTGAAATTTAATTAAAAAAAAGAACTCACCAAAAACATGATCGAACACGGCTAGGAATTATTACAACCGAACTTTACACCAAACCGATAAAACACAAAATCACTTCACAAGGTTTCATTATACTAACACCAATCAAAATCAAACACAACCACTTTATTATTGCAAAGACAAAAAGAGAAATAAAGAAAATCACTTGAAACTTAAAATTGAAAATTATAATTATTTTTGAGTAAATCTACGAAGAAACGAACGAGAAACAACACATCTTCACGAATTTCGCATTCAAACTGGCATTTTATGATCCCCAGACTCTAGTGAGCGAATAGCTGAAACTGAGTTCAGCCTGAGAGGAAATTCAGCAAAATGAAAGAACAGAAGAGCGAAAGTTCGCTCTTTTTTTTTTTTGTTGTACCTATGAGTTACGACGTACGAGGTACGACCTACCTAACCTTGTTACTTGTTATGTTTTAGTTGTTAAGTTGTTGGGTAGGACGTGAGAAATTTATTGAAACTCAGCAAAGCTAACTCAATTAGAACAAGAGCTCTTAGCAGAATCGTCCACTAGGCAAGCAATTTCTCCACAAAGAAAAATGTACTAGATTTGGTCAAGCCTCGTTTCAACACGCACTGAGGTTACTTCAACTTCTTTTATTGAACCGAACAATTTACACTTAGTGAGTTGTATCAAACTAGACTTTAGTGTCTTTATTTCTGAAACCACTTCATCATATTTAAGGCACTTTAAAGACCGCTTTGAATAGATACTACCAAATTTAGTAATTTCTTTGAGAAAACTGGTTTCTTATCAAGAATAAGTACTCACTGAGATATCAAAGTATGCCATTTAACTGATAAAGCATAATCGAGCGCCATTTTGGTTTTCTTTTGAAGTGAATTTCTTTTGAGTGAAAAAAAGGCTGGTTTTGCTAGCGATCAAGTTTGGTTGCTGACGATTTTTCCCAAGACGAAAAAAATTTTTGGGTGGCTGCATAATTTGATTCCTGAATTGTTGCTTTACTAGGCAATCACGATTTTCCTTCAAACTTTTGAAAAGGAAATATTCCACCACACAATTTAAGATCATCGGCGTTATAGATATCGTGGTTCTACCACAAGCCAGTTGTTGTTAGCTCAAACTAACATCCAGGTTACTAGGGGACGGCAGAACATGATCCACACATGGAACAACTCTACTGGCCACCGGCAGTCAAAACTATTCATTGACTTGTCTTGAAGACGTACCTATAAAAAAAAAATTTTGACATGAGCAAACGCGACGCAAAGTTACTTACGGACTTCCTCACTGGTCACTGTTCTCTCAAATATCACCTTAAAAACATGCGATGGGCACACACCAAAATAACACCTGCCGTCTCTGCCTCGAAGACATAGCGACAGCTGAACATATTTTATGTGAATGGCCTTTCATAGCCAGATCGAGGCTAAAACGTTTCCAAAAAGGATTCATTAGTCCCCTTGACATTAAAAACACCTTTTTTCGAATATTCCTAGGTTCTTACACGACATCAACTTCGAATGAACAACCTTACACTTGACGTGCTTAAACCTAAGGTAACAGCATAAAAGATCTTTCAGTTCGACGTGCTAGTAAAGTTGATCAATAAAAAAAATTCGAGATTAAAAAAGCCGCATCATACTAAAGCTTTTTACTCACTTAATCTGGTAAAATAAACGCCTATCAGTGGAGAAAGCTAATTTTCGACAATTCTCGCCGGTGCACTGTTGCGAATGCGATTGGTTAGAGAAATTCGGTAGCGCAATTTTGAACTATATAAGGCTCGTAAGCCTTACATCAAAAAGAAGAAGAAATCTTGCATAAGACTTCTCAGAAGTCAGACAAATATCGATGTATTTATGAATGTGTTGATAATGGTGTATGCAAAAACAATGGCAAGTTATCGATAGGTGATGGAGAGCTTGAGTTTCTGGGAAAAGATATACAAATAAAGGATGGTCTTATGAGGTTACAAATGGTCTGGTTGAGTTAATATTAAAAAAAAGCCTTGCAACAAGATCTAGAATGAAAAAGTTCTGAACTAATTTAAGAACATTTTGAAAGATACCAATGCCTATAGACACTCACATGATTCTGATAAAAAGTAATAAAAACTGTGGAAGTGAATACAAAGAAATTATAAGTAAACCGAAAGGGGATACGACAGATTACGTCTCACAAGGATCAAACTGACCAAAAAATAATAAACTAGTCTTTCAATTTTGAAGAATTGAAGAGAGGAGAGGTATGTTCAACGAGCAGTGTGTCCAGTGCTCATTATTAAATAATTAAATAAATAGGCGGTGTGCAACAAAGCTATGGAAACCTCGTATAGTCTAAAGCTATTTAAAGACCAACAATTTTATGCCTATCCCCAACGGCTAGATTAGAAAACGCTTTTCATGATAGTAGGGCTGTTTTTTTGGGAGGCTGTCCGGTACCTTGTATTGTAAATCCAAAAAAACGGTTCGCGTTTTATGTTTGGTGGTTGGTATCCGTGACGAGTTGTCAAACATAAACAAACGAAATAGCGGTGTTCACAAGAGTATGAAAGTATTTTCTTGTGGTTTTTTTTCTCTGTTTACACGTTTGGGTTCAGTTCACTTGAGAGTGAATGAGAACAAGTGCGGAAAACTTTTAAATGTAGGTAATCCGCTAAAATATATTACTTAGAAGTTTAAAAGTTCAATACTTATATTTTAAAAGTTTCTTAAGAAACTAGACACAAGCGGATACTTATCTGTATAAGAATCAACTTCCGCTTCATGGTATATATGTCTAATGGTCACTTCCTTATAAATGTAAAAGCACATTTGAGCTGTAACCGAAGTCGTATGGTGGCGCTACACGCTAAAAACGAAATCGAGTTTACTATTCCTTGTATATACAATGGTTATTAATTGTAGATTAAATAATTCTGGAACAGATGGCGCTTTTGTTGTTATTAATCATAGATTGCATAAATCTGGAACAGATGGCTCCTTAAGCGAATTTCTTTACAGAGAACTGTAAAACATTGTCCCTTGCACCTCACAGATGGTCACCTACAGCAACGCGTATCCGGGTCTGCTAGTAATCAATAAATAAGTCTATTTTAAGATAAGACGTAGTAAATGCTATTGGAAAAAAATGTCAACATTCACCGAAAAATGTGTTAAGGAACTATGCAAAAAGGAACAAAAAAATAGTTTAACAGAGCTTTTTTCGTTTCTTTTACGATATATTATTATATACCTATGAACCTGCAAATTAAATAATCAAAATCAATAAATTTCTACAATTCAAAAATCGTTACCAAAATTCTTTTCTATTCTATTCTATTCTTGTACAAAATTCATTTCCATTCACTTGTGAACACCCCCTTTTTCTGTTGTTCGAGATACATGAAAGTCTCCAGTCGCACCAACATTTAAAAATGAAACATCGAAAAACTAATTCGATATCGAAAAATCTATCCCTTGTAAGATTTACTCATCCTTTTATCCCCTGTATCTTTTGTTGTTTTTGCTTTACATGTATTTACAATACAAGGTACCGGACATCTTCCCAAAAAAACAGGCCTAGTGAGTACTTCTTATTACTCTCGTAGGACTTTGTAAACTAAATCCTCGTTCCTTGCAAAAGGCGAGAGCAGTGAAGAACACTTTATTCCCATGAGCCATGAATGTTTCTCGGATTTGAACCACGAACCTCAAACGTAACAGACAGACATGCTATATGCATTACGCCACGGCCATCAATTTAAAGTACTACCTCATTGTTGATTTAGTATCCAGCGCTTCCTCGCTGATGAATTTATAGTCCAGAGCTATTGTTGAAATGTGTATCTACTACTACGTCAATGTTGAAATTTGTGGTCAGTGCTGCCTCGCTATCGAATGAAGTGGCACTTGATACCTCATCAGAGTCAGAGTAACCAGCAACCTGATAATAGCATTTCTACATACGGGTGGCAGGAATCTACATACTAAAAATTTCACAAGTTTTTCGTTGCCAGACCTTAACCTTGCCAATGAGAATCAAAATCGCCGTACAACTCGAGTCCCAAGAAAAAAAAAACTGGAAGCCCAGACTTGTGATCACCTCAGTTCAAATAGAAGAACTAAGTCGGGAAACCAACAATTATTTTCATCCCAGTTCAAACTTCAGTGTCGAACCTTTTAAATTTAACCTAAGCTAACATTTGCTTTGTTTGGCTGCTTACCATGACATTGTCATCATTTTAAACAAAAACTGTCCCAAAATCAAAGTACACTTAACAATTCGATGGACATTAGAAAAATGATTCACATGAATTTTTAAATGAATGTCGGTCGTTCTAGAGAAACAAAAAAAAAATACACTCATCTTGTTACAGTCCCGTCGAACCACACTTTGATTTTACTGCCCAGAAATCTTCTCAGACGCACTAACATATATTAAGCATCTTCTTTGAAGAGGGATACACTTCCTTGTTCTTTTACGAGGACATAACATTTTCAAAAACATAGCGCATCATTTCACTGCAGTTGCCATTGCAACAATTTATCAACACTTTACGAGTCCGTGCGTGATCATGATGCTTGTGCTTCACCAAATGAGCTATCATAACTTCAGTCTAATCGAACACTCAATCGAATTGGAACCGCATTCAGAAACATGCGTTACCTATGTTGTTATATGCTCCTTGCTCCTCTATCTTATTGGTTGGATTGGTCCATTACGTGCAACATTCAGGATCATATTTCATTGTGCTCTCATGACCGGCCGGCAGGCTGCATAGACTATACCTGTAGTATAAGCGCGTTAGCCAATGGACACTTTATCAGTGCAAAGTAGTGTCTTCAACAACTGTGCCCAGTACTACTACTATACGAAATACCAACTACCGATATACCTTGTTACCAACATATATGAATATGCCGTCTGAAGCAGAACAGCCAGCGTTCAAAACCGTATAAACTGTCATCGGTAAAATGGTGTTTGAATTGCACAGCACACGGTTGGTAGTATTTTTTGTGATTTTATGGTCGCCTACCAGTTTAATCGTTGACCATATCTTATGCGTTACATGTTAATAATTTACAATTTGGTTTTCATAAATAAGAAATACTGCTAGTGGTTGTGGCTATTTTTAACTAGCTGACGCCTAAATGGTCCAAGGGATGTATGGGGGTGGTGTAAGCAATGTAAGCGAACGAAAGCAGGTTAGAGATATTTTCTAAAATAGTGTTTGTCAGGTGAGGTTGCTGATTTTGAGTTTGTGGAGCATTAAAACGTGGACTGTTTGTGATGAAGAAGGTAAATGATTGAAAAATCAAAATCGAAAGAACAGGCGATGACGTAATTTCAGTTATGGGAAATTGTTTATTGAGCAAGCGTTTGAATAGTTAAAAGCAGACAAATAAGTAAAGGAGATGTATACGTGATGCATTGGTGTTCTGCATTTCATTCTTAAAAACAACACAAAAAAATCCTTTGTCGAAGTCACGAAGTAAGCAAAATATGCAAACCGAGCAGTAATGTATTTTGTCTCGTTAGTGAAGGGTTTTTTAGATGAAGAATCGATAAGTAAGCCAGACTTTGGCGCTCGTCATCTTTTAAACTGAATACCTTATAGTTGGACAGTTTTATGGAGTTAATTTGAACTACTGGTGCAATTTTTACGTCGAAAATACCATTTTGAAGGAAAAAAATAGAGCACGGTTTTCCCATGTTTAAAGGACAGATTCAAAAAACGCCGTCAAAAAGGTAATATCGTAAAATGTACGAAAACGGCAGGAAAATAAAGGCAAACCAAAACACGTCTGGTACCTACACATAAATGGAAAAAGATCTGCATTTGGTTACAGATCACTAATGTGAAGAAGTCGTCGATCCCTTTGAGATCACGATGTTCGCAACGCTGGAAAAAAGAAAAAGGCGAAGAAAATGGCCAAATATATGTATTTATGTCACTCCGGTGCTGCCGTGCCGCAATGTCCAGTTGCTTGAAAGTTCAAAATTCAAGTTCCAAAAGCTTTCGATCATTTCTTCACGTAGCTATGAAAAGCACCTTCAAAATTGACAACAAATTGTTGACTCTATTAATTTCTCACTATTTATGGTAAAGAGAAATGCGTACGATACCGACCCCCAACGAGGTAATTGCGCCTGAGATTTTTATTCATCTTCTTCCATTTCAAGTCGTTGTGAGGTTCGAATTTCAGAAACATTCAATTGTTTTATCATAGCCATAGCCACGTGTGACACTGGCAAGTCCTACAAGAGTAATTAAACTGCCATGAAAAGCTTTTTCTCACTTACCCATTTGGAATCGGCAAAAAATTTGGTATTTCTCTTCCATCTCAAACAAGGAATGGTTGATAGAAACAAGCAAAGCAGTGGGTTTCTCGGCGCTCTGTTTTGCCACCTAATTTTTTAACTGATTTTCCACCGATGTTGCCACAAGTTACTCAGAATGAAGTAAGTGCCAATTTGACATCCATTCGAATTATTGACAAAATACATCTCCACGTCCACAGCAAAGAAGGCATACCACGGGTTGCGGAGTATATTTACGTTATAAGTTCGTAAGTTCTAGTACACCTACGCTTAAATCCTTTTAAAAGGAAAACTACTCCTTGGCATAAGGATAAAAAAGTTTCACATCCTTATTTTTCTTATTCATAGACCGAATGCTAGCTTCTTTCTAACTCAACGTTGGGGATCATGTGCTTAGTCAATCAGCTTGAAACGCAGATGTACTTACCATCAATAGTTGTGTTATCGACAAGATGTAATTTTCGAGAGAAGCCAATATTTGAAAATGTAGTAAAATCATGAAAAACAATGTGCAAGGTTCTTGCTTAGATTTGTGATCGATCTGCGTTTCCAGTGTTGCGGTAAAGTGGTTTGAAAATTAGACAAGACTCAATGAAGTTGTTCTTCCGAGTATGTATTCCGAGAAGTCTTACAGTCAAATATTGATTCCTAAGTAAGGAGGTTTACGTAAAATAACTAGCATGGCTTGGCTGAGCTTCAGTGTCTGAATTTTCTACTAATCCACTGCAAAACAGAGAGCACACGTTTCTAATTGAAAGACGAATGCTCAATGACTTAGCAAAGAGTGTCATATGCCGAGCACCAGCAACAGATCCATCATCGTGTCAGAAACCATCTAGGTATAAAGATTTGATCATGAGTTAGCCCAATCTGAGTTCCGACGTAGACGACATGTTCTTTAGTGGTGCGTCAAAGGTATATGCTGACTGCAAGGTCGTTAGGGTTGAAGTGCAAGTTCTGTCAGAGACCGCTTTTTTCTAAATGGAAGGTAAGCTCAAGGCTTCGTCACGTATCACGCACGAAAAAAAAGACCTACTAAAAATTAAAAGAACTTGTAGGTACAGTAGGTATCGTTATCAAGGTTCGAAAAACAAAACTTTATACGTTCAATTGCTTATCCGAACTTTAACTACGCCACTTTTCTTATCGTAATCCAATTCAATTAATAACCACACTTCTTCACATCATTCTCAAATAACTGACTTATGCCTGCGCCAGCCGCCTCTTTATATAGAAAATAATAAAACTATTATCGGACATTATAGCCAACACATGAACCGTCAAGAAAATTTCGAACAGTTTGTGTATTGTGTTGTACCTACTTTCCAATTACTATCCAAACAACCCCTATTAATTCGCCGTACATTACACACTGTCTTCCTCAGTTATATTTATGTGCGGAAACACACTGACTCACAATCAACCCCTTCTAGTGGAATGCATATTGACTGTACGTAACAGTACTGAAACAAGTGAAGTTCTTGACAGTTTTATATTGCCAAAGAGATGACCCCAACAATGTTAATAATTTTCATATAGAAATGATGAACAGCTCATTTCTAGTACACCAGTTGTTAGTCATATTCAGGGAAGCCTGTGCTATGAGAAACAGCTCACAGGCTAAATCTAACTAAAAGCTTGAAGATATCATCGGCCATTGTCCGGGCTTGACGTTGGAATGATTGAGCACTTGAAGATGAGAGTCAACCAAGATGTTCCACAGAAAAAATAATTGAAAGACGCACTGCGTGTGCCACCTTTGGCCAGCATTTGCGCAACCCCTAGTGTTACATACTGTCCACAATCTGTATCGTCAACCACCATTCAGTCTTTTAATTGTTTAAATTTTATTAAGTCATGAGCATTAGTGATTGGTAAAAACAATGCTCTCTGACGACAATGATAATACCAACAGCTAAATATTGATGTAAGTGCCCAAAATCCAATCTCTCATTGTGGTGGGAAAGTATAAATCGAACTCAGATAGAACAGGAATAAGGGTCCAAAAGTCTTTGGAAGTGAGTAAACTTGCTAACCAACTTTCGGTATGAAAGACGCATAATGATTTGCATATACATAATGTATCTGCCTATTAAGTGCGAGAGGTCGGTGTTCGAACCTCAGAAACATCAAATTGCTTCTCCATGAGTATCGCTTTCAGAAATCAGAAGGAGTTGGCCAGTTGTCCGAGATCAATTTCGCTATACCATGAAAAGCTCTTTTCCACTTAGCCGTTCGAAATCAGCAAATATTTGTAGGCTCGCTACATTCCTCTCAAGTCTTGTTTGACAGTAACAGGTTAAACCTTGGGGCTCACCAAGCTCTGTGAGGACCCATTTCCTACTTTCTTTTTTTTAAATCACTCGGACAGTTCGCTAAGGACTAGAATATGAGCAGGGTAGCACTAAAATTGAAACTTTGTTCTGTCAGAGTTTCTTAAAAAATATTTCCTAAAGCACTTAGACCAAAATACCGGTTCACTGTACCACCAAATAGCAACTATCTTTTGTTATATGTCGGTTTTCAGATTTTCATAGAAACTCCTGGAGATGCTGCCAAGACCAGAAGCCTTAGTTACTTGCTCTCACTATAGGTAAATGAATAAACAGTGTGGAGCAACAGAGCAAAGAGCCCCAGTGCCAGCGTATTTCTCGCATCCATGCCTTGTGAGGAAATGGAGGGGACCTACAATTTTGTGCCGCTTCTTAACGGTTAATCGATAAAACGCTTTTCATGACAATGAATTGACTATCAAAGGACTTACCAAGCCCTCGCGAAATTCGATAACCGTGGAAAAACCTTTTTATCTCTGTTGAGATGCGAACCACCAGCCTCTGGGTTAACAGCAGGCATGCTATCCATCAAACCACGGGTACCACCATGTCTGCCCAGAATATCTGCAACCTGATTTCAGAAAATGCGGGATGTTCATAGAGGAAGTGCTCCGCGGTGTAGTCATCTTCTCCATTGCTCAATTAGCTGCATTTGTTTGAAAAAGAATGCTTTGTGTAAAATTGAGAGGCTTATTATTTTTTACAGATTCCAAATTGTTCATAGTGAAAACTCTTTTCATGACAGTGAATTTACTATCGGAGGATTTGCAAATTCCTCCCGATAGGTGATACCCATGGAAAATCAATTGGATGTTTCAAGGATCCGAATATCGATTTCCCACGTAACAGTCAGACATGATAACTAGCATAATACCACTGGCTTTGGTACCTGAACAAAACTTGCATTGAATTTCCAAACTGGCCGTTTTCTTAAATTTCATAGTTTGGCTTTCACATGCGTAGACTGACAGTTTCCATCAATGCACAATACTATTGCGGTGCATGTGAATTCGAGTCAGCCAGCGAAGGCGTATGGCACAGTTTCCGCCAATTCAACCGTAGTCGATGTCAGTTTTGTTTCAGAAATTGACATTTGCCCAGCAAATTGTTTGCTTAAGTTTGCCTTTGCAAGTACCTATATACACATTAAAAAAACTTCCGGATATTTTATAAAAGAAACGAAAATAATCACCGCTAGAGTGTTTCAAGAATTGGCCTTTATATAGGTATAAACTATAAGCTATCAGTCCCACTGGGCGTACTCATTTCCCTGACGCCTGGAACGTTTCCAATTGTGTATCTTAACCTATAGCCATAATGATCATCAAATAACAACGGAACACACATCATTTCAAAATATTCACTCGCGTATCCAAACCCATGCGAGTGAAATGACTTAATCCAATTCTAATGCAACTGACGCATGCAAATACCATTTCACTGACACATCCTTTCTGGCCTCTCAATTGCCACCAGTGCTTCTTCCTTCATGTATCTTACAATTCACGCAACGCGTAAACAACAAATCACTCAAACATCTCACGAATTAAGCCGTCTTCGTCGTGTTCATAGTCATCGTCAGTAAACTCCGAAAATGCGAACAAACAAAAATAAAATAAAAACCAAGAAAAGATCAAAATTGACAGATCAGCAATCGCGCCAAATTGCAACGGACAGCATCATCCTCATCAACACATCAGAAGAGAACCAACCAAATGTGTGAGTAGAGGTATATACCTATACTAATAGTTCCTATGTGTATGCTGCATTTTACGTTGCATGTGCGGATGTGTTCAATCATAGTGTGATGTTAAATCCCGAGTAAAAATAGTTTCCCATGAGAAAGTGTCATCTCTTGAATGATAGAAGCTCTGGCCTTTTGTTAAAAGACACCAGAGATAAAACCTATTAATAGTATTAGAAGCAACAAATCATCTTTTCCATCCATCTGTCCGTTCTCTGTCCTGTCTGATACAACAAATTATGAGATGACTGCTCAGCCTGTACCCCCTCCCACCTTCTCCCATTCGCGTCTCGGTCCCCGGCCTTGAATCAACTAAAGTAGTCTCTTGTGAAAAGAGGGCAAAAAGAAAGATCCCCATAAATCCCTCGTTCAAGGCGAATATGAATTGAGCGGATGATATGAAGCAGCGATGCCAGAAGCATTTAGAAAAGCGAACAGAGTAGTTCTTCTTTTGTGATTGATTCGTAGTTCGATTTCTTTAAAATCAGTGTTAATAAGCTGCTCAACGAATTGGTCTGTGCTAAAAAAGTACTCGGGCTTCATCAAAGGTTAAATCGTTTTCCGGTTAAGATTCACGAAGAATGCTTCTGACTCCCAAAAACTGTCTGCTCTGCATTTATGAATCCCGACTATTTTTTGCAACAATTTAGGCAGCCCTGTTTTTCCATTGAAGTTCGCAATAGCAAATCAGTTTTATATGAAGAGACTCACACTTTAATTCTTTACTAAATTCACAGAAATAGACTATGGCAACGCTGTCATGGGCCATGAGGTAATACCACCTACCTACCACTCTCCGCAACTTATTCTTCTTCTATCTGAGCTATGTGCGTGCGTATATTTATATGTTAGAAGATATGTTGAAGATGGAATGTCTACAAATCATTCAGCTGACTGCATAAATCACACTAGCATTTGACACTTTTGGGATTCCTTCGATATTGATATAATATCGTGCCTGTGAAACAGGGGGAAACGGTGTTGTTGGGTTTGGGTGACGATAGTGCGTTTATGGGTTAAACATGTTCCAAGCAAAATTTAATTAAACCGAGACAGATAGACGGATGATTAAAATTAACAACAAAAAAAAAAAAATAATAAAATTATTACATCTTTGAGATACTTTAAGCGATCTACGTACTCGTATCTTGTTTCCTTGATTCTGGAAAAGCCAAAGCAGCCAGCCATTGTTGGTTTGATGTTTCGTGGGCTCCTATAAATGCTAAGCTCTTGCTCTCCATTCAGTATGTATGTATATACAAACATATTGCTGTGTCCTCTCTGACACTTCCATTCGAGCGAGTGTTACTGTTGTATGGCCGCGTGTAGAGAGAAGAGGGATATGACGGGACAAGGGGAATGTATCTTTGGGATATGTGTCTGGTAAGTGTATTCGAATTGTAGATGGGTAATAAATCTATCAAAAGGTGATTTTAATGGGTTCACTGTTTTACGTCATGGTATACCATAGCAGCCAGCTCTAAGCAGCAGCAACAACAACAGAATTATACGCCGAGATGATTGAAGAGCGAAAGTTTATTTGAAGACTTCGAAATAAATTGTAGCGAGCGCTGTGTAATGTGGAGGCACATGGGGTGGTGTTTTAATAATTATCATGATGATGGAATGATGTAGATAAAGTTTATTTGTTTTCTCTTTTTCTTTTTCAATAAATTAGAGATAGTTATACAGAGGTATGTGGTAAAAGGTAGAGAGAGGGAGCGTGTTGCAGTTTTGCATGTTGCAGATAAGTCTTTCACAATGAGAAGTCGTTTAGATTGCGAAACAAGGAAGCAAATTCCTTACGATAAATATAACGACAGATATCTTCCACGTTTTGCTGAAACAAAAGAGTTCGCAGGAGTTACTAGACATGAAGGAACCGCACTAAGCAAGTTGCAAGACCAGCAGTCTTTATTGCATTTGTGCCTACCTATATTCATGACGTTTTGCTTAATTAAAAAAAAAATATACCTACCTATGTAAGAAAATAAAATAAATAAATGGGGTGGCGCTACAGAGCGAAGAGCCCCTGGGCCTAGCGCATTTCTCACAACCATGCCTTGTGAGGGAATGGAGAGGACCTATAATTTTATGCCGGATCCGAACGGCTAATTGAGAAATCGCTTTTCATGGCATGAATTTACTAACGGAGGACTTGCCAATTCCTCACGAAATGCGATACCCGTGAAAAAACATTTTTGCCTCTGCTGGGATTCGAACCTCGAACGGTCGAACCTCTGGGTTAGCAGGTGGACATGCTAACCATCGCACCACGAGTACCACAATCAGCTATGTGTAGGTACCTAAAATATTAAACAAAAATCGAATCTGCTGGTATACGGAATTCAGAACTGTGACAAAGACAATAGTCGCAATAACGATTTTAAGCTCTTATAGGCATTTACCACCTAACCAAATAAAGATTGCTTTGTACTTACTAATCATTCTAGACAAACAAAAACAAAGAGAAAAAATCGGAAGATGAACTCACAAATGCAAATGTAGTCAAATTGTTAGAACTATGCCAAAATGTGATAGGTATAACTGATATCGACAGTTATATAAAAGCTTCTTGCCCACAACAAATAGACGTTTAACAAAAAAAGGTAGGTACCTACGTTCTTAAAGAAAAATTGTTTGACAATGAATGAGAAAAACATTTTTGGATGACTTAAAGTTTTTAGAAAGTTTGGATACCATTTTTTTAAGAAAATGTACTGTACAACAAATACAGTCCTTAAATATGCAAGCAGAAGAAGAAAAGATATTTTCAAAAAAAGCTCTAAAATTGGTTAGCAAAAAATTCAACTGTAGAGCACCTCACTTGGCACTCAGCTAGATGCAAAGACACTGATGATCTATTTTAGACCCTGTTGTACCCACAAAGTAATATATACTGCCGTATCTAAGCAGTACCAATATTGTGAATGAGGTATTAGATGCAGCTATAACACCGAGTGAAATAGGTCAGGTTTTGCTCCGAAAGATGTAACTGGAATATTTCTTGAACAACAAAGAACTATTCGCCTTCTTTGTCTATTTCACGGCAGCTTTTGATAGTATTGATCTAAAGGATTTAATTCAAGTGATGGGTTATTGAAAACATTAAAGTAGTACCCGTAGTGTGATGGTTAGTATGTTATGTTTGCTGTTTACCTACAGGTTCGTGGTACGACCCATAAGAGGCAAAAATGCTTTTCCACGGGTATCGCCTTTCGCAAAGAATTGGCAAGTCCTCCGTTAGTAGATTCGTTGCCATCAAAAGCGCTTTTGATGAGCCGTTCGGAACCGGCAGAAAATAGTAGGTCTTCTCCATTTCCTCCGAAGGCATGGTTGCGAGAAATGCGCTAGTCCCCGGGGCACCCCACCCTGTTGCACCACCCTATATTTTTTTTTTATTGAAAACATTTACGATGACAGTCAATCAAGTGTGTGGGGCGGAACCGTAATGTCAGAATGGCTTGAAACAACTTTTGGTGTGAGAAAGGGATGTACGTACCCAAAGCCCGTGTCTCTTTGCTTTGTACATCGATGACCTCACCATTTACCTGGTGGAATTGAGATTGCAGGACAGCTGATTAAAGCATTGTTCTGGTTCGATTTCTGGCTCCATTTGCATACTCAATAGAGTCTTGACCGTCTTGATATATGCAGCCAAACATGGAATCTTACGGTAAACCTTACACAATCAAAAGATATGATTTTAAGTAAGGGAATGGGGAGAAAATGCAGAAACGAAAAATGGCATCTCAACGGAGAACCTATTGAAATTGAAGCCAGACTGCACGTAGAAAGTGGAATAAGTATGTAATGACAGTCTTAGAACAGCCAGACGACAGACTTTCAAAAATAATTCTGTATATGTAATTAATATACACTCTGGTACAAAAAACTCTAAGAGCTAGCAACGTACTGCATCCAATTTAATTTAGCCCACGGAAGTGAAAGATACCGAAAGGGTGTTCTTAGCGATCTTATTGTGAAAATAGATGAACAACACAGAATTGATTGCATAGATATGACTTCATCATCTGTTCACAAAGCTTTCAAAAATTTAACTGTTTGAAATATATTGTCCAAAAGTTGCCGGATTATTGGCATAACATCGGAATAATTCACGGTTCCCCACAAAAGAAAGTTCAAAGAGGTCAAATCGCAGATCTTTGGCGGCTAATTGGCATCGCTACGACAGCTGATAACACTATTTGGGAATTTGATGCGCAAATGATCGATTGTTGAAAGGGCTACGTTGTGTGGTGTGATATCCTGCAAGAACCAGAGATCGTTATTCAGATCAATTTTAGTAGAGCTGATTAACATGGCTCTGCAACGCCCACAGTTGACCAAAACGCTGTTCCCAGTATCCTTTTCGAAGAAAAATTGTCAAATACTTACTGCCAATAATCGGTAACAAAACTGTCACTTCCCGTAGATGCGTTGGATTTACGACAATTAAGTGTGTGTTTTCTAAGACTGATTCGGCAATTTAGTTTGTTAACGAGGTAACCGTACTACTGGGCTTGAGTAAAGTGCGCACAACGCGAGTCCATTCATTTTTAACAAAATTCTATGTAAATTCATTTCCAAGTACCAGGCGAACAGAAAACATCAGAAAGGAGTAGTAGGTACCTCGCTGACTGGCATCTGAGAGACATACTCAAGGAGAAAGAAGGCAAAGCCAAGCAAAGACAAAGAATAATAAAACTAGAGATGTGTGACTCAAACTAGTGTCACGTTCCATTGGTCTCACTCGGGGAAGCACTCATTTTAAAAACCAATGGGACATCTAAAACTATCTCTGTTCAGTTTTGACAAATTGTCTTTGTGTGAGTGAAACACTTATGCCTCATAAAAAAGTATTCCCTTAGTAATTTTTTTTTTTTTTTAATTTGAGTTACATGTGCAAGTGCTTCTGGAGTAGATTCTCAGTTCAAGCCGAAGAGTGGCTGTCACATCTAAGATTCATGAAAAGCGATCATTTTGCACTAATGAAACGGTCTGAGAATGCTCCTGAACGCCTCTGTATGGTTCTTTCCGTCCAATGGAAAGCGACATAAGAATCAAAGCTGTGTACAGTTTTCTGAGCCATAATTTAATTTTTATGATTTGAAAAAAGAAATACGAAAAATTATTCAATTATCAATTGGTATGTGAAACACTTTTGAAAGCTATAAGAAAAAGCAACCCATCTACTCACTACAACAGTTCATAACTCAGCAGAAAAATGTTTGTATTTGCCACAAACAAAATTGAATATTAGCTTTGATAAACCGTTCCGTTCTCAGACAGTGTAAGACAGTTTCTCAAAACGAAGCTATACTTTGAAGTGCACATCTCTAGTCATTTCTATGAGTTACACTGCCACACATCTCTAGCATGCGAATGTGTTTGGCCTCTCTTGGTTAATTGAGAGAAAGTAAGAAATAAAAGCATGTTCAAAGAAGGTACACACACAAACGCTATATCGTTGTAGTTGGTTGGTGTTGAATGTTGATGCTAGGTGGACGGAAATTTGATGCCCACTGAAACTGAAACCGGTTTTACACTGTCATACATCTTAAGCAAGAACATGTTATTATCGCTGTCGCTATTGTTTCTCTACGAAAATAGGATGAAAGAAAACAAGAAACAAAGCAGCACAAATTGTGTAGAAATACCTACTGCTGCTGTTGGTTCTGAGCGCCTGGTATGAAAAAAACAATTTGGTTCAAAATACTTGGAATTTCCTTTGATTTTAAGAAGATGAGAAAGGGAGTGAGTGGAGTGGAGGGACTTGACTTTTGCATTGAAATTTCTATTTGTCCATTCAATGTATTTGAATTTAACCAAGTCAAGAACGATACAGAAATATTTGCCAAGTCTTTAACACTCGCAAAATTTTCTTAGCTCAGGTTAGATAACGTATTGCCTTCAATTGACAACTTATTAAAAAATATCCTTCAGTTAATTTTTCTAAATCGGATCTCGATGGAATAAATAACAGATAGTTGCAGATAATGATACGATTATCAATATCAGAAAACTAGATGGCAGTAAAAGGAAAGTTTTCAACAAATTCGTCACATCATATACTACATTCATATTCGAAGGTACAGAAAAGCATGTTTTCAAGGAACAATATCTCGTCACTCAGTCTCAAGTTCTATACATTTATGTAGTTGGAATGCTTGAATGCAGATCACTTTTTCAAACGATTTCTAATCAGTTGTAAATATTTGATCAATGTTTCGCTCATTGTGAAAATTTGTAAAATGGTAACGAAGTGCTTCACATTTCGATAGAAAAAGACTGATCGTTGACTGATCGGAATACCAAGTCAATTGCTGACATAAGATTTGTTTGAACTTCTTAAGTAACACATTAAATTTAAATAAATACTTGACTGTTTATTGATAGTCAAAAATATGCCTTAGATTTTAGAATAAATTATTTGTTGTTTTTAAATTTGTTCATAGTTTGTATTAAATTTTTTTGACAATTGGTATTTGGTAACATATTTTGCAATTAATGAGAAGTACTTTCGCACATACGAGTATATTGGGACTAAGATCAATTTTAACTGGCTTCGTTTACATGCTTTCATTTTTCCAAATGTTCTGCTGTGTTTTTACGTGTTTACGACAAAAAAAATTATTCAGAAAAATGAAATGTTAGCCCTCAATTAAGATATGTCCTCTTCTTACTAACGACGGAATGGAGCAGTTTGAAAATATACCTAATGAAGGGTGTAAATAAACAAAAAAAAAACCAATTCTTCAAAATGTCATCTATAAAAAACACCTTCAATTTTCGAATATTTTCTACTCCGCAACATATTTTCTATCGTAACATTGTGGAGAAAGTTTTCAGTAGGGAGCACAGCCGACTATCAACGCAGTGCGCCCTCCAAGAAGTCAACCATGGCACTGAAAAGAAAACATGAGAAGAAATAAAAGGTATACCGTATACCTTGCTGATGCTGGGCTGGCAGCAGATATGGAAACAAAACAAAGAAAAACCACATTGAGCTAGAGATGTGTAAGTCGAACTAGTGACCAGAGTTGGGTACGTTCTTTTGAGGTGAGGTAAAGTGGTTACATATTTGAAAATTGTGAAGGAAAAAACAAAAGAGCTTTTTCATTTGATGGGCTTGTAATTATAAATTGCCTTGGGAAATTTTTTAACAAGAAGACATTTTTTAACAAAATTTAATAAATTTTTTTTTACGCAAATTGGAATTTTGTTGGTGTTGCGCATATTGTCAATAATAGTCCGCTTGAGTGTTTTAACTTAGATTCATTCATTTACGAAACATCCAAATGTTTCAATAATTTAAAACTACTATACTTTAAAGTTTAAAGCATAAAAGAAAACTGAAAAATCAAAGAGCGATAGCTAATGTTTCATCGTTCCTTTCTCTGAAGTTAACAAATAAAAATTAATTTACAAAACACAGTTTTGCTTTGAGGTGCGCATCACTTGTCGTTATTTTGAATCACACATCTTTAGGAAGCACAGCTTTTTTGTTGTTGATTTTCTACGAAGGTAAGGTAAAAGAAAAAAGAAACAAAACAACGTAAATCGTGTTGGCATACCTACTGCTGCAGCTCCTGCTCGCCTGGTACGCAAAACACAATTTGCCTCTGAAAACTAAGCGACCATATTATTTTTGCCTTGTTTGTAGATAATGTCGAAACACACACAAACTCAGTTTGTTAGCATAGCTTGGTGAACCGAAAGTGGAAGCTTGCTGAGAAGTAAAACCAGTTTCACAGTGTCACACATCTTTAGCAAAAACAGGTTATTATTGCAATTGCTTTTCTACGAAAGTGGGGCAAAAGAAAACAAGAAACAAAACAACACAAGTTGTTAAGGAATACTTTCTGCTGGCAGCCTGCTGCTGCTGTTTCTGCTCGCCTGGTATTAAAAATCCAATTTTTTCATGAAAACTTAGCATTTAGTTGGTGGGTCCTCTGCTTTGATGCCGATAGTTAGTGAAAGAAAGCGCAATACGCAAACAAGCACACACGTATTGTTATATGATTGATCGTTTGTTTGATTTGACTTTGGCAAGTGAGGTTTAAAATGCTTGCACGTCGACGACCTTAAAACTTTACATTGATTCTTGCCAAACAGTTGAATAATCATTTTCTTATCAATTGATTTGATTGTCCGTTGCCGTGTTTTGTAGAGAAAATAGCAAAATGCTGCATATTTTCAGGGAAACAGTCCAAAGCAAATTATTCAAGATGCTAGGCCAATATTCGTCAAGTCTTTTTCCATTTGCTCGAAATACTTCAGTGCCAAGATTCATTTGAATAAACTTGTTATAAAACAGTTTTCAGAATAAAAAAACACAAGACTTTTCAAATAAACATTTTTTATTTAGGAACCCAGTTAAAAAATATTTAGACTTATTTCTGCTACCCTTGACCTTAGTTCGCACTCTGGGAACTATTGCTCAAGAATTAGGTCATATGTTTTAAGATGGCACTTCATATGTGGACTAGTACAATTAATTTCCACTTCCATCAAATTTTTTCCACTTCTAGGTTGTGATGTAAAGTGCGAGATGATGAAATAAATCAGAAAATGATATAGAAACCCTCTTTCCAGCTCCGTGTTCTTCTTGTGATTGTAGGAATCGTAAAGCAACATGAAAATAGAATCAAGAAATTTGTTTCATTTTAATTAAAAGTCTAAGTGTAAGATTAAATATGAATAATCTAATGAATATTTTTTACTCCGCAACATATTTTCTATCGTAACATTGTTGAGAAAGTTGTCAATAAGGAGCACAGCCGACTATCAGAACAGTGCACCCTCTAAGAAGTCAACCATGGTACTGAAAACATGAGAAGAAATAGTAGGTATACCGTATACCTTTCTGTTGCTGGGTTGGCAGCAGATATGGATGGTAACCGTTAAAAAAGATGATTTTCACCCAAATTCATTTTATAGATTAAACGGCCAAACTGCTAAGGAAAAGCGAACAGATCAGTAGCGCGCCTTTCATTGCTTAGTTAATTTTATAGTTTCAGAGCTGGAAGCAAGTTTTTGGAGTGGAGTGATTACCAAATTTCTTGAACGTGTAGATACGTTTAAATACATGCACTATCATTTTAAATTCATCGGTTTATTTTACAGCCGAGGGCGGAGATGGGCGTTCAAAAACAGTTATTTATCAGATATAACCAATTGACTGAGATTTTGGGTCAGCCTCGCGCTTGCATTTCAACATTTTAGTAAAATATATATTTCAAATATCAAATTTTATAAGTCAAAAACACTAAATAAATAAATAAAAATGAATAGGGTGGCGCAACAGAGCGAAGAGCCTCTGGGCCTAGCGCATTTCTCACAACCATGCCTTGTGAGGGAATGGAGGGGACCTACAATTTTCTGCCGGTTCCGAACGGCTAATCGAGAAAGCGCTTTTCATGGCAATGAATACTAACGGAGGATTTGCCAATTCCTCGCGAAAGGCGATACCCGTGGAAAAAACATTTTTGCCTCTGTTGGGATTCGAACCACGAACCTCTGGATTACCAGGCGGACATGCTATCCATCACACCACGGGTACCACGTCATGACGTATGTCAAAAACACAACAACTGTTAAAAACATTTGTTGAATGACATATGTATAAAACTAGAATGATTTCAACAAGGCTTCGTTTTTCGTAATAATACAGTGCTAAGTATATTTAACTTAAATGTTAAAATGCGTCAGGCAAACACAAGGCTAAAACCAAAACCACTTGGACATACTTCTTTCACAATCCGGAGAATTTTTCTGATTTTTTGATGTATCACTCATGTGACTATAACTTCGACCTTAAAACCTGAAAAATTGCAAAGCTCAGACCATAAAAATATAAAACTGGTAACGTCTTTCATGAGGGCTAGGCAAGTTCTCCGTGAGTAGGTAGTTCAATAGCCATGAAAAATGCTTTCACACGAAGTCGTTCGGAATCGGCAAAAATTTGTAGCTTTCTTCCATTTCCCGCTTCCCGTATGGCTGAGAGAAATTCCACAGAAAAAGTAAGGCCAAAGAGCTCCCGGACTCTGCTGTGTCACTTTTTAAACCTTACTTTATTCACTTATGTTTTGATTTAAATAAATTTTAAAGTTAAATATACGGCAAAAGTCAAGCCAACCAAAGTGGTGCATTTGCTGATTGGGTTTTTAAAATTATTAAAAACGAAGTTCGAAGTTTCGTCGAAAAATCATTTTGAAAGTTGAAATCTTTTCATCGAACAGCTAATCGAATTAACTATTAGAGGACTTGCCAATTCCGTGCGGAAGGCGGTTCCCCTTGGAAAAACATTAATGGCTTCTGTTGGGACTCGAACCACGAACCTCCGGCTTAATAGGCAAACATGTAACTACCACGCCACGAATACCACCAATGGTCATCTATATTTTTATAGATGGGAGTTTGTGTCTTAAAGAAAAAGATTTTTGAAATAGAGATGATTGTGGCTGAGCGAAGCCTTTGCATCTCTCAAGCCAATGAATAAGGATATACCTACTCATATACTCCAGACGACCCTTAGGAACAACTTATTTCGACTCGTACTAAAATCAGCTCAAAAACAGGGCTGTTCTAATTTTGTTCGCAAAAATTATGTTATTTTAAGAATCAAATTTTTGAGTAAAGTAAAAAACAGAAGTCGGAATAGAGAATTACAGTAGCATTTAAAAACAGAGACAGAGTAGAGTGACGACGAAGAAAAAACAAAGTCCGAGATTACTATGTATGAGGAAATTAAATAAAAAGGAATAGGGAAAAGATACGCACTCTGTCAATAAAAAAACGAATCGTTGTTTCATAATCCTAAGCTTATCATCATTCCACAACGAGTCATTGCTAATTGGACAATGAATTCGAAATTCTACTTTTGAGAAAGGCATCAGCGGAAAAATTTATGGTGTACGAAGTTGTCTGTTCAGTAAACCACCTTCTACATAAGCAACTCTCGTTTTGCCCAACCAACCCTTTAAGTGGTGGGGGCCATAAGAAAATGTTTTTACGAATCAAATTTCATTGGAAGTCTCTACTGATATGCATAAGTTACAGGTTGCTGCAAGCCAAGTCTCCCACACCCTGGAAAGTTGGTAAATAAACAAAACTCAGAGAAGATCAAAGTTCAATTCATTTTCCCGAACTTTCGTTATAACATTTTATTTATTTACTCTATTTATTTATTTATCATCTACAGCTTAACGCTAACAGATTAATTTGCTTACATTTATGTATTTATAGGTATTTGTATACAAATAATAATAAGATCAAGTTGATAACATTAGAAATTACAAAGTAATGCCACGCAGAGAATTTTTAAACAATAATCTTGATTGGCTTATACCTACACACCGAGTTAAAATTTGATAAGGTTCTTGTTAGCGGTTCATTGGACCCGTAATTCGTTCTATGACGAGGTTGGAAGAGGAAATCACGTTGTCTAAGTGGTCTTTCGGGTGCATAAATAGGAACTAAAGCTAACAACTTAGGACATTTTATATGGTAGCATAGAATGTCTCTTACAAACATTATATCATGGCTCATGGGTCTGACGTCGACTATACAGCCTAGAAATCCCTAGAAACAAGCATCTAGCTTCGTAGCTCGTTTAAAAACCCTATCTCATTTTAGTAAAGATGAACTTTGTGAATCTTCTTTGGACTTTTTCTATGCGATTGCATTTGAAAAGCTGGGTACCAAACAGTATCACAATATTCAAGGACAGATCTTACTAATTGTTGTATTTCTTTTAATAAATCCAACCATTGAATTTGCTTTAGATATTATTTAATCCACGTGATCATTAAAGTATAGAGTTCGATCAAAAATCATACCAAGATCCTTAACTTTTTCTAACCTATTCAAAGGGTCAGAACCAATTGAAATATTAAATAAGAATGGAACGAAGCATCTGTAAAAAGACACGACGTTGCAATTCATTACATTGAGCAAAAGACGATTTTCTTTGCACCATAAATGCAATGCTTCTAAATCTCCTTGCATATTACTGCAATCGTTTATACTTGATATGCTAGAGAACATTTTAAGGTCATCTGCATAGAGTAGAACTTGTGCATATTGAAAAATTGATATAATGTCATTTATGAAAATGATAAATAACAGCGGTCCCAGATGACTACCTTGAGGTACTCCTGATGTGCAATTCAATTTCCTTGAGGTAAAACTACCAAGCTTTACTATCTGTACCCTGTTTATCAAAAACGATTCGATCCAATTCAAAATCATTGAATGGAACCCAAAACTCTTTAATTTTTTGATTAGTATGTTATGTTTTACAGAATCAAATGCTTTGCTGAAATCTGTGTAGATAACATCAACTTGTATTCCTTTTTCTATTAAGTTAATGACAGACAATGAAAAGTATAAAAGGTTTGTTGAGGTGGAAATACCACTCACAAAACCAGGCTGAAGCTCAGAAATATGCTCTTTTACGAGAAATTCAAGTTTATCTTTAATTAGACTTTCGAATAGTCTTATTCTTATGTAACTTATACCTCTGTAGTTCTCAACTCAAATAAGACATTTTCCATTCATTAAGAAAGACATTCTCACTTAATGACAAAATTAAAAATGATGTGTAAAACTACGCTCAAGCTATCAACACAATTTGTTAGAAGATAGGCTGGGATACCATCAGCACCAGGGGCAACATTGGGTTTCAACAATTTAATTGCAGACGCAACTTCATATAAGTCTAGAACTATCGAGCCCAAATAAAATCAATAAAATAATATAAAAAACAGTGTGGCGCAACAGAGCTAGGAGCCCCGGGGCCTAGTGCACTTCTCACAACATAGACTTGTGAGGGAAAGGAGGAGACCTACAATTTTCTGCCAGAAAGCGGTTTTCATGGCAATTATTTTACTATCGGAGAACTTGCCAAGAATTTGACATATACCACCACCCAAAGGTTAACGCACAATTATTTTAACACGGCTAGAATTTGGGTGTTCTATACATTTATAGCTACATATGCCAGCGGTTTTGAATGCAAGCAAAAATATTTGTTATTTTTTATTTGTCAACCTTTCCTTACACCGAGTTTCGTTGAAATCGGGTCAGTAGCGAAAGAGAAAGAGTGCCTGTGTAAGTCTCCCTAACTGTCACTACTACTGAATGGGCAACTATATCGGCCTTAGTAATCTCAAATTTAAGTTAACAACAATCGTTCAAATAAATTTCACTATGAATGCTTCAAATTTCAAACGCTCAATCCATACACAAAATTGTATTTCATTATTTAAAGTCAATCCCCAATTATAAAAAGGAATTCATTTTTGTGTATCAGCAATTCCTTTGGGATGTATTACCAGTTCACCACAACCCCGCACCCAGGATAAACCGAGCTGAAAGTGCATATCCACCCCAACATCAGACACAAATGAAACAGCTTTTTTCAGATATAACGTCAATCTCTTGTTAGCAAGGAACTTCGTTAGAAGAAAACAAAAAACAAAAAGCAGAACTAATCCAAAAAAAGAACTTTTCTCCATCATCGTCCGTACTTCTCGAATGGTGGCTTTGCCCATTTCTGATGCCATCATCTTCTTTTCTTTTAAAGACACAGCTCCGACAACTTTGAGATTGATGGCTTCTCTAACAGTATTCAACTTTTCTGTATGGGATTTCCAATTCACAGGCAGGAAAATACGGATAAAGAAAACCCCCCAAGTGCAGTGTCATCAACTTTTCCAAGATAACTCTCTTTCTCTCACGTAGTGTAGTACGTCAATGTGTTAGTGTATAAGAAAGTATAGCTACATAATTCACTATACTGGAGCTACCACTATTCATTGGGTATTCTATATTCTGCTGCCTGGGTGTCATTCATTCATTCAATGAAAGGACGGACAGACAGACAAGTTCGTCTGTTGCCATACCCAATTGATCAGCCCACATCCCCCAGTGCTTTATGGAAAGTCAAAAGAGAAGTCGAAGAAGAAGAATAAGAAGAAGATAAACTTTTATGGCACATTGTCCTTCAGTGCATGGGTACAATATACATGTACACTCTTTTCTATTTATATTACGATATAGTATGATCCTGAAACGGAAGTTGTGAATTTCTAATCTTAAGCTGCTCTAAAACCCCAACGAACAATACGAAAATCGCCATGTCCTTCGAGTTATACCATTTTTTTTTTGTCATCTTTTCTTATCCTTTCAATCGTTTGAATGTCCTGGGAAAGCATCTTCTTCTGTCTTGTGTCTTCTCTGTTTGGGTATAAGGAATGGATCGTAAATTTTCAGTATATCACTCACAGTTACTTCTGACATCGACAGCGACAACACGACGACGACGACGACGATGACGATGAGAAAAAGAAGGATGAGTGCAGCAAAATGACAAGGACATGGACTCTTCGATTTCATGCTGTACCTCAACATTATATGTATATATATAAATAAAAATGCAGCATTTTGTGTATATCTACGAATATATAAACACACAATAGGTATACCACCAAAATGTTCGTCAGATGACATCAACAAGAGCCAACATTCAAACTTTCCTAAAGGTCCGGTCCGGGTTAAGGAAAACAGAGGCCCTAGATGCACGGTCTCATTCAATCAACCACACCTCATATCTTCCTTAAGAGTATATTGACATCATTGAGGATACTGAGCAACCCTTTGAACTTTTAATAGTATTTATGCTTTATCATCATACCGTATTTGAAAAACGGGCCTCCAATAAATAATTTGTGTTACATTCAGCCCTGGACACTTGCATATTCATTTGTAAGCAACAGAGATGACATCCTTTCGCACAGCTCGCTCGTTCTTCTTTCGATTATAAGGACGACAAAAGACGTTTGACTCGACGTTTGGGACATCAAGTCATAGCCACCCACACGCCGCCGCCGCATTAAATCCTCGAAAAAAGGACTTCCGGTGAAATTTTGCAGATGGTAAACTTTCTGTTTTCTTTTTATACCAGCACTTTGTCTATTCTATTCCATCACAAGGAATGGGTGCTCTTGGTATGTACTCGCACATTCCTGGATTTGGGTCCAGCTTGTCAAAAAGTTCGACTCAATTATTTTTTATACTGAACTGTCAGTCTCTTCGTCAGAGGTTTGTTATGTGTGTGTGTGTTCTTGCTATACTCTTTTACAGACACTGACAAAAAAGAAGGTGCGGAAAGCACTTCTGTGCAGTGTTATGTAGGTGGTACAGTCTATGGTCAGGAACAAAAAAAAAACCACTTTCTTTTTTGGGAAGCCAACTGGTAGACGACATAACTTATAATGACAAATTCCGGTAATACCTTGTAATGCAAAAGGATAAAGACGGCGCAGGCTGGATTCGTTAAGGTTTTGACGAAAGCTCAATGTAGGTATGTACCTACAACAACAAGTATAATAATTTCTGGCATTTCTGATGTGTAAAGGACAATAGTTGAGTAAATTGAAAAGGTGCAATCAGTCATTGCCATTTTCTTGCCGAGAAGCTGGTTGTTTCTTGAGTTCAGTGTGTTGGTAATTTTCATTCCTTTATTTATTTGTCGTAGTTGCAGGAGTTCTTCAAGTATTCATCTCAATTCGTGACATTTTTTCGTCTGGTTCGTTTGACTGACTTAAAGGAAAGTCTTTGTTGCAGGTGTCGCAAGCAGCCAGACTTTCTGAGTTGAACACTTTGTGCCCTTCATCAAATTTCTTTGAAAGACTTTTAACAGAATTTGCAGTTAAAAGTGAAAAAGGGTGTTGTTTTATAAAATGAAAGTTCTTTTTGTAGTTTATATTTGGGGTTGTGTGTTATGGGCTAACGAAGTGCAGGTAAATTACTTCAATATAAGAATTCCTTAACTAAACGATTTGACTTGGATCCCAAGAAAATGGAAAAAAGCTTTACGATTATTAAATAAAGCAGATGAATTTAAAAAACCAAGAAGAACAGAGCAGACAATTTCAGGAGAATTGAATACTAGATAGACAATAATGGAAACATGTGTAGGTAATAAATACCAGGATATTTAATTCTGAACTAGAATTGCATTATAAATTTAAGAAACATATCGATGAGGGAGGATAATTTTGCGGTTGTATAAATGTATTACGAGTAGGTATATTATATGTATTTTGTGTGAGTTTTTGGATCAATGTTTTTATTTTCAATATCCAACAATTAATTGTTGCTTTCCTCCCCCTTCGTTGGTCGTCAATGGGTTAGTTGGTTGCTATCCAACGTTTTTAATTGATATTCAAATATTTATTGGGTTTCCTTATCACGACAATAATAAGTAGGTAACGACTATTCTTATCACAGACTCAATTTCAATTTGGTTTTCGAAAGACTTTTTCAATTTGTGTCAATAGTCCTTTAATCAGATTAAAGAGGTAATGATTTATTGTGAATTTTGATATTTCTTAAGTTTTAATTAAGCAAAAGAACAAATATCCAGAACAAAGACAACGACAATCTTACATCACAATTACTACAGTTTTACCGCGACTATGGCATTACTGTCGATAAGCAGTTTCTAAATCTAAAATGAGGATGGCGCAAAATTTAATTTTGAAACTAGTTTTTTTTGTAAGAGTTGGCAACATTTTTCGAAAGGGTGTGTTCACAAAAAATGCAATTTTTGAAAAGAAGTTATTTGTCTCGAAAAGCTAAAGAAGTAAAAATTATATTCTAATTGAATTTTTGGCCTGTTTTTTATTTGCTTGTATAAAGGGTATAACGTAATTCGTGTTACATACTTTGGGATGTGATTCTTGGTCATATTCTAAGAAAAAAATTGTTTTACAGTAAAGTCAGTTTCTCATATTTGACATCACTTTTAGAAAATTAAAAAAAAAATATATTGCACCGGATTTGCCACTAATTCTTCTTTACTGAGGTAGTGCGTGTTTTGTTAATTATGATGAATGTGTTATGTATGTGTACCCTACTTCAAACTCAACTTCTCCATTGTCATCCCCCCTAGGGAAGACTAGGAGAACACAAAACCTTATCCTTCAAGGCAAGATATGGTATGGTATACAGATGGCTCAAAAATGGAAACTGGTACAGGTTCCGGCATTTTCAGGGACTTTCCCAGAACAAATTTCTCAGTAAGTCTGGTCATTTTCCAAGCTGAAGTCTTTGCCATTAACGAATGTTCGAGAATAATATGTTCATCGAACACGAAAAACAAAACAATATTCATATTTTCAGACAGCCAATCTGCACTAAAGGCGTTAAGCTCACCTGTCATAAGATCCAAACTAGTCCAAGAGACAGTCATGTTACTCTCTGAGGAAAAACGTTGTAATCCTCCACTGGATCCCAGCTCACAAAGGCTATGATGGTAACGAGAAGGCAGACATCTTAGCTAAAGACGACGCATCTAAACCATACGTCGGACCTGAACCCTTCTGCGGTGTAAATAAGAGAACCTTCAAAAACACTGCCAAGAACACCTTATTGGAAGAATCAAATATAGTTTGGCGTAACTCATCTGGCCAAACCAGTTCAAAACTCTTTTTGCCAGAATATACTGAAAAAACATACAAATTCCTACTGAACCTCAAAAGGAAAACCCTAAAAATTTGCACAGGACTACTAACCGGTCACTGTTCCTTAAAGAACATCTTCATCAAATGAGGCTGGTAGCGGACCCCATCTGGAGACTACGCCTCGAAAATGAAGAAACATCTTTGCACATTATTCTGCCCTAGCGAGGTATCCGTTCGGAGAGGAAAATTCTCCGATTTGTACGATTCGGAGGTTTTTGCTTTGAAGTATTCTTCCGTACAGCTTTTTGGAATTTTTCTCCAATATTATTTCAACACACAGGGCGAACTGCATTGAAGTGCGATCAATTGCTTTATTTGTGAAGTTTTCGACAGCTTATTGCAATAGTTTTTCCGATTTCGTCCGACGTTTCGGACAATTTTCCGCTCCGAACGGATACCTCGCTAGGGCCGATTACAGAATGTCCAGCACTTTTCCGCCTTAGAAACCCACAGAAGATTGCTAACTTCTGGTTCAATTGAGGAGCAGGAGAACTGCCCTGAAACCTCAAATGGGCTGGCACAATATGTTTCATTCAGACACCGCAGTGCCCAGAGCTGAGCAAGCTCTATCCGTCCCCTAAATCTATCTATCTATCTACCCTTATTTGTCAGAAAAGGTATATTTTGACGGCAGTACTCAAAAATACGGCTGATATTCATCACTACACCTGAATAATTAGTCTCGAGGGCTCAAACCCATCTCTTACTACTTTCTTTTGACGTCGGGAAGGTAGTAGAATGTGATCAAAAGACAAGCTATATTTAAACATTTTCCCAAAATGTCAAAATTGTGAATTAAGCGCACGTGTATTTCCACTACATCCATTTTGATGGTGTACTTATTTACGTGGCAATGTAGTTCAACTTTACTGTATATTGGTAAAATTAATCAATTTACATTCCATCCAGATCTAACGAAAAGATATCATTTGCAAATGGAAAATCACATCAAATATTTGATTTTAGTCTTTTTACATACTCCCCGAACATACCCGAAAGGTTTTTCAACAGAGCAGCTGACTTCGACAAATAGCTTTCTTGCGTTTTTGAATTCGAAAAACAAATAAACAGCCAAGAAATTGAGAAAAGGTAGCGAAATACTTTTAAACAATTTGTTTTGCTTCATAGTTTGACTTTTTTTTCTACCAATGTTACCTTTGATTTCATAAGTTCCTTTGAATGAGTGAATGAACGAAAATGTTAGCAAGTTTTAACGTTGAGCACTACTAATACCTGGTTGCTAGAAACATATTTGAAAATACTATAGATGCAGCATTCTTTCCAATCGAATGCTGTTCGTAGCTAAAAACAAAAACTAAAAAAAAAAAAACACAACTATTGTATCGTCAGGTTTACGACAGGTTTGATGCAATTTTAGAGGAATTTGGATAGTTCTGTTACAATTATGATAACTTTGTCGAAATTAAGCACTTTTGTTGCAAGTGCGGCCCTTATTGTAGCGATTACGACATTTTGGTCACAACGAAGTGCGATACCAGTGGAAAAATAATATGATGTTTCTGGTATTCGAACCTCTAACATCTACGTAACTGGCACACATGTTAACCATTACGCCATAGAAACAACACAAAAGGGATTTGAAGATTCTATTTAAAATATGAAAAATGATTTACAAAATTTCGTACTAATCAAAAAACTATCTTATCTTCAAATAAAAGGAAAATGTTGCAAAGCGATAGAAATCTTAGGGGTCTAATAAAGTAAGAAACCGTTTTGGAATTTTTTACAATTTGTATTCATATGAAGATATCTCAAAAATAAAAATTATCATCATCTCAAATGATCTCTTAACTCTTCGGTTTCTGGAAATCCCAGTCATCAAAATAAGTACGAGGCAAAAAACCTGAATCTACTTGAATATCAATTTATTCTTAGGAATTGAGCTATCGATTGAATCAGCACAATATACTCCATAAAATCGCTGGAATTAAAGTTATTTTAAGGCTGCCAAGCCTATCAAGTGGTGCTCGTGAGTCGCGATGCACTGTGGCGCCAACACGATCAAAGAAATTGATTTTTAAAACAACCTGGATATGAACAAAGCTAAACGATTGTTTTAGTGGGCCTGGAACTTAAAAGTGGCTGGACATTGATTGGAATTATTTCTTTCCAAAATCACAGTCATTTTTAAAACTTTTATTTAAATCCGATAGCTGGCTCCGTTGTTACTGCTCTACGCTCTCCCATATACAAATGGCGGCGCACCTCGAGACATCATATTTATTATCACTCGCTTTTAAACATCGTACTTAGAATACAAAAGCAAGTTCGTGGCTATGAAAGAAATAAAAAAGAAAATAATCAGAATTAAATTCATATATTGGCTAACTCCTCAACATATATGCTATAAGAAATTGTCTTTTTATTGTAGGTTCGTTCGTTGAGTTTTGACAACGGTTAACCAAGGCTTTCCTGACAAATTATGAGTTGTCCAAAAAAAACACAGGGTTTTCTGTTCTCAAAAACGATAAAGAACGAAATCAGGACGCATCCGTGTCGTTTGAATAAAAGTATGTATGTACATAGCCCTGTTTGCTATCTGGACTCGTCCCAGCAAAAAACCTAAGGCTTCTTAAGGGCGAGTTGAACACAAACCCAGGGCTCAAAAAACGCTCGGTTCGGCATTCACGGAGAGTTTAGGTTTTTCAAAAAACACTTTGTGACGACCACAGGCAAGTTAAGATTTAAAATTAAATTTTAGAAAGAGATATAATATCAAACTAAATCTTTCTTGTTAATTCATTTTTTAAAATTTTTCTCTAAACTCAATCACTTTTAATTATCATTTTTCCTCTCTCACGACATCTATGGTCAAGTTGCCCTGATGTCTTAATTTTATAAATAGCTTATTAAATTTACTTTGTAAGTTATTTTTTGTAAATAAATAAATAATAAAATAAATAAATCAAATTTTTTAGTTGCGAATGAAAAATGTTTCTAGATTTAAGACTGTAAAACTGTCAAAAAGTCACAGAA
Organism: Melanostoma scalare; assembly: GCA_949752695.1. Taxonomy (NCBI): domain Eukaryota; kingdom Metazoa; phylum Arthropoda; class Insecta; order Diptera; family Syrphidae; genus Melanostoma; species Melanostoma scalare. The sequence continues at coordinate 55,865,109 of OX456984.1, read as the reverse complement.
CATTCAAAAACCGGGCACTTTGCCGATGCTTTCTGAGATCAACGCTGAGTTACCCACTGACGGATCAATGGTGTGTGTGAAGCAGGTAAGTGGGAGAGCTGTGATCTCTTTGATAGCGTCTCGCAACGCCGAAAAAGGAAGAAAAGGAGTTACCAAGTTGTCAACTGATGAAATGGGACTTGTCTATATGCACCCAACACTAGCTTACACGAGTTATATGAGTGCTAAAAATAGTGATGAGGTTCTTGCTCGGTGGTTTCGGGCGATCTTTTCAGTAATCCAAAGGAAAAAATAAATCGGTTGACTCGTGTGGGTTCGTTTGAAACGAAACCACGCAGTCATTTTTGATGAAAAAGGCTGCTTTTTGGCCAATCTGAAAAAAGCCTATTGCAGTTTTTTGATTTGAAAATTTCTTGGTGCTACCAGAGTTCGCTCGAATTTTTGGCAGTTATTAGTTTTTTCGTTCAAATACAAAGTCAAAATAATTTAATTAATTGAATTTAATATTAGTTGGGTGATATTGGCATGGAACTACCATACCAATATCACCAAACAGGGTGAACATTGGTACTATACCCATCGCTGCAAGCAGACTCATCGTAAAGCAAGAGCCATGATGAAGAAAACAGGCAATAGATGGACAAATATCACCATTCATCTGGCTACCTAGAGCACCTGATCAAGTCAATATCTAAAACGTACCAAATGTTTTTTGTCCATCAGCATAGTCAGCATAGTCCCGTTATCGGTGGTATATATCATACCTCATAGGTAGACATCCTGCAAGGCTCGATGTCCCAATAATTGACTTCTGTTGGAAGCTGCGTGGACGGAGATGAAACGGAAATCGTTAGGCACATTCTGTGCATTCGCTCCACGATATTTCAAAGACGAATTCTTATGTGGCATCCCAATGAACTTATTGAACAGTCAAAATGAAGCAGTAGTTCTCCTCACAGCCACTTTGACCTAGCTTCAACCTAACCTTTGTTTTATAAGACATCGGTTGAATTATTCGGTTGAATTATTGAAAGAGTTCGGAATCCAATATGAAAATATGAAATATATGAAGCCCTGCAATTGGTGAGCTAGGCGCCCTTATAAATAACTGTTCAATCGATTCGCCAACATCTCTTAAGATTCCAGTGAAGTTCGACGCTAAGAAGCTTATGTGACAGAGGATTCCAAGAAACAAAAAAAATCATTGAAAAGCAGGCGGCAGAAGAAGAATATATCGCAACCGTGAAGAATAGTCCTCACGTCTAGAAATGCATGTTCTGGGGTTTGTATGCAATCTAAAGTCGAAGACCTAGTTTCTTAAAGCTTAAAGTAAATCGGTTTCATTGCTTAAAGAAATATGCAGTATATGTTGTGTGACCCTGAAAATTTTTAGGGATAGAGAAAACCGAAGCCTTGACCACAATGGCCAAGGCTTCTTACTTACATTTAATTCCGCTCATATTTAATTCAAAGGTATTACAAATTTCTACCAGGCAGTAGTATTTTAGGCCTAGCCTTAAAAAATCTCCCACTTGCAAAAGAGTTTGCCAGATACAACAACAAATGCGTGAAATGAACCTAGCCATAATTACAGACCCAAAAAGGCCTATGTATATGAACCTCGAATGAAGTGGTGTCAAACTAGATTGAGAAGCTCATTGGATGAAAAATTCGCCAAGCCAAACAAATACTTCTGAAGTACCTACCTTAACATACAACTATTAAATACCCCAATTCTTAAGCTTATTATGAGTTGATTTCACAACAGGTGTAACCAAATGACTTTGTCTATATACAGAGGAATGCAGTCACAACCAATTTTCTAGCGTTAATAGAGTTCCCAGACATTAAGAACTACACCCGATCCTTTATTACTTCCAATTAAAATCTGACATTATCTGCATAGTCCCTCAAGCTCGACCTAAGCATGTTTCCCATTCTGTTTTGCTTTGTCACAATTGCAATCAAGTAGAAAACAAGACGAATTGATGCTGTCAAAGTACCACGAGTATTGCATAACAATTTCTTTCATCGTGGCCACCACCAGCCAATATAGTCCCATGGAATTATGCCGGCCAGTCGTTGTCGTCGGTCGGTGGTTGAAATTAATAGACAACTTCTCAGACTCCAATGGCCAATCATAAATAAATAGCAACAGCCAAAAGAACAACCACAAGGACTGAGACAAGATATCATCCGAAAAACCGTACTATGTCGCGTTTTAGCACAGCTAATTTGCACTGTCAGATGATTTAAAGCGTTTTTATTGTCTGCCACAAAAGTCACGCATCGGTCAATGCAAGCACAGAGCGAGTGAGATGGTTGGCATCAACAGAACAGAGAACGAGAAACAACTTGAATTGCACTTTACTTAAGCAACGAGTTGTGTGCGCGCTTTTGGTGGCGATAAATAACCGTCATTTAATGCTCTGCACCACACTATGGTGCAACAATATAAATATCTGAGCCACTTTGCGCGGTATACCACCGAATGCGCAATTTAACAAAGATGCTGGAGGCGGCTGGCGATGGTGCGCGGCTGACTGCGCGGATGGATGAAGACCGATATGAGACACTATGAGCCCGGGATTAAGACGTGGGTGGACAAATAATTTACTAGTAGTTGAGGGTGTTTTATGTTGGGCCTGGAGCTTGCCTGTATGAGGGGCAATTCAAGCAACGAAGAGGGTCACAGATCGGCTATTAGAGCGCTATTCTTTTGCCTCACACTTGTATGGCGCAGGATAAAGTGTGATTTTTGACATCGTATTTCATTTGGATGATTTGGTACCAAGATTGCTGAATTGGTTAATCGTGAGTTGGACATTTCGTTTTGATGTTGTGATGTAGTATGTCATTGTACAACGAGTCGTTGCACTTCCGTGACAAGGTATCTGCACCTACCTAGAGTAGTAGACTTTGAACGTCTCTATTCTTCAAGCCAAACGTAGCAAAACAATGCCCATATCAGTGTTTGGGCGTTTCTCAAAGGATTAGGCCTGCAGACTAAAGTGTTAAATAATTAGGAGCAAATTGAGTCCATTATCATAACAGTGCCTTAAGTCAGACGTCGACGATGAGCATCAGTCCAGCCCTACTGCTACCAAAATGATTGATGGCGAATCATGCAGTCTTCCTCAAAGTAGACTAAATACCTACCAGCCTCTTCCAAGACGAGACCTAAATGATTAGCCTCATACAAACGTACACCCTCTTCCAAAGAAATTGAAAAGGAGACACAACGAGGAAAAAAAGTCATCTCGAAAGAAAATATCAAAAAAAAAAAAAACACTCCAACACACCCTACACAAACAGCCATGAAGGGCGGCTCTACCACGCCACCCCGACTAAAAAAGGGACCTAGGAAGAGCAGCAGCTTGATAAAAAATTACAAACCACTTTTTTCACGATTTAACAAACGCCCGGATTGTGGAGAGTTCACCGTTTACAAATGATAACAACTTGTTGATTGTAGGATTTGCCACCCTCGCTCACCCTTCTTATACAAGCTTTATTCTCTAACACAGGAAAGAGCGCACAAAAAATTTCCTGAATTCTGGAAAAGCCCTCTTTTCCGTAGCTTTAGTTATTTTTTTGCACTCGAGTTTCCCTCGCTTCTTTTTCTTTTTTTTTATTTTTTTTTATATTTTTTTTTTTTGCAGGAGGAACACTTGTGCTGCACGAGAATAGATGTAAACATGCGAAATTGCTGATGGGGTATGTATGCCTGTGGGGAGAGTCAGGAGCAGGACAATAAAGCATACAAATCGAATTGGGCGGCAGAATGACTGTGGTTGGGGTGAGAAAATTTATAAAAAAAAACGAATCGTTCGTAGCTCGCTTGAATTAAATATGCCTCTGCGCTGAATAGCTACGGAGGGTTGTTGGAAGCATAGCGCATTTGAAGGTCATACATTTCGATGTTATACCAGAGTGCGATGCGATGGTGGCAACGAGGTTAATAGGTTTACAGTGAAATGGTGTTTTACCGTGTCTGTGGCTCGGGATAGAGTGTATCGAGTTACCGAGACTTTTTTTATTTGATTCCACTTAAAGTGTTAGTTGTTTTGGGGATTTCGCTTTTCAGGTGATGAAACCGAGGTGGATTAGCTCTTTAAAGGACTCGAAGAGGATGTCAATGGCTTAGTCTTAAATGCAAAATTAATCTAGATATGCGTGTGATGAATTGTCACCACGTTTGACTGCCTAATTGGCGCATTGGACATTCACAAAGCAAATGGGTCATTGCGAGAGTGAATACATAAATGTGTTTACATAATTTTTTACTCACGTTTTTATAACTCCTTCTTAACTCCAGTAAGCCAGTTTAACATCGTGGCAAATTTTGCAATTGATCAGCAATTAATAAAAATTAGTTTTTCTCTCTCCCATATTAATGCCTTGAGGCTTTCACACTTCACAGTTCGTTTGCCATAAATTTAGCCATCTACGTTTGTAGTTTTGGAAAAGGTTTGCAGCGATTTTGTTACATCAATGGTCTGGAAGAAAAAATAATCGAGAAGGGGTAAAGTAAAGAATTAAAGACTAACTTACAACAGCAATTTCATAATTTTGAAAATTTTAACATTGGTATTGAAATCCACCAAGCCAAAGAAGTTCTCAAGATCTTAGAAAACAAACAAAAAGTGTTATGGTTTAAAGTTAAAAAAAAGACTTTTTTTGCGAATTTTTTTGTTAAATATGGATAGAGTAATTTTATTCGGACCGTTTGTACATTATTGAGCATATACTTTCGACAATATAGGGTATTTTTTTCATGCAGAAATATTTAAGCATAAGCCGGTAACAGAGCTTCCCCCAGAACGTCTTGAGATAGAAACAATTGCGGTGTTCACCATAACTCGGCTGGAAATTATTTGAAAATAAAAAACCAAGAAAAATTTGTTAAATTATGATCTAATCTTCCTCCCCAAAGTTTTCTGATAAATTCTTTTTTCATTTAAAAATTTTTGGCGGCCATTTAAAGTGTAAACTGTTGTTTTCCACTAATATTTATAAAAAAAAAATATTTTGCTAAACGTTGGTGGGCGGTATTTTTTATGTCAGAAATGTGCACAAAGTTTGAAATGAATCAGTCAAGTAGTTTTGAAATGACAGTGAACACGGAGTTTGAAAAAAAAGTTTTGAGAAAAACGCGTCTAAACTTTATGAACTAAAAAAGTGACAAAAAAATTTTTTTTTACCAACTAACATGGAATCATCGATAAATATGAAATATGTTTTATGGCTTTTTCTACGTGCGGTCAGGACAACCTACCCTATCCCCCCCTTAAGTGACGTTGAAGATGCTTAACTGAGCGAAATTTGTCACGGAACAATGCTATTTTAGTGAAAGGACCAAGCTATACGAGGCCCCATTTGCGGAACAAACTATTTATTTGCCAGATCATGGACATCAACTACTAAGAGACATTCTTTTCAGACGTGTGGTTTTCAAGAAGAAATAAAATGCATGCAAATCAATGCAATGGCCACAGATTAAACTTGATTATAAAAATAAGGGTGTGCCATTATGTCGTGGCTGACTCGAATAAATTCCAGCATTTTGAGACTGTATGTCAGCAATAACGAACCGAATATGCTCTTCCAACGAGTCAATCGTCCAGGCTTTCTCTTCGTAGACAAGCCACTTCACATAGCCTCACAAAAAAACAGTCCAGCTTCCAGCGCTTCGAGGTAACTCACAGGTTTAAGACTCAAAATTATGTAAAAACTGATGTCAACAGCGATTTCGTTTCGAGTGGTCGTGGGGCTTCAATTCATCCAAAATGAAATGGCGAAAAAACTGAGAAAAATCAAGCGACAGCTGTCGAAAAGATCAACTCTGAAAACGGCATATATTCCCTTTAGCTTATGATCATTTTCAACTGATTTCAAGCTGTCTTGATCACCTCGCAATCGAAGTTCGCTACACAGGTGGAGCTTTTTGTTTGAACTTCTAAATGGGTAGCTTAATTTATTACATGCCAGGAAAGAGGGAGTTCTTGACTTTATAGCGGGCCTATTGTAACTATCGCTCTTGAGCAATCTTCAGAAATTATTTTCTAGCTCATCATTAAATGTAACCACTGAGACTATTATTTTCATTTCTTTTCTTACAACAACATTATAGAATTTGCTTCCCTGTACCCTGATGTTTCGTTTTTTAAAAGAACACTGAGCGAGAGAAAACGCAGAATGACTTTGGAGAATTCACGCTGCTCTGTTAAGGTCAGCAAAGAGCTCACCGAGACCTTCGATGTCGAAAAGGGCTCTCAAAAAAGCGACAAACTGTCATGCGACTTCCCGAGCATCAATGTTCTTCTAAATCAAAGCGATTTCGCAAGTGCGTCAGCGGCAGACACACTATTGACAGGATCACTGACGTTGCTTGCGACAACTGCAAATACAATTTAACAGCTGGGCTTATCGCTGGCGCAACTACAAAAACGCTTTAGTTTGGGAAAGTCTTCATACTTGAAAAATTGCGCAAAACTCAATCGTCAACACCAGAGGAACAATCATTTGCTTACGCAGACGATATTGATTTAATATGAAGAAGCAACAGAAGCGGCAAAAATGAGTTAAGTGCTTAAAAAGTTAGATAAAATGAAGTATACCTATGCTGTCACTAAAGGAGAATGTAGATATTTTTCCGTACTCACCCGTTTGCGAGAGTCCTAAGCGATCTTAATATAAATAATTTCCGTTCAGATGGTATCCCTGCAATCATTCTGAGGAGGTGTTCTTTTACGTTACCAAAACTACTGCGTAAGCTTTCCTATCTATCCTTTTCTTCTGCGTTTATCTCGAACAGATGGATAACCGCATTTATCCAACCCTTTCCTAAAAAGGGTGAATTTCGCTCCTCTTCCAAATAAACGTCCAATTCAACAGCGAACTGTATGAGCTGTACCGCGACATGGACGTAGCTAGAAGAGCACCAATCGCTAGGCTACGATAGGTGGGACATGTAGTGCGGATGGACATAAACGCTCCGGTTCGACGGGTGATTTCGAAAGTACATTTTGCACGGAAATTGCGATAGGGAAAGACCTCGTCTTAGATGGCGCAATCAAGTGGAAGAAAACTCCAACCGACTTTAAGTGCAAAATAAGCTCTCCATGAAATAAAAATTACTAGCGAAACATGTTTTCTGAGGCTCACCCCCAACTTTTGTGTCTAACTAAATAAGAAAGTCTTTGATCGCCAAATTAATGTTTCTAGATTGTATTGTTGCACGTTCTAGTAAGCCTCTTACTTGGCCTTGATTGACATATGTAGAAGACTTAAGGTTTCCCTACATTGTGGAAAAATGCAAAGTGTGAGCTTACCTCTAAAAAGACTACAGCACGGTGAAAAAAAGCTTCGAGAGTCCTTCAATGGCGATGTTCAGTTGACACTAGCGACCGGATTTGGGTAAATAATTACAATTTCACAACGAACGACACCACATTTGGAATATTGAGTGGAAAGTTGTAACTCGACTGAAACTTTCAGGCTTTTGAGGTAACAGTGATGGCGGTCAAAATCGGGCAGTAGGTCTCTAGGCCTCCAACGCAAGACCTCTAGACTTTGTATAGATTTTGTTAGTAGGAAAAGTACATACCTACAAAAAATTGTGCCTTATACTAGTCACTCATCGCATCTATAATACAAGCACTTGTCTCTTGACTACAGACATTGAGTTTAGATTGTCCTTGGACCTTGGGGCATATAAATCATAACAACAATATAACGATTTAAAGTCGAAACACCAGAAAAATCACCTGCCAAAATAAACGCAAACCTATTCCAACGTTAGACTTGTCACTTCCTCTTCAATCCAAAAGAAATTACAAGTGACAGTAGCAAAGTTTTTTTTTAACTTCTTTTTGAAAACTGATCTCTTCGTCTTTCTGGCGGAATGCTGTCTTTAACGATTAGATTTGCGGTTAGCAGCACACATTCATTCGGAGGCATTTTATGAGCAAAGCATATAAACCAACAACAGGTACCCGAATGAGACATGTTTTTGGTTAAAACCTACCGGCAGTTCCTCAACCGGCAGCCGTAACCTAATATTCGTTTGTCAAATGTTATGAAGTTATTTATTTGAGTTGGGCCTTGATAGGTGTGTGCACTGTTTTCAAAAAAATTCAGAATCAGTAAACGAGTGTGTATTCGCTTCTGACGATTCACCATCACGTTGGTTATAGGGCCAAAATCATTGCCGCCGCACGCAAATTAATTGGGCAAAGTTTGCGCAAAGATTCAACAGTGAAGGCGTCAAACGACACCGCTACTGGAGTTGACCATCGAATGAATGCTCCGGGCTACTGTTTGGTATTTTTTGTTAATTTCCAGTAGATAGAATGTCGGCGTTAAATGATGAAATGTTTAACCAATCAACCGAGCGAAAGAGATGCAAGAGTACAAAATTAAATGAAAAAAAAAAAACCTTTGCACACAACTTTGGTTTGATTTGTGATGACACATTTCGTTGGGTAAACAGAACGTTCAATAATGTCTTGTGACGTTTGACGATGGCATGGCACTACCAAACTTAAGAATCTTTTACACAGAAATTTTGCTACACTACTAATCTGTTCCTTTTTATTCTTTTCGAATCCAAGGTGCAGGATTACCTTCCCTGCGACGAATATATTCCAGGGGTGTATTACGTGGGTATTTTTTTTTTTTCTTCGTTTTCGTCTCCCCATTAGTGATTGACAGGATCATGGAAATGGAGCAAGACCGGGGACAGACATTTTCTACATGAGCGGAATTATGAAAAAGTAAGCAAAAAAAAAAAGAGAGAAAAAGGAAAAGCAAGTAACAGAAGGGAATAAATGATTAAGTCAAAGTTGTCATTCATGTCAAACTGACGAATAGACGCGCGATAAAGAGAGGGTGGATAGGATGCAGAAAATATGTACTGCCATGTCTTGGCCGTTGATGTTGCCCTGGTTGCGAATATGAGTGGTAATTACGAGAACACAAGCGGATATTAATAGAATTCTGTATGCTCTCTGAATCTTGTTTTGAGAAAATTTTTGGAGGCAGCAGTTTTGATTGACGCGTGTCAAAAAGAATGTCTTCTGAGGGACTGGTGAAGTTGTGAACGTGACTATTTTGGGAAAGTGTTTTGATAAAGCAAAAGAAAATGAGAAATATGAAGGAACAAGCACAGTTTTTGTGACGCTACCTACTGCAGACAAATTGGCTGAGGAGGAGTTTTCTTTAGATTAGGAGAGCTGGTTTGTAAGTCGACATAATTTAAGTTGTAAGGGAGCAGTTGGTTTAGAAGCTGGGAAGGTTTCTCGAACCATTGCGGAAATGCGGATTGACACTTAGTAATTTGAGCAAATGCATTTTCGTTAAAACGAATACATAATGAGTTTCTAAAGATATGAAATCGACGAAAATGCTTAAGGCCTAGAAGAATGAAGACGACAGCTATCACCGAGTTATTGAACTCATACGAATGTACGGCAGTTTCTAGGACTTACAGGGTTCTTCAGTAAACTAATTAGTCCCTATGCTCACGTAGCAGTGCCTCCCTGGAATATGGTTTGACTAGATACAAGATTTATTTATTCAGAGCAATAAGAACACCCAATTCAAATATTGAAGGACATCTGAACACTTTGTACCCACTATTTACGACCCGAGAGCACAAAGTTCACACGGACGCCTTCGACAGAATACCAGGAGAATTATTCTAAAGAGGACTTGCTTTATGGTTGTAAGCCATCGAGTGACGGAAAGAAGTTCCACTCATACAAATTCGAGGTACAGATTGGCAAATTTCTCGTAAGTTGAGCGGTAGCTAGGTGTATTTATTGGGATGTGAATTCAAATTTGAAACCGACTGCAAAGCTATTGTAGAAATTAAGGGAAAGCGATCCCACGAGTAGTGGCCTAAAAGCCAGAAGTTTTTTTTTGAAACAATACACCACACTTATGTGTTCTGAGTATACAGCCGGTTGAAGAGGAAAAGACGATGGACGAGGCATTTTTGTTTGTGCTTAACGTGCATATTGCCAATGATGACTGACTGGCAATCAGAAGCAAGATAAGAAGCTTCCTAAGTCGCCTGCCAGCAAAGCACCCCCCTTTCACTACTCCGTAAATATATGTTTGATGTAAATGTCTAAATGTAAAAAGCTTCCTAAAAAAAATTCAAGAACTAAAGGGTCTCGAGTCATCGAGTGATAAGTGCCAACTGCAAAGCCCCTACGAAAGCGGATGATCCTACAGGTTGGTGGTGATGAGATTAAGATGATGCTGAACGCATACTTCGTTGGTCTGGTGTATTTAGCAGAAGAGAAATTCCTGGTATGAGAACAAAAAACGTGTTATGATTCCCGAAAATGTGTAGCTTCACTCGGGAATACATCATATTATAGTTTAACCCTTTGAGTCACAGTTATACTGCCAGAGCACCAACCCATTTAAAACGCTGTCAAAAATGTTCTACTCCGTGTTTTGGTCCGAATTTTTGTACTCGGGAGTCTTTAGGGTCACTAAACATGAATCTGAGGTCATATTGACTTAATTCAAATTGGCGGATCCAAGATTGTGGGCATAATATGAGAAACTGAACTTATATTTTAGACTAACAAGACAAACACTATTTTACTGCATATTTTGGTCTGAATATTTGTACACGAGGGTTTTCAGTTTCGTAGATCACAAAACCAAAGTTATATTTGCAAAATTCAAAATGGCGGAAAAACGTGTGAAATTGAACTAATCATTCCGACAAAGCAATCAAACCTTATTCTACTGCATATTTTAGTCTAAACTATTGGTTTCGGTGGTTTTCGGGCCCGTTAATAACAAAACTATTCGTAATCAGCATCCCCAAAAACCTCTGTATTCCAATTTTAGTGAAATTTGATTGAAGTTCACAAATTTGGTCCGCCATCTTGGGTTTGAAAATTATAAAAATATAGCCTCAGATTCGTGATCAGCGACCCCAAAAATCACCAAGTATAAAATGTCAGTTCAAAAAGCAGTAGAAAAAAGCATGACTCAAAGGATTAAATGTAAAAAGCGGAAATTGTAAAAGTGGTGTTGTGTTTAGTGGATAGGGCGAATGCATGAGTTCGAGACGGGGCTTCCACTTTTCTTTCAGTTTCCCGGTTTCATCTGAGGATACGGCTCAACAATATCTTTTGAGGCTCTAACTGAAACTGCACGATGTTATTTGAATCCACAGCCTCCGCACAAGAAAAGAAGGTAGGGTTGCTTTTACTATCCTCGTAGTACAATAGACCGGCAATTCGTCTGAGTGCATCAGCTAAGAAATAGCCTCCCCTTGAAAAAAAAAACAAAAATTAAAATACTTTGAAAGCACATACTTCAAGAGAAGTAGAAGAAAATCGGAAGCAGTACTCGATAGTGAGGAATGAATTCCACTACCAATCGACACAGTGCATACGTACCACCTCGAAACATTTACTCCAAGGAAATGTGGGACCAAATAGGTGTTGACTATTGTTCAAAGCTTTATACCACGTACGTCATCTTACGAGCAGTGATATCTGATATCTCTGGGTATTTTGGGGTAGGGGAGACTGGGTACGGTTGACACAATTTTTCTTCTTTTGTCCATAGCATTGACATCAATAAGATTAGCTATGTAGGAATTAGGTGCAATTCAAGATCATGATTCTTTCTATTAATGAACAGTGTTTTTTGAGTGCATAGTTCACATTTAAGCAATATACATTAATTTTAATGAGAAAAGTCAATTTGTTTCAACTGTCCCCATGCCAGGGGCGGTTGAAACAATGAATGGGGTCAATTGAAACACGTTGAAATAGTAAAAATAATGCCTTGTAACGTATTTCATTAATTTTTTATTTCAAAAAATTCCACAGTTTGAGAATATATTTTTATTCAAAGTTCATTATTAAATATATATACTAGTATATTAACTAAACGGTCTAAACGGTCGTATCTTGCTTTCGAATGTATCTTGAAAGAGAGCTGTAGTTTATTCCATGCTTCTCTGATGCACTGCGTAATGAACTGCCTGCCTTCACATCGTCATGAGCCGCTTTATATGTTGCTAATTCCTCATGCAGTCTTCCTCACACGTACTCGGGGCATCTACAAAACAAACAAAAAATGTAAACATATTGTTTCAACCGTCCCCAAAAAAAATGTGTTAACCGTCCCCAACCACTTTTCTAACAAAAAAAAATTACAAAACAACATAAACAACACTAACACGTCCCTGCATGTCATTTCATTCTATTCTACACTCTTTTCTGCGCACAACAAAATATCACTCAACACTTACACTTGAATAGTACTCACGCAACAAAGAAAAGTAAAAAATCAAAAAAACTTACTTTTGCTTGTCAAAAAAACAAGAGCTTCCTGTTCACAACCGATCAGCGCGACGATCAAAGCAAGACTGAAAATCGTGACTAAACTGGTTTCTGCTTAATTCTCTTTCAGTACTCAAACACATTGCGTGAACGGTTTCTGAGATATTTATGTTGTGTCAACCGTCCTGTGTTTCAACCGTACCCAGTCTCCCCTACCCATCAGACCTGTATAATCACTGGTGCCGGTGCAGCATTCACAGCGAGGACGCAGTACTGTGGTCTCATGAAGTCTCGCATATCAAAACAGCTGTAAGAACACCGAGAACAGAGGGGTAAGTCGAGCAATGCAAACGAATATTCCTAGCGGCATTGAATTGTGCGCTCTCGGAGGAAAAGTATTGGAGAACCTATCTTAGGACAATCCAGTAGAGCAAGGAAAGCAAAACGTCATGAACTTATATACGTATGTACTTTAAAAGATGTTATGGAAAACAAGTTGCTGCTGTAGGAACTGGGTTAATCATCATCGGTCGAGCCGAAACAAATTTAGCGTATAAAAAGGGAAGGAACGGAAATATCAAATCTATATGTTTATGTCGACAACAACTTCACACATAAAGATACAATGTCTTTATAAAAAGACCCAAGGATCAACGTTACGATATGAACCCTCAACCTCAACCCAACGGGGTACATGTTGGACGATCTAGTGCTGGTTGAACACAAAGCAGCGACAAAGGGTGACTCACACAAGTTGGAGCCATTGTACCGGGGGCCTTATCTTATAACTGAGGTGCTTCCCAGCTAAAGATATTTAGTAGAAGACATCCCAGGAATCAATGGAGACTTAGTGAGGTGATGAGTTCAGATAAGTCTAAACCGACGGTTACGGTTCGCCGATGAGAAGGCCATGAGGACATAACAAGGCCCATCGTAATAGTTTCGGTCTATGATTTCCAAAAAACAATATTTACAAATATTAATTTTCTCAGATAGTCAAGCTGCACTAAAGGCGTTAAGCTCACCTGTCATAAGACCCAAACTAGTCCAAGAGACACTTATGTAACTCTCTGAACTAGTAAGGAAGAACGTTATCCTCCACTGGATCCCAGCACACTAAAACTATGATGGTAACGAGAAGGCAGACATCTTAGCTAAATACGGCGCAGCTAAACCATTCGTCGGTCTTAATCCCTTCTGCGGTGTAAATAAAAGCACCTTCAAAAACACTGCGAAGAACATCTTACTGGAAAAATCTAATGAAGCTTGGTGTAACTCCTCTGGCCAAGCCTGTTCTGTTCAAAACTCTTTTTGCCAGAATATACCTACACTGAAAAAACATCTTAATTCCTACTGAGGTCAATAGGAAAACCCTAAAAATGTGCACATGACTACTAACTGGCCACTGTTCTTTAGAATGTAGCTAACTTCTGGTTGTACTCAGGAGCAGGAAAACTGCCATGAAACCTCACATGGGTTGGCACAATAGGCTTCATTCAGACACCGCAGTGCCCAGAGCTGCGCAATCTCAACCCTCCCTTAATCTAATCTAATGACTTCCAAAGAGGAAGCATCATAGGCGCCCTCTCGTTTTGTAAGGATGGCTGATTGTTACAAGAATGCAAGTGCTTATAGCATTTAAGATACCTAGTTGTCATCTTACTCCGCAGAGATAAAAAAAAATTGGTGTGTTAAAGGCAATAATTTGGCCAACCCTTAGGACTTCAAAGCAAACAAGTTTAAAATTAATCAAAAGCCTGTATACTGAACTCTATAAATTACAATTTTAAATTAAATCTTAGGAGAACTACTTCATACCAAAGCGTCAAATCGCAAAATGGCACTTCCAACTGTACTCCATCGTTTGAAGAAAACCAAGAAACATGTGCAATTCCAAGGTAGTTAAACTGCCTTCATCTGCACTGACACAACTTTGGTCACCTTTGGTATAGGAAACAATGGCTTGGTGACTATGCATCCATTTTATGCATTCAAACCCCTAGTAAATCCATCCTGGAAACATTCTTAGAATATCAACACAAATTATGTTAATCCTTGCGTCCCATTACACCCTCAACTATCCTGTGTCGGTCGTCTCCGTCTTCATCATAACCATCTCAACCGGATAACAATGCAAATTATGAGTAATAATAGCGGTAATAATAAACAGTAATAATCGTCCTCCTAATAATAATGTCATACAATTGGCAATTGCTGCGCTCGAGCCCATCTGAACTGAATTGGAAGTGTATGTTGCAGTCAAGAGTTGGAATTTGAAATGTGAATTTCAGCAGCATGTTAGAAGTGGATCGAAAATATAATAAATGGATATCTGTTCTTATCTAAAGTTCGAGCACTTAAGCCATCAAAGCTAAAATAGGGTTAGGCGTTGGAAGAGGGGTGCAGTCCTCAACACACCACTCGGATAACAACCGATTCCTTTTGCTCTCCGGAAAATAGAGAATAATGGTGTAAGGAAGTGAGAAGGAAGGGGTAGGTGTGGTGACTGGGTCATTAATGCTGAATGGCCTCACTGAACTATTTGGAACTCTGATGGTCGAATTTAAGGATGTTGTTCAGTGGAAAATATGAATTGTCACCCAGTTCGTCGAAGAAGTATTCTCCGCGGCCGTTTTTCTTATGTGGGCCAAGCTTGGGCAATAAAGGGGAAGTGGAATAGCCCTGCTTTAGCCTCCTGGTCGTAAAAACTTCAGATGTGCTATGCACATATGGGTTTTCAATGGGTAGTGACTTGCTATAATAAAATAAATGATAAACCTCAGGCCCGACGCATTTCCAAGACCTACCTATACATATGAACGATAACAGTATCTTATCTAAAAAAAAAACACCTCAACAGCACTCGAGAATACCAAAGGTTTCACATCCAGTGCTCACACAACATTTAACCAATTATTTGAAAAATATCCTCCATTCCATTGCTTTGTATTTTTCTGGCAAAATTCCTATTTCAAAAGGCGTTTGTGCAGGCTGCTAACAAAGTAAAACATCCTCATGTACACATCCAATCCTCACTCTCTCCCTTTCTCTCTCACAGGTGCAATTATTACTTAGTTTAGATAGTTAAGTGTTGAACAATTGGATGATTTATTGAGTCATCGTCAGCCTACACACTCTAGTGTCAGTGTGGTCGTGTTCAACGTAAATGAATTTACGATCTTAAGATAATGGCTTGAAACTTGCAAACCTTTGCCAATGCGATTGCAGTTTCTACACCGACAACTGCAACAATAACAAACCTTCCTATAACGATATCTCTTTTTCTCTTTCTCCAAAGGACACCCCGCGTTTCATGCTCGTATGTGGGTGGATTATCTCGCAGTCAGTCTAAGTGACTTACTCACGGCCGCATTGTAATCATCATCTTCGGGAACCGAAACACTCATATTGTGTCGGTGCAGAAATCACGCGCAGCAAAAGCACCGTGTGATGCACAGGTTGAACCATAACCACAGGGGTCGTGCAGCATGATATCCAAAAGCCGTGATCTTTGCGCTGCTGATTGAGCAATCAATCTGACAGAATTACGTCTCATAAAAATTGAATTATTGTGGCCAAATTGAGAGGAAAATGCCTTAGGTCGTGTTCAATTTGACTGATTGTTTGGCTGGCATCAATCAAATGAACACTAACCAGTTTTTGATATAATAGCAGTGGCCCAGAGAGTTGTGAGCAACTTTGACAGGGTAGGAGAATCGAAGAGAAGTTTCAAAAGATTATCAGTTGGGAAAAAGTTCAAAAGATTCACGAAGAGTTGGAAGATGTGTGAGTTAGGAAATAACCTTAGGGACGGAGTTGAAGAATGTGATTGGATAATTTAAAGAAATGATGGATTTGCATGGGTTTTTATAGACCATTTCAGACCTCTCAATAAAACTAGGAAACTGAAAATGAAAAACACTTAAGGAAGATCAAACAATATAAAAATTGGGTTGAAGAGTTAAACGTTTACGTTTTTGTGACATTATGTGAAAGCTTTTGTTCCTTCCTTACTTATCGTATCAGATTCATGACTCAGATGCCCAGCTCTTTCCGCTGTTGTAACAAGATTTGTTGTACTGGAAAATACTTGGAAATGTGGCTGGCTCTGTTGCATTTTTAAAATGATAAACTCGAAGAGTGTGTATTACTCATCTGTTCGAGACCGGCCCAGTTCCCGAGTTTGTTCCATTGGTAGGATGTACCTATGTATGTTTATCCATTTAGGTGTAATCTTTGCAAATGTGGCAACGCTCAGATCCTCAAGACAAAAACGAGTTTGTTTGCTATACGTAGCGTTTTTCACGAATTGTCTTATGACTCCATTCTAAAATAAGAGTCACCTAATAGCTTCCTTTTAAATCATAGGACATTTCGACACCGACAGAATAAAATATTGGACAACAAGTGACAAGGCCATTGTCCAATATTTGATTCATCGGTTTTCTTTAGAACACCGCAATTAAGTGGAATTGAGCGCTGTTAGTGGTTAGATGGGTATAGCCTGTACGCACAACATCGTGCGGTTGTCATTTGTTAACTATTTTCTGCAATTGCTTATTCCACCATACTTGAATGGAATATTTAAGTTCCGAGCGTGGTCCTTCTTTAAGGACTATCTCTTTTGAAGCGAAAAAATATGATTAGAAAATAGAAATACTTTACACTTGGAGCGAAGATACTTTAGACCCCATTCAGGTCACAAACAGTGCTGTTGAAAACACCCGTTTTCGGGCTTATGGTGGCCATCCTAAGAGCCTACTTTTTCGTAAAAGACATGTTTTACCCCTACAATTGATGAATATGTTCATGCATCGAAAAGCATTCCTCATTTTACTATCAATGTAGGAGAAAAAGCTCTTATATGGAGTAAAACTAACCTTTTGCAATTGGAATTGCTTACGATTTTTCTATCGTAAGTGAATTGCTGTTCAGACTACAGTTCTTGAACTATGACTGAAAAAGTGGCTACAAGTGGAGCACTATAACAGCTTTTTCACTATGAGAAATAGAATTGGAAACAGCTCCCAGCAGACTCACTGGAAGAGATAAATCATAAGTCTTTTACCCTGTTTCGTTGCTATCTTAAAAACCTTTATTCTTTACCACCTATTTATGGGTGTTTCTCTGCTATTTGGAAATTCGTCCATACAGAGGTGTCCTAAGCAAATTTTATGAAATATTGAGAATATTTGATGGGCAATAGCATACTAAATATATATCTCTTTGTTTCTTAGTTATGGACGATTTTATGCAAAACCCTGACAGGGGACTGTGGAATGTTTTAAGGACAAAAACGAGTATTTTGGGTTTTTAAAGTAATCAAAGTCTTTATTTTTCTTTATCGTTATTAAAAATTAATTTTTTGGAATAAATCAACAGTGTTAAATCAAGTTTTACTTATTATAGTGAATTTTCCTATAGAGCTCATAACATTTGTGTTAAACTTAACAAAATCAACTTCTTAGTTCACTGGTTTCTTAAAACTAATTGTATGGCACTAAAGTCAGTCTTTATAATAATAGAAAACTAAAATATAAACAAAGAAAAATTACTACAACTAATTATTTATCACAACCATGCTATGAAATGACAGGGGACTGTTGGCCAGGGGACCTTCATTTTTTCATAAATATTTAATAAAACAAAATCATTTAAACATATCAGATTAACGAAACAGATATGACTCCATAATAGATAATTAATTATTTCAAACAAGTTGTCGTTATTAAAACTGTTAAAAAAGTAGGCTTACCAGGGGACTGTTTCCTCTAACGGCCGAGACCCGTGGATCACTAGCAGATGCAGTCGTCACACTAAAAAAAATGGCGGCTGATCGCTTAGCTCCGCAACCGAACGAACTTCACACCGATTGCGTTTATCTAAATGTTTCGCGCCAAAACAAAATTTGACTTCAGAGCGGTTTTCAAATTTTAACAGGGAACTGTTTCAAAATTTTGAGAACAGCATTCGGACATAGATATTTTGAATAAATTGTATTTAAAAAAATATAATTGTGAAGTATAAAGATACTTAATGTTACTTGTATGTATTTGGATATTTTTTATTCAGTTATCAACGGCAAAAAAATTAATATAGGTAACAAGACTTGTAATTCTGGAAAAGGGACGTACCAGGGGACTGTGTTTTGGGGTGTTTGGGGTTTATTTATTCAAATATAACATTATCAAATTACTAAATAAGCTGTGGCGTGCCATGAATGCATAACACTATGTCATTATTGATACAAAAGCTGAGAAAAATTCAAATTTATTACATAAAGTTTACTTGGGACAGCGATTTTCCATTTAGTGGAGAAATACCCTTATACACAAAAATTGCTTACACTAACTTATTTACAAAGGTAGGTATATGCTTATGCTGAATGTACTCAAAATTTATATTGATTGAGTTCAAAGGAATCAAATTACAAGATTGAATTCGGTATTAATGCTGATTCATTGATAAATGCATAAGAATCCATTATATGACAAGCAAGTCAGTATATCAATTCAATTATTATTATTTACAGTATGGCAAGAAAGAAGGAAAAATATGATATGATATGAAAGAAGGAAAAAATTGATTGTTGATTTTAAACATCCTGCCCCACGCTGATGATGCGTCGTCGGTTCATCAGAAGAATTCTTAGACCTCGAAGCTGTAGCTTGATAATATTTGGGTTCTTGGTGCAGGAGTAGGTGGTGATGACCATCTTTGGTTGTATTTAGCGATGCGACCTCTGCACGCTAGGTTGTTGGTGAGCCGAGCACTGCCTGCTTGGTTGGTTGGTTTGATGAATTGGGTTATTCAGTTGCTTCTTGCTCGATTAGCTTACGTTTTCGATTTGGTGTGAGTTCCTCTGGCTCCGCGAGTTTTTGAATTGGACGCCGGAACACTCCAGATTTGGTTCGTTCATCAGCTACACGCACTAAGCCGTCCTTTCCGTAATGTACATTTTCGATTCTCCCAAGTGGCCACTTCATTACTGGAACATTGTCTTCTTTGAAAATTACAATGGTCCCGATTTTGACGTTGGTGGAGTGAGTCTTCCGTTTTGGTACGAGATTGGAGTTCATTTAAATATTCCTGAAACCATCTGTTCCAGAATTCTTGTTTGATGGAGAAACCAGCTTCCGTCTTGTATGTAAAGTCCCTAGAATTTTTTTTATTCTTGTTGTCAAAAAAAGCGTTGTTGTAAACGGTTTCTTTAATCTCCAATCAAAAAATGACCTGTTGTTAATAAGGCTAAAAAATTGGGATCGTTGAACATTGCTGTTAAAGTTCGTGAAATCAAAATGGCCTCAACTTTTGTGGTAATTGTGCACAACTCTTCGTAGGTTAAGGTTGCGCATGTGTTGAATATATGTTGGTTTTTGACTTTTCTAGTTGATTTTTGGAACTGACAAAATTGGTGGCATTATCACTATATAGATCTTTAATATGTGCTCGTCGACTTATGAACTTGCGCAAAGCTCCAAGAAATGCTTTGGTGGTTAGATCGCTGATAACTTCAATTTTTCAAATTTGTAGCGAAGGAGCAATATATAGACAAGTAACATTTTTGTGGACGGTTTCCTCTCGTTCGATAATAAACCCACAATGGGCCGCAGAAATCCATTCCGGTGCTTATAAATGGACGGGCTAGTTTTACTCTTGTTGCCGGTAAGATTCCCACCATTCTAACTACTCTCAACATTTGTGGTTTTGCTTTGATTTAAAATGTGCAATGTTTAGTGATGATGTTTTTGCCTTTAATCGGCCAGAATAGCTGCCTGGTGATTGCCAGTATAGATATTTCATGGTTATTTTCAATGCGTAGCTCCGTCATAAACATTTTCACGTATGGATGCCAATACGCAATAACATCTGATGTTTGCTGTCGTATGGTAATGCGGACTATTGAATTCTACCTCCAACACGTAGAATTTCATCCCCGTCTAAAAATACGGCTAGGACTTTCAATAGACTGTCATTTGCCTTGAGGAAGCAGATGCTTTTATGGAATCCCTGGCATTGCAGTTTCCTGACGATTAATTGCAAAGAAGTTTCTAGTTCTGAAGTTGAAATTGGCCATGTAGACTTGTCTGACTTTTGGTTCTGCCTGGCTGATATTAGCAATTCCTAAAATTTACCCGACTTTAGAGAAGGAATTGGAATGTCTAGTTTCTTCGAAAATATCGTGGTTTTGAGTGTCAACTTTAATGGTTATTATACAGCAACGTTCTTCCTTTCATCCGACCACACTGTAATATTTTTGTATGATGGTGGTCAAAAAGATTCTGAGCCATGTAAAAATCTCGGAATATATTTCCATAGTAGATGAGCTTTAAGATTTTCTAGAGCAATCCCCCTGGATAAGACATCTGCTGAATTATCGCCAGAACTGACATGTCGCCACTGATTCGGGTCCGTCAGCTTTTGTATGCTGGCAACTCGAGTCCAACGAATGATTGGAATGATTTCGCATTAGAATTTATCCAGCTCAACACAATTTGAGAATTTGAGGCTTGCGTCCTTCAATTTAAGATCTGTCTTCACGCGTTTTGATAATTCAAAATAGATAGAGCTGCACTTAATTCTAGACGGGGAGTTGTTATACACTTAGCTGAGACCGATTTAGTAGTCGGGTAAGGGTAATGCCTGAACAACACCTTCAGCCTATCCCAATGCGAACTATTACACACACAGCCGTATTTAAAGTCGGCTGAACGAACTCACCTTTGTTCTGTTCGAGTACCTACAGGTTCTCATCTTGTTTGAGTGATAATGGTTTTTTGGGATATGTGTCTGACACAAGGGGTATACTTCGTTTCTGTGGTGCTACATTTCCTGTTCATATGGGAACACATGTGTCAAAGATAAACTAACCACTTATTTTTATACGGAAGCGTGTCTGAATCGCTAAAGAAATCATACTCGTCTTAAATGAATAATGAGATGATCCTTCAAAAACCTCGACTATATAGGCATTCAATAATCTGAGTCATATCACCCAACCATTCACTAATTACACAACACAAGCCAAAATCTCCTCCACATATGTGCCAAATTGCTCACCACTCACAACCTCAAGCTAATTAAGTGCTTATTATCACCCTGAATCAGGTGATTCCACTCACCAGCATACGAATGATGAGTTTCTCTCTAAGGATATATAAATCTGCTTAATCAATATGTTCGTTCGTAAGCAGATGCTCTTTCCCTGTTCATTTGCCTCTCCCATCAATTACTTCTTCTTCCTCTTCTGATTAAAACATTCACAACTTGGTCGAATTATGCATTCGACTTAAGTTTTTGACACAAGAAATCCCTGTCCAGGGATCAGATTTGTCCACCATCCATCCATACCGCAATCTGCGAGCGGGAGTGGGTGGTTTAGTGTTAGTTTTTATCTTTTTTTTCTTCAAGTTTTGTTCCCCATCAGTGCATTGCAATCGATCAAAAAGGGTATCTACGGTGTAAATATGTAGATACACCTACAGGAGCCAAAGCATACAATTACATGAGCACAAGAAGAGAAATCTAATCAATTCCAATTAGGACATCTCACTGCGATGCTATGTATCCCGAATGAATTATTATTATTAATCATTTACTTATTATTAGTATTCCTCTCTCATCAGACCAAGGAGGCTAGAGCCAACCTCATACTCCTACTCAACACCACCGCTATCATCTGATGAGTGAGCGACCAGACATCCATAACGTGGTGAAAACTTTCATAATTCATAATAACTCAACACTGCACACCCCCTTGCCCACTCCTTCGCCTTCATATTGAAGAATTGTGTATGTGTGTGTGTGAGTCTGAGTTGCTCGTATTAATTAGTCAACATTAAGAAATCTGAGTGTGGACACTTCGTCTCCAGGGAATTATTATTTTATTTTATTTTTTTCGTCTCTCCTCTCGGGTGTCTGTCTTCGGCAAAGTCCAGCAAGCAGTGACTGATGAGGAACTGTGAGTGCTCAAGGAAGATTTTTCCAAATCTGATTGAGAATCCTTCCTACTCTGTGCCTGCCGCCACCACTCGCCCGCCAATATCTGCAATTATAATCCTACATTTGAAGACCTCTGGAAAGAGCATCCCATCCAGATCTATATCTACAAGAAGAAGAGCGAACGAAGAACAAATGTTGGCAAGTTTCCCTAATTTGACGTCAGAAAAGACAAAATGAGAAGTTTTAATCCTGCTGCGGATCTTCTTCTTCAGTTGATATTTACATGTCAAATAACTTTCAATCACTGTCGACAGGGTTTCTTATAACCGAAGATGAGACGCAGAGGTGCTATAAGGTCACCTATCACCGCATAAGCAACGAAGGGACGACGCCTTCAAGTCGATAAAGTTTTTATCCTGCAAGCGGATACGAAAAAGAAGAAGAAAAAAAAATTAGAAAAGTGCAGAGTTTCCCTGATTCTATCCTTTTAGCATTTTTTTTCTGCCTTTGCCATCGCTAGTCTTGATGTTAATTAATTCTTGTCTTGTAGCGGTAAAAATGACTGCTAGTGATGGTAAAGGTTCGGAGGAAGAAAAAAAAAATTAGTGAACCTTAGAACTCGGTAATATGTCAGGACTTCGGGGGAAAGACATCATTATTTGCAATTGTTTGTGTGTGTATGGGTGAGGGTGAGGGACTGTGTGTTTTCAACGAGAAATACCGCTGACGGACAGACGGATGGAATAAGAATGACTGACTGACCATTATTTGATGGAAAGGTTAAGGGAAGTTGGAGCAAAGTTCATCGATCCAAAAATAAGTTTTTTTTGTTCTTTTATTCGTTGTGTTTTTTTTTCTTTCTTATACTTAGTCCGCTCCTTTACCTTTCAATCATCGTCCTTCAGTTTGTTAGGATGAGGATTGAGAGTGAGGATTGGGGTAGGTGGACTGTGTGTTTCTTAGATGAAAGACATTGATTGACTTTCTTAATTGACTTTACTTGGTGTCAATCAAGTGGACGTACAGTTTGAATTGAAAATAAAGAAGAAGAAGAAAACGAACGTGGACAGAGGGAAAACGTGGACAGAGGGGTAGGATATGAAAGTTGATGATTGGTTTCCGCAACGTGGGCAACAGTTTTTTTGGGCAAAGCTTTTTTCTCAAGCAAGTTTGAGCAGCTCAAAAGAATTGCAGTATTACAATATGCCTCCTTATAGTGAAGCGCTTGGCTGCTCAGAATATGGTCTAGGCCAGTAGCCCGCTATTTGATTCTCTCTATAGAGTCAATTGGCCTAAATTCCACTCGATAAGCTTAGCATTTAGAAAAAATGTGCGGCTGATGATAAAGCGTTGAATGTGGGTGCCGGAAAAAAATTTGTTTCCGGAATGTAAGATCGATTCTCGACGACGCGACGAAAGTGAAGGACCTCCAAATTTCTTAAATTAGAGCGAGAATTCATGTGACATAAAATTAACATCCTAGCGGTTAATGAAATTTGATGATTGGGTTCGGAGAAAAATAAGTTTCGATACAACTCTATTTCGGAAGAAGGAAGGACAACTGGGAGCGGCGTTGGATAACTGATTTACGATATAGCTCTTAAAAGCTTGATTTCCTTGGAAAGTTTACGTGGAAGCATACGAAAATCTGGTAGCCGATTACACACTGCGTCACCATCCTACCATAGTGTTTCACCCAAACGAAACTTCCCTTTGATGAGGAGAAGGAGATATTTCGTAACCGATTAAGTGCTGATTTGGATTCTTCAAGCCAAAAGATACTTTAAAGGTAATGGACGACTTAAATGGAAATGTTGGTAAAGACATTGATACACTAAGGCAAGTTAAGGAAGAACATGATGTTGGTAACCGCTACGATAGTAAATAAATGAATAATGAACAAGGTGGCGCAACAAAGCTCGAGAAACCAACGTCTTAACGCACTGCAAAGCCCAACAATTTTATGCCGATTCCAAGCTAAGTTATTAAGCGCTTTTCATGGCAGTGTAATTACTCTGAAAGGGCTTGCCAACTGTACGCGAAAGGGAATAATCGTATAAGACAATTGATTGTTACTGAACAGAAACTTGCAGACATATTAGACACTACCACTACGCCACGGGCACTTCAAACGCAACGACAATGGTGTCGAAGTAGGAGAACTTTTGTTTCAGCTCCGCAATTAGTATCAGAGTTAAGAATCAACCAAATTGATAGCTTCGCCATAATAGGGCTATATTTTGAAGCATGGCCGAAGATGCCCGAAGCAAATGAGGTGATGATAGGGGAATAACACATGACCACTATCTGACGATTGCTAACACATAAAGCTGCAGTTCAAACATCACAAGGAAGGACACGAATCTCTGTCATAGACTGTGCAGTCGCTGATTGTGTGATACAGCGTGTTTTCTCACAACTTCTGTAACCATTTCTATTTGTAGGCCACGATGTAAGTCGCTATTTCTTATATACCATGGTGCAGTAACTATTTAACGAAGGACTATGTTTTAGAACTTTTGGATGATTTCAGTATTTGTTTTCTTTGTACAGCCCCACAATTGGATTCTATAGGTCCGAACAGGTCTTAGTACTTGTTTAGAAAGAATTATTTTATTTTCGACAGGCAAGTCAGAATTTCTACCGAGTAAACAGTACATTTTTCCATATTTCAAGTTGAGCTCTTCCGTTTTCTTTTTGATATGCTCTTTCCATTTTAGCTTTGCATCCAAATTCATCCCAATGCAATTTGGCCGTATTGGTGCAAGGTACAGCTTGATTGTTGATAAATAGGTATTCGAACGTAGCTTAACTTTTTATTTGTAAACGAATGAAAACGAACTACACGAACCTTTTTTACGTCATCTAATGACTCGTGGAAGCTCGTAGGGGGCATGTGAGTATATCGTGTGACTCATGTTGGTTGGTTCATAATATAACCTCTGGCAAAAATGGTAATTGCGTTCAGTATTGGCCAATCTTAGTTGTCGTTCAAGTAAAAAATTATATGGTGTAGCTCGTTACGGCTCTTGAAAACTCAAATCACAGAGTCATTCCTTAAGAACAAAGTTTCTAATTTTTCAATCTGAAGTTACCATATTACAATTGTTTGAGTTGAAAACCACATGGTGTTGCCATTGCAGTACAATGACAGCTTAAGTTTCAAGCAACCTCTGGCCGCACCATGAGATTTTCGGCTCAAAAGACTGTAGTGAGGTTATTAATGATAGGACACCTTTCCCATCAGAAGTGACTGATGGACTTCGTTATAAAAAAAAACCAGCACGTGCCGTTCTATCTGCTTTTTCCCTTTCAAAGACTCGATTGAGGTCGTGTTACATAACCTTACATGGCCTACAGAGTAGGTCCATACTTATACTTTTTTTTTTTTGAATTTGAAGTGTTTTTTATTCCATATGTAGACACTTAAAAATAAATAAATAGGGTGGCGTAACAGAGCGAGGAGCCCTAGGGCCTGACGCATTTCTCACAACCATGTCTTGTCAGGGAATGGAGAGGACCTACAATTTTCCAATGGTTCCAAACGGCTTATCGAGAAAGTGCTTTTCATAACAATGAATTTACTGACGGAGGACTTGTCAATTCCTCGCGAAAGGCGATACCCGTAGAAAAACATTTTGGGATTAGAACCACGAACCTCTAAGTGAACAGGCAGGCATGTTAACCATCACACCACGGGTACCACACGCAGATACTTCCTTTGCTTTGACTGCAACACAATGACAGTATTAAAGGTGAAACATCAAATACTGAGAACTATCGCATTATCTCATAAAAGATGCAGTTGACTTATCCGCTCTGCTTTCCATCGCAGTTTTTGATTTTCGAGACATTCCTGTTAATCATCTGGTTTACACTACCGTATCAGTAAAAATTGTCCTGACACACGAATACTCATCAAAACCATTAACTTCAACTCATTAGTGCAACCATGTCCCAACATGACATCCATTTCAACTCTTCGATCCGGCCTACCGACATAATTTTTCAATTAATTATTTACAACCGTTTTGTTTCGGCCTTTTTCCGATTGATATTAACCTGTCTATCGGTTTAATGAATTTATTGTCAGTCATTGCAATCACTGAACACAGGGATACTCTTTTTTCATGTTCTGGAATTCTTTTATCCTTCAATCAAAATATAAAAGACTTTAATCGTAGTTAGTGTGAAAAAACGACGGCTGGCCCCAACAAATTAATGAATAAACAAACAGCGCTATTGAGAGCGGTTGGAAAATTTAATAACTCTGTAGGTAGGTACTAGGTACTCTGGTTTACTTGATTCTGCTTCTTTTTTTGTAGTGCTGCCATCGTTCATCCCCCAGGAGGAAGGTACTCCTGTTCGAGCTCACGTGTGAATTATTCTTCTTTAGTGTCGAGATGTGCATAAAAATTTTGATTGACTAATTGAATTACCAATTCACCGATCAATCTGTCAATTATCTACCCTGACAGTGAGGTTGGAAATTTTTGTGGCCAACCTTTAGTGAAAAATGAAAAAAAAAACACACACACATACAAAGTATATAGTGGCAGACAAACATGAAACAATAACATTGAGGCTAACAGGGTGAATCAGAAAAAAAAGAAAAATAAACGAAATGTCTTTTTTTTTTGTCATTGTTGGCCTCATTATCATGGAGAATGGGCCACATTGTCTGCTATGTGATTTCAACTCAATTGGGAAAACGCCGATAGCCTTACCCAAAGACTGTCAAGCATAATTTTTCACTAATTAATTGTGGTGGTAGAACGAACCTCGGCATAGGGGCGTGGTGCGGCAACGGCGGACGACGCGAAGCTTCGCGAGGACGTATAGGGGTGTCACAATTTGCTATTGAAAGCCCTCAATGGAGTTGGACATAAAGTTGTTTATTTAATTAACGTTCACTTCAAAATAATTTTTATACTTTTTTTTTCGTCTCGTCATCCCTTGGTTTAATAATAGGTTTTGCCGGTCCCTTCGTTGTTTGAAGCGGTGGTACTTTGCATTCCACACTCGGATCTTGCATCTTAATCCATCTTGAGACTGTGTTCGCATGGATGACAGTTCGCATCTAATTAGCATCGTGATGCGTTAATTATGGCACTTGGCGAGGAATCCCCAGTGGAATTCAACCAATTTGTGATATCACGTAGTTATTCAACATCTCATATGTTAATCGAATTGGGAAGGAATGTGCGGTGTAGTTGTAGATAGGTGTTTGGTTTGTAAATATAATTTGATGGCAGTTTACGTCGCCGAATGTCCAACTGGTTGTTGAAACCATCGATGACAAGGTGAAATGTGGGTGTCTACTGTCTAATGCAAAGGAGTCGGTTTGGGTGCCCACCATGTGGAAATGAGTTTCAAAGAAGACTTACTGAAGTGAAATCCTTGCATCACTTTTAGTGTCGATTTGGTTTTCAAATACTGCTAACTCAAGGGCTCTTTATTTTTATTGAAAGGAGTTGGGGCTTTTCGGATCCTTAGGAGACCATTTACGTTTTCCTACGAATTTTGATTTTTCCATCAGCTCCATATCATGAATTTCAGTAGCATGGCTAAGGACTTACAATGTGAAATCAAATTTTTGTAACATTTCATAAAACTTTGCTCAAATTGTACAACAGTACCTACAACAGGTTGAAATGGTGAACGGATTTCTATGCCAAAAAAGTGTAGTCTTTTAAGAAAATAAAGAAAACAGAAAAGGTGACAAAACAATGCTGATGGGGCCTGAAACATTTCTCTCAACCATACCGAGAAACTATAGGATAAGAAACCTACAACACTTTGCCGATTCCGAACTGCTCATCGAGAAAACGCTCTAAGGGGAGGAAAATTGGTAGCAAATATTCAAAATAAGAACAATGGCTACAAGTTCTATTTCTGGACAGTGAAAAAAAAAAACAAAGTTCAAGAAAACATTGCGCATTAGTGTGGTGCGGCGAAAAAAAAAGTTGGAAAGAGTGTTTTTTCAGTGGAACACAAATTCAAAACAAAATAAAAATAAGATTCAATATCATGGTTCTCATTATGAATAAACGAAAGTTTTACGCCATTAGTGCTTAAGCACGATGTCGAAGATATGGGCCTCACCACGGCTGTCTAGAACGAATGGTTATTTGAAAATCCAATTTATATTAACATCAATAGCAATTCGCATGTGTTTTTCTAAAGTAAGTACATATATTCATTGTGGAATCGCAAGACCTTTTTACCGCAAATGTTCATCCAATTGTCAAATTGACTATGACTAAGAAACAGTGCCGCCAATTTAAAAACCTAAGCTTTAAAAAAACCCTTTATTTAATGTGAGTTAGCAACTTAGCAGTCCTATAATTAACTCAACAGTGAACTTTAACACTGAACAAAAAAAAAAAAAAACAAATCAATCACTGGGAGCTTTAAGGTTTGTATAAGTCACAGCAAGTGAGATAAAAGCTAATGTGTCCTGAACATGTAGGTGGCACTCAATACCATCGAATGAGAATGTTTTGTTTGTGAGTTCTGTTCCCAAACTCTCAAACTCAAAAATATCATCATTTCGTTTCTTGTCTTACAATTAGACGAGAAAATCCTAAATGTGAAAGTAACTCTGTCTGTCCGGCTTCATATTTAACCGTCTCCCACACAAACTACTGAACCGATTTAAATTAAATTTTGTACAGACATAGTCTAGAGCCTGAGGTAGGAAATATTTTATATATTTTATCCCAATATTCCCACAGTAACGGGAACGTAAACAGAAACTTAGAAACTATAGCACCAATTTCTAAAATTCTTCCACCGTTACACTATCAACGTGTAAAATAAGCTTTAATTCATCCCCATATACCTACGGGAACAGGAGTCCTTACATATATTATGGGTGTGAAAGTAGCTTCGTCTGTCCGCCTTTCTATGTAACCATATCCCACCCAAACTACTAAACCGATTTAAAAGAAATTTTGTACAGAGATAGTCTAGGACCTGAAGAAGGACATAAGCTATATATTTTATCCTAATATTCCCACGGGGACTGGAACGTAAACGGGAACTTCGAAACTACTGCACCGATTTTAAAAATTCTTCAATCGTTAGAATGCTACACTACCCCCGAGTAACATGACCTTTAACTCATTTCTATATTCCAATGGGACCGGTCACCATATTTCCACGGTAACGGGAGCCTTTACTAATATTACAAGTCCAAAATTAAATCTGTCTGTCATTTTTTTTTTACCATCAACCGCCAAAACTACTGAACCAATTTATATGAATTTTGGTACAGAGATAGTCCAGAACCTGAGGATGGACGTAGGCCATATGTTTTATCACTGTATTCCTATGGGAACGGGAACTTGGAAGCTACAGCACCGATTTCAAACATTCTTTCATCGTTAGAATCCTACACTATTCCTGACTCCCTGAGTAATATCAGCTTGAAGATATCTTCCGGAAACGGCCCTCATATTCCCACGGGAGCGGAAGACTTTACTAACATTATAAATACGAAATTAACACTGTCTGTATATATATATTTCTACGGGAACGACACCGTAAACGGGAACTTTGAAACTGCTGGATCGACAAAAGTTCTTCATCGTGAGGTGATTTCTGAACTTAGAAAACACTGTCGAAAACACAGTTGTACAGAGAGGAAATGTCTATCTTGATCTTCAAATGAATATTGGCTGGCAGTCGGGAATGGCTGTGTGAAAGGTCGATTTCGGCGCCGACTAATGAGATAATTAACCATATAAACAAATAAGTTATGTTTGACGTGGTGTGGGATTTTGTCAGTATAGATACTGAGCGTATCGAAAAAGAAAAGGCAGGCCAAAACACTCCTGGTACAAGCAAATGCAAAAACAGCAGCATTTGGTTGGCCTCAGACATGGAACAATCCAAAACCGGGAGGCTTGCCGACGCTTTCTGAGGTCAACGCGGCGTACCCCACAGGCGGATCACTAGTGTGAAGCAGAAAAGTGGGAGAGTTGTGATCGCTTCAAGATCACTACTCGTAACGCCGGAAATGGAAAGAAGAAGATACTGAGCAAGTCACATCATACCTCATACCCAATTAAGTTTCAAGTGGCAGCAAGTTAGTGTTCCAGTACCAATAATGAGAATTCTAGAATTGTATACACAGCTACAAATTACACATCTGGGATGCTGCACTGTAAAAGTTTTGATAATGACTGGAACGGCAAAAGGAGAAAACGTTTTGATTCCCCGTATTCCTTTAATTCCCACTGATTTGCATTTCAGTTTAAAAGAGTGCAGTTTCCTCTGAAACCAGTGTTTGTAATAAATACTATTGACAACAGGGCCTGCTGGTTTAAAGAGTAGATGGCCTTGTTAACAATAAGTCAACAAAAAATTTTAAGTTTATGAGGTTAGATCAAAATATATGTATTTTCAATTGCCGCCGAGCAAAGCTTGATCATCCAGGTGCTGATGATTGCTTATGACAAAATGGTTTTTTCAACTAACTTTTAAATAATGAGTTAAGGCGTCGACTATGTTTTTGCATTGTAATAATGTAAGGATATTTGTGTTTCTCACAGGCACCAATCACAAAAAATTTGTCTCCATGAATGTTTGTTAAGATGTGAATTACGTATAACGTAATTTTATGTGTGCTGACTTTATGATTGCTGAAAATCGAAAAAAACGCACCGTTTATTTTACTTCTAGTTATGAGCAAACTGACTACCGACCTACATAAGCGTGATTATGACTGTAGAACTGTTGCAGAGGCTAAAAATGGCTACTTAACTAGAGTAATATTTAGCAATGTCCACGGAGATTTTATTTATGATCAACATCGTATGATGAATGAAATGGTAGTCACATGAAATAGGTAGTCACGAGACGGGGCTTTTAAAGATTAGTTCGACTCCTTTCCAATGGTGGGGGGTGTTTGCCTTTGAAGGATGTAAAAAACTTTGTAATTAATTCAATGGTACTTCTTAGCCAATGAACCGAATTTAAAACTTTTTTACCAGTATTACCGCGGAGTAACACAGACTATATTTCATCCCTGTACTCCCACGGCAAAAGGAAGGATAAAGGTGTAAGTGAGATAATTCACAGTTAAAAGCTATCATTTGTATGTATCATAAATATTTTGCTCACAAATTACTTTAAAGTAAAAGCCAGGTATGCATCAATCATAACAATTATTCCTTAAAGGAGCAGAAAATATTGGAAATATGTTATGAGCTTGCATTGGCCAATCCAAAAATAACCATAGGAGTACCCACTATACACTGCCAGATCACCGGTACCCTCCGATGTAACATATGTAAGCATCGAAAACGGGTTCAACACTATCCACAGGACGTTAAGTGCCTTTGCCTATGCAGTTTAACCCGACACTTTCATGGCTGTTTAAAAACCAAAAACTCTCTTAAGCTGTTGTCTAAATACTTTAATCCTCTTTTTTTTAAACTAACTTTTCATAAGACTTGAAGAATGCTAGGAATGTTTTACAAAATTGCCTTTCACCTCAAACCATTCACCCCAACCCTCAAACCTCAAAAAACAAGTAACCACTTTCACAGAAGACTTCACTGTTGCAGGCATTTCCATTCTATAATCTGTCATCTTCCGCACTTTCTCACTGCATTTGTCAACCTAGTGCCAATTCGCTCTGCGCTAATGTCAGCCGCATCTCGAATCCATCAATCATAATAAAATGCGATTTCCTTTCACGAGCTTTGTGCATTTCTATAGTATGTTCCACCTAAACCCAACTACTGAGCACTGACTGTATATGAATGTGCACTTGTCTATATGTGGATGGATATGATTGTGGTTTGGTGCCAGATAGACAGAGAGAGAGTGCTGTGAGGTACTTAACATTGGTGTGGGCTCATGTGTTTCTCGGAATTAGTTCCGTTGTCCACTGGGAAATTGGCAATTGACGATGTGTAACGATAGATGTGGTTTCAGATTATTGATGTTGCACACATCAATCTTGCGACATTCATCACAGTCTGTTTTCTTCAAAATTACTCTCTTTTGCAAGTAAGTTAGGTAAAGCTTTAATACTGGTATCTTCTTCATCCCTACATTAGGCAAACACTCTTCAAGTTTAAGGTAGTAACTAGACAACGTTTTTGTTTATAGAGTTTTGAATTTTTGTTCCAGCAACACCGTCTTACCAAGAAAAGAACCAAACTTTTATGGAAATGAATTTCCGGTAATGCTACTGATACTGAGTAAGAGTCCAGGCTTTGCATGCTGATTAGTATACAATAAACCAGCCTTAGCAGCAGGTAGTACCAATAAGCAAGGCGCACATTAAATTCAAATCGATGAATATTTCATGCGAATGATTTGCCTGATAATTTCATATCCGTTCCATCCCCTTGTTAGCAGAGTGTCTAGTCACAAAGGAGTTCCACCCTAAAAAAAAATCGACTAAGCATTCGAAAAAAAGGATCTACACTGAAAAAAAATATAGAAATTTTTGCTAAAGTTTTAAAAAGAGAATACAACGAACGGCTTTTTAAATGAGCGAAGTGTGTTGGATTTATGGAATAATCGTAAGATCTGTGAAGGTAAGGGATTTAAGCAATCGAATATCTGCTTAGAAGTTAAGCCGGAAAATCGATTGTTAGATATCTCCCTCTCCCTTTCATTCTCTCTGTCTATTTCTATATCTCACCTCAGACCTAACTCTCTCTTCTAGCCCTAACTAGCTATAATCTTTGCTTTTTCTACGTTATTTTATGAATTACTAGATTTTAATTGCGGATTATGGTTCCCGTACGGCGCAAAAATATACACCATGCTATATTAGCCGAGTTCACACCGCAAAATTAGTTTGACAGACTTCGTTTGATGGATGTTGGATGGTCGGATGTAGTATGCGACTTATCAGACTTGTCGTCCATAGCATTATGACATAATGTTCCTCCGTTAAGTCCAACTTAAAAATTTTTAAAAACATCAACCATCAAACAGCGGTCGAGGGACAAGCGGTCGTCTGAGGGTTGACATTTTCTAACATTGATCGTAGTAAAATTGAGAACTCCTCCAAGGCATCTAGAATCAGAAAAATCCTGTTTTCTAGTCCAAACATGCCGAGCTCCTTAAAAGACACATCTGGCCCACTTCTCATGAAGGATCACTCAACCTACTACTCAACTTCCACTTTCCGTGTAGTTTGGTAATAGTCAAAGACTTGGACCACGATCCTTGTCGAACATTTCAAACATGCAAAGGTCTTAACTCCAAGAAAATAATCACGTGGGCCTTGAACGGTTTCGACTGGTACAAAGCACCTGTGCCGGATGGAATCATTCCTGCAGAGCTCAGCATGTGTCTAGGCGTAATTTTTGACAAAAAAAAAACTAACCTGGTAAACCAATATAGGGGAAAGAGTAAATAAAGCTAACATTGCACTTTTCTCATGTGAGAAGGCGATTGGCGGCAAATTTCTCCCCCTCGATGGCTATACATATCGGTCATAAGACCTATACTTACATATGGGGTAGTAACATGGTGGAACGCACTTCACAAAAAGGAAAATTATAATAGCTGGTCAAAGTCCAGCGAAACGGAAGTATGTGCATCAGCGTCGCGTTAAGGACACCTTCGGATGCCTTAGACATACTGCTAAATTACACCCCTACACACACACACATATTTTAAAAAACTTAATTAAGATTCATCCCGGATTGATTAGACTACACCATCCCTTGGTTGGTTGATAATAATTTTCAAATAACCATACCCTCAAGAGAAGCTTGGGAGAATGGTATCCTCTTGGATAATGAAGCCTACACTGACGGATCCAAAACCTGTGATTGTCTAGTTAGTGGAATTTTCTTGAAATGGCTGAATTTAATCCTTTTCTTCCGCCTACCAGACTACTGCAGTGTGTTCCAAGCGGAAATTCTGGCGATAAAAGAAGTTCTCTCCTGGTTTATAGAAATCGTTGTATCCTCAACGGATATTCGCATCTTCTCGAACAGTAAGCTGCTCTCAAAGCTCTTGCCTCTGTTTCTACAAAATCTAAATACGGTCCAAGACGGCGCACGTCTCTAAAAGAGATGTCGGAACAGTTCAACATTCACCTTTCATGGGTGGCGGGTCACAGGGATGTACCAGGCAACTGCATGGGCAACGAACTTGTCAAAAAAGGAACGACTTCTCATTTTCGACCTGAAAGGAACAACATAGGAATACCTATCGCTTCATGTAAATTTTTGCTAAAGCAGGACGCCTCTGAGATGATGAGCACTAGATGGACGCAGAGTAATACAACGAGGAGAAAGAGGAGACAATCCAACATCTCCTTTGCTCGTGCCCTGCACTTGCTATCATACGGAAAGCTCACCTAGGTGATTACTTTTTCGACGACACCAGGCTTCAGGGGTATCACAAAATGGACCTTCTGCGTGGTCTAAGTGTGTCGGTCTCCGTGCACCGGCAGTCATCTAACCAGATCAAACCTAACATTGGTGGTTCAAACCAAAGCCTTTCCAACTAATTGTACAGTGTGAACTTCGATATATTCAGGAATATACAGGCATTCTAATGACAACAACATTTTGAAAATAGGTCCAGCAGTTTATGAGTAACAAACATACTCACATATTGACACTGCTACTCTCCCTCTCTCTCTGTCTATTTCATCTCACACCACCCTCTGTCTTCCAGCCCTCTCTAGCTATCCTCCATCTCTCCGTTCTTTCTTTTATGAATTACTAGCTTTGGATTGTAGATTCCCGTTCCCGTACCGGGCATAGATATTCACCATGCTACTCAAAAATAACCAGACATTCTAATGGCGAAAGAATTTTTTGAATCGGTTCCTCTCCCTACCCTTCTTCATCTCAATATCCCTTTCCCTTTATATTTTTATCCTCATCTTTTAACTAAATTTTAGAACTGCTTATAACTTTTTTCAAGTGTATACCCATCTCCCAGATGGAGTTCACGGTATATTGAGAATAAATAGGATAAAAAGGAACAAACTTCCGATTGATGTTCGTATACGTTTGTGTTGCAATTGAGAGTGTTTGTTGTTGTTGTTTTTGAAGCTCTAAACGACTGCCCTATACGAATCTATACGAACATATAAAAGAATGATTTGGACGAAAATGATGGCAGAACGATGACGGGCATCATATCATAGTCTACCTTATATATCAAACACAAGCCCCATGGAGAGGAGATTTTAGTGTTGTTTCAGAATGATTGCGCTCTTTTGTGATAATGATGATTATGATGCTGATGATTACATCCTTTTGCAACATGCAATCGTCAAAACATGCAACTAGTTAAGGCCCTTATGCAGTTGATTCCACTTCAATGAATGAAGACCTTATTCGAGTCGAGTAGCCCTATGTTCAACGTACTTCACTCTGGATTCACTCAATATTTCCAGTTTGCAATACCTGCTAGGACTGCTTTTGAATGAAATATTGAAATTTTTGTTTACTACATACACAAACACATGTGGGCATCGGTCGGGCATCCCTTATAGTGTTCCTTTTGAATTGTGGAATCTAAACATTTTGTTTCGATTGTATAGCCATTTTAGGGCTTGTGGATTGTTTTTGGCACTTGAAAGGTAAAATATTTAGAGTAGACAAATATGGTGCTGGATCTAATAGTGGTCTCGGTGCACGTGCAAAATCTTTTACTTGGTTAGGCATTCGATGTTTTGGAGATACAAATTTATTTTTGATTGTTAAAAGTAATTGTATGAGAAGTCATGTGTGCATTCTAACAATTTGATATTGAAGACAACTGGAAAAGCTTTCGTTTTGAAATTCAATATCAAGTTGCAGGCATTCCGCTGGGGCTTCCTTTTACGGTGTTATTCACTGTTTTTCCTGACTATTAAATGCTATAGCTGATGTTTAGTTGATATCAGATATGGGAACTTCATCGATTTCGATAAAAGACAGGTATTTAGTTGATTATTTATTTGGTTTGGAACTTAAATTTTGAGTGTGCCTATAGGTCTCAAGCCACCACCCCCACCATCATACGAGATGTGTCTGATTTCTGGAAAACTTGTTAAATTTTTGCACTACAAATCGGCTGAAGTACCCTTATACTTGGTTGTTCTACATATGATGAGATCTCCATTAACCTACCTGCAGAAACAGAGCAGGCAGTTATTTTTTCTAGTTCCTACACAAACAACATTTGGCTAGAAACAAATGTTTCTCACAAAATAGATTCAAGCTCGTTGGTTTTCCATCGATAGTACTTTCGAAATGGTCATTCCTGATCTCTGATAACAGCCCGATCCCTATCATGCTAGTGCTACATATATAAGTTGTCGATTTTCACCCTGAGTTGTAGATAAATTCTATCAGTCAAGTACATCAATAGATCTACTGAGATGTAGAAAGGCTTAGCTAAGCGACTATAATGAAGAAAATATATAAAAACCTCCTAAGGCTTATTAGGTAATGAAAACCTACGTTTTATGATCACAGTGTTATTCGATTTGACAACGCTGGAATTTTTTTTGTTCGGCTATGTGAAGTCGCTGCAGATCAGCCCGAGACGATTGACGTTTTGAAGAGAATATTCAGCGCTCTAGTGTTCACATACAGCCCAAAATGCTGTAGAAAATGGTCAAAAATTAACCAGGAATTCGTTACATTCCCACATTTGCCACGTGCACGATCCACATCTCAGGTTAATCTTCCAATGGAAAATATCTTTGAAACTGGTCATAAATTTGGATTTCAAGGAATTGACCAGTTTCAAGTTGTTGAAAGTATAATTTCCTTTAAATCAAATGCAGTTGGAACTGATGGTGTTCATCCTAAATTTTTGAAAATGCTACTTCCCATTGTACTTCCTTATATTACTTTTGCTTTCAATCGCATTTTAACGACGAGTGTTTTTCCCACAGCTTGGAAAAGAGCAAAAATTATACCGGTTCCCAAAAACTCAAGTGGAAAAGATTTCAGGCCCATATCCATACTTCCGTTTCTATCCAAGGTTTTTGAAAAAATCATGAAAATACAAATCAACTCTTTTTTAGATGCCACTCACGCCATTTCACCTTTACAATCGGGTTTTCGTGAAAAACATAGTTGCATTACTGCTCTGTTGACAGTAGTTGAAGAGATTAGGCAAAAAGTATTGATAAAGATCAAATAACTTTTTTTTACTACTTGATTTCTCACGTGCTTTTGATACTGTTGATCACAATATTCTTTGCAATAACCTCATAAATTTGTTTGATTTTTCATCCTCTACTTCAAAGCTTTTGATTTCGTATCTTTCTGATCGGCAGCAAGCAGTTTATGCAAATAATGTTTTTTCGGACTTCATAACTGTAACTACAGGAGTGCCGCAAGGATCTATTTTGGGGCCTTTGCTTTTCTCCCTTTACATCAACGAACTTCCATCTGTCGTTACCAGTTCTAAAGTCCAACTCTACGCCGATGATGCACAACTTCATATAAGTTGCCCTCTCGGACTGATAGAAGATTGTGCAAGTCGCATCAATGCAGACTTAGAAAATATAGCTAATTGGGCAAAGAAGAATCTTCTGTCAATTAATTCGTCGAAATCAAAGTGCATCATTATATCTAAGAAACACACATCAACCTCTTATTTTCCTAAAATAATACTTAATGATGCCCCAATAGAATACGTCTCCACAGCCAAAAATCTAGGAATGGTTTTCAACAAAACCCTGACTTGGAGCAACCACATCAGCTCAGTCGTTGGTAAAATCTATGGGGTCTTACGATCTTTATGGGCGTCTCAGCATTTTACTCCAATCAAAACTAGGATTGTATTAGTCAAATCTCTAATCATACCTATTCTTACCTATGGATGTGAGGTGTATGGAAAATGCGATGTTATCGATAAACGAAAACTTAATGTAGCTTACAATAATGCAATTAGGTATGTCTTTGGGCTTCGGAGATTCGACATTTTTCGAACAAGATTTGCAGCCTCACTCTTGATAAGTTGTTACATTTCCGAACATTGACTATGCTCTTTAATATTGTACAAACACACGAACCTCCGGATCTGTTTAATAAAATAACTTTCTGCGTTTCCACTAGCACATCCTTCAACCGCGTTTTTCATGCTTGACATCTGAGCGTCAGTTCTTCGTTCACGCCGTCCGACTTTGGAACCCTCTCCCACGACATTTGAGGAACATTGGTGATAAGAAGGGATTTCAGAGGGAACTTATGGCATATTATCTAATTATTTAACGATTTAAACTATCTATTAACTTTTTTCTTCTTTTTTCTTTCTCTTTTTGTTTTTTTTTTTTTTGTTAATCTCTTTGTATATATATATATATTTTTATATTTTTTTTTTTTTTAACGATTTTAAGCTTCTTTGAGTTGTGTTCAAGTTAAATCTGTCCATTAATTCAACTTTGCACTATTTTATAAGATTTTTGTATCTTACTGTGTACAAGTATCTATTATTATTATAATAAACATTTTTTTAAATAGAAAATTCGGCCTCTCGGACGGAATTTATTTGAGTCACAGCGAAACCATTGTAAAATCATAATGGAAAACGCTTATCATTACGATGAAGCTAGATTCTTGGCCATAACATTAGATAATATGTGTTTTATTTATTCTTGAAAACTACACTCCCAAAAGAGCCCATCCATAACAAGTTAATTTTTATTTTGTTTCTAATTTGTTAACTTGCATTTCTTATTTGAAGATAGACCAACAGTTTGTTCACTTATCTAAACTCTATACGCCTTTGGAACCACGCGGGTTCATAATTCCTTACTTTTCCCAAGACTTTATCAGGGATAAAATGTTGCAACCAACAACAAGTAAAACTCACTTCTTTTTCCTAATCGGCGTTGCGACTAGAACTTAAAAATCACAAGTCTCCTACATGTCTGCTTCATACTTGTGATCCTTTGGCAAACCTTCCAGTTTTGGATTGTTCCATATCAGAGGCCAACCAAATGCCTGCGGGCCTTTAACACACTTGTGATACAAGTGAATGATGACAAGTGTAAAAATTTTCTATACCACAAATATACAAGTTTGCTTGCTCTTCTTCAAGTGTAATGGACACAATCCTACAAGTGGCACTTGTCTTGTGGACTTGTAGCTTTGTGTTACAGGCCATGTGTCGTTGCATTTATCTGTATAGGTCAGGGCTGGTCTACACTTCTGTATTTGTGTGATAGTGCTCTTCGACAGGAATCAGAAGGTCTCTCATTTGAACATGGCTTAGCCGATCTTGCTTTATCTGATAGCTCTGTTAGTCAAGGACTGTAACAAAGAACCAAGGACTCAAGTTGCTTTCTTGGTGTACACCCACTGTGACTTGGAATGTTTCAGCGATTCCAGCTGGACATATTTTTTTCGACCCTGTACATAGTCTTTGGAAGTCCACGTTGTCTGTGAGATGTCCATAAGATCACGAGATTGTCTATCAAATCACGCTGTTTTGAAATTAGGATACTTAGCTATAATTTGGATTGCATCCGTTGCTGTCTTTAAGACTTACTTAATTATTGTATTGAACGATGAAACTTATACTTGTACTAGATAATTCAAAAATTTTAAAATGATGATAGCCGTGTTTTATTGGGAGTTTTATAGTCATCTTCACTAACGAGTCTCAATAAAACGCTGTAGGTACTCACTAATGCAACTTTATTCTATAAACTCCATTTACCAGCCATCCCTGTAGTTCACTTCTGAACACTGACTTATTTTTGTTCACTAACCGTTGTTGTTTTCCCATGTGCGATGTTTTGCAAACGTGAGTATAAATTCCCAATAAAACAAGGCTGATGAAAGAATGTTGGCACATAGGGGGCCTTACCAAATACATTGTCTGGAATTAAAATTATAACTTAATATTATGTAACTAAAAAGAAAAGAAAAATCTTAATTATAAGTCGGCTGACTTGGGTTATCTCGGGATGTTCCGTCACGGTTGTCATTGACATCCCTCTGCATTGGTGGGGTGGCCACGAAAAAATGCTTACCCAGGGTCAGCGTAGAAGTTGGTGGCTTCGTCGCGTCGTTGGCTAGTATTATTTCTTCGTCCAAAGTGTTCATCACGCTTAGTTATTTTGGCTCGGGGTGTTGGTCCTATCCTCACTGATCATCCATCTCGACAAATGATACGGGTGGTTTTTGATATATGCAGCCGTTTCTTTTTGACTGCCAATAACACGTATTGAAGGAATTGGCAAGTCCTCCGTTAGTAAATTCATTGCCATGAAAAGCGCTTTCTCAATTTGCCGTTCGGAACCGGCAGAAAATTGTAGGTCCCCTCCATTCCCTCACATGGTTGTAAAAGATGCGCTAAGCCCAGGGGCTACTCGCTCTGTTGCGCTACCCTATTTATTTTATTTATTTAACACGTATTGATCCAAGGGCATCATCAGCTTTCTCGTACACAAGCTGGTTGCTGTAGTGTCTTTGGCGCTGGTGCTCTAAAGTGAGGCCAGTGCAGAGTCTCTGAATTTTCATTTCGAAAAGTAGGAGCTCCTTCATCCCTGTCTTGGAGATGGTAAGCCCGTCTGGGCTGCCGTAATTCATTCCGGGTCTCAGCAGTTGCTTGTACATCAGAAGTTTCGTTGACTGACTTAGTCCTGTTATTCTTCTCATCAAAGGGTAAAGTCGGTGGGCTTTGCTGTCTTTTCAACGTCAAACCTGCTTTCGGTCTTAGCAGAGAGCGTTATTATTTTTCGCGCAGTCACGTTTCCGTGCAATGATCTTCAAAGTGTGAGGAATCAACTTGATCAGCAACGTACTGTGTGATGCATTATAATACATCACACAGTACTTTGTTAATTTATAATGATAAATTAAAGTAGAAGGCCTCTAAATAATATACCTCCTGAATTTATATAAATGGGACCATTCGTCGATAGTATACACTAAATCAACGTACCAACCGAGCTACTCCGGATGAGTCAGCTAGTGCAAAATAAATAACTTCTTTTTTAACATCAATTTTACCTGCCAAGCTGGCAAAAAGGAGCTTTGCTTTAAATACGTTTGGGTCCAACCGCTCTACATGGCCCAACCATCGTAGCCTCGCGATGCTTACTCTTCTGGCTATGCTCATGTCGCGGTGCAGCTCGTTGTTGTATCTTCTTCTCCACACATTGTCTTCGCATACAGGACCGAAGATCATTCGGAAAATTTTACTTTCAAAACGACTAAGGGTTTCCTCATCCACTTTCGATAAAGTCCAAGCCTCCGCGCCGTAAAGCAGGACTGGGATGATTAAGGTCTTATACAAGGTTACCTTGGTTTTACTGGAGAGGGTTTTGTTTCTAAATTGCCTTCTTAACCCAAAGAAGCAACGGTTCGCAAGAGTTATTCTCCGTTTGATATCCGCACTGATGTTGTTGTCCGTGTCTACAGCGGATCCTAGGTAGACGAAGTCCTGTACTACCTCGAAGTTATGTCTGTCTATTGTGATGTTTTGTCCAATTCTTCGATGTCCTGTGTCCTTGTTTGATGACAACATATACTTCGTTTTGCCCTCATTAACCATCAAACCCATTTTTGCCGCTTCTGTTTCAATACTCGCAAAAGCACCTATGACATCACGCTTTTTCTTCCCATTACGTCAATATCGTCTGCTTAGGCGAGTAATTGTACAGACTTTTTCAAGATTGTTCCTCTGGTGTTGACGTTTGAGTTTTGCACAATCTTTTCAAGTTTGATGCTGAAGAAATCGCATGACAGTTTGTCGCCTTGCCTAAAGCCTTTTTCGACAACGTTAAGGAGGCTTATCCTTCTGTAATTGGCACAATTATGAGGGTCTCCCTTCTTTAGGATCGGGCATACGATACTGAGGTTCCATTCATTGGGCATTTTTTTTTCCGACCATATGATGCAGATCAGCTAGTGCATGCTCCTTCCAACTGGTTTCCAGCTGCCTTGAAAAGTTCGGCGTCAAGGCCATCTGAACCTGCAGTCTTATTTGATTTAAGTTTGCATATGGCAAGCTTAACTTCTTCTAGGTCGGGAGGACGGCATTCTTGATCATCGTTCAGGCTGAATGGTGCAATCTGCCTGACAGCAGAATTTCTGTTCTCATCGCCGTTAAGCAGTCTGCAGAAGTGATCTTTCCAGATCCTCAGTAGCGACTGTGACTCTACAACTATGTTTCGCTGCTGGTCTTTACAGGCTTGAGTTCGGGGTTTGCCACCCTGAGAGGGTCTTTTTACCTTTTGGTAAAACTTCCAAAACTAGTTCCTGTCATGACACCTCTCAATTTCCTCAAACGAGCGCTTCTGATGCTACTTCTTTTTCTTTTTAAGAATTCGGCGTTCCTCTCCTCTTTTGTCCTTGTAAATGTCGTTATACTGATCGTAGCAGCCTTTGTTCGTTTTTGCATCAGAATTTGACGTGCTTTGTGTTTGGCTGCATTTACCTGCCTGCATTCTTTATCGAATAGTGGGTTTCGTTTTGGAGGCCGAGTGAGACCCAGAACCTCAGAGGTGTCACTATTAAATTGGATCAAACTTGTACGCTGCTAAGTGGTGCCCGTGCCGTTATGGTTGGCATTGGGAGTTTGAAGTTCGAATCTCCGAAATATCCAAACGAATACCTCCTTCCTCAAAGAATTGCCAAGTCCTCCGATACTAATAACACTAATATGAAAAGCGCTTTTCGATACGCACTTCGGAGTTTACATAAAATTTGGGTCCTTCCTAGAAATTCGCTAGACCCCACGGCTCTCTGAGAACTGTAACCTTAATTTTTTATTTAGTGGCTCCCAGCTCCCAGGTAAATCTTTTTGGCTTTAATGAAGTTCAAATCTTGTTACTATACTCAAGAATCAGATTGAAAATCTCCACAGTAGAATCCTGTGGTAGATCTGTAGGGGAGGCTTTTCTGGACCAAAGTTCAGGTCCTTGCTATTAATGACTTCATAACTGACACTAAAATAATAAGACATTGCTTTCCAATCCGGTATCCGGATCTCTTTCGGTTTGTTCTTTGTCATTTTCGATCGAGATT
The DNA here is from genome assembly GCA_949752695.1 of Melanostoma scalare. Taxonomy (NCBI): domain Eukaryota; kingdom Metazoa; phylum Arthropoda; class Insecta; order Diptera; family Syrphidae; genus Melanostoma; species Melanostoma scalare. The sequence continues at coordinate 55,821,860 of OX456984.1, read as the reverse complement.
TTCCAGTCCTTAAACCGAACTTTAAGGTGATAATTTTTAAATGTGAAGACTTGATTTCATAAGCTTCGATAAGTGGGCTTTAACCTGGGTACATTGCACAATTTCCATTCCTTGAGATTGCGTACATTCCGTTTTTATTCATTGCAACTTATTGGACCCCAGTTGGTAGGGCAATCACTTGAAAATTAGTGTTGGATTCATTGCAGAAGTAGGGAAGCGTTAACGTTCGTAAGAACTTTATTTAAAGTTTAGTTAGAGACAAATACATACACACGCTCGTATACATATATCTATTATAAGAGACGCACCTCGGTAGTATTATATGTGGAATTTCAAAAGACACAACTGACATTTGCCGTTTGTTTGTCTCAATAAAGTTCACTGGCCAGCCACCTGCGGTCTCACAACAAATTTTGTAACTCCTGCTAACCATCCAGTACTCCGCTGATGGACAATCTGCATCTTTTCTCACGATGACACCTCGTCACGTCACATTTAAAAATACCTCCTGGCAAATAAAACATAAAAGAAATCATTCTTCACTTCGTCAGGAATTAATCACATTCCGATGTCACCTAACTTGAGGAGCATTTTTTGCCGGGCCCGTCAGAGGCAGCTATAACAAGCCCATAGCCAGTCAGGCAACATAAACAAATGACACATCACATCCAAACAAGAAGCGAAATGAACAGAATGACAGTTCATACGAGTGTGTGATGATGTCCACCCCAAAAATAAATCCCAATGATGGACAGAGCAACTGCGGTTGGTTCATATGCAAAGGGGGCAACTGACTCCCCGCAAACATCATTCTTGTCATCTTGAGTAGAGAGCGAGAAAGAATGAATGAACACTTTTCTTATATTTTATTCTTTGAAACGTGAAATTGAAATCAATTCCTGTCACCGGGCGATGCGACCAAATGACAGCCATGTCGTTGAACACCATCTCGGGAAATGATGATGATGATGCCGTGCAAAGCACAGACAGGCATCGGCAACGAGATGCAATGCATTTGGAACTCAAAACTCTTTGATGTATTTAATGGATGATTGGTTGCGAAATGCAAACATGGAATTGTCTTTAGGACACACTCACAGCGCGCGGAGAACTGACAACGATCCATTCTTCATCGGATTTCTGTTCCTGATGATGATGATGACTGCAAACAAAAAAGCAAAAAAAAATTTACTAAAATCATGATGAGGATGGCCAAAAGATCATTGTGCCGTGCGATGATCGATGGATTGAGGTGGAGTTGGACATGATCTGCAAACGGTGGATAGTTGCAGCTGGTTTTACACTGACTGCTAGTGCTGCTGCACTTAGAGTGTTTGTGTTTTTCTTCTTATTTTAGCTGTGCATCTGAATGCAATTTGTCTGGACATTGCGCTGTTCGTCGTTGCTGTGACATCGACAACTCATCATCGTCAGACTGACCAAGCCAAGTTTTGATAGTTCTCTGCACAAATGCTTAAGAGAAATTCAATGGATTAAGAAAAATGACAAATTATTGGCACGGAGACAAGTAACAAGATATTATAATGATTCAAGCTACTCGGGAATGTTGTTTGGTGAACTTGCTGGAAGCTATTTGTGGATGTATAATGTCCCAGTTGTGACTTCTGGTAAGTACAATTGAGACACTTCTTAATTTTACAACTAAAAACGTCTTGAGTGAGTATAGAGAGCTGCAGACCATGGAATGAATGGGAGGCAACTGATCACCGTTGGACCCTCACACTCTACCTGAAAATAAGACTAATTTGCGACTATTTACGGCAAGGTTTTATACATACAGCGAAGTCGATAAGCTGTGTACATCACCGAAGATTGTCTACAACTCAACCCGGCAGTGTCCGGGCTTAATTTTTCAAAAAGGTTTTTGGGTTTAATGATTGTTCTCAAAATTGACGTTTCAGCTCGGACTTTAATTGTTCACAAAACACACAATATGGACGTTTTGTTCTGAAAGTGCCATTTTAATTATTCAAAGGCTTTCGGAGCTCATACCACACATAAAAAAACAGGGCGGCACAACAACTATCGGAAGGTTTTTTGGTCTTTCAAATTTCAGGGACCTTAAATATTTTTGTTGATTCCAAGCCGCTTAGTGAGAATACGGTTTTCATCACAGAAAACGATATCAGGGAGAATATTGGATGTTTCTGAGATTCGAACCTCAAACTGCCACATAAAAAGGAGACATGTTGTCCACAACGCCACAACTCCACTGCAGACACCGACGAAAGACAAGTTGTGCTTACACACAAGTCTTACCAACATACTAAGAGGCAGTCGGGTTTATTAAGTCCGACAAAATGAATTGAATTGTCTTCAACAACTCGCATCTACGTCTGGGTGCAAAATCAACATGCTGAACAGTGATATCAGATCAAAATATCATTCTGATATTTGTTCAACTCATGAGCAACTTCAATAGCCACCATAAGACACGATCTTGAAATGCTAAACGCGAAGAGGCGATTTCAGCTCACGCCACCAACTGTGGATAGATACTTTAAGTACTTCCAAGAAGTTGCTATTCTTACTCGCTCTGTAGTAATTTCGAAAATATTCGTTTAGATTGTCTCACATTCCAAAATTTTCCTCTTATCATTTCGACACTTGAGTTTTTCATGTGCTCTCTACACCTAATTTTTAGAGTTCCTAAAGTAATTAGCTTCTCCTGCGGTGCAATTGCATCTGATTCTGGTCAGATCTTCGTCTTCGGACAAATATCCGAATATTGAAGTTGAAGCTACTCCCTAGAAAGAATATACATCACTACACTAACTACACAATTTGTAAGTTTTCCAAGACTCCTTGGAGAAAGAACTACAGAACTGTATCCTGGCACTTCACTTGAAATGTAATCAGCGAAAAAATACCATTGGAAGCTCAATCACCATTATGTGAGAGTGCCCACAATGACGTGACATAAACGACATCATGTTTACATACACTTGTTGTAGTTGCCGCAAAAGAAAATATGCCAACAACGATTCTGTCGCTGTCGCAACTCCGAAACCGCTTGGGAGTTGGGAGTCTTTAAGCACAACATACTCAAGGGCCATTTTAACTATTTGAATTAGATCCTGCTTTTAAGTTTACATTGGGTGAATAACTAAAATTTTCTGGGCTAAACTGGTATGGTAGGTAATAAGAAATAGGACTTCCAAAAACTAAACTGATTTTATGAATGAATGAATGAATGAAAATTTGGGGTTTTGTAATGTACCTCGACCTGTTTAGATCTATTGTACCCCCTACTTCTTAAGTGATATTCCTTAATTAAAGTACTTCATCCAGACTAGTTCCTTTGATGAAACTTAGTATCTGGGTTACGCTTAGGAGTTTTAGCTCCCTCTCCTCTACATAGTAGGATCCTAGGTACTTCTTTCTTTGGTGTATTAGAGCTTCGCAGTCACCTAGGAGGTGATCAGGAGATTCTTCCTGTTCATTGCAATATCTGCATTGGTCGTCGCTCTCTATGCCTAGTACTTTTAGATGTTTTCTTAGCCTGCTGTGTCCGGTTAAAAACCCGGCTAGCATTCTAACATTGTTTCTATTCAGTTTTATTACGTCTTTGTAACGTTTTTTGTTGAAAGTGCCAAGTAGAAGTTTGGCTTGGCGCATCTTTGGGAGGTCATTCCAGTGTTTAGCTCTGTTGTCTTCCTCCAACTTTTTGATTTCATTCTTAATGTGGCTTTCTGTTATTCCACAAAAAGGTTCCGGTCCATTGAGTGGTAATCCGGCTCCTGTCTTTGCCAGTTCGTCTGCCTGTTCATTGCCTATGATTCCTACATGTCCTGGTACCCAGTAGATTGTAACCTTGTTATTACTGCCCAGTTTGTTCAATTTGTCAATGCATTCGCTGACAAGTTTTGAGGAGATTGTGTAGGATCGTAGGGCCTTAATTGCAGCTTGACTGTCCGTCATTATTGCAATATGTTTGTTATTATATTTCCTGTCAATGTTTACTTCCGCGCATTTGCCTATTGCATAGACTTCTGCTTGGAATATATACTGATTTTATAGACTAAGGTTCTTTGTTAGCTACCACCTCCTAGGGCCTAGGACTGATGTCTTTTGATACTTTTGGCATTCAAACGAAATTGTAGAGCTAATATTCAGACTCTCACCAGATAAGTTACGAAGTTGCAGTTGAAACTTTCCGATCAGTAATCAAACTTTGAAGTGTCTCTGAGTACGGAAACAAATCTTAGATAACTTGTTTCAGAGAAACTATACTAATCTTAAAAATATCTACTGTAAGCCTATATTTATGAAGAAACTTGCTACTGGATACTCATTTCCCTGGTAGCTCATTGACAATAACAGACGAGCAGCACTTGCCTCGACTTGCAAACCAAACAGGTAAAGGTCTTATCTCTAGAGAAATACTGTTATGGGCAATAAACAGCTTTGCCCTTATAAATCACCAGGGCCTGACGGAATCATCCCTGCGGAGCTGCAGCAGGTTTCAGATATCATCATTTATAACTTAGAGATGATCATGAAATGATGCATCAGCTACGCCTTTATCCCCAAGGCCTGGAGAGAAGCTAGGGTCATCTTCATACCTAAAGCAGGCAAAAGCTCCCATGTAAATCCAAAAGACTTAAGACCTATTAGTCTATCATCCTTCCTCCTTAAAACACTGGAAAGAATGATTGACATACACTTAAGACAAGAAATTAAACCTAGTCTGATCTCAACGGCGCAACATGCCTACACAAAAGGTAAATCACTGAAAACTGCACTCCACTCTCTGGCTTGCACCATTGAAAAATCCCTGCACTACAAAAAATACTCTCTCGTCGCATTCCTAGACATAGAGGGTGCATTTAACAATGTTAACAATCACTATAATGCTCTTGATATGGGCTGCTCATAGAAGAACACATCAAGAACATGATAACAACAATGCTCAGCAGCAGAATCATTAGTTCCAAATTGAGGAAATACAAAATTCCGGACTTCAGACCCCCAACTATTAAGGGGGTAACTCTCACACTGTCAAATCAGGCTAAATATTTAGGTTTCATCTTTGACAAAAAACTGACCTGGAAAACCAATATTGAGGAAAGAGTAAATAAAGCCAACGTGGCACTCTCCTCTTGTAAAAAGCCATAGGTGGGAAATGGGGTTTCTCCCCCCAAATCACAAATTGGCTGTTTACCTCGGTAACTAGACTGATACTCACATACGGGGTGATAGTCTGGTGGAACGCACTAGACAAAATGATTAACTACAACAAGCTGGCCAAAGTTCAAAGAACGGCTAGTCTGTGTATTAGTGGCACACTGAGACAACCCCATCGGACGTCCTCAATGTACTACTAGATCTCACACCCCTAGACATCTTCAGCCAACAGCAGCTAGCTCAGCTACTCGACTCAGAACTACATCACAGTGGACCAATAAGCAAATAAGCCACACTTCCATTCTAGATAACTTTAGATTCTTACCGAATCGATCCGACTACACCACCCCCAAGTTGGTGTTTGACAACAATTTCCAAGTAACCATACCTTCAAAAGAAGCTTGGGAAAATGACACTCTTTTGGAAAATGAAGCAATACACTTCTACACCGATGGTTCAAAAACCAGTGAAGGTGTGGGAAGTGGAATCTACTCAGAAAAACTGAATCTTAGTCTTTTCTTCCGCCTACCCAATCATTGTAGTGTGTTCCAAGCGGAAATTCTGGCGATTAAGGAGGTGCTGTCTTGGCTCAAAGTAAACGTCATATCCTCCACGAATATTCGAATTTTCACGGACAGCTAATCTGCCCTTAAATCTCTTGCCTCTGTCTTTACAAAATCTATGACGGTAAAAAATTTTAAAATGTCTTTGAGGGAGATGTCAAATAAGCTCAACATTCACCATTTATGGGTGCCGGGACACAGGGACCCATAAAAGCAGACGAACTAGCCAAAAAGGGCACGACCACTTCCCTACGCTCAGAATGGAACAACATAGGTAAACCTATCGCTACATGTTAACTACTACTTAAACAAGACGCTTTAACGATAACAAACACTACATGGACTGAAAGTAACAACTTCCTTTCAACCAAAAAAGTTTGGCCGTGGGTAGACACTCAAAACGCTCGAAGAGTTTGTTAGCCCTGAACCGCCTGTATCTATAGGTTCTACCATAGGTGTTCTTACGGGACACTGTCTAATAGGAAGCCACGCCAAAAGACTTGTAGTGTTTTTCAATGATTTTTACAGAAGCTGCATGGACGAAGAAGAGGAAGAAACCGTTCAACACTTTCTTTGCTCATGCCTTGCACACTTGTACTACTTCATAGGAGGAAATCTCATCTCGATGGTTTCTTCTTCGATGATACTAGCGACTTAGCTTACATAGACCCTAAAAGTCTTTCAAAATATGTACATTAAAAGTTCCGCGTGGTTCGACTAGCGGGTGATTAACCGGCTAGTCCCGTAATGGAAGATAAATGGGTGATCAACTCGTTAATCTTCATTGGGTTTCTGAGATCAGTAGGTGATTAACTTGCTGATCTCTGTGGTATCACAATGAGCTCTTGCGGCCTAAGTGTGTCAGGCAATGTAGGTAGGCATTATTCATTGCCTGACATCCACTTCCACCTAACCTAACCTAAGCATATCATTAAAGAATTGGATCCTAAGTCAAAACTAGGTTGGGTTAGGTTGGACGCAAGCAGCAACATCTCATTCGGATCGTAATCAATTGTTATCCCCGGAATACCAGAGGATATGAAGAAGAGGGCGGGCAAAGGATACTAAAAACTCAAACAGATGAGCAAAGGATTAAGAAATTTCTTTCTAAAAGATACCTACTTTTAGTTCAGAATTTCGTCCGCCGGAAAGAACTGTAGTCGAACCATCACAGGACATTCCAAATAAAATGATGAATCTGATGCTGGAGACGCTCATTTAGGTAAGTAAATTACCGAAAGAAACTCTTTTTAGAAGTGTTTGAAAAAGGAAGTAAAAGTACCTAAGATACACCAAGCCGGCGTTTGTAGTGTTCTTGGATCAGATTGATCATTGATAACACTCTATACGTTTACTATTGAACTGTTATTTGGCTTTTCTACACTTTTTGGTAGGTACCTAAGCTTTTGAAGATTTTATACCTGACCGCTTTTCACAAAAAAAAAATTATCTTGAGTTTCGAAGAGGTCGAATACGGCCAGAAAACATTTACCAAGTCCAATCTCAAGTGCTGGGACTAACAATGTGTTCTAGATGTAGGTACATATTATGGAGGTACTTTCGATTTATTCTAAGCTTATAAAAGTTAAAAGTAAAACAAACCGTTTTATTTCGAGACTTCACAGACTAAATTTTTCAAACTCATCAAAAGAAAGCGGATGTGAAATACTCAATCCATTGCTGCCATTTCAAATCACTTTTCGGTTGCCACCACCATGAATAGTGTGTGTTTCTTTCAAACCACTTATGAGTTATGACCCTGTTCATAAAAAAAAAAAAAATATAAGTAGGTACATATATAACGAAATAAGGAAGTTACTGCCTTGTTTATTCCAAATCAGTACCGAAAGTAGTTGTCTCAGGACCTGACCTAATTCGTTTGAATACAAAAACCAAGAAAGAAAAAACTAATCATCGACTGAAAACACATTCACGTACGGCCCTACACGACGTACGCTTCTTTTTGTAAGCCACCCTAACAGTCTCACCCCCTTTAATGAACTCCTCATACAATGCCCATGGCCTGTCTCATCTCAGTCGCTGATGTGTATATGACAACTGAGTTGACAATGTCATCAAAAGTTGACGTTTTACTCTTGTCATACAAAGGACCTTCCACGAACACACCACAATTTTTATAATATACGCAAAAGACAAACAAACCGAGTCTGAAGCCAACATAACGATGAAGAGGTTCGTTGTTTTGATTTCGAATATAACGTCCAACCACCCCCTGGGTGTTTCTGCTACACATTAAGGACATCCACGCAATGTGCGTGCTGGAATGACAATGACTGACAAGCAGACAGACAAGTCTTGGTCCCGAAATGAAATCTTTCACCCAAAACAAAAAAAAAATACACCAACAACATACAAAATGAGCTCCTTGAAGGTGTTTTTGTTTGTTGGGACTTGGGAACGCAAGGTAAGCTCTTCGTCAACGAAGAAGAACAGACATCATCATCAGCATCGTGTCGCCAACATCACAGAAGTTTCTTTTGTCCTTTGGCGTAATTGAGAACACGGCACCCCAAAAATAAAGTAGAACATATACAGGATGTTTGGGAAGGACACACTCCTGACTGAACAAAGTTCAGTTATAGCGGCTAAAGATCTGTTTTTGTCAACGTGATGTCGCTCTCGTTCAAAGTCTTCACGATAGTAGTGAAGACGAACAAGAACAAAGTTCCATCAGATGAAGAAGAAAAAAAACCAACAACAACAAGGACATGGAGGATAATTCCACTCAATGCTACTCTACTCATATACGATTCATTGGCATAAGAGCTATCATCTTCACCAGCTCCAGCCTCAGCATCCACCTTCATGTGTTCACAATCAGACTGTCAATCATTCGCATGAATATGAGGATCCTTTTAGTGAAGTCCTTGGCCCTTGCCCTTGCCTCCGAAAATAAATAAAACACTTTTTCGATAGGTAGGTGGTGTATTGTGTAGTGTACATGACATTTTCATGTCTAAATTATAATTTCTCTTGCCCCCTATACCTACCTACATACCAGGAGGATAAGAGAACCGTGGCTTTTTAAATGACACTGAATGACATGTGGACAGGACACTGATTTTGTGTGTGCTGCTGCTGCTACTGCTGGTGTGTACTCGTATTCGTTTCTTTTTTTTTTTTCTTTTTGCAAATTATTTTCATACATTGTGTGGTTCCCCCTGTAGTTTTTTTCTTTTTCATCATTATCCCGACATTGGACAAATTCAATTACGCTCTTCCTTACACCCACATCACAACAGAGCGCACACATCACCCACCATAATCACGTCATGTCCTCACTGAAGAAGTGAAAATAAGGAGGTGAAGTTTGAGCTGGGGAAGCATAAATAATACGCAGAAAAAAAGGGTAATGGGGCGAAAGTTGACAGTATAATCGATTCCCGGAGAGATGTCAGTCACAGTCAAATGCAATGTCAGTTGTGTTGGATGAATTGGACGAATACATATATGAGAGGTTATGGGCGCTTTCACATATGATTTTATTTTTCCTACTGCTGCTGCCCTCTACTTTTGTTGTTGTCCGTGCTTTTCTCGTGTCCTTTTTGATTATGTCATCGGTGATTATAATGAATATGGTGTGTGTTGTGTTGGGTTGTGTCGGTATAAGGTATTATTAACTTTGGCTGGTGGTGGGTCGTCGCATTGGTCGTGGGTGGGAAAGGGGTGAAAACACAAACACAAAACATAGCCACAATGAACTTGTCAATGTCAGGCCCTTGAAATGTCAGTCAATCATCGTCAAAAAAATAAAAATACAGAGGCATTAAGACTTGGACAACAAATAGGATAGTCAATCAAAAGGAAAGGAAACTAAACAGACAAGCATATTGTGGGATACGTGATGTATGCTCTTTGAGGGTGTGCATTGCGAAATAGAAACTTCGTAGCATGGACTCGCTTATAAGCGAATATAAATTCGCTAAAATAATTCTTAAAAATCTTAGAGTCTATTCAGGAGAAGGAGAACGTTCAACGAAGAACGAATATAAATAAAAAAAATAACTAAACGTTAGACAATTATTGAAAATTTCAAATAGAAAAACAAGTGCAAGCCTAACTAAGAGACCGAACTAAACTGTCACCGTTTCAAATGCCATCCACATGAAGGAGCTTCTCGTTCCTACAAAACGTGTTTGCGTTATGTTTATTGCGAAGAATAGAAAAAGTAACATCGACTTGTGAATAAAACGTCAAAACTAGCACATAAATGCTCAAAGAGTGGTGGACTTCTTATTTGTAGGTATAGATACACATTTTTTATTCGAAGCCTACTTTCAACATTTTTCTTGTGCAACTTCAATTGCTCCTGCGTTGATGTCGTCGATGAATATCATGTGGTGGTCTAGCATCAACCAACGTTTTAAGCAGTATCAAAGATCTCCTAGCACACTCCCGACTTGTTGTTCTTCATGGAACTGGGGGGATTTGGTTGGCAATATAACCAAGATGTATTCGAAAATGATATTTCCACTTTGTTTGATTCCCTTCTGCTTCTTCGCATCACCTTCTGCTTCTTACAACCCCTTTGATACTTTTTTGGGACTTAATAAAAGGAGATGCATCTGAGGTTGTAACTTAAGAAGCAGCTTGCCTGCTTTAATTAGTGAGGCACTTTCAAGTCTGCGATATTATCACCAACTTTTTCTTTTTGTTACAATCCAATTTTACCAATTTCGGGTGCAACATAAGTTTAAGCTCCTTCTTCACCTGCGACGCAATGCAAGGAAATAAAATTGAACAAAAAACTTTGAGAGGTACAGAATCAAAATGCACACTTTTGACTCTTCAAGTCTTTTGCTTTTTTCACTTGATCGCTCGATAGATTTCCATCTTCTTCCTTTTTTTCCCGGCGATGTGATCGAAGGGATCACATCTCTCCCACTCAATTGCTTGAAGTTCATGCAATAACTCGCAATGACCTAAGAAAGCATCGGCAAACCACTCGGTCTTCTATTCTATGTCTGAAGGTAACCTAAAGCAGATATACTTGCAATTGTCTGTACCAATAATGTTTTGGCAAGCCTTTCTTTTTGTTCCGTCACTATCTTTTCTAAACCATTCTCCCTCGCTCCGGTAAGGAGTTCTCTGGATCTCTCTTTTGAACTATAGCAATCGAGCCGGTCGTGCTCTGTTTTCTTAAGATGGAATATTTGACGAAAAGAGTTCCACGGATTTCGGTACTTCAACGATCAAGCTTTATTATTCTTGCTGCCTTATGGAGCATATTTTCTTTAGTTAAATAAATAAATAGAACGGCGCAACAGAACGAGGAGCCCCAGGGCCTAGCGCATTTCTCACAGCCATTGTCTTGTGAGGTAATGGAGGGGACCTACAATTTTCTGCCGACTACGAATTTCTAATCGAGAAAGGGCTTTTCATGGCAATGAAATCACTATCGGAAGACTTGCCAATTCCTCGCGAAAGGTGATGTTCATGAAAAAAACTTTCGGTTTCTGTTGGGATTCGAATCACGAACCTTTCACTTAAGAGGCAGACATTCTGACATCACGCCACTGGTTTCTTCAGGAGCCATACACTTACTCTCATACTTTTTGTACATAGTCCTACATTGTGAATCGTAGGTATGCGAGTGCTGGTGCTTGACACCCACCGTGTAGAGTCTTTCCTTCAGCTTATGGAGCATTCTTCTATTACAGAAGATGGCGGAGTTTTCTCTACATCTACACTACGCTTATTCGCTGACTGATGTCGTCATTATAAGTTGCTTCACTATCAATAATTATTCATGCATCCCAGAAATTTAATGGCCCGTTTTTAATTTAGTAGGTACTCTTTTTTTATTATACGTTACCCACTACCTTCTAAAATTTTGAGTGCTTCTTGCAGGGACATGGATCTTCACTCAATATTACTTCATCGTCATAAAACAATAGTTTATATATGCTTCAGTGCTCTGTACTTTAGTCAAAGACTGTAATATAAAGCAAAGGATTCAAGACGCTTCCTTTTTGTATATCTTCTCTGACTAGGAATGCTGAAGTAACTCTAGTGTCTAGTTGAACACGATACCTTCGTCACTGTTGCTTCATATACACACCTGAAAATCCGCATATATTCCTCAGGAGTTCCTCCTTATCTGAGAACCTAAAATATCGATAGAATGAAGTCAACCAGCACGACGACGAATCATGATGGTTTTCCATTGGGATCCTTCTACTTTGAATTGCTTTTGATGTTGTTGTTACCCGTGACAAACGCGCATTGGTTATCAGATCGCTTTATTATTTTTCTCAATCGACTGCCCAATAGCCAATCATCCCCTCGAGGAAAATGTTCCTACAATTGACCATCACAAAACATTCGACACTTGTCCAGAATTATGTCTTGATCCATAAGAAGCTTGCCTTGAGAATCGTGAAGGAATTTCGGCCAACGAAATTACTGAGCCGTTCTCCTTCTTTGAGAGGCAATTTGGAAGATTGTGGCAAAACGCGCTTTTAACTCCCGATACATGTCCTCTGTTCACTTTGCTTGGAATTGAGCGCAACTTTTCTACGTTTTTTTCTTGCAATATTCCCTTGCAGTATTATCTTTCGAGGCCAGTCTTTTAATCTTTCTTAAATCTTAAGTGGTATAGTTCCTAAGCCGTTCTTTTCTTACTTATTAGTGTTTTAGGTTCATCATTCAACTACCATGTTTTTTTGGCTTGGTGGTAGTGTCTTTTTGAAACTCTTAACAATAGTTTTGTTCTCCTTGGGCAAGTTTGTGGCAGGCACTTCGACATATTTTGTGATGTGCTCCTTGCATTGTGGACTGTGTAGCATGTATCACAGATATCCTAGCATAATGAACTGCTTTCCTTCTTTCTTGCTCAAAAATAATACATCTTCATTCTCTAAGTAGGCTTTGTTTGTTTGATTTCCTTCATCGCTTTCACAAAAGATCTGTCAAAAAAAACGGTGTTGCTTGTTGACAGCTTACCAAGTTTACCTTTGCACAGTCTTTCATCCGAGGTCTCATAAATTTAGTGAAGAAATTTTAATAAATTTGGGTTTCATTCCATCACTGCTCAGTAAGTGATAAGGTGTCGGTCTAGTTTGATGAACATGCGGTATTTAACAATACAAGACTATGTGACTTACTTATGCTTATAAGATATCTTAACCAGGTGGGTTCTTTGCATTTTCTTCATTGCCTTCGTGGCAGTCTTCATAACATTCGTTTGACTTTCCAGTATGTCCGTTCAAATCTCCATCAACAAAAAAAGATCTTCTTTTAGTAAATCCTTAAGTAGATTGTGAAAATCTTTCCAAAGCGCATCTTCTTTGAACTGACAATATTCATACCTTTCCTTCTGTCACAAATTTAAGAGACTTTGAACGGTCAATAGACTTCTACTCGAAGTAACTTCGCAAGAATGACACTGATTCCTTTTCAACCCTGATCTGTTCCGCAATAGAACACAACTTGATTGCTTTCTTCTTTGCGTCCAAAAAGGGGCTTGTTTCCTGTATTCCGACAGCTTGTTTCTTCAACTCACCTTCTTCTCACCACCTCTTCCAGTTCGACACTTCCACCAGCCATACTTCAAAATTTTTAATCGCAAATCATAAACATCGTCAAATCCGTCCTACTTCTTTGCTTGAACCCAGAATCCGCGTAGCCCTGACCCTCACATTTCTGCTCGCTCAGGATCACGCGTCGCAGTGGTATTGCCAGGCGGGGAAGTGATATTACTGCTCGCAAAAATTTCCATAATACTCATAATCTTACGAAATCTCCCGAAACGTATTTTGATTTCTTCGGCATCTAGGTACATGCTCCATATCTTCTTTACTACACCGGTGATCTTTAGTCGTGTAAAGATCTGCATTCATGCACAGTAGTAGGTGATTTTTAAAGCGTTACGGGCATCTTGTCTCACTTTGATGTAAATTGCCTAGATATGATTTCTCCTTTAGTCGTCTCTAACGACAAGCGGGGAGGTGATATTCTATAGCAGCCACTGCACAGCTTCTATAAAAATGTTCGTTTGCCTCAACTATACGAGTGATACATAATCATACACATTTAAGAAATATGCTGATTCATTCCCTTGTTCAGTATCAGACCATTCTAAAAGAAATGATGAAATAATTGCTGTGTGTTCCTTCACATCAGGCCAATCATCAGACCCCGATCCGCCAAATGACAACATCAATAACTAAAGAGCAAAGTTCATACACAACGATTTGATTCTATCACGAATCAAACATGATCTGCATGCATTTTAATAGCTTTGGCAGATTTACTACTCCGGACACCTGTAGATAATGTGAAACCCTGGACAACTCCGGTCGAATGTACCCACCTCCGTTCGAACATGGACTTTCAATTCGGCAGACACCAAACAGCATCAGAGATTTCTATTGTTAGTTGTGGTAGGTAAGGTACATAGTTCCTCATAAAATCCATGCATCCATGCTGGCTGCCGATCTCTATTTGATCGGTTTCTATGGCGTATTATTGACTTTCCATATTATGTCAAACTTATCGCAGAGCAATTTGAGGAGGCTAAGCGACTTTTTGACTGAACGTGCCAGTCGCGCCATTAGTGCCAGTGTATAGATTGCCTTTGTGAAGTAAGTTTCCGTGGTGGTGCGGTTCGAACTATGATTTATTTTAGTGTCGCGATCATAACTCATTTGGTGATTGGTTTGCACAGCAGTTGCAGGCGGATAAATAACTGGCTGTGGGAGCAGGTGGCTGTTTGGAAGATATTCGATTTTTTAAAGAGAAACTTTCGAAAAATTCAATCCCAAGGCGGAGTATGGCGATGGCCTTTATGATGTTGGCCTAATCGCATGGGGCTTTTTCTTCTGTGCTAAGGTTGTTGTTGTTACCGCTGAACGCTGACATTAATTTTCCTATCAACTGTCAATGGATTTAGAAAGAAATTAATGATGTTCAGCATATAGTTCCACCGTGTAGAAGTAGTTCGATGTGAAAGGGGAGCGGCCGAAATTCTACGAACCAAAATCATTCCATGGGAAAATATACGCAGTGAATCATTGGCAACAGCCATGAATGAATTTCAATTGACCTAGTGAATAAGAGGGATTGAAACTAAGGCCAACAAACATAGATTAGGATCAATCTAAAAAGGTGTAATGAAAACGCATGGTCTATAGAAGTGTTCCCACTGTGTTTAACAGATTGACCAAATAGATCCTTTTGACGGCTGGCACGTGTTGCACATACCGTTTTTTCTATGACGAGCCAACCAAAGTAACGAAGTATATTCAATCCTCAGCGTTGACGTGTTTACTGTGTCAGAATTGAGGCATTCCTATCTCCCATTTTTTCTATTCACCTTTGTATAGCGGAGCCCAGATGACAGATCTCGTTATATATGTATGTACGGTTATGGACGTCTAGGACAGCCAATTACATTCTCGGTTGCACATTTTAAAGTGTTTGAAGGCTTTGAGAGCTCCTTGAGATAAGTTCGTAAAGCTTCTTGAGATAAGGTCGTAGATACACATGAGGCATTTGTTAACGTGGTAATGCGTTTATTAAGGGGACAACACGTCTGTTGAGGGGACAAAAACCCAAAGACAATCACTCCAAAGTGTTAAAGAAAAAGTCATATCACCTACAGCTAATCAACAGAGACCCAAAACTTTCACTTCGCACTCAAAATAACAAGCAACAGAGAATTTGAATCAATTTCGCGGCACCAGTAGAATGAAGCCTTTCATAATTTCAAAATATACCAGGGTCCTTCTCCATCTCTATTATCTCTACACATATTCAAACTCACCATTCACCACTGTCATCACAATGTCACATGAGGGCATTTGCATCTCGCATTGAATGTCTTCCATAGTTAATGTCTCGTTTAAGGCTTAATTCGGTTGTTGTGGTCCTTCAGCGATGCATTGCCGCACAACAAAGATGCCTGTGAGAAAAAAGCTCCATATGCTAAATCCCCTTTCGTTACAATAACTGACAACCTCACCATCATCAACACCACCATCAGGCGGCCAGTTTGCGCTTGTGATGATGCATTTTGCGGTCTGTCAGTTAGAATGAGATTTGATGGCTGCCCCAAAAATGGTTCCCGAACTAGAAAAGTCAGCCTGGTGCCAACAGCGTGTCATGTCAGTTTTGGCCGCGTTATAGTGAACGAGGTTTGGGGGCCTTCAGCTATAAAGGACGAGTGCATATTTTTTGGATGTTTGTCCCTTCACATGCAACACTCACGCACATGCAACATAGAAGCCCCCTATCTCTCTCTCTCCTCACTTCAACACGTCCCAGGATAGGATTTATGCACTGTAAAGCGAATGGTCGTTTGTCGTATAGTCGGCCGGCGCGCGGCGCGGCGGCCGGTGCGGCGGTGGCATTGGTTGAGAATATATCTCGAGGTGATGCGGATGAATTTTGACACTTTTGTGGCCGAATGGCGTTGGTTTTGAATACGTAATTGCTGCGAAAGGTTACAAATGCTGCATGTTTGTATGACTATGACGAGGTCGCCGACGACGATGATGATGATGATGATGATGATGATGACGATGATGATGATGATGGTCCACTTTGATATACGAATGATGGGTTGTTTTGTGCAGCACCACACATGATAAAAATGCGATACCAGACCTCGAACTCTTTGTGTGCAATTTCTCTTATTCATCCATTCATCTGTCATAAATCACTCAAGAGTTGCGGCGGACCACCGAGGTTGTCGGCTGGCAAACAATGCGCCTGATGGTCTTGATGGTCGGCGGTGGTGTACAGCTGGTTAAGTGGTAGACAAATCATCTACTGTCATCGCATTGACGTTTTGTGAAGCTTCACATCTTTTTGCCTTTTATGCTTGAAGCAGGATCCGAGGATGGTCCTGATGGTCGATTGTGTCTCAATGGTCTCGTCACGACTTGGATTTTTTTTTATGTAATCGCTTGCCGCACTTATAAAGAGTCACTTCTCAGTTCTCTAAATGAAAGGAAATTACATGAACTCGTAGGAGGGGTATAGAAAAACTCATCAGGAGACACTTTTGAGCCAAAACGATATTAAGGTTAAGGTGCCTGAATAAATGAAGCATGATGGTTTTTTAGGATCTACTCGAGTCTCTCTATCTTTACAATACTATGAAGAAGAAGGATTGTTTTTTTTTTTTTAGTATGAAATAGGTTACAAAACTACTTGGCCGATTTGAATGAAACTTTGGACAGAGATGGCCTAGGGCTTAGGAAGTAACAAACGACATTTTTCATCTCCATTTTCCTTTGGGAACGGAACCGGGAACTTAAACGAGAAAGAGTTTGCATTGAATAGGCTCGAAAACTATTGAGCCGTATTGAATAATATTTGGAACAGAGATGGTCTAGACTCTAGAGCCAAAGAAATGATATTGCATACATTTAATCCATATATGCCTACGAGGAAGGGACGTGAACCGGAACATAACCGGGAAGTTAGAAAATACTGGACCGATTTCAAAAAATCTATCATCGTTAAAGTGCAAATTTACTTTGTTGGACATTAAATCATCGACTGGCATGCGTACAGTTTTTATTGCAGTCCAGTGTTGATGAGGAGCGTGAGATGTCAACAAGTCGCCGTTCTCAGCGATTGGCCATATGTTACTCAATCACATGTAAAATTTTGGGTGTCGATTTGGGTTTGAAAGCATATGAAACTCAACTTGAAGACGAATGACGACCACAGCGTCCAATTTTTGGTGAATGGGCCTTAAATCAGCTCCAGAAATCCGCTGTTTTATCGAAAAATTATGTCAAGCGATGAGGCTCATTTCTGCCTCAACGAAAACGTATATAAAACAAGCAAATCTGTCACATCTGGATTGATAAATAGCCCTATGTCATACAAGTGGCATCATCGGTCGGTTTTTTTTTTTTTCAAAGACAATCGTGGAAGAAACGTTACATACAATCCACGGCGAACGATATTGATTAAAAAAAGAAGATACTGTCTTGCTTCCTAGATCACCACATCACTTTAAGTAATTTAGTGTAGGTATATCAACTGAAACGGGCGTAACCCTGGACAGTTGCAGAGGAAGTGGAATGATTTTTTATAGTCAAGGTGTCAACTTGCAAACAGCGACTTGTGCAAAACTTCAGTTGAAGTTGCTGCAAACAAAAGCAACCGGAACGCTGAAAAAGTAATATAATTTTCTCTTCTTATTTTGTGGCGGTACGAGCATCGTGATCTCGAAGGCATCAATCACAGCTCTCTCATTGACTATTGGTGGAAGTACAACTGCGGTGTAGACTCTTCCTTTCAGTTCATTTTTCAATCACAGAAGTTGGTGGAGCTTTCTCACCACTTCATCCACCCAACGCTTACTCGTATATTGATGTGGTCATCACAAGTTACCTGATTATTGATCATAGATCATAGAAATTTTCACACCTGGGAAGTACATTTCAACAGCAATAGCAACATAAGGATTCAGTCTCTTTGGATTTATGCATATCCAAAACCGTCTTAGAACTTCTTACCATAGGTATATTAAGTGCTTTTTGAAGGGATGTAGGATCCTCATTTATGATTATCATTAAACAATAGTTGATGATCTTTTGTGTTTTTCTATATTTCATCATCCGGGAAATAGTAGAGGACGAAAGACGCTCCCTTGGTGTACACCTACTGTGCCATGGAATGCTTCAACGACTAATATGGGACATCTTACCTTCGTTACTGCTTCTTCACATAATTGTTTTTGACTCTTCGTTGTCCGACCGTCGCAACCATATCAGATCTCCAGGTTGTCGTTCAAATGCTTTTTCTAAGTCAACCAATACAACATGCAAGTCCTTTGAGCTCTGAGGAATTGTGAAGTTTTTCCACTAGGATCCTAATGTCAGGTTTTTCAATAAAAGCGCTACAAAAGTTTTTTTTAAATAAAACAAAAACAGTTTTGGATATCAATGAAATTCTTTATTCCTGTGAAAGCACGTTCGATGCCATTGTATGGAACTTGATTTCGTTTGCATGGCCACCACGGGCACGCTTGCAGAAGTCCAGACGCTGAACCCAATTTTCGACGGTTTTTCCGTCCTGGTCCTGTTTGAACCACATGTCCTCCAAGTCCATGTCATCCAATTGGGGCCAAAAATATTCGGTTATCATTGAACGGTAGCGATCCCCATTCACAGTAACGGGCCGGTCTTGATCATCACGGAAGAAGTACAACCCAATGACGCCGCCGCGCCGGCCCATAAACCATACCAAACCGTAATTTTTTCGGGATGCAATGATGACTCATGGAGTGCGTGTGGATTGCTTCCTGACCAATACCGCATATTTTGGTTATTGACGAAGCCATTCGGCCAGAAATGAGCCACATCGCTGAAGATGATTTTTCGATGAAAGTCCGAATCATTTTCAAGTTGTTGCTCAGCCCAGTTCACGAACATACGACGCTTCTGGTGGTCAAGTGGCTTCAGTTCTTGCATCAATTTAATCTTGTAAGGATGTAGGCCAAGATCTTTTCGCAAAATTTGACACAACGACGTCACAGAGATGCCCAACGCTTGAGAACGACGTGTGAGGGACACATTTGGGCTTTCTGCTATTACGATCTGCTAGGACGATTATGACGACCATAAATTGGACGTAGCGCTCTTAACGTTGAGGCCACTGACTCCGAATTTTGATAGTGAATTTTAATAATTTCGACTCGTTGTTGGCTCGTATATCTTTCCATCATAAAATGGCAAACCTTATTAAAGAGAAATGTCAAAAGAACAGCAAGAAATATGGCGTCGTTTGCTGTCCCTGTTGCTCTACTTTTGTAGCGTCCTTAAAAAACCCTTTACTTGGGATTTCATTTGTTGTAGACTTTCCTATGACAAACCCTCGTTGGTTACCAGATTGCTTCCATTTTTTTTCACTGTCGGCTACGAAATACCCGATCAACGATCTTCAAAGTGTGCGACATCAGCTTGATGGAACGGTAATTTTTGAAACTGCGTGTATTTATCCCTCTTCTTTGTAAGTTGGTAGAAGAAACTCTTTCTCCAATGCTTAGGCTGACTTTCAGTCAGGAAACCGTAAAAAATTCAATTCCAACGACCCCAACCTTTTCCATCATCGCTTCTAATTTTAAACCTCGACCGGTCATACTTCCAACGTTCCCAATCGGAACTCTTAAATTTCGTCTGTAGGACTATTTAGCTACCCCCGGAATCTTCTTAGCTCTGATCCGAGCATTTCTGCTCGTTCGAGGATCAGTACTATTTGTAGCAGTGGTAGTGCTTGGAAGAGTAGTGGCCTTACTCTTTTAAAAATGTTCATATTTGCAAAACATACTTTTTGGAACAAGTGCTTCATATTTTGACTTTTATGCCTATCGCTTGTACTATACACCGTTGATTTGTCCTGTACGCCCTGTGGTCTCACTTAACACTTAGTTAAGGATTCAAGGCTTTGTGGGTTCAGGATGTGATTACTCCTTTGGTGTCCTCTCCTGACAAGCAATTTCACACCAGCAGGGTGCTCCCAGTTTTGAAGTCATCTCGGCAAATCGGATTAAGCATTATTCAATTTTAATCTCCAACGTTCTTTATTATGCTTACAACTTATGTGAATACTTCAAAGAGAGTAAATTGTCTGGTGTGGATTGCATTCGCAACAAGTTCAGAATGAAGAAAAACAGCCAAGGTTATGATATGAGACAGCAGGAATCGTGGATCTAACATAAAGTCAATTGCTTGCTTCAACAGTTCCACAGAAATTTATAATCCCACTCATACGAAGAAACACTCTCTCAAGTCAATCCCGCCACTCAATCAATCCATTTATCCTCCTCACATGAACGACACTGCATAAAAAAAGTATCAATCTCATTACAATTTGATTGACACCTTTCCCAAAATCTTGTCATGTTTGAAGAGGCTCCAGAATTTCAACCCAAAGCAAATCAACTCTCTTTTGTTGATGCTCGAACCTGCCTGTCAAAACATCAATTGTAAAATCGCGCCGAATTGCGTGCACAGCTGCTTCGTGATTCTTCTCTTGTGCAGCAGCATCATAATATTCGATTTGATCTCGTCAACTCTCGAGTGGGTAGAGGTAGGTATAGGTATTTATCGTTTGACGATCTGATTTGTTGTTGATCTTATCCTCATCGTGAGTCCTATTTGCTATGGCGCGGCGCAGAAAAAAACCCCTTCTGCACTAACAAATGCGCAAAAGCGCAATGTCAACATCACACAGCCATAAAAGCGAAGACGAAAGATTCATGTATTCAGTTCATGTCGATGGCATGGGCCCAGTTCCATCCAGATCCAGGTGAGGTGGACAGGATCACAAAGATCAGACCATAATAACTAACAACAAAAACTGCCGAGAACAATGTCCAAACAATTTGGGATTGATTGAGATTTCAATGGGCAGTTGAAGTGGTAGCTGTCAGTTGTGTGTCATGAATGCAGACCCGATTGAGAGTGCATGTGTTTTGTTGTTGTTGTTGTTGTTATTAAATACCTACATATTGTGAAATCCAGGTTCTGAAGGAGAATTCGCAAATGTTTGTGCTAGGGATTATAAACGATTGGTATTGATGGTGTTCATAAGGCGCCTCCAGGAAAGGGTTTTTAATACAACTACCGACGACGGGATCATCACAGAGACATCTTTAAGATGACGGAAGATAGATTGATCGTAAGCAGATGGTTGAAGATCAGATTTGAGTTTAACTTAAAGTGGTGAATAGGAACACGAGTGGAATGAAAGGCAAATACGTCAACCATGCAATCTGGATCGACTTTAGTTAGGGTGTGTGTTTTTGAAAGTGATTGGGAACAGGACGAGTGATCAAAGGAAAATACGTCAACCATGCATATTTTGGTTCGACTTGAAAACTGTAAAAGTCAGACTTTGATCACTCTTGACTAAACCTCTATTTTGAAGGCAACAGGGATCCCAACTAAATCACTAAATCCTGTAAATCCCCGACATTTTTTTTACAGCGGATCTCGGAGTTATCTATGTGGCTCGATGGTATTCAACCTCAAGTAGATGAGCTTCTCGATTTGTTTCTCAATTCCAGTTACCAAGTCGGGCCATGAGCTATGAATTCTAAAACTTGAAATTTTTCATTTTTTTATTATTTTTGAAGCTTTGCCAAAAACTCTTTTCTGAACGTCCTCAGTGGAGTTTTTTTTTGTATCCCTAGTGTTTACTAAGAGGAGAGTTGACTTTTGCTCGGGAACAGTTTGGTTCGGGGACTTATTTGCTTTCGGAATTCATACTTCTCTGAAGTTAACCAAAGCCCCGATAATACAAAACACACTTTCATTTGACACAATAAAAATCAATCCGCACCCAGAGCAATGTCATTCCGGTATAGGTAGGTAAGGTACTCTAAATAGATCGAGGGCATAAATTCGATTTGGTCAAACCTTTGATTGATTGACACCAAAGCATAACACTTTTGATCGGTGGGCGCTGTTCGTTACAAAAAGATATAAAAATACTAGTGCGGTTTCATGTGTGTTTTTTTTTTAAGTCATTTCCACAGACCACTTGTCTGCGGTCGATATTTATTTAGGCGCTCTCGTACTTGCCACAGGGCACATTGAAAGTAGATAATGGTGTGAGATGGTGGTGTGCGCTTGGATGAATCTCACATAGCTTCGAGTGTGATCGATTGATCTGTCAATGATTTATTTTTGTTGGGTTAAATCAAGAATAATTTTGAGCAGAGATGGATTGATTGATTGAAGAAATGATTTCTTCTGATCTGGAATGACTTTTCAAAAAATATCACACTCAAGTGTATTGGGATTTGTGCCGCTAAACCGCCATAATCAAGTTGCCACTCCGACACTTCTTTGAGACTTAAACTTTTTGTGTTGTGTGTTTTTTTTTCTTTATGAATGTCAAGTGTGGGGCAAGATCAATGAGTGATTGGATTTGGAATACGCATGTCATCATAAGATATGAATGGTAGGTATGTGTAGTAAGTTGGTCAGAATTTTTTTTTCTTTTTTTGATTTGTGAATGAAAGTTGATTGGAATTTGATCGATCGCTGTTCCAAATTGACAAGGAGATGATGATTGCTTAATAGAGTGAGCTGAGGGCTGTTAATGTCTTAATAACTTTGGTTCTACGTACATTTGTATACCTGTAGGTTTACCTAATGTTGATCTCTTGCAACCTCGTAATATCATAAAACAGGTATTAAAATCTTCTCCTGAATTTTTGAGACTTTTATTGTACTCTTATATACTCATTGATTTCTAATACCTTACAAGCTAACGCTCTAAGTCAAAACAAATAAAGTTATCATCTCTTAAATGTAATCAGCTTTGTTCCAATAAACACTTTCTTTTTCTGACAACATCACTTTACAGCTGAAATTCGAAGTCTATATTAACAATACCTTATTCTTCTTTTTTAGGTAAGTACTAAATTTACAAGGAGAGAGAAACTGATTTTTACAGGTAAGAAAAGCTGTCTATTAAATTATATAGGGCTTGAAAATATAGCAACATGTTCGTTGAGTTACTTGAAACGCAAAGCGCTGGCTGTAGCGTTAAAGAACCAGAGCCAAATCCATCAAGATCAACAAAAAAAGGAGAAAAAGTATAGAATCATTATTACGAAAATGAGGTTCAAAAGTTTGACCAAGAAGTTTAAGAAATCACTCAAGTTTACAAGCCTCAGTTGATCTGATCGTCGGAACATCGAAGTTGATTTTGCCAACATTTTCGATTTCAGGTGAAGCTCTTCAGTTTTGCACTCTTAGTCAGTTGAGGTCCCCTTTCTGATTTTCTCGTTTTCAGCGATTTCCCTGAATTGTGCTCTCAAAAACCAGTCGAGTCGGAACGTTGGTGTTTATCCGTCAAAGCCGGTGCAGTGCAATAAGCGCCGCGGCAATAAGACCAGTGGGCCTTATTGCTCAAAAAAATGGAAATAACACCCACGGTTTTTTTTCCATTTTGAATAGGCATAAGACCGATTAAGATGACCAAGGTTTAATAAAGGGTTACCTTAGTTTTTCTTGAGAGCCTTTTATTTCTCAATGCCCAAAGAAACAGTTATTGGAAAGAGTAATTCCACACTGATGTTTTTTTGCTTGTCTTTAGAGGATTTTCCCGGGCTACCACAAAGTTATGTCTGCCTATTGGGACATTTTGTCCGCTTCGTCGATGTTCTCTTCCCTTGTTTGATAACAGAATATACTTTGCTTCGCCGCCATTGACCATTATACCCGCAGTATTGCCGCTGCTGGTTCAATGCTAGCAAAAGCACTTATGACACAACACGCTTACTTCTTTTCACGTTAGGTAATATCGTCGGCGTGAGCGGGTAATTGTACGCAGATTTTTAAAAGATTAAGCCTCTGATTTTGACGTTTAAGTATTGCATAGTAATCTTTTCAAGTAGGATGTCAAACCTCTTTAAAAACCATGGTCGACACCGATAGTTTCGGTGATTTCTTTACGGACCTTGATGGTGCAGCCTGAATTCTACAAACCGAGTCGTATGGTTAAAGCAGGTATGTCTAAACTAAGCATGGCTCGGTTCAGCTCGTCTCTATAAATACTGTCACACGCGTTCTTAAAATCTATAAAAAGATATTGGCCCCTATCACAAGGCTCATCGAATAACAATTTCAGACTACGAATATCAAAATGGAACATCACAGACGCCCTTGTAGTGAATTTGTTACTCTTAATAAAATTATTAACAAGTTAAAAAGATCTGTTGCCAAGCGTTCATGGCGAAGATGTTTTTAGTCATTTTTATTTGGCATTCGTAGTCCGAAAAACCAAGGTGACCTTGTATAAGACCTTGATCATCCCAGTCCTGCTTTACGGCGCGGAAGCATTTACTTTATCGAAAGCGGATGAGGAAACCCTTGGTCGTTTTGAAAGAAAAATTCTCAGAATGATCTTTGGTTCCGTATGCAAAGAAAATGTGTGGAGAAGAAGATACAACAACGAGCTGTATGAGCTGTACCGCGACATGGGCATAGCCAGAAGAGTAGGTACGCATCGCGAAGCTACGATGGTTGGGCCATGTAGAGCGGATGGACCCAAACGCTCCGGCTCGTCGGGTGTTCGAAAGCACATTGCAGGGAAATTGCGGAAGGGGAAGACCTCGTCTTAGGTGGCGCAATCAAGTGGATGAAGACCTCAACCGATTTGGAGTGCGAAACTGGAGAGAGCTCGCCCGAAATCGAAGTCGTTATAGAAGGATGTTGGTTGAGACCCAGGTTCACCCCGAACTGTAATTCCCACCTAAGTAAGTAAGTAAGTCCGAAATTGCTAAGACGGGCCTTGTGATAAAGGTGATTATATTCACGGGTTTTTCCAAGATCTGTAGTATTGTGAAAATTTGTAAGATTCTGGGACTTTCTGGTCTAAAGGCGCATCGAAAACAACCTATCAAATTGTTTGAGACGTTCTTATATTACAGCAGACAAGGCCTTATATGCGACGTTAAGGAGGCTTTTCCCTCCATAACATACCCAATTGTGAAGGTTTTCATTCTTCAGGAGCGCAGTTGTGGTGCCCGTGGCGTAATGGTTAGCATGTCTGCTATTATGCGGGAGGTAGAGTAGTTCGAATTCCCACAAAAACCAAAAGTGTTTTTCTTTTCGAGTATTTCCTTTCGCGAGGAATTGGCAAGTCTTCCGATTGTATAGCCACTGCCATGAAAAGCATTTTCTCGATTAGCGATCCAAAACTGACAGAAAATCTTAGGTTCCTTCAATTCACTCAGAAGGCATGGTTGTGAGAAATACGCTGGGCCCCGGGGCTCCCTGCTCTGTTGTGCCATTCGATGTATGTTTGTAGGATTGCACACATGACACTTAAGT
Source organism: Melanostoma scalare (assembly GCA_949752695.1). NCBI lineage: Eukaryota > Metazoa > Arthropoda > Insecta > Diptera > Syrphidae > Melanostoma > Melanostoma scalare. The sequence goes on along the minus strand of OX456984.1, from coordinate 55,796,314 downwards.
TCCATTCACCGGGAATGCTTTCTTCCAACGACATCATACAATGCAGATAATCGGGAGCATGTCTCTCCCAACTGATCTCCAGCCGCCTTGAAGACATCAAGGCTTTTAGCACCTGCTGTTTTATTTGACTTAAGTTTCCATATGCCAAGCTGATTCTTCGGCTAAACGCGGTCGTTAACGTTCTGCGTGAAAGTCGTAAGGACTTTGTTTTTATTTTTGTTGCCTAAGGTTATCAACGCTGAAATCAACGCTATTGGTTGTTTCGAAACCAAGGAATTTTTAAGTATTTTTGTAGTTTTACCCGTTTCCAACCTCCAACCTAATGAATAAGGTCTACACTTTTGAACATAAACGATCGGATACTCCGGTGTCAGAACGAATTTTTAGTTTTAAGACTACATCCCAAAATTTTCTTAGAGTGTTCGGATACATGATCGAATCTCCGTAAATTAAAGATGTATCGAGTTGCTGAGTTAAATGCAACATTTAGCCTTCGGAAAGAGTCACATTCTGAATTGGCAAAGATTTCGCAGCCATACATTATTAAGGGTAGGATTAGAGCCTTCACTAGACAGTAGCCTTAGCTTAACCTCAGTAGACAAGTAGTTTCTGGATAAAGATAGGCCCTTTAACGATCGATAAATATTGGAAACACTTTGGTTTATATGCAAGTTCCATTTTAGACTGCTGTTAAATAAAATTCTTAAGTTTCTTATGTTTTCTATTATTCCTATCCTAGTGCCATTTAGGATAATAGGTGGTAGGGTCAAGGACACGTTTATATGGCAATCGCCTCTGACTTGTCTGGGTTGATCTGAATTTGATTAAGTCTAGACCAGTTTGAAAGAGCGTATTTTTTTTTTGCATCTCAGAGACTTAAGTGGCACTGAACTTAGAGCAAGCTCGTCTGTACACACTTATCTACGCTCTTCATCATTAATGCAAGTGTTAGTGGTTAGTAAATAACGCCAACACAAGCACAAAGAGAACGTATAACGAGGAAAAATAAAAAAACATTACAAAAATATTACAAAGTAAAACTTAAATTAAATTAACATTAAGAGAACAAACTAAACTAGTGAAACAAGGTTATAAATAAAAAATGAAATTAAACTACAGTAATAAAAAATCTACTAAACATGAATCATGCAGATGGTACACTGGTTCTTAATATTAATTTTAAACTACTTTTACTAATGTTGAAATCGACAATAAAAGGATTAGAGTTGAATAACCTACTCATGCGTGCTAATGGCTCATGCATTCCATAGTTAGTTCGGTGGTGGGAGCGATGTATAAACTCTAAATTACGTAGTTGGTGAGTCCCTCCGCGATAGTTGAATCCTACGTGGGAGAGCAAGTCGGGAGCATCAATTATACCGGTTATTAATTGATGAAAAAACACTAAATCATTGTTGATTCTTCTCTGTGAGAGGGTTTGAAGATTTAATAAGCGAATACGATTTTCATAGGGAGGGAGATTGAAAGGATCTTCCCAAGGAAGACCTTTGAGAGCAAAGCGTATGAATCTGTGCTGTATTGCTTCGATTCGAGATTTATGAATATCATAAAATGGTGACCACACCTGAGAAGCATACTCTAGATGGGGACGAACATAACAGTTGTATAAAGAGAGGGTAACATAAGGGTCATTAAATTCCTTAGCCCATCGCTTAATAAAGCCAAGCATTGAATTTGCTTTGTTAATAATGAGGTTGATGTGTTCATTAAATTCGAGGTTGGTACTAAAAAGAACACCGAGGTCCCGGAATCTAGAAACTTGAGATAGGGATTGATGCGATATTGAATATTCTCCAATGCTAGGAGATCTTTTACGGGAAAAGGTCATACTTTGGCACTTGGAAGTATTTAAAATTAGTCCGTTCATTGAACACCATACAACAAAACTATCAATATCTTTTTGTAAGAAGTCACGATCTGAAGCATTTTCGATGATTTTAAAAATTTTCATATCATCAGCAAAGATTAAAATGTCGCTATAGGAGATGCAAGAAATTACATCATTTATTGCAATAATGAAAAGCAAGGGGCCGAGATGACTACCTTGTGGCACGCCAGACATAGCATTGAAAGGTTTTGACAAAACGTTACGAAATTTGACTTCATAAGACCTATTTTTTAAGTAGGAACTTATCCAAGCAATAAATACTGGGGGAAATCCAAAGGCTTTTAGTTTATAAAGTATGACGTTATGAGACAGTTGGTCAAACGCCTTAGAGAAGTCAGTGTAAATGCAATCAAGCTCGTTCCCACATTCAAGAGCATTGGAACACTTATGATGAAAGGATAGGAGGTTGGTAGCCGTCGATCTTCTTTGCATAAATCCGTGCTGCTGGTGGCAGACAACACTCCTTGAAAAAAAGGATACGCTTTCGCAGACTACTTGTTCAAATACCTTAGGTATACATGAGAGCTTTGAAATAGGTCTGTAGTTTTTTATATCGGATTTTTCACCCTTTTTGAAAACAGGTATGATAAAAGATTTTTTCCAAAGAGTGGGGAATATTCCAGATTTTAATGAAAGCTTGAAAAGATGTTCAAGTGGAGAGGATAATCGTGCGGAACACTTCTTTAAAACAATTGGCGGAATACTGTCCGGACCAGAAGAAACATCATCTTTGAGAGAAGAGAGGTAGTAAGTAATTCTGTCTCTTTGAATAGGGATATTATTAAAATTCACTTGCAAGCAGTGAGTTAAATATTCAAAGTATTTTTCATCAATTTCTAGATTTGTATTACAAAAAGAGCAATTAAATTGGTCTGCAAAGGCATTGCAAATGTCGGGAGTATTTTTTAAAGATATGGTATTATAAATAAAGTTGGCTGGATAGCCATCTGATTTTTTTTTAGAATTTACAAAGGACCAAAAGCTTTTTGGATCGTTTTTCAGAGAACAGCCCATTTGGGTGACGTAGCTAGAGTACAGATTCTGAGAAAGCGTTTTGAAGTCTTCAAAAAAACTTATAAATATTTGGTGGTCAGTTGGAGAAAGAGTAATTAAATAGGTCTTCCAAGCCTTGTTTCTTTTATTCCTCAGAGCCTTTAGTTCCTTGGTAAACCACGGTTGGCAAAAACTATCATTTCTGAGCGTCTTTTTGGGAATGGGTTTTTCCATGCAATTTTCTAAAACGGAGTAAAAGCAAGCGACTGCTTCGTCAATATTTGTAAGGGTTGATATATTTTCAATACCAGCCCTGCTTAATTCATTCGAGAGCAAATCGAAATTCGCTTTTCGAAAGTCAAAAGTATATAAACAGTCATTTGAATTATTAATAACGTGAGATGCGTTGCTTAGTTCAACAAAAATATCTAAGGGGGGATGAAGATCATCAATTCTAGTAATGCCTGAATTAGATTGAAGAACAACCGTGTTAATAGCTTCGGAAGAGAAAACAAGGTCTAACATACGATTTTGGAAATTTCTAATACAGCTTACTTGCTGTAAGTCAGTAGATATAACATTATCTAAACAAGAAAGCTCACGCTGCGGTGAAGTTAGAGAGGGTTTTTGGAATGATCCATCGTCAGAGGGTAACCATTGGACATATGGTAAATTAAAGTCACCTAGTAACAGAATTTGGCTTTCTAGGTCCGACAATTCAAAAATATGATCCAAAATTAGCGACAGTTCAGCATAAGCAGAGGCTGAACTTTTTGGAACAATGTAAACGTTAACGATAAAAATATTTTTAGACAGTGTACAGACTTTCACACAAACAACATCAATAGACAGTTCAAACGGAAAGAGTATACGAGACGACATATATGTGTTCCTGACCGAAATCAAAACACCACCACCGACCTCATCTGGCCTGTCTATGTGCCGATCTTTACGGTAGACCGAGAACTCAGGGCTCAAGATTTCGGAATTCAAGAAACTTGGACTTAGCCAAGTTTCAGTCAAAACAAACACGTCATGTTTGAAAACGTGGGAGTTAACATATAAATCAGCAGTTTTACTGCGAAGACCTCTTACGTTTTGATAAAAGAGGGAAAATCTAATTAGTTTTTTGGAGCAGTATTCGTAACTAATTTGTTTTTAACTCTCCTGTTGATGGAAAATTCTTTAACAAGAGCACCACCAGGCCAAGAGTTACTGTCACAAATAGAGTCGAAAGACGAGGGCGGGACAAGCAATTTAAACGAAGAAACAAAGCTATCAGTTTTGCTTATCTTACTGCATTTAATAAAATTTTCATCAGGAATCAATTTCTTAGAAACGAGATAATGCAAAACATCGTTTGCATTAAGATCTGGCCTAAGTCGAGACACAAAAATTAATTTCGGTTTTGGAACCGTCTCTATTGGTGTGAAAGATGTACCAGACTGTGGTTCAGAATTGAGATTAGTTGATAACGATCTATTTTCGAGATCCACTACTTCAACCACTGGTTCCATCGGGACAGAAGGACTATTAACTTTGACGGAGTTGCTTCTCAATGTCTTTCGCTTTGAAGGAGAGCTTAAGTTTTTGTTAGCTACTGTTCCTTCACGGATTCTTTTAGTGCCCGTATTTGGAAGCGTGACAGAGCTTTTAGTTCCCGAAGACGAAGACTGAGCATTAATCTCCTTCAAGTCAAGAGTTTTTTTCGAAATTGGAATTTCTAAGTCCTCTGTAGATGTCTCGATTTATCTTTTCAAATGCATCATCAACAAGGCCACTGGGAAAATTAAAGTATAGCTGTACATCGTCCACATATCAGTGAAATTGACAATAAGATAAACAAAAAGGAAGATCATTTATAAGCATTGAGAACAAAAACGGACCAAGTATAGAACTTTGAGGTACGTCCCGGCGCGGCGGGCGGATGGGAAGAAACGAGCATAGTCGATTTTTGGATGACACTACTTGGACACGCGTCACAGACATACGAGAAGATAAGTTTATTTGAAGAGGTACTAAAGTAGAAGTTATAACAAAGTTTATTGCGCAAGGAATAATAAGGTCAACGGAGTCAAATGCTTTAGAGAAATCCAGTAGAGCCAATATCTAGTGCGATCTTATCATCATCAACATATATACTTAGATTTAACAGAGAAAATTGCCGAACATGTTCTATAAACATCAATATTGAACAGTGAAAAAGCATCTTCGCGAGTAGACTGTAATTCAAGGTAGCAACCTTCCCTTTTTTTTTGGTACAGTAGATGAAAAAAAGGTGACTTCACATTTATACCTGAAGGGTGGCGTTCAGATGAAACTGGGAGGATGAAAGAAAATTAGAAGCCCAGAGTGGGACTCGAACCCACAACTCATCCGCTGCGACACTTCTCATAAGCTCTGGAAGACCACTGAAATTTGAGCAGTCAGTCATTACCCGCCGCAGCACATTAAAGTGTGCTCTATTTTCTTTTCTCCCTTTGTCAACACTCGCACTTAGTTTGGCAAGTCACATTCGTTTTCAAGTAGACCCAGTTTTCAGTGGTTACCGCAAGAAGTTAAACTAAGCACAATTGAACTGTTTTATGAAATACAACATCTCCGCGCCTCCAAGTTGACATCAATCAGAGACTTCCCCAATAGTTCAGGCCCAAATGGAGCTATAACTTGCTGCAAGAACAAATAATCGCCAAAATGAAGATCACATTTTTTTAAGTATATCATTAGCAATAAAAATTGATTGTTTGGGCTCGCAATCTGCTTCCTTTATCCAAAACTTGATACCAACTAATACTAATTCGTCACTCGCATATGGACTTTATACTACCACAAGTTCATTGCCATTTCAACTCGAAACTTTTTAAATTTTCTAGTACAACTTCATAATTCTCTCGGCTTTTTAATAGCAAAAAATCTCTCCTCTTGTACCTTCCAATAGAACTGAATAATCCTTAAGGACTACATTATTTTCCGGATGTTTTTATTCTACTTCCTTACAGCATAAAAAAAGCGTTTCTTGCTACCGTCAAAAATTTCACCCAAACCAAACACAAAAGCACACGTTTCCACCGACATACATATTCACCCGAATCGACCGTTTAAGTTCTTTTTATTTTATGTTTTATTTTGTATCTTCTATCGTTTGAAAAGTTTTCTCTTCTCGGTTTTTTTTTTTAATGTGATTTTATGGTCCATGAATCTTGGTGCTACTTCTTAACGCTGATGCTCGGCTCTGTCTTTGACTGTAGTGTGCTGTTTCGTATTGTGCAGAGTTGTTGATGAGGAACAAACTTTGGGTGCATTCAATATTTTGTGAACCTTTTATATAAGAGTGCGGCGTGTATTTGTTAAAGTTGAGATATATATTGTGAAGAAGAACCGGAAAAAATGTCCCTAAAATTTGAAACATTCGATTTGCTCGCCTTCAGGTATTTTCTTTCACTGAGATAAAAAGAAGTGTCCCTTCTTCAGGTCTCCTTGGATACGTACATATTTTTTTTTTTTTTTTTGTTCTTTTGAAACTTGTCGGAGAGTGATTTGTGGTCGACGATGGAGTGATTTATAGTTGACGTGTGTACAATACTGTTGTGGAGCCTTAACTTTTTTTTCAAGGGGAGAACATTTCTGGGTTATATTGGAACAGACTTCCTGGAAATAAGAAGTCACCGAAGCGCACGCGGCGGGTATAATATGACCTTAAGGTTGACATAATGGAATCGCATTTCAATCAGATGAAACGATTCACAGGAATCGAGAGTTTAATTTAAGAAGAGCGAAATTAAAGTTTTTGACAAGGAACAGGGATAAAAGATTCAGGAAATTCGTTATATTTGAATGAAATTCGTAATGTCTAAAACGCTGGCAGCCAGTTTATTGCTTTAGGATAAAACTAGTTTACTCAGACAAAGTAACAAGTCTCACAGAACCTAAATTAACCTTAATGGGGGGTTTTCATGACTTCATTGGCCATGTGTTATACTCAATTCAACCGACAAAGTACGAAAAACAAGGCTTCACTTATGTAATTTGACTTATGATGATGTTTTGAGTATGTTTTCAACCTAAGTACATATATCGAGGTATAAACTGTAAAAGTAAAATTAATTAATCTTAAAACATGTTATCGAATGGGAGCAAATTTGGATTCAACAGTTCCAAATCTAATGGAAGTTTATCGCATTAATTTTTCGGCGGGCGGCTTATAAAATTTATTGAAATTTTAACAAAATGAGTTCTTGCTTGCTAAGAATGTAAACTAATTCTTGGATTACTGTTCTGACTTACTTTGGTCGAGTGTGATTCATCACTTCTAATGGCTTCAGATTTGCTGTGTTCTTACCTAAAAAAGAAAAGAAAAAAGGTTGAACTCAATGGAATGTTCCAATAACGATCGTTTATTAAGTTCAGTATATTTTAAGAACTTTAAAGACTTCGCTCTGGAGAAAGACATGAAATTTTAACTGATTAAGTGTGTAAAAAGTAAAGACAATGACTAAATAAGGACGCTAGTTAATCACTCCCATTGTGTACCTAGCAACAATTTTGAAACGAATCCTCAAAAGAAAGGACAATAAACATTTCCACACTGAATGTTTAGTTAATGTTGATAATTTTATCAAGAGTAACAAATTTCGTGGCAAAACACTAAAAGGTATTATGAGGGCGTCGTTGACGCTTCCTTCTTGGTGTTCGAAGTTCGAAATATAGATTGGGGCCAACATCTTAATATTTTGATGAACAAAATTTATTAAAACCTAGAATATTTACCAATAGTTATGACGCGATGGTAAAATCGCTATCGTTCAATGGCTGAAACTGAGCCAAACGACAAAATATTTTGCTGAACGATAAAATCAACTACGAAGTTACGTTTTGGGGCCTTGTAAAAGCTTCGTCTAATCAGCGATCCAGTTCCAAAGTTTAAATATTGTACCCAGCAGAACGTATCGTTGAGTAAACTTACCATTACGATAATTATTATTCATAAAAGTATACTGGTAACTTTCGTAAACCAAATACAGCTACTGTTTCTTCACTGAAAAAAATATTGGTTGTCATTATTGATAATCGGTGGTTGTTAACCGAAAATTGTCATATTGATGAATAAAATAATCAATATGAGAACCTGTTGTTCGCATTTGATGATTGCAGTCATCAATTTCGGTTATCAATTTGCAATTGTCAATATGATGATCGTTATTTTCAATATGATAACTGCGATTGTCAATATGATGATCGCTGGTTTGCAGTTGCAATATTGACAATTGTAGTGTTCAATATGAATTTGAATTTTCAATTCAAAATTTTGTGACTATCATCATTATTATCTTTGCTTTGCAGTTGTTATATTTATATTGTTAATATGATGATCACCTCCTTGCAGTTGTTGTTCCAAAAGACCGAAACAAAACGTTAAATCTAAAGACAAAAACAGTCTGCTTAAAAGTTTTCTGATGATCGTCTCTTTGCGGTTGTCATATTGACAATCGTGGTTGATAATATGATGATTTAATTTTACCAGTTTTCGGATTGAAAATTGCAATCATCAATATGAATATCCAGACAAAAATACAATTATAAAAAATGTTGTATTTGTTTCTGATCGTCCTATTGACAACCACAACTATCATATTGACAACTACATCTGTCGTATTGACAACAGTCAATATGATGATCACAGGGCTCAGTATGATCCTAATACTATAATAGTAGTAAATACCATGATCGCAGTTATCAATGCGACGACGGCTGAAAAATTATAACTTTTTCATCAATATGATGAACAAATTCATCATAATGACAACCATTTTTGATTCAGTGTTAGTGAGTAGAAAATAACAAAATCGTAATACACCTCACTCATCATTAGCATAGTCTCCTTTCTCTTCTTCTTCTTTTTTATTAGCGTCACGAGCATCGCGACTTCAAAGAGTTTACAACTTTCCAACATAACTGCTGCGAGATCAGCCTGTGGGGCAGAGTTGGGAAACAATGATTACTTTGTGTAATGAATTACAGGTTCAATTACAATTACATGTAATGGGTAATTGAAAATTTTCAATTACAATTACATGTAATGATTAATTGAAATTTTTCAATTACAATTACATGTAATGGTTAATTGAAATCTTTCAATTACCCATTACATGTAATTGGAAAAGTAATTCTTTTTTCCAAGTAATTGAAGAAAACACACCGCTAATTACTTTTTTAGTAATTGATTACTTCAATTGTAATGCATTACATGCTTTTCAATTACAAATTCGTATATATAATTTTTTTTTATTCATAGTCAATGGTAATTATTGTTTTAATCTACATTTTGAGCAAGATAATCGCGAAATCGCACTTTATTCTCCAACTTTCTGACAGTTTTTCACCAATAACTTTGTATTGTAAGGAGTTGCCAAAAATGATCCACCAGAAGGGTTTCAGAGAATACCCTCCCCAACAAAATAATAGAAAACACAATACTCTACGACAATTAGTAAACGAGAAAATGGCTTTTGAAAGTAGAAATGTTTTTCTTTTCAAAACGGCGGACAACGCAGAAGTTTTTGTTGTTATAATTTCTGGATTCAGACTCTCCAAATGCTACTCTTCACTAAAAAAGAAGGAATTTGACACAGTACCTGTTCAATGCTTTAATTTCGTTAAATTTTGTTTAATTTTAAAAATGTAATTGAGCAAATTTATTATTTATTTATTTCTACCAAGTATAAACTTTCATAGACAGATATAATTTAATTACAAAGCATTCATAATAAATTTCTTACATAAATTTCTATTGAAATGAAATTAGATGCTCAATTACATTTTTGTGTAATGATTACTGAAAAAAGTAATCATTACAGCATTTTTTCAATTACTTTGGTTTTCAATTACATATAAGTAATTGAATTCCAAGTAATTGAAACTTTTCAATTAAAAGTAATGGGTAATTGAATTTTTCAATTACAATCACATGTAATGGTTAATTGAAATTTTTCAATTAAAATTACAAGTAATTGTAATTGAAATTTTTTGTAATCATTATTTCCCAACTCTGCTGTGGGGTGACCCTAAAACTCATAAGCGGAAGAATTGTTTCGAAACAAGGTGAACAAGTACTTGAATTTTAGATGTGTGTAACTTACTCATTTTATTTTGAAATTGATACCTTTATTCCAACTGAAATCTGTAACTGTAACTTCCCACGTAAATCCAAATGATCTCAAATCGATCAGTCTTACGTCATCCCATCTTTAGGCGCTATTACAATTCAACAAACTCTTTAATGCTTTAAATACAAATTTCAGATCTACCAGCACTACACATTTACTGCGAAGGGAAATGAGTAGAAATTTGATCTACACACCGTGGTACGTACTATCTGTTATTGCCTGGATCAAAGATCCAAAAAACTTTTTGTCCAACTACATGATGAAGAGCTTGCCCTTTGTAACGTTAATAATCTTGCAGTTACAACAGCACTGATAAAACTTAAAGCTCACTTTTTGAGTTGATAAATATCATGTTAAAAAGTAACATAATCACTCAGACCAAGGGGATTTTCTACCAATAGATCTGCCAGTAGAGGAACACAGCAAGGTAGTGTCCTGCCTCCTGTTCAATGGAACATATTTGTAAACGAACTTCAAGCTAGCTTGGAGTTGCGGTATAATATATAATATGCTGACATTTTTACCAATGCAAACCACTCTCAACAAACTATGGAAACGGAAAAGTGTGGTCGGAGCGTAAGCTCTCAGACAACCCAACTTGTTTTCTTCACTAGGAAGTACAAAATTCCACAAATGATATCTTCATAAGTTAATGGTATCCCATTTAACTTCTCATATGAAGCGAACTATTTGAAGGCATCTACCGTGCCAAAAAGCTTAGTCGGAAGCCTCATACAGAACAGAGAAGAGAAGAGGAAGCCACATACTACTGGCTTTAAACTCCGATCATTAGACCGATACTACTCAAAAAAGAACAGTGGTATGGTGGACCGCTCTAGACAAAGCGACTTACCACAATAGTTTAAGTAATGTCCAGCGATGAGCGTGTATATGAGTGAGCGGATATCTCCAATCAATAACTTCAGCCGCCCCTAGCATATTTCATGGTCTTTTACAACCATAGATATTTTTAGCAAAGATAGGGCTGCAAGCTCAGCCATTCGCCTCAAATCCATCTCTCCATCTCATGGGTCAAAAACACTATTATTGACTAACTTATCACTAGCTCATAAATTGTTTCAATCAATCAAAGTCGCTCTAACGCTTTTTAAGTCACCAATCCACCGAGATTCTTTCGGGATGACGAGGAATTCCTTAGAGATGCATCAGTGCATTTTAATACTGATGGTTCAAAAACTAAAGAAAGGGTGGGTGCGGCAGAGTCTACTCAGACAAAAAGAGCTTATTCCAGACGATCAAAGAGATCAGATCGTGGCAAATGGAAAAAGTGATTTCGTCAGTGAATTTCCCAAAAACTACTCAGACAGCCAAACAGCCCTCAAATTAATTCGCGTTGTTTAAACCCCCTCAGTTATCGAATATCTCCCATGGAGATGGCGGAACAATTCAACATTCACCTTGCTTGAACTGTTCACCTGCCGGGGAACAGATATATTTTAGTAAACTGCCGATGAATTTATCAGAGGCCGCAACTGAACTCAGCAAAAATTGGTGAAAAGCAGGTGAAAATTGCTATATCCATACCAATCGCTGGCTGTAAACTCAAACTAAAGTAAGATGCCATGGATACAATAAACAATAAAATATAACTATTTGTCTGAAAACGCACACAGAACATTTGCTATTCCCAAACAAATTATGCACATTGCACAAGCTTCGCAATAGCTTTCATAACCGGACATTGCCTCATAGACACGCCACAAGACTTTGCGTTCTAATAAACGATTTGTGCAGAAGCTGTTTGATCGAAGAGGACGATGAGACAGTCATCCACTTCCTATTTTAATATCCTTGTTTCTTCGTTAGTCTTTGACTACATCTAAGAGATTTCTTCATCGATTTTCACCACTTCATCTAAAGCCCATATCGTAATTGTTAGCATGTCTGCCTGTTACGCGGAATATTCGTGGTTCGAATTCCGACAGAATACAAGAAATGTTCTTCCATGGCAATCGCCTTTGCGATGGCAAATCTATTGCCTTTTAAAGCGCTTCCTCAATTAGCCCTAAGAAATCGGTAGAAAATTGTAGGTCCCTTCCATTCCCTCACAAGGCATGATTGTGAGGAATACGATAGACGCAGGGGTTTCCCGCCACCTTAATTATTTTTGTTTTTTTTTTTGTTTTTGTTTATTATGTAAAAGGCTTAAATGATTGAGTTAATGAGGCACTCCCGAGACCTCATGTTGATCTAAGTGTGTCAGTTGTTTTACTGGCAGTCTTTTTAACCCAACTTAACCCTTACTTTGTGGTACCCGTGGTGCGATGGTTAGCATGTCCACCTGCTAACCCAGAGGTTCGAGGTTCGAATCCCAGCAGAGGCAAAAAATGTTTTTTCCCGGGTATCGCCTTTCGCGAGGAATTGGCAAGTCCTCCGTTAGTAAATTCATGCCATGAAAAGCGCTTTCTCAATTGCCGTTCGGATCCGGCATAAAATTGTAGGTCCCCTCCATTCCCTCACAAGGCATGGTGGTGAGAAATGCGCTAGGCCCAGGGGCTCCTCGCTCTGTTGCGCCACCCTATTTATTTTTTTAACCCTTACTTTATCATGTGAATCACTTTAGTTTCAATGCAGCCCATAAGTGTTTAAGCCTTCTCCCTTAAAAACTAGAAAATAAATATTGTGGCACAGCAAGGCTATGGAAACCTCGGGTCTGAGAATTTTTAGAACCATCAATTTATGCCGATTACAAACGTCAAAATGAGAAACCGTTTTTCATGGCAGTGGTTATTATTCGAATCACACCTCTTGGCGGAAGGTGACAACCGCGAAAAACTTGTTTTTTTTTCAAATCTTTTTTGGCTAGCAACTTCGAACCTCCCATTTTAACGACAGACACCACTACGGGCACTACTACGTTTAATTTAACATAAAATCACTTTGTTTTAAGAACTCGTCACCCCAACAGTGAGTAGCTGTATACACAATTTTCAAGTTTAAAAAAAATTACGGCAACACAATATCAGGGTGACAACTCTTGAACCTACTTTAAACTGAAGTTCAACTGAACATATGACGTTGGGTTTAAAGGCGAAGTTAGCTCGCTTTGCTTCACATTGTGAGCTGAACTAAGTTTAACTTAAGTTATATCACTCGTATGAATGGATTAGCCTGGAAGTGTAATTCCAAAATCTGTAAAAAGTAAAAAAAATGCAAGATTTCTTAAGTACAACACAAAAGATATCTACTTTTCAAGCAAATCCAATCTAAAAACTCCTTGGAAAACAGAACGGTGAAGGAAGAATTTTCTATATATGACTTGCTTAGTAATATTTTAAGTAAGAAGATACGTTTAAAATGAAGTGTCAAGTGAATACCAAACTCAAGCCAAATCACGTTGCCTTTTAACAGAAAACTATGTAAGCTTCCGTGCATCCCTATCAGTTCTATAAATCGAACTGCTTTTTTGTGTTTTTACACATCACCCATACACCATTACACGTCCTGATAACCATCCACCAGAAGAGTGAGAAACAAGCCACAAATACGCACGCTAAGAGATGCCAAAGATTTCACGAAAATGATAACCAAAGTAGCTTGCTATTTACTTTACACTCACTCACGCATCTTTTCCACGCGTTGTATTTTAAAGACATAAATAACAGGTGCAGTCTTAAAGAAAGAGACTAACAAAATGAACTAAAACTGTTCCCGATCCCAACGACACTATTGATGTTTGTGATAAAAAATAAAGAGTCCTCTTATTCCTGTGGGGATTCACGTGCTTTCACTGGTTGCATTTTGGAGATGGTCGAAAACTAAGCGCTCCCCCACGTCTATACGAGACACTAATAAATAACATAAAGAGCTCGTGTTATTTCTTGACGTATAAACAGGAGGGCAGAATTCCAAAGTCTGTTAGTGCAGCAAACCAAGTCTACCTTTGCATTGAACTTCGTCTGATAATTGGAAGGTTTTTGATGAAAACGGACTAATTGGATGCCACAGTTTCTTGCCGGTATTATCCTTTTAGGTATTCTTATTTTTTTCTGATATAATTGCCTCCATCATATGGTGAGTTCATAGACGTAGGTATAAGCTCCCGAGTGCACCTACCTACTGTGTAAGTACAAAGTGATTTCATCACGCAAACATGGACGGTCGCTGTTAACAAAACAGTGGCGGTCAAGAAAAAAGCGCCAGTGAAGGATTTTTAGTAAATTAATAAAGGTCGCTAGATTTCTAAGACAATTTTATTGAACTTTAGTCCCTAATCCTCATTTTCGCCGATCACTGATCATTGTTATCATTAATAGCCGTGTTGTTTTGAGAAATAAGTAAGAAGCATCAGAGAATAGAAAACAGACATCAAGCGATTGGTGAACAAAAATAAAAGAGCAATGGGAACGAATAGTTTAGTAATGATCAGCTGTTATTCGCACGATAACCAAAACCACAACCTTTTAATTCACCAATTGTTTGAGCTCAAAGAATAGTACGGGCCAATTCAGGTTTAAATGAACGATGATGTTGCAATGAAGGGTTTTTGAATTTAAATTTAAGCAGAGATAAGATTAAACAAAAGGGTAGCACAACAGAGCGAGGAGCCCCCGCGAACAACGCATTTTTCATAACCATGCCTCTTGAGGGAATGGAGGGGACCTACAATTTTGTGCCGGTTCCGAACGGCTAATCGAGAAGGCGCTTTTCATGGCAATGAATTCGCTAACGCAGGATTTTCCAATTCCTCGCGAAAGGTGATTCCCGTGGAAAAACATGCTTCTTGAGATTAGAACCACGGACCTCTGGGTTAACAGGCAAACATGCTTACCATCACGCCATGGGTACCAACGGTAATAAGCATAGATATAGACCAGAGAACTGCATGAGTGCAATCACTTGCGCTTTCGAATCATCCCCCGAAAAACAAGCCGTACACAGTCTCACGCTCACAATAATGAAACAAGTGTGACGCTTGTAGAAAAAGTACACAACACTCGTGAATTTGAGCCTTCGCATTGCTTGTGCACATGAATGATGAATGAATGGACCATTCAAACTCAAACAGGTACACCATTCACTTGCATTCGAAAAAAAGCGAATGTTCGCGAATGATGAGGGATGACAACGAATATTTTTTCATGTTCTGCGAGATCGCACAGAAAAGTTTGAATGCACATTTTGTGACCTGACTTGGGCGTTATTTATATTTTTTGAGTTTTTTTTTTGTTAATTATGACCAAACAGATGTGTTCTTCATCACAGTATTGCACTGTGAAGTATTCGTTGTTTGATGAAGTATTCGTTGTACTGTAGATGATTCGTTGCTTTAGACACTATTCGCACAAGTTCATACGCATACACATATTGTCACTGCCTGCCATTGTTTCAGTTAAGTGAGTGAAAGTGAGAACCTGTCTTGTTGACTAAAAGAGAGTGAAGTTGTGTATTGCTTTGGATTAAGATAATGGTGCCTGAATAGTGTGTAAGGCAATCAATAAGTAAATGCATTCATAAAACGAGACATTCACTGCAGCTCCCTCTACCTGTAGACCATAAATGTGCTTTAACCACCCAGAACCCAGTGCTCGGGCAATTTCTTTTTTGAAAGTAGAACAAATCACGGCCAGTGTTTCAAACTTTTTTTTTAAGAAAGTCGTGTGTAAAAGTTATGAAACCAGAATGCTGCATTGGAACAAATACTACAACTCTATTTGAGGCACCTCCACAGTACAAAATAAAATCCTGTTTTTAATTTTTCCACCCCACTGTAATTTTCGCTTCTGCATTCGCTGGAATTGAGCCCAAGCTGAGGCAACACACATACTTGCTGCAAAAAGGCGAATAAAACAATCCACCCGGAGATGCGTGTGTGATGTACTACGAGCGTGATATCGTACGCTCAAATCAGTTGGACACGAGATAAAATGTTCCTCCGATCGCTGTCTCGAATAGAGCTCTATAAATATCCATGAATATAAATTTATTGGAATCATGTTTGGGAGTCGATATTGATACAAATCCATTTCGCAAAGATGGTGTATCGTACCATGCCATCATTGCCATCCGCCACCGCACCGCACTGTCTTGGTATATGTGCCTCCCCCTCCATCCATAGTTGTACATATATGTTCGCTATCTGTGCGCATATTTTAATTAATTCTGTCGATTAAACGTTGATTTATTGAAGTAGCTGATGCTGTCCGTCGATCGATGTGTTATGGTGCTGTGTTGATATAGCTTCTGATGATCCACACGTTTACAGAGTTTGAGAGTTTGAAGCATGTTGCCTTGCAGAATCTTCCGTCTATCTGTCATCGTGTGATGTGTTCCGCGGCTCTTCAATGGCCATATTGATTTTTAAGGAGAGTGTGTCTGTGTGGGCATATGTGTAAGTATAGGTAAAGTTTGGAAATATGTTCTAAGGAACATATAAGTCAAACAAAATTATTTAATTTCTTCAACTAATTGAAGCCATCAGTCGGTCGCTATTAATATGATGACAGCCTAGTGATGCATGAGTAACACGTACCTACGACTTGAGTTTCGGCTGTCACAGTGATGTAGGCAGAGAAAGTTTTTTTTTCTTTACTCCAAAAAAGTTTCTTTGCCCAGATGATGACTTTGTGACGATTGGGTGGGAAAGATGTAAAAGTTTTGCTCTGCTTCTTAAGATGGACATCCTAAGATGAATGAACCACCTACGAGGACGAACACATTTCATAAAAAAGTTAAAGTATTGCCTTTTTGATTGAACCTTCTTTATTAATTGCAAGAAGGCGCAGTAAAATTGTGAATCCAATTCAAATCAATTGAAAGCACAGGGTGATACCACGTGTATCTGTATATCGAGCCCCTTTTTTTGTTGTTGCTATCACAGGAAGCACCTACCTACTGCTGATATTAAATGTAAGTCCCCTCATTTTTAAAATACCTTTATTCCAATGAGAAAAGAAAAGAAAAGAAAACCTTAGTCAGAAGGGAGATCAAACGGAGATTCACTCATGCAAATCCCTACCACTTTAGGCTAAGAATGAGGTTATTGAAATTTAAAACCTCTCTCGATTAACCAAGGTTAACATTTATAAGACCTTCATCATCCTAGTCCTGCTATACGGAAGCATGGACCTTATCTAAAGTGAATTTCAAAGCCATTCGCACTTCGAGTAATCATTGTCCGTTCGCGAAAACGATGTGTGGAGAAGAAGATTTAACAACCAACTGTTTGAGCTCATCCGCGACATGGGCATAGCATCGCGAGACTACGATCGAAGGCTGGAATAGATGGACATCAACGCTCCGGTTCGACGAGTTTTCGACATCACATTGAAGGGAAATTACGGAAGGCGAAGACCACGTCTCAGGTGGTACAATTAAGTGGAAGAAGACATCAACCGACTACCGACTTGGAGTTTAAGGCTGGAGAGAGCAAACTCGAAATCGAGATATATTGGAAAATCAAAACCATATTTTTCATCGGTATCACCTTTCGTGTGGGACTAGCAAGTCCTTAGAGAGTAACCTTAAACTCTGCCATGAAAATCGATTCTCTCGCCGTTTGTATAAAATAATTGAAATACTTTAGGCTCCAAGCTTTGCTGGGCCACCATATTTTTATATGAATTTTAAGGCTATAGTAGGATGTAGGGCTTTACCATTCAAAAGTTGTACTGCTTTCGTTACAACTTCTCCTTGTCCTTAGTTGGGTCTCAAACCACTCAGTTTCTTCATTCTAAGTTCGCTGCCAACCTAGAGAGTCATTCTTCTAACCTCAGGACAGCCTCTCACATTCAGTAACATAATTTCAAAAAGAGTTCTTTTCACTTTACATGCATGTCCCATCTATATGGGCGAAAGGACGCCAGTGTGTCCTTTTAGCAATCCCGTCTGCTGTCCACAATAATATTAACATGAACTGTGAATGTGAAGAGAACAGAGGCAACACAGGCCCATATTATAACCGGGCAAATGTCTGTCAGTTTATTTGTGGTACTGCCGACATGGGTGACATGAATGTCGCGTGTTTCTTCCTTTTTAATAAAATGTGTGTCTTCTAACGGTTTTCTGTGCGAATTGCTTTCACATGGGATAATGCACGCATTCCATGATCCTTTCTACGACAGCTATGTTGAGCCTTTGGCATCGTTAGGACTTCGTTTAAACATATACAATTGTCGTCGGTCGACCTATAAAGCAAAAAGTCAGCAGGGTATTCCGTTTGTTGGATGGGGAAATGATTTACCAAGAAATGTGTGCTATGTGACTGTCAGTTAATGTTTATCGATGTCGTTTTGTTTTGTAGTTGTTACATTTAGTGGACAATATAAACGAGAAGGAGTCTTGAAGATATTAAATTTTTTGAAGGACTGCTCATGGAACATTCAGTTTTCATTTGTTAACACAATGGATTGAGTCGTTCGTTCTATTGTTGAGGTAAATGTTGGAACTATTGACTTTGATCTCATTTTGACATTTCTATATCAACTCTATTTACGATGGAATCAACACATTCGATTGCCATTATATTTTCGTTTTATGATTCGAAATCAAGTTGGCTCATTTCAGGGCTTTCATGGTGGTAACTGAATAGCAACCACCTGCTCTCCAGCCTCTCCCGCAAATATTTGACAAAGGTTATTTTTAACTAAGAAACGGCAACTTGTAAAAAGTATGTACATGAATGCTCACTGTAAAGCGAAGTTTATTGGAAATCTGTGATTTGGTCTTGAGTGTTATGTATATGTAAGTCGCTCAAGCGGATCACACTGGAACCCAAATTCATTTTACGATGTTCGTTGAGCTGAGCAGTCTTAGATTGTTGCGACAGCTTTCCACTTATTTGAATTTTGTGACAATATATGAGATGGCTTTAATGGCCGCCTGGCTGTCTATGAAGATGTAAATATTTTCGTCGATCAAGCTTTGCATAGCCAGGTCTGGAATGCTACGTTTTCTCATGAACAGTTTTCGACCCCAGTCGGTTGCGGGCTTCTTTCAGTTTATTTCGCCACCTAAGATGAGGTCTTCTCCTTGGGAAAATTTTCTGCAATCTGCCTTTAAAAATCCGTGGATCCGAAAGCATGGTGTCCATTCGCTATACATGTCCCACGCATCGTAGTCTCGCTATGCGTAATTCCCTAGCTTTGCCCATGTCGCGGTATAGCTTCTTGAGTTCGTTGTTGAATATTCTTCTCCATATATCGTCTTTGCGATCAGAACCTAAGTTCACTCTAAGTATTTTTCATTCGATTCGTGCTCTTCTAGCTTCGTCGTATGGTTCAGCTCATATATTTCGTTGATGAATCTTCTTCTTCACACAGAAGAACTTTTCTTTAGAAACGAAAAAAGACTTCCTCACCCGCTTTAGATAAGGTACATACTTCTATGCTGAATGATTTGCACAATATATTTCAGTCATAGTGCATTTCGACTTTTATTTTTGGGACTTATGTCTTATGACTGATTTGGGACTTATGTCTCACTTGAGTAGGATATAAATCCCAAAAATAAAAGTTGGGACATATGTCCCTGTGCCGGTCTACTCACTGATACTATTTTTCGTGTCTGTAGCAGATCTTAGGTAGAAGAAATCTTGTACTTTCTCGAAGTTATGTCTTTCCATTGAGACTCTTTGTCCCATTCGACGATGTTTTCGATTTGAATGGTCTCTGTGAGTTCTACAATGACCGTGATGGAGCTGCATGAATTCTTCAAAGTCATCCATCATAGTCGTGTTACAGGAACATGTCTCGGTACAGCTCGTCTGTAAATACTGACAAACCCAACCTTTAAATCGATTAAAAGATGATCCCATGTTTTTCCTAGATCTGGCGTGCGTCGTGTGGAGATTTCACCGATTGTGGATTTCTTTATCTATAACCACATTGATAAGGACTTATAAAATTTTTGACGTGGTACTACAGGTACTCTTCATCGCCGTTGAGCAGTCGGTAGAAGTGATATTTTCAGATCCTCATCAGCGAATGCGATTCTATCACTATGTTCCAACTATAAGACCAAGACTTTACAAGCTTGCCACCCTGGTATGATATCTTTTTACATTTTGATCAAACTTCTGAATGTCATACCTCTAAGCTCTAATGGTATCTCTCAACTTCCTCAAACGAGTGCTTCTCATGCTGCATCTTTTCTTTCTTACCTTCTCTACTCCTACTAAATCTCTTTATACTGGTCAAAAGCAGCCCTTGTTCTTTTTTGCAACAACACTTGTCAGTCCATTCTTTTGGTTCCATTTGCCTGCCTGCATTCTTCACCGGACCATGCGCTTTTTGAAGGCGGTTTTGATGGCCACTGTTCTTCAATGCTTAATGCTATAGTGAGATAAAGGATTAAAAGACAATTAGAGGGACATTCGATTTTAAAAGCCACTGACATATTCTTAAAGTAAGGTTTTAATAGCTGCCCTTTGACCCTTCAGGAGATCAGATTCCACCAGCTCTATTTCAATACCCTTTCCTAGTATTGAAAAACCTTGAAAAACGTTAAACTCAAATTTTACTGAGTATATCATCCGGGGGCCTGTGCATTTTTGACTGCTGAAGTCCACCGCTGATTCTCTGAGTCGACATCATCCGCTGTGGCAATCTCAACAGCCACTAACAGATTAAATACAAAAGTTTGAGGTAAAGTAACCACAAATGATGTGTAATACAAGTCGCAACACCTGGGCGCCGCCCGCCAAGACACCACCCCAATCATACACACATCTCAATAGTACACACGCAACATGCCAATAATGAAAAATGTGAAGCCGTCTTTTTGTTGACTTGTTTGTTAAGTTCAACACGAAAAACCCAAAATATTCTAATTTCAGCTTAATCTTTTTTGGTTCCGAATCAGTTGATACAGTTAACGTTTCATCCAATCGATTTAAGTGCTCGCACAGACTCCACTGTCACTTGACGATTTGGCACCAATTTCTGGCCATTTCACTCATAAACATTTACAATCGAGCAAACTATAAAAAAATAATGTTTAATCCACTGAAACTATTTATCACCGTGTCGCCATTTCGGATATAAATAACGAGACACAAATTGAATCTCTTCCTGTGACAGCAATAAATTCGATTTCGCATTTTTATTTTTTTATTTTTCATTTGCTGTTTTTATTGTGAACTGTGAGTATATTCTTTTGCCTCCCTGCTGCCTTTTTGTCGTGGTATTTTGCCCAAAATCGGATCCAGAACCAACACAACGCAATAAAACAAAACAAAAATGCAGAACAACATCAACATTGGAATACTAGCGTAAATGCATATATTTAATAAATTTATTTGCCTTCAGAAATGATTCACGTGCGTTGTAAGAGCGTGCGTATCGGGAGAATTTCACGGAAACCTGGCAATCACCTTCACCATATTACCATCGTCGGCGTCGTCGTCATCGCACAGACACAGACATTCATACAAACACTGCAGCATCAGCAGCTAAAGCACCAAACTGATTGACAAACGGATGAGAGAAAAGATACAACGAATGTGTTTGTAGATATAAATATTTTGCACTTGGATCCGTCAATTTTTGCTAATAAATTGCCATAAGTTCGAGATATATGCGGCCAGTTTATGATTTAACGCTTGAAAACGCTGATATCAGATTTCGGCTTCGAGTTGGACGGACTTTATTTATTTGAATCTCTTGGATGAGATGTACACTCTGTGGCTGCTGCTGGCCTCTGCGACGAGGAAGACGATCATCGGGACAACATTCTCAATAAATTTGCCATAAATCAATTGAGGAACTTGAAAAAAAAAATTATTATATCTCTTGGCATCTTCTGATGACAGGGGAACCTCCTAAAGGCAAGTGAGATGTGTGTGCAGCTTTAATGGGCCCTTAAATCATTTTAAATTGTGTCAGGCCACATTGGATTGGGTGAAACTGGATGGCCATCTGCCACTGCAACAGCCTGTGTGAAAAATTTGCAAAAATTGTTGCAAGTTTGCCTGGAAAAACTGCTTTCATTCGTCAAAGCTTAGCTCGCAGTGCACTGGCCAAAGCAATTTTCAACGAACAAACAACCTCCAACTTCCGACATAGCAAAGGAAAGAAATTCCACAAGAATAGGCATCAGAGCGAAGGCACAATTCGCAATAACTTTTTCAGAGCCCTCTTGTCATCATCTAAAATCGAATATCGAATATTTAAATCGTTGTTTGGGGCCCGCTTAGACAATATTGCTACAAAAGGTCGTGCGCGCGCACTTTAAAACTGATGCACATCATAGTATTTTCTCTGTTAATGTGCATGGCCCGCATCATGGCCTCCTGACAAAACCGAAAAAACCAGGAGGAGCAAGCAATTTCGATATCCACCTTTGGTATATAGCGACTGCCAAAGCCACTGGACTGCGCCTCATAAGCTGAGAATACTCCTTCTGCCCAATGCTGTATTCGCGAGACGAACAACAACTACAGCAGCTTCTCAATCGCATCGATTGTCGGTTGCATGATTGTCTCTCATGGTGCTCCTCCTGCCTTGCGCGCCCATCTTATTGGAGTTCGTCGGAGTCGGAGATATATGCCAAAATGAAAGACAATGGAGCGATAAATCAGCAAAGTGCTCCATCTCAGAGAGGTCTTCTACCAAAAACCAAAACCAACCATAACATGTTGCGAAGAAGCAAAGAGTCACCATTGAAATTCCTTGCTCTGGTTGAATTGTGTGTATGTCTGTTGGGCTAGTGTTCACCAGCAGCGTGAAGAACTTTACCGGCAATCGAATGGTAACAATATCTGAAATGAAATTCTTTGCTCATGGGATTCCCTTTTTGTCGGTGGACATCTTTCAGCGGTGGAATTATTTACCTTTCAAATGACAAAATACGAACGCAAATTATGTCCTTCTTTGCATTCGATGTCAGGAATGTGCGGATTTATGTGGGTTCATCCATGTATCGAATGCATATTCGGTATATTGTTTCTGCATCGGATTGAACTTGAAGAGAAGGAATGGACTCGCGAATGGTTGCAAATGATTAATTTTTTTTCTTCTCGGTTGTTGATTGGAATTAGCTGGTTGAACAATTTTTATTTTTATTTATTTTTCCAGCGAAGAAAGTAAATCCCGTGAAGAAAGACAAACTTCCAACTTCATGATAAAAAGAAAGGTGTTGCGATAGGTGAGAGAATAGAAAAGTGAAAACAGGTAGGTGGGAAGCTTGAATTTGAACAAAATTATGTTGTCTGAAAGTTGTGTCTAAGTAGGTGTAGGTTCACACCGAGTTCTTTATAACTTTCAAGAGTTGTATTGTGATGATGGTTCTTTGTTGGGCCAAACTATGTAATAGTGCGAAATGGCATTTCGCCTAAGGGAAAAATCGTGTGGAATTCAGTTTCTTAGTTTATTAGGACACTTGATAGCATTTGCGAAGATATACACAGAAAGAAATCATCATCACTGCCAGCAGAAGTATCCCCAAATGAGTAACCAAACTAGTTAGCAGTAATACCAAAGATGAATCGATCTTTCTGTACAACTATTGAGGAACCAATAAAAACTCCTAATAGAAACAAGCTTAATTTAGTTAGTGACATTGATGGCAATTGGACGTGTACTATTCGGGAAGGCTCTGGATTATGGTGTCAACTTGACGGTACCCAGATGTTGCAACTTATAGTACACGTCAATTGTGCTTACTACCTCTACGCGGTAACCACTGGTAGGTAACTGGGATGCTCTGTCTGATGCAGAGGACCGCAGCTAAATTAGTAAGTGTAAGTGTTGATAAAGGGCCAAAGAAGAAATAGATCAACACTATAATGCTCTGCGAGTAATGACTGATTTCCTGAAACTCAGTGGCCTACTAGAGCATTTTGGGAATGTCTCAGCGGATGAATTCGACTTAAAAAATCATTGGTGGACTTCAACAGCCAAAAAGCAGAAACTCCTGAATGGTTTAAAGGTCTTTCAGTGTTTTTCAATACTAAGACAAGGTATTGAGTAGAGATGGTAGCGAATGAACTCATGGTGAGCCAACGACAGCTCTCATACCCCTGCAGCAGGGTACTGCTTCCGGATTATCCGAATCAAAGGACCTGGCCCTCTAGGATGGGAATTGAGCGTGGGGTCAACTTCCCAACCACCAAAAACCTGCATGGTTCCAAAACTTGCAGCAGACTCGGATTACAATAATATTTTCAACGTTGACGACCCAAGCAAACGAAAAAAGGACAAAGACCTCCAGATCTGCACGTGGGACGTAAGTTCCCTTAACGGATTACCTGCAGCTGGAGAATTAGCGGACGCCCTACACTGCTACAATGAAGACATAACCGCCATCCAAGAAGTGCGATGGAATGATCCAGACATAAAAAATATTTTCATCTTCTGCGACTGCGGCATCTACTTTGGCGACTGCTACAGACAACAGAATCAGCGCTTATTTGAGTGCGGATTTGTTGTTGGAGGAAGACTCAGGTATAAGTTTACTAGCCAAAATCCAGTTGATGAACCTATAATGACCATCCGCATCAGGGCTAAATTCGCCAACATTAGCCTTATATGCACCCACGCCCCACAGAAGAGAAAGAACTCCAAAGATTGTTTCTACGAGCTCATCTAAGAATCTTATGAGCCCGAAACATTACGTTCTTGGCGATTTCAACGCAAAATTTGGAAATGAAGACATCTCTGGAAATACAATCGGTAAACATAGCCTGCAGAAAACGGACTCAGGTTGATCGATTTTGCTACGGGGCTAAATCTTGTTGTACATAGTAGTACACGTATCCCGTATCTCAAAATTCATAAAGGTAAATGGCGATTGCCAGATAAATCGACCGTCAACCAAATTGACCACGTTGCGATCGACGCACAGCACTCTTCCAGTGCGATAGATGTCCGAAGTTTTCAAGGGGCCAACTTTGACTCGAACCACTCAGCACTCACTACCTTATTGTAGCCAAGGTACGAATGAGGATATGCTGTTCACGACTCGTGCGAACCAACGCTGTGAAGAGATATGACATCGGAAAACTACAATCGCAAGAAATTGCCAGTGCCTTCTTTCTTCTTTTTATAGATTTCAAGTCCGCGTATGATGTATGAATGCACATTGCGGAAGATCGTGGAGGGGCAAGACCACCTTAGGTGGCGCAATCAAGTTTTGAAGAATACCTCAACCGACTTAAAGTGCAAAACTAGAGAGAGCTCGCATTTAATTTTCCCTCACTAACAATGCAATTGACATGTGGTGAAAAGTCTAAACTAGAACCAAAGCAAACACCGAGGCTCTCAATGCCAAGAAATCGAGTAATTGTACAAAAGCAGGTATGCGTTTCTTTGAAAATGTTACAATTGTAAAATAAAAACTATTTTTTTCTTTATATTTTAGAGAAGCACTCAGTTTTTGGGGCTTCTCTCTCGTCGACCAAATTAAAATAAAAATGGCTTCGTTTCATGTCTTTTACTGCCAGAGTGTCAGGTTATAAATCTTTTCGAAAAGGGCAAAAAATGGCGCATGAAACACGAGTTAGTAATAATTTAGATTGAATTTAAGGAAAGAAAATTTTACGACTTTGACATTGGCTTGGACTAAGAATTAATCTGTTTTCACCACACTATGTGGTAAAATTGTCAGTATCAGATTTTAAAATAAGGCGATCATACCATCAGCGTAGGTATATCAAATTTGATAAAAGCCAAATGTAATACCGTTAACGAATAGAATAAAAAGCATGGGTCCAAGGTGACTGCCCTGTGGTATACTTGGGTTATCCTTTAAGGAATTTGAAAGAATGTGACGAACTTTTCAGTCATGAAATCATTTAATAATTTACGATCTGATCCAATCGACTAAGGTCAATGGGAATAGATACCCGTTCAATTTAAGCAACACAATATCATGAGAAAGTTTATCGAAAGCCTGAGAAAAGACAGCGCCTAATTCTTATGGAAGCAATCGATCAATGGAATTTTTTATTATAAACTCACTCAACCCTGTACAACAAAAATCAGTGAGAAATTAGACACCCAGAATCAAAGTACATGGATTCGATGATACAAACGGACTTTGACGATGGCTATAGACGAAGTAGTCTCCTTCTATGCTGAAACAGCGTCAGAAAGGGGGCCATTGTTATAGGAGAGCCCAAAAAACGATAGTCGATAGACGATAGACGATAAACGATAGACGATAGACGATAGACGATAAACGATAGACGATAGACGATAGACGATAGACGATAGACGATAGACGATAGACGATAGACGATAGACGATAGACGATAGACGATAGACGATAGACGATAGACGATAGACGATAGACGATAGACGATAGACGATAGACGATAGACGATAGACGATAGACGATAGACGATAGACGATAGACGATAGACGATAGACGATAGACGATAGACGATAGACGATAGACGATAGAAGATTGACGATAGACGATAGACGATAGACGATAGACGATAGACGATAGAAGATAGACGATAGACGATAGACGATAGACGATAGACGATAGACGATAGACGATAGACGATAGACGATAGACGATAGACGATAGACGATAGACGATAGACGATAGACGATAGACGATAGACGATAGACGATAGACGATAGACGATAGACGATAGACGATAGACGATAGACGATAGACGATAGACGATAGACGATAGACGATAGACGATAGACGATAGACGATAGACGATAGACGATAGACGATAGACGATAGACGATAGACGATAGACGATAGACGATAGACGATAGACGATAGACGATAGACGATAGACGATAGACGATAGACGATAGACGATAAACCATAGACGATAGACGATAGACGATAGACGATAGACGATAGACGATAGACGATAGACGATAGACGATAGACGATAGACGATAGACGATAGACGATAGACGATAGACGATAGACGATAGACGATAGACGATAGACGATAGACGATAGACGATAGACGATAGACGATAGACGATAGACGATAGACGATAGACGATAGACGATAGACGATAGACGATAGACGATAGACCAGTGATTCCCAAAGTGGATCACTTTCTCAGGGGTCGACAAAAACGAAATCTGAATTTGGGGGTCGACAAGTTTTTCAATCGACTCCCATAACACATTTTCTTATTTTAAACTTCAAAAATAGTGTTGCGTTACTTTTGCCATTCTAAAAATGAAAAGTTTAATGAAACATTTAAACAAATTTACATAGTATTGTATAATTGTGATATTATAGGTAGTAGTTTTAAACATTTTTTTGCTTAAGATTAGCGGTGTGATCGCAGAAACGAAAAAAAAATGTAGACAGTACAGTTTGGACTGCCTAAAGTTTGGATTTAATTCATCTCCATCAAATCAACACTTGCTAATGTGTCTCATATGTGAAAAAGTATTTAGTAACGATGCCATGAAGCCTTCAAAAATGGAGGACCACTTATCACGGTCCTATATACGTTGATGGCTTGCGAACGTCCTACAATATATCTCTGCTAATAGCGAAGTCGGGGAAGCCTCTCACAATTAGAGAGCAGCTTATTTTACCAGCCATTGCAGAGGTCCTCAACAATGTATTGTATAAGCCCGCTCAAGATATTATAAAAAGAATACCCTTGAGCAATAACACCGTTCAGAAACGAATAGACAGATGGGTCGCCATGGCGAACAAACGAATAGATGGTCGCGACGTGGAAAACATTTTATGCAATTTATTGCAGACCAAGAGATTCTCTCTCCAGTTAGACGAGTCTACATTACCCGGCAATGAAGCTCTGTTGTTTATATACCTTCGATATATTATAGATGAAAATATGTACCGAGAGCTGCTTTTAATCATATATCTGGAAACTGATACCAGAGGAGAATACATTTTACATCTTATTATTATTGTTACATATTATCTTCTTCTTTATTTTTTCATATATCAGATTACAAATATTTAATATTCAAAGAATTACAAGCATGGCTTAAAAGCCGTCTGCCGAGCACCATCTATGGTTGGTCGTCATCGTGGTTTTATAGCTCACTTAAAGCGGCAATTGCCTGATAAACTGGTGATTCACTACGTGATTCAGAGACAACATTTAGTTGCAAAAATCTGAGTCCTAGATTGCACCAGTCTTTGCAATACGTTATAAATGCTGTCAACAAGATTCGAAGCAATTCATTGAACTCTTGGTTATTTGCTCAGTTTTGGGAGGATAACGACGAACTCTTTACTAAGTTACTTTTACACATTGAAGTTCGCTGGCTTTCAAGAGGTGCTTGCTTAGCAAGATTTTCAGCTATTTTTGGGTCTATGTTGGAGTTTCTAAATGGAAAAGATCCGAATTTGGAAGAAAATTTGAAAATATCTATGACTGATATTTATTACATGACCGATCTGAACTTGATCAAAACAAAATCAATTACAGCGGCGCGGCGATGTTATTATTCTTTATAAACAAAATTTAAGCAGAAAAGAATACTTTCAGTTTCCGCATTTGTTGAAATCAACAGAAATCCTTCAAGGCGATGTTATTTTATCATATTAATGTCGCTCACTTGGACGCGCTTCACAAAGATTTTACCAAAAGGTTTGAAGATCTTTTGATTTTACAAATTCCTGAGTGGGTAATAAATTCGTACAGTATAACAGTCGTGGAAGAAGCCAATAATGTAAGAAGAGTTGATCACCATCCAAATTGACGAAGAGCTTAAGCTAAAGTTCAACGAAGGCTGTCAGAAGTTCTGGTTGCAGCGCAGCATTGAAAATCAATATACTGCATTGTGGAACATTGCTGAAAAATATCTCATCGCTTTTTATCATATTTAGTTGAAAAAGACTTCAGTGTGGTTGCAAACATTTTGACGAAAAAAGAAAACATTTGAAAGTCAACCAACGCGGAGACTTAAGGCTGCAACTTACCAATATTAAACCAGATCTAGCTAGATTGGTAGAAAGTCACCAAAATTTATCCATCGCATTAATTTTTCAAATCATGAATTTCTTATTTGTTCTCAATTAAGAGCACGATTTCTAAAAACCTGCATTAATAAATTATGAATTACACTTCATGTTTATTGAGTTTCATTTTTCATACCTGCTATCATCGTAACGTCATGCTTTATTGTTTTCTCAAAAAACGAGGAAGTATTTTGAAAGTAAATAACCAGAAAGCTTGCGTTAAAGCGGTCAGAAAGATCAGCCCCTAAAAACTTCGGGTTTTCACTGATGGATATCTTTTGATCAGGATCTAAGGGGGACATCTGTTACAATTTTATCGCACTGAAATGCGATCTGCCGAAGAGATCATTCGTTAGATTTCCGTAGGAATTCAGAAACATTCCACTCAATGGAAAAAATCAAATACCTTTTCCATTTCTACTACCACAGCAACACCACCCAGTTCAACTTTATTGAGATGTAACTACATCACGTAGATTTAACGTCTTCTCTACGTCATTTTCTCCTTTCTTCCGTTCGTCGAATGCCACTACCGTCAGCATAATAATCATTGCTTCGTCTATACTTTACTTGTCTGTCCCATATTAGTGGTAGAAACATTTAGTTCCTCAAACACGAACTGATGACATTATAAATAATGAGAGACATGCACGTAAAATTAAAGACCACACCGTACCGTACCGTCCCTCCGTTCGTCTGTTTACATATAGCCCCAGACGTTACCATTACAGATCTGTGTGTTGTGTACCTCACTAAACAGCTAAACAGCATCACCCACCATGTATCATGTTTTTCGCTGAATCTTTACCATGTTTCATTTAGCTCTTCTATCTCTGCCTTAAGGTGCAACACTACCCACCCCGAAAAAAGGGAAAAAAAACTAACCAACCGCACCCCATTTAGATACAAAACTGAAACCGAAAAACACACAGATGGACACATGACCGATGGCATCAGGACCAAAGCTCAGAATGAGTGGATACCACCGTCAGTTTACGCTATACCAGGGTGATAGAGAGAAAAATGTGCCATCATCATTATGGGGCATCTAATTATAACTCAAAGAAACGAATGGCTATACCAATTATTTACTGCAGACACAACCAGAAGAGAAGGGTGGCTACACTGAGGAGTGAAGAACTATTCCTCTCTGTCTCTGTGATGAGCTATAATTCCAATCCAATCTGCGACCCTGAACTGACTGCTTAATTAAACGCTGACCAGAAAGAAAATAGAAAATTGTCAAGAAGGACTTTGTATAAAAGTTTTTTTTTGTCGCATTTTGTGCTGTTTGGAGAGTTAGGTGGGAAAAGGGAGGACTTGTGCTGTGGTTGAACTTTACAGAGACGTGATTAAGGACAACACATCTCAAATTGAACAACTTGTCTCGTCTACTGCCACATCTACCTATTATAATGACGTCGAAAGTTGTGACCAAATCAAATCAATTTAGCTGAATGGATAGCGAACTTTTAGAAATCGTTTAAATCATAAATCTTTGAGACCAAAAATGTGTTCCTTTGTTAATGGCCAATGAAAGGAAACCAAACGAAAGTTAGGTAGTTTTATGAAAGAGTGACAAATGCTTTCAAAGTGGCGTTTAAGCTTGAAAGCATACAAAAGAAGGAGGACTTAACATTAAAAACAAGACGAAAATGATTTTTTGATTGGAAATTTGTATCAACACAGATTATTAGAAACATCGAAATATAAAAAAAGGAAGCTGATGGCTCGAATAGCAAGTTCTTTTATCTGTTGTTTTGTAATAAAAGAAAATAAAAGAATTTAAAACGCTAGGCCAAGTCAACTTGATCACACAGGGCTGCTTGGCAACTGCTTCTTACCAGCGGCTGGCAGAAGCACATGCAGGCAGTGCCTGGCAGCCCGGTCACACTATCGGCTGCTACTCGCCATTTTCTCTCAGCAAACAGCTACAGAAAACCATTAAAAAAATGCTTTTGAACTTTATTTCTAGTTTTTAAACCAATCGATGATATTTAACACAAATTTTGAATGGAAAATTTACTTAACAGAACGTGTAGCAGTATTTGTCTACTTTAGCAGCAGCTGCTAGCAGCCAAAAGTTGAACATGTTCAACTTTGCCAGCCGCTGCTAATTGGCTACCAGTGAGTGTTGTGAATTTGTTGGACACACAATTCGCCGATTCTCCGCTGCGCTGGCAAGCAGTCGTGTGTGACCCGTTCTTAAGACAACTCGGTTTGTAAAGTTCACCCGCCTAGCTAGTCTGACGATTGCCTATAAGCCTCATCGATTCGTTAAATCAACTTGGTTTACTAAGTCTACGAGAACCGCTCAGCCTAGTGGTTGAGATCACTACCTACCTATATATTATGTTAAGTATTTTCTTTTTTAATCAGTTCACTCAGCTCAATAAGCCGACTTAGTTCATTTTGGTCTTTAGATTGTTTTACTCCCTTTATCGGCTAAGTCATCATGGGTATAGCTAAGTTCACTCGTTTGGCTAAGGATCTTTCATTTTCAACGTTCCAAGCAGAGTGATCTTGAAGTAATAACAGCCCTACTATTTGTTTGCTTCACATTAGAGATCCGTCTGTCGTCTGTGTGGTACGCCGCGTTTACCTCAGAAAGCATTGGCAAATCCACGGTGAGTTCCATGGTTCCATGACCGAGGCCAACCAAATACAGTTTTAATTGCATTTGACTGTGTTTTGAATAGGTTCCGCTAAAGCTGTCCGAGCAGATTAATCCACTCTGTCCTGGGCCATCAAATTAGCTAGACCCGCTAAGTCAACTGGGCCTGATGCTATTATCACCTACCTAGTTAAGTACACTTATCTCGCTTTTAACACTACAGCCACTAATTTCGCACAAGCCAGGAGGTTCCCTGAGTTCAAATAAATTCTTTGAATTCACTTTTCACCAATTCATTCAACTCATCTGGTTCATTCTGGGTCTACTGAGTTACTTAGTTCGCTAGCTCAATTAAGTACGATTGTTCCCCAAAGTTTATTCGTTCTAGTAGTTTTGCTAAGTGTACCACCTTCGCTCAATTTACAAAATCCGTTAGATTCACAACATCCACTTAATCGACTTGGTCCGCTTAGAGCTGTAGCTAACTTACTAACCCGTTTTGCTTAGCTCTAAGGATCGTTTAGCCCACAAGCTCCACTATAACCAGCAGATGCGTAAGTTTAGCTAGCTTCACTTTAAAAATAAAATAAAAATAAATAGAGTGGTGCAACAGAGCTAGGAACCCCAGGGCCTAGGGCATTTCTAACAACCATGCCTTGTCAGGGGATGGAGGGAGCTACAATTTTCTGCCGGTTCCGAACGGCTAATCGAGAAAGCGCTTTTCATGGCAATGAATCTACTATCGGACCACTTGCCAATTCCTCGCGAAGGGCGATACCAGTGGAAAAACATTTTTGCCTGTGTTAAGCCTTACTTTATCAACTTAATTTGCATATTTCACTTGGTTTGCGTATTCTGCACTGATTTGCCTAGCTAATCAGGTTCTATTACTCAACTCAGGTTCGTAAGGAATCTATGCCCACTTATTCAACTTAGTTTTCCTAGCTAATTAGGTTCGTCGGGTCCACATTTTCAACCAGCTTTGCCTAATCAACTGAATAAACGTAATTCCATATGGTGCAGTCAATGAAACATTTTAGGTCCGAATTTTTTTTACTGTGAACCGATTTGCATGAAATTTTGGAATTAGGCTCATCTTACCCTTAAATTCAAAAGTGAAAATGATTTGCACACCGCCACCACCTTGGGGGTGGTTGCAACCCCTTCTCGGGGGTGAATTTTTTTTTTGAAATAACCTCGGATATCGATAGAAGGCCTAATTTTAAGCAAAAAAACAAATATAAAGTTTTTTGTTAAGTCCAATACTTTTCGAGTTATTGGCAATTGAAAATTCGCAATTTGTTCCCGTTTTTCATCTATTTATTGCAAATATCTCCAAAACTATACGTTCTATCGAAAATTTTATTAAAAACAAAATTGTAGCAGGTAAAACAATGAACAATTTGGTTTTTTATAAAGTATTCTAAGAACAATATTAAGCTAGATATAAAAGATCAAAGCCATTTTTTATTTTGTCTGAAATTTAATCGTTGTGGTCAATGCCATTTAGCGGCGAGCAGATGCATTTTATGCATTCTAATACAAGAAAATGTTTTGTAGTGCTTGAAATAAGCTTTAAAATGAGCACTGTTAAAAGTCTTTTGCACGTAAAATAAGTGAGCTGTAGTGCAAATAAGGGGAGCATCTAATGTTTTTTTCTTTTAAATCAATGAGTTTTTGGACCATAACTCCTTCAATTTTTATGCTATCACAATTTGTAAGAAACCATTGTAAAGGTAACTAAAAAAAACGTATAGTTTTGGAGATATTTGCAATAAATAGATGAAAAACGTGAAAAAATTGCGAATTTTTAATTGCCAATAACTCGAAAAGTATTGGACTTAATGAAAAACTTTATATTTTATTTTTTGCTTAAAATTAGGCTTTTTATCGATATCCGAGGGTGGCAACCACCCCCAGGGTGGTGGCGGTGTTCAAATCATTTTCACTATTGAAGTTAAGGGTAAGATGAGCCTAATTCCAAAATTTCATGCAAATCGGTTCACAGTAAAAAAATTCGGAATAATAGGAATAGTTCGCTTAGCACGCCGATTCCGAAAGACATCACTGATACCTTACAAGTCACAAGGTTTCAGTCACAATTTTCCACTTAATACTCAAACGGTCAAAATGGTGTGACTTTTAAATTTGGGCAGAATGGAGCATTAAGACCTTTTAGTTTCAAAGCTTTGCTTTTTAGCTAAGTCTATGGAATCCACCTGGTTTGTAGAGCTCACGCTGATTGCCTCCTAGTTTCCGCACTATTCTCCAAGTTCATTTAACTCAGCTATGGAAATCAGGATTACTATGCGCAAATTGTTAGAGGTCCAAAGAAAATTTATCAAACTTAGTTCACACAATGAACAAGGTACCTCTGGATCTAAGTACTACGTCCACTTGTGATTTGCTTAACATTGCCTTACAATATCTGTCCACTTGAATACTGAACTCCGTCCTTTTTTTTAGACTGATCTGGCTGATTTATGAAAAAATCACGCAGTGAACTAGGAACTAGGTTTGCATGATCTCTTTGCTCACATGTCATCCGATCCACTAGCTTAACTCAACTCACTTTCTTATCTTATATATCACTTTTCTATCAGACCCAGTCACAGCATGTCTGATCATTTAAGTCGTCGTGTTTTTTTGAGAAGCCTTCCGCAGGTCAGTGCCTTTCCTTCATCAAGAAAATATTGGTTGGAGGGAGGATTCCATCTTTCATTCGCTTGCCAGATATCTTAATATCGTTAAACGAGTACTTCACATACTTTGGTAGCTCATAGACATTTAATCAACAAAAACCAGTGCGGAAGTAGAATGGAGTCCTGAGGTGCGCTTTCACAATGTAAAAAGAAAAAAAATACAAACGTATTGTGTCTTGTTTGACTGTTGATTTAGTATCGGGTTCGCATCTCTTCGGAGAGTAGACACTGTCATGACAGGCGCTTTCTGATTTAGCCGCTCGGAATCGGCATAAAACTGTAGGTACCTCAAATGGACTTGGCCCGAGGTCTCCATATCTTTGTTGAGCCGCCCTATTTGTTTTATTTTAAAACAGTAAACCCTTAATTTAGAAATCGAAAAATTTTGTGGTTGAAAATAAATAAAATTATTTTTATTTGCATGCAGTTCCATGATGCTATGATGATTCTTATTCCACACTGTGGTATGTAATGATATCTCCCCCTGCCATTTTTCTTGCCAATAGCATTGCTCAATTCTCAACGCGAATTGATCACTGAAAACTTCTCAACATCTCCTGACTGGGCTTACCTACCTGCATTGGCAAGTAAATCACTCGTTGTCGCAATTTAGAGGCCTTCTTTGCTTAGGTTTACATAACAATACACACACCAACGTCCTGTGTATGTCACAAACCTCAAGCTTTGATCTGATCTCCATATTGGTTATGGGCGGTGCGCGGTTGTCTAATGTCCATGCTTGGCGGTTTGAAATTCTCTAAGTCGATCGTTGTCGTTCTTTGCCTTCTTAGACGGCACCATCAGGAGTAGCTAGCGCAGCACCTTTCCAATAACCAATGCGTTGGAATTTTCCGGTCAAATTTCCATTTTGGGATTTCGCGTTCGGTATTTGTACGTACCTATCAGTGTATGCTGTGTGCATGTCGAACGTCACGTTACCTGACGAGGACATCGTGATGTTGCTGCATTGGTTTGGTTTCGTTTCTCTTTGGTGTATCTTATACGTAAAGTATGTAGATACTCGTATTTGATGAAAATTATGGGTTACACTGAGTGCAAAAGGATTACATCCAATAGCCTTGGGTTACCCATACGAAATCTAGACATGGCTGCTGTTGGAGGTGTATGGATAGTTCAGCTTCTGTCAGTTAAAAGCTTAAAAAACATGGCGGAGAGTGAAGTGTTTTGCTGTGGTCTTTGGCATGGAAAGAGATAGATAGAAAGTGCGAAAAATAATGAGCATTTTTTTTTTTGTGGTACGTCGTTCGATCTTTACAAAAAAAGGTCAACTCACTTGAAAACTTGTCTCCCTTACAAAAGCTGCAGTTTATAGATCACTGTGATTAGATTTTCCAAAACAATGAAATGAAACCTGATCGTCAAATGGGTATAATGGCCAGGGTTGGTTGTTACTGGTATCGCCTTTAGATTTAGGTTTAGAAGCTCAGAAGTAGATACTTTCATTAAGACCCTTTCTTCACTACAATTTTAAACCTTGTTTTTCGAAAGTTGAAACAGCTACTTACAGACTTTCATCTTCCAAGAACTATAACGAAGATATAAATCTTAAGCTGTAAGCAGGTATAAGTCAAGCAACAACACTCCACATCAACAACAATTCGATGCTACCATCTGATGTCACATTTTATTCCTCATTCATCTGTGTAGAACTCACATGAACTAGGTGCAGATATTTCAGAAAGGCATAGGTACTGAAAAATGGGTGAAGTCAGGAAACAGACCGTGTTGAATAAGTACCAACGTAGTGTGCAGGTTACTCTCACACTAAAAAAACAAGGGTATCTACTGTGCCAAGAGATTCCGAGTTTTGAGTCGAGTCTTCTTGGAATACGGGCATATATCCTCCTTCCAGCTTCTTAACGACTTTTGCTTATTTTCTTGCTTTATATAAATTTGCCAGCGGTTAAGCTGTTGATACCTCTGTTTGATTGAGGAGTTGCCAGCGATCGAGCTGTTAATGCGAGTATTTGAGTGTTGATTTGCAAGCAATCGAGATGTTGATGTCAGTACTTGAGTGTTGATTTGCCATTCCAGTGTCCGAGCTGTTGATTTGCTAGCGATCGAGCTGTTGATAGTACTTGGCTGTTCAATTGTCAGCGATCGAGCTGTTGATGCCTGTGCTTGAAAGTTGGTTTTCAAGCGATCGAGCTTTTGATGCCACAACTTAACTGTTGATTTGCAAGCAGTCGAGCTTGTGATGTCAGAATTTGAGTGTTGATTTGCCAGTGATCGAGCTGTTGATTTGCAAGCGATCGAACAGTTGAATAGTAAAATTCGTTGAATTGCCAGCGTCTGACTATGGATTTGCCAGTTTTATTTTTAAGGCCAACAAAAGACCACAGCTCGAGAGAAAAATAAAAAATACCACAAATTCAATAGTTGACTCCGCACTTCAAATGAAAAACTCAAATCGGAGGAAAGAAACGGAGTTTAGTCGCTGGGCCACCAAAATGAAGATACACCACCTTTGGTCACTTGGATAACGCCCAGCAGATTTGCTAAAATTGTTTGAATTTATATTTGACTCTTTTTTTTTAATGAAACTATTTATCGAATTTACCGAACTCAAGTGAAACGAGTAGACAAAACCGCCAGTTGAAAACTGGCTCGAAAATGGCCTTCTCTTTGTAACCCTCTTCCTTTTATTCCGGGCTTTCACTGTGTGCTCTGTTATTTTGAGTCTCATTTGATGTATATCAAGATACAATTTGTGTAGCCTTATCTGCAAAAATTTCGCACAAAATTAAGAAATTCCGATCGATCCTCTCTAGCGAAAATATATTGATTGCCATTAATTACAAAATCAAAACAAAATTCCCAAAAATGCTTTATCCTCCTCTGCAGTCTGCATAGCTAGCGAGCACCCATGGTAGAGTTAGACTCTATGTTCGTGTGTGTACATTGAACATGCCTTATAAATCCATCACCATCTGAAGAACAAATCTGATAAATGGCTGATTGAGTAAGTACCAGAGGTAGATCGGTCGGTCCAAACTCGCACTCGAACAGGAATAGCAAAAATACCAAAATCACCCACTCAACCCGCCCTCCTTGTAGATGGGTTCTGAAAGTTTTCAAATAAATTTATATCTGGTAATCATCCCCGCCACCCATCTCTCTCTCTCTCTCTCTGAGCGCTATAGTTGTCAGTCCCCACTACATTCGTCTAACAAGCTGGCGTATGTTTTCCTTAAAATAGCGGAAAGTCGTGTATCTATCGGATAATTAATTTAGTTTCAATACGAATTTAGTTTCTGGGTGATCAGTCAGAGAGCTGCTTTCCAAAGCTGATGATCATCATTGATCTTGTCATCCCATGACCTCTTACAGCCAATTTTCTTTTCGTTTTTTTCTGATGTTTTCTTTGAAAACACACACTGTACCGGGAATAATTTCGCGCCAGTAATTGGCGTCAATTGGACTCCGCTAGTCTGTTGCTGCAGAAACATAATTTGACACTTTGATGTATTTATCACATCTATCAACTTCATTTACGCGGCGCAAAAAGTGTCTGTAGGAAGAGTGAAAACATATTCAAACGATCACTCTCTCCTTGATGGTACGCGGTCGGTCATGTTCGTTGATGATTTTGGCACAAATAAATTCACAGACAAGCTCACACATTGAATGGATAGCCAGGCCAGCCATAGCAAGAAAGAAGAAGGCTGGAAAAGTTTCTCTGGGAAAAGATAAAAATCGCCTGAGCTGCGCTGCTGCTCTGCTGCTGCTGCTTCTGATGCTGGTGCTGGTGCTTGGTTTTTAACGCGACGATTCGACGACCACCACACTTGTTCACTCAAATGTCGACAATTTGAATGATGATTGTTTATCTAATAAATTGTTATGCGAGAGTGATATATGAATGACATGAGATTTTCGTCGATAAATAAACGAGGCGAGCTGTGGTGATGGTGTGGACAGTGAAACGAGGAGATTCGTATTGACTAATCAGTGGCAGTTGTTAGATTTGAATTAAGGAGTGTCTCTGTCCATCCCAGGGGCGGAAGTGAAAGTGTGTAGTCATTCACTTTCCAGATTTTTCTAGAGACTCTATTCACAGTTCGAGTTCGATTCCAAGTCGAAGAAGAAAGCCAAACATAAAATACTGATACGAGATGGAAGCTTTCTCACCACAAAACATGATTTTTCACGATGGAAAAAGCAGAGCAATATAGCAGCAAGTATACAATGCGTCTTTTGGTAAAATTATGAGTGAAAAAATATAAAATAAGAATGCACCACCCTACGACATCCAAAAAGCGACAGGATGAAGTGCATTGGAACTTTGAAAGATTTTGGACCGGCTTCAAACATTTTCTACCATGAGAGTGTAACATTTTTATAAACCTATCATTCCTTTTAAAAGCGGAGCTGTGGCATTAAGCAAAACAATCTTTAACTACTGTTGTTCTATTACGCTTGAGAAGTATAACTCCTTAGGATTATTTACAAGCACACAGACAATTTGAGATTCGATAAATTTTTGAATTGGCTTTTGATTTTGTACACAGGGACAAGCTATATCTACGCTACGCCAAACACATTCATATTTTTTCGACGCTACAGTCAAAGTTTTTTCATAACTACGCTTTAGCCGCTTTAAGTCAAGAAAACAGTCAGGCTACAAAGCTACACAACTATTACTCTTTCTTTACTGGTGGCGTTACGACCATCGCGATATGTTAAGGATCACAAGGCTTCTACAAATCCGTTTCGTATTTGTGATCTTAAGATCTAGACCCATTCGAATGAGATCTAGACCAACTCGACCTAGTAATTGACCAACTCAACAGAGATCTAGACCAACTTAACCAAGAAATAGACTAACTCGGTCGAAATATAGACACATTCGACCGAGATCTCGATCCATTCAACGGAGATCTAAGCCTATTTGACCGAGATCAACTCGACCAAGAAAACGAACAAATGGAACAAGCTCTAGAACCATTCGAGCGAAATCTAGGCCAACTTGACCGAGATCTAGACCCATCGGACCGAGATCTCCCCCCATCCGATCGAGATCTAGACCAACTCGACCAAGATTTCAACCCATTTGACTGAGATTTCGACAGATTCGAGCGAGATCTAAGCGCATTAGACCGAGATCAACTCGACCGAGATCTAGACCAACTCGACTAAGAAATAGACCAAATCGAACTCGAAGATCTAGACCCATTCGACTGAAATCTAGGCCAACTCGACCGAGATCTAGACCCATCGGACCGAGATCTCGCCCCATTTGATCGAGATCTAGACCCACTCGACCGAGATTTCGACCCATTCGACCGAGATCTCGACAAATTCGACCTAGATCTCGGCCTACTCGACTGAGATCTCGATTCACTCGGCCGATGTCTCGACCCATTCAACCAAGATCTATCCATTCAACCGAGATCTAAACCCATTTGACCAAGATCAACTCGACCAAGAAATATACGAATTCGAACAAGATAAAGAACCATTAGACTGAAATCTAGGCCAACTCGACCGAGATCTAGACCCATCGGACCGAGATCTCGCCCCATTTGATCGAGATCTAGACCCACTCGACCGAGATTTCGACCCATTCGACCGAGATCTCGACCCATTCGACCGAGATCTCGACAAATTCGACCTAGATCTCGGCCTACTCGACTGAGATCTCGATTCACTCGGCCGATATCTCGACCCATTCAACCAAGATCTATCCATTCAACCGAGATCTAAACCCATTTGACCAAGATCAACTCGACCAAGAAATATACGAATTCGAACAAGACCCATTCAACCAAAATCTAGGTCACTTGACCGAAATCTAGGCCCATTAGACAGAGATATCATCCCATTCGATCGAGATCTTGACCAACTCGAATGAGATCTAAACTAAAGCTAAATACACGAAACGGTTACTGATATGCTTTCGAGTTTTGTTTAAAAGCCATATTCACGGCAGACCCCAACTAAATCCAAGCAGTCGAACGCTATTTACTCATGAAAAAGTCGAACTTTATTCACACCAAAATCGCCCTACTTGTGGATAGCAGCTTCAAAACCTTAGGTCTCGCCACATTCTCTACAGTAAAGCTACATCCAAGCTTTATCCATGCTAATAACGCTGCAGTCACGCATATCACTATATCTATGCTTAGTGATCCTATTTTTATCGACGCTACAGCCACTTTACAATCATCATCATACATCATACCTGTACCACAGCTAAGTCTTAATACATCACAACTTTATTCATTAAATTCACAACCAGCTAAATCCTCGCTACAGTTGAGCTATGTCAAAGCTATTTTCATGCAATATATACACTAAATCTGCCCCACAGTCCGCAGTCCGTATCCAATCTACCACTTCATCCAGGCTACCATTCTTTGTCCACTCTACCAGTTTATCAAAGCTTACGCTTTATCCACGCTACCATTTTAAACTTACTACCGCTTCATCCCCTCTAAGGTTACTGTTCAGAAATGATTATTTTTCTTATTTAATTTGCAAATTTTAATCTAACTATTTAAATGATAAATATTTTGTCAATGCTTTATGTTAATTACTTGCCAAACATATCGTAAATTACCCTATGTATTTTCTTAACATCTTAATCCATGGTTGGTTGTTCAAGTTTATCTCTTTAAATCCTTATCTTAATCCACTTGTTATTCACATTTAGTGCATAGAGTTTGCATAGACCTATGCTTTCAATGCAATGTCAATTTTTTATGCATAATTATGTTGATTGCCTAAATTCTTTTTGTAGCATCGGTGCATTTGCTTAGCACTCGATATAATCACTTTGCCAGCAACCACCAACCAGTTTACTTGCTCATTGTCTTGATCCGTGAAATAAATTTATAACGTTTTGAAAATTTGTGTTTAACATTATTTCATTGCTGATCAAAGTTGGTCCTTCGAGCCGGATTTTAGTAATTTTGAAATAATTTAATCTAATCATTTGGAACAATTTTGGAGCTGTTGGTGGCTACTTGGACTTGTACATTGGAGTTGGACACGAGGCAATCCACATTGGTACCAGGTAAACTGTATCGTGTATATATATATATATTCGCTGGATTTTTGCTGTGTCTGCTGTTGAGATTAGTTTTTACTATTTCTGCTGATTGAAAATTGATTTTTTGCTGTTACTGCTGGGGTTTATTGGTTGTTGTGAGGTGCATTTGGATAAAACCCATCGTTTTGGATATCGGTCAGTGAAAATCAGATTTTTGCCTGAAATACAAACCAGACGTGTGTCGAACTCATAACCTTGTTTGAATCATGAATATTTTGAAGCAATCGCGTGGACACTTAAAAGGTGCTATTACTCGTGCTCATTCATTTATTATGGAGGTGAGAGTCGATGATGTTGAAATGTTAGAAACGCGTTTGGAACGTTTAGAGGAATCGTGGAAATCTTTCTGTTCGAATCAAAGTAAACTATTTGAATATTGCGCGGAAGAGGGTTACGTCGACCCTGAAATTGACTTTGAAAACTCGGAAACTAAGTATTTAGAAGCGAAAAGTGCCTTTTTGAAAGGAATTAGAAGACTTAAACCGTCGATTTCTCTCACGGGTAGTCTGGTCGAGCAAAATTGTTCATCTGGCTCTTCTGCAAAGGAGATTTGTTCGGAAGTTGAACTACCCAAATTCAAAATACCACCCTTTGGTGGCGACTATCGACAATGGCCGGAATTTCGCGATATGTTTCTCGGGAGTGTCGGTTGCAAGAAACTATCTGGTGCTCAGAAAATGCGTTACCTAAAATCGTTCTTGGAAAATGATGCCGCGAAACTTTTGAATGGAATTGAGATTTCAGACGTGAACTATGAAGAAGCGTGGCACAAACTTGAAGACCGCTATGATAAACCGTTATACCTCGTTAACAGTTATATCGAAAGCTTTCTGAAAATTCCCAGTGTAGTGGTTGCGGATAGTGGACATTTGCGTCGGTTAGTCGATAAATCGGACGAGGTGATTCGTGGGTTAAAGGCGGTTAAAAAGGAAGGAAGAGATCCGTGGCTTATATTTCTTTTGCTCGAAAAAATAGACTATGATACGCGAAAGGCTTGGTCTCTTCATACTAACAATTCCGAATCTGAAACTATAGATCAGCTTTTAAAATTTTTGGGAAAACGGTGCGATGCCTTAGAGGCATGCGCCAGTAAGACAAGTGACTCGAAATTTTCTGGAAATAGGCATAAAACGCGTTACAATAGTGCTTCGAATAACATTAAGAGTCTTGCGGTTGCTAAACAAGTATGTCCGATGTGTAATGAAAATCATTTTCTTCCACAGTGCCCAAAGTTTATCGATCTGCCCATTCCGTCTCGCCGATCCTTTGCTCGAGATCAAAGGTTGTGCTACAGATGTTTAGGTAGTAATCATTCGGCTTCTCGTTGTCGTTCGAAAGGCCGTTGTCCTCATTGTCATGTCCGCCATCATGCACTCGTCCACATAGATTCAGGATCGCCTGCTGTCGAAAATAATAATATAAATTTGAATGTAGGCCAAGCTTCCACAACTAATAATTCGGTTTCGATTGCCAGTCATCATTCGCATAATGAAATTCGCCCCTCTGGGATTTTGCCCACTGTAGTTGCGCTGGTCATGAACGTATCAGGCCAAGCTTATCCGTGTCGCATGTTACTAGACACCGGCTCTCAAGCGTCTTTTGTAACGGAAGATTTGGTTAAGAAATTAGGTCTTCGTCGACGTCATGCTCGTCTCCCAATATCAGGGATCTCTTCGATAGAAGCTTGTGTAACTCAAGGTGTCGTTTCGGTCAATCTTAAGTCTTGTGTTGATTCCAATGAAGTGGCAGTGGAAGCTTTCATTTTGAATCGCATTACTACAAATACTCCTTTGAGATCGTTTAAACTTGATCCGTCTTTTCCCGTGCATAATTTGAACTTGGCTGATCCAGGATTTAACAAGCCAGGTCCCATTGACATTTTACTTGGATCTGATAAGGCTTGGAGCATTTTGCGTGAGGGTAAACGCACAGACAAGACTGGTAACTTGGTTGCCCATAATACTACCTTTGGTTGGGTGATAACTGGTCGTACTCCCAGCGAGGGACTTGTTTCGCTACGAGTTGGAATTGATGAGGATGTTGATGTTCTTTTGAGGTCTTTTTGGGAAATTGAAGATATTGATCCCAAAGTGCATTCGTTGGAATCAAATGATTTTGTAGACAACCATTTTGTAAACACATACTCGCGTGCGCCTGACAACAAATACATCGTCAAGCTGCCCTTTCGCCACAAGGATATAATTTTTTCTAACACTCTATCTGGCGCTTTGTCAAGGCTGTTTTCAATGGAACGTCGTTTCGCACGTCAACCAAATCTTCGCGAGGAATATTGCTGTTTCATGAGGGCTTATTTGGCATTAGGTCATATGGAGAAAATTCCAGAAAACGAGGTTGAACCATCGTCTGGGATGGTTTTTTATTTACCGCATCATGCCGTCGTAACAAACAAATTGCGTGTTGTTTTTGATGGGTCTCATCGAGATGGAAAGGGTGTTAGTCTCAATGAAGAGCTGCATGTAGGACCTCCTCTTCAGCGGAACCTTATCAACGTTTGCCTGAGGTTTAGGATCCACAAATATGTTTTTGTCGCCGACATCGTAAAGATGTTCAGGCAAATTTGGATAGATCCAAAGCAGCGGGATTTTCAGCGCATTGTGTGGCGCGAGAATTTCACTGAACCGGTTGGACATTATCGATTGCGTACCGTCACATACGGTACTTCACCTGCTCCGTTTTTGGCAATGAGAGTTTTGAAACAGCTTGCCCTGGACTACAAGGATCAGTTTCCTATTGCCTCACTTTCTGTTTTGGATGATTGTTATGTCGACGACATCATGACTGGAGCAGAATCGGTTAGCAAAATTTTGGAGCTTAAAAATGAACTCGTTAAACTGTTGGCTTGTGGAGGGTTAGAGTTGAGTAAATGGAGTTCTAATTGTTGGCCAGTGTTAGAATGAACCAGTTCCGAATCCACAATTTCACTTGATCGTGAATCTTCAAATAATTGGACTAAGGTTCTTGGATTAATTTGGAATCCTCATCGTGACATTTTCACCTACAAAATCTCTATTAAGGATTCATCGTCGACGCCTACTAAGAGGATGTTGCTGTCGGAGATTTCCAAAATTTTTGACCCTTTAGGCTTTCTGGCTCCTTCCACCATCTTGTTGAAATTGTTATTT
Organism: Melanostoma scalare; assembly: GCA_949752695.1. Lineage (NCBI taxonomy): Eukaryota > Metazoa > Arthropoda > Insecta > Diptera > Syrphidae > Melanostoma > Melanostoma scalare. The sequence goes on along the minus strand of OX456984.1, from coordinate 55,751,823 downwards.
CAGGAGTTTTTATTTATTTATTTATTTATTTATCAATTAGAGTTTACAATCTCAAATAGACTTACGAAATAGGCAAAATAACTAGAAACAAGATAAAGCTATATATACTATAACGTTACATAATTCAATTAGTTAAAAAGTGCAGACTTAACATATTTTTAAAAGAGTTTCTACTCAAATGAAAATTGAAATCAATGCTATTAGACACATTATTAATCTCCCTGACACTGCGAGTAATGGGTTCATTGAAAGCATAATTGACTCTATGAGTATTTTCTCGGAGAAGGGGACGGCTTCTTAGTTCTCGTGAAGGAGCATATAAATCTATTAGCGATAACAAAGAAGGACAATCAATATGATAAGATAAAATGTCATTGATAAAATTTATAGCGAACATCTTACGGCGGTTTTCTAAACTCTGAATACCAATAAGCTGACATCTTACATTATATGAAGGCATTTCAATGTTCCACCTTAATTTGTTTACTACAAATCTTGTAAATTTTTTTTGAACATTTTCAATTCTTTTAATATGAACGTTGTACTGAGGGTTCCATACTACGCAGCAATATTCAAGGATTGACCTAACATACGCCACGTATAAGGCTTTAAGAGCGTAAGGGTCACTTAGATCAAAAGAATTTCGTGAGACAAATCCCAACATAGAATTGGCTTTATTCACTACGAATTCAATATGATGAATAAAGTTAAGCTTATAGTCAAAAATGACTCCAAGATCTTTTTTCACAGAAACTCTATCTAGAACGTGGTTTTGGATGCTATAATCGTAAATGATAGTTAACATACGACGTGTAAACGAAAAACACTGACATTTAGATATATTTAGAGCTAATTGGTTTGTATTGCACCAATTGATAAGATTTAAAATATCATTATGGAGAAGCCTGCAGTCTGTTAAATTTTCAATACATCTAAAGAATTTTAAATCATCTGCAAACATAAGAGGCATCGAGTTTTTAAGGACACTAGGTAAGTCATTAATAAAAATAAGGAACAGAATTGGACCTAAATGACTACCTTGTGGAACGCCGGAAGTTACCGAAAAAGGATTGGATATAATCGAATCAATTGAAACATGTTGACTGCGTCCTATCAGATAGCTTGACATCCATTTAAGCAGGTATTGAATGAAAACCTATGTATTCTAATTTTTTTAATAGAATTTTATGATGCACCCTATCAAACGCCTTTGCAAAGTCTGTATAGATAACGTCGACTTGGTGACCCATTTCCAAGGAATTAAGAATAAAATTAGTGAAAATGGTTAGGTTGGTGGAAGTAGATCTCCCTGATACAAACCCATGTTGAAAAGGGGATATTGTTTCTTTTAATAAAAATTTCAATTTATCGCAAACTATTTTTTCAAATACTTTAGGTATTGAAGACAGTTTACTAATAGGACGATAATTAGTTATTTCTTGTTTAGATCCAGTTTTGTGAATAGGAATAACGAAGGACGTTTTCCATTCGGGCAGAAATTCACCATATGTTATAGAGCAATTAAATATAAAACATAAAAGTCTTGAGATGGCAGTTGCACATTTTTTTAATAAAATTGGTGGAATTTCATCAGGACCGGAGTTGGAATCTTCATTTAGACCAGATAGAGCCATTTCTACTTCTAATTCGTCAATATTTAAGTGGCCTAGGCTTAAATTATTTATGGACGGACTTAGAGAAGTGCTAAAAACATTATTTGAATCAATATAATTTGATTTAAAAAATTTTGCAAACGCATCACAGATGGTTGGCAAACTAGTTAAAGTCAAACCTAGATATTGCATATTTTTAGGAATACCATTAGATTTTTTTTTTTTATTTTTAATGAAAGTCCAAAAACATTTGCTGTTGTCTTTTAACTTGGATTCCATTGAATAAATATATTGTTTATATAAAAATTTATTAAGAACACTGAAACTTTTTTCGATATCATTGTAAATACTGCGCAAACTGGCATCAGATGGAAACTTACGTAATAATTTATACGCTTTATTTTTTTTATTATTTAAATTAATCAGACGTTTATTGAACCAAGGAGGTTTAGAGGTATTATTAATTTTAGTTTTGGGCACAAATAGATCGATAGCAGTTTTAAGAGAACTAAGAAAACTGTCGTAAAAACTTGATAGTTCATATGATTGGATCAATGTTGAAGGCAATGGTAAATTATTAATATAACTCGCAATATCATTGAAATTAGCTTTGTTGAAATTATATTTATATTGAAATGGCATTGTTGGTTTGAAAAAGTTAAGTATCTTAAAATCAAAAGTCAAAGCAATGTGATGTTCTGTATTACGAAATATAGGACAAATAGATCTATTTACGGATAAATTTAAGTCTTTATCAACAAATAATAAATCGAGTGTTCTTTGTAATCTATTTTTACAATTATTCATTTGAACCAAATTAACTGAATAAAGGGAATCAATAACAAAAGAATCACATTCACTAATTAAATTAAAAGGAACAAGAAGACCTTCATCAGAGTCAAATATCCAATTTATATTCGGCAAGTTAAAATCACCTACTAAAATTACGTTTTGATTACTATTAATCATTGAAATATAATGAATACAGTTATTAATGTGATCTATATATAACTCTAGTTGGCTCTTTGGCGGTATATAACTCAAAATTATAAAAATATCTTTTTTGCAATCTAATGATATCTTGACAATAATTTGATCAATGTCAAAAGATGAAATATTATATGTTGGCAATGACATTTCAGTACATGCATATATAGATCTTACTGTTATGGGCACATTCAGCGAAACTCGGATGGGATGATCCCTTGCCTAAGGCGATAGCCGATAAATGGAATTCTTATCGAGAAAAATTGATTTTGTTTGAAAAGGTTGAGATTTTTCGAAGGTGTACTGGGAATGCAGACGGTCTTGAGCTGATCGGATTCTCTGACGCGTCCGAAAAAGCATACTCAGCCGTACTCTACGCAAGAAGTCTTACTGAAACTGGCGAAATCAAAATTCAACTTATTTCTGCGAAAACTCGCGTCGCTCCAATTAAGCAACTTACCATTCCTCGTCTGGAACTATGTGGAGCCTTGCTGCTTAGTCGTTTGGTACAACTCGTAAAAAATTCTTTGAACTGTAGAATTATTCAAACCTTTGCATTTTGCGATTCGCAAATTGTGTTAGCCTGGCTGTCCGCATCCCCCCGTCGTTGGAATACGTTCGTTGCCAATCGCACTTCGGAAATCCTTGGTACTCTACCCCGCTGTCATTGGAACTACATTCGGTCTGAGGAGAATCCTGCGGATTGCGCGTCAAGAGGCGTAATTCCTGATAAATTACTCGAGCTAGATATTTGGTGGAAAGGACCAGAATGGCTTTCAAGAAGTTATGAGTGTTGGCCAATATCTACGGAGAGCGATGAACTGGAGGGAGTTCCGGAGAGTAGGAAAGAAACGATAGTTGCCAATGTTTCGTCTACCCATGAAGACTTCCTTGAGAGACTTTGCAAACGTATTTCTTCGTGGGATAGTATCATTCGCGTTGTAGCGACATTTGTTCGGCGAGCCAAAAATACTAAGCTTCGTGCTGGAGAGCGATTCCAAGGTTATCTGCGTTCCTCTGAATTGCTTTATGCAAAGCAAAAATGTTTGAAATGGGCTCAGAAAGAGTTAGAACAAGAAATATCGGCCTTAAGAGAAAATAAATGCGTCTCCAATTCTTCAAAACTCTCCTCGTTGGCTCCTTTTGTTGATGATGATGGTTTACTTCGTGTGGGAGGCAGAATTTCCAAGGCCGTCGATGTTTCTTTCAGCATAAAACACCCGGTTATATTGCCAAAAACTCATTTATTATCCAAACTTCTTCTTAAAAGCTTTCATTTGAGATTTCTTCATGCTGGGGTTTCGGAGCTTTTCTCCATAGTGCGCCAGGAGTTTTGGATTTTGGGAAGCAGAAATCTTATACGGAAGGTCGTCCATGACTGTATGGGTTGTTTCCGTCAACGGCAAGCCACATCACAGCAGCTGATGGGAGATCTGCCATCTTCGCGGCTTTCACCATCCTTCGCCTTTGATCAAACTGGATGTGACTATGCAGGCCCCATTACTCTTCGTTTAGCCAGAGGAAGAAACCCTAAGTTTGTAAAAGGCTACTTCGCCATCTTTGTGTGCATGGCAACGAAGGCCTTGCATCTGGAAGTGGTTAATGACTTGTCAACAGAAGCGTTTTTAGCGGCTTTGCGGAGATTCATCGCTAGGAGGGGAAAGTGCAGTGTTATCTACACAGACAATGGTACAAACTTCCGTGGAGCTGCCAACACCTTGTCGGAGTGGTACAAATTGGTTCGGTCGGAAAACCATAACGCGAAAATTTCGAGAACGTTGGCGACGGACAGCATTAGGTGGGAGTTTATTCCACCTCACAGCCCTCACTTTGGAGGGCTTTGGGAAGCGGGCGTTAAAAGTGTAAAGCACCATCTTCGTAGGGTGATAGGGAACAATTCTTTGACCTTTGAAGAAATGACTACGCTGCTCTCTCAAATTGAATCTTTGCTAAATTCTAGGCCACTTTGTTCTATTTCCGATTCAGATCTGAACCCTCTAACTCCTTCTCATTTCATTATAGGCCGACCGTACACAGCAGTCCCGGAGCCAAGCAGCCTTGAAGTTCCAATTAATCGGCTTGGTAGATGGCAATTAGTGCAGAACATGCTCCAAGGTTTCTGGCAGCGTTGGCACTGCGACTACCTCACGTCATTGCAACAACGTCCAAAATGGCAGAAGAAGACAAAAAACTTCGAAGTTGGCGATTTGGTTGTTATCAAGGAACAGAATTTGCCTCCATCAAAATGGGCCTTGGGGCGAATCGAAATTCTCCATCCGGGCGAAGACGGCCTTGTACGAGTGGTGTCTCTACGAACCAAAAACGGCATGTTCAAACGCCCAATAACCAAGCTGGCTATCTTACCATGTTCCTGAATTCCTTCAGGGGGGCCGGCGTGTTCAGAAATGATTATTTTTCTTATTTAATTTGCAAATTTTAATCTAACTATTTAAATGATAAATATTTTGTCAATGCTTTATGTTAATTACTTGCCAAACATATCGTAAATTACCCTATGTATTTTCTTAACATCTTAATCCATGGTTGGTTGTTCAAGCTTATCTCTTTAAATCCTTATCTTAATCCACTTGTTACTCACATTTAGTGCATAGAGTTTGCATAGACCTATGCTTTCAATGCAATGTCAATTTTTTATGCATAATTATGTTGATTGCCTAAATTCTTTTTGTAGCATCGGTGCATTTGCTTAGCACTCGATATAATCACTTTGCCAGCAACCACCAACCAGTTTACTTGCTCATTGTCTTGATCCGTGAAATAAATTTATAACGTTTTGAAAATTTGTGTTTAACATTATTTCATTGCTGATCAGTTACTCTGCATCGATCGGCGCAGAACCGATTGCTTATACAATATAATCATTTGATGACAGTCTCACAACTGAACTATCTACTCCCACTTAAAAAACCTTAGTCTTGTCTATCTAACAACAATAGACCAACAAACAAAGAACAAATACCAAAAATTTAGCAAGTTTTGCATTTTTTTAAAGAGTCAGGTAGCTAAAGTAAATGATAATAAGACTTTGGCCATTTCCTTGCACTTTTTTTTCTATATATTATTTAAAAAATTTCTTAATACTCATCATCCAACACCCGAGTACAAAAAACGAATTTCAGAAATAATTTTAAAGTGCCCGGAAGTTTGGCTAATGAACAAATTAAGCTAATCCCCCGTCGCGTATAACTATTACCATTTGTATCAATCAATCACCCAGCCAGCAACCAAATATATAAATCCATCAGTATCGAACCATAAAACCACGCACATCCACCAAACTATGTATCCATCAACACCCGTGTATTTAGTTTAAAACAATTAAGTTGCAATGGCTGCTTCCGTTTTGCCATTCAATTACAAAGTACAAATGGCAAGTGAAAAATCTGTCTTATCTGTTCATGTGGTCACCTTTTTCGCACAGCACACTATATGCAGAGCAGGTTGTCATTTGTGGCTATGTTGCACCAGCACAACCAAACAACACGCATTTTAGTTTTCCAGTAGGATTTGCTCTAACCGTTCTGTGCGGATCTTTGTTTATTTAAAAACCAATGATTTTCAATGTTTACGGACGCCTGCCGAGGTCTGCAACACATTTACGACTCAATATTCAATGCACTTATAATTGCTATTCGAAAAGTATGTTTTCATATATCGCGTTCTCTGGGCCATCATACCAATTCAGTGTTGTTTTTCTCAAAAGGCAATAGGCCACTTGTGTCTGTGGTGTATTTGCATTCCAGTACATCATTTGGATTATAAGAACCAGAAAAGCAGGCCCGTAGCAAAAATTATTAAGAAAAATTACGGCATCAGCGATGGAATGAGTGAGTGGCACTTTTCTTTCAAAATTCACTCGAAGTCTCATAATTTCAGTCGGCTGTTCATTTCTTCAGTCGAATTCCGTTCGATTGCTGATGAGAGAATGTCAAATTATGTTCCAAGACTGCTTGATTACGTGAGTGGCAACATAATTCAGTTACGTATCAAGTATCTCTCGTTATCGTGTGCTGGAGTTCGGTCCCAAGTTCAAGAGTCAAGTTTATAGTTTTTTTCATTTGCTCTTATTCAAGCTGATCGGAGAAGTCTCAAAATGTTTTCAACGTAAGCATGCTAAATATTAGGCTTATGTCATTTCAGCTCACTTCGTTCGGAATCGGCAAAAATTAGTAGGTTCCTTCCATTCCTCTCTGGGGCTCCCTAAGCATTGCTGATGTGCTATATTTTTATTTTTCCGAAACTAAAGCCACTAAGACGAAAGAATAAGCACACAGCGATGAAAAATGTTTTCTAGTTTCGTTTCGAGAAAGGAGAACTGAAGACCCCTCGTCACGTCGGTTGCCAGCCCTGTGGCAAAGAATTCCAACACATCTCGGTGTTTCCATCAACGACGCGATCATTCAGTAGGAAATCTCTAAACGTCTACCATTCCATCGACGATGATGGGTTGGTCTTCAAGATTTGCCATCATGCAGCAGGTGCCAATGGATGAAGTTGCAGTTTGAGTAAGAATAATAATTTCACTTACACCGGGCGCAATATACACATATTCAAAAAATCCATCCTAATCCATTCGTGAAACTGCCGCTCATCCCAGGGAGGATCATCGGTTTGATGATCATGTTTGGATTTCTATTGCAACACGTCTATCCGATGGCCGGTTGATGGATGATTTGTTTATTTTCTCTTACGGAATAATTGATTTTTTTTTCCTCTTCTTCTTCGTTTTTATTATTTAAGTGTGTGTTTTGGGAATACCATGCTCGGAGGGGGTAGAATATAAATTTCGAAAAATTTAACAATAATTTCCGTGTGTTGTTGGTGTTTTTAGATGGACCAGAATGGAGAAACCATCGATCGGTGATGCTCATGATGATGATGATTATGATGATGGGTAGAAGCGTAAGCGAGAGTGTTTTGTTTTGTAGCTATAAGAGTGCAAGATGTTGTTGGATGATTTGAAACAGTTGGAGTTCCAAGATATATTTCATTTTGAGTACGTGTAAGTTGATTGTTTTGAAAGGCATTGTTTTTAAATTGTTGAATTATGAAAGATTTAGTTTTTGGAATTTATGAAGTGATTTACAATGAAATGTGGTTGTGGGGGGTGGGGGAGAAGTTTGGAGGAAATTTTGAAATGCAAACAAATAACACAAAATGTTGCTGTTTAATTTATTAACACAAAAATGGTTGTGTTGATGCTCAGCTAAAGCGAACGGAGCTGGAGAAGTTTCAGCGGCTTTTGTGATTTGTGGTCTTCCAATGATGCAAAACAGGCGTCGGACTACAAGAAAGTTTTACCGAAGCTTTACCGAAGTCTTATTCTATTAAACTACGTTAATGAGGAAGTTCTTGAAATTCAAAAGACTCAAGGCAACCCAAGGAACCAACATAATACAGAGAACAGAGCCAAACGAACCATTTATGGTAGGAAAGGAGGAGTCCAGCCGGTCTCCATTGCAACCTCCACTTAAATTATTAACTAGGCTAGCTATTGCAAGACACTTGCATCACTGCTTCCTCATCACTCAACGATCGCATTCACATATCACATCCAGCCACCATGCCACTTGTCATCATCACCATTCGGATTGTAATATTTCTCTTCGGGCAGGCAAAATTTGCATACACGCCAAACGGCAACTAACAATTGCAAGTCAAGACAAAACATATACACAACAACAGAGTAGTCTACATTTGACGCTGCCACTACGAAACCAAACAAGCAACGACGACATGAAAATTCCAAAACCAAATACTTCTCGGCACCTTTCGCACAGCCAGCTGAAGTTACCATCACCATCATCAAGCCACCAGGTTGCTATGTCCAAATGCATTTTGGAGGAGATTTTCTTGTTCAGATTAAGAAAAGCCTCACTACCGTTTTCAGAAATGTGCTGACGACGAAGACGAAGACGACGACCAAGACGAAGACTTGAATGCGATGATGATGATGAGGATCACATGGTGGCTCACCAACTATGGCCAATGCTAATGCTCTCCGCAGCCGATGTATTCATTTTTATAGCTAGGGCATTGAATGAAGGCACCTTAAAGCAGTCACAGAAGAGACACCAAGCGAGAGGGAGAAGAAAACTAATTACACTGATTTATGTGTCCATTGTTTATTGTTTCGGGATCAAGGCATCCGTACGTAAGTACGTACGTACGAACCTACGTACTGCGATCACATTATGCACCACGAGACGACAACATATCCAAGGCATAGATCGCTGCTTCCAGAGGCACCACCACAACAAACATAAAATGCCACAAATGCCATCGATGGATGTGCCCAAAAGTGGCTAGCTTTAGTTTCAGCCATAAGGGAATCAGGTAGCGCTTACTTCTGTATGGTGCTGCAATGTTTGCCAACTTGGATGTTGTGGTGATTTGATGATGGTGAAGGCAGGCTGCAGCTATATGGATGGGTGGTAGTATAAGGTTCAGGCATTGTTTACCTGCTCGGGGTTATTTGTTTTGTTCTGTTTTCTGTAATTTTTTTTTTTTATTTTTTTGAATTCACTGACTACAAAGATGGCCACCATCAATGGTATTGGCAATTTTGCTCCAGAAACTAGACTTGGAAGGTTTGTGATTCAAGTTGCACTGTCTTTGTGGCAGGCACTGCGGAACAGTAACTAAGTGCACGCCTCTTTTGGCTGGCATTGGAGGACTAGCACAGCGAATCCGTCTCAAGATTTCCATTTATGGATGGCAGAGTTTGTTTGACATCTTACGTAAAAGAGTCTTGGCAAAACATGGCGATCGTCACAAAGGGTATCATCAGTTTACGATTCTGGTTCTGGTTTAGTCAGGGTAAATGGCAAAGAAATTTAGATTTGTGTAAAGAAGAAGACAATGATTTATTGTTAAATTAATGAATAAGGCAGTTTTATATTCCAAATTCGGTAAAAGGCTTTCCTATTAAAAAATGTAATTACCACGAAAGCCCATAGTCCTGATGTTGTATGAATACAATTATGTGAACGCTCAGTAGAAAGCAATGGTGCGACCTTCAATTTGAAAGTGGACACTAAACAATGACTTTTTACGCACTTGATATTCATCAACATTTAGGGTCCCCGCAAGTCACAATCGGCCGATAGTTTGGTCGGGTTGGACTGTTAGCGCGCACACTACGCCAACTAAACAGTTGGTTGGTGCTGAGTGCGCAGACTAGACAACTAGAAAGTTTGCCGATATTTAAGTTTGAACGCAGTTGAGAAGCCCATCAAACTTATTTATCGGCCCATACCAAATCGTTGTAGTATTCGGACTTGCATACATCCTCATACTGATTATAAGCCCGACCAAACTATCGCCCGATAGAAAGTTTGTGGTTTGCGGGGACCCTTGGATTGGACTGTTTTCCGAAAGTACATTGCAAAAGAAGCTGCGGAAGGAACAGACCTGTGCCTACTCAGGTGGTGCAGCCCTGTGAGAGAGGACCTCAACCAACTAAGACGGCAAAATTGAAAAAAAGTGGCCCGAAATAAAAATTGTTGGCGAAAGATGTTGGTAAAGGCTCAGGTTCGCCGGACTGTAACGCCTACTTAAGCAGGTAAGAAAGAAAGTGTTAATAGTTTTTGCTTTAATTCCATCCTTCAATGCAGTTTCTGGTTCGTGGTTCTTAGCTCTTGGCTCTTGGGTATTGATTCTTGGCTTTTTGCTTCTGGCTTTTGGCTTTTGGTTTTCGATTCTATGCTCTATGCTTTTGGCTCTCTGTTCCTGTCTTCTTGGCTATTGCCTCTTGAGACTTGGCTCTTGAATCTTGGAACTAGGGTATTTCATCTTGACTCTTGGCTCGTGGCTCTTGGCTCTTGGCTCTTGGCTCTTGACTCTTGACTCTTGACTCTTGACTCTTGACTCTTGACTCTTGACTCTTGACTCTTGACTCTTGACTCATGACTCTTGACTCTTGACTTTTGGCTTTTGGCTCTTGGCTCTTGGCTCTTGGCTCTTGGCTCTTGGCTCTTGGCTCTTGGCTCTTGGCTCTTGTGAATCTATAAGCTTGGCTTTTGGCTCTGGGTTTCTGGCTCTTACGTCTTGGTCCTTCGATCTCGGCTTTTTTCCAATTCAATTGAGTTTTCCCCATTCATCACTGTTTTTTAACTCCTCTAGTGTTTTCTCTTTTGCTTGCGGATTTGTCATTAGAGATAGACTCAGGGGTCAGGGATAAGGTGATTAGCCTAAATCCAGCGCATAATGACCATCCGCATCAGGGCTAAATTCGCCAGCATTAGCCTAATATACACCCACGCCCCCACAGAAGAGAAAAACGACAATTCCAAAGACTGTTTCTACAAACTCCTCGAAGAAACATGAGCAGTGCCCTAGACATGAAGTGAAAATCGTACTTGGGGATTTTAACGCAAAACTAGGGGGTACATGGCGATCTCCAGATCAATCTACCGTCATCCAAATTGACCATGTTGCGATCGACGAAGGCACTCTTCCAGTGTTTTAGATGTCCGAACTTTCCGAGGGGCCAACTTTGACTCGGACCACTAACTTGTCGTAGCCACGGTACGTATGAGGATACCTTGTTCACGACTCGCAAGAACTAACGCTGTGAAGAGATATGACGCCGGAAAACTACAATCGCAGGAGATCGCCAATGCCTTTTATAATCGAGAGTCCCTTCAATTATCCTTGAATCCTATGCCACCAGCATTAAGCATTGAAGACCAGTGGCAGCAATGCCAAGAACCCATCAGAGCCGCTGACTTTGAGGTTAAGGAGACTGTGAGTATAAGTGCTTTTAATTTCATATTTTATGATCCAATTTAACTCTATGTAAAGGGTGTTCTTTTTAGAGGTATAGAGCTTCGAATTAAAATAAAACACAAGAAAATCGTTTTAATAGCCATCAATCAAGCTTTATTGGAAGGATAATCTTATGCCATTAATGTTTTAATATGATTTCGGGCATGGGGCCGCCGCGGCTGGCTCGAATAAAGCCAAGTCTAAAGGTCCGATTTTCAACCACTTTTTCAGCTTCCAAGTCCCCTAACGTTTCTGATTTGTTGACGTAGACGAGCGACTTCACATATCCCAAAGACAAGAGTCCAATGGTGTCAAAATACATGATCTTGGTGGCCAATCGACAGGTCTATTCAACGAAATTATTCGCTCATCGAATGTTTCCTTCAATAAATCGATTGCGACTTGCGCTGTGTGGCATGTAGCGCCTTCTTGTTGGAACCACATCTCATCCACATTCATGCCATCCAATTAGTTAACAAAAAAGTGGGTTATCATAGCTCTATGCCGATCTCCATTAACGGTAACTGGCTCGCCAGCATCAATTCGGAAGAAGTATGGCCCAATGACTCCACCAGCCCATAGAGTACACCAAATCGTCAGTTTTTGTGGATGTAATGGCGTCTCAAGGTACTCATATGGATTCGCTTCACTCCAAATGCGGCAACTTTGCTTGTTGACGTAACCATTCCACTAAAAATAAGCCTCATAACTGAACAAAATTTTACCATGAAAATCAGCGTCGAGATCAATCTCATTTTCGGCCAATACACCAAAGTCACAACGCATTGCATGGTCTCATGGCTTTAATTCCTGCACAAGCTGGATCTTGTAAGGTCGTAAGCCAAGATCTTTGTGCAAAATCTTCCATAAAGTTGACGGACAAAGCTCCAACTGCTGTGCACGGTGGCGAATCGATACATTCGGGTTCTCTTCAACACTTTGCTCTACAGCGGCATTTGTTTCTTCGGTGCCCACTGTTCGACGCTTCTGCGGATGAGTATTACCACATAAAGTAAGCGTAAGGCGAAAACGATCCATGGTCCGAATTAATTGCTCTGATGGATGATTAAGTCGACCATAAAATAGACGGAACTTGCGGATTGAACCATTATTTTCGAAGTAAAATTGCAATTTGCAAGCGTTGCACTTTTGTCAACCTGTTCATGATAAAATGGCAAACCAAATTAAACATAAATGACCAATTCGACCAATAGATGTCAGTTTTATCCTTACTCGAAAAACCAGTCTCTAAAAAAAACACCCGATACATGTGCATAGCTATAGTCTATAGAAAAAGTGTATTCTTCGGGTGTTATCAAAGAGCCTCGACCCACCAAAATATCTATAAAAGCTTTAAAGAGAAAATACTTGTTGGATTTATCTCAATTGTAAAATTAAAAATTATCAATGAGAGGATAGATACAGAGGGTTAAATTTCCACAGTACTTAATTCCTAGCTAGTTTCTTTCGTTGATTCTCTCATCAATGGCTTCCTTCATATAAACATCGACAAACCATAACAACTAGCTGAAGTGCAATGAAAACAAATAAATCGAAATGTCTTAATGTAAGTGCTTCTTATTCATTCAAAACAGCCTACATTTTAGAAGGGAATTTATGACTTTAATGTCAGTCAAACTATTTAACATGATTGCTTCAGAGATTTTCCTTTAATTTTCTTCCCAATTACTTTGGAGCCAAAGGAGAGAAAAAATAATAAAAATCAAAAGGAAAAAAAAAAATTTGATTTCAAAAAGCCATCTTGCTCATCCCAAAAAAGGATTAGACGAGAAAAACCAACACCAAACACACTGAATAGCGCTAAGAGCTGAACGTTGAAGAAGCGTATGTTTGCCCGTCGGCGACAACTTTTCGCTCTCGCAAAGGAACCAAAAAGAAACTGATTCGAGATGAAGGAAATTTGCTTGTAATCTCGTAATTAAAATCATCCCCTTTGGCTAATTAAAAAATCTTAGTTCTTACACTCTTCTTTTGTTGAGATGGTTTAAGTATGAATAGGTATAGGTATAAGATGCCTCCTCCTCTGTACTTGTCTTCTCTTTGGCGTGTGTTAAATTTTAGTTTTTTTTGTAAGAACGTTGCCTCTGAGAATGATGCTCTGTCCTATTTATACGCATAGAGAAAAAGTCAGTTTGAGAGGAAAAAGATGGAGTTTTCGAGTAATTGGTATGGGAAAGTAGAAGAAATTTTCGCGATGATTTCTTAATTGTTAGCGAAATGAAGGAATCATTTCCTTTTCTCTTATTTCTGTGCACTCCAATGATGGGTCTGAGACTCTGAGTTGTGATGTGAGAGAAGAAGGCAAGTTCCTTGAGGATATAAAGGAATCCGAAATAGAACTTGAGGTGTTTAAGAATAATATAAATTTACTTCTCAACTTTAAATAAACGCTTGGCATATTCAAAAATACAAATCGAATTTCAAAAATCTGTAGTGTAGCAATAGACTCGGTGTTGAAACTGAGTGGTTAAATGCTTTGAAAATAGTGCTAGCCAAAGTGTGTATAATAGCCCCAACCAATTGAATACAATGACATCACACTATGCGGAATTGAAGCTTTTGAGACACAAACAACGTCAGTTTTGGGCGGCTTAGTTCTTAAGAGAGATGAGAGGCACTTTTTCAGATTGATTAGGCAGTTTCAGAACCCATCCCTTTACCTCAGAATGTAGACGATTAAAAAGAACTAAGTCTTCCATGAATACCTACTTAAAAAAAAAAACTAAACTTGAGCCTGCTTGTAAAATTGTTCCATGCTTCTTCCAATAATCATATTTTCACTTCTTATCCCTAGACTCATGTTCCCTTCTTTGAAAAACCTAGCGATTTGCTCCAACGACCATCCTTCTTTTGATCTCTTTCATCCGAAGATATCCTCAATTATCCTCCTTTCATAAGAAGATATCCTCAAACTGGAGCGCGTTTGGTGAAAATTTTTTCTCCCAGGCATCCAAAGTTTATTTTCATATAACGTGCTCATTTCATCGCGTAATGCTGCGCTAGTTGATATGCCCTTGAGCGCTAACCATCGAGTGACATGCAAATGCTGTGTTTCTACTTGCGAAAAACATCAAGAAAATGAAAACAAAAAAAAAAATCATCCTTGAAGACGTCTCCTGCAGAATCGTAGGACGGTGCGTAGGATGAAAATTCTTCTTATTTAGTCAAAACACAAAGAAGTTTGAATAGAGTCCAAGTTTAGGGAAAGGTTTGTGAAAACACCTTCTACGACCAAACCCAACATACATATTGGATATGATGACTTGAGGAATGAAACTTTTTCATTTTGGACAATGCGGGTATTCTCCGTTCTCTTGCCCCATAGTACGCCATCGCCATGGACTAATTAATTATTAAGAAGCATCTTTCGTCAGTGGGTGATTATGGTCGTCTGTTCTGTTAGATCGCATTCTTTTGTTGCCAAATTCTTCTTAGAGAATATCTTTTCTATCCGGCAATGGTTTTCATATAATAATACGCCGCGAAATTGAATGTATGAGTGTACAGAGAATTCCAACTCCTTTAGAAAGATAGGAAAATCAAAAAGAGGTCTGGAGTTTGCTTGTCATCTTTAGTCCTTTAAGTGAGGAAATTTTAATTAGGAAGGTGAAGAGATGGCTCTTAAGAAAGATGAAATTAATTTTAAATGAACCAAGGCATATTAACGCATTTTAAGTATTTGAATTACTACATATTTCCCTTAAACACTCCCGGTACAAACAAATGCAACGAAATTAACCCTTGGTTGGCCTCACCCATGCGGAACAATCCAAAAAAAGGAAGCTGCGGCCAGCGTAGCGTACCCCAATGGGGGAGTGCTGGTGTGATGCAGTTAAGTGGGTGAGCTCTGATCACTTCTAGGTCACCATCTTCAAATAAATAAGTAAAAAGAAATAGAGTGGCGTAACAAAGCATTAACAACCTCAAAGTCTCACGCATTTCAAGAACCTACCTACAATTTCGTGCCGATTGCGAACGGCTAGATTAGAAAACGATGGCAGTGTGTAATTACTATACTATGATGGGTTTCGACCTTCCCAAGTAAAAGGCGGACAAGATGACCATTACGTCACTGGCACCAGAATAATTGTTAAGACGAAAAAGGAATAAGGATAAAAGGAAAACTTAAAACACATACCGATGACCTTCATATCGGAAGGAAACGACAGTGATACCAGCCAAGCTCTGTAGCTGATTTGACACTACCAGTATATTGACAGAAACCAACTCAGTCCATTTTCAACCCCCCACAAACTTTAGTTCCAGTGAAACTATAAAACCCTCACAATTGACTTAAAGCATTTATGAAACCAGCTTGAAACAAAAACAGTCGGGATGGAAGTTTTGCATTCCGTCAAACACTAAAAGAGGACCACACAAATTTTTTCAGTTTGTGGAAAAGCAAATATTGCATAGGTCGACACAAGTGTGATATGCACTAACCGCTTAACAATACCAAAACCTTATGATTTTCGTAACACGGTGTCTGATATTGAAAACACTGCAGACATTTGCACACTTTGATTGCAAATTTGCCTGGACCTAAAAAAAAGTATGTTTACAGGGAAAGGTAATGCGTATCCGTTCAGTCTAACTTACTTACTAACTTAGGCGGGCATTACAGTTCGTGGTGAGCTTGGGCCTCAACCAACATCCTTCTATAACGACTACGATTTCGGGCGAGCTCTCTCCAGTTTTGCACTCTAAGTCGGTTGAGGTCTTCAACCACTTGATTGCGCCACCTAAGACGAGGTCTTTCCCTTCCGCGATTTTCCTTCAATGTTCTTTCAAAAACCCGTCGAGCTGGAGCGTTCGGGTTCATCCGCTCTGCATGGCCCAACCATTTTAGCCTCGCGATGCGTACTCTTTTGGCTATGCCCATGTCGCGGTACAGCTCATACAGCTCGTTGTTGTATCTTCCTTTCAACACATTGTCTTCGCATACCGGACCAAATATTATTCGGAGAATTTTTCTTTTGAAACGACCAAGGGTTTCCTCATCCGCTTTCGATAAGGTCCATGCTTCCGCGCCGTAAAGCAGGACTGGGATGATCAAGGTCTTATACAGGGTTATCTTGGTTATCTCAATTGCATTCTTAACCCAAAGAAGCAAAGGTTGGCAAGAGTTATTCTCCGTTTGATCTCCACACTGATGTTGTTTTCCGTGTCTATAGAGGATCCTAGGTAGACGAAGTCCTGTACTACCTCTACCTCGAAGCTATGTCTGTCTATTGTGAAGTTTTGTCCAATTCGTCGATGTTCTGTGTCCTTGTTTGATGACAGCATATACTTCGTTTTGACCTCATTAACCATCAAACCCATTTTATCCGCTTCTGTTTTTCAATACTCTCAAAAGCACCTATGACATCACGGTTTTCCGTCCGTTTAGTCAAAAATCGATAATTTTGCAACCAAAAGTCTCTTAAATCTGTTTCTTCCAGAGCGCAGGAATATCAGAGTCTGTTTGACAACTATTGTGAGCTAGAACTAAATTTTTCGTCACCGAAGTTGTTTACCTTTACGAGACCAGATTGACTTACTGACTAGCTTGGCCCGCTCCCAATCTACGAGTTATCACATCTTTCTCAAAGAAGTCTAACATCTTGATGTATTTGTAGATAGCGGGCTACTTTATAATAAACATGTCGAGTCGAAAACTCCCGATGCATTGTCAGTCTTCTTGCAGTGTGAAGGTGCTTATGGTAAAACATGGGCCTCTCGTCGAAAAGTGTATTCTGGATCTATACAGTTATATGGTAAAAGCAATCATATGCTGTTCGTCAAATGTTTGGTGAAACGAACTCTAACGGAAATTTGTGTTGCTTATTTCGACAAATTTGTCTTTTTCGCCTTTTTGACTTACCGAGCTATACACACGCGCTGAATTTCTCTGTCTTAGATAAGTTCATCTGAGATCTGTACTATCGAGACCGTTTGCCGTGTAAGAAAAATGATCTTTGGCACAATTCTCTCTGGAGCTTTGGCAACCGCATAGTACGTTAAGTAGCACATCTTTTAACTCACGTCTATTGGATAAGCGTTGTTTTCAAGACTCAATCGTACTCATACATTTACCAAGGTTTTACTTTCTCTCAGCTTATCCCAAGAATCAGAACCAGAAAAGATTGCTATTGAGTTTTCACCGATGGCTTCAGAGTCGTTAGTTGATCTGTTGTTGGCGTATTCGTGGAGAGTGATGAAATAGGATTGCACATCTTGTTGGGTATAGCTATGCGACATGCGTTCATCTTCCATAAATTACGTTTCGAGTTGTTGTCCTTGGAATAAATATTTGCAGAGAAACGTTAGCATTGTCTCGCGACACTTCTCCCCTTGCTAAGCATTTTAACGTACTGCTAAGCTTAAACGACACTTCCCTCTGTAGATCCTTTGAAAGTAAAGATGGCGCTACGCATTATTCGTTCTACTACCTGGACTTCCTCGAACAAAAAGTTACCAAAACTCATTTATGGTGAGAGCCGATAGCCTAAGACCTTTATTATTACAGCGTCTTCTGGCTTTAGCGAGTTATAACAAATGAAGGTTGACAGCTGAACTGATTGTACAATGGTTCGCTGTTAAGGTCAGAGTGCTCCAGTTAGTTTAAAAAAAAAAACACACAGAAAAGATAAGCCACCGAAGTCTTTGGTGGCTTCTACGACGAAGGAATAAACGTTGCCGAAGCCTTGCTTCATGAAGTACAAAATAATGGTCGAATATTAGCTTACAATGTACCCACTATAAATTGACTAGCGCGCGGGATCAGGTTGCGATGATTGGGTAATTAAGGTTATGCCAGTCAATTCTCCTTGTATAGCTAAACACACAAAGAAGCCTCAAAGGCTTCAGAAGACGGGTTGCATAATGCACCCCTTCAAAACGGATACCATAATGACATGAATTGCCAATGACATTCAATTTCGAATAAATCAAAAAACTCGTTTATAAATCCCAACAACTGCATTTTTTATGAACGAGCTTTGAAGGAGATTTGCGATATTTTCAAATTGTTTTTGCTCTATACCGCTTTTTCAGTTCCACATATAGTGCAGTCAATGAAGCATTTTAAAAAAAATGGTTTTGATCTAGCTTAATATTGTTCTTAGAATACTTTATAAAAAACCAAATTGTTCATTGTTTTACCTGCTACAATTTTGTTCATTATAAAATTTTCGATAAAACGTATAGTTTTGGAGATATTTGCAATAAATAGATGAAAAACGTGAACAAATTGCGAATTTTCAATTGCCAATAACTCGAAAAGTATTGGACTTAACAAAAAACTTTATATTTGTTTTTTTGCTTAAAATTAGGCCTTCTATCGATATCCGAGGTTATTTCGAAAAAAAAAATTCACCCCCGAGAAGGCGTGGCAACCACCCCCAGGGTGTTGGCGGTGTGCAAATCAATATCACTTTTGAATTTAAGGGTAAGATGAGCCTAATTCCAAAATTTCATGCAAATCGGTTCACAGTAAAAAAATTCGGAGGTTGGGCCCTATTTTTCGCTTCATTGACTGCACTAATACACGGAAATTAGATAAAACCAGAGGTTAATCTTCTAAAAGTTAAGAAAGGACTCTCCCTTAAGGCTTAAACCATTCCATCTCGTTGATGTAGGTATAGGTACCTCTTCCCAACTAAAAAATCCATCCTACAGGACACCCGCAATTCCTTAAAAAAAATAAGATGAAAGAAAAAACAACTTCCAGGATATAAAATACTCCCACAGGGAGCTCAAATAATCTTAACTCTTTATTATGCTCGCAAAGTATAACGGACATGATGACCATGTGGACGATGTATACATAGACGGAGAGATTTCATTGTATATACGTCTTCTTCCGAACTTCCTTCCTTTCTGCATCTCCACAATCACATTTTATTTTATGGTTTCAACTGTAATTACTCGACGAAAATAACCGTTAAAAATAATGGTCGATGGTGCTTTTCTACAGAACGGTATAACGGCTTTTTCGCACTTAAGCTCGAAAATGACTTTCCTTTCGTTTCGAAATATTTTGATGTGATGTGTGCTTGTCTGTCTGCAAAATGGTATGTCTTTGCTGGTAGATGATGCTCATGCTGTACTGTATCTTGTGAAGGTACTCATGATGATGATGATGATGATGGTCTGCGGTCGATGCAATTCGTCGTCCTTTTGTGGGAGAGGATTGCTTTGTATATAAATGTCTAGCTTTTTGGGGGATTGTATAGAGAGGGCTTCAACGGGTAAAGCTTGAGAATTGTCTATTAGTTAAAAGCATTTTATTTGCACCTTTATATGAGGTGATGTTCTGCAATTCACAAAGAAAAGAAAAAACAATGGATGATTGTAGACCAACTAAATTGCTGAAGCGAGGAAGACTTCCCTTTTGATCCTTTGAATGCTACATGGGAGTAAGATAAGAAATAAAGCGCAGTCATTAATTGGTTCAGGTAAAACGGACCTGATACTCTTGAATACTCTTTTTAGAAAATAAGTTTCAATTGCAGGTTTTAGCTGAACAAAAAAATTAGTGAATATTTTGGGTATTGCTAGTCCTAAACTCAGACACTGCAATATCCTATAGTAAAACTTTTACCACAAGCAAAAGAAACTTGCTTAGCTTTAGCATTGTATGTCTAATCTACTATCAAAAACAAAAACGGTTCCTGAAAGCCATCTATCTATCCGCCGGCGTACTAACATTACCCTGTAATTTTTAGAGCGCCGGCGGATACATAGATGGCTTTGAGGGACCGTTTTTGTTTTCGATAGTACTATATGTAGATTCCATATACAATGGCTTAAGAAACATCGGAGCCCAACGCATATCAAAGGTTAACGATACTATGCCGGATCCAAACACCTTAAAAAGAAAGTGCTTTCCATAGCAGTGCGTCATTATTCTCATTTTGACACTTTAGAAGATCGAGGATATGGCAGAAGCAACAGTGACAAAAGTAAGATGTCGCCAAAGAATTACAGCAGGTGTAAACCAAATAAGCGTCTTGAATCATGTGCTCTTTATTACAGTCCTTGACTACCTGCTGGAAAACAAACTACAGAACAGTAAATCACATCACCTTTACTTTGCTGACGATGGGGCTATTATATGTAAGGTTATGACATCTCTACGAGAAGCACTTGACGTATTGGTAAAGTCTTACAAGAGAAGTAGAACCTGATTAGTTCAAAAAAGACTGATCACTTTCGTTGACCGTTTTCTGATCCATACATGCCTAGTCCTGACATTCATTTGAATGGAAATGTGCTGCATGAGCGTGAAACCCTTAAATATCTGGGTTTAGAGATCAATATCGCAACTTGTGCTGATGACATAAATCATCGAGAATCTGTAAGGAAGATTTGAAGTGGTTAGAAAACATTGCCATCTTCTGTCATAGAAAAATTCTCCCTAAGCTGAAGGGAAAACTTCACAGCTCGTTCGTTCAGCACTCACATACGATTCACGATGTAGGACAGTGAACAAAAAAAGAATGAGAGTAAGTTGACGGCATTTAAAAATGAAGATATTCCTTATGACAGCAGGAGAAACAAAGCTTGATCGTATTAGAAGTAAAAGATTTTTGGAAACCTCCATGTCAAAAATACCGTCACGGCATGACCAATGCAACGACATCTGCATTTCGTGTGCCTTTCATATAAATCAATCCTAAATCGGGAGGCTTGCCGAGGCTTTCTAGGGTCAGCGCGACGCGACCCCACAAACTGTTCATTAGTGTGAAGCAAGTAAGTTAGAAAGATTTGATTGTCTTAAAATCACAATACTCATAACACAGAAGAAGAAGAAAAAGGAGAAGAAGTAGAGTGATGTTTCCCTAAAATCCAGCGAAATTTGCAGCAATGTTAACCATTAAAGCCATAGGCACTAGTGGTTAGTAGCCACTAACAACTTACAAACCTAAAAACACCTGTACCATGTATTTTGAATTAAACAATTTAAAAACTACCCAGAACAGAAAAAAGTTACATTTGCGAAAAAAATTTTATAAAATATCGTCTGGTGAGAATGCCAACAAATAAAAAGCACCTACACATGCATTGTTTGAAAGTTCCGAATAAAAGTTTTGATTTTCTAAAGAAATATTCTTCAGATATGATTTCGTAATCTCAAATAAGAAACAATACAAACAAACAATACAAAACAAACATTGAATTTAAGGAAGAACTCACCAGAAGAGATTTAAGCTGTTGGACACGTATAGACGTGTTTGAACATGACTGAACACGTCTTTAAATGATTGCAAACGATATCACCGCAAACGCGAACCGATAAAAAATAAAAACACTTCATAAACTTTCATTATTGACACTAATCGAACACTAACACTTTATGTTTGAATATAGACTAAAAGAAAAAACACTTGAAACTAAAATAAAAAATTAAAACAATTTTTGTATAAATTTACGAAGAAACGAACGAGAAACAACACAGCTTGACGAATTGCGCATTAACACTGAGCACTGACATTTTCTTGTCATAAGACCCTAGAGTCTAGAGAGCGATTAGCTGAAGCTGAAACTGATTTCAGCCTGAGAGACAGTTCAGCAAAATGGAAAAACAGAAGAGTAAAGCTCTCGCTCTATTTTTCTTTTTGTTGTAGTTACATATGTTTTAAGTAGCAGTATACGCAGCAGCCCTGCACCCTGCACGTTGGACGGAGACGTAGGAAATGTTAAGTAATGAGAAATCAGTACTAAACAAAGCACAGCAAACTTAACTCGATAAAAACAAGAACTCTTTACTCTTTTGTCTTATCCTTCACTGGGCCAGCAATTTCTACATAAAATAAAAATGTACTGAGATTAGAGCAACTGTTTTCAATTGAACCGATTATTTTAGCGACTTAGAAGATGTATCAAACGTTAAATCAGTTCAGCTTTTTCTGAAACCCTTTCACTATATATTTATTATAGTTATAAGGCCCTTAAAGAAATTTTTTTGCGCAAAACGATGAAGTTTAAGAAAAGAAGTGTATTCCTGTATAATCAGGCGCCTAATTATTACTGCTCAGTCACTTACTTACTTAGGTGGACATAACATTACGGGGTGAGCCTGGACCTCAACCAACATCTTTTGATAACTTATTTGATTTAGGGTGAGCTTTCTTCATTTTTGAAAATTCGTCGATGTTCTGTGTCCCTTTTTGATGACAGCGTATACCGTATACGTATCATTTTGGCCTCATTAGCCATTAAACCAATTTCTGCCGCTTCTGTTTCAATGCTCGCAAAAGCACCCATCACGTCAATATCGACTGTAAAAGCGAGTAATTGTACCGACTTTTGAAAGAGTATTCCTCTCTTGTTGACGTTTGAGTTTTGTACAACCTATTCAAGTATAAAGTTAAAGAAATCGCATGATAGTTTATCACCTTCTGGAAAACATTTTTCGAGATGAAAAGTCTCGGTGAGTTCCTTACCAATCTTGACGAAGCAGTGGGAATTATACAAAGTTGTGCGAGTTTTGCAGAGATGCCAAAACTAGACATGGTTTTACTGTCATACGCGGGTTTGGAATCGATAAAAATATGGTGTCGCTGCTCGGGTAGCAATCTCGAACTTACTTCAATCAACAAACGTGATAAAAACGTCTCGTTCTAACGCCAAAATCAAACGCCTATTTTGTTTACTATTGAGTTCTTACCACAAGTCCAAATAAACTTCCAGTTATAGAAGACTACACTATCACAACTTTTAATGCAAAATTTTATTTCAACTCAACTATGCGACTAAAGGAAGAAATTAAATCTAGAGAATTAACACTGAAGTGACTCAAGCTTCGAGTTACACCCGTAAGGCCTAAAAACTTCACCGCATTCTGAGTGTGTATCCTGATCCCAGGGTTTAGTTGGAAGATTTTATGAGAATGAGACAAAAGCATACAGAATATTTTAACAATTGAAAGGATCAGGGTAAAGACGGTAAGGATAAGATTTGGTATTATACTAACGAGAGAGCGACTTGATCGTTAAAAGTCTTTTGAATTAGTGATGCTTAAAAGTCTTTTGAATTAGTGATGCAAGGAACAGTTTGGGTTGAGTGGATTATTGTCAGTGAATATGCTTCCCAGATTGGAAATGAGCAATGACAAAAGATGCAGTTTGGCTGTATTTTCACCATTTACGTATAAAGATATCCCAAAGAAGGATCAGTTTTTAATTTGTTGGTGGATACTTGAACTGACTTGTTGGAAAGAAAAACGAGGCTAATGAGAACAATCATGGTCCATGGAAAATGTCTTAAGTTTGTTGAAGTATTAAATACCAGGTTCATTAAACAAAACCGTTACTTACTGAATTGGTAGAAACGAAACCCAAACTGACTACCAATTGGTAGCCAAATTTATGATTTATCGGATAAAAGACTACAAAGTGATACTGGATGGAGCTGTCACCCAGCAACGCCGCCACCGTCTTCTGTGACCTGAATCTGAACTCTTTATGGAGACAGTAGAGAAATTCCAACAAATAAGGGGCTACTAGAAAAATCAACGAAAGCGAAGCCAGAAACTGCAAGAAAGAAACGAAAAGAAAGTTCACCCATTGGGAGCTGAAAGAAATGTTTGGGCTAACTTCTGATGCAAACCAAGAAATTCAAGAAATGGTACAAAACGACTCAAATGTTCAAAATATTCGTTCGACCAAGTTCACTAAAGAAGCTCAAGAACAGCTTCTTGTGAATGACGACAAGATTCTGA
This sequence comes from Melanostoma scalare, assembly GCA_949752695.1. NCBI lineage: Eukaryota > Metazoa > Arthropoda > Insecta > Diptera > Syrphidae > Melanostoma > Melanostoma scalare. Next base: position 55,727,706 of record OX456984.1, on the reverse strand, counting down.
ACAGGTGATGTTAGTATTGCGAAGGCTTATTGAACGAACAGTTTCGTCGAGAGCATTTTCCAGAAGCTAAGATAAACTGAACGAAAATACCCAACATCACACTCGAAGAAGGTAGTGAGGCGGTTAAAAGCGCCAAAAAAGGCAAAGTGTTTACTGTCTATATATGAGACACCATTTGAATTTGCAAAAGAGAGAAGTCATTGGGGCTTCGGTGAAATACTAAACTTAATGAACATGGTATCGTCTAACACAAAATATTAAGTCTAGCTGGTGACCAGGCCTGGTTGATCTCGTATTTGTAATTATTGAAAACCTAATGCTTGATGATGGTTTATATAGTCAACGTGGTGTACCCCACAGGCAGATACTTCAAATCAAGCTGACAATCGAAATCGAATCCGTTTCAAATTTCAATTCAATTTTAAATTCTATTTACGAAATGTAGGTGAAGTGTTGTTCTGATACTGCCCAGATAGAAAGCACTTTCATAGCGGTGTAAATCTTGAAGAACTTACCAATTATACCTAAAAGGCGATACCTTTTAGATGTTTCTGAGACTCAAACTTCGAACACCCAAGTTAAACATAGATTTACAATCCATTATGCCATGGACACAACGAAGGAGGCTACGAATACCTAATACCTTAACCATTGACGAGCTGAAAACAAAAATACATTTTACTCTTGTGTAAACGTAGATAAAGATTGCAGCTAGAGTGAGTGAAACATTTATGGTACTCGAAACTAATGAAAGCATTCCTTCCAATTCCATTGTTAAAAAAATGCGACGCAACTAAAAATCGTAAAAATAAAACTTTGCTCACTTTGAAAGGCAACTTTAACTGGGTGTGGTTGAAACAAAAGGAACTTCTCCGCCGCGTCGCAAGTCGCAACACGAAATCCTTTTTTGATCAAATGAAAGAAAAAAACGAAGAAATAATTAAACTCATCATCAACATCACGTGTCGTTCGACAGTGCAGCTGATTGTCCTTCGAACCGTAATCTTAAATTGAAAACTTTTGATTGCTCCAAATGAATGCTCGGTGGCCCTGTTTTTTCTGTCTTCCTTCTTTCCTAGAAATTGTGGAACACGGTAGTCGAACGGATTCCTGGCATCTTCTCGTCTTGTGTGTTATGACTCAGCGATGCAACGGGGGTTTCTATCAAAAATTAGGAAAAATACCAGGGATTGGGTGAGGGACATCGCATTTGATGTTCTCTTGCTCCGTTAATTTTTAGTTTTCCTTGACAAAGCATTCTTTAAGGACAAAGTATTTTCCAAAAAAATCACCACCGCACCATCTCCACCACTATACCATCCGGATGGTTGCAGAGCAGTCGTGATAAGTACATCGATTCAATGTGCCTGAAGCTCTGACCAAAGACTGAACCGTTCAATCGTGATGCAATTTTTAATGACGATGACGACAAAGTCCACAACGAGAACATTATTTGAAGAATGAGAAACGGATGCAACTTTGTCCCAATCAATAAGTTGTGTCAAACCAGGCAACTGTTAATTACTGGGTTCTGGTTTTTGTTGCAATTGGCGTTGAACTGATTTGATTGTCTTCTTTCCTTCTTATTATCAAAGGATGTGACTTGACTTATACACAGCTGCATCCAACAAGAAATTGCTTAGGAATGCTTGGGTCTAATCGAAGGTCCAAGAAAAGGAAGAGGAACTCCAAAAAATAATGGACAGACAAATATTGCAATGGGAAGCTAGTGTTTCGTTTGATCCAATAATTCCAATAAGTGCACTTTCTCTCTCCTCATCCATATCGTACGACCAGCAAATATAACATTACCTTGTCTCCATCGACTTCGTCAACCCAACACATCTCTCTTACCCAACCTCTTGAGTCTGAAAGCAGAAGATAATGAAATTGCTTCTTCATACTCACATTCCACATCAAGAAGTATCTTTGTACGACAAAGTCTATAGTCGTCTAGCATCGGAAAAACATACATGTCCTTGCGCCTCAGTAATTCGCTTCCTTTATCGATAACAACACAATGATAATGGTCACTGATGACTTAAAGAATAAAAATCAATTAGCCAATTGCATTGACATCTGACAGGACAAGAACCAAGTAGTCACCCCACTGTTAAAACCTCAAATTCAGTAAGGAAAAAATAGAAATAAAAAGGGAAAAAAAGGAAGCTCGTATATGTGATGCATTCAACATTAGTGACAATGAAATCTCTTGTCTTCCTTTATCTATTCTTGTTTGAATTTCCACTTCAATCCAAATTTTAACTGATTTTTCTTAAAGGACAAGCGTCAAAAAGGAAAGAAAAGAAAATGGGTGGCAATTTTTAAGTGCCACATTTGGTACTGGTTATGTCATTGCTGAAAAGGTAGAGTTACCATTGCTTAAGGGTTTGTTCTGGTTAGTAACTCACTTTATCAATGCTTTCGTTGGTTAGTTTAAAAGAACGAGTGTTGTTTGTGAATAAAGACTTCCTCTCGGTCCAGTTGTGTACATTTTATATTTTTCTGCAGGCCCGTAATGCAACAACCTCCATGTAACCCGTATCTGTACATTTGAAAAAAATTCCTTCGCAAGCTAACAGTCAGTAAGGATCTTGAAAACCAAAAAATTTAAAAAGATTGTTGGGAGTGTTGGCATTCTAAAAAAATTGAGTAAATAAAATCCAATCACCAAATTGAGTACAACGATAGCGAAGAGGAAATTGTCTTTCTAGAAAGTTCTGGTGGTTTCGGGGAGCTTAAGTAGCTTAAGCACTTCTTCTATGAGTGCTCAAGCTTGGCTCAAACCAGAAAAAAAGCCCCTGGAGAGTAGTTCTTCAACGATCTGGGCTGCATCTTAAGCCCTTCACTGAATAACATCTTATAGTGCATTTCGTCCATTGTTTCATTTGGTGGTTTGGTGAGTCCCTAAGGCTTCACAATAGTCCAGTCGCCACCAATCACTCCCAAGTCGTTCTCACCTTCTTACTCTCCTACCTCTCCATCCTCCGTTATCCCGGAGAGCTGTCATTGGTGATTGGTCATCTAATACATAATCGACTGCAGCGCCTCGTACTAGTCAGTTCACTTTAACTCTAATCTATTGTTAGATTAGTTGGTGTTATGGTTATGTGACATTTCCAACAATATTCAGCAGCGCAAAAGCGGCTTTAACCCTTTCCCAAGTACTGGTAAATGTCCCAATAGTGAAAAGTTTTTGCGGAATGTTTTTTAAGACACCAGCTGCTAGAGCACCCAGACCCAAATACCGGTCCATTGTATGGTTGCGATAAGTGCAATAATCGGATATTGTGCTTTAGTATTTAATTACTCATTTACAAAGACCTGAAATTGTTTGAATGTATTTTTTTGGGAAGAATAAAAATCAACCGACAACGCCCTCACAAATATTTTTTTCCGATTTTTACTCCAATTGAGCAACAGATTTGAAATTTTTCAAATGGAGTCAAATACTTTCCGGTTACTACGGGCTTCAAAATGTACGCCATCTTGTCAACTTTGAGTTTGAAAACTTTGATTGATGTATAGCAAATGACTTAAGCAAGAGAAAAAAATGGGAACGAAGGTCTCGCACTAACTTCCGACTGTGAACTAATACAGTATCGAAATCTTACGCCAGAGTACAGGGTCTTAGTATTCGATCTTCATAATATATTTAGATAGGTATAGAGTTGACAGCTGCATATTAACTATGAAAATTGAATTTAATCACATAGTTTAAAAAAAAAAGATTGTGAAATATTCCGAGGGTTTTTTAGCAAAAGTATAAAAAACCGATTTATTTGATGGTGCTGGAAATTTAATCAAAATCGTAAGACCAGTTGCTTTAAACAACGGTAACATAGTTTTACTTTTTCTTAAAAATTTCTAAAAAGTTAAGTATGAAAGTAATAAGGCCTTGCCAGCAGATGTATTGACAATTAAAAAAAAAGTCAAAGACACCATTTTGAAAATATGTATTAAAAAAAAAAGTTTTTTTAAAATATTAATAAAATTTTAAAGATTAAAATTTTTCAAATATTGATATGCAATCATTCGAAAACAACCAAGGGGAACTAAAATAAAAATAACGCCAAAATCGTGTAAGCCATCAACGAGAAAGTCGTTTTTCAAACAAACGGCACTATGGGGGGTAACGAATTTTTCGCAAAAATTGTTTTGAAACATCATTAAAAAAATAACTAAGAAATAATCTCTCACATAAAATTTTATCGAAATCGTTAGAGCCGTTTTTGAGAAAAATAAGTATTATCATAAAGATTGTATGGCAGGTGCCTACTGTTGTTTCAAGACTCAGAGACCCAACTCCAAAAACCCCTCTGCTCCACAGACCCTAACTGCAAAATTTAGAAGAAAATCGGTCAAGTGGCTCTGGCTGTAGATTCACTTACGGACAGACAGAAGTGCAGGACCCAATGTTTTTGCATTTTCTATAATCGTTTCTCATGTTTTATTGCTATCTCTAAAAAATTTACAGCTTACTTTATCAGCATTTTGTCTGCTACTTTTTTTATTCTCATAAAAAGAAGTATAGCTTCCATAAGAACTTAGGCGAATTAATGTTCTCTTGGAAACAGATAACCCCATTAAAAACTTTTTTTTCCGACTAACCTATACTATACATACATGTTCCAGAGCAGAAAATACTTGAAACAATGATCGTACACAGCACGGGTCGCAGCTTAGATTTAAAAGTCTAAAATACCTTTAACTAACCGAGAACGAAGTTTGAAATTAATTTGAAATTGAAGGGATTCTCAAAGGCGAAGTACTTTAAAAAACTGACAGGACTGTTTACTTTGACAATTAATTTGACAGTTCTCAATTATTTTGAGGTAAATTTGGTTCGGCAATTCATCTGGATTAAACTTAACACCATGCGGAGTAAAGCAAATCATAAAATAATTAAATAAGGTAGCCAAAAACAATAGTTAGCTCCGAGGCCTGGCACATTTTATTTTTTCAATCATATCTTGTGAGGGAATGAAAGGGACCTTTAATTGTTTGCCTATTCCGAATGGTTAATGTAGAAAGTGGTTTATATTGCGCGAAAGGCGTCACTCAATTATTCATTTATGTTTCTGATGGGACTTCAACCTAGAATCTCCCACGTAACTGGTAGAAACGCTAATCATTACGCTACGGACACGACCAGCTTGCTTGAACAAATTGCCATATTTATTAAAAGGATCCTTTGACGAACAATTCATTTCGTGACAAAGCCCTTTTTAGCCATTCACAAGCTCGTACGATTGCGTAAATTGTCCAGAAACTATTGAATGACTGAAAGCGATGATGGGAGCGGTGAAAGTTGGTCCTCACATAACTGAAATCTGATTCATCAAAGCATTTCATGAATACTCAAAATAATTGTTCAGCGTTGAACAATTTAAAAGTCTCTTTCTAAATGACCTTAACGATTTCCATCAATATTTATTTTACGATGTTTTGTAATACAGGTTAGGTTAGGTGAGGTTAAGTTAACCCATTCTCTCCCATTGTACTTTTAAAAGTACAGTAAAATGCTTTTAGCAAATGGCCATTTAAAAGTATGCTTCCAAATAAAAATCATCCGTTTGAATTTGTTTTCCAAATAAACAATATTATCTGAATTTTTCAGGTCCTTTTTTTGTTTTTTGGTCAAGCTAACTATTGTCCAACTGTCTTTTCTTAGAAAGCATTTGGAATTATTTCTAGTTTTGTCTCCTTCCAAGACATTTGTGGTCTATAAACTTCAATAAGCAAAATATTTGAAATTATTTTTTAACTTTCTATTTTAAACAATCATAAAGCTTACGAGAATTAAAGTTTCTTCATATTTTTGTATTTATATGCAGAGGTAAGCAATGCCAAAGTTGTATGTACTTTAAAAAGTACATTGGGTTCATGCATACATTATTCTTCTAGAAGTCCAAATGGATTTTAAAACTATGCCTACTAAAAATGTTTGCAAGAGTTAACTGCCCCACCGTTATGGACAAAATCAATTTCATCAACCGATTTTGAACGAACTGAAAACTATTTAGATAGAATCCTTGACTGCTTCAGACTTATTCGGCCTCAACGAAGTCGAAGTTTTTGAAAAGTTGTTTGACGCTGAAGTCAAACAACTTATTGTAAATCAAACCATGTTATATGCGGGGCAGAAGAACCAAAGACAATAACATCGTTACATGTGAAAAGGTGAAACAAGGAGCAACAAAAAAAAAAGTAAACATTCCTCAGCCTCTTGTTGTCAAAAATTAATATAAAGGTGGTGTGGACCTACACGACCAGTTTATAAACACGTACTCCATTGAAATACGAGGCAAGAAGTGGTGGTGGAACATTTTCACCTCTATGCTCTCTTTAACTCTATGAAATACCTGGAAGCTTGACAAGCTAGCAAATAACAACAATAGTGATCTGCTCGAGTTCACCAGGGCACTAACGCTTCACTATCTCAATCTTCATACTCTGAATCCAGGACAACCTAAGCTTACCGTCCAAAGAAGCATTGTGGAGAGCGCAGGATACCACTTTCCCAAAAAACTACCCAATCAGTTGAGATCCCGTCAGTGCCATCTACGATCGAAATGGTGCTGTGAAATGTGCGATGTTACATTAGATTCGTTCGTTAAAACTATTTAGATAGAATCCTTGACTGCTTCAGACTTATTCGGCCTCAACGAAGTCGAAGTTTTTGAAAAGTTGTTTGACGCTGAAGTCAAACAACTTATTGTAAATCAAACCATGTTATATGCGGGGCAGAAGAACCAAAGACAATAACATCGTTACATGTGAAAAGGTGAAGCAAGGAGCAACAAAAAAAAAAGTAAACATTCCTCAGCCTCTTGTTGTCAAAAATTAATATAAAGGTGGTGTGGACCTACACGACCAGTTTATAAACACGTACGCCATTGAAATACGAGGCAAGAAGTGGTGGTGGAACATTTTCACCTCTATGCTCTCTTTAACTCTATGAAATACCTGGAAGCTTGACAAGCTAGCAAATAACAACAATAGTGATCTGCTCGAGTTCACCAGGGCACTAACGCTTCACTATCTCAATCTTCATACTCTGAATCCAGGACAACCTAAGCTTACCGTCCAAAGAAGCATTGTGGAGAGCGCAGGATACCACTTTCCCAAAAAACTACCCAATCAGTTGAAATCCCGTCAGTGCCATCTACGATCGAAATGGTGCTGTGAAATGTGCGATGTTACATTAGATTCGTTCGTTGAACTTTCCCCAGGGTTGACCCAGGTTTTCTTGACAAACCTATGAGTTGTCAAAAAAAACTTGGGTTTTCAAGTTCTCAAAAAACGCTAAACCACAAATCACCACAGATCCCTGTCATAAAAAAAATACATGCTATTTGACAGCCCTCAACTTGCCATAGGTTTTCGCTGTGAAAACCTAGGTCAATCTTAGGGCTCAAAAAACACTCAATTTGAAATTCAGGGCGACTTTAGGTATCTCAAAAAAAAAAAAAAAAACGTTTTGTCGCGACCCAAGGGCGACCCTAGGGCTTCAACGAACAAACCTATTGTGTATTCATAAAGACTGTTTCAAAAATTTTCAGGTCAATGCAAATTAAAAAAGTATGTATGATCCCGTTGTACTTTATAAAGTACGGGTCCATTACTAACAACATAATTTTATTTTTTAAATTGGTTTTTTTCAAAAGTGTATTATTTTATATAAATAAGAGGCAAATACCATAAAAATATAAACTTTTCTACTTTTGGTACCCTTGGGTTTTAATGGGTTAAAGGTGGCTGCCAGCAAACAAATAACGGTTTCAGATCAACAATAGATCCGTTGAAGCACAACATGGGAGTGCTAGTAGATAAGTCGCTTTTTGAACCATTTGGGTTTTGTATAAAACGTCATAAAAAAATGAGTGTCTTCGTTTATAAAATCATTTGAATAAACGGAAAACTAAACTATCTCAAGTGTGGTTTACGTCTTTGAGAGAGTGCGAGGCGTGAATAGAGAAGGTGTGGGACGAGAAGCCTTATTCATTTTCGTCCAACCAGCTATCGCAGAAGTCATCTGATGGGAAATTGAGCGCTTTGTGGCTTGCACTTGTTTTCTGTTGGAGGTTTTTAAAATACTAGCTAGAACACTTAGATAACTACCCCTATTTGTTAAGGCTTTTCAGATTCCCATAGAAAAGCCAAAAGACACTGACATGATAAGGAGCCTAGGTTAACAGCAGCTATCACCATGTCTGCCCCGAGTATATGTAACCTGATGCGAGAAAATACAGGATCTTCACAGAGGAATTACTCCGCGATGTCGTCATCTAAATATCACCACACGACTCACAGAGTGTGGTATAACTTAAGCCTAAATCGTTTAAATGCTTCCCAAATGAGAAGTGCCCCGTTGCAAAGCCAATAACCTTTCTAAATTCCTTTCTGTTATGGGAGCTTCGGTACCGTCTCGAGGTTCGAATTTCTGAAACATCAAAAAATGTTTTTCACAGGTATCGCTTTCCGCAAAGCAATAGGAGAGACCTTCAACAGTAGCACCTGATTACAAAAAGCGCTTTCCATAAAAAGCGCTTTCCGGCTTAGCCGTTTGGAATCGGCATAAAACTGTAGGTCCTCGAAATAGTTCAAGCCCCGAGATTACCATAGCCTAATTTGTTTCTATTTATTTATGTTTCTCTATGAAAGATGATCGACAGGCTGATGACCGATCTGAAAGTTTTATAAATATCCTGATGAAGTGTTTGCGGCATCTAATGCTTATAGAAACAAATTCTTCATTGATCTTGATGACGTAGCTTTAGAGGATCAATTAAGACTTTCGATGAAAATTTTTGTGGTTTTCCGAAATACTCAAACATTCGTCGATTGGTTTTGCAAAGGATCAATATGCGATTTGCTGTGAAAGCACAACTCATTTTCTGCACGCTAGGACATTCTTTTCTTTCTTTTTTGCATATAGGTAAGTCACCAGTACCGTATGTATTTTTCTACCTACCTACCTACCTCTGTCATCACCTCCACTTTTTTTTATACACAATCCGAATGATTATTTAAACAGACAAATATTTGTGTTCTGAAGCAAAAAGAATAATTAATAATACTAAACACTAGCCATCCCCTTAATATTCAAAAATCACATTCAAAAGGTGCGCCTCTGTATATTGGAACGACATTTCCACTTTTCCATAAAAACTCGCTGGTGATTCATAGGTTCGTCAAGCACTTTCATAAAGTTTATCTCAACATTAGTGTGAACCAAGTTTTTCCCTAAGCGTCACTTTATGTGCCATTTTCTTTTTCCTATCCTAAATACAACCACAACCTTCGCTTATGATGTCTGGTTTTTTGCCTCTTATCCTTTATTTGCTCACTAGGACCGCAGGCTATCCAAAAATTTCAAAATTTGTGTGTACGGCATTCAAAACAAGTCCAAGAGGAGTATGATTGTGTTCGAATTATATAATGGCGACGGACGTTGATCATTCCTATAGACCATAATTGCTTTATGGTTCAAACTTCAGAAGCTCTTTTTGCAATCAAAAAACTTGAAATACTTTCCAAAATGCTTAGTTACTTAAAAATATCGGTTTCAATTTATATCAAATGCACTACCAAAGAAAAAACTCTTCTTCTAATACATAGTTTCAACGAACCCATTGGTAACTCTGTAGAATTAGGAGTTGGGAGTCATCAAGTCTCCTTTTCCTCTTATTTGCAACTACTTCTGCTGCTTGTCCTCTGTCCAAATGGGACAGACATGGACAAGACATTACCGCGAACTAAACAGGACTGGCAAGAGCATAGCCAGCGAGCATCAGGATAAGGAATAAGAGATAACGGAAAAAGAAACGAAATTCCCTTTGAGGCTAATTAGTGCGGCCACAGTTTTTTTTTTTATTATTTTTTTTTTTTAATTAAAGACAAGAAAAGTGAATGTCAAGAACAAAAGATTTTGCAAAAGACGAAAGGGAGATAGGCAGTATACCAGAGAGGACAGTTGAAGATTCAAAAACGAATAGCGCCAAGGATAACAATGGTCAGCAAAGCGAGAATCGAAATGTGACTTGACATGGTGAGGGAGTCTTGTTAGATCTCTATTATAATGTCAGTCGAGTTAAAATAGAAAAAAAAAAAGAAAGAAAACTTTCCAACTTTTAGCCTGGGGGTACAAATTAACGACGACAGGATTCAGTCAACGTGGGATGTGGTTGATGGGATAGACAAAAAGGGTTAATTCCCAAACCGCTTGAGCGAAACGTAGGATAGCCCCATGGGAATCGTCCATGCTTATGGATGATGATGATGGACAAAATAATAAGCACACACTAAACACACATACACAACACAACATAACAAAGTAAATTGACTTCCATATATTCGAGCTTGGGCAAAAAAGTATATACACTCAATTTGTTTGGCATTATAGTGTAAAGTGAAGGTGTAGAGTCCTGCCGTACCTGGTGGAATCCTTTTGGGGGCATTGAAGGTGAATTAAGATTAATGCCAAAGGATTTTTGGTTTTTGGTTGAAAATTTCAAAAGAATGACACAACACTAACTAGGGCCACTGACTGTATATGCAGCAATGAACTTTGATCAGAAATGATGACACACCTTCAAGAAGTTCCGTTCTAAGGGAGATGTGAACTATAAGAAGGATGGAAAAGGGATTTACAGATGATGTGGAAGAAAAAAGCCGACTGTTCATTTACCTTTTTTTGATGGAACGTCCATGTGAATCCAGGAAAAGTATACCGTAGAGGGCAATTCTCGTCCGTCCTTTTTTTTCTAAAATAGTTTTGTGTAGCTTTGGTTTGCGTGAGAGTAAAGGATAAGTAAGCAAAGCCGTGGTGGGAGGTAATAAAACGAAGAGAATTATTGACTATTTGGAATGGAGGGAAAGATTTCGAAAACAAGCAGGTCAAAAGTAGCATTCAAATAGAAAGAAAGAAGAATTTGAAACTTTGCTTTCTTGATGTCTCTAAGCGACAAAAATACTTTGAATTAAGATTTTGAACTTGGTGAAGCTACTTTTGTTGTCTGTTTCTGCATTTCAAGACCGGAGTGTGGCCGCGTATTGGAAACGGAATGCTTTACCAAAGCATTAGCACAGCTTTTCAACAGTGTGACCTTTTTTAATAACAAACATACACTCGAAAAACAATGATATTCGTAAGATTTAGTACAGCGGAGGATTGTACAGCCAACTAATCTTGTACTAAGTTCAAGTCCCTAGCAATAAATTTATTCGTAAATCTTGAAAATATTGACAACAATGTGTACCTGTTTTAAATATTATAATATACGAACAAGCCTCCACCCTGTTTTCAAGATTTTCATTCTTACATCACTTTTGGCATAAAAATCGTGACATGTCCACAGCCTCGACAAAAAGTCGTTCATAAAATTTATTCAAACTTCAGGTGGCTGGGGAGTGCAGCAAGTACGAGTATAGTTCAAACTGAAGCCTTGTTATATTTATAGTGAATTCACTTGACCACGAAATGTGCATGTGTGTGTGTGCAGTTGATTGTTACTCTGTGGTCTCGAATTGAATATGTTACGGTTGCATACGGATTTTTCTCTCTGTCTCTGTTTATGGTCAAAGACAGCAAACTATCCGATTTTTTTTTTTCTTATTTTAGTGCACTTCATTGTTTGTTTTATCTGCGTGCAGATAATAGCCACCATAGACATGTTGCCATGAACTCGGTAGCTGGAGAGCTGGAGTATCCCATAGATGGGGAGAAAGATATAAGGTACCTACAATAATATTGGGTCGTAACGTAACTAGGAGATCATTGTAGCCGGGTGCACCAATAAGTTTTGGGTGATTTGTGGGTAGAATAAGTGAAGTGAAAAGATTAAGATCTCCTTTTGGGTAACGAAGTTTCGGCCTATTTGGTTGATTTTATTGGCTAATCGATCGGACATACACGTGCTATTTTAGGTTCATATCAGCGGAAAGCGAGCTTATAACCTGCGAGAGTGTATAATGTACAAAGCATTTCAGTTTGTCTGTGTAATCTACTCTTATGAAGAATTTCCTAAACTTTTGGTTCAATATCTTTTTTGTATTTAAAATACGCTAACCGTTACCAAATTTTTGAAAGCCCAAGCAAGAAAGTAGTGTCACTTGAAGATGTCTTGAGGGGCCAGAACCTCTTTAATTTATTTATTTATTTATCTAGCTTATTTCAAGCGCATAGAAATAACAACAATAATACTAGTAAATAACAAAAATAATAAAAAAAAAATAATAATAATAAAATTAGAATGAAAAACATAAATGCATGTACAAATCTACAAATGAGCAATACTTAATCCTAATCCAAAATTTATGGGTGGGTGGGGTGTTGGGGGGGGGGGGGGGGGGTTAAAGAAGGGGATCCAAAACAGTTTCGAGGGTTAGATAGAGGAAGCGTACATAATTTTTCTGAGGGATGAAGAGCTTTTTGAGAAATCGAAAGTAATTCCTGCTGTATTAGCTAAGCGAAGCATCCTGCAAATTGGGTTAAAGTGGGCGTAATTGGTACGAAGAGTTGGTAGGTGGAAAAAGGGGACGGAACGTAGGTTGCGGGGATTAGTATTCATATAAATCATCTCAAGTAAAGCAGGGGAGTCAATGGTACCAGTCATAACCTGATGGACAAAAACAATGTCAGCGATACGATGACGTTTAGAGAGGGTCGGCATGTCAATGAGTAGCAACCGGTTTTCATAGGGGGGTAAAATTAAAGGGTCAGACCAAGATAGGCTACGAAGAGCGAATCTTAAATATCTTCGTTGAACAGCTTCAATTCTGCGAGATTCAGTTATTTGGTAGGGAGACCAGACCTGACTAGCATATTCAAGTATAGGCCTGACAAAGGTGGTGAATAAAGATTTAGTGACGTATGGGTTGGAAAACTCTTTAGACCAGCGTTTTATAAACCCCAAGGAAGAGTTTGCTTTCGCAATAATATGGTTAATGTGAGAGTGGAAGTTAAGCTCTTTGTCACAAATAATACCAAGATCGCGAATAGACGAAACTTTAGGGACGGGCATATTGCGGAAGTAATAAATTCGGGGACTGGAGGGTATAGACGCTTACGAGAGAAAGTCATAATTTGGCATTTTTTGATATTTAGTTCAAGAAAATTTTTGTTACACCATATAAAGAAAGTGTTTAGGTCTTGTGGGAGGAGGAGAGAATCCTGAACAGATGAAATAACTTTTATTATTTTAATGTCGTCTGCATAAATAGAGAGGTCAAAGAATGACGCTGTGCCGCCGACGTCATTAATGGCAAGCACAAACAGAAGTGGACCGAGATGGCTGCCCTGGGGAACTCCCGAAGAAGCAAATATTGGATCGGAGAAAGCTTTTCTGAAGGCAACCCTATATACTCGGTTCTCGAGGTATGATTTGATCCATTCGATAACTTGTGGTGGGAAACCAAAGGCTTTGAGTTTGAGGTAGATAATTTGATGACAGATTTTGTCGAATGCTTTACTAAAATCAGTAGTAATAACATCAACCTCATAGCCTTTTGAAACTAAAACGTTCGTCTTGGTCTTGCCGTTGATACAAACATTTTCAGATTTGTTATACAGATAGGAAAGATAAAGACGAACGTTTTCGTACAGTTTTCAGTCGGATAACCTGGCCATTAAATAACGACCATCAAAATTATCACTGGTAGTCATTGAAGCTGCGATTTTGGATGTTAGCTTGGCGATCGGTGAGAACATTGGGTCGAAAACTGGAGGAGGACAGTGACTGAGCACAGCATTAGTAGTGTTGGGAGCTTTTGTGGAAAAAGAGTGGGTGGGTGATTGAGGAGACGGGTTAATGGTATGGGATTGGATAAAATTGGGATAGGGTTTACTAGAAACAGTTTTGATGGAGACTTGTTTACGATGGGAGATGACAGGATTGTTTCTGACAATAGAGGTTGGTGGGTTTAGGGATTGGCTAGAGTGGGAATTGGAAGAGTAAGACTTAGAGCTAGTTACATTATTTTTGAATTTATTAATGGATGACACTTTTTTATTAATTTTAGGGCGTTCTTTAAATTCTTTACTTAACGTTTCAGAAATTTTAATATTGTCCTTTAAAAATATAGGTTTGGGACTAGACTTGAACAACCACTGATATTTGTAAATGTTAATTGTTGTTGTTGAAGTGATCTGTAAGGCTACAATTGAATTAAAAAAGAGAAGCAAACTGTTTGGGACAAAAACAACATAATTGTATTATTTACTCGAGTGCATAAGACGATATTCTTGTTTTAAGCGATCGATCGGTTTGAACTAGCGAAGGAAGTAAATAAAAAAATCAGGCGATCTTCTTTGTCACCAGTGCTGCAACTCCTATAAGATCGTAGACTTGTATTTGGAGGAGTAGTCCGTAGAAGAAATCAAAGGCTTGAGTTTCTCCCAAGCTCAGTATAAATATAAGCAATTTAATGCTACGCTAAAAAGGTAGAACTTCTTTTTTCTGTGTAGATTTTCAAGTGCAAGGGCTATAATACCCGATTATAGTATCCGGTTAGGCAGTACTCCACAGGCGAACCAATAATATATAGCAGATAACGGGAAGAGTAGTGACCCATTGAGATCAAGAGGAGAAAAGAAAAAGAGAAAAAATAAGTACCGCACAGCTATAAGTTTAATTAAAAACAGGGTTCAAGCTATACGATCATCGACGAAGTTTATTTGATACCATCTCATAAAACGATTCGTGAAAATATCCTTGAGGAGATATTCTTGTGTGGAAAAAAAATCGATTTCCTTACATATTTTAAAATAGTCCTTCAAGACGATTATTCAAAATTCCAAATATTCTCGGAGGTAAAAGTAATTTACTGAGGAGCACCCAAACTGGCTCGCCCTTATAGTAAAATTTTGAACGAGTTTTTCTCGAAACTTACTTATTCAAAACTGTGGTCACGATTTCTCGAGTACCACTGGTTTGGTTTTGTAAAGTCGCTGGTTTTCAAACTACCAAATCGCCAAGCATTCACTGCTATAGGCTCGAACCTCTTCGCACCTACTGCAAAGTTGAAGGATGGTAGTAGAAACGACTTGGAACTACTTTGGAGTCGTTTTCGGCCCAATGCTTTATAGAAACAAAACCAGAGATTGTGTTCGATCGAGTCCACGATCACTATTGACAATTTATTTCTTAATTCATACCCTATTTATGCAAGTTCAATAAGACCACACTTCGATATCCGATTATAATACTGCATCATCACAATTCTGTTGGGTGAGCGCCAATCTATCTATCTATGTATATAAAATAGGATGTATGTGTGTACATATGTATGTATCTATCTATCTATCTATATAAAATAGGGTGTATGTATGTCCGGGGCAAACTCCCAAACCACCCAACGGATTTTTATGAAATCTTCAGGGTAGACACAGTTTAGTCCAGAGATGGTTCCTGTAAAGGTTTGATCCCCGTATTCTCACAGGAACGGGGTTGGGAATGGAAACTTAGAAACTACTGGATAGATTTCAAAAATTCTTTCAATATTAGGGGTGCTACATTATCCCCCTTTACCCTTTGTCAGTAACTTAGGCTATATTTTTCATCCCTATAAACTGACAGACTCAGAAACAGGAACGGTAACATTAAAGTTACTTGACCGATCTCGAAAATTCTTTCAACTCTAGGATGTAACATTATCCCTCAGTGATATAGATTTATATTTCATTCACATGTTTCCACTGGAACGGAAGATTCCAACAGGAATGAGTTGGGAGCGGAAACTTAGGAACTACTGGACAGATTTCAAAAATTCTTTCAGCATTAGGATGCCACATAGTCCCACAGTAAGAAAGATTATATTCCATTCCCAAATTCCCACGGAAGAGGAAAAACGAGGACGGGAACCATAAAACTACAGACCCGAGCAAAGCCGGGCGGCTCAGCTATTGACCTATATCATAAACAAATGCTCATACCCAAAGACTATTGCTATGTCATAAGTAGCGCGCATGCAGTCAAAGCAATATGATCCCTTATTACTTCTGTCGGCTGGCAGTGGCTTGCCGTTGAGAATCATATTGTTCTGAGTACAATGCACTATAATGATACACAAGCAAGTCAAGTGTTATGCATTTCTATGCAATGCAACTGAATGTGAGAGGATCGGATATCGAGGCACAGCCGAGGGTTGACAACCTGTTAATAGCTGTAGAGCAATTAATTAAGAGGTCGTTGGCTGTGACTCCTTCACAGTTTAAATGAAATTTTTGAGAGTTTTTTTTTTCATTCTTCTCTATGGTGGGAAGTAAGCTCATTCCGAAATTCATTTTTATCTTATTTAAATAATTCCGAGAATCCAAAAAAGGGATAAAAATGTTCTCTCTTTCTGTAAAAAAATTCTCTCTCTCTGTCTCTCTCCCCCTGACACTTCCTTTTCTTATCTTTGTGCTACCGTCACGTCGGCGTCGTGGTCCATATATTTTTCTTTCCTTCACTCTACCACCCTTCCATGCCCTTTATTTCCCTCCTTTGTGTTTGCTACCTTCCTTCCTCACCTTATTCATCTCGTTAACTCAGTTTATCCTTGCTTTGAATAATATTGGCATGCAAAATGCAGAACGGACTAAATATTTGGATCCAATCCATGCCTCAAATGAAAGGTTCAGAAAAATATACTTACATCAAGGCACTGGCTCATCCCAACACTGTTTCTTGATCTTTTATTTGTAAAAAAATCTCGAAAAACTCATGAACTGTCAAAAAATTGAATTAACAAAACGAGTAAATGATGCCTTCAACTGGGTCGATTGTTTTTGGTTTGCTGAAATCCAAAAGAAAATGTCTAAAAGTTGTTTTAATAACGAAATCGTTAAAATTGATTGATTCAAAGGAAAATCTCAAAAGATTCGAACTAGGGTTAGTGGAGAAACTAAGGCATTTTGATTTTTGAGCGAAGTCTAACTGGTTTTACCATTCAGATGTTGAATTTGAATTTGTTTTCATGGACTCAAGGATTGAATTGGGTAGCAAAACACTCATAATCTTGACACAGTTGATCTTGACACAGTGAATAGTCTCATTAAATGCTTAGTGCCTCTCTAAGTTAATTAATTTCTTGGGATGCGAAAGACAGGATATTTGACTATAGCATTTGGATTATTACTGTACCAAAAATAAATTATGTGGCTGAACACCTTTTTTGATAAAATAGAACAGAAAATAAAATGAAATCGTAAATTTGATTTAGAAGCGAGCATCCAAACTACTGAATAAAAATCTTAGCAACAGCTAGTAATTTGAACATTGATAACTGGTTTTGTGTCTCTTAGACCTCTACACCAGCACAAAATCTTCCGAAAAGAATAAGTATCGCGTTGGAAATAAGAATAAGGATAAGAAAAAACACTTTTAAATACTGGTGCTGACTTCAATTGAACAAAGCATGAAAATATCAAACCTTTACTACGACCACAGACAGCGTAATGAGGAAACGTGGCGCTCATCCTGAATATTCTCACAAGCTCCGATAGTCAGAAAAATGTTGTCATTGAAAGCCGAAAAGCTTTTCAAAAACGGAGCGCATTTAAAATAAAAAAAAAGAAATTCGTAAATGAATATTGTAATTTTTTGTGAAGAAAAACTCCTTTTAAAATATATCAAGAGCCACTGTCGAAATTCTGTTTCGAATTCCGTCAAGGTTCCTAGTCTTTTGTGTACCGCCGTGGTTTCAGTTCGAAACCAAGTGCTCTTCCGCAGAATTGGAAGCCCTAGTCGACAAGTTTATGTCTTAAGTTAAATCCAATAGCCTAAAATGTAAATTTAACTGAACCTACAATGTTCTGATCCAGCGAGTCTTACTTCTGGTTTGACTATTAAAAAACATATATTCCATCCCAATCTAAGATACTCGCTACCAATAATGTCCTTCTTTTACCGCGGCAGTGAACCTTTAAGCGATTCCCCATTCGCATTATTATCCTCCTCCATCTTTGTCTTGGTCGCGCATCAAGCGCGACTTCATTTTGTCCAAAAGCGTATAAAATCCGATATGGCATTGTCTCGACAGGGTCATAAATTGCATGCACTTGCCCTGCACTGCTGTAGTATAGTAAATGCGCAGTAATCCCGGTGCCAGCGCATGCGAATTCCAAACTGTGCAAATGCAGAATAAATTCGGTTCGCTTTCATGAGAGAATCGTCATCGTCATCATCATCATCTGAAGGCAGAAGCAACATCATGGAGTGATCCTTACTAGAGAATGTGTATGCCTATCTACCATGTCATTGTATGTATGCGCATATTATCGTCAGATGTTAGACCTCCAAATGGCTATTGAACAATAAATTTGCTGGCCAGGCCACCTTCAGCTTCAGGCTCTGATTTTGAAAATTTGAAAAAAAGAAAGCAGAAGCAATCCCAATCACGTTTCGTTTCAGTGCAGTTGTCGTTAGCTTTGATGGCTTATGTTTATGGTTTTTTTTTTGTTTCCCTTTATTTTGTGAAAGACTCAAGGAGCCGAGAAGACATTGACAAACGATCGAAATCACGCCCTCGCAAGCCGATTTCATGGTTTCGCAGCGCCTGTCTAGTGTTTAGATGGACCCTGTAAAGCACAGCATTGAAATGTTTGGACGCGTCATCGGTCAAAATGCAAAAAGGTGGTGTTCCCACCTTCGCTCGGTTATATCGGTGATTTAGCAAGAGATTTTACTTCAAGATGAGATCGTCTTACTCTTTGACGATGAGTTAATGTTAAGGCTTATCGGGCGGAAATTACAAAACGCAATCGTAATGGCCGTGAATATTGTGCTGTATTTTTGATAATTATAGGGTGATAAGTGTTTTGTTCGGTACAGCAAGGTGTGAAAATGATCCTTGAGAAACGAAGGTTTAAGACCATAGTAGTCACAGGAATTTTGTGATAAGAATTGTAAGAGCTTAACTCCAAAAACTAGAAGATGATGTGATTCGTTTTGCAAGACTTTATTACAACTGATTCTTATACAACTATTCAAGTGACTCGAAAGGTCTTAACATTATCAAGATGATGTTATATTTAATACATAAATCATACGACATCGTTCGATCGATGACGTGGCTTATATACAAGAATATAAGGAATAGGTACATTTATCACATAATTGAGTGCATCTGTATGCATAGTAATCTCTTATACAACTGAGTGTATTTTAGAACTTGAAGCGAATATGCAAATGCACAGTGCAGGGTGGTTCTAGTCTTTTTATATTTTACGATTCTTACAGAATGTTTATGCAATTCTTTTATGTCACAGGTTTTTTGCATTTTTAAAAGGAAGAAAATATTGTTTGTCATAGACTGCTTTTATATTTAAACAAAAAAAAATCTATGACATTCGTGTCCAAATAAAGATAAATGTATTAAATGTATTAGGCTCTAGCTTCTTTCTCTGATTTGACGGTGTATTATGTTTTTCAATATTAAAATATGGTATGTGTTTTCTAAATGCATCATCTTTCCTCAATTTTCAATAGGGACATTCCAAAGCATGGTCATTGCTCATACAAAATAAAGAGCTTAGCAGAATTCTGATCTATTGTTTCTGTTTGTACGGCAACCACAGATGCTGTGGAAAACATGGAACGGGTTTAACTGTGTCATTAACATGCAGTGGGTATATTAAGAAGCAGGAATTGCTTCTTAAGTGGTGTGATTAACTTTGATTATCTGGATAACAATTGTCTACGTTTTAAAGTTCCCTTTGGCGTATGCGCAACTTTTTTTTTGCATCAAGAGCTGACTTTTCATAATTTTACGTTAAAAATCTATAGCCTAACGTCTAACCCAAGATTGAAAGTTCGACTAATTTATCGTAGAAAGAGCGTTCATTTTCAAAAGGAAAATCACGCATTGATCATTACTTTTTCAAAGGACAATTTTAACCATATGAAATTGTTAATGGTGCTTTCAGCCCATTCATTACTTTTTCAAAATTTCTACTGAAACTAAAAAATGTCCTAGTTTTTGAAAATTTATGAATCCTTTAAGTAGGTTATAAGAGCTTTTATAATAACTAACAAAAAAAATAACAAATGGGCGCGTTAAAGCATTTTCCTACCAAATTTTTTTTAGTTGCAGAATTTTAAAGGTAAAATTTGAAAACAAGATTCATCCAAACTCAGAATTTTGACGATAGGTAACCATGATTTCGTTGTTTTTTTTTAATTTGAAATCAATAATAAAAAAAAAACTCTAAACCAACTCTTGTGAGGAATGGGATAACCTAACAATTGCTTTCCAGTTCCGAACGGCTACTGTGGATCCAGAAAGACCATATAAGACCAATTCTGCAGACTGCCTAGCGGCGATGAAGGCCTCAATTTACCTGTCTGCCAGAATGCCTCAATCAACCAAGACAATAACTAAGAATGCTGTTCCACCGCCTTGTATGAGGCTATGCTTTCCATTTGAAGATCAGAGTCCTCTGAAATTTTAAGTGCAGATGAAATTGACTCCAAACATTCTACGGCACTTGGAAATCAGTTAGAATAGCGCAAGCACTAGCTGATCTCCGGGACATGTTCAGAGGAAAGCATGTCCAAAGAATGGAACCTCTGTATATAGTGTGTACGATCCTTAGAAAATGTAAACCCACAACTGGGATAGTTAAATAGAAATAAGCTTTCTTAATGTCGCATATAAGATCGTATCTGCTTTGATATGTGAAAGTCCGAAAAACCACGCCAAAAACTTGATAAATTTTCATATTACGACAGATCTTGAATAAAACACATATAGCAGTATTTACATTAACAAGCTGTAGAGAGCCGTGTCTACTTTTGGCATTCTCGCAGAGCTCGTACGACTATGCAGGATGACTTTGAAGACACAGCTCTTTTAAAATCGGCAAAGAACTCCCCGAAATCTTTGATATGGGAAAAAACTCTTATTGGTTTTAAAGAAATATACTCAGAGTGATATTTTCTGCGCTGTATGTGAAAACACTGTGTGGAGAAGAAGATATAACAACGAGCTGTATGATCTGTACCGCGACATGGGCATACCTAGAAGAGTACGCATCGAGAGTCTACGATTGATGGACCATGTAGAGCAAATGGACATAAACACTCTAGTTCGACGGATCTTCGCAATCGTCTTAGGTGGCGCAATCAAGTGGAAGAAGACCTAAACCAAGAGAAAAACTGGAGAGAGCTCTTCCCAAATCGAAATTTTTGGCGTAACATGATGATTGAGGTTCAGGTTCACCCCGAATTGTAACGTCCACCTAAGTAAGAATGTCAGCCTGCATGCCTATGGTGAAATGAACCACAAGTATTGTAAGTGGCAAGGTGTTAGACCCAAGTTCTCCCAGAACTGTAATGCTCACCTAAGTAAGAAAGTAACTAAGTTCACTCATACACAGGGTGTCTCAACAGAACGAGGAGCAGCAGGGCCAATCGCATTTCTTACAACCATCTCTTGTGAGAAAATGGGGTGGACCTACAATTTTCTGACGGTTCCGAACGGCTAATCGAGAATGCGCCTTTTAAGGCATTGAATTTACTATCGGAGGACTTGCCTATGCCTCCCGAAAGGCGATACAGGTGAAAGAACATTTCGCGAGCCTCTGGGTTAACAGCAGATGCGATGTTCTTAATTTTTTCAGTAAGTTGAAGCATTCCAAGTCGCAGTAAGTGTACACCAAGGAAGTGTCCTTTGCTCCCTATTGCAGTCCGCTTAAAGATAAAGTACTAAACATCAAAGTACACATCAACTACTATTTGCTGACGACAGAGCCATTATAAGTTTTGACCATAGAAAGAATAAAGGTGAAGGAAGTTTCAAATTTATTAGTCCAAAAAGTGTGAGCACTCGTGTTGCCCGCTTGCTGAAGTGGGCATGCCCATTTCAGACCTTTTTTTAATGGAAATTAGTATTCCAAGTGTGAAAAGTTTCTGGGATCAATGATCCATAGTGCAACAACTTGTGATGATGACATCAGTCTCCGTCATTATTTTCTATGACAGCAAAACGACCCTTGGTAAGAGAAGGAAGACTCCACGTCGTGTCATAGTAGAGCGTTCAGCACTCTCAAAACGGTTCATAATGTTGGAGAACGAACAAAAAGTAAGAGAATATCTTGACGGCAGCTGAAATGAAGATACTCGGTATTACAGCATTTTAAATTTGCTCTATAATATAATTCTGAACATCGTTCAAAGCCCTACTATCTCATTGTGTTTAAGTTTGTCAACCGAGAGGAACAAAATGTAAAAATCAAAATTTAGCTTATGTGCTTCCAAGTCTTATTTTTAGTGTGTGAATAAAGTAAACAATTGTAGATTAAACTTTTTTTCCATCTCATATCCTTTAAAGAAAATCATCAGCTTAGAAACCGCTCTATCTCCTCTCCTTTCCTTTCCTCTTCTTAGGAGTTCATCAAATCGTCTCGTACCTGGATTCAACCGGGATGTAAGTAAATTCTTCAAATAGTTTTCAAGTGTTGTTTGGAGCATAAAGAAAACACATGTTCACCTATTTTTCCAGCACACTACAAATGTTAATAGGAAAAGAAATCGCTGTTTTTCAAACAGCTTTATATGGTCTCTAACTTCAAAAGTGGTGCCCGTGGCGTAATGGTTACCATGCCTGTTGTTATCCGCTAGGTTCGTGGTTGGAATCCTGATAGAAAACAAGAAAAGTTTTTCCCTGGGCATAACCTTTTGACAGGAGTTATCAAGTCCTCCGACAGTTAATTCATTGCAGTGAAAAGCGCTTTCTTGATTAGTCGTTCGGAAGCGGCAGAAAATTGTTTTTAACAATTGAAAATGCGATATGCCTCGAGGTTTTGCTTTTGATAAACTCTTCCGAACGCTAACAAACCCAAACTTGTTCCAGTGACATTGAAAGACAAAAATTCATCTACGCACTCACACACACATAAGCACACAGGAGATTTTTTTAAAAAAAAGGGTCGAAATCAGATTAAAACTCAAGCCTTACAAATCAAATCACAGCCCGTAACTTCCAGTCTGTTTATTTACCCTATACAATCATCTTAACTCAGAATCCCTGCCAAGAGTTTTATTTTCTTATACAGAACAGAACCTACAGCTTTGATAAATGCATCCGCTCACGCAAAAGATCTCTGCAGAAAGGCCAACCAGACACTTCACACTGTTGAGCCACCTGGCTGTAGACGAATGATTGCCCATGCCCATTACCCGTAGTGCCTTTACCAAGTCTCAAAGGACTGGAGTGCAAAAAAAAAAATCTTCCCTATGAATTACGCACATCTGTCACACGTTGAATTGACCATTAACGCTCCAAATGCGATCACATTAATAACTGACATCTTTCAATTTGATTCGTTAATATATTTTATTATCTGAACCTGTGGAGTTGAAGGTAGCGAGCAATTACGCCTGCGCAAACAACACAAATTTTGAAATATAACCCTAAACTAAGTGACCCTGCTCATTTATCTTTCCTTTCTTTTCTTTACAGATCCACAGAATTCTGATGAAGCATGCAAACAACAACAACAACAACACCACACAAATGCAGTATCACCGTCATCATCACCATCATTCTTGTCGTGCTCATCGTCAACGGGCACTCCATCCACTGAGGCGGTGGCAGTAGAGAACGATAAAAGGATTATCCATCCACCAGACAGGAGTTCATCACCAAATGAAGCAATCGCTGGTGCTACCCCATCAGCATCAGCAATGGATTCAGAAAAGAGCATCAAAGGATCGCCCACCACTCCCCAAGGACTAACGCGTCTGAGGCCGTTTTCATCAGCATCATTGTCAACGTCACCATCAATGCCAGACAATGGATTACTCAAAGCAGACGATAGCCAACCACCTGTAGCCATCAGCAGCACCACACAACAATTGCAATTGTCGGAGGAACCCTTAGGAGATGCCTCTACCTCCATCTATCCAAACCAATTGAAATCATTGTATCCGGCAACGCCAGCACCAACGGTGGCCAAAGCACTCGCACTGGCATCAACTATGACGATGAATTGTAGTCGAAACGACAACGACAACGACACTGAGAATGGTATCAACATCAACATAACGAATGCCTTCTGCCCTGTTGTTGCTTCGGAAAATGGATGCATTGTCGCAGGAATTAACGCCACCACCACAGCCACCACCCCAATTAACTTCAAGTCAAGGATGCCTTCCAAGTTGATTGATTCGCATGACGGCATTCATGATGACGTTACACCAACAACTACTGCTGCTAGTGACGATGTGACGTTTAACCATAAAGGCGTAGATTCTACGTCACCACCAAATACCAACAGAAATGATACCCAAAACAATTTCAGCCCCGCCACACAAGACGACCATCATCAGGATGGTGGGTAAGTGGAATTGATTGCATTATTTGTTTGTACTAAGTTCATTTTTCGGTGTTGTCTATTAAAAGTGGGAAAGATTTTGTTGATTGTAATGTTGACTTGGCTAACGCATTGTCATAACTTTGAACATTGCATTCAGATTGGCAAAACCAATCGATGTTCATCTTCCTAGAGATGTTTTCGAAGAGTTACATTTGAATTGAGGAATTTTACATTTCCTGGAAAAAGCATCGGTTTTGAGGAGACAGGTGCAGATATCTGATTTGACATTAGTTTTTTTTATGTGCACGTGTTTGAAGTAAGGAACATTCTTTCCAAAATTTGTGGTCATTTCATATGATGACCAAGGATAGATATATGTTCGACATATTAACGCAAGGAAAGTTTCTTTTAGGCCAAACTACACCACTTTTATCAATTATGTCCAGGGCGGCGTAGGTTTCGAGAAAGTTTTTTTTCACGTGCGTTGTTTATTGCTGTGGACACTGTAATTCTTGGCCAGCGGAATTTAAAATGGCGTAATTTTTAATGTCGTGCTAGAAGGCTGCTGGACTCTCACAAGGAAATTGGTAAGCGGTTTCATTATCTTCTCTACAGGATTCACAGAGTGTTGGTATCACTTAAGCCTAGTACGTTTAAATGCCGAAGGAAGTACCGCACGGCAACGCCAACAAGTTTTCTTTAGAGTTTTCTGCTGCGGGATCTCGAGAATGTTTCAGTTTTTTTTTACCAACGCTGCGAAGCATGCGTTTAGACTGTTCGCATTCAAACGAGGCATACCATCCACGGTTTTGCTCTTGACAGATATAATCATTGGCACCGGTTCATTTCCTGAAAAGCTACCTGAGCTCCTTGCCTGTAAACCCATAGTCGATCTCGTTGACTATAAGAATTTAGTCCGACTACGTTCGGAGAAATCTTGGATCACTTACAACGTAAGGGGTTAAGTATAGCCCTAATCACAGTTTGGCTGTTGCTGAAGACACAAATGCATCTTACAATCCAGGCATTTTTCGTAACGTAGCCTAGGTCGCTATAGTCATTTAGATATCTTATGTCGCCGCTCGGAAAACGGACGAGTAAGTGCCTTACGAGGTGTGCAGTTATAAATGCCGTCGTTCTGTACAGCAGTGTCAGATCCATCATCAGAGATGGTTCGAGAAGATCCGATAACAGTCCTTTCCTGATTCAGAATCTTAATCGATGGAAAGTTGAATTTTGACTCAGTTTGAGTCATCGTATATCGGAATACGGATTAGACATTACTCGAAAAATATGCTGTTTGTGAGTTTATGACGACTCCAATGCGAACAGTGCCAAGGATCGTTTATGTTTAAATGGGAAATGGTCTTGAGAGTACATCCCATGATGTTGGTATCAAAGGAAGGAAGATTCAGCAGTGTGGCTAGAGCAGCAGTCGATGTACTGGATGAGAGGGTGATGGCCTAGCACCTTCAAGACACATCGCTCTTTGAAATTTAACAAGGAAAGTAATAGCGTGCTTTTCCGTGAGAGCTTACTCTTATAATAACCGAATGGATCCAGAGGATCGTTTTCGAAAAAACATTACCGGAAGAGTGACAGTGCCCTACTAGATTATGTACTCGACATGTTTGGACCAAAGATGCAAGGATTTCCCTTGAGATGTTTGACTTGATTTGAGAGGGAAATGCTGAGGTCATTAGGTGCAAGATGGATCGGTCCAGTCAATTTTTTAAGTCTCGTGAAGAGAACAACTTCGATTTATGGAGAATTTACGGAGAGACCTTTTCTAAATCAGAGTTATCACCAAAGCCTTTGCTCTGGAATAGATACCTCAAAGGCTGGATATAACTGAGAGTACGGCGGCGTCGTCGAAATATGCTTGGGCGTGTACTTTAGACCCATTGAGCACTTCAAGCACAGAGTCAACAAGCATGCACCACAGGAGGTGAGATAGAACGCCATCTTGTGAAAAGCTTTTACTTACTCCTGTTTTTAAATATAGTCAAAGCTTTTACTTACTCCTGTTTTTAAATATTGTCAAGACTCTGTTTCAATGACCTTTGTTCTATTTTCTAGCATTAGTTCGATGCACAACACAAAATATTCATCCACAGCACGCCCTATGGTGGTGTTCTACATGCTGTCAAAATTATCATTGTCAAGTGAGGTTTTCGTGCGTAAACTTCAACAATTCTTTTCAGTGGCTTAATGAGGAACTAGATAAGACTGAAAGGGTTTGTGAGAGTAAATAGTTCTGCTTTCCAATAAAGCAATATCTTTCAATAATCAGATACGTTTGGGACTTTTTTCTATTAGCTTTGTTTTATTTTCACTTAAATCTTGACCGGCTGCAATAACACTAACTATCTATCAAAGCACAGCTTCTGAGGCTTTGGATTGCACTCAGCCACAAAAAAAAAAAAAGAATGGCATAAGCTTAAGTCGAAAAAAACCTCAAGAACTAACGATCTTGATACGCAGCTGTTAAATACGAACACGTGTCTCTATGCAGTCAATTATTTATTAAAATTAAGTAAGGACACAATATTCTGCAGAAAAGCCTAGACTTCGCAGAAAAACATGTAAATTGTAGTAATTATTATAATAACAAAAAAAAGCCCCAAGCTTAAAAATGAGTCGTGTATGTAATTGTTGTTTGTTTGTCAATACCTACGTTAGTTTTAAGTAACTTTTGAGGAGAAAAGAAATCGTGTAACCCGTGTTGGTTCGTTTGAAACAAAGTCACTCAATAATTTCTGTCAGAAATGGTGCGCCTAGGAAGCCGATTTCATTAGAAACCTTAGATTGATTTCGCTTTAAACGAAAAAATACGAGTCAAATGAGTCGATTTAAGTCGTATCATACACCATACCCCGCCATCTTTCATTTATGAAGCTACACAGAGCTATACAAAATGAAAACCCATTTGGCTCAGTTGCTAAGGTTTGTCCAGATGCTTCCGCAAGACCTTTGCTGTTGATTCACAGTCATGCAGCTTTCACAGCACTACGCTTGAAGGAGTCGTACAATGTTCGATAGCGGAGGCACAATTTTTTTAAATATTCCAGAAAGATGGCAAACAAAAACAGAGAAATGTTTTTCGATACTTTTTTAGCCTTGCTTTGCGGCACAAAGGCAACAATTCAATCTTAATCCGCAGGGGAGATCCTTCTATGCCGAGTGGCCGCAGATTGGGTCTAGTCTGTTAAAAAAAATAGTGGAGTGATAGACTCAACGAACAAATAAAAGTCTCCAAAAGAGTGCGAATGTCCAGTTAACAATGGCTGCAGGTGGCACGAAGAGTGAACTTCGCAAATGGATACGAACACATCGGCTCCACCAGTCTCCAAAAACACATCAAACCAGAGGGAGTTTGCAGAACAAGTGTCGGTGTATAAAAAAGGATTATTAACCGATGGAAAGAAAAACTGGACAAAGATCTTCATCAATTGAACTCATTGGCACTGTACACTTAATTTCCTTCCTGAGTAAGATTCATTAAAACTCAGCAGCATTGGTCATCTAGAAGACATTTGGTGTTGTTATGCGTTGAGTTGATCTACTACGTCCCCAATTCAAACAAGTCGTTAAAAAAAAGCATTCGCATCTATGACTCACCTTAAGCGTACAGCATTCGCATAGAGCATCCCTCTGAAAATGACACGTGTCATTTTCCTATGTGTGTATGCCAAGCCTTCAAAACCTCAACCAAAGGCATTTGACAGGCTTCCAACTCTACCAAAAAATATATACGATATAGATTTACATATATGTATGAATGTACAACAAAACCAAAATCTGAGCAACCGATAGAGACGCAGTGCAAATGCATTTCCATACCATCACCACCCACCCAAAACAAACCCGTACGTTACGCCTGTCAAAGAAGTAGGATTTCAAATGACAATTGCATTGCAAGCATCGACGGCATGTCACATTGAGCCTAAAGCAAAATACAAAGCAAACACAAAAATTAAACAAAAAAATTCAAAAATCTCACCGCAACAAGAGCTCTGACAAAAACTGCTGAAAAACAAACACATTGGACTCTCTACTTGTAGCAAAGGACATTTGAGTAAATTTTTTTGGCTTTCGTTTTTTTTTTTTTTTGTAAACTGCCACTGCGATTCCAACGCTAACATCCTGACACGTTTAATGTCAAACTGCATGTGATTCTTATCTTGGAGCTGGTGGACGATTTGACAGGTTCTGAGTGACATGTGTGGATGATCGTGTATGGTGTTTCCGTTTCAATAATTTTTTTCATTTTTCTTTTATTTTTTTTCCTCCTCACTTGCACGCCAAGGACATCACGAGTGTGTATGTTATCTCTTTGAAATGCAAAAATGTGCATCTTCTTCTAGGGCTGATGAAACCAAAAGGATCTAGGGAATGAAATGACAGGCATTACTTGGTTCAAAAAGTTAATGCTTGTCGGGATTTCATTTGCAACAAATGACTGTGTACACCCGACCGCCATGTTAAAGACCCTTGTGTTATTTGTTAATTAGATAATTCATTTTGTAGCCCAAGAGCCGCAGGTAGTGAGTTCTTACTACTCAAACACTTTGCACAGAGCAAATACATACAATTATTTATTTTGAATGAAACCCAGTAACCCTTTGCCTTTCGCGAAGGAAATTCGGGAAATTTTTGTTTGATTGTTGGAGAAAGTTTAATTTTTCGACGGTATTTTGAATCTGCATATGAAAGGAACTAATTTTTGTATCATATTTTCCATGAAAAAAAAGGAAGACTTTGTTTTGTGTTAGCGGAAATAGCAAACGACTGAGGAAATAAATTTGAAGCGTAGTATTTATTTTGCGTTTCAGTTTTTGCTTAAACTTCCATGCTCTCGTGTGCCATAGTCTATAAGAAGAATTTCAGTGAATGTTTTTCAATTTATAAACATTTTAGAGGTTTTCCAGTGTGATTATGACAGAATTAGAATGCCATAGATACAAAGTAACATTATCATTTATACTGCTTAAGTTTCGTTTGATACTCATACTTTCACTGTAATCGCTGCTTATCACAGCTCCCACGAATGAGGTATCCAAGGTTAATTAAAAAAAATAAATAGGATGGCGCAACAGAGCGAGGAGCTCCTGGGCCTAGCGCATTTCTCACAACCATGCCTTGTGAGGAAATGGAGGGACCTACAATTTTCTGCCGGTTCCGAAAGGCTAGTTGAGAAAGCGCTTTTCATGGCAATGAATTTATTAACGAATGACTTGCCAATTCCTCGCGATAGGCGATATCCGTGAAAAAACATTTTTGCCTCTGCTGGGATTCGAACCTCGAACCTCTGGGTTTGCAGGTGGACATGCTAACCATCACGCCACGGGTACCAAGGTCAGTGTCATATAAATTCTTGGATCATTAGAAGGTTCTATGATTTTGGTACAGAACAGTTCTGAATATAAGAAAACTTAATTCAAACTAAACATACTCAAGTCAGAAATCGCATAAGTCTATCAATTTTTGGGAAATTTGTTAGGACTGCTGTCAACAGCTCGAAATCAAGTTGTTACACAGAATGCTACTGATGTATCTGTGGTCCAACAGTGACACATCTGCCAGAATTTTCCAGTCGGTAGTTTCCTTGGCATATCAGTGAAATAGTGCTGTGAAGTCAACTACATACATACTTCCTGCCTTCCATCCACAACAAAGGCAATCAGAGGACAGAATGAAGCTAAGAAGATGGCTACCTCGCATGTTGCATTTGTTGCTTCCCCAAACTAAGTTTTCGGCAAAAGCATCGAAGCAATAATGATAAGGCCCAACTTTCGGCTTTCGCCGAACTCCACCAGCTCCGCAGCCTGTCTAGTGAGAGAAGGCAGAACGTAGTTAAAAGGAAAGTAAACTGACGCAACGACGAAAGTTTGCCACTCATCGTTCGTTTCGTAGTCTACCGTCGCCGCAACAAAATTTTGACCACGAATATTGATCGAGTTGAGTTCTTGGGAAAGAACTCAATATGATGAGAAAGGTTCGGAGCAAGTCAAACCGTTCATCATTGAATATATTAATAACTTGCCATCCAAGACCAAGAACTCGTCCTTTCCAGGCCTATGGCTCGAGGCCCATTGCTACGAGGTATATTTTTTTTATTCAAAAGGGAACGTTTGCTAATAGAGTAGCAGCCTTATAATGTTGACGTCTGCAATTAGCAGCTGATTGAAGATTGGCCAATAGGAAATCTTTTTAAATAACAGAAACTACTAAGTGATTTCGTTTTAAACGAACCGACACGAATCACACCATAAGGTTTTCAACTCAAATGACTGAATAGGCTGGTTTAAGATTGAACAACAGAAAACGCAGTTCTTTTCATTTGATATGACTCGGTGGTTTTGTTTTAAACGAACCGACACGAGTAGCACGACCTTTTCCTTTCCTTTAATTCCTCAAAAAAATCGTTTTAAATGAACGGACGAAAGAGCTTAGAAACGTTACTTGTAGCTGCCTGCATTCACGTTTAACCACTTTTGGGAAAAATGTGTTGGGCAATCGGTGGATTTCCGAAGAAAGCAGCACGAGAAAACAGCAGTGCTACCTGGTAGTGTAGTCTCAGTCTCAGATTAAGAGCTAGCAAAATCGTTTGACTGAAAAATTTAGTGTCTACACAAAAAAAACACACGAAGCTCTTGAAAAACACTGGACTGAGTATCAATCAAAGGAATCGACTAGAAGCAAGCTATAGAGGAACAGGTTTCCTTATGGCGAAGACAGAGGAACAAGGAGTGCGAGCTCCAGCACGTCATAATCGCTCAACAGAATGTCGATCTCTTGAATCTCCTTAAGGGGTAGATTTTTCAAAACATCGATTTTTGATTGCTAGGCTTAAAAAATACTTTGAACTTTTTAGAATATGGGGTAAAATATTTCATACCTCAAAGTATTTTCTTTTTTTTTTTCTTGTTATTTCGAACTCTTCCCCAAGCACGTCGGACTATGCTCCGAAACGACACTTGTGTCAGATGTCCTACGTTTTGATTTCTATCTTCTCAAATACACTATCAGATGTCATAATAAAGCATTTATATTCAGGTAAAGGCATTTCTAGTCAATAGTACGCCAGTTTAGTACGTGTCATTACGTGGAAAAGAAATGCATTTTAAAACTATAAATTTGTTTTTCTCGAAACATGACTTTTCAAAACAGCACGCAGCATAACTCCAACAGTTTTCGTTCTTTTCATACGAATTTTTTATAATATCTTGAAAATAAGATTTTGAAGAGAAATGCGTATAGGATTTTTGATAAGTTAATTTAATTATTATTTATTAGCCAATGATTATCCTTTTTCCTGTTGAAAATTTAACGAATTAATTCAATTACTCGCCAATCACGCAAAAATCAATATTTTGAAAATCCCCTACGTATATTTCTCTAGCTATAAGCATGTACAGTGAGATTTTTTTTTTTATTTAAGTATAGTTCTAAATATGCGGCAGCTACACTGCGTGCCGCAGAGCTCCTCAAATTCTACGTGCCTCGCAAAAATGGCTGTGGTGTCGTCATTTTCGAAAATTTTTTTATAATAATTTTCTACTTTGTTACTTAAATATACGCTTAATAACTTCCTCCAATATTTTAAGTTTATTACCTTTCCTTTGCACTTTTCTGCCAAGAGACAACGAAAAACTCAGACTTCCTTTCTAAAACATCAATACCATCTTCTTGACATGGCTACCTATACCTACTTACTTACAATAGGAGATATAGTGTCTGATGTTGGCCATAACTGTAACTGCCTGCGGGTTACAAGATATTTATGCGATCTGCCTTCATTAACAAATTTCACCTAACGCATCTGCTTAGAAATCGAAGAGATTGCCACCTCCTGCACTAATGTTTGGGAGTAGAAAGCGTTATTGGCAGACCGATTCCGGAAACGGTTCTTTCATCGAAATTAACAAAACCGCCCGAACCCGTGAGCGCTCCTAGAAACTACAGTGCTATACTGCCAGTACCAGCTGTCGGCCGGCCGGTAAGGCTGAACAGCTGCTGGAAGTAACGGCTATTCGGCTTTCCGCTAGCAAAAACCCTTGAGTGACCCGTGCTCAGAGTCTGTCATGAGAGATAAAGCGAGCTCATGCCGGTTATACTTGGGCATTTAGTCCATTATCGGAGGACACGTGGCTTGTGCTATTTTTGCAGACTTCTAGTGTTTCAAAGGATGTTGCTCCCGAGTTTCATAAAAGTTACTTAAGAAGGAATTTCACGCCATATCGGCTAGAGAAGTGATGTTCATAGTAAAATAAGTAAAGCTTCGGGCAGTCCTTGCTTTCAAGGCTATTGCTCATTTCTTAAGAGTTATAAGTAAGAGTTTTTATCAGCTTTTAAAGCACCAAAGCATATTGCTGTTGGAAGCTATAAAAGTGTCACCAGCACCATCCAAGCACCGTCAATATTTTGCTAATTGTTTCGAAAACGAACCCACCAATACCTTTATAGCATTCAGTTTAAACCTCTTCTTAAAATCAATAAACGTTAAAACTCAGATCGGTTTTCTTTTCGCAAATACTTCAAGTCTTCTTTTGTTAAAGTTATCTCGTTTCGTCTGTTGGAATCATGTATCTCGAAGTCTACAACGACGACGACGTTGATGACGGACGCTTTAATAGAAATGAGAAGAGCTTGAAATACCGTGAAGTTTTCATTTCAAAACACCGTCCTTGACTCAAAGTCCTTCAATTGTCTCTCTATAGTTTCTCCAAAGACATTTTTCCTCCATAAGTTGACTTGTTTGTTTCTATAACACCACCACATCCACTATAAACCAACTATACTCATTTTGCCACCCACAAAAATGTCATTTTACCCTTATCGCTCCACATGTCCTTCTTTGCTATGTCTAGAGAAATGAAACAAAAGAAAAGTCGCTTGCCAATGGGTCAGTTCTATGGGAGTGCACTGTATACACTTGAATGGATCACAATCGCCTTAAGTTTATATTTAGTCAACATTAAAAAAGAACACAGACACACACACACACTCACACAAACAAACATACATTTAACCAGCATCTAAACACTGACATTGATGAAGTTGACATGAGTCTAGATAGGGTTTGTGTCCAGAACATGACCTTATTGTTTAACATCTAAGCTTTTTTGAAATAATTTCGAAATGTTTTTTCTTCTAATTGTTTCCAAAGGCACATAGCTTCTGTCTCCAGAGGGAAAGGATTTGAGGAATTCATTTATTTCACCCACAACCCACCCTCTCTCTTATAGGAGAGATATCTGAAATATTCAAGTAGAAGAGCAATAAAAAGACGCCCCAAAGGCGAAAAGAAGACTACTAAAGTTTATTGACGATATGACTGACATAAATCAGGACGAGAGACCTCACTTCTTACAGTTTTCTTGTATGTGTGTAAGTCTGTGTTACACATTATTATTACGATTATTGTTATTACTCGTTGCCGTGTTTGGTTTATGTGCCACGGCATAGATAAATTTCACGCTGAAGTAGTAACGGGTAATTGTTGTAGTCCTTGCCAGAGTCTTCGTCGTCTTCATCGTCGTCATCGTCGTCATCGTCGTCATCGTCGACGTCGAGGTAGTTGTCTTCTTACACCAGAACTGAATAACAAAAGACTCATTGTCCACCTCAGGTCGCATCCACTTGCGGCAAAACAATGAAAGTTTGTCTGTTTCGTCTCAAGCCGAAACTAGGAAAGCTGTTTTTCTTTAGTTCTGTCTTTCCACGCATGTTGTTGGTTTGAATTAAGGAACGCACATCCTTCAATTCTTGTCCCCGAGTAGATTTCGTCTTGCAGCTTCAAATGCAAAAAGTACAGAATTTCTTATGAGAACACTACTCGTCCCTTAGAAGCAAGGAAAATTGTTATGGCTCTGTGTATTAAATATCCTTTTTTTCCTTCTCGGACGATATAAAGCGCCGCATAGCATTTGGAAGGTATATTATGTCTTGTGGCATGGCGGGCCAGTTTGGTGTAAATTTATTTCCTCCCCCACACTAAAGTTCAGTTGCATTCCTTGGTTGCCGTTATCTTTTAATGAAAAGAATGAACCAAACGAATATATACAAAAAATAAGGTAAAGGAATGAGTAAAACAAAGAAAAGGATAATTCAAGAGTAGTAAGAGTGTTGGCGTTGGTTGGGGGTTGGGGGGTTCTCTTTGTTTTCATTTCCCTTCAAGATGGACAAGCAACGCAGTTGAGACAGAGGCGAAATGCTTTTTGCTCCGGAGGTGTGTTTAGCTAATTTATGTGACTGAGGGTGAATTGTGGGAAAAAGGACTGTCGAATGATTTACAATGACGATCGACTAAAGACTTCCTTTTGGCATTGAGGTGATGTGATGCGATTTTGTTATTTTTGCCCAACAATAAATTGGAGTTCTCGATGAGAAATCATTGGGAAGAGAACATAGTTATCAACCTTCCTGTGGTTAGGCAACGTAACGATGAAAATAGTTTTCGAAAGACCAAATCGTTTGAATGAGATGAAAGCGACATAGATGCAAGTTAAATGAGCCAATCTCAATTCATAATAAGGTGTACCTACCTTAATTTTACTTTAAGAATTTTTGCCGGGAATTGAGAAAATCATTTCTTTAGGCAAAGTGATTGTAGTCAGTCAGTTGACGTACTCTTCGCTGCAAACAAAGGGATGAAGTGAGGTGCTTACTCATTAGAAGCAGAATGGTATGGTTTGAGGAGTGAAGGACTGAAGCTATCAACGGTGGGCTGAGTTTTGCATACCTAAAGAAAAAGACGAATCCCTCTTTTCGTATGTAACATACTAAGCTCCACCATCAACAGCGTTCTAAAATCAAGGGTGCAGTGCAAAGTATGGTATACTTGTCTAGAAAAAGAACCCAATCATGGCTAGGAACTCCGAAATGATACCAGGCACTAGTCAAAGAAGCCTTATGATCAAACATAATAGAAAAACCGTTAAGGACCTCCACTCAAAAGCCACATAAAAGATATGAAGAAGAATTGCTCATACGTCTAGCAAAGAGGACAGAGGCATTTATGAATGCCTAGAACTAGAAGAAATTTCTTCCCCAACTGCTGATGGAGGCTAGGCTGTTTATAACCAAGGGCAACCACTTCAAAAAAGACTGTCAAAGAACGATTGATGACCAGGAGACTTCTTCGCTGAAGCTCAGCTTCATATCGAATTTCAAATGTGGCGACAGTATTGTGCCGATCTCGATTAGGGACTTTTCTGGTTCAAAACCACAAGCGAAGCTTCAGATGTTCAAATGTTACAGCAAACGAAATATTATAAGCGTCGTTAAGGCGGCTTATTGCTCTATAACTGGCGCTATGGTAAGGATCTCCTTTTTTTAGAGTCAGACATGTTCCATTCATCGGGCATATTTTCCTAATAATGCAGATCAGCTAGTGCATGCTCTTTTGCAACTGATCTCCAGCTGAATTGGAAAGTATGACGTCGAGGCCATCTGTACCAGCATTTTAAATTGATTTAAGTTTAAATATGACAAGCTTTACTTCTTCTAGGTCGGCATTCTTGTTCATCGTCCTCTAGTGAAATAGCCAGTTGCATTCCTCCCCTGAAACAATTTAGCCGCAATACCCGCCTCGCAAGGAATGCTCATCAGTTCTCCATTCAGCCCAACTTCGGTCGTACAGTTAAGTATTTCTATTTCTTTTTCTATTTTATTTTCCCCACGCAATATAATGTTCAGAGATTCAAGAGTGATGTGCATCGACATATCCTTTCTTATCCTTTCCTTATTTTCTAACACCAGGGCATTCTGTCTGACAGTGGAGTTAGTACCTTTATTGCCGCTACGCAGTCTGTAGAGGGGGGTATTTCCTGATTATCAGTAGAGATACCGATTCCATAACTATTTTTTCCTGCTGGTCTTAACAGGGTTCAGTTCGAAGTTTGACCTATTTAACTTTCAATAAAACTTTCGAACCTCACTCCTATAACGCAACGGCATCTCTAAACTTTCTCAATCGACTGCTCCTCAGCCTCAGGCTGCTTTTTCTTCTTTTTAAGAATTCGGTGCTCTTCCCTTCTTTTCTCCTTGTAAATCTTGTACTGTTCGAATTTCGAAAGCATCAATTGTTCTCTTTTGCATCAACATTTGTCTCCATATGCATTCTTCATCGATCCGTGGGTTTCGTTTGAAGGCCGGGCTAGACCTAAAAAATCAAGAGGCAGCGGTTCTGATGGCTTGAGAGAATTGCTGCCACTGGTCTTCAATGTCTAATGCTGGTGCCATATGATTCAAGGATAGCTGGAGGGACATTCGATTGGAGAAGGAACTGGCAATCTCTTGCGATTGTAGCTTTCCGATGTCATATCGTTTCACAACCTTTGTTCGCGAGAGTAGCAAGGTCGTAGTCCGAGTCAAGGTTCGGACATCTATCATACTTGAAGAGTGGTTTGAGTCGATCGCAACATGATCAATTTGGTAAACGGTTGATTGACAGTGATCGCCATGTACTTTTATGAATTGTGAGATAGGAGACGCGTGTACAACTAACAAAAAGATTTAGCCCCGCAGCAAAATCGATTATTCCCAGTCCGATTTCAGATGTTTTGTCATGCATGCTGTGCTCAATGAAAGTGTTTGCTAAGATGTCCTCCTTCCCTAGTTTCGCGTTATTATCGCCAAGAACGTCATGTTTATGGCACTGCTCATAAGTTTCTTCGAGGAGCTCTTAGAAACAATCTTTGGAGATCTCGTCTTTCTCTTTTGTGGGAGCGTGCGCCCATATTAGGCTAATGTTGGCGAATTTAGCTCTGATGTGGATGGCCATTATACGCTCATTTACTGGATTTTGGCTGGTAACCTTATCCCTGAGTCTACCTCTAATGACAAATCCGCTCTAAAATAAACGTTGTTTCTGTTGTCCGCAGCAGCTTATGTAGGACTTGTTGCTTTTTTATCTTTTTTATGATCGGAGCATTAAATCGGGCTTCTTGGACTCGGTTATATCTGAAGTTCACGTACTCTTTTAGACCAGATCCTGAGTTCAGTTTCTTCAGTTTCATGTAGTTTTTTAGACCAGTTCCTGAGATCTTTGTCCATTTGCATTTGCTAGAGTCGTCGTCAACTGTGAAAGCGTTATTTTTATCCAAAGCTGTTGGTTATTTTGGAGCCATGAAATTTTTATGTGGTTGGTTAGTAAACCTTAAGTGCAATCCTCAATCTGAAGGCCAGATCCTTTTGGAATCCTCTTGGATAAAGGGCCGGAGAATCCGGTGTGGGTACCCTGCTTTGAGGGTTTGAGAGCTCTGGATCAGCGATATGGGGCGCCAGGAGCTGATCTGCCACCATCTGTATTTTAACACCATGTTCAGTAAAAACACTGAAAGACCTCATAACTAAATATGTTGGAATGTATCACGGGCTTCTGCCTCTGACTGCTGAAGTCCACTCTTGGGGCTGTAAGTCGATTTCGTCCGCTGAGACATTCCCTATAAGTTTTGGCAGGCCACAGAGATTCGAGCACCCACTCGCAGAGCATGTGTTGCTTTATTTTTCTTAGTTCCTTTGTCAAAACTCGCGCTCTAGTGTAACAGGTCACCTCCAATTGGACAAAGACCAGCATCCAGTTGTTACCACTTTTAATTATTCTAAGCATAACTGACGTGTACTTTAAGCTGCAGGCATCTGGGCGTCCCCATAGTTGACACAAATTATAAAGCCATCCCAAATAGAACACGTCCAACCAAAAGCTTTTAAGAAACCTTCTCATTATAAATTTGCACCAACTGCGTAACTTTGCAAAGAATTTTAAACTTGAACCTTATTTCAACAGTGCTGAGTCTTGTTGGGTCATATTTAACCATATCTCCCACATTTATTTCAATTTTGTTCGTATATTACACATTTACCAACTCACATACTCATTAAACGAACAAACTGAGGGAGGGGGTTGATTGACCTAAACCGAAGTTATCATACAAACTTCACTCTGTTCCATTGTACCTACCTACGCAAAAATAAACTATAGTATCATCCCACCAATCCCACGACTTTTATCATACATGCTACCAAATCAACCTTCGCCGGCCAACTTCTTCAAGTAAACTGTACACCCCATCAATCGAAAAGAGGTTGTCAGTCATGTTGTCTTGAAATAGAATTTCGCCTTCAAGTCTACTCACTGCCACTCCTATAGTGATCAATATGTCTACTAACATCGAACTTATAAACGCGTTGGTGTATTAAACTCCATCACACAAACACACTCACATATACATCAGACATTGTCTTTCAACTTATTTACCAATCAATCAGTCTACTCCTGTCAACGTGTCACTCCTTTCTAAATAGGCCCCGGGACACGCATGAAACTAAAATCAAGAACACATGACATGTTCCTCCGCACCCAGGTCGAAAAAAGGGTTAAATACCCATACTAAAAGCATTAAAACTTGTCAATCAAAATTGAAACGACGTCGAGTCGCCTGCTCTGATGTGCAAGCACACTCATCAAACAAACGACCAAATAGTAAAACAGAATCCTAACAAACTCAGTAAAAAAAAGAAACTTAATGAAGCCGACTTCACTAATGAGTAATTCAATTACTCATATCCACCATCATTTCTCTGCAATGTGAATATTCGTTTGTTTGTTCTCACTCAAAAAAAAAATTGGCAAAAACCACTTGAACCTCAAACTCTCACCCACAAACTCTCAATCCTTGGAAAAGAAAAGGAAAACAAAGGCAAATCGCTAGACATGAACCACAAGCTTCGTGTGCATCATCGACATTTCGGTTTCACAGAATTAGAACAAAGAAATATCACAAAAGCTACCAACTTATGGGGGACAAAACAACAGGATTAAGAAAGACATACTAGCAAACAGGAGAGGTTTTGTGGAAACGGTGACGAAGAGGAAGGTCCTTGTCATCAATCAGAGCTTTGGTGTATCCATCAAATGCTTCAATTCCGTTATTAAATGATTCGATTAGGCTTGGCAGTCGTTTCGTGAACCCTGAACCCCTTCTGTTCATATTCACAACAGCTTCAACCCTTACAAGAAAACCAGATGAATTATTTACACTTGTGCCTAAAAGAATTCGAACGGAAAGGTTACGATGGTGTTTAGAGTGGTTTTAGCCCAGGAAAATTTTTCTTTTCAGATTTGTATAAGCCACACAAATAAAACTAGTGGCTAGCATTTCTGCCTCTTACAAGGCACTTATAGGTTCGAATCTAGAAACATTTAATTGTTTTTCACGTGGTTTCGTGAGCTCTGCTAGAGTAGTTTTGACTGCCATGAAAAGCACTTTCTCACTTGCTGTTCGGGGAGAAGTTTTGATTCCTCACAGCAATGGTGGGAAAAAAACGTCCATTGTAGGAAAATCTGTGGGTGCACAAAAATTTTATACCCGAGTGTAGAAAGCAACTCAAAGGGGAAATTCATGAAGGAATTATTTTCAGGATACCTACCTACGTTTGTTCAGATTGACAGTTTTAACTCAATGTCTGTCGTATTTTATTGATCCTAACGACACAGTCCCACACACACCCACACCTTCACATACAATCTCGTATACACATTCGAAAGAAAGGATAAAAAAAAAAAATTTGCAAAATGAAGTGGACTATATAGATGGCGAGGATTCCTCTCATCTTTTCACTTTTCCCATTACAAATTGTCATTTGATGTTTGGGGCTGGTCATGTGGATGGACCACCAGTCATCCATTAAACTCTGTGAGATAAACAAACATTGTCTTACTTATATGCGCACCCATTTACACCCATACCCACCTACGACGACCCTAAACTGCCACCACCCTCCCCACGACATAACGCTCATTTCATCTGTCACCCCTCAATGGCAGGATATACTATAAGAAAAAGTGCAAAAAAAAGGAGCAAAAGTACTCACCAGCAGGACTAAAACACAAAACGAGGTTACGACGATGATAGAGACAGAGATAGGTGGAGTCACTATCATCCTGTTCCGTATGACAGC
The DNA here is from genome assembly GCA_949752695.1 of Melanostoma scalare. NCBI lineage: Eukaryota > Metazoa > Arthropoda > Insecta > Diptera > Syrphidae > Melanostoma > Melanostoma scalare. Next base: position 55,687,433 of record OX456984.1, on the reverse strand, counting down.
GATTGTCTGTTTGCCTTGTTGTTATGACCGACATATGTGTGTAGGATTTGACATTTAAACGGATCGCTGTGTGATGTCAGTGCGGTGGCTCTAGTGCTGGAGTTGGTGCTGGGGTATAGAATGGCGATATGGAGGACTGTGGTGGCAAAGAGGTTGTTGGAATGTCAAGTCCCGCAAATATAGGAATCATTTGTGATGAAATTGGTCTGTTGGTAAAGTGATGGGTGGTAGAATGAGTTAGTTCTCTACACAGGCGAGAGATTGTTTTGTACGCTTAATATTACTTTTTACTTATCAGGTTTAGTTTTTCGTCTCATGAGAAGATTCCTTGTTTAGGGAAGAGTTCCGAGTAATGATGCTAGTGTGGTAGTTGTGTTGAAGAAAAACAGATTCAAACAAACGGAGTGAGTGAGTATGCTTAGCAACGTTAATAGTGCTGCAACTGAAATGATAGTATAGTTGCAGCGCAATGGAAAGCTTTTATTTTGTCTTAAGAAATGAGAACGAGACTTATGACGTTGATGGTTGAGCAATCAAAGAAAAAAAAGTAAAAAATAAAACTGTAAATATTCGGAATGTGCTGCAGTTCAAAAAGCATTGTCATCGATATTCTATTTAGAAAAACTGAGAAAAAGTGGAGGTTAGTTGCGAGCCTCACCGTCTAGCGATTCAAGAGTCTGCAAGTATTTATACTGGTTTGTTCATTTGTGTCGAACTTTATTCGGCTGATTTTGCTCTTTATATCGAACTCTTTAAAAGCCTAAGTTCGTAGCGTAAGTCTGTGTCAAAAACTTATTCCCCAATTTCGCGGTGAGATTCTAATTGAATTTGTCAAGAGTTTCTCTAGACCAAAAAATAATAAATAAAAAACAGAGACCAAACAACGCATTGAAGTTTATACTTTAAAGAAATTATGAACTATCTCTGAATCTCAATGACTTCTCCTTCTATCATGTCTCTAACTATTTCTGTGTCTGTAGCTGCATCTGCACTGCATCTGCATCTGTAACTGTAACTGTATCTGTATCTGTATCTGTATCTGTATCTGTATCTGTATCTGTATCTGTATCTGTATCTGTATCTGCATCTGTATCTTTATCTTTATCTGCATCTGTATCAGTATCTGTATCTTCATCTGTATCTGTATCTGTATCTGTATCTTTATCTGTATCTGTATCTGTATCTGTATTTTTTTTTTATAATTAACGCGCACATCAAGGGGTTATGACTACCCTTACAATGTTATAAAAACACGGTGCGAGCATTTAGGATAATAGGAGAGGATTTGAAAGGAGACACCGGTGCAGGTTGCTTTTGAATCTTTGTGAATCGTAATGCAGGGGAAATAGAGAGCCAGGTAAAGCATTCCACATTCGGGTGGTGCGACTGAAATATGAATCTCTATACTTGACTGTACGTCCGAAGTTGGGCTCAAGGTAAAACTCATGAGCATTCCTAGCGAGGCGGGTGTTGCGGCTAAATTGTTTCAGGGGAGGAATGCAACTGGCTATTTCACTTGAGCACTGTTTGTGAAAAAAGCGATAAAAGAGAGAGAGACAGGTGACGTTTCGACGATGTCCAAGAGAATGAATCGATCCTACAATTGAACTATCACCTATCAATTTTAACGCTCTATTTTGTACCCTATCAAGTAGGCGCAAGGATGTTTGGGAAGCACCTAACCAGATATGGGAGTTATACTCCAGTTTTGGGCGGATGAAGGCCTTATAAATTGTAGCCAGATCAGAAGGGGTGAAGAACTTCCTGCATCGTCTTAAAAAACCTAAGCATTTAGCAGCATTTTTGGCGACTTCAAATATTTGGTCGTTCCAACGAAGATCATTAATGAAAATGAGGAAGAGAGTCGGAGACAAAACGGAGCCCTGGGGCACACCAGCATTTATGAAGTGGGTATCAGACTTGAAGCCATCCAATACAACTTGTATTGAACGGTCGGGAAGGTAATTTCTAATCCAACGAAGAAGAGACTCATCGATACCAAAAGCACGCATTTTCGATAAAAGAGCCCGATGCCAAACTCTATCAAAATGATTAGAAATATCAAGCGCAATAATCTTACTTTCTCCAAAACAATGTAAAGATTGGTTCCACTTTTCGGTGAGATAAGCCATCAAATCACCAGTGGACCGTTTGCTACGAAAGCCGTACTGACGGTCATTAAGAAACTGTCGTTCTTCAAGATATTTTATGAGTTGACGATTTATCAACGTTTCCATGACCTTGGAAAGAAGGGACATAAATGCAATTGGACGGTAATTGGAAGGGGAGGAAGATTCGCCTTTTTTAGGGACCGGCTGGACAAATGCAGTTTTCCATCTGCTCGGAAAAATCCCAGCAGAATAGGAAAGATGGAAAAGTTTATGCAGTGGTTTTGCCAGCGTAGATGAACACCTCTTCAGAATAACGGCGCGGCGGGGATACCATCTGGACCAGCGGATTTATGTATATTGAGATCTTTGAGGACTCTCGCAACCGAGCGAGTTCGAAAAAATATCTGCTTCATAACAGAGTCTACAGACTCAAGCTCAGGTGGAGTCAATATGCTGTCAGGTAGTGTTGAGTTTGCAGCAAATTGAGCTGCTAACAAATTGGCTTTATCGATGGAACTGACATACGGAGAGTCATTGAAGACGAGCGTTGGGACCGATGACGTGGTCGAGTTCTTAACGTTTTTAACAAAAGACCAAAAATGTTTGCTTCCTTTTGGACACACCAGTATTTCTTGCCTTACTTTTTGGTCATGCAAAAATTCCTTCTGTATATGAGCATTACAGATATTTCTGGCCCGTTAGAACAGATTTCGGTTTTCTACAGTCGGGTCATCTTTAAATTTTCGAAAACGACTTTCTCTATCCCTAATCGCCTCTTTACAGCTCAATTCAAACCACTAATTCTCTTTGGGGATGATACTTTTTGTTCTGTGAGGAACAAAATTTTTCATGCCGTTGAGATTTACGTTATCTGTATCTCTAGCTCTATCTCTGCCTTCGGCTATATTTCTTGCTTCTTTTCAGAAGCTTTCCCACAGCGACAAAAAAAAAATATCTGCTTTATTCGACAATTTATAATATAAAGATCAGGAGGAATGTCGAACAAACTGTAAATTGGCTTTATTTATGAGCTTGATTTGATTACGAAAAGTCAAGGAGACGATTGTTGGGTTTGGGACCGGTGACATGGATTTCTTGCACTTCTTCACCATTTAAGTCCTCTCAGATGCTTGTCACTTAAAAGAATGAATTAGAAAGCAACTCGAACAATAAAAACTTGTTTAGGTCATAAGAAGGAAATTCAAGCAGCTTGAAATGTTTCGTAAGGAAATAAAAAAAATTAGCTAATCGCAAGACTTGTAGGTATTATCAAAGTCCTTTCCACAAATTTCACGAGGAACAGTGTGGGAAAGTAGAAAAACAACTCATACCCTGTCACCAGCACTATATCCTCCCTTCAGGTCCTGAGCATTACTTTTAACGAATTTTCGGTTCGATAAGAAGAACTTTTCGCATACATCTCCAGTATACAATTGAACAACAATTCCCTCCAACAACGCCCTGAATCTCTCATATCTCATGAAAAGCTGACAGAAAACCATCACAACGTACAAAACACATCAACATGCGTAATAGCTGAATGCGCAACAATTTAAAGCGTCCCCATTGCCCGAAGCTTTGCACCAACTTCCACCCTAAAGAAACATTTAAAATTGAAAATGAATTTTCTTTACTGTCTCGCACAACAGCCAACAAAATGAAACGAACAAAAAAATGAATAAAACCCGACTACGATAAATTAATTATTAAAAAATATGTAAAGCGTGCCGCTTTTCGAAATCACAGTCACCTTTTGCAAAATGAAAAAAAAGCACACAAAGAAAAAAATGATGAAAAAACAAGTCTGCTAAATTCCAGAAGTAGGTAGGTATCAGATCTCCAGTCTCCAGATGAGGAATGAAATACCCCTGTTCGTCTGCACGGCACGTACAACACAACAACTCTCGTCAATATTTCCCTTTACGACGTCTCTGTCAAAACATACAATATCCCAAATACAGATACACACGCACAAAGCTCGTATATCTTGGGCCAGAAAAGCAGCCACCCTCTTCATCTCTGTCCTCCATATGGCTGAGCTACCCTTTCCAAAAATGACTCGTTTCGTATTCGAATCCTTAAATTAGAAAGAAGTATCCGAGGCTGAGGTTGGAGTAGGTACCTACCTACAGTGGCATAGCGAAAATGAAAACCTTCGGTGTACCGTTTCAACCATTTCATCAAAATTTACTACAATGCCTCGTTTACTGAATAATTTACACTCCCAACAAAATAAAAACAAAAAAAAAAAAAAACAGAAAAGAAAGACGTACCTTCCCACATACCTACCAACGATACACGCAAAAAGTACGACTCTTCAGGTTGAAAGATGCTGTACAACCGAGGACGAGGACGATTTGGGGAATGCTTTGCCTCCACACACGTAGAAAATATGGAAAAACATAAAAACAAAACGGGACTAAAATGTGAGTGATACGTGTTGTCGAGGGAGCGATAAGGGCTGATTTAGATTTGAATGATCCAACCCTGCAACCATCACGTCGGAAGACGAGGTGGGCTAAGAAGGTATAAACATATACACTCACTACAGTCTTTGGTTTAACCGGGACTGGGGATTCGTTGGCGAGGTTCATTTGACTTAATTTGCTGGCGGTGAGTGTGAAATAGTAATGGGAAGCATTTTGCCCTTTTGTTTGGAAATACTTTATTGGTGCAAACGGAAGGTGAGTGAGTTGGGGGATTATATTTTTTCTTGATGTAACGAGTAGGTAGCTATTGCTATACAAACCCTAGGTGTGGGATAAGAATAGTTATTGTTTTCTTCATACTTCACATAGGTATTACATATATGGAGCATTTGTTTGGCCTTTGAAATGTGAGTTGTGTTGTGCTTAAACGGCCTGTTGGTTTGATTGCCTGTGTTTTTTTTTACCCGTCGTTAGATTTCAATCAAATAGAAGATCCCACACTTTTTTCATTTGCGCTCTGAAGGAAAATCTGTCGAATTGCAATGAAAGTGCACGAAGAAGCAATTTGAATGCAAAACTTGTGTTTAAACAAATAAAAAAACGAATGGCCTCGAAACAAAGATAGAATCTCAGAATGTTATAGGTAAACATGTCGTGGAACGCTACCTGACAAAATCAAACACGAAAAAGTGTGCCATTAGGTATACTGTTTACCACACAGTAGTAAGGCTTCATGGAGTCATGTGGTCAAGGGGTAGGGTAATCACTACCAAGCAAGCTAAGTAAGAAAGGTAAATTACTTATAGAGTAAACATGAAGAAACGTTCCAAAGTATTTAGAAAATGGTTGTTGAAATATTCTGTACACAAAAAGAAAGTTCGGATATTTCTATTGAAGGATCCAACTTTTTTTTCTAAAACAGGTCGCAAAACATCGATTGTAGCTTCGGCTGTAGTGCACGTAGCGCCGTCTTGTTGAAACCAAATGTTGCCAATATCCTCCTCTTAAATTTTTAACATGGCCCGTGACGATCGCCATTGACTGTAGCGGCCACTCCTTGCTCATTTTCGAAGAAAAATTACCCAATTATACCAAAATCCGCAACAAACAGTGACTCGTTTTGGGTATATCGGCTTTTCAATGTATGCGTTCGGGTTTTCTGTGCCCCAAATGCGACAATTTGCTTGTTTACATACCCACCAAGATCAAAATGAGCTTCATCTGAAAAGATGATTTTTTTTTTTTGCAAAATCGGTATCGGGTTTTTAAAGTAAAGTCGCAATATTTTCCAGCGTTGTTCAAGCGTATACTCAACCATATTCGTTCAGCGGAAGTAAACTAATTATCTGTCAAATCAGACATGAGCTTAATAGACCAAGAGCTAACGACCGATTTGCTTACCTCATTTTACCAAGGCTCAAACTTTGCTCATAGAAGGATTTAGGCCCGACTAGTATAAAAGTGCCCGTCTTACACTCCGGTTCGGTCCATGAGGCCTTAAGATTAGGGCTTGAAGTTGTAAAAAATAAGTCCCCATTTACCTCATTTTACCAAGGCTCATCTTTTAATATATTCTTGATTGATTCAATATATACACGAAAATAGCATTGTAAGACGTTTTAGCTGTCCATGACATGCTGTAAGACGCTCGTATATTTGTAAAAAAAATGACCCCATTTACCTCATTTTACCAAGGCTGATATTTACACACAACTAAGATGACATAAAAACAAACACACATTTCAAGTGTAAGACGTTTATTCGGTCAATAACCCTCCGTAAGACGCTGAAAATTATATTAAGATAGAAACAATTATAGTCTATTGATTATGTAATTTCTTAAGGTACTCGACATTGAATGAACTTTTATTGCATGAATCGATTAATGGGTTAATTTTAGAGAAAAAAAATAAAGTCCTATTAAATTAGAGGGTGCGAATCGGAGATATGGGTTCTAAACCATCTTCATTTATTTTTTCAATATATCTCGAGAACGAAGCAAAATTTTCATGCAATTCCAAGGACGTTTTTTGTAGAGAGCAAATTTTCCCATCGAAATGTATCTTTCTAAAAATTATAAATAAAAATTTTTTATCCACTTTAGTAAAATTCCCGACAAAAAAAAAGTAAATTTCTTGCAGTTTTTAGTTTTGTCAGTTTTTTTTAAAGGCATTTCTTTCTGGTTGCTGATAGGTATAGGCAATGCTTTATAAAAAAGGAAGTAAATAAAATTTTCTTTAAAATGCTATATCAGAAAACTTTCTGCGTTTCATATTCACCGAAATATTACCACTTAATCATAGACATTTATCGTTATTTTTCATCTTTTTTATTTATTTTTTATAAATCTCATTGACGATGGAAGCATTGCTTCTGAAATGTACATCTGAGGAAATAAAATAAGTGTTTTAACTGTTAAAAACTTTACTAATCTTTTCATTTATTAGATTAAAAAACACGTGGAATATCTCAACTAAAAAACTCATAGAAAAAATTACTTGTGAGCATCCTTACGGATTTAGTTTGTTCAGAAGCAGAGTAAATATGCTTGCGAGCTATTTGCTTGTGAATAGGGGTGGAAAACGATCAAGTCTGAGCGATCGTTGAGAAATTTTGGATGTGTTTGAACTGATTTGAACATACTCATTTTGATATCTGGTAAGGAGCAGGGCTGGCAAAAGACTTAGTTTTCTTCAAATGACAGGGATGTATGGTGATTTTGTGGCTTAGCGCTTTCTTAGGCACTGAAAACCCAGGTTTCTTTCGGCAACTAATAACAAATGTGAGTTTGTCGGTGGTAAGTCAACAACATAGGAGTCAGAACAGAAAAGCATGGTGATTTGAGCATTGACATGTTGTGTTGGTTGAATTCGGAAAGGCATTTTATTCGACCATCACGAGATCTGATGTGGTTATCCTTAGACAACGAGGACTCACTAATAAATGCGTCCAGATATGATCGAGGATGATTGTGGAGGATCAGTGATGAAGGCTAGACGTCTAACTGGAATTAGCGAAGCATTCCATACAACAGTGGGTGTACACCACAGAAGCGTTTTGAGTCCCCTGCTCTTCATTACATTCTTTGGATACCTGATGGAAAACAAAGTACAGAACACCAAAGTGCATCAGCTTGCTGACGATGCGATGGAGCCATCATAAGAGAGGATTGGATATGGGTAAAAGTTTTGGAAAGTGGTGGGTAAGCTATAAGTAAAAAACAGACTGCGCCCGTTTCCTGATCCAGACACAGACATATGTACCTTTCTAGATGAACGGAAATGTGCTTCCCAAGTATATGCAAAGCTTGAATATCTCAGATCTGTAAAGCGAAAAATATTTTAAATCGTTTCATGGGGGAAAGCTCTAGAATCTCCAAAACAAAAATAAAACAAATGAAAAAATGCTGTGGAAACGTTAGAGCTCATTTCCAGGGCCTACAATTTTATGCCAAATCCGAACAAATTAGTTAGAAAACATGGCAGTGCGTATTTACTCTCAGAGAGCTCGCCCATCACTAGGTAGAGAAAGGTGATACCCGGGAAACATTACGGAAATCGTTCGTTTTGGAGAGAAAATACCTTCTTAAATTTCTTTAAAACAAAGCAAATACAAAACTAAACTGACAATAGGAATATCATTTTCCGACCTGTTCATCGTATGTGAATATTGACATATTTTGGGCTATGTCAATTGAACTTCTCCACTATCTGCCTTTTTTTATACAAAATTATGCAAACCTTCCTTTAAGCTTTAGCTGTTTAGATTGAAGTCAGATATGATCATTGCACACAATCAGTAGGTACAGTTGGGCGGACTTTTATCCAAACGACTATTGTTGGATAATGTGAACCCTCAAACGACTACTTGTTCAGCATTCTTTGTTGGTTTTCAATTCTTTTGATGATTTTGTTTTAAAATTAGGTCTGACGACAGTCTGGACAAGTCTGAATGCGAACTACATCCGACCATCCAAAACCCTCATAGAGGCAGAGGCAGTCGAATTGCATCCATTTGCAAGAAACTCGTTATGAAGCTTCCTGACATTGAATTTCAAAACTGCAGGAATGTGTTCTAAAAAGCCATTTGCACCTGAAAAGAAGAACTGGACTAAGGCAGCCAACAAAGAAGCTGGTCTATAAGCTGTTTCAGCTACTCTTTCCCAGTCTGGTTCTCCACCATGAATGAACTCCAACTCTTTGAAAGAAAAATACTCATCAGGATACCGGCCTTTACTTTAACCGATGGCGACAAAGCACCACAAGGACGTGCAACTGTACACCAGGAGCCAAGACAACACCTCTGGGCAAGTACCTATAGTGCTTTCTACAAAGAAGCTAGTGCAAAGCACCACTGACCACCTAAATTAAAAGGATGATCACAGAGCAACCGATATCCCTAGCTTAATGTGGTGGAAGCCCTGGACGACATCATCATAAACAACGAAAGATATTTCCCGTTCTTCGCTGACACTGGGTCAGCACAACACACCTTCTAGGCTAATCGCCGACGCTTCCGACAATCAACACCAAAATTGCCACTGATGATCAGGTACAGGTTGTTCGTTCATGGTCAACCAACTTCTATATTATTCAATTTTGGCATGTAAATCATACACCTTTGCAATATTTAAGACTAAGACATTGTAGTTTGTGAGGCTGGCCCCTACGTGCCATCAAATGTAAATTAATCATATTGTAATATTTACAGCCCGATTGTTTCCAAAGTCACTGATACCTAATTGTGATGTTGTGAATTGTGACTTTTTGGAAGAATAGGACTGCAAGTTGCAAATCAAACTGTATTGCATTGTTCAATCAATCAAACGCCTTTCGCGAGGAATTGGTAAGTCATCCGTTAATAAATTCATGGCCATGAAATTCGCTTTCTCGACTAGCCGTTCGGAATCGGCAGAAAATTGTAGGTCCCCTCCATTTTCTCACAAGGCAATGGTAGTGAGCAATGTGCTCGGCCCAGGGGCTCCTCGCAGGGGCTCCTCGCTCTGTTGCCACCCAATTTATTTTTTGATAAATCCAACTTAACATAACTAATCGACGATCCAAGTCTTTCCAAAATATTGAACAGTGTCAACCGCCCGAAATCTCTGTCGACTCTTACCCTAGGAGTGTGTTCACTAAGCATTTGCTAGATAAGAAAATGCTCATCGGCGAAATTTTAATAATTGCCTCTTTGCATGTTACGGCACTTGTGCAAAACTTTTTCTATGCTAAATACGTTGGGTCAATCAGCTTGTATTATCGGAAAGGTTGATGCATCAAAAATTGCAGTCTGGTATTGTCCTGATTGTAGGAACGTCGCCCTATCCCAACGAGCTCTTAAAATGTCGTCATTCAATATCGACATGGACAAGATCAAGAGCGGATTAGAAGCAGTGTTTAACAATTTTAGCTTCTCAACGCCTAAGTTTTGGGTTGATATATCCACCTCAACTGATAATTTGGAAAAGTCGCATACGAAAGGCAAATGATCTTCTGTCTCCTTAAAAACATTCGACTTTTTAGCGCTATCAACTTCAACTTGTTTTTGTTCGCCTTGAAGCCTTGAAGAGGCGATGTAAATACAGAAAGGGCTCTTTTTGAATAGTTTCTCGAATCAAAGTTTCTCGAATCAAAAGTCAGAAGCATCTGTTTTCCCAACAGACCACTGGGTAAGTTGGTAATAGGCCGGCCCTACACCCAAACAAAAAATGAACTAACTAACCAAAGCCACCCAAAAAAGCATTTTTTAAAGCTGAACAATTCTTCACAAATAACGACCTTACCATAAAACTTAAAGGTATCACGCCACACTCAAGCGACGAAAATACGAAAGGGTGACACTATGTGAGGAGAATAAAACAACCACAAAAATATCACAATATGCATTTTACTTTTTCTAAATTCTCTTCTCCTTTAATTGGGGAAAATAGAAAAGAAAACAATAAAATAACGTGATTTACAACTGTTCACTACGCCAGCAGGTGTTTTTTATTGAGTTTCTCTTTATTATTCCGCTTCTGACGCAAAGAGTGCCATGCAAACTCTTGCGATGGAACAATCTTAAATCGAAATGATTCTCTTAAAATCATTTTTATTCACAGATACGTTTATTTCCAATAAGATACACAATCGCTTTTATGTGTTTGTGGCTGCCGAAAACGTGCTTCAGTAAGCGACACAGTTATTCACCATTCCCTGTGTTCGAAAGAGATACCCAATTGTTTTGAAAATGCCATAAATCTCTTTTGAATGCAATCCCCAAAGACGTATGAGTGTTGGTTTGAATGGGAGCAATGGGCAACGCAAATTCCTATCAGACTTTCAATAACCGTATGGACTATATTCACATGTGTTTGTGTCTGATGATGAAAGAGAATGGCAAACTCAAATAAGAAACTTGCGCAGTTCGTCCCTGAGGAAGGATAATAAAATCCCTGAAAGGCATTTGATGTGTGGAATCATTCAATTCTCAACACACAACAATCATTATTACGACGCGACACACGACGACGACATCATTTCCTCGCTCATTTATTCTTCTCCACTCACCACTCGACACTCGACAGTTCAACGTGAACGAAACACTGCGCGTGTATCTGCTGTGCTGATAGATACCACTCATACACAAAACCCAAATAATATTGAGAGCTCTTTGCTGTCGTCGTCGTCGTATTCGTATTTATATAAATTCTGAATAAAAAATGACAGCAACATACGTGTGTTGTACTGTGCTATACACACGTGTACATATATCCCATACACACAGTCAAACTACACAATCCAGTCTGTACGCTGTCAGTGTCAAAAAGATTTTTTAGTCGACAACAGTCCGTTTCATCGTAATCATGTCGAGATTTTATGTTGACGTCAACAACAACAAAAACAGTAGCAGTGTCAGTGGTTCAATCATTACCAACAACAACACCACCATCGACCATAATAATAAATTCTCAATTCGAATTCAAAATACCAACACCACAGAAGCGATTTGTTTTTGCAAGAAATTCCAACAACTTTCCTCTGACAATGTGATGGACAGTGTCTAGAACAAAAGATATCGATAATCGGTTTACGTAGAAATAATAAAAAAAAAAAACTGCAACACCCAGTGCAAGCAAAATCTAGTCAAACTTCAATGGATAACTATTGTGCTTTGTGACAATCTCAAGGATCAATTCCTCCAACAGTGATAACGGTATACGAAAAGAGAAAAGTGAAAACTCAACTCAACACAAAAATACTAAAAATAAATTCAAATTCTTCTAATTTTTCTTCTGTGATGTTTAGTTTCTTTTTATTCTAAATAAATGTTTAAATTTAAATATAAAAACGAAAAAAATTAAAAATAAAAACCAAAACTAATCAATCTCTCGAAACACTTTGAAACATATCTATCTCGGTGGAATTTTGAAACAAAAATAAATATTTGCTTTTTTTCTGTGGGAAATATTTTCAAACAAAACAGAGCAGCCCTCATTCTCGAATCTCGACACCCACACACATGCTGTCCTATTGGTAGAGATAGGCAAGGCAATAACACACACCACACATATTTCTCTTGTGATTTATTTAGTGTAACAATTAACGCGCTGTGTTGATTTGTTTGTTGTCACCGCCAAAAATAATCCAAAAGTATTAATTGATAGAAGAAGAAAAAAAAGTTACAAAAAAAAAAACCTGTGTGTGTTTACTTTTAAATGCGCGACTGTTAATCGACGTGTTTACTACACAACATGTCCTTTGCTAATTGATATACAAGTGCATTAAAAAAGAGAATATCTTTCAAAACTGTATTCAAACTAAACAGTTTTTCGAAATAAAAAATTTAAGTCAATTCGTTTCGGACGACTCCTACATAAGAATGATGCTTCACGAGGCTGTTATGCTGGAGATTTATAGGCAGGCGTTGAATGCAAGGTTAGTTTATCTTTCTGTCTTTTGTGATTCGAATTTGATTATTGTTTGATAAATCTCCGAAACATTTTCTTTTGAGTTCTGTCATATTTTTGAATGAGGCTTTTTTAAAAAAAATTTTTTTTTTGAAGTGTTGATGTGATTTAAATCTAACACGGATTTTGTGGTAAAGGAGAAATCTTTTATTCCTATTTTGACGGGACAGAGAAAAGACGGAGATTGTTTATTGGTGTTGTCAGTTGGTCAGTTGATGGGGTGATGTCTTTTATTGTTGAAAATTATTAAAAAGTCGTAAAGCTCGTCTGTGCGTGTGCCTCTGTGTGTGTAGTTGAGTAGTAGTTTATATGTCGATGTCGAATGTGAAGGTCACTTACAAGGAGGAAGATGGAATGGGATTTTTTTATTTTGTATGTTTTAGATGACAGGCAACATGCTTTTGTTTATGGGTGACATTTGGAAATTTAGTGGGACGCTAGAATTTTTTGGTGCTAGACGTCACGTCAAAGAGGTGGTTGGCACTCTGCTGCCACCTATTTTCGAGTAGCTTTTCATAAATAGATTCATTTAGAAATTTTGATATTAATTTTCAAATTGTAACTTGCCTACCTGCCTAGGCATTTGCTTATTTTTAATTTAACTTTCCAACTTGGCAGTTGTTAAGACTTACCTAAAAGTCAGATTTATGTGTTGTCCTCAAACATTGATAAGGTGCTGAAGATGAGATCCTGGTCGCCTATTTCACCAACTTACAAGTTTACAATTACAAACGTTTTGTTTTTTACAAAGTTTGTGATTGTTGTTTATTAAAGCTGCTTATTAAATTTTTGCAATTTTGTAGTTTCATTTTACATTGGGAAATTTGTGAGGACAATTTCTTTTTCTATTTGAACACAGCACAAAATTTAAGTTGTAATTCACAAGGCGAAAACTTATGCACACAATTGTCCCCACAAGGTGAAAACTTGTGAAAGTGAGCCTTGTGAGTTTCCATTTCATCAAATAAAGTAAAATTGCAAAAATTGCAAAATCTATTCAGTTTGTAAAAATATTCTACAGGTGTTCGCTTATCTACATGTAATTTTTCTTACAAGTTTGAGTTTTCTTAAATACTATACCTAGCAAAAATGTCTTTGAGACGAAGGCAAAGAAGCATCGATGGGCATTCAAAGAGGTGGCTGCTTTTTTAAATTGATGTTTTCTGCTGAACGTTCAATAATATAATTTATATATATATAAAAACAATTGTAAACTACAAGTTATTCTTGCAGCCGGAGTCTTAATTTCAAGAACTTGTGATCTACCATTTTATTTTTTCTAAAATTATGTCCACTTTGATCAAAAGTTCCAAAAAAAAAATTGGTGGTGAAATAGGAAACTGGATTTCAAACTTGTAGCTCTAAGTTACAAGTAAAATGTATGGTTGTAACTTTTTTTATGAATTAGACCACAGAATTTAGTATAGATAATTGCGTAGGTTTTCACAAAATGAAGGTACACATACATTTTGCTTGTCTGATTTAATTTCCCATATATAATCCTACACATTTCACACACTACAAGTATCGATACCATAACGTTTTCTGTGCGACACTGACACTTGTTTAAAGAGGAAGTAAATGAGTAAGGTGGCGCAACAGAGTGGGGAGTTTCGGGACCTAGACCATTTCTCACAACCATGCCTTGTGAGGGAATTCAAGAGACCTACAATTTTTTTCCGATTCTGAACGACTAATCGAGAAAGCGCTTTTCATGGCAATGAAACTACTATCGTGGGACATGCCAATTCCTTGCGAAAGTTGATACCCGTGAAAAAACATTTTTTGTTTTCTGTTGGGATTAGAACCTCGAACCTTCTACAGGTAACGCATGCTAACCATTACAACAGGGGCAGCTCTGACAGCAGTCGAAATTTTGACAGCAAGTCAGTATCATTCGTCCGCGTAGCGAAGTGAGTCGCTTAACGCTTGAACAACCTTGGAAAATAACTTATTCTAAAGTAAGTGCTGCCTAACCCAAAAAGTGTGTTTTTTGAAAATAAGTTTAGGCTGAAAAGAAGCACTCACTACAGTTAGCTTTCTCGGAGCAAAGATGATCCCTTTAGACTTTTTAATGTAAGAAACCGTGAAGGACAGTTGTTATGCCAAACATCTGAAATCAACAACCTCTTGGAAAGTCGAAGTGGTAGAATGTTCTACTGCGAAGAAAACAGCGAGATTTCGTCCAAATGGGTATTATTGGATGCCATAATACTCATATCGTGGTATCGATATCTACACAGTGTCAAAGGTTTAAGACTGAAAATGGGTAGATTGTATGGAAAATTGTTAATCCAGAGGTTCGAGTTCGAATCTCAACAGAGGCAAAAATGTTTTTTCCACGGGTATCGCCTTTCGCAAGGAATTGGCAAGTCCTCCGTTAGTATTCATTGCCATGAAAAGCGCTTTCTCGATTAGCCGTTCGGAACCGGCAGAAAATTGTACGTCCCCTCCATTCCCTCACAAGGGATGGTTGTGAGATATGCGCTAGGCCCAGGGGATCCTCGCTCTGTAGCGCCACCCTATTTATTTTTTTTTTTTATTTTTTTTTTTATGGAAAATACCAGTAAAATACATCTACGATTAGGTATATCTATTTACATCTTTAAATCTTTACGTTTTTGTCAATCATTATTACTACGTTAAAAAGCATTGCTGAGTTTATTATAGAATTGCCGAGTAACGACGAAACGTTGTTTAATACTGAGATTAAATTCTCACATCTCATCTTCAGCACTCCATCAAAGTTTGGTAGGTTTTAATTTGAAAGTACATATACATAATTGGTTGCTAAAACCTCAAAGCTACTTCTAACATCCTACATCTATATTTTTAGACTTGGTGCTATATTCAGCCAGACAGACTATTTCTTGATACTGTTAAGCAGGAGTAGGTAGGTGGTTTGAGTGGCCGAAAAAATGTTAAATTGGAAATGTTAAAAAAAAAACAATAAAATATCCAGAGAAGTAAGTTTGCTTGTAATTTAAAAAAAATAATGATAACAACGACTCACCTGTAGATTTTAAAACACATTCACCTGCAAAAGAAAAGTGAAAACAAAATAAATACATCTTATAAGCTTTAGTCCGATTAAATAAAACTAGAAAAAACAACTTAAAGATTAACTATCCAAAAGATGTGAATTTTCAAATTAAGCTCTTTACATTTTGTAGGTAAATAAGTAAAATAAACAAAACAGACACCCAATTGAAGTAAATATATATATACAAGATTCTGCTTTAAAGTCTCATTAAGGGCACGATATCGAAGTAAAATATTTGATGCATTCAGTGTCCTCAATAAAATGGGTACAGTCAAGTTAGTAAATTTGTATTAAAATTACCCACTCACGGGGCACATTGATGCATATGATCTTAAGTTACTCAATCAGTATATTTATTCTTATGACTTCTAATCATCACTGTTAAGGTCTTGGAATTCGGCTACATATGTAAATTAAGGTTGAACTTATTATTAACATGAAATAAACGCTTTCGTAAGCTTATATCAGTAGTACCGTAATGGAAAAAACTCAAAACTAGAATTGTACTAGAAAAAAATTGTCGTTCATTAGATATTCAGTCAGTCAGTTTCAATATTTAAAAAGTATGCCAAAAGAATTGTGTGTATCTTACTACATCGAGGAGGTGATCATCAATCTGTCCCAACCTTCTTCACACAAAAAAGACTTTAAATTGAATTTAAGTAACGTTTAGAAATCATTTTTAAAGAAATTTTATCACTATACCGATGGCATAAGGATGTCTCACTGCTGAACCGAACCAAATCCGATAAGAGGAATTCAAAGAGGTCCAATAAATTAACTGCCATTAAATAAATTAGGTAATTGATTAGATTTGTTTACCATTATCTATATATAATCTAACTAAATAAAGGATTACTCTTTGACTAAGTTCTAAAGAGAGTTAGAGTTTGAGCAGAAATTATCTGTAATTGAAAAAAAAAAACGAATGACTAGGTTCGGATCAAATGAGAACCTTCCATGTATTCGCAAATAACTTTAATATAAGTTTGTTAATTCAAATACATATACCTTCTATTACTAAAAAATGGAAAGTTAAATTCGAAAAAGTGACCAAACTTTGCTTGGAGATAAATGCTTTTTGGTTGTTTTTTGGTTGTCTTTGCGTTGCTTTTTGGTCTCTTTTCGCTTAGATATGTTTTTGAGTTTATACACATGTTACGTAGCAGCGTACGTGCGTAAGAAGGCTAGGTGCGTTTTGTTTTCAAATGATGTTGATTGCATTTTAATATTTGACTCTTTCATCTGTTTCTTACCTTCACTTTTGCTTTGTAGTTGAAATAATTGACATTAAAAGTTACTTTCAGGTTGACAGAAGTATGTATTTTCTTTTTTTATATCAAGTTTCAATTACATCAACTCTTAAATGTGTTTCGCCCCGGCAACAGTTGAGCATTTGTTAGGACTCAAGATCATGTTAAAAAAAAAAAAAAATAGGGTGGCGCTACAGAGCGAGGAGCCCCTGGGCCTAGCGCATTTCTCACAACCATGGCTTGTGAGGGAATGGAGATCATGTTATTAAATTATTTTTCAGTTAAGATTTTGATTACTTTATACAATGGTGCTGCCACTTTTTCATATACACTCAGAAAATGTTTTCTACATATTCAACCCAAGCTTTTCAATGATATTTTTAGAATATACTGTTTGAAAACTTTGAAGGCGACAAATTTTCTTAGGGCTGGAACATACATTGTTTTTGCCAGGTTGTTTTCTTAGTAGTTTCTTATTGCAATTTTTTTTTTAATAATCTCGCATTAAAACGGATTAAACAGTAGGTTTACATTCGTTTTAATGTTCATATATTTTATTACAGTAAGTAAGTCATAATTCCAGCATTTGGTTTCGGCGGTGTGCAATGTTAGTGATGAAAGAATATTTTTCAATTTTTTTAGTGAATCACTCCATTTTCGTACGGAATTGCTTCATTAACACACCAATGAAGGCACGTTCAGATTCTAGGTACTACCTAGTTAAAAAGCTTTATAAAATAGATATGAAAAGGGTAAACAGGGCACAGAAAGACTTCTTCTTTCCATTTCCGGCGTTACGAGTAGTGATCTTGAAGCGATCACAGAAAGACTATAAACGATAAAGACAATTTCTTTTCGACAGTTCTTTTGGCTTGGTGTAACATATAGAACCTGATTGATGAAATCACATGCAACTATTAAAAATCGATGAAGCCTGAAAAAAAACAATTTCGTGGCAGCTATTTATCGTCTTAAGTTCGTACATATTTTATGTGAGTTGAGGCTGTTGTCTGTGATTTGCGCTTGTCACCAAAAAGTGTTTTTGGGATCATGTTTAGGTACGTTGTATTGTATCGTGGGTAGGAGTATTATTATATGAACTCTGCCAGCATATTTTAGGTGTAAGAGAACAATTTTTTTATAAACCAGTCATAACTATTAAGGTTGCAAAAAAAAAAAATAACTTAGTGTTTTGATTTAATTTATTAAGTCCATGCTGTTACTGTCCCCCACCAGCAGTAAGGTTTCAATATTGTTTTCTCAACAAACGACTTTATTTAAATATGGATTTTTTTGTTTTATTTCAAAAATCATGAATCATCATAAATTATTTTCGACATTTCTTTAAAAAGTCATGGAATCATTTGTCAATAAAAAATGGCGCATATGACCCATATTGCAATACGTAATTAGAGCTTCACAAAGTTACATAAAAGGTTGAGCGTGGAACGCCAACAAAATACAAACGGCCCTTTCATGAAATTGTATGAAATTGAGAATAATACTTTTCGTCATAAAAATGTTTTCTCACTTTACCGTTCAGGATCAGAGGAAAACTTTTGATGTCCTGCAAGACCTAGGTTATAAGTCTTGAGTTTGTTGTATTTAGGTATATAATTTGTTCATAAAAGATTAGTGGAGATAATTTGATATCAATTAATTGTCTTTCCAATTTTCACGAGCCCTATTTCTTGTCCCGTTTATCTATAAATGATACGTAGAAACCGTAAACGTCTTAGCGTTTGCAAGTTGTTATCATTTTTCGAGGATCGTGCAACGAGCAAAGAAAATACTTCAGCTTTAGGAACTTTAAGATAGCCATCAATGCATGGGGTTTATTTTGTAAAATCTCGTGCGTTATGCTGTTCTTGAGTTGGATGTGCAAACGATATCCTGCCAGAATAGTTTCTTATCAGATCCATAACAGTAGGTAGGTATATATTAGTTCTATCCGAACTTACCTTGCTTCTGATATGTTAAGTACCTACCACTAGATCTATCACGACTTCTATAAGAACTTTGTTTGAACAGCCATTTAAACCTAAGTATTCCGTTCAACCACATTTCTAGAAAGGTAAACACTTTGTTTCTTTGTCATACAAAGCCCAGTGCAAAATTGAGACAAGCCAACAACTTGGCAATTTGTTGTCCTAAGTTTAATTACATTCATTTAGAGTTAAGAACATTGTTGAATGTTTGTCCGAGTTTATCGTTGCAGTTAACTTGAATCAGACAAAACAAATAGATTTATATTACCAAAGTAAAGGATTCTACTTATTCTATTCCCTGAACTTTGTGAATATTGTGATCTCGAAAGGATCACAACTCTCCCACTTGTCTACTGCAGTAATCCACCTGTGTGGTAGTCCACTCCGGGCTGAAACTTTGGAACTCTTCGACAAGCTTTACGGTTTTTTTTTATTATTTCGTGTCTGAGGTCAAATTTGATGCTGATGTACTTGAATATTTGTGTCCAGGAAGTTTTTGGTCTGCATGGCGGCCATGGAAATATTTAAAAAAAAATTGTCAAAGCGACTACAGGAACCCACTTCACAGTTGTATGGTTTTACAGTAGCAATTATGTTTCTACATGTTTTTTATTTCATTGATATTTGTTTCTTTCTTCTGTTGCTGCGGGCATCGTGATCTTGAATAGATCAGATTTCTCTCATCACACTCTGCTTCACACTTGTGATAAAGTCACCGATTAAGAACTGTATATGATGTTTATATTTTTGGCAATCATTCAATCCTTTTTCAATCGACAAATTGCAAATAAATTTCTTCTTTCTTTGCAGTGAACTTGCAAGCCCGCGATGTCAATCCCGCGATTCAACTGGCTCCACTGGAGGTGGTCGTTGTCAATCGGATGACTCAAATTGCTCTGGCAATGGAAGCAACATAGCGCCAACACCTTCACCTAATAGCCCCCCAGTGGGTCTTCCTTTGCCGGCAACACTTCCTCAATCCGCAGCTGCAGCTTTGTTGCCCCCACAATCGGCTGCAATGGCTGCATATTTTAATGCAGCCGCAGCTGCAGCACAACAAAATCGTCTTCTTATGAACAATCCTTTGGCAGCAGCGGCTACCATGGGTGCAGCTCAAACTCCGTCGCCACGATTACCAACACCAGATGGTTCTCCAGCACTTGATTTTAGCACAAAACGCAGCCGACGGGACTCCGATGCTGACAGTGATGCTATGAATTTGTCAAACAAGTCGGATGGCGGGGCAGAAACTCCCCCACCCACAACTGATGTTAATAGTCCATTAGATCTGAGTGTGAGCAGTCGAAAACGATCTACAGATGATGACGAGTCGCTTGTACCCAGAAAAATGCAAAGGCCTAATGAATACAAACACATTCCAACAGCTTGGGTTCCGCCAATAAATCCTTACTTGGCCGCAGTAGCTGCCGCTGGGATGTCTCCCAAAGCTGGTTTGCCAATGGAATGGAATGGAAAGAACAAAATGGTGACAAACGATGCAACCAAAGCCCTCGAAAAAATGTCTGAAATGACCCGTTTGGGTGGATCGGATGTTGGTGATATGCGATCTCCGTCTCAGCAGCAGACAAGTGGTTCTGGAGCAAGTACCGGTCGTCACAGTGCCTGGCAGTCACATTGGCTCAACAAAGGGGCTGATGCAGTTAAAGACGTTTTCAAGTGTGTTTGGTGCAAGTTGAGCTTTCCCACACTAGCTACTTTGACAACTCACATGAAGGAGACGCAGCATTGTGGTGTTAACGTTCCACCTTCCCAACAAAACCACCACGAGCAACATCACCGTCATCATCAGGCGCAAACGAACCCATCAAATGTGACTTCTTCGTCTTCCTCCAATAAGTCGGACTTGAATCTTCTCATCAAGGAAACTATGCCACTTCCCAGAAAACTGGTGCGTGGACAAGATGTCTGGCTTGGCAAAGGCGCCGAGCAAACGCGTCAAATTTTAAAATGCATGTGGTGTGGCCAAAGCTTCCGCTCGCTGGCTGAGATGACGAATCATATGCAGCAGACTCAGCATTATACGAATATCATTTCTCAAGAGCAGATCATCTCTTGGAAGTCTTCCGATGAGAAAGGAGGACCACCTACACCGAACAGTGGTGGCCCTCCTGCTATAGGACCTCCACCCTCATTGAGTGGACCTCCTCAAAGTCCCCAAGGTGGTGGTCCACCATCTCCAGCAAATAGCACTGTCTCGGCTGTCCTGACCTGTAAAGTTTGCGACCAGGCATTTTCATCTCTCAAAGATCTCAGTAATCACATGATCAAGAACGCCCATTACAAGGAGCACATCATGCGATCCATCACCGAAACCGGAGGCCGAAGAAGGCAGACTCGTGAAAAACGCAAGAAGTCACTTCCAGTTAGGAAGCTTCTAGAGTTGGAACGCGCTGGGGGACAGCAAGATTTCAAGCCAAATGATCATTACAAACATCAAATACCTGTCACCACGAAAATCACATGTGAAAAGTGCGGTGACAAGATCGAAACTGCTATGTTCGTTGATCACATCAGGCAGTGTGTAGGGGGAGCCATTATGAATGCATCCCCGCGCAATATCAAGAACAGCATCATTCCACCCGATAATTCCCTTACAAGTCCTTCAACTCCTGGGAGCCGGGATGGACGGGACGGACTTAAGAGCACTTCCCCCGCTTCGACGACTTCAACGCACAGACATATCTCACCCCATCTTCCATCGCCCGGTCCTAAGGACCAAGGGGAGAAAACTTCTTCTTCGCCATCGGTCTTGAATGCCATAGAACAACTGATCGAGAAAAGTTTCGACACTCGATCACGTCATGGTGCCACTTCCTATGCTCAAAACAACTCCGGAACACCATTGGGCGCCAGTATTCTCAAACGACTCGGCATCGATGAAACCGTTGACTATACTAAGCCACTAATCGATGCTCAGACAATGGGCTTGCTTCGATCATATCAGCAGCAGCATCAGGCACAATATGGTGGACGCCGTGAGAGAAGTGGTTCAGAGTCTAGTTCCGTTTCTGAGCGTGGAAGCAGTCGCATGGAGTCTCTCACTCCAGAAAGGAAACACGAAATGAGCACACCATTGCCACCATCACCACCACGTCGAACACCAGATAAAATATCCCAATCTCCTAACTTCGATCCCGAACCCAAAGAATACAAAGTCAAACCCGAACCGACCGATGAAGAGGAACAACAACCTGAACGCCACTCCAAGATCTCTGTCAAGAAAGAGTTCAACATGGAACCCGCCAATGAAGGAGGAGGAGAGTTAGACCTTCGTAAAAATAGAACTCCAAGCAGTTCTGCTGCTCCCAGCCCAGTTCCTAGTCCATCAGCTTCCAGTGATCGCTCTTCAGCTGGCGGTGCTCTTAAGAAAATGACCGGAAGCAGTTTAACGGCACTCTCTTCCATGTTTGACAGTTTGAATTCCAACGCGAACACATCATCAACTAATGACGCTCCGTCGGGTAACAAAAAAACATCTTCAGCAAATCCTCTTGCTGCACTACAAAAATTGTGCGAGAAGACTGAAAATCCACCAGCTACCAGCACTCGTCTCAATTCGTCAACCAATCATCATCCTAACGGTGGGCTGACCGGTCCTGGGACGCCCAGTGGCATGGTGGCTTTTAGTTGGGCTTGCAATGACGCCGTAATAACATCAGACTCCGTTATCAAATGTGCTTTCTGTGATACGCCATTTTGTTCAAAAGGCGCCTACCGCCACCACCTGTCAAAGGTGCACTTTGTCAAGGATGACGCAAGCATGGAACCCCTCCTTCAATCAACGAAACCAATCATGAGTGGATCGTCATCGTCTTCATCGTCATCGGCATCATCAGCCGCCTCACAACCCCCACCATCACCCAAAGCAAGAAGTCCCGGATCAGCAGCTCCACCGCCACCACTAGCGGCCAAATCACCGGCGGCACCTACAGCCGACGAAAGTGTTCAGTCAAAGTTCCTCAAGTACACCGAACTTGCCAAGCAGTTGTCATCAAAGTACGTCTGACAGTCGAAAGGTAAATATGACGCATACCGCCATAATTAAATCTACCAATTCCCACCTACCCGCCCCGACAAATTAACACAGTTCCATCAAAATTGAAAGGCTCACGTGCCAGAGAGTGGATTGTATTGCAATTTGAATTATTCGATTTAATTTTTTTCTCTGAAAACAATAAAAACGACAGCATGCAGTTTTTTCCGCCTCCTCTTTGCTCATCGATTTGCCATAAAAATATCGCCATGCAAAGAGAAAAATAAGACAAAAAAAATTTCCCACTCCTACTGTAAAGAAGAACTCGTGTCGTTTCGCTCATTCCAGTAACTGGAAGGCGTGATGCAATTGGTGAGATAACTAAGAGCACAACCGAGGGCGGGTAAAAGATTTTTTTGTACTTTTTTTGAGTGAAAGAGAACATGTGTGTTGATGCTCTTTGAAGGTGCAGCAGTGTGCGTAGAGGGAGGAGGAGGAGTAATAATTATTGGAAAGCCATAAAACCAGTATTATGGCTATGAGATTTCTCGCAAAAAATTTCTCCAGGCAACTGGAAAACACTCGAATTCGTTTGAGAACTCAGTGAACAAATAATAAATTCGTATTTGAACTCAATTTGAGTCAACGGAAGGCATTTTAGTGGGGCTCGTTTCGAAGATCAGAGAGACGAGTGGAGAAGGAATATGTACATTCAAAGAGAGATTGCGTTTTCGCTGAGTTTCTATGTTGCAAAAATAGAACAAAAATTTGTTTAATTAAGAGCGTAGCGCACAGAACGTTTTGAGTGAAAATGATTTCTTTCAATGTTGAGTTTTCTGTTAGTATTTTTAAACCATTTTTTTATAAGCGCATAATGCCAATGCCAGCAATATGCTGTTATAACGACAAAATTTGAGAAATAAGCAGTTGATTATTTCAGATTTTCGAAATCGGCAACTACCTACCTACAACGATGTGGTAGGTAATAGGTATGTGGATGACTCACATCCGCTTGCACGCGACTTCTCAATAAAATCTTGACGTAAATTAACTTAACTGTAGTCTATCAACCGGGCAGTCTTCTTTACTTGCTTGATGAATTACTGCAGCGAGTTTCCTTCACCTTTTTCCACAATTTGTCTTAGAATTGAGAGTTGAGAACGTCAAGAGCTTATTTGCCTATAAAGAACTTAATAATGTAAGCATCAGCCTCAACTTAATAATGTAAGGAAGCCAAATAAAAATCAATATAAAGAATTAAAATTCATTAGAACTCCTAAACTCCCAGAGTTTTGAGTATTTGCCTTATTTAAACAGAACGTTGCGTATTAAAAGTACCTAAGAACACTTGGGTTGTACAGTTTCGTTCAGTTTCATTTACGTTCGTCAAAGTGATACTCCGAAATAACGCCTGAAGTAGGTACAATTCCTCTTTAGCTTCGCTTTCGTTTGACGTTTGTGAGTTCAACAATAGGAAATTCATACCCAAATTCTATCACAGTGTCGCTGGTTGCTTCTACATTACGTTGGTTCACGGACAAGATAACATAACGTAGGTATGACTCGAACACAAAGCAAATTGTTCAAACTTTTTGGAGTTTTGCTCGATCTTACGATTTTAAAATGAAAAATTAGAAAAACAAACACAAAGCGCACTCGATGCAAATTAACGTTACGAAACCGAAGCCACTACTTTAAAAAAAATATAAAAATACGCTCTGCAACGTAACGTACACCACGAGGAAATGTGTCCATTGCATTTTGTGCGACGGCTGCTACATCTGGCCAGATTCGTAATGTGCTCAAGGAAGACTGGTATCTATTTTCCAGCACCCAATGAAACGATTAGTTCAATTTTTTGTGGCTTTTTGCAACTACGTGAAGGAAACATCAAAGCAATTTCCATTATTTTTTAACGTTATTTGTTGTTTGCTTTGTTACTTTTACGTCTAACGTCAAAATGAATTGTGAAAAGCCGGCCTCAGCAAAACAAGTGCCCTCAGAAAGATTTACAGAAAGCGTCCTTTTAAGTCCAGTCATTTTTCCATGCCTAGTGGAATTTTTCATTTCACATAATTTTGAATTAGATTCCATTTCAATTGCAATATTGATGCGCAAATAATAATTCAGCGCTTGTATGATGAAGGTTCTTATTTCGGAATTACTTGAACAAATTTTTTGTTCAAAATGCAAATGGCTGTTGGCTTCTTACTTCTATGAATCAGCCTCATAACCTGGCCTCCTCTGCCTTTGCACATCTTGCACATATGACTGGATGGCCCGGTGTGAATCATACTGATTGGTTTCGTTCAGTTTATATATATTTTCCTTCGAGTATCTAATTGAGGTTTTATTGTCTTTGGCAGTTTCAAATTTTAATTTTGAATGCATGAAGTTCATGCACTTCTTCATTTGAAGTGTTGAAAGGAAAAATTTCGTTGAACAATGAAGCAAATCGAAGCCAATCGGAAGCTAGTGCTGTTATTCATTGAAAAGTTCTTGTTAGTTTCGCTTATGAGTTCAATCGTAGAAAAACAGCACATTCGTTCGTTTGAGACTACGAGCCGTGACTCTGACACAAAGCAAAACGTGATTGTGATTCAGGCCTTCTTCTTTTTTTCTGCTTTATGAATAACAATGAAAGCAAAACGAACAAGCCAAAGAAAAACGTTAGTTTAAATCTTCGAATCCTTTAGAGTAGCTTACCTACCCCCGTTGTAAGCGGCCAAATGAGAGTTTGTTCATAAACCGTTAAATTAGAAGCGTCAACTTATTAAAAGTAGACACAGCAAGCGACCTTTATGGTGTCTCTAAAATACGCTTAAGGAGCAAACATTTTCTAATGTCAGAGCTCACAGCCACATGGTGATGCGTGTTTCGTTAAGTTTTATTTAGCATGAATGACAGCGGTTTCAAGTCATTCACGCATATATGCAATTATAAACTATTTAAAAAGCAGCTAAAACTTTTCACACTCATTCCAGACAAGAAAAAATACTATCCGTGGTTCTCTTGCAACATGACGAAATAAATTGGCTCTGATTTAAGCCCATGTTTGCTCATGCCTAAGAATTACAGGTAGGCCCACAGAGAAAGTGAAATAGAGAGTCAACTGTGTGTTGAGTTCTTTTATTTTGCCAACAAAAAAACAAAATTTGACCGGACGAACCCTAGTTATGGCCTCATTGGCGAATGGTGTCAGTGAAAAAGTGATCTGTTTTTTCAAGCAATAGAGTCGATATTTGCCTTTTTACCTTCTTCACAGCGTAGAATGATGTAAAATAAGCAGGATTAGTCATTTAAGTCAACACGTCACTGTGGTGCTCTTAAAGTAGTGATTATCATACCTTCCCGTTCAAGGGTGGGTGTTCAAAGTTCGAATCTCTAAAACATCCAATTATTTTGTCCACTTATGTCGAATATTGCGATTGATTGGCCTTCGATAGTAATTAAGTTGCCATGAAAAAACCTTACTCATTTAGCTGTTTGGAATCGGCAAACATTTGTAGGTCGCCTCCAAACCTCAACAAGGTATAAGAGGAATGCGTTAGGCCCCGGATGTTCCCAAACACTGTTTTCGCACTCTATTTTAAATTTTTTTAACTTCAAAAGAAGCACTTTAATTTGCAACTTGCTGCAGACGCTCTCTTAGTGCATACAATGAACTTGCAGGCTAAGACTTAAGAAAACGCTGCTTTGAGTGAAGAATATGCAGGAGTTTTTTAGTCATTCAAAGAAAAAAATTGAGGAAGGGCGTTTTTCAATTTGCTAAAATTTAATTTTGGAATGAATACGAGAATCGAAGCGACAGACAGATCTCCAAGTGTAAGATTCATTCCAAAATGTATACTTTTCGTAAACGATTTCTATGGCTAGGCCCTTACGATATCGTCTCCCTACGAATGCACCAGTGAGTGATGGGTAACTTAACTAAAACGAGTAAAAAGGCATACCTAATGGAGCAGAGAAGAAACCCACTGAGTAAATAAATACAGCGAGTCAACTCTTATGTCCTTTACCCGTAACCCCTTCGTATTTTATCAGAGGTGAAATCCCAAATTGCTGCCAATTTAAATTAACTGCTTTGTCCTACATCAAATAAGTTTTATTGGATGCGTTTTTTTCACTGTCGTAAAAACAGCTAAGCGATGCACTGCACCACTGAACACAATCGATTTGTTTTGGTGATAATTTTTCAAAATTCACCAGGAAGCAGCAGTAACTCAGGCTTCACTTTAAAATGACTTACTGGCAGTCCTTTTTGGTATGTCAATGGTTGGGACTATATTTTTTTGCTCAGAAAGTTTCACTAGCCTTGTTCGGCATTGTTTGGCCTTTGGCTCCTACATGACTTTTATTGTCCTGATCGATACAAAACAAAACAATTTTGCACTTTATCAAAATATCAATTCTTCTTGCTTTTTTAAATGCTTTTTTTAAACGCCACACAAGACCATTGGCTTGCTCAGTTACGAATAAAATCAAATGAAATCTATTTGTAAACATCCACTCTCCGACTAAACTTCTACACCGAACAGAGTTTCTAGACACAATTATTCATTGGCCATTTTAAACTTTTGCACAAGGATCTGTAGAGCTGACAGTTTAAAATAAAAGTAAAAAAACTGAACGACCTTTTGGAGCTTAAAAAGCGATTTTCCTGATGGTCACAACCATTAACTTACATTTCAAACCAATGCATTATGTCTAAAAATGGCTGCCTTGCTTTTGATGGATCATTTGTATTGCGAATGGTACAGACAGAACTTTCCTACAAACAAGAAAAAAACCCTTTCCTCTCAAAAACTTGACTTTAGTTAAAAAAAAATCAATTGCAAGAAAGTACTTAACTAAAATTAAAAATTGAAAGTCAAAACTTCCTCTTGAAATGTTACATTGAAGCTTGTAAATAATTCAAACCAAAATTGTGATTACAATTTACTATATAAGAAAGTATTACAAAAATCCTAAGAACAAAATAAAATTAAAAGTAATTTAACGAAATAAAAGAATATTAAAGTAATATAATCTCAATTTACTTACTCAAAACATAAAAGTCTCACTTAAAAAATAGTTTGAAAATAAAAAATAAATAATTAAATTAAAAACAAGAAGAAAATTCTTAAATCCTTGCAAAGAACTAAAATATTTACATGAGAAACCAATGCATTGAATTTATATCCATCGGAATCAAAATCGAAGATATTTATGAAACTACTTTACTCACAAAGCAAAAATAAAAAATTAAAGAATTAAACAATATTTGAATAAGCAAACTTAAATACGAGAGAAAACGAAACAGAAACTCTACCAAAATGTATACGTAATTTATTAAAAAACAAACAAACGTAAATGCAATTATTTTAAATTTTAAATTTAAACATCGAAGTCTTGTTCAAAAAACAAATTGCAATTTATATAAGTTATGAAATTTTTTAAGCGAAGTTGTTCATCAGCATCAATCCTAGACATGCGTTTTTATTTTGGAAAAAAAATTATATTTTTTGTAGTGGTCTATTATAATGTGTTATAAGACAACAGGTGCCAAATTAAGGATGGATTTTTTTTTATTTATTATTCGTACCTTTCATCGTTTCCAGTTCCTTTTTACTTTTGTAAGAAAAATAAATATAATTTCAAGGAAACCCCTAAGAACGTATACGTAAAATATTGAAAATTTAAACCTCACTACAAGTAGCTTAAAAAGAAAGGGTCTCCATTCTATAGAAAATCATTGTATACCGAGCATTAAAAAAGCAAATATCTATTAACGAGTAAAACACTTTAATTTCTTGGTAAATTTAAGATGAGTGCGGCGGAAAAGAATACTTAAACAATTTAAATAAATCTAACTTCCATTGTGTTAAATTAACTTGTACGATAAAACTTAATTCTAAGCAAACATTGAGGTATACCAATTTTTAAAATATAATTAACAAGACAATTAAAACAAAATACGAAAACTAAAGTGACAAAAAAATGTATACGCATCTTGCTGTTTTGAAGCAAAAAACTTTAAAAAATAATAAATTAAAAAAATAAATTATATATATATTTAATATTTACACATTAAATCTATTAAGGAATTATTAAAAGAAATGATATCAAATTTTTCGGAAAGAAATTCAACGCTTAGTTATTTTAACATTCTCTTCAAATATATACATGAAAAAAAAAACAAGGAAAAATGAGTAATACCGAAGTAAGTTAGGCATTGTATATATCGAATTATTAAGTAATCTAAAATAGTCCTTTTATGTTATAAACATATTATTTCAATTATTTTGTTATTCAAACAAATATGTAAAGTCAAAATGTAAATCAACATTTCCATTAAAACACTATATGCTATATTTAATATATATAAAAAAATATTTATAAAACTTAAATAAAAAACGGAAAGCTCAAAATAAAATCGAAATGAATGTTTCAAAAATAAACGTGATGGTTTTTTCAATGATTTTTTTAAATTTTTATAAGGTATAAGCGATGGATTGAAGGTAAGTATTCAAATGACGATGGTTTTTTTAAGAAGAGGCTTATACCACCTCTGGGTGGGATCATTTCTCAAAGAAAAAAGGACATCAATAGGGATCTTATAACATAAAAAAGGGAACAATAAGCTTTTTCTTGAGATATTTGCTTTCAAAAGAACGAAAAAGGTAATTCTAAAAATCACTGAAGTGAAAAAAAAGTAAAGCTAACATGTGCGTTGTTGAATCAGAAACAGTGAATTCAATTCAAACATTACTTGTTTCTATTCAACCTATATGTTCGAATGAATTATTGGGGTTTTGTATTGTACCTCGACCTGTTTAGATCTATTGTACCCCCTACTTCTTAAGTGGTATTCCTTAATTTAAAGTACTTCATCCAGATTTGTTCTCTGGGTTACGCTTAGGAGTTTTAGCTCCCTCTCCTCTACGTAGTAGGATCCTAGGTACTTCTTCCTTTGGTGTATTAGATCTTCGGAGTCACCTAAGAGGTGGTCAGGAGACTCTTCCTGTTCGTTGCAATATCTGCATTGGTCGTCGCTCTCTATGCCTAGTACTTTTAGGTGTTTTCTTAGTCTGCAGTGTCCGATTAAGAACCCGGCTAGCATTCTTATATTGTCTCTACTGAGTTTTATTGCGTCTTTGTAACGTTTTGTATTAAAAGTGCCAAGCAAATAAAATTGTCCTCTTTAAAGAGGTCAGTCTTACTCCGGCGCACTGCTTCTCCTTCTCTGTATTTACCCCAAGATGAGTTTATATGCTTAATCAAAGACGAATATCCGCTTTGTATTTAGCAGCATCACGCTGCTATTTTTTGAGAGTTGTACA
Source organism: Melanostoma scalare (assembly GCA_949752695.1). NCBI lineage: Eukaryota > Metazoa > Arthropoda > Insecta > Diptera > Syrphidae > Melanostoma > Melanostoma scalare. The sequence continues at coordinate 55,657,345 of OX456984.1, read as the reverse complement.
AATTCACTTAAAAATCACAAACAATCTGCTGCGTTTTGGGACATTCTTTTTTGAAAGGATGTGCTTGTCGGCATTTAGGAACGGATTGCTTTTAACATTTTTGTGCAAGGCTTGCGTCTAGGAATACGCCCTATTCCTTTTTACGTAGGAACTTACTTAGGTGGGCATTACAGTTCGGTGTGAATCTCGATCTAACCCATCATCTTTCACCCAACAGTTTTGATTTCGGGCGAGATATTTTCAGTTGATTGCGCCACCCAAGACACGGGTCCTGTAAAGCTACAAGACAAGCGACACTTGTAGGATTATCACACTTGTAGAAGAGCAAACAATCTTGCTTCTTTGTGTTACAGATCTTTTGAACATTGTCAGAATTGACTTGTTCTACGAGTACTTCTATAGGACTGTGTCACAGGCCCAAAGGTTCCTCTTTTGCAAATTTCTGTGATTAAACCCTTCAAGCCGGAACATTGAAGTTTATCCGCTCTACATGTCTCAGCCATCTTAGGTTAGGTTAGTTTGAATGGGGTGTCCGGTTAAGAACCGTTAGCCACAAGTGGCAGCACCTCACTCGGATCTCAAAGATCAATTGTGCTCCCCAGGAAAACAGAGGATGAGGAAGTTGTAGGATCGGAGAGGTAGAGGGTTGGGCTGGTGGTTGAGTTATTGGGGTAGGGATAGGGAACCCCTACTAAACCATTTGGAGCCCTGAGTAAATTTCAGGACGTTGTTTAATGGGAGGTTAGTGATGTCGCCCAGTTCGTCGAAGAAGTATTCTCCGATGGCTTTTTTCCTAGTGTGGGCCAAGCTAGGACACTCAAAGAGGAAGTGGAATGATCCTTCCTCTGTCTCTTCGTCTTGGCATACTCTACATAAGTAGGATGTGCAAATGCCCATTCTCATCATGTGGGTACCCAACGAGTTGTGGCCCGTGAGAATGCCAATCAACAGAGAGAGTCGAGGTCTGCTTAGCTGGAGTAGAAATTATGTTTTTTTCTTGGAAATATCTGGCCAAAGGTTTCTGGAGACTCGGCATGTTTCTAAAGATTACCACTTGTCATTGGCGGTTTTTAGAAAATTATGTTTGATTCTGTTTTTTTCTTGTTCTAGTGGCGCTAGAACCGAGGTGTTCGTTTCGCTGGGTTCGAGTGCTGACCCGATTTTAGCCAGCTTATCTGCCATTTCATTACCTATTATGTCACGATGTCCTGGAATCCAGGTTAAGTTATGGTGTTGGTTTCGCTGAGCAGTCTAAGATTACTGCGACAGCTTTAGTAGACAGCTGGATTTTGTGATAACAAATGAGAAAGCTTTAATGGCCGCCTGCCTGTCTATGAAGAAGCCAATATTTTTGTTGATCAAGTTTTGCGTAGCCAGGTGTTTTGCGGCTTCACTGCAAGTACTTCTGCTGGGAGCACACTGCGGGAAGCTTTATTGATCTATTCATAGTAGGGTAATCTGAGAAGATACCTGACCCTACGCCTTCGTTCGTTTTGGAACCATCTGTGAAAACAGAAATGTGATTTTCTTTTATAACCCTGTTTTCCACCCAGCTTTCTCTTGTCGGAAAGACTGTTAGGGCCACTGGATTGAAATCAATATGCGAGGGGTGTAGTCTGTTTGAATGTCCCAGCCATCTTAGTCTCTCATCAACTCGTAGGTACTCTTCCAACTATGCATATGTCGCGTCCCAGCTGATACAATTCTCCACACATCTCCACACACGAAACCAACGATCAGTCGGAGTTAGGGTCGAAAAGCATAGTCGAAAGGGTTTTGTAAGGATCGCTGTAAATACTGTCATATGCGGTATTGAAATCGACAAAAGGATAGTGTTTATCGATTGTAAATGAATTTTTTTTTTCACAAGATCGGTCGTTATGTGAAATTTCTGTCGATTGTAGATTATTCTGGTCGAAGGACCAATCAAATTATTGACGTTTGGCTTTTAACGGTCACATTTAACAGCATTCAAGGTTTTGTAATGAGTCTTTAAGGAGACTTATTCTTCCTAAATTGGCGTGGTTGTGATGGTCTACGTTTTTACAATCGGACATACGATACTGAGGTTCTATTATCGGACATCCTTTCTTCTGACCATATCATGCAAATGAGCTGGTGCCTTCTCCATTTGTAACTTATCTCAAACTGCCTCGAACTTCGGCATCAAGGCTATCTGTACCTACCTGCAGATTCATTTAAATAAAATTTACATATGGTAGGTTTGACTTTTTCCCTGTCGGGTGGAATGGCATTTTTGATCATCGTCAAAGTTAACTGGGGCATTCTGTCTGACAGTTAAATTTTTCTCTTCATCACCGTTAAGCAGTCTGTGGAAGTTGACTTTCCAGATCTTCTATCACGACTGCGAATCTATTAAAATGTTTCCCTGATGGTCTTTACAGGCTTGATTTTCGGGGTTTGCCAACTTGGCAAGATCTTTTTAGCTTTTGATAAAACTTCCAAACCTCATTTCTGTCATGGCATCTCACAATTTCCTCAAACGAGCTCTTCTCATGCTGCATTTCTTTCTTTTTTAAAACTGCCTGTTCTCTTCTTCTTTTTTTCTGTAGATCTCCTTGTACTGCTCACAGGCTGTCCTTGTTCCTTTTTGTATCAGCATTTGTGGTACTTTTTATTTGGCTGATTTTGCCTGTCTGCATTCTTAATCGATTGCTGCCACTGGTCTTCGATGATTGATGCTGCCACAGGATCCATGGACCATGGATAATCGAAGGAATATTCGATTGGAAAACACATTGGCTATATGAGGAAACAATTACCACGCAGAGGTTGAAGTCCATGTGAAAGTATCATGGGTCTATACTTAGCGACTTAGCTGATGATTGTACGTGACTGCTTGGGAGACTAAATATGCAAACTGCTGAGAGTTTCTTCAGCAAAAAACTTATTTTTACGTTACTTTGGTTACTGCTCTCTAGCGGTACCTACACGCTTTTAAAGGACTTCGATGTTGTGAGAAGGCTAGCTCTAAAACTAGGCCCTATACTGACAGGAGTTCGTAAAATTTATTTTAATCTAATAAAATAAATAAATAGAGAGGCGCAACAGAATGAATAGCACAAGGGCCTTATACCTTAAGAGGAATGGAGGGAACAAACAACTTTTCCTTATTTCGAACAACGGCAAATTGAGGAAGCGCTTTTCATCGCATTATATTCCTATCGGGAGAATTGTCAGTTTTTACGATAGGCGATACCAGTGGAAAAACATTTGGATATTTCTGGGACCCGAACAACTCCTAACACAAAACAGGCAGGTATCCTAACCATAACGCCATGGGAATCACGTTCTACATGGACTAATGATCCACCGGTGGTATATGCAATGCGATGAGTGTAGTGATTAGAGACAGTATTTTTCTTTCAATGGCACTCAGTCACCAGTATGACCCAATTTTATTTTAAAACTTTTTCTTTGCATTGAAGAAATTTAAGCCAAAAACATAAATCTCAGACACAAGAGGGATAAAATTCCAAAGCCGTTTATAACAAAATTTATTTGTTCTATTTGAAATAAAGTACCGTCATTGTTCTTGATGTCCGCTCAGGCACAATTCAATCTTATCAAGCACATACGAGTACACGCATATACAGACAAATATATTTATGTGTAGAGAAACCATCAGGTCTCGCAGCTAGCAAAGAATACTGCAGCACTATGTGCAAAGGACGAATTCATCTTAAAATACGAAGCCATAAAATAGCATCTCTCAGTGATTTAAGATCATTTTCCCTTAGTGCTTCCACAATGCAACCCACACCACTACTCCCCGGCCAGTTGAAACCTACATCCAATGCCCAACTATACCCCGCAACTAAAAATGCAATGAATCCTTCTATTTTATGGGAGTGAAACATGCTAACTGCAAGATGGATGCGACTTGTGTATCCTGCGAAATAAATCCCATAAAAAAAGAGCAACTAAATTCCCTCCTAGCCCCAAGTTGGTCTTCTTTCACACGAAGTAAAATGAATAGCTGACAGGTTTTGATCCTCCTCCCATACTGCTCCTTCTTCCCACCCAGTTAGATTCTTCTCGCAGTAAAAAAAAAAACAAAAACAGTGTAAATATTTTATTTATTAAAATAATCCGTGTACCTACCTACGTACCTACTCCTCAGTTGAGGACATTCGACATTCACAAAAATTCAATCAGCATCGCTCCCGCACGACCAAAAAGGGTTTCTTTTGTTTTTGGTTAGTTTTTTTCCTCCGATTGTCTCTTACTTAGTAGAAAGGATATATTCTGTCGAATTAAAACACATGCAAATACAGACAATGGGAAACAGGATAAGAAATGTACACACATCTCCGCCAAGAGATGTGAATGCAGAGCACAAAAAAACGAATTAATTTTTTAATATTTGTAAAAGGACATTAAATTTTAAAATACATGTTTTCCATATGTCCTGGTTGTTTTCGACCACACAAAAAAAAAAGAAGTAAGAGAATTGAGATGAGAATATATCAAGGAAACACATCCAGCTAACGAGAGTTGGTCGGTTTGTTGAAATGCCAAAGGATACACATACACAGCAAGGATCAAACGAACAAGAAAAAAGTTGATTTAAATAAATTGAAATTTCCTTTTGAACGTCGCCGTCGTCGTTGGAGTTGTAGGACTAGAGAAGCAGAAGAAAGGACTTCAAATCTGAAAATCGAATATCGTAAATCAAATTTCAATTAAAATCCTTTCGGTTGTATTTGGTTGTTTCGCCATCTCAATGAATTAATATATCCTTCCTCGTACTCTCCTAGTGGAGCTTTTTCCTCAGATGAGGGGTATGCAAAGTTTTTCATTTGTTTGGATATCCATTTCTTGTTTGTTTTTTGTTTTTGTTTTGTTCTATGTCTGGCGGTTAAAGTATAAAAAAATGTTGATACCGCTTTATGGTTTTGTACATGACTTAAGCTTCATTTGGAAATGTCTTTTCTTCATTCTGATGTCGCATTTGTATGAATCCTTTAATGCGTTTTTTGTTATTCTCCAGTTCTATAAGAAGTTTAGATTTATTTGCAAAGAGGTGTTTGTCATCAGTTGGAATTGTGGTATAGTAGACGAACTAATCCAAAAAAAATTAGGGTTTGCCGATAAAGTAACACAGTAATCCAGTGAGAAATTGGAGGAAGTTCTTCTGATCGTTTACATTTTGGGCATTACGTCAGTCGTGATGAGGAAGTCATAGTTGATGTAATACAAATTCTGTGTTTCGGTAGTACTGGACCCTTCCAAAACCATAATAATTCCATTTGAAAAAGCTGTAAATACTACAGGCGTGTGAAGCAGATAAGTGGTAGAGTTGTGATCTCGTCGTGACCGCGATACTCGTAGGGCCGTAAAGGAAGAAAAGACTAAAAAAAAAAAGCTTTTTGCAAGGAGTTACAATGGAACCAACGCAGATACGTATCTAGGCATAATCCGAAATAATAAACATTCATGGAAAGAGCAAATATAAGTTGAAACAGAAAAATCTACGAATGCCCAACTGACATGCAAGAGAAACAACAAATGGGGTTGTAGGCCAATATGAACTAACCTATGAAGCTGTCAAACATGGTATTAGAGAACAGACCTGAGTGCATTTCTTTCGACCATACCAGGGTGAGAAATGGGAAAAGAATGTTAGTCGTATTGGAATTACTTTCGGAGAACTTGCCAACTCCTCGCGAAAGGCTTTCATCAGTGAGAGACAAAATCGTATGGGATCATCGTAACAAGTGTTACATATATGCAAAATAGCTTTTCCGTCAACACAGTGAATTACCAAAGGCCATACAAGATGGCCACCTCATTGTCGCACCTCAATTGGTTGATTTATCCGCAACAACAATGACTATTTGTTGAAGAAGACCGATGTCAGGAAACCCTTCAGCACTGAACCAAATAACCTTACGAACGTGAGCTCGTATAGGTAGGTACAGTGGGGTGGTACACAAGAAGACCGTATAGGTATCGTCTCAGCCAAGGTAAGTAATTCACTGTTGTCATGAAGAAAGATGAATACCAAAAACCGTCCATCAAAGAACACAGTTCGTGTAACCATGATTTTCGGACCCAAGCGCTCGAGAAGAATCTGAGGAACTTGCTCTCTGGTAGCAACTACAGCTCCGACCTGAAGCAAGCTGCTCTCCGCAAAGCTTCAGCTATCTTGAGGCCACAGAAGCCTGCTCCAGTCAAGAAGACAAAGAAGGACGAATAAGTAGACGGGGACAGTGTATTTAAAAGAGAAACATTTTTACTAGAAAGGAGCTAATTGAGTCTTTTTGTTTACCTCAATTTTAATTTCTCGATTACGATGTGTTTCTGCATCTTAAAAGTAGGATTGGGGAAGAAGAGAGAGAGTAAAGGATACTTAGGTGAGAATTACAGTTCGGGCTGAGCCTGGCAACATGGGCCTCAACCAACATCTTTTGCCGAAAATTTCAGACGAGCTCTCTCCAGAAATGCACTATAAGCCGGTTGAGGTTTTCTTTCACTTGACTGCACTACCTAAGACGAGGTATTTCTTCTCTGAAATTTCCCTGCAATGTGCTTTCTAGCAGCCGTGGAGCCGGAGCGTTGTTGTCCATCCGCTCTAAAAATGTCCCAGTCATCGATATCTCGTTACTCGGTTGCTCATCCGCTTAAAATTTGGTTCATGCTTTTGTGCCTTGTTACAAGACTGGGATGATAAGGGTATAAAAAAGTGTTACCTTTAGGTTTTCCTACAGAGGGTTTTATTTCTCGATTGATTCTTCAACACCGATTTACAGAAGTGTTTCTCCGTTTAATCTCGGCACTGATGTTAGTTATGTCTTTAGAGAACCCAAGGTAGATATGGTTCTGTTCTAACTTGAAGTTATGTCGGCCTAACTGTCTAAGAGTTGACGATATCTGGATTTAAAAAGTTTGGTTTTCCTTTTATCGTGCAAATGACAAAAAGAACAGAAAAAGTCGGTTTTCTGACTGAAATAAAAACTAAAATGTCAAATAAATGTAAAATGCAAGTATTATGCTAAATTCTTCCCCAAGACTATAATTCAACCCTTGCCTGGTTGACAAGATCATTTTGTTGCAAAGAATTTTATTCCAAACATGCATTTGCAGCAGTGAAAATTTTCATTCACTCAGTTGAGAACATACCTACGAAGTAATTTAAATTTAAAACTAACTCACCAAAAGAGCTGTTAGCTGTATGAACATGTTGAGACATAAATGATCATGTCCCGAAACTATATCATACGTTCAATTGATATCACCAATGCATTTAAAAACAAAAACACTTCACAAGTTGAAATTTTACGTAAGCCTATAACACTAGCACTTTCAATTGAACAAACACCAAAAAAAAATATATATTTGAATTGAAACCAAAAATTTAAGAAGATATTTGCATAATAAACTAAAAGTAGAACTAAGGACGACATTACTTCGATAAATCGCGCACTTAAACTGATGTTTAAAGCTGCACTCTGAAATCTGAATCTGAACCAGAATCAACATTCCCTGAGAGAGGCTTGCTGAAATGCAATTCAGCAAGGAAAGAGAGAGAGCGAGAAAGAGTGGGAGAAAGTGGGAGCTTATTTTTTTTCATTCTTTTTGTATGTAAGCTTAAGCTTATTTTGTGCCTCCTTTGCCTTTAATTGGATTTATATAACTTTACAAACAAGAATATGTAAAACCTTCGTTGCTCTCGCCAAAGAACTTTTTATATAAATTCTGAATGCTCAGACAGTCTTCACTTTCGGAAAATTAGTGCTATCACGAACGACTATGATCTATGACAAGATATTCAGTTTGACTAATTGATTTAGAAGGACGTTAGTCGATACTCAATCAGCCATTTTGTGCTTTCTTGTAGCAAATGAGAGGAGAAAGATATTTACGAAAGCTCTTCGCTAGAGATCAAGTTTGTTGAGCATGTCAACATTCGGCTGCGATGAAGAATATGTCTCAATTCACAAAAAATGCATATCTACAATACAATTAAACATAGGTGCCCTTTTCTCAAGTCCTGATAATTCTTCACACCAAAATCAGAACAAGTATTCTAAAACTCAAGTTTTTAAGAACAGCCAAAAATGATTGAAAGCAATTTATCCATATTCAGACTTCAGAGACAAAGTGTAAAAATAAATAAATAAATAAATAAATAGGGTGGCGCAACAGAGCTAGGGAAACCTGGGGCCTAAAACACTTCCATTGCCTACAATTTTATGCCAATTTCGATAGCTTAGTTTAGTATAAAAGCTGCAGTGCATGATTACTCTCGGAGAACTTGCGAAAGGCAACAATGGTTGAAACAAAAATTATTCTTTGAAATTTCTGGGACAAGAATCTCGAACCTCCCATGTAACATTCAGACATGCTAACCATTATGCCTCGGGCAACACCACCAGCATGTGGATTACATACATAGTCTCTGGATTTTCAATCCGAAAAAGTTTAACACGTTCCTTGTGAGTGTCAGCGTATCGACGCGAAGGCGATCGAAGGAATAAAAATTAAGAACAAGTACGGAATTTGTTCCATAAAAAAAAGAAGCCGTCTGCTTCAACCTCAGCCTTGAGACTTTAAACTCAAAACCTATACCGTTAAGATCTTTGCCGAATTCTTCTGCATTTTCCTAGCTTACAATTTCGAGAACCATGATTTGATGTGACCTTTTTTTCTTTGTTACTGTACGACAGAACTTCGTATGTTGTTATATTGTAATGTCAAAAGGCATCACAATTTTCCCACTACTCTGTTTCACGCTAGTGGAACGACTGCGTAGTATACCGCGTTGACCACAGAAAGCATCGGCAAACCTCTCCTGTTGAATTGTTATCTGTCCCAGGCTGGTGACGTTGCATCTGTTTATACCTGGATTTTGGCTTAACTTTGGTCGCGATCGTGTCTTAATTTTGTATGATATTGCTTTTTAGATGGAGTTCTTCGGATATCCAATTTCAACTTAACCTTTTTTGTCGGGGAGTCTTTACCATTAACTGGAGCTTAAACACCGGTTCATTTACTATCAAACAGCAGCCAAGGGTAGGTTAGGTTAAAGTGGCTGTCAGTTTGGCTGACACACTTAGGCCCATTGGGTTCATTGTGGTACCACGGTGTGGTTTAACAGCAACCTTCTTTTATATATATCTTTTATTATAAGTTTCCAGATGTTCTTAAAAAGCAGTAAGGTGCTGCCATGATGAGAGGCCTAGGTTACATCTCTCAACATGTCTGCGCCGAGTGGCTATAACCTAATTCTAGAAGATGCATGATATTCACAGGGGTAGTGGTTTCATTACTTGCCCCGCGGAGTTCACAGAGTACGGTGTCAATTAAGCCTAGCACGTTTAAATTCTTGTCAAAATAGTTGTGCTCTTGACAGATCCAATGGTTGGGAAGCCCTCATTGAAGAAATCGGCAGATCAACCGCTGGTTCAGCTTCTGAGAAATTGGTAAAAAACAATTACAACACATTCATCGGCGATATCGTTTCCAGCTATACTACGATGGCCTGGAACACCAACAAGACTTAAGGAGTTGAGTTTTCTGATCGCATTTTGACAGGTTGTCAAAAACACTCCAGGTATAAACAGATGCAATGTCACCAGCCTGAGACAGATAACAATTCAACAGGGGAGGTTTGCCAATGCTTTCTAGATTGCATTCTAAATAGGAAGAGGATTGAGTAGACCCTTAAGCAGAGTTTGGCTATCGTTGTTAACGAAAATGCTTCTTTCCATACATCCATCTCCCGCAATGAAGCTTATAGCCATTTAGATAGCATGCGTCTCCGCTTCGAAGATGGACGGGTATGTGTTAAAAGGTACCAGCGCCAGATCCATCATCCGTTTTGGAACGATTTGTGAAAATTCGAAACCAATCCATTCCTGGTTCAGATTCTAGAGTGGGCAATTCCTGAATCGAAGGAAAGTTGACCGTGTATTTTTGGCGTAGTTCGAGCTTTGGGATCATCGAAACGGACGGCATAGTCATTGGGCGTGTGCTTCTTGCGATATCCTCAAAGCTAAAGTGCGAATTGTCCCAGAGCCCACATCTCTGCAGTGCCTCGAGAGGAACACCCGGAGTGTTGGGAACGCTTGAGTTCAGCCAAACATATTGAGCTTTATACTTTGGCGCACGAGCCAACAGCAAATTTAGATGAGAACCTGTTCCACCAAACAAGGAGATGATTGGTTATATCATAAATCATAGCCATATCGATCCAAGGGACCTTTTTTAATGGCAGACCCCATGTCTTGCCAACAGCTCCAATACCTTCATTGCCAGAAGACTGACAGTGCCTTAGCACTTTCTCACTCGACATGTTTGAACAAAAGACGTTGGTCGTCCAGGGTCCAGGATTGTTCCAAGACGTTTAACTTTGTTTGAGAAGGGAATGTTGACTCAAGTTGGGTAATACCAGTCGATGTTCTGCGTCTCATAAAGAGAACGTTTTCGGTCGCTATATGATTGGCGGAGAGAACGTTTCTATTACACCAGCTTTCAACTGCTTGTAGACTGGATCCAGCTGAGAGGACGGCTCGTTGGCGTATGCTTAGGCCTACACGTTACATCCATATAGCAATTCAAGCAGAGAGTCAACTAGCATGCAATACTGAAGAGGTTATGAAACGCCACCTTGCCCCCCAATCAAAAGAACCCCACTCTACCCTACTCATGCGAAACAAAAATGCCCTGCTCATTTCCGCAGCAATATTTCTCATTTGGAGCTCTCAACAGTGCACTCTTCCTGCTTTAGCACAAAAATATCAACTATCAACAAGTTCAAACTGTTTTCACAAGCATTTGATGTAATGTAAGCTGCAAAAAGCAACATCTTTTGATGAATTCCTCGCCAAAAACTCACAAACTTCCCAACCTGGCACCATGTGATAGAATTAATCATTTTGTACAAAAAGTAATGGATGAGGGGTAAAATTATAACACATGAAACTTAACAACTCGTTCCTAAACCACTATCGTTTCAAACCCAGGAAAAATTATCGAATCACACTCTGTTTCCTTACTGAGCCATTGATTTGAGAAGTGGTTGAGTGATAAGAAGTTTTACTGACGCATTTTTGTCGTCTTCATTGAGTTAAAACTATTCTTTGAAGTCTAATAAAACACCTGCTTAGTACTTCTTTACTTTGCTTCACCTCCAAAATCGATGACATAACCAAATCGTCGATCAAAAAATAATGAAAACATAAATGAGACGATTTTGTGAGACAGGAAAAACAAAAAACGAAGCAAAAGACGACTAAATGCACTTCTAATAGAGTGCAATCGACCATTAGGCAACGCACATTGACTCCATTCAACCCCATTCCATAATTTATTGCCACCATGTGTATGTGTGCGTTAAAATAATATCTCGGACCGACAGCAACATCGAGTATACGCGATGAGGCGATAAGTTGTTCGACTTTCAAATTTATTTTCTTTCTTTTTAATTTAAAATTGAATCTTTCACAAGAAGAAATTGTGGCCTGTTTTTTCTTTCTCTTTTTGTCACCTCACTCCTCATACACCGAGACTGTGAGTTACCGTGAACAACGAAACTATAACGATGACAAACCCATGCACCAGTTTCTAGGGTGTTCTGTCATAAATCTGTCAAAAAACCCAATGGACGTGATGCAGTTTTAAAATGAAGAGAAAATTTATTTTATTGCATTTGAATCGAAGGGATTGGGTAAGAGTATAAGTGACGGACTGTAAAGGGACTACCAGTCGGGGATAAAAGGATCTGGTGCTTTGTGTGTGGGACTGCTTATCGTTGAGTGATTTGTGGACCTTTTACTCATACCTAGTTTCGGGGACATTATTTTGTAACACCCCATGAACGATGCACCTATGTGATAAGTGGTGTTGGGAATGACTCACACTTTCGGCGGATCAAAGATATACCTATTCACTGATGGTGTCGGGAGCCATTATGAGACTAAACATTGCCTGTTTGAATGCGTCAGTTGCAGCCAAAAGTGGAGCAATATTCTTGGCAGTTGTATCTCCGCCTTTTTGCACTCAACTTCTCATCAAGCAAAACACAAAAAGTCATTACAATCCTTTCACACTTCCTATCTACCAAAACTGGACAAAAGGACACTTTACTCAAGAAAAAAAAAAAATAATAATTCGAAAAAACAAAACAAACACCCAAAGATCAAGCCAAACCCCCAAACTGATTTATGTCCGAAGCAACCCTACCGCGGCCCTGCTGCACTGCATCGACTTACTGTTCCACTCTTGTACACCTAAAAACTTCCGCAAAACGAAACCAAATCTATGGACCAACCAAACAACAGGATCTTTTGCTTTTTGTCCACCAGCAAATACAAGAAGTAAAAAAAAAAAAATAAAGCAACCGAGAAAGGTCCTTCATGCACATGATGCCTGGACGTGGACGGGGAGAGAATGGCTAACAGAACAGGGACGATTGAAATTTATGTTGTGACACTTTAAATTGCGCAATTTTATGAAATCCCTTTTTTCTTTTACCCAGAGTTGAATGGAAAGTGTCCTTCGAGTACAAAAAAAAAAAAAAGTGTACAAATACCAGTGTACAGAAGAATTTATACTTTGCTCGCATAGTGTCGAAAATTGTACATGATTCTGTCGGAATGCAGGCCAGCCAGGAGAGGAGTCATTCATTTTACGGGCTTTCACTTCACCAATGGAATGGCTCTGTGCAATTCGATATGGAAGTGCCCCGCCAGCCAGCCATCAGACACTATACAAACGAAGAAGTGGCAAGCGCAAGAATCCTTGGCCACTTCATTTGAAGATTTTTGATTGTTTTTCGCATGCGAGCATGGGAATGGGAGTTGGCTGTGTCCTAGATTGGTTGTGGGTTGTAAATTTTGTGTGATTTTTTTCATAAGCTGCTTCAAACACCCAAGATGGAACTGACATAATTAAAAGAAGGAAGAGAGGCAAATAGTCTTTTCTTTTTTTTAGCCGTGGTTTCAAGGACTACGGAGATATGCATGTACCTATAACACTCAGTGTTGAACTACCTACTAGTTTATTATCCTAACCAACATCTGTCATAAGGACCTCAAGATACCTACCTATAGTTACTTTTTAGGAGGCAATCCATAAAAGGATAGGTATTCGAAATTCGAGTCGAAATGTTTACCGCCATCATTTTTGTCGTTGCCGCCACCAGTGGATATGCTATACCTCCTAAATTACAATAATTACATATATCATATTAATTTACACTCACACTTATGCGTGCATCACATACAAACGTAGGTATACAGATGCCATCAAGAGACTGCTCTTTCACTGGCTTTGGTGTGTAATTTTGAAACACACAGAGTAATTAATCGGATGATTTACAACTCCTTGCGTAAGCGTTATGTTCATTTAAATCCATCCGGCAGTCGTCCTGTTGTGTGTCCTTTCCTTGAATGTGTTCCAACACCCTCTTTTTTCTCCCACCCCTCCCAAACATAACTCCCTCTTAACCGTCAACCTATTATAGATATGAATTTACAGTGAATTTTCTTATACTTGTATAGGTGACGACTGTGTGTACCTATGTGTGTGTTTCATTATTATATTAGAAAGTTTTTCTTTGTTGTTGTTGTTATGTTTCATTTTAATTCGCCACCACGATCGTAAATGTCCAAAAAGGGTTTGATTTATTCTTAACTTCCAACAAGGGGACAGGCACAGGATACGAGGAGCAGAAACCTAAGCGGAGGGCATTTCATGTACAGATATGAAAATGGAAATGTGTTTTATGACACCGTAATACAAGAAAAGGTATCTGGTTAGTGAATGCTAGTTTTGATCTAATTATAGTTGTTCGCCTCAGACGGATGGACGAGGAGGTGTTCTCATCCGGATGGGATGACTACGGAATAGAAGGCTTTTTTCTTTTTCTAATTGTATAGATGTGTGTATGCAGATTTATTGGTAGCATCCATTGGGATTTGGGAATTAGGAAAACAGAATGTTAACAGATTACTTTTATGTCACAGAAAAAAGGACCTGCGTGTTGTTAGGTTCCTTGCGTGTAACTCAAACACTTTAGAATGACGATTCTGTTTTATGTAGGTATCATGTTGCGAAAAGTGTAGCTGATTATTAAAAGGTTAGGAAACTAAGGTAAGCTTTACGTTTGTAAAATAAGCTTCTTGATGTAAGTTAGAGGAAAATAACTACGGGTAGACACTTCAAAAGAATTGTAGATGCCTACAGTAGTGTGTTACATTGAATTCCTGGTAGATAACGTCACATGCACGACTCCGCATAGGTATTGCTGAACTGAACGAACGAATCCAACAGAGAAGGAAAACATAAGACTTTTCATTCACACTTTTATCAATCTACACCCACCATCTCCCGAAATCTAACCCAGAGGTTCGTGGTTCGAATCCCAGCAGAGCCAAAAATGTTTTTCCACGGGTATCGCCTTTCGCGAGGAAAAAGAAGAATTGGCAAGTCCTCCGTTAGTAAATTCATTGCCATGAAAAGTGCTTTCTTAATTATCCGTTCGGAACCAGCAGAAAATTGTAGGTCCCCTCCAGTCCCTCACAAGGTATGGTTGTGAGAAATGCGCTAGGCCCAGGGGATCCTCGCTCTGTTGCGCCACCCTATTTATTTATTTTTATTTTATCTCCCGAAAGATGGGTGATTTCCAATGTATTCAGTTTGGTTCTGATAAGTCAAGGTTTTCAGAAAAAAGAAAACGCTTCGTTCTACACCATCTACTTACATAGATAGAGTGGCACAACAAAGTGGGGATCTCCGGCGCCTAACGCATTTCTCACAACCATGACCTATGAGGGAATGGAAGGAACCTACTATTTTCTGCCGGTTCCGAACGGCTAACCGAGAATGCGCTTTTCAATGCAATGAATATAATATTATCAGTGATAGCCGTGACCTGACATTTTTTTGGTTTCCGTTGGGATTCCAACATCGAACCTCCCCGCGTGTAACAGGCAGACATGCTCTCCATTACGCCACGGGCACCACGTTCCACACCATCTCCTAAAGGCTCAATCCGACTAACCCCGAGCAGTAGTGCCCAAAGCATCAAAACTTGAGCCATGGCGGTGCAATATGATATGGGGATTCGGAGTCTAGTATTCAGGATGGCGGTAATTGGTGTCAACTTGCCGGCATGCACCCAGATGTTGCAACACAATTGTGCTACTGTAACCAGAGTAAACGCTCTCGTGCAACCGGAGGTGACTCGTTGAACAAGTACACAACAATTTCATTCTGTGCGAGTAATGACTGTGGCTACTTAAATCCTTGTGGTTTGATAGAACTTATGGCGATTGTCACAGAGGATGGATTCGACTGACAGAACCAACGGAGAACTTCAGCACTCAAAAAGTCGAAACTCCTGAATGAGCCACTCAGTATACGTTCTCGATTAACGCAACTCTCGATTTGCGCAACCCCCCGATTTACGCAACAGCTGAATTTGCATCATTGTTGACGCAGTAATCGAAACTCATCAGTTATTTTACTGCTATTTCTGAGATATGCGGTACGATGGAATTGTATGATGAAAACCTAAACTTGGAAAGAATTTTCTACAAGTGGTTACTAGATCAAAGAAAGCATCAAAGTCCGGATATTCCCAGTGAGGTCCTTAACCCTAGTTTACGTTTTGGGGTTCGCGCGAACCCCAACGCAAGTTTGAATGCTTATAACTTTTTTCTTCATTATATTTTCGACCTGGGATGAAATGGTTTACGTTTTTCATCGTATTTTCATCATAGCGATTTAAGATATTTTTCTGGAATTTTTTTCTGAAAAAAACCCACAAACCAAACTTGGGGTTCGTGCGAACCCCACTATGGTTCCGGCTTGTTATGACAGCCTGAAATAGCCTTCGCAAGATTGTGTTGTGTTGGTAATAAAACGACTTGTTTACATATTTGGTTTTGGAACATAAGATACCAATGCCATTCTCTGCAAAAATCCAAAAATGAATGAAATGGACAGTACTGATCTGATCTGGTACGGTCAATTCAATTCGTTCAAAAGTATTTCAACAGGCTGGAGAGTGTTTGTCCTGGCTGATAATTGAGCTCAGCGACCAATTGAATCGTTGAAACGGAGGAAGATATTCAGATGTTCAAAACGTGTACAATTAATTCATCACGGCTCGAAGAATTGATGCCCATTGATAGTATCCCAAATTAGATGTTAATACAAATTTTGGGGTTCGCGCGATCCCCAAGTTTGGTTATTGCATTACTCTTCGTGCCGTAAACTAGGGTTAAAACAAATCATTGCATGAAGAAATTAAGGAGAGACAAGGATCATTCAACGCGAGCAGTAGTAGGAAGACAAAAAGAAAAGATACGAAATTCGCCTGTTAAAAATTTGGGGAGAATAAGTTTCAAACAAACCGCAGCTTTATAACGCCGATTAATCCGGCCTATATATTCAAAATCTTTGTAGGTTTTAATGAAACGTCAGCTCTTGGCTAAAAGGCAAGCAAAGAAAGAATTGCATAAGACATATTTGTAGGTAATTGGTTGTCTCATCTTTGCTTTTCATATCGAATTGAACCATAAAAATACTTATTCGATTAGTGCAACAACCTCGGTCATAGCAACAACCCTTGTTCTAATTATTTGCGTTAATCGAGGAGAACGTACTGTATTTGATTTCAAAGTCTTTCAGGGCCTTTCAATACTAGGACAGATATTGAAATAAAATGGTGAATGAGCTAATGGTGAGGAGAATAGACATAGCCCTCTAGGTTAGGGTTGTACGTGCGGGTTAAATTACCCAACCACATAATAATTACATGGTTTTACAATAACCAACAGCCTCCGATTACAATAATTTCTTCACCGTCACTGAACGCAGCAAACAAAAAGAGGGCAAAAACCTTCGCATGCCAGTAAGATTCCTTAGCGGCCTACGCGCAACCACGTAATTAGAGATAACCCAAGACTGCTTAAAAAGCTGACATAACCACCATCCAAGAAGTGCGATGCAATGGGCCGACCATAAAAAAGATTGAAAACTGCGAGGGCTTCTATGGCGACTGCTATAGACAACAGAAAAAAGGTAGACTCAGGGATAAGTTTATCAACAAAAAGCAGGTGAATGGACATGGACGTTTAATGACAACCCATATCAGGGGCCGGATTCCGCAAGACTGAAGGCTATGGCCCAACCACTCCGTCACGCACTAGATTCTGAGGAATCTGGGCCCAGTGCTGAGTTCGTCAACATTAGCCTAATACATGTTAACAACAGATGCAATCCAAAATGTAAGGATATCGTAATGGAAAAACGTGATTCCATAAAGCGTTTGCTATTGTGCTGGTTGACTACGAACAAAATTCGATCGATCAAGATTTGATATGGTTGGCCTTTAGATAACGAGGCTTTAGTGCGGATGATTGATGATATGATGTATGAAGGGGCAATGAGGAAGGTTAGATGGCCAGGCAGCTGGAGTGTGAAAAGCTCAATATACGGGATCTATGGTCAATGTTAAAGTAACTTTTGATTACGACTTCAATAATCGAGTAAACTATGGATAGATAAAATGGTGATAAGACTCCGCCACCTTTGGTGTTAGAAAAATGCCCTCAGAGCTGAACGGAGGACCCCACACCTCGGTTGTGCCTACAGGAGTCACACACGACAATGTTGACCAAGTACAAAAAGTATGAGAATAAACTGCAGTTTAGACTTTAGATGAAGATGCTCCGTATTACAGCCGGAGTAACAAAGCTTGATCAAACCAAGATCCAAGGAAGCTCTCTCTTCATATAAACCATCATATTTAAACAAATAGAGCACGACCGGCTCAGTGGGTATTGTCACGTTCAAAGAAAAGATCCAGAGAGCCCTTTTTTTTGGCATTTCAGAGACTAAGTAGTACTGAGCTTATATAAGCTCTTCATCATGAATGCAAGTGTTAGTAGTTAGTTAGTATAACACCAACACCAGCCCATAGAGAACGTAAGAATAGTAGAAACAAAAAAAAAGACATAATAACATGAAATTTCAAATAAATATTACAAAATTATCTTAAATAAAGTACACTATAAAGCAAACAAGACACACAAAGTGTGATACAATTAACAAAAACATACAAAATGTGATACATAAACTAAAAATAATTGAAAAATGTAAACTAAACTTAAGAAAGTGGAGCACTGGTTTTTAACAAATTTTTTTAACTAGATTTACTTAAGTTAAAATCAATGAAACATGAGTTAAGATTAAATAGTCTACCCATACGAGTCAATGGCTCATTCATGCCATAATTCGTTCTATGGTAAGGGCATTGTATTAAAACTAAGTTGCGCAGGTGGTATAAGATCCGCCACGAAAGTTGAATTCAACACAAGAAAGTAACTCAGGTGCATCGATATGTCCGGTGATAAGTTGATGAAAAAACATCAGATCGTTAATGGTACGCCTTTGAGAAAGAAGTTGCATATGTAATAATTGGATTCTGTGCTCCATATGGTGGTAAACCATAAGGGTTTACCCACGGAAGCCCTTTAAGAGCGAATCTTATGAATTTATGTTGTACTGATTCAATTCTTGAGTTGTGTATTTCGTAGAAAGGGCACCACACTTGAGAAGCATACTCTAGATGAGGTCGTACTAAACAATTGTATAGAGCCCGGGTAACATACGGGTCCTGAAACTGCTTTGACCATCTTTTCATAAAACCAAGCATACTAACGATGTAGTTGACATGTTGAGTAAAGTCCATATTAAAACTAAAATATACGCCAAGATCCTTAAAACATTTCACTTGACTCAAAATAATATTAGCAATGGAATATCCAGGGTAGCTAGGTTCCATCATTTTAGAGAAAGTCAGGCTTTGGCATTTGTTGGGGTTAAGGTTGAGCCCATTCTTAAAACACCAAACTGCACATCGGATTGGAGATGAGAGCGATCAAACGAACCAGTTATCTTTTTAAAAATGTTAATTTCATCAGCAAATATTAATAATTCATTGGAGGAAATGCAAGACACAACATCATTGATAGCTAAAATAAATAGAACAGGTCCTAGATGACTTCCCTGAGGTACACCTAAGCCAGCATTAAAAGGGTTGGATAGGATATTGCGGGACTTTACTTGGCAAGGTCTCATAGACAGATAAAGCCCTGCCAAAAAGACAATGTTCAAACAGATTCGTGCAGAAACAACAAAGAAAAGGAGACAAAAACACTCCTGGTACAGACGAATGCAACGACATCTGCATTCAGTTGGTCTCAGAAATGCAACAATCTAAGACCGGGTGGCTTGCCGACGCTTTCTGAGGTCAACGCGGCGTACCCCACAGGCATATCAATATTGTGAGGAACATATACGTGGCAGAGCTATGATCCCTTTCAAATCGCTATGATCATAAAGCAAAGAAAGAAGAAGAAGAAGATCTGTCTGAGTGGAAAACGCTGATATTTCAATGAGTACCCATAGTTTGAGATAAAAACTAATTTTTCAAAATTAAGGTATGGCTAGTGAGTTCATAAACGATATTTGAGACACTCAGAACTTTTTTGGTTTTATTTTTTTTCTTATTATTTTATTGTAGTAGTTTAACTTTAAAAATTTCATTTTGAGAACAGCGTCATCATTTCTTTTAAGCCAGTAAAAGAGTTTCCCTTGATTAACCACAAACAGAAATGCAACCAGTTGGCTTCATACAAACTGTTCAAGCCACACCCAACTTACTTACTTACTTACTTAGGTGGGCATTACAGTTCGAGGTGAACCTGGGCCTCAACCAACATCCTTCTATAACGATTTCGATCTCGGGCGAGCTCTCTCCAGTTTCGCACTCCAAGTCGGTTGAGGTCTTCATCCACTTGATTGCGCCACCTAAGACGAGGTCTTCCCCTTCCGCGATTTCCCTGCAATGTGCTTTCGAACACCCGACGAGCCGGAGCGTTTGGGTGAATCCGCTCTACATGGCCCAACCATCGTAGCCTCGCGATGCGTACTCTTCTGGCTATGCCCATGTCGCGGTACAGCTCATACAGCTCGTTGTTGTATCTTCTTCTCCACACATTGTCTTCGCATACGGGACCAAAGATCATTCGGAGAATTTTTCTTTCGAAACGACCAAGAGTTTCCTCATCCGCTTTCGATAAGGTCCATGCTTCCGCGCCGTACAGCAGGACTGGGATGATTAAGGTCTTATACAAGGTCACCTTGGTTTTTCTAGAGAGGGTTTTGTTTCTCAATTGCCTTCTTAACCCAAAGAAGCAACGGTTGGCAAGAGTTATTCTCCGTTTGATCTCCGCACTGATGTTGTTGTCCGTGTCTACAGCGGATCCTAGGTAGACGAAGTCCTGTACTACCTCGAAGTTATGTCTGTCTATTGTGACGTTTTGTCCAATTCGTCGATGTTCTGTGTCCTTGTTTGATGACAGCATATACTTCGTTTTGCCCTCATTAACCATCAAACCCATTTTTGCCGCTTCTGTTTCAATACTCGCAAAAGCACCTATGACATCCCGCTTTTTTCTTCCCATTACGTCAATATCGTCTGCATAGGCGAGTAATTGTACAGACTTTTGAAAGATTGTTCCTCTGGTGTTGACGTTTGAGTTTCTTACAATCTGTTCAAGTATGATGTTGAAGAAATCGAATGACAGTTTGTCGACTTGCCTAAAGCCTTTTTCGACATCAAAGGTCACGGTGAGTTCTTTTCCGACCTTGACGGAGCAGCGTGAATTCTCCAAAGTCATCCTGCATAGTCGTACGAGCTTTGCAGGGATGCCGAAACTAGACATGGCTCTGTACAGCTCGTCTCTGTAAATACTGTCATACGCGGCCTTGAAATCGATAAAGAGGTGGTGAATATCGATATTATGTTCTCGGGTTTTTTCCAAGATCTGCCGTAATGTGAAAATTTGGTCTATTGTGGACTTCTCTGGTCTAAAACCACATTGATAAGGACCTATCAAGTTGTTGACGTGGGGTTTCATATTACAGCAGACAAGATCTTATAAGCGACGTTAAGGAGGCTTATCCCTCTGTAATTGGCGCAATTGTGAGGGTCTCCCTTCTTTAGGATCGGGCATACGATACTGA
Source organism: Melanostoma scalare (assembly GCA_949752695.1). Classification (NCBI taxonomy): domain Eukaryota; kingdom Metazoa; phylum Arthropoda; class Insecta; order Diptera; family Syrphidae; genus Melanostoma; species Melanostoma scalare. Next base: position 55,636,276 of record OX456984.1, on the reverse strand, counting down.
GGTTCCATTCATCGAGCATGCTTTCTTTCGACCATATCATGCAGATCAGCTGGTGCATGCTCCTTTCCAACTGATCTCCAGCTGCCTTGAAAAGTTCGGCATCAAGGCCATCTGCACCTGCAGTCTTATTTGATTTAAGTTAAGCCACACCCAACATTAGGAATTAATCTCAAATCCCTTCTTTTCCTTCAACTGCTGTGTGGCCAAACTGGTTTCCCAATCACGTCAGCCAAGTGTTCATAAACAAAAGGCTAAATTTCTTCATCTTTGAATTTTTCAAAATCATCTTGACCATGGCAATGGTATCTTGTATTATATCCATCAATCCTCATCACACTATTAACTTGGCAGGAAGAACAATAAAATCGATGCAACCAATCCGAAGACCACAAGGCATCCTATACTTCCTATAATGACATGAGTTATGTACGCACACCATTACATCTAAACACATTGCCACGCACTAGGATGCCTCCAGACTCCAGTCACAAGTTCATGTCAGGTAATTTATACATCGGATCCCGGTAGGGTCTCAACCATCATATACTAATACAATATCCAAAGCTTGATTTGTGTTATGAGATGCATCCTTCTCGATGTTGGCGTTTGATTTGTTTTTTTATTTTTTGCCTTTTTATCAAAAAAAAAAAAGAACAAAAAAGGAAGAAACCCGCCAGATGAAAAACTGGTCCATCAGCTCTTCTCAAAGAGCTGGGATTGGTTTCGAGGCTCATAAATCTTGGCACTGCCTCACGCGGATCATTCATTTTGTTTTGCCTGTCTGGGCTTGTGTTTGGTTCCCTGTAATTATACAGATTCTCTCAAATGATTCCACAGCGCACGAATGGTGGGGAAGAAGAACAATCGACGACGATCGATCGCGTATAATATCGTAATTTACGATCACCGCGCCGCCAAGCGATGGGATAATGCAAGTTCCTTTTCTGATTTGAGTGGCAAACAAAGATGAGGATGTTCGCGCTCAGTGATGACGATGATGTGAATGATGACAACAGCGCGGCAAAGGAGAGAGTGAGGTAGTAAGGAAAAATGACAAGCAGACAGACATACAGACGAAATGGAATAAAAGAAACGAAATAATTGAATTTTGATATCTCTGACGGGGGGTAAATTTATTGGTTTAGGGAGAGGAGATCGTTGGCCGCATTAAATCTTCTTTTGGGTATTTATGTAGAGTTTGGATGCCTATAGGTAAAGTATTGCTTGTCTGTCAGTTGAAAATGTGCATTGGAATCAAGGAACATCATTTGGTGGGATGAAAGTTGAGGGACAAAATTTATTGAGGATGCGAAGTGGGTTTGTACAATTTTGATAATTTATTGCTATATTGTGAAATTAATCAAGAGATTAAGGTTCAAATTTTAATTCAAGGTTCAGGATGAGTTGGTATGGTTATTGGTTTATTTTTGCCAATGAAAAAAAAGTCAGTAAGGAATGACAAGCGCAGAAATTTTAACCGGAAAGTCAATCAATCGTTGACCGGTGTCTTAGGGCTTCTTCTTTGATAATTATAGATTCGAATAATGCCCAGTTTCTTTTTTATTTTAGATCATTCAAAACCGATCTCCTAGGTGATCTCAAAAGGTTGCAGCAAAATAAACATACGCGCTTCTTAAACTTGGATGACAGGAAGTAAAGTATCTAGAAAAACGAGCCCTTCCCGCAAAATCATCGAAAGCGACATTTTTAACAGAATAGTTTTTTTTATAATTTTCAAAAGTTAACATTGTTTCGCAATTTTCTGAATTTTTAGTTTTACATTATACCTAACTGTTTTACGACAAGTTACAGCGAAAATAAATTTTATCGTAAGCGACTTTTCGTTTGAATGCTTATGATGAAAACCAAAACAAAAATGTCTTTCCTGTAAGACTTTCTTTTCGTCGCTTACAATAAAATGGCGGGAAGGGCTCGAAAATTTAAGGCGAGGAAAAAAAAGTGCGTTTGTCAAAACAGTGAGTAATACCGAGCAGTTTACCAAACTTATATCGTGTAGGATGTAAGATGTCTTCCAACTGGTGAATCCGAAAGGTCCATACCCTGGTGGAGTTTCAATGTGCAGTAAAATTAGTAGATGAAAACTAACAAGGCACAAGCAAAAGCAACCGAACGACGTACTAAAGCTTTGCGGCTAAAAAATTATTACTCACATTGGTCTCCAATTTGTGCGCTGAGATAAAACTTTCGGGACGCAATTTGTTCACATTTCCTTATATTGCTGAAAATTAAGTACAAAATTTGGTACATCTATTTGATGGTAAATTTGACATTCTCTTTCTCTTCTTCCCTTTTCGGTTTTGAGGTGCGTCCACATTATACGGGACAGCTACCATCGGCACATGCCGATCGGCAATAACGAAGTCTCGGTCGGCCTTCCTTCTTACCGATAGGCACCCCGATTCAAACCGAATGAAATGACTCCGGTTGCCGATTGGAATAAAATGAACGTACCTTCATATGCATCGTGATCTCCAAGGGATCACAATTCTTCAACTTATCTGCTTCACAGCTTCACACTAGTGAAGAAGTATTTTGTGATCAGATCATGGTACTTCCAATACGATTGAGTTTTGATACTCCTGCTGATGTCATACGAAGCATCATCACCTCAGTTGCCGTCAACTAACCATAATAGTTTTTGAGAATTGCTTAACATTGTAAATTGTGTGTGAGTACTGGACTCTCAGCCGTAGGGTAGAGACTTCCCTTAAGCCTGGTGTCCTTTCCTAACACAGAACATGGCGAAGTTTTCTTACCACTTAATTGATGATTAATGTTGTCATCACAAGCTGGTTCACTATTGATCCCTGATCCCAAATATTTTATCTACATCACCAGCAAAGAATAGTTGATGTACTTTGGTGTTCTGTACTTTATCTTCTAGCAGGCAGTCAAGGACAGTAATAGGGAGCAGAGGACTCGTGGTTGTCGATTGAATGCTTTTTCAATTAAATCAGCACAGTATTCATCTATATCCTCTAAAAAATCATTACGTTTTTCCATTAGGGTTCTCATATACATACTTTGAATTGCATCTGTTTTTACTTAATTTAATATTTTTTCGCAGTCGGCTACTCAGTAGCCGCTCAACGGTCTTCAAAGTTGGTACATCAGCTTGATGGTATTTATCGCAATATCGTGTGTCTCTGTCTCTTACCCCCTCCCAAAAGAGTTCGAGATGAGAATCGCCAGCTATCTTAACCCAATGTCTCCCATCTATTTCCGAAACATGAATGGTATCCCGTCTGTCGAACCACCTTTGCCTTTCTAGAAGTTCTTAACAGCTTCGCTAACTTATTCAATTGTGATGTCGGGTATTTCCGTCGAGTGAAGTTAAATTCATCTTCTGAAAAGCGTTCATAAGAAAACTGTTCCTTCAATAGAATATGACAATACAACCCCTAAGTGTGTACAATTTTGTCGTCATCCACAAGAAGCTGTCCTTGGAAATTGTTAATGAAATTCGGCGAGCTAATCAGCTGACTATTTCTACTTCTTTGAGTCGCTATTTTGAAGATTGTTGGTCCGTTACTCAAGTTGCTTTGTCGTTTTTCTTGATAATCTCTCATCAGCAACCGGGGTAGAAACCTCTGTTTGTTTGGGGTTGCCCTAACTTTTTCTTTACTTGTTTCTTCCAGCTTCTGAATTCCCTTTGGAGGCGAGACTTTTCATCTTTGGTATTTGAGGGGCACTTTAATCATGCAATGAAAGCTGTCTTCTTACTGATCACTGCTTTATCTTCATCATTCTACCACCATGTTTTTTTGACATTTTCATAGTGTCGCTTTGAAGCTTTTAACAACGATTTGGCGCTCTTTAAACAAGTTTGTGGCAAGCAACCACGCACATAATTTGTGTTGTGCTACCAGCATTTTGAACTTTGTTGGTTTTGTTGCACAGATATCTTTGCATATTCAAACTGAGTCGGTTGCCTTTTGACTTTTCCAAATTACACAACTCGATTCTCTTCGCTTGATTTCCTTCAACACTTCCATAAAAAATTCTATCAGTAAAAGACAGTGTTGTTGGGTGACAACTTTACTTAGCATCACCTTACAGTCTTTCAGCCTACGTCTCATAAATTTGGTAACCAAATGATAGTAAATTTGGGTTTAACTTACATCACTGCTGTAAGTGACAAGGAGGCGGCCTTGTTTAATGAAAATGGCATTTAATACGGCAAGACCATGTGATTTGAACATAATTAGTATATCTTCTCCAGGAGGACGACTGGTGTCTTATCTGCTATCCCAAACTTTAGTGACAACCCTCATAATCTTCGTTTGCCTTCCCAATAAGTCCGTTCAGATCTCCACCAACAAACAAAAACTCTTCTTTTGGTATATCCTTAAGAAGGTTGTGAAAATCCAGCCAAAATGCATCTTTTTCCACCTGCTCACAACCAATTTGAGTAACATATGTACTGATAATATTGAACACCTGCAACACAAATTTAAGAGGTACCATCACTGGACTTCGACCTGCTCAGCAGGCTTAGCAAGTAGTTCTTTGGCAAGGATGATACATTGCGTTTTTGTTTTAATCTATTGCATAGTAGATCTTCTTATAAGTTTTTGTCTACTAGCCCCCTGTCCAGTATTCCGTTATATTGTTTCTTGAAAGCAAGAGATGTTTACTCGCCTTCTTCTCACATTTCTTCCATGACGAAACTTCAAACGTTCCAACTCGAAACTCATAAGCTTTGTCTAGTCCGTTGCAATACTTTGCTAGCGCCCCCGTTCCGTGCAGCTCAGACCCAAGCATTTCTGCTCCGGTCCAGGATCAGTCATCAGTACCATGCATGGCGGTGGTAGTGCTTGGTGAGGTAGTGACATTACTGTCTATTAGTATAGGTGTTATCGTAATACTGGAAATTGGACGAAATTAAGCGAATCCTATTTTCGGTTTTTTGGCTTGATCTGTCTTTTTCCACATCGATCGGCAATCTTCAGTCGTGTGAGCCGAGGGGTCTGCATGCACACTTGTGGGAAAATTTTAATTTTAAATATGATTTCTCCTTAAGTCGCCTCTTACGACAAACGAGGAGGAGCTACACTGATATTCTACACCGTCACTGCACATCTAGTTCGCAAATTGAAGCCCCAAAAAGATTGATTTTGGATGAGGAATAGGTAAAAAAAGGAGGAAGAGATACTTACAAAAGTCTTACAACTTGTTTAAGTGAGCATTAAGAGGTAACATAGGATCTCAAACGACCAGGAACAACGGCAACAACCAAATCCTCTTCCACTCAAAGAAAGAAAGACTCGGCTTATCTCATTGACGCAAATGCAAAAACAAGACACGAATTTGCGTACATTAAACTGTTGTCCACAGACAATTACAAGAATCTCTCGAGAATCAAAGATTATTTTGAGAGCCTGCAACAGCCTATATTCTGCTCTCGATCCTGTAGTGCTGTTTACATCAACATCTTTCGGCTAGATCCCAAGCAGTCCATCAGTCATTTGCTATTTATAGAATTTAAAAAAAAAATTTGAGTATCTGACTTGTTTTGCTCAAAAGTAGTTGGGAATAAGTACTATATTGCTGTCGCTACCATAGCCTCAACTAAACAGCTTATCAAAAGAGCGAAATCTATCAAAATGTATAAGATAGCTAGTTTTAAACCATTACATTTGATCAATTTGAAGTGAAACTTCTTATGCGACTTAAAACAAGGTTGCACTGAACCAAATGTCGTAGGTGATATTGAAGAAAATATTTTGTCAATCTTTGAAGAATCAATTATTCAAATTAACAAATTTTCATAACATATTTCATACTATTGAAGATTTAAATATTCAAAATCAAAAAACTTTCTTCAATTGTTCTCAGCTCTCAGTATGTTATTCAAATCGAAGAATGATTGTCACAATGACGAAAGTCAAATAGTCTACTTTAGTGAAATAATGCGTAAATGTGAGTTTCTTCAAATTGACAAAATTTTGTAATTATAACTCCCGACCGAATAACCTAAATATACAGTTTCTTTTATACCGAAAAAAATTCATGAAATGTAAGAAACGTTTCCTCACTTTGACAAAATTTTCTTTCTTTCCAGGAAAACGTTTTCCTCAAATTGACAATTATTTTTTTTCTAATTTAATAAATTTTTTGAAAGTTGGGTTGTTAAAGAAAGCAAGTGGTCATAGTTATTTCAGTGCTCAAAGTGTTAACATTAAAATTCTCTTAGTCTTAAAAGTGAAAATATTCAAAAAAAAATGAAAAGAAGAAATGTAGCTGTTTAACAACTACCCATCAATAAGTAAGTACAAATATTATTCAAGAACCTATTAAATAAATCCGACTAGAAAAATAAATAAAAAATAATTTGCAATAAACTAAAAAATAGTCCATACTTTTTTGGTTTTAAAAATAATTTATGTATATTTTCAATGAAAAAACTACATATAAACGCTTTTAAAATGTGCTCTATTGTATTTCAGGTCACTGTTTCCTGATTTCCCTGCGGCAATAGAGCTCAATCTAAACCTAAGCTAGATGGCCTACCGTTGAGTTTTATTATCACTGACCGGACCGGAAGAATCTTATTTAAGTGAAAAGAAAATGTTACGTTTTGAGCTGTCACCTACATACATTTGTAAGCAAATATTCGAAAATAAAATTAAAATGTTTCTTACAGATTCATAAAATAAGTGATTTGATATTCTGTGTTATTAAACTAAAGAATGGTAAGCAATCTTGAAGAAGATGTATTAAGCTTAAAGCTTGAGAATTTTTGCTTTGACTCTATGGGATGTTAAAATAAGATTCTGTTTTGGAAATGAAAAAAACGCGAATGGTTTGAAAAACTGAAGAATATTTCATGAAAGTGAAGAAAAAGGTTTGCCATACTTCGAAGAAATTTCTTCACTTCAAGAAAAAAATTGATGTGAAAATGAAGAAAAATCGTAAGTTTTTAAATTCAAAATGAAGAATATTTGATTCGAAATGAAGAATATCTCATCAACACGTAAAACAAGATTTGTGGATTTGACAATTTTTTATGTCAAAAGGAAGAAAGGTGAGTGTGAAAATGAAGTACAACTGTCAATTTGAAGAAAAAAATTAGTGAAAGTGAAGAATATTTTTTCAATTCAACAACATACTTATTCAAATTGAAGAATCTTTGTCTACTTAATTTTTAAAATTATATGATGAATTTTATTCAGTTCGACAAAATTTCATAGATTCATCAGCTTTACGAAAAATTGACAATTAATTCGTCAAGCTGACACATAGTTTTCATTGACCGTATATTGATCACCCTTTCTTCAATTCTACTAACATTTTCATCAATATCACTACCAAATTTGGTTCAGTGTGCGTTAAACGTTTAACGCGGATTATCGATTGCATACCTTTCGGTACTGCTCTCAAATTGTTGATATAACAGTTGTATCAATTCCGCGTCATTCAGCTTAAAAGATACGATCTGTTGTGAATTGTAAGCAATGTTAATAAAGTTTGTCTTAAAGAAACAATATGAGTTCACTAAAAATCAATTTCTACCCCTTCCTGTTTTCATTTCCACATTTTTAAGTTTCACTTCTTCCGCGCGGAGGGACTCAACCCACTATTTTTTATATAAAAATACATTAGAGTTACTACATTGAATCGGGTACGTACAATCCTATCATTAATACGAGATAGACTACCAATATGAGCTAAGCATATAAATAAGTTTAATTTAAGGTCTTAAGAGTCTCATATTGCAATCAATGTGTGCCTAGTGTTTACTTTCATTGAAAATCTGTTTCTATGATGCTGACGCAAGCATATGAGCCACACTACAAAAAAAAATCTCTCGAAAAAAAGCCAACGGTCTCATTTATCCACCCCAAACCCTTACCTACTCTCTTTGGCTTTGCTTCCACCCATATTCACATGACATCGACTGTATCACATAATGATATATTTTTCTGCCTAATTAACATCCTAAATCATGTGATTTGTCGCTTTACTGGCTCAAAAGCAAACCCACCCAAAAACCCCAAACACACATCCCTTCAACCTCGAACCCAACACAACTTTTGCCATCTCACAGACTTTCATGATATCAGCAAAATGTTTTTCCATCTACCGCCCACCAACAGCCAATTCGCATATGAGTATAGCGAGTTTGCTTCGGTTAAGGACCTCCACATCGTAGGATCCTCTCTTTCTTCCATATATTTACCCTTTGCCGATGTAAAAGCTTCTACCCGTCTCCTAATTAAAACGAATCCAAGCTCTACTTGTCTTGATCTGATTTATGGTCGTCGAAGGAGTTGGGCGCAAAATAGACATATACATCATTTTGCCAGGACGAACCCGAGCGAGCGGCACATTGCTACGTCCCGAAGTGTTTTGTGTGACAAAAAGTTATCCCGAGATATGGCCAAGTGTCGTGCCAAAATCCAAACATTGGCCCAAGATGAATCCGTGTTTGTTCCTTGTGTTTTTGAACTTCTACTGTTTTTTATTTTTTTATTTTTTGCCTGCTTGCTTGTTTGTTTTTTGAAGTGACGCCTGCGATATGAGATGCCTCTAGGCGCTTTGAATTTCACTCACCCTTCTTACAAATTTTGAGTAAAAAGTCAAAACCTGAAGGAAGATGAAGAAGAAGAAGAAGTTCGCAGTTTGAATGATATACCTTCCTAGGAAAGGAGACCAATGGAAACTCATGCCCAATGGGGGTATATGTGTATGGGATTGGGACAAAATCCTATCTCGCCGACATCAACCCTCTTTACCTTTTTTGGGAAGATTGTGAATTACACCATGTAGATTCTGAGTCCTGAGCAGTGAGCAACACTAAGAAATTCTGCATTTTTTGTTGTTGTTTCTACCTCTACTCAAAAACATACGGGCAGAGAGAGAAAATGTTACAGCATGAATTTGGTCGCATGATCTTGCTCAGAAATTCCTAACATTATTCCCATAAAACTGAATTGAAACTCTAGCGGTTCAGTTGTCTAATTGGAAGTGGAATTAATATTTCGCTACAACAATACTTGTCCTTTCAAGGGCAAGTTGCAAAAAAAGGACCCACAGTCACACCACACAGCAAACTGCTATAAATATCTGAATGGATAACACTCAGGACTTCTCTACTTTTACCCCACATCACACGAGAGGAAGGTGCATGGTGAAGGTCCTCATTCCTTGGCGCGTTCTATAGTGAACCTTTTCTCATATCATGTCTCGCTGTCAGGATAACAGTGGCGCGGTGGCAATAGCAGTGGCAGCTGTATAACGGAACTCTGCAAAGGTATATGTACGTGGTGGGGATCCTCCTACCTATATGTCTTTCGATTGCACGGATTGGATCCTAGAACTAGAAAATATTTATGAATATCCTTTGCCACACTCACATGGCCTCACTCTCTGCTGCGAGTGTATTGTTTGAAAATGTAAAATGAAGAAAACTGTAATAAAATTTGATTTATTGGAGACAAGATTCAAGCATGTGTGTATCATGTGGAAGGTAGATCCTTGTTGTATCCTGCTGGGAGTGTATTTCTCTTCTCCATCGAATAGAACCATCCAACGAAAGCAAAAAAAAAAAGAAAAAATATTTAAAAATAATTTTCCGTTTACGTTTTGAAGGATATATGCAAAAGTGTATGAAAAGTTGTAAATAAGGAGTTTGCATCCTGGCATGTCCTTGCCAGCATACCTTCCTGTGATGATTTTTTTGCATTGCTTTCGATTTTGGTGTTTTCTGTTTTTTGTATGCTTTTGTTTGGATGAGATTTTTGAGTTGCATCGGTTAAGTGATGCAGAAAGGATGCTTCGGGATGGTTTTGTGGGTGGCTTGAAAGGATCCTTTCTTATCTTGTGTCGATGTAGTTTTTTCCTCTCTCTCTTTTTTTTTTTGTGATTTTGTAGTGATTTTTACCTAAGGATGGCAAAAAAAGTTTTGTTGCTATTGTGGACTCCCAGGATCTCTTCAGTTCAGGTAGTTTTTGAGTTTTGTGTGCAAAAGAGGAATCTATCTCGGTGGCAGTTTATGAACGCCAGTGCAGGAGTTTTAGTTGAATGCAGAGTACGAAGGACAGCCACATTTTTGATCTATGGTATTTAGAATTCGATTTGGTTTTTTTGGAGATGCATATAGAGTTAGCAGTTTGTATGTATTTATGGATTTTGGTATGACCTGTCAGAATCGATGATTTATGCTCGTGACAGAAGAAACCAAAGTGCATGAAACGGAAGTCATTGGCTGTGAGTTGGAGTGTACCTCTATTCCTTTGTATCGTGTGAATTTATGAGAGCAAAAGTTTCATACTTTTAAATCAAAAATTTCAAATTGTTCAGGAATATATCTAGTTTTAAGCTGATAGAGTTGAGGAAACAGTCGGGGAACAAAAAATCTAGAAGTTATTAAAATTGCAGTTTCATTGAAATTATGTTTTGATACATCTGCATTGACGGTTATACGATCTATTAGATATATATCAGAGAAAATAATGTCTTGAAAGCGAGTTCTATGCTGTTAAGGTCGATATATAGGCTAAAGCTCAGAGTAGGTGCAATTAAAATGCGTCCCAACGGTGAACTTCATCAGCAATCAAAGCGCAAAAGCCTCTGATTGAGATACTCCAACATATTTTCTTAAATGTCTTTCAGGGTTTTTCAAAACTAGGACGGGGTAGTTGAATAGAGATGGTATCTGGTCAGCCACCTGCAAAGCCAAGGACTCAAACCACTGCAGCATGGTACTGACACCCTTTGATCTTTCATGTCCAAGTGGATTACAAAAGATCTAGCTCTCCAGGTTTGGGGGTTGTGCTTGAGGTTAACTGCGAAAATTCCATTGTTCCGAAACAATGAAGTACCACGAGTAACATTCATTATTTCACCGTTGACGACCATGGCAAACGAAAAAAGGATAAATACCCTCGGATCTGACCGTGGAACGAAAGATGCACGAAATCGGACGACTCAGGCTAACCGATTTGACTACGGGGCTGAATTTTAAAATTCATAAAAGTTACATGGGGATCCACAGATTATTCAACATTCAACCAAATTGAACATGCTGCGATCGACCTAAGACACTTTTCCAGTGCTATAGATGCCCTAACTTTCCAAGCAGGGTCCAACTTTGACCTTGTTGTAGCCAAGAATAAAATCAGGAAATTCTGTTCATGACCCGCGCGGAATAACGATATGACGTCGGAAAGCTGCAATTGCAAAAGATAGCAAACGCCTTTCCAATCGAGGATACATCCAACTGTTCTTGAATCCTATGACACCAGCATTTAAACAATGTAGACTGGTCTTCAATGTTCAAATGCTGGCAATGCCAACAAGCCATTAGAAGCACTCTAAGATTTTGGATTTCGCTCGGCCTCCAAAGCTAAGCCAAAGGTTCAAAGAAGAAAACAGGTAAGTAAGTAAATGCAGCAAAAAGAAAAAAAAAACGAACGACAAAAGTTGACTCTAAAAAGTACCAGGACGGCCTGTGACCAGTACAAGAAGATCTACAAAAAAAGAGAAGGGAAGAACACCAAATTTTCAAAAAGAAAGAAAAGCAGCATGAGAAATGCTCGTTTGGGGAAATGGAGGTATGTCATGACAGGAATGAGGTTCGAAAGTTTTACCAAAATGTAAAATGATCTTGCCATGAAGGGAAGGCCCGGACTCTAGCCTGTAATGGCCAGAGTAACAGGAAACATAGTAATAGACCCAGTCGTTTCTGAGGATCTGGACAAACCTCATCTGTAAACTGCTCAAGGGAAACGAAGACACTAATTCCGCTACCATTCAACTTGGACGATGATCAAAAATACCGTCCCACTAACCTAGAAAAAGTTAAGCTTGCCACATTCAAACTTAAATAAAAAAAGATTGCCTTGACGCCGAGATTTTCAAAGCTGCTGCAGATTAGTTGGAAAGGATCATGTACTCAGCTCATCTGCTTCATGATATGAAAACATGCCCAATGAACCTATGTATGTTTGATCTTAAAAAAGAGAAACTCCCACAATAGAGGAAGTTAAAGAAGAATGTCAATGAGAACTCATCACGCTGCTCCATCAAGGCTGGCAAAGAATTCCCCAAGTTCTTTGATGTCAAGCTGACAAACAGTCATGTTACCTATTGTACATCAAACTCGAAAAAATTGTGGATATAAAGCTCAAACGTGGTCTTCAACATATAGGCATAGTGTTTCAAAAGTCTGAACAATTAATTACTCGTTTACGCAGACGATATTCACGAAAATGGATTTGCGAGCCTTGAAACAGAAGCGTCAAAAATGGGTTTGATCGTTAATGAGAGCAAAACGAAGTATATGCTATCACTAAAAAAGAACAGAGAACATCGATAAATAGGACAACACTTCAACACAAAAGACAGATTAACTTCAAGGTTGTTTCTACAGGACTTCGAAGATCAAAATAAGAACTACTCTTTTTTCTTTATTTGAATACTTGCTACAGTTTCTTTTCTATAACTTTCTAGATGTTAGTATTAGAGCCAGAAGATACTGCCATAAAACCATGCCTAGATTGCTAGCTCTGTTGGTATTAGAAATGCTGCTTCTTTGTATTAAAAAAAAAAAAATTGAGAAAAAAGAAAACATTAATATTTATAATAAGACCATGAAGTATGGACCTTATCTTAAGTGAATGAGGAAACCCTTTGTCGTTCGTGTGTGAAGGCAATGTGTGGAGAAGAAAATTCAACAACGGCCAGTCAATAAGTAAATGATTTGAATAAAATAATCTAGTCATTTGAGATAGCGACTCATGCGGGCTGTAGTTGCTCCTGTGGTGAAAGCAATGAATCAACTTCAAGTTATGCATAAGTGGTGAAATGCTCCCCGGTAAGCTAGGAAAGCTAAGAAACATCAATATAACTGGCAACGATATAGTAAATAAATACTAGATAATTGTTGATACGACTCTCATCAAGAGGCAAATTAAAAGGGTTTTCCTATATCCTTCATGGAAAGGCGTATAAAATGGTTCTATAAGTGACTCATAGATTTCATATATAGTGGCAACTAAATATGAAATGAGGACGAACATAACAGTTACTAGTCAAACGAAGATATGTTTCATAAGGATCGTTGAATTCTTTTGCCCAATGCTTGGGTTCATTAAGTAAAAACGAAGGCCACGAAAACATAGATAACAGTGATTGGCAACACATCGAATACACAACTTTATTAGATTTCCTTTCCTTCGAAAAGAGTCATAAGCCGTGTTTCAGTGAGAATTTATATTCACTTCAGCAAAACATCGCAAAACATCGCTCATGGAAAACAAACAACTCTAAAGTGAACAGCGTAAGTGGACAAAAATAACTCACTTGCAGAAGTGAACAACTGGGATGGTTGGTAAATGGAGTTTATGGGATAAAGTTGTATAAGTGAGTACAGCGTTTCATTGAGCGCCTAAAGGAAGTGAATATAAAAATTCTCTCGACTATAGTTTCGCACTTCGAAAAGTTCAGACTAGGACCATTTTAATTTTGCCATGTTACAAAATCATCGAAATCATTTTGAAGAAGTTCGTGTTTGGAGGTAGTATATTGGATTTGAAAAACTTAATATCATCTTCAAAAATCAGACTTTTACAAGCAAAGGTCCCAAGGTGACTGTCTTGTGGCAAACCCGATAGAGAACTGAGGCACAGAAGGATTGGAAAAGATGTTTCGAGATTTTACATGATCAGTATAATTTTCCAGATAGTAACAAATTAATACAAATAATTTTGTAAGAGAACGAATTTCTTAAGCCTTGAAGTCGTGACTGTTGATCGAATGCTTTGGTAAAATCAGTGCAAGTCGGAAGATAGCTGATCAGATACTGCTGATATTCTTTGGATAAAGCCATGATACTGACTGCAAAAAATATTTTTTTGGATAAAATTTAAATCTGTCACAAACATCTTTTTCAAAAAACCAGCGGATGCTAGAGAGATTGAGGGTGGCCCTATCACTTTTGATTTCTATCTTATCGTGCTTTTGCAAAATTTAAATTTAAATTTAACTTTAAAGAGAACTGAAAGGTTCTGAATTCGATATGCGACTTCATTTCCAACGACAGAATTGGCGGAATTCCGTCGGATGACGAATAGTGCCAAATTTGTCTCTATTTAGAAATATAATATTGAAATTTATTTAGGAGCAGTTGCTTTTAGATTTGAAAGCAATACTTACTTACTTACTTACTTAGGCGGGTATTACAGTTCGGGGTGAACCTGGGCCTCAACCAACATCCTTCTATAACGACTTGGATTTCGGGCGAGCTCTCTCCAGTTTCGCACTCTAAGTCGGTTGAGGTCTTCATCCACTTGATTGCGCCACCTAAGACGAGGTCTTCCCCTTCCGCGATTTCCCTGCAATGTGCTTTCGAAAACCCGTCGAGCCGGAGCGTTTGGGTCCATCCGCTCTACATGACCCAACCATCGTAGCCTCGCGATGCATATGCCCATCTCGCGGTACAGCTCATACAGCTCGTTGTTGTATCTTCTTCTCCACACATTGTCTTCGCATACGGGACCAAAGATCATTCGGAGAATTTTTCTTTCGAAACGACCGGGTTTCCTCATCCGCTTTTGATAAGGTCCATGCTTCCGCGCCGTAAAGCAGGTGATCATCCCATCAAGGTCTTAAACAAGGTTAAGAGGTTTTTGTTTCTCAATTGCCTTCTTAACCCAAAGAAGCAACGGTTGGCAAGAGATATTCTCCGTTTGATCTCCGCATTGATGCAGAAGAAGTCCTGTACTACCTCGAAGTTATGTCTGTCTATTGTGACGTTTTGTCCAATTCGTCGATGTTCTGTGTCCTTGCTTGATGACAACATATACTTCGTTTTGCCCTCATTTGATAGAAGTATTCACCAATTTTTACGGGATTAACACAAAAAGAGCTACAAAAAACACTCGCGAAAGCATATGTGGTATGCTTTAGATTAGTATCACCGTGACAGAAGTTTGCTGCATGAGATTTTTTTTCCAAAAACGTAAGCCCACACAACTAAGGGAATGGGTGAAAAGAGTTTTGAAGAGCTTGTTGACATTTTCACAGAAAAAAAAAAACAAATGAGATTAGTAAAATGATTATCAGTTGAAGAATGCGTTTCAATATAAGCTTCCCGGCCTTATTTTTCTTGTTCTGCATAGCCTCAAGATCTTTGGTGTACCTACTACTGGTGTACCAAAGAATAAAATAAATAGGGTGTCGTATTAGAGCGGAGAGCGTAAGGACCTCGCGAATTTCGATTCGATCGATTTCGAATACATAGTCGACACAACGCTTTTATGACATGAAATTACTGTAGGAGGAATTTCCAATTCCTAGCGTCTCGAATATTGCAAGTAACAGGAAGACATGCATGAAGCACCGCTTTTGTGTACCAAAGCTCACAAAAGCTCGAATTTTTAAGAACTCTTTCGGGAATAACATTTTTTGTACAATTTTCCAAAATTGAGTAAAAATATTCAACTATATGGATAGCATTTGAAGGATAATTATTGAAGAAAATGATTGTGCTAGAAACTAAAATGAATTTCACAGATTTACAGATGTAGCTACAAAGAACTGTTTTAAGACTTCCGATTTCAACTAAACAGCTTTCATTGGGTGACCTTTTTCAATAAATTGGTATACCTCAGCAAGTTGTGTATTCTGCGAGTTCATTTCTTGGCCTTTAACAAGTCTCGGGACGCACTTTACAGGTAAACATACCAATTAGCTTACGCTAATTATAAAAACTTTTTTTTTATTACAGCCCAAAAACACCTTGTTCAAACTATTAATGATTTTGTTAGTTTTATTTTTTTTTAAGGTAAACGCAAGTGCAATAAATAAAGAACTAAACATTTTCGGAACAACAAAGCCGTAAAACAACATAATTCCCACTTGCGATGTCATCTCACTTATGATTTATTTTTGATCCTATAGAGAAGAGAACACTATACAACAGGATGTTTAAGTATACAATAGACATTAGCAGAAAATTCAGAGAGAAATCTTGTCTTCGCCTTTCAAATTGCACCCTTGATCTCCATTTATTTGTTGAAAAATACTTCACCAACAGCAAATCACAATTAAAAGTCTTCTCGCCCTAATACGAGCTTCCTTCAAACCCTTTGTACCTACAACACGGAGTCCGTCTCTCCCTCAACGTCAGACCGTTGTAAAGCTGTATCGTAAATAACAAGACAATTGCAAATAAATTAATTAAAAGGCAAAATTATGTAATTGTTCCTTCAGGACTTATACATAACATTTTATTAACTTCACAAAACACTGCTGTGGGGGGCCTCTGCTACCCTACCCACGCCCAATAGATGGCGTTCTCCATATTAAAATCATAACTCACCGACACAATTTTGTATTTTTCCCCAAACGCCAAACGAAATGAAAGGGTTGGAGATGGAAAAGTAGTCTACAAGTCTGCGCCATACAGAAACAAACAAACACAGCAATACACCAACTGAACGGTTTAAGTAGTGAATGTCATTAGTGTCCCGTTAAATAGGATATCATGCCATTTTGTACAGTTCATATAAATTATAATCAAATTATTTGCCAGTATTGTGTGTGTGAGGTTTTGGACAAAACTTCTCTATATTTGTTTGTTTCTGTTTCTGTTCTAAGCTCCACATACACATACTTTGCCATCATCTGGGGATAAATAGAACTTTTGTTTATGACTACCTTGAGGAAAGATGGCAAAAATGAAAACTGAGCTCCAAGTTGTTGACCTGACAAACGTAGACGGATAAATAAAATGCAAAAAATGAAAATTCTTAATGATAATCCTTTTCATTGTACAAGGAAACGTTATGTTAGACGTCCACCATTTTGTCATAGCTCCATCGTCCCTCCTTCTCCTGGGCCAGTATCATCATAGGATGTCCTAGGTACCTACCAGTGGAGTAGCAAAATTCTGAAACAAAGGATTGCTTCTGCAGTATGATGATGCGAATTTCTGAAGACCAAACACAGCATACCTAGTGGGTACCTACCTACCTTCCTATAAAAACTGAGGCATCCTCTGCCCGGGTCTGTATCACTTTAGCTGGGCAAACAAATAAATTTTAGAAAATGAAAAAAGAAAAGAGTGAAACCCCCTACTGAGGGGCTGGTGGGGAAACTATTCTGATTCCGTCATGGGCATGTCAACAATGAGTTTCTGTTTCCATCCTAGATTCTACTCTGCTCCAACTCGAATATTGTTCTTTCTGTGTTCGTCGTTGCTTGCACAAGGTAGGTACGATACGAGTTGGCTAGGCAAACTCAAACAACGTCTAAGAAGGGGGTAGTGGAGCAAAAGTGTCCTTCTGTGGACATGTGATGAACAACAAACAGGCATCAGGCGATTTATACAAACATTTCTTGTGTTTTATTTTTTAAGTTGTTGTTGTTGTTGTTGCTGCTGTTTTTTCATGTTATCCTGCTACGCTTTGTTATCCCTGCTGTCTGTCTATTTAGCTATTTTCTCTTTTTTTTGTTCTTCTATGCTGTCAAGCCAGCCACTATCGCATGTTCCCCATACTATGCAGACTAAGGCGATTTTTTGTGTGTCTCTTCCTTGCAGCAACGTCGTCGTTGTCGTCGTGTATCCTCAAAAGGATTCATATTCATTGGATGCAAATGGCAGGCAGAGAGGATGAACGACGAGATGCTTTTGTTGTTGGCCAACCAACCGAAGGAGAGCTCCAACATCCTTCGGTACGTTATGCAGAATACAAGGGAGATGTGATGTCTCCTCGTTGTTTCACTTTTATTTTGATTGGAAAGGACAGAGTAAGAGGCTATGGAGCATTCAGGCTATGTACAACGAGTTGATCTGCTTTGATTTCGGATGTCGCTTGTGGGATACTGGGCGAGTGATGGGAGATTATAATCGGAGCTATTGTCCAGGACGAATGCTTATGTTGCTTTTTTCCAACGTATACAACATGGTTTTTGATGGCTTCAATTTGATTGGCCGAACGGGAAGCGCATTCTCACTATAAGGAGCTATGTATGTATATGAAGCTATGTGGTCATTGTTGCACTTTTTTTTTCACTTGACTCCGTCCAAGCATAGCAAGAAGATTGATGGCCGTGGAAACCTATGGAGCTGCAGAAAGATTGAATTTTTGGGAGGATACTGCTTTGGATTGTAAATAAAGAGGTGTGGTTGGTTGCTGTATGACATTTGACGAATGGAATTGATTTATTTTTTGTATTTTGGTTCACTAATACTGGACGCCGACTATTTTCTTAATCAGTGATTGTAGACAAAATTGTTCGGCCTGATTATTTTTCGATGGTAAGGAAGTAGAACACGTAGAAGTACAAGGATGCAGCTCCGGGTTATTGCCAAAGACAGTGAACAGGTTCCTTATTCAGCGCTATAGTACACTTAGCAAATGTTGGGGACAGTTGTTTTAATTAGAAGCTAGTGAGTTTATGAATCAAATAAAATGCGATTTACTATATTACCAGGGTGCAGCACCGCTCGCAAGGATCATCTATAAGATGTCGTTATTGACTTTCGATTGACCTCAATAAGCTGGAGTCAATAGAAATATAATTGAACTCTGTATAGTCTTCTCTCTTACCCACAAAAACAACGAAAAAAGACGAAGAATAATCAGGACACAGATTCCATAACCTTTCAGACGATTTATCGTTCAATTGTCTATCGGCCATGGTACCGTCAAAAGATTCTTTCATGTAATTTCGCACTCAGCGCCGATTGAGAGAAAGCTTCTTTACTACTGTCTTACAAGTTTTGGCAACTTTTCCGGAGTTTTAAACACGTGGTATGCAGGGTCAAATTATTCTACTCATTTGATGTGCTTGAATGTAATAGGACAGACTATCCCACAAAGCCCAACAGAAAAGTCGATCGAGTAAGTTGTTTTACCTCTGCAAAATGCACATAATTGTGAACGTTTCTAGTTATTTTTTGCACTCTTGTTGGTGACCACTGACTACTTCGAAAGTGACAAGATCTTTCTAGAATGCGGTCGGGAAGATTAAATTCTTTGAGTCTTATTCAGTTTCCAGGACGTCACGGCTTAGATGGAAACGAGATCACATATAAGCTTTCAAGGCAAGGATTTCAGATCGCTTTCTTAGAACCTGAACCAGCGCTGGGTTCAGCCATGATTCCGTTTAGCAGAAGAGACTGTGGAAAACTTGTTAGCGTTGCCACTTCACTTTTGTCAAGCATTTGAACGTACTAAGCTTAAGTGAAACCACACTGTGTGAATTCTGTATGGAGTTGATGATAATACTGCGGAACTTTACTTGTGGAAAGTTCTTCCATTTTCCCGAATCAGGTTAAAAATACTCGGCGCTGATATGGTGGGAACTGGTAACCTACACTCCTTATTAAGGAAACGTCTTCTGGCTTTTCGACGAACGTCTGGAGAGCAATAACAATAGAATGTAGTTATCTGGTAGAAGTATGGACAGGTAGATATACTTATACATATACAATATTACATATATATATATATATAGATATATATTGAGTATCTAGGGGTAATAATAGACACTGATCTTAAATTCAAAGACCATGCCAAATATATATGCGCCAAAATTTCGAAAAAGGTAGGCTTTTTAAAACGTATAAGATCTGTTCTTAATATGGGAAACGCAATCATGCTGTACAATGCCATAGTGCTGCCTCATTTCTTGTATTGTTCAACAATACTATTTGGATGTCAAAACCAGATAAAACAACGTTTACAGTTATTGCAAAACAAAGCGATGAGATGTATACTTAAATGCAGCAGATATACACCTATACTGCTTGAAGCACTTAAGTGGATGAATGTGGAGCAGAATATTACCTACTCAGCAATGATATTTATTTTTAAAATGAAGAACGGAATGATGCCATCATATCTAGAAGACAACATCACTATGGTTTCGGAATTGCAACCGTACAACTTAAGGAACATTCAAGACTTCAGACCAGTTAGATGCAACAGAAGCAGTACCAGAAATTCATTGATGTATGCAGGCCTAAATTTCTTTAACAGCTTACCACATGAAATAAAAAATGAAACAAGATTAAACCCTTTTAAGCGAAAACTAAAATCTTTTTTGTATGATAACCATTAACGTCAAAATAACAAATTTTAAATCTTAAACTACACAATATTTAACTAATACACTGTTTAATTAAGACCAAAATTTTGTAAGAATAGTCAAAATATGTTACACAAAAACAAGAGAAAGACATTGTAAAATCAAATTTGTAAAAAGTTCAACGAACTAATAAACATCATTATTATTACCTATATATATAGTTGACAGTTCTACACCTAGGTAATCATTGTTCGATTTATCATGCTGAAGAAGCTGTGCAGTTTTCAACTTTAACTCCCGCACACCAACTACTTTGTATACCTACTTGGAGGTAAAGATGTTCGAATTGTTTTTACACTTTTCGAGCACATCAGATTATTATAAGGCTTGGTTTTCAAGAAGAAATAAAACGCATAATATTCAATGTGAGGGCCAAGAATTTAGCTCTATTGTAAAGATAGGGGTTTGTCATAATGTTTAAAAATGCGCGCGCCAAATATTCTCTTCCAAGGCTTTAATCGACTCGAACTTATCAACGTAGACAAGCGAATCGACATAATCCCACTAAAAAATAGTCCAGCGGTGTTAGATCGCACGATTTCGGAGGTAACTCACATGTTTGGAACTCAAAGTTATGCAGTGGCGGATCTAGACTAATGGCGCCCCTAGGCTGTAAAAAAAAGCCGCCCCAAAAAAATTTTTTTACCCAAAACAAAAAATAAAATTTTCACTATAAAGTAACTAAAATAAAAAATAAAGTATAACTACTATTAAAATCATTATTTTTTTTTTTTTACAAAAAAATCAGTTTCTTTAATTTGGTATCAAAATATTGCATGAAGTTATACACATCACATCAATAATAATAATAATATATCAGTATTACATTTTATGTTATATTTTATTCATTGGTTTTAAATTAATTTTAGTGATTTTAAATTGTTCATCAACCAATATTTACATTACATTACACGTCGTACTTTTTTTTCTGTGTATGCTTCAATTATATCATCGAAGTCCAGTGATCTCAGTAAACTGGACTCAATATTCATGATGGCTGTATCATTTAGCTTATTTTGTGTTGTAACTGACCGTAAATAATTTTTAACTCTTTTTAAACAAGAAAAGCTGCGTTCTATTTCTATTAAAAACTTTTTTTGTTCGAGAAAAAAATTCTTATTTTCAAAATATTTGCCGCCCCCCCTGGAGTTGCCGCCCTAGGCTGCAGCCTACTCAGCCTATAGCTAAATCCGCCACTGCTTTTCGTACAAGCTACACAGTTATTCACAGAGATTCAATCTAAGGCCTGAGTTTTAAGAAATGTTCTTCAGAATGATTTTGTAGTCCCAAATACGAAACTATTCGAAAAAAAATTTAATAAAATAATAACTCACCAAAAGAAATTTAAGCTGTTGATCACGTGTAAACGAGTTTAAACATGACTGAACAGGTCTCGAAATATTGCAACTATATCAGCGCCAGCGCGAACCGATAAAACACAAAAGTACTCCACAGATTTTCATTAAAAAACTTAAAACTTATCAAACACTTTCACTTTATATTGCAAAGGAAGTAAGAGATAAAATGAACAAACACTTGAAACTTTAAAACTAAAAATTAAAAAGATTTTTGCATTAATTTATGGAGAAGCGAACGAAAAACGACACAGTTTGATGAATGGCGCATTTATACTGACATTTTCCTGATCAGCACTCAGCAGACCGAGAGAGCTTTTTCAGAATGAGAGACTATTCAGCAATATAAAAGATCTAAAGAGCGAGGGCTTCCTCTATTGCTTTTGCTCTATTTCGTTCTTATTCATGCTTAAAGTGGGACTGAACTCGGTAAGAACAAGAAAATATACTTGTTTCATTTGCTGGGCAATTAACTTGTACATAAAGTAAAAATAAGCTGGACCAGGGCTACCTTTGTTTTTCTAGACAGGGTTTTGTTTCTCAACTGCCTTCTTAACCCAAAAAAACAACGGCTGACAAGAGCTATTCTCAGTTTGATCCCCACACTAATGTTATTTTCCGTGTCTAAGGTAGACTCCTGACGAAGCTCTATGCTATCTTTAAATGATGTCTGTTTATTGTTACATTCTGGCCATTTCTGTTTTCTATCCTTGCTTGATGAAAGCATATACATACTTAGCAGGTCTGCCTGTTAAGAGGAAATTCAAAGCTCGAATCCTATCAAAAGTATGCATTTGTTTTTCTACAAATACGGCCTTTGGCGCGCCGCGAAGAATTGAAATTGGCAAGTGTCCAATAAGACAGTATTAAAACTGCCACCAAGTTCCCCGCGCTTTGTTGTGCCACCCTACTTATTTTTCTCATTTACATTTACTTCATTCGGCCCTCTTTAACCAATAAACAAATTCTTTCCACTTCTATTTCATTGCCAGCAACAGCACTTTTGGCATCACTATTTATTCCCATTACGCGTCAATTTTCGTTCCGACTCTTGAAAAACCATGTTTATGGTATTGACACTTGAGTTTTGTACCATGTTTTCAAATATGATGTTTGAAAAGTCAAATGACAGTATGTCGTCTTGTCCAAAGCCATTTTAAACTTTAAGGAACTCATTGAGTTCTCAACCGACTTTGAAGGAGCACAATAAGTTATCCAAAGCTATCGTGCATAATCGTCTCCCTAAATACCGTCATACGCAGCCTTAAAATCGATGAAGAAATGGTGCACATCGATATTTAAGTGCTCACTATGATCTGCAATGAAAGCTCTTATCGACGATCAGTTGTCAGTTCAGTTGTTAAAAAAGACAGTGAATTTAGATGTCATAACGGTGTTCAGTTGACCTTTAATTTTACTTATGAGCTGAACTAACAACTTATAGTGAATTCCATCAGTTTCAGTTGAAAACTTTACTTTTTGCATGCAGAGTGCAGACATCAGTGTAACGGAAAGCATAACTGACAGCCAAACTGAAACTTAAACTAAAATGATCGTCTTAAAGAGCATTAATGTGTAAATTTGGTCCGCTGTGGATATTCCTTACTTAAAACGGCATTGATAAGAACCTATCAAATTGTTGACGTAGGGATTATGGTAGGTATTTGCATATGATCCAATAGCGGTATCCGTGGCATGATGGTGAGCATATCTGCCTGTTAACGGCAGGTTCTTGGTTCGAATCCCAAAAGAAGCAAAAATGTTTTTTCAAGGCTATCGCTTTTCACGAGGAATTGGCAAGCCTCTCGATGCTTAATTCATTGTCATACAAAGCGCTTTCTCGATTAGCCGTTCGCAACCGGCAGAAAATCTTAGATCCCCTCCATTCCCTCACGAGGCATGGTTGTGAGAAAAGCGCTGGACCTTGGGGCCCCTCGCTCAGTTGCGCCATCCTGTTTGTTTTATTTATTAATTTGATCCAATGTGCGACGTTGAGGCGGCTTAGTTCTCTTTTATCCTGCCGTAATTGATAGGGTCTCCCTTTTTAAGGATCAGCTACACTATATTGACATTTCATTCAAGCTGTATGGTCTCTTACGACTATGTCATGGAAAAAGGCTGGTTCATGCTCATTCACAAAAGATCGTTAGTCGACGTAAGAAGTAAGACATGAAAGTTATCTGCACTAATACGGTTTTATTTGCATTAAGCAAACTACAAAAACAATCTTTTGCATCTTTTGGACCTTTTCTCGGTCCCGGACACTTTGTGCAGATATTGAGGGAGCTGGTAATTAAGCCTCCTTATCATTGAGGAGTCTAAACTGAAAGTTAAGTCTTAGTGCTTCAATTACTTGAATTTGTTCACAAGGCTGTTTTATATTCTCCAACACTAGGCATCCATCATGTGGGCATTTAAGTGAGACTGGTACCTACTCTTCCGAACATCATTTTAAAACCGTTCTTCTTGTTCTTAGCACAGATCAAACAGACTTGAAAAAAAACGGCCCAAAAATCCATGCAGCAAAAGAGTCTAATTTTGTTAGTTTGTAAGTATGTATGTAAAATTATTCGACTGCGGTAATTCAAATTCAAATCGAAACTCTGTCGCACTCAAGAATCGCACTTAGCTGATTTTCTAAGTCCTAAAAAAACACATTAATCCAAAAATAAGCATGTTATTCATCACAATTGCTTTCAATTGAATACAATTGAATACATTTGTGTTGACGATCCAATGCACAAAGATAACCTTAACTTTTAAGGTCTAAAGTCATGACTCTAATGATGCCATTTGAAAACTAAACTCCTGCTATGAAGGGATTTGAAAAGCAACTCTTAAACTGCTTTCAAAGTACCTTTGAGTTACTTATTAATTCTTCAACAAACATGTCTTCTTGGATCAGAATGGGTCGCCATGACTTAAAAAGTCATTGTTTGCAACTACACCTCACACTCACACATTCTTAATTCAAAACAATAAATTCTTATTTTCTCTTCAATGATAAGCCAACGAAATTATGCAAATCACCATCTGGACGAACATTTCAAGGCCCTCTCCACATTATATTTATAGCCCCAAAGCTGAAAATTGCTTAGCAACTTTCACATCAACTTGAAGTACCTAACGCTAAAGAAAAAACACACAAAAAAAAAACCGAACGCAAAGTAAAAGGCACCTCATTAATTTTCTTAAATTATCCCCGAAAGTAATAATCCAAAGAAAGATTGTCCAAAAACTTCCATCCGTTCTCATGCCTGTCGACTCTGTTTGTAAAGAGAGTATAGAGAGGGAGAGAGAGAGAGAGAGAGAGGTCATAACTATTTAGGACCATCAACAACAAGACGCCTCTTGCCACCCTTCGATGGTGTAATTAAATTTTCTCGACTATATAGGTACTCGTTTATCCTTGCTCTTAAGTACACTTTTAATCCGTGCCCCAAAGTATAGAGGTATGTATCTGTATAGGATGTCCTTTAGAATGTCCAATGAAGGATAACATTGAAATGGAACGGGACAATGGAGGAATTCTTATCACCAACATTCTCATCATCAGTGTGGTATTAACATTATCATCATCATCTTGAAATTTTAGCATAGGATATACACATCTCATTCAGAGAGTATCCTTCTGTCACGTCACTCCCTTCTCGTTTTGCTGTAAGGCCTTAAGCGCTTGCTATGGGGATATGCTTCCCTGTGGAAGAGTAATTATGGAAATTGTGCTCCATTGGTAAATTACCAAGTCATCCTCAACCATTCGTTTGTTCGGCCATTCATTTTGAGAAAAGCGCGCTAAGTATCAAGGATGTACATATATATTTGCATAAATAAGCTCTTTTCACTCCATCTCCGTCTCTCTACACGGCCATGCCCTGGATGATGGGAAAGACATCGGGAGCCCTAGCAAGCGCGTTTTATCTCCTTGCTGAATGGTTGAATAGCTGCTTTAAATTTCATCTTAACTTTTAGTTACATAAAGTACAAGCAGATGTCAGCTAAGCTTTTTCGCCCTAAGCCACAACAGCCAAAGCCTGAATTCGAAAACATGAATAGGCGCTGATCTAATACACTTGCCAATTACGGAAACCCTTGCAACAGTTTCAACTTTTCCGAACAAACCTATGAATGCAACAGATACAACAAGTTCTTAAGACGAACTTCATCGCTTATCGCAACTAAGCTGAGATCTTGAAAAAAATTTACAAACAGTACTCTCATCATCTTCAGAGCTAGGAAAATTGCTAGGCTATCCCATTAATTCGACAACGATATAGATATACCCATTCTGTAATGTGTATACCTATTTACTTAGTCGCTACTGATGCCAAGAAGCTGCCTGATGGTGTCTATAATACGATATCCCTACAAACGAGCAAATTTCCTGACGAATGACATTACTCTCAAAGCAAAGATTGTCAAACTGTATCCATCTGTATAACAACATCCCAATCACAACCAAGTGAAGGACGAAATTAATCCCACAGTCGGTTAATGTTGCTCTCCTTATTCAAGGCTATCTACTGAGAGTATATAATATCCTATCAACGGCAAATCTTGATGGTGAATTTGAAAATGGAGATGAAACTCAGTCTTGAGTAGGTATAGTTATCTGTTCCCCCGCGGGGCATGGAGGCAAGGATAACTTTGTTCTTTTTTGGTTTTTGCTTGAGGGTGGCACCCAAATGTCAAAGACTTGTTCGTCCTTTTCTCATTGTTGGATCTCTTTTTGTACTCAAAACGGCAAGTTGCTTCGTTTATTTCTACGTGGAGGAGGACGACTTTTGTGAAATACGTCAGACTTGGGAGTCATAAATAATGAAGATAGGAGGAGGAGTGCCTGTCAGGAGATTGAATGTGAACGTGAAGTGAAGAGTATCATCACTGATGGAATGAATGTGAATGTATATAGCAATGGGATGGATAAACGACGACGACGTAGACTGTGGGCCATCATTTCATAACATGCGCTTCTCTTTGGTTAAAATTTCCAAAGCCAGATATAGGTACTCAAGTGTTTGTGTGTTCCACAGTGTGAAGAAAATGGAGAACTTTGCTTTGTGAAATAAAAGTTTACATTGGCAAAAGAATCAAAATTTGAAAGCCTGTTTGAGACAAGAATATTAACGTCCGATTAATCAACCAAGCTCTAACTGTGTATAAATAGTTGGTATATTCAACTAACTCTACTTTTAGGCAGTAAATTAGGTTTTTCTCAGTGAATTTCATCTGAACATAGAGGCAAAAACTTAGTTTTCAGTCTTCACTATAGCATTTATTTCAAAGGCAATAATATTCTTTCGAGAAAGAATCAAAGAATCACTCCTCTTTCCCTGATTTCGGTTATAGCTAAATATAAAGTTACGGTAATATCCTTCAGGAGCATAGTTGAAGGTTGTAAGTGTAAATCTCAAGGACATAATCCCGTAGATAAGTCTAACTGTTGACATGCCAAGCCTTGAGCTATAGTTAGATCGTCTAGCAGGATGTTTAATTCTTATAAAGATTTTTTTTTTTCATTCAATCAAGGCTTTGGTGACACAAAGAAAACTGTCAAAAATCAAAATAGATCCAAAAGAAAGGTGAAAGATATACAGAAAGTTCCTCCAAAAAAGAGCTGGAATCCTCTCTACAGTCCCTACTCAAGCGTCAACAACCACGATATAAGAAAAAGTTGAAAAAATTAAAATTGGATTTTTGGCAGACACTTTTGCAAAATAATAACAATTTTACTAATTTTTTTTTAAATTGTTGCTCAATTCTTGACTGCTAAGTAAGGCTTGATAGTCTTAATGGAGATCCAAGAAGAAAAGAATGTGGGTAGGGAACGATATGACACGATTATATCTACTAAACAATTTTGAGCAATGTTTTAAGAACAGGGCTTGCGTACACCTAATCAGCAGTGTTGCCATTACGATACAATAGATTCCCGGGAGATTCTTTTTCATTGAGAGTATTCGGAGACAAATTTTTCTTTGTTTTTGAAAAGGACTTCTTTTGCAATCTCTTATCTTGTAAATTATATTATTAAGCTTAAAAATGTTCGCAACCCAGTACATTCTGAATTCAAATAAACTAAACAGCCATAACGGAACGGGTCCACCGATATTAGATTCTTTATAAAATCCATAAAATAAGATCTTATAAGCTACCACAAAAATTTAGTTTCATTCGGTCAAGCCGTTCTCGGTCAAGCTCTGCAAATCCAGGGAACTCCAATCAACAAAAACTAAAAAATTAATAGATTGGTTATGGAAACGGTTGAAGCCATCATGTTTACAAAAGAGCTTAGATCTGAAAATGACTGTTCTGGAAAAACTAGGACACTCAATTGAATTCATAAACTTTTTTTTCTAGCTGAAGAAATTTTGTGTATTGAAAAAAAATGTATGTGTGAACATAAAGTTTGCTTATTCAGACATGTGGTTTACAAGAAGAAATTAAATGCATATAATTAAATCTTGTGACCAATAATATATTAAGCTTTATTATAAAGATAATGTTTTGACATTATGTTATAAAAACGGTTAGGGGAAAGTGGCTGCCGTGGTTGGTTGAATTAATTCCAGTAGTTAGGTGAAATTTGCTACTTTTTACAGCAATAACTCACCGAATTTTCTCTTTCAAGAAATCAATCTTCTTTTACTTATCTCCGAAGACACACGAATTCACACAACCCCACGAAAATAAAGTCCAGCGGTTTGAAATCGCCCGATATTTGAGGTAACTTAAAGTTTATTTATTATTTTATAGCTCGAAATTATTTAAAAAACTTGTTTCGGCACAATTTATCGAACGTACGCAGCGAATGACACACCAAATTGAGTATAAATCATGTCGCAAATATCAAAAAGATCAACTCAAGAAAAGTGCTACCAGATTAAAAAAAAAGTCTAAGAAATAGACACTTTTGTAGCTTATGAACTTTTGTAGTTGAAGCTTTGTTGAGTTTTTGTTAAGTTTTGCTTTAAGAAATAAATGTAGTGAAATACTAAAATATATATATTTTAATATAGGTATTGAAAGGGGATTATTTTCAAAAGAACTCCGTTTTCAATCAAAGCGACTTATGAATTAATAATAATGTTTGCGGCGGCAACTCGGTTAATAAATCATCGGTCGAATTAAACTCGTATGTCATGGACCGAACTTTTTCGATTGGTCCAAGCATATGCTAACAAAAAAGATTGTGTACACCTACCTATCCAAGACACATTGTCCCATGATAATTGATCGACGGACGAATCAGAGCTTGTTTAGATTTTTAGTCCGATTTTCGGCAACATCTTACAATAAAACGAACAAAAAATTTTGTCAAATTTCCAAGTGGATTGGAGCAAAATTGAGGACGTTATAAATATTTTCATACCGATTTTTTCATGCCGAGGCCCAAGAGCGCTATTGTTACCTGGCTGATTTAAATCGTTTTTCCCACAGCTCACTTTTTAAAGTCGGTGCCCTTCATAACTCCAAAACCAGTGCACAGATCCTTTTGAAATTTTAAACACTAATCTGTTTATAATTAACGAGGTAGTGACGAAGAGTTTTTTTTCGAATTTATTGATAGTTGTTATTTTACAATGACAAATTAGCCGACTTTTTCACGCATTTTTACTTTCAAAGTGTTCCAAGAAAGTGTAAAATTAAATTTTCAAAAAACCCCCTCCACATTACCCGGGGAAAACTACTATCTAACGAATGAACTTTGAGTTTTTGATTTCCGATGATCCAGCACCAAGTTATGAGGGGCACCCCAACTCCCCTTTTTTTCGAGGCACTTCCGAATATTTGCTGCCATTGTCGTATTTTTAAATAATTTTTTGTGAACATTTTACACAACATTCTTGAAAAGTCACTATTTAATGTGTTATTGGTTTAAATAAAGAAATTGAACTGGATCCTCGCAAAAACATGCCTTTTTTTTAACAAATTAACGTCACCTCTTTAATCAAAATCAGGTCACCAATGCACTTTTGCGCTGAACACAAAATAATCACCCTGAGTGAAATGTGCTGGGCAAAATAGATCAGCCTGATCGATAAAGCCAATTTACTTCTAACTCGACGCTACCAGATAGCATATTGACTATACTTAAGCTTGAGTCTGTAAATTATGAAGGAGATATTTTTTGTAACTCATTTGGTCGCAAGAGTAATCAAAGACCATAATGTACATAAATCCCAGCTGTCATTATGAAAAGGTTTTCTTCTACGCTGGCAAAACCACTGCACAGGATCTTACGAAATATCTTGAAGAACGAAAGCTTCTTAATTACCGAAAGTGCGGCTTTCGTAACAAATGGTCCATTGCTAGTTTGACGGAATATCTCACCGAAAAGTGGAACCAATCTTTACACTGTTTTGGAAAAAGTAAGATTATTGCACTTGATATTTCTAAGGCATTTGATAGATTGTGGCATTAGGCTCTCTTATCCAAATTGCGTGCTTTTGGTACCGATGAGTTTCTTCTTCTTTGTTCTTTAAATTAGAAACCACCTCTCCAATAGTTGAAAACAAGTTGTGTTGAAAGGCTTCAAGTCTGACTCCCACTTTATAACTGCTGGTGTGCCCCAGGGTTTCGTTTTGTCTCCGACTCTATTATTCAATTTCAAAAATGATATGATGTTTGAAACCTCAAATGCTCTTAGCCGTTCCGCCCACGACTTAACCATCTTTTTTTGATATTCGTTTACAATTTACGTTCTTGCTTTTCGGATGAGGAGGAAGGGGAACGGTTGCTATGATAAGATCATTGAACTCTGACCTTTATAGCATTGCTATATGGGGCAATAAAGACCGAATAGAATTCAATGCTTTAAAAACAGAATTCTGTCTTTTGACGTTAGAACTTAACATTCCCCCATTGCCATTGACAAAGAATGGCACCTTCTCCTTCATCCAAGAAACCGAAAAGCTATACTTGAACGACCACATATTTGAAGTCGCCAAATGTGCAGCAAAATGCTAGGGTTTCTTAAAACGATGCAGAACATTTTTTTACCTCTTCTGATCTGAAAATAGTTTTTAAGGCCTACTTTCGCCCAAAGCTAAAGTACAACTCCCACGCTATAGGTCTGGTGCTTCTAAAATATCTTTGCACCAACTTAATAGGATTCAAAACAGCGCTTTAAGACTAACAGGTGATAGCTCAAGTATGAAGATTCGCAGTTTTGCCGCACGTATCGAACAAAGAACTGTTTTTCTCTGCATAACTGATCCCTTTTTAAAAACACTCCGAAATTCAAGGGATGTCATCAAAGTTGTCATGTTGATTTAGAACTACTGCAGGTATTTCACAAGAATGCATTTTATGACTTCTGTTTTTCGCACTCCATATCGATGATGTTTCTCATTTTCCTCTGCGGGGCGTAGTCTTTACTTTAGACGAGCTTAGCTAGTGCCAGATTTAATGTGGTCCGTTTGTTTTTCATTCAAAATACTGATCATGATGCGACACAATTTAAAACTTTGAATCCTACCGTCTACAAATGTACGTGTTATGGAATACAAGACTTAGCTGTTACATTTTCTTTCTAAGTTTCTCGATAAGCTTCCGAGTTTAGTTCTTTGAACATACAACGCTCAATAGCCATCATGAAAAAACTATGACAAACTACACTCCCACTCAGGATTAGAAAATAAATCCTAAAGGAATTTGACAGTTTCAAAAAGGGATCTTGTAACTGAATTCAAAGCCGACGATTCTTTCAAACCTACACAATAGGTTTGACAGTTCTTTGAGACTCTACCATATATTCGACGACACAACAGCTAATTTATGCTGAACCAATCCCTTTTGGATAAGATTTTCTTTAAATTAGAGTAAATGTAATTCAGAATCTAGCATCAATCCGAGCCGATGTTGTCACGTCATTGCGTGGTCCATAAATATTCCTTTAGACGATCCTACCTACAACAAATCTCATTTTAGTCTCTGCATCATCTTCGTTAGCATTTGACAAGAATAATACTAATCAACTGCCTATCTCAAGTCCATAAATTCGTTTTTCTAATCTGAAGGCATGAGCGCAGTTATCAAATAAAAGATCTGTAACATTACGACCCACTCGCAGCAGCCTCGCTCAACTACATCGCGCATCAACTTGACAGGAATTTGAATAAAATTAAAGCACCTAAAGGCTGTAAAGGGTTGTGCAGAGCAAGCATCTGATGACTGTTGTGTGCGCTCAAAAAAAAAAGAAGAAGAAAAAAAAAACAAAAACCAAAACAAAATCACTCTCAAATGCTCGGACGATTTATGCGCTTTTGGCTCGAATTAAACGAGAGAAGAGAACACAAAACGCCAACTCTGACATCGTTGCATGTACAAAGTCACACACAAACTTAATGGTGGCGGGTGATTAAACGCATGAATTACAACGCAGAACGATGGATCAACTTCGAAGATTGTCAACATCGGTCTTGGGCCCTCTAATTAATCCACATCCACACAATACAAAGAAACCGCTTAAGACTAAAGTGATGCTCACATAGGTGGGCGAGAATGTCTTCTTTATAAAGCGTCAAGTCAATAGAAAGGCAGTTCTTAAGGTGCTCTGGTCTGGAAGCTGCGAATGTTTGATTTGGTTTATCACAAGTTTTGTCATGCGATCATAGCTGGACTTGTGTTGGGCTAGGTTAAGGGCTCCTTCTATTTTTATGTAATTTCAAGGAAATGTTTGTGTGACCGTAAAATGAAAAAACATAAAATTAGCTGTTAGCTGCTTCCTTTTGAATATGACAAGAAAATTATTCTTCATCAAAGGGAAACATTACATTTCACAAGTTCTTCAAACCAAAAACCGGTTACACGGTGATGAGCACAAACATGTTCTCAGGGTACTTGTTTGGAGTATGTGATTAATAGTGTCGTTTTAAGCTGTCGTTGTGCCTTAATCATATGGGTTTTTAGATGTTGGTGCTTGGCGGCCTTTATCGTGTCAATTTTTGGTGTCGGTGTGTATTAAAAAATAAAATAAATAAATAAATAAATAGGGTGGCGCAACAGAGCGAGGAGCCCCTGGGCCTAGCGCATTTCTCACAACCATCCCTTGTGAGGGAATGGAGGGGACCTACAATTTTCTGCCGGTTCCGAACGGCTAATCGAGAAAGCGCTTTTCATGGCAATGAATACTAACGGAGGACTTGCCAATTCCTCGCGAAAGGCGATACCCGTAGAAAAAACATTTTTGCCTCTGGTGGGATTCGAACTCGAACCTCTGGATTAACAGGCGGACATGCTATCCATCACACCACGGGTACCAATATCGGTGTGTATTTATTGTGCTGATTTGTGGCTTCGGTGGGAGGTGTTGCCTTCATAATGTCTTATTTTGGCTGTCGGTGTGCTCTCATCATGTCCTTTTTTGGCTTTCAGTGTGTCTTCATCTTTTCGCTTTTTGGCTTTGTGTAAGTAAATAAATAAATAGGGCGGCGCAACAGAGCGAGGAGCCCCGAGGATCAGCGCATTTCTCACAATCATGCCTTGTGAGGGAATGAAGGGGACCTACAATTTTCTACCGGTTCCGAATGAGTAATCGGGAAAGCGTTTTTCATGAAAATGAATTTACTAACGGAGGGCTTGCTAGTTCCTGGCGAAAGGCAATACCCGTGGAAATTTTTTTTTGCATTTGTTGGGATTCAAACCACAAACCTCTGGGTTAGCAACAGACACACTAACAATCACCCCACGGGTACCACTATATGTGTGGTTTCAAATGTAGCTCGTAGACCGTTAGCGTTGATTTTAAGCTAACGGTATGTCTTTATCGTGTCACTTTTACCAGTTGATGTGTCTTTATCTTGTTGCTTTTGGCTGTACCTTCATTATGTCAGTTTTGAGCTCTCAGTATGCTTTCATCATGTCGCTTTTAGGCTGTGTCGGTGAGGCGCCATCATGTCACTTTTCGGCTTTAAGTGTGCTGTCACTACGTCACTTCTTGGCTGTCGGTATGTGGTTGGCATGCACCAATTATGTAACTTTTTGAATGTTGACTCAGTGGCGTAGATAGCTTTTCGCTATGGGGGGGATGGATCTAGTTCGCTCATTTTTTTTTAAGTTTGAATAATAAAAAAAAAATATGACCTTCTTTGAATTCATTATGTTTGCCACGAAAAATTATATTTTTTAAAGAAAATATACTATGCGCATTAATTTAAATATGAACTAGAATAAATATTGATGTTATACGTGAAATAATATTAATTTAAAAAATAAATCTTAGAATAAAATCCTTTTTATTTCCGTCCTTCTTAGATAAAACACTTATAACCTCGTCTGCTCCTAGAAGTATTTCGCGATGAATAGCTAGAGCAGCCAAATAATTCAAACGATCTTGCAAATAAGTAAACATCCAAAGCTTATCACACTGTTATTAAAAAAGATATATCTTTGAGAATCTCACTTC
The DNA here is from genome assembly GCA_949752695.1 of Melanostoma scalare. NCBI lineage: Eukaryota > Metazoa > Arthropoda > Insecta > Diptera > Syrphidae > Melanostoma > Melanostoma scalare. The sequence goes on along the minus strand of OX456984.1, from coordinate 55,602,388 downwards.
GTTGGTCATGCTTCTTTGTGTTGTTTTTACTCTCTTTTAATATTAGAAAGTTCTTTCGGGAGTTGACGTTGAAACGGGCAGTGTAGCTATATCCTGAATAAAATATATGCATGTGTTAGGAAAGTTTTCTTCGGGCAGCTGTCGAGCGCTTCCAATGAATTCTTAGATGAAGTATTATTCTTTCGGATCAAATATATCTTCCAAGTTTTTAATTTTTAAAGAACAGAGGATGGTTCGGCAGCCAAATATGTTTGGTAAAACTTAACAGTTTCATTAAATTTTTTAGCTGCTTTGTCTATTTCTGACGAAGAATCCTTGAGAACAACCGAGAACCCTTCTAGTATGTTTTCATGGTTTGTAAATTTTTCTCCAAGGTCCGTTACATAGAAATCAAGAAAAGGATTGAAAACAGTAACAAGAAAATATTCTTCTGTACTTGAAACCGAAGGGTTCGATCGATTCTTTTGTTGGTTTACTACTCTCTTATGTTTAACGTCGTTTTAAATCTTTGGCGAGATCCATAGCTTGGACCAAGTCTATATTCACTCTTTGAAACTCATGACTAAATGACAAAGACAGTTGGTAAACCATACTTAAGTTTTTAAGTTCCCTACGTCACTTTCCAAAGTTCTTATTTGGTCAGGAGTATCGAACACAAACAGAAATAGCTCCTCAAAATCTTCAACTGCTTGATATTTTGAGATCCATCGCCCCAGATTCAGCCTTTTTAATGTCTTTTTTTGTGGAGTCTCTACGCTTTCGCTTATTGTTTTTTGCAGCATATCTTTTCTTTTCGGTGTATTGAAATAATTGTCAACTGCTTCGTTTGTGGTTAGGCAGTCTCCAATGGCTGGTATTTTGCTGGAAACAGATATAGCAAAGATTCAAAGAATGTGCTGCACAATGCAGGTACAGGGTATGCGAAACAAATTGTTGGCGAATAATTGCTTGAACACCATTCTATTGACCAGACATATTGCTTGCTCCGTCGTACCCTTGGCCGATCAAAACAAAAATGTCCAGATCACAATTTGTAAGAGCACCACCTCGATTGTTAATACAGTAATGTTTGGCAAACTGCTGTATTAGAGATTTTAAGCCAAAAGATTTTATCCATACCTGTCGTGGAAAATCGATATAAAAAAGAAATTCAAAAGATAAGTTGATTTGGCGAAATAATATGTAATTTCTTTCAGACGAAGTTGACTTTTTCTCCCCGTAGAATGTAGTTATAGAATGTACAATCCTGTGAGTGCTAATAAGACTTAATTCCCGTAGGAAGTAGGTCCGTACTAAATTTCAGAGTGTGTTTCCTCAACTTATTTGATTCATGATTGGTTATGTTGAACAACTATCGATACCAATGGGGGGGATCTATCCCCCTGATCCCCCCTATCTACGCCACTGTGTTGACTCACCTGCATCATGACACTTTTGGCTATTGGGTTGCTTTTTTAATGTCACTTTTAGGATGTCGATGTACTTTCACCATGTCACTTTTCGGCTGTCTAGACGCTTTCTCAATGTTTATTGGCCTTTAAGTATGCCTTCACTATATCACTTCTAGGCCGTTGATATGGATTAATAATGTCGATTTTTGGCTGTCGGTATATCTCAATTATGTCAGTTTTTGGTGGTTGTCATGCTTCAATTATGTTTCTTTTTGGATGTTGATTGGCTTGTATCATGGCAATTTTCGGCTGTCGTTGTGCCTTTATAATGTCACTTTTTGGATGTCGATGTACTTTCTCCATGTCACTTTTTGGTTGTCTATACGCCTTTTTAATGTCACTTTTTGGCCTGTAAGTGTGCCTTCATAATGTCACTTCTAAACTCTTGTTGTGTATCTATTACATTGCCTTTTGGCTGTTGGTGTGCCTACATCATGTCAATTAATCATATCGCTATTTAGAAGTTGATTGCCTTCATCATATTAGAGGTTAATTTAGATCTGCACTTCCATTGTCTGTATAATGGGCGTAATTTTTTCTTCGTCTTGGAAGAGGAGACCACCTCTAACCTAAGCCAAGGACATCATGCTTTGTTCCAAACCTTAATTCATTTCTTTGACACACATTCATCACAAAAGTGCACCAAAATTGATGAGAACAGTTTTACTCTTCACCCTACATGGAAATACATCAAAAAGTTTGTAGCGTCGAAAAATCTTAACAACTCTTGAGGCTTTTTTATCTCTTACGGGTAAGTTCACAAGTAACTATTTACCCCTAAGTTTTCTTGTTCTTTGATTTGATTTGAATGTGAAAATCAAAACAGTCATCGTACCTATACAGTTTCCGCCTGCAATCATCTTTTGATAGATCCTCTCCTGATCAGGTGTCAGTTTCCACTCGTTTTTTGTATTTTCCTTTTTGTTAATTCTTTTTCAACAAGATCCCATTTAATTATACAGACTCCCTGAAACCTGTTGATTTAAGTTGAACCAAATAAGAAGACAAAAAAAAAACAAAAACTGATACGACTGAGGGTGGTGAAGATACCTGCTTCTGTTTGCAGATGACTATGGGGCGGTTGAAATAAAACGCTAAATGCGGTGTTTCAAGATTGGAATGTGTGGGCGCGCACAGTGAATCTCGGCTAATGAAAGGCGGATGCGGTATTTATCTTTCGATTTTCATCTCCTTTGCGCTTTGTTTTCAGTGATTTTATTTGTAAAGCGGCAACGGGCAACTGTTTACCGTTTAATTTGTTTCTATATCTGAGTAAATGTTTAAACAAAAGCAGATACCTTGCTGCAAAACAAAATTGTTTTCAATTAGTGCTGGCATACTTTTTTTTTGTATTTTTATTCATTTTGTGTATAGGTATTTGGATCACTTGCCAGAGTGCCAGGAGGCAAATATTTAATTTGAAATTAGCGTGGATTACTTTTTTTCAAAGCTGGTTGCCGTGTGATATATTCAGTTGACGTGGGGCTCTTTTTCCTTGACTCTATGACATGGAACTAGGTCAGACATCTTATCTCGTGTTGTTTCTCTATAAGCAGTCGGTTTTGGTTATAAGAACTTCTCGAAGTCAAATTCTGCAACAGAACACAAAGTAAAAATAGTTTCAAAGGCAATTGAAGGATCAAAGATATAAAAAAAACCCGACAGCCAAATCGCAATGTGGTCGTTTCAAAATATATCCTTTGGAGCAAGTAGGAGTCACAATCAAATTGCTTTCAACTATCACCTTATAAAAAAGCTCAAAATTGATATACACAAAACTTTCCCAACACTTCCTGCCCTTTAATGAGAATTCTCGCCACGTCTTGACAGTCAGTTGAGGTTCGAAATCCACCCTGTTGCCCTCCACATCACAAACAATAATTAACTCCGATTCAAATTAAAATCTGAACTGAAGCAAGAAACAAAGCAAAAAAAAACAAAAAAGAGAATAAATAAAAATACTTAACCAAATATAAGTCACTCTTCCAGCCAACACACTCCATACCGTCGAAAAGACATTAAAAATGATTTATACCCACCACCATAAATTGCGACTCATAATTCAAATAATAAACTCTGTCTTCTCGCCCTCCTCTGATGGTCTATAGTAGTCCTGGGATCTGGGAAGGTGAAAGCGTACTGGCTTCACCCTCTCTCAGTAGTATCAACCTCAACTCTTCATTGAAACAAAAAAAAAAAAAAAAATTCATAAAATAAACACACTTTCAGCGAAAATGAAATAAATAATTACGGCGACGACGAAGGATACACCAAAATATCTGCATATACATGAACACATACACACACTCATACTCATATCAGCAATTATAACCCGTACACAAAAGTTCCCCTTTTTTTTCATTTGCCACAACCGTCTCATGTTATTAATTTTATATCCTTTCCATCTGATCCTTGCAGACACTAACACAAGAGCCAGTGCTATGAAAATAAATGGCAAAAACCGCAGGAATAATCGAATCCTGGCAATAACTCAACTTCAATCAAAAATCATAACTCATGTTCGACAGGACATCGGTCTCCTTGAAAGGGGCGAAAACGAAAACTCTAACCCAAAAGTTACCCTGCAAAGAAAACACGCTCTCTTGCAATAAATATGCTTGGTCCTTTCATTGTATGTGTGTGTGTATGAAAAGTAATCACCGTTTCACATGAAATCATTTTGGAAACGGCAAAACGCAGTCAAAGGAAAAAAGTGCATTGGACTAACATGGCAGCGCGGAGTCGTCATGGAAGAAACTAAAAAAAGTCGTCCTTTTTGCCATGAATTATTGACTTGGTTCTGTCGACGAGCCCAAATGTCACCCAGTGTTTGTCCTCTGGCTGTTCCCACATTGGATGGGAGGCATATAACTCAAAAATTCTCATGAAATATCCTTCCGGTTTCTTCCAATCTGAGCTGGACCTCATACAGAGCATGGCGTAGATACACCAATTTTTGTAGGAAGTCCATGGACACGAAAAGTTTCTTTAACAAAAGAATTCATCAATGTGGTAGAGGTCCTTTTCGTTGGTTGTCATCATCATCATCGTCGTCATTTTATTAGTGCTTTACTTAACTTTACTTCTTGCAATCTTCCGAGTGTCCGTTGAAGTATGAAAATGGTGACCGGCGCTCTGGCGGTTTATATGCAACGATAGTTTTGAGAGGAAGGTCATAAATCAAGTTCAGGCATTCTCGGGGATCATAAATCAGGTTATATTGTTCCAAAAGGGAAAAGAAATGCTAGGAAAAAGTGGACTTCTTTGACAAAGTCATACAGAACGAGCCAGAAAGAGTTGATAGAACAAATTCTCCTCTTCGTCTCAACGTAAGGGTTTTGAATGCGTTTGCATCAGCAAATGGAGTTATTGAATATCCGATGGGTGATGATTTGAAGTACTTCATAACTTGGTCTCGTTGTGTTTTTTTGCTCTTATTAAAAACGCAGCTCAAAATCAGGGTAGTATCTTTGGAGTCAGCTGATAGTTAAATGAACTAACTCACTCACTGAGTGACACTCTAGCAAGAGTTTCGGGGCTCGCATCAAGTTTGAGGAAGCGCTTTTCATGGCAGTGTAATAATTCTAAGACTTACCGATAAATCGTGAAAAGCGATACATATGTGGAAAAAAAGATTTCACAAAGCAAGCACCATTTCACCATGGGCATCCATGATACATGAGACAAAATTTAAGATGAGGCCATTCAATCAAATTAAGGCTCCTGTTACGAGTAGTATGTATAAGAGGCACAAGGCACAACAGATCTACAAGGTCGAAGTGCAGTTCGAAGGCCCAAATTATTCATATGCGTTCTAAGGTAGGCATTTATTGAAGAATTGCTGACATTAAACGTAAAAGTTGCCGGATAATGGTCAGTGCAAACAGAAATGTGCCTATTATTGATTTCTTTGTTTCTCCAAAGCTATTAGAATCAGATTCAGCAGCTTGATGTTTGGAGCTATGAGCAACAACAGTAAGAATGTTCGAATACTGAACTATATCTTACAAATCATAAGTGATATGAACAGTAGCGGTTCAAAATGGCTACCTTGTAGAACCCCTAAAACCAATTTGTTAAGGTTGGATTTATGGCTTTTCAATTAACGATATTAAGATGTTTTTGATAAGACGAAAAACAAGTTGATACACTACGTACAACTTGAGAATCCATAATGTTTCAGTCTCTGTTTTCAAAAGAGGTGATATATTCTACCAAAAACTTGTGCGACGAACAAATCTGTTTGAAATTCTTGTGCCATATTTCTGCTTATCTTGTAAACAGAAAACGTGACGATTAGCTTCAAGAAGTCTAAGTAATTGAACATATTTTCTTCAGAAAGCTTTGAAAGGCAGAAAAATACATCAAGTGAAGATACAACTCGGAATAGTTAAGAATAAACCAAACAAATTCAAGGCATGACTTCTCATAATCGACCCCTAATAATGCGGGCAAGACAAAACTTGAATAGTGAAGGTAAGGCTCACAATTGTAGAGCGGTTACACTTTATAGTTAAGAAAAACTCAAAAATTCTTGAGAACAAACCAAAAATAGTCAAAACTGCACATTCAATTATCAAAATGTGACTCAAAAAATCAATGGCACAGCTCCAAATACTCAAAGACATGCTTCAAACTAGTCATAAAGTGACTAACATTCGCACAAAAAGATGTTGAACAATTAAAACAGAAAACAAAAAACAATAATTTGACACAAAATTGCCAATTTGAATATCGAAATAATCGCAAGGCCTGCATCTGAAAGAAAGTAGGAAGCTTTAGAGTACACGACAACTTACACATCGTGTTCTTTACTCTCGATAGTCTAAAAAAGAAGAGACGAGAAAAAAGATAAGTACCGATATAATTAAAAACAGCAAAAAGAAGATCTACCAAAATAGAGAAGATTCACCCTGAATATTAAGTTTGAGACATTGGATACTTCTCTTCAGTTTAAGCACCTCATATGAAAGAAAGTAGAATGTGTTCCTCTCGGTAGCACCTTTTGGGTGAAGTTAGATATGCTTCTCAACTCATAAGATGTTGCTACGCAAGATCTTTACCGACTCTGTTAGATCTGGAAAATCTCTTTAAAACAAAGTCCCAGGTATCTTTCATCACAGCTCTTTCATGTCGAAGATATTGCTGGTAATTGTCAAAAATTGTATACTTATTTTAACTTTCAGTAATTTTTCTTATTGTTATTAATCGGACTAATAAACGAAATATAAGAACCCTTTAACAGTCGTGAAATGCGTGTCAATATACTCGCAAGTCCATTTATACTTCTGATTTAGTATAAAAATAAGAAAATTCTATTTATGGGTATTTCTTTGCTATTTGGAAATTCGTCCATACAGAGGTGTCCTAAGCAAATTTTATGAAATATTGAGAATATTTGTTAATTAAATGAAAGGCAATAGAATACTAAATATATATCTTTAAAAAGCCCACACATTTTCCTCTGTGTTTTTTAGTTATGGAAGATTTTATGCAAAACCCTGACAGGGGACTGTTGTAACTATTCAGTGGAATGTTTTAAAGACAAAAACGAGTATTTTGGTTTATTAAAGTAATCAAAGTCTTTATTTTTCTTTATCGTTATTAAAATATGTAATTTTTTGGAATAAATCAACAGTATTAAAACAAGTTTTACTTATTATAGTGAATTTTCCTAGAGCTCATAACATTTGTGTTAAACTTAACAAAATCAACTTCTTAGTTCACTGGTTTTTTAAAACTAATTGTATGACACTAAAGTCACCCTTTATAATAATAGAAAACTAAAATATATACAAAGAAAAATTACTACAACTAATTATTTATCACAACCATGCTATGAAATGACAGGGGACTGTTGGCCAGGGGACTGTCATTTCTTCATAAATATTTAATAAAACAAAATCATTTAATAACATATCAGATTAACGAAACAGATGTGGCTCCTTAATAGATAATTAATTATTTTAAACAAGTTGTCGTTATTAAAACTGTTAAAAAAGTAAAAAAAAAAAAAAAGGCTTACGAGGGGACTGTTTCCTCTAACGGCCAAAACTCGTGGATCACTAGCAGATGCAGTCGTCACACTAAAAAAAATGGCTGCTGATCGCATAGCTCCACAACCGAACGAACTTCACACCGATTGCGTTTCGTTTCACGATCTAAATGTTTCGCGCCAAACAAAATTTGACTTTACTGGACTGTTTCAAAAATTTTGAGAACAGCATGCGGACATAGATATTTTGAATAAATTATATTGTAAAAAATATAATTGTGAAGTATAGAAATACTTAATGTTACTTTTATGTGTTTGGATATTTATTATTCAGTTATCAACGGCAAAAAAATTAATATTGGTAACAAAACTTGTAATTCTGGAAAAGGGACGTACCAGGGGACTGTGTTTTTGGGGGGTTTATTTACTCAAATATAAAATAAAATAAATAAATTACTCAAATATAACATTATTTAATTACTAAATAAGCTGTAGCGTTCTAAGAATGCATAATACTATGTCATTATTGATACAAAAAGCTGAGAAAAATTTAAATTTAAAACAAAAAATTTGCTTGGGACAGCGATTTTCCATTTAGTGGAGAAATACCCTTATACCAGCGTAGGGTCATTCAGGCGAATGAAGCGTATCAGGTTTTCAAGCACTACGCTATGATTATGGTCGTTCATGACCAACTACGTAAGCAAACGGTAAAATTTTTGAGGGAATTGGAAAAGACTGACTAACCAGACGGGCCAACAAACCACACAACTCGATCAATTATGCCTTTACTGCGTGAGAAGTTTCCTGTTGACGTAATTTCACGTTTTGGCGATATTAGTTGGCCACAAAAATCATGAGATTTGATATCGTTCCATGTCTTTGCACGGCTACCCAAAAGACCATGTTGATAGATAAGTAGATAGATATTTAAGTCTTTATAATTTCATAAAAATATATCACAATACTCCAAAATAAGAATACTAGCATGGCCTTACCGCCGTCTGCACGCAATGACAATTCATTGGAAAATACACATAATATATAAAGTCCAGTTTCTACACTGGACTTTATATATTATGTGTATTTTCCAAAAAAAAAAAAAAATAGAGAAAAATGTAGACTAGACTTCTTGAAAATACAACCGTCTTATTTCCAGCAGTATATAGGACAAATTGCATTAAAATGGAAAACGCTGCTATCTCTCTCCTGTTGCATAGGTTACAATTTGGTTGCATGTCGGGTCTATGTATTAAGAGTTGAGGCTTAGGATTCTAACCTTGCTCTAAAAATTGCACTAATAACTTCGGACGAAAACTGACTAGTGAAGTAGCACTCATCAGCTGTAGAGATGATATTTGCAAATATATCACTCCACTCAGCTGCGTTGATTGGTGCCAGATGATTCCAATCTTTGAAGGGAGAGGCATTGGTTCGAGCTAAAGAAGCCATTGTAGACTAGTATCAGGATTTTTCATAATTTTTGTCAGGTAATTTGCGTGAATTTTCAGACTCTGAATGTAAATGGGTGGCAAACTGGATTCAACATCCATTGCGAAAGTAGGTGTCGAGTTGGAAGGACTAAATAAACTTTCGAATTATTCTTTAAAAGGATTCGAAACGCCAGTACTCCGTAACATAAACACGAATTCACTCTCGCACTGAAAACTTTTTGAGTCCCAGTCTGGCTTCACAGTTTTTTTTTAGCATGTTTGCTGAAATTTAATTTAAATGTCAACACAACACCAAGATATTTAAATTCGTCCACTACTTCAATTCGTTCATAACTAAGATGCCATGAGTCTTCCGATAATCTTCGATTCCGACAGTTCTCAAAAATCATAATCTTTATTTTCGTAATATTAATGCTGAGGTCCCATGATTTGCAATAAGTTTGTAAACGATTTATTTTAAGTTGAGGCGTTAAAGGATTGTCTGCTAGCAAAACCAGATCATCAGCGTATAAAAAGAACTTTGATGAGATGCGTTTCGAAGTTCGAAAATTATTCCACCAGGAAGAGAACCTGACACATCGCCGATGAATAAGACGAATAAAATCGGACTGAGAATGCATCCTCGTGGAACACCTGCAGATGTTTCAAACCATTCTAATAACTTTGCTACTGTCCAATACAGTTGCTGTTAATGATGCGAGGAAGTTTTGATATAGTAACAGGAATTTTCTGGTTATATAGAGCGATGCCAATTTATATATCAATGTCAGTCTTACTGAAGTTATGGCCAAGAAATGTGGAAATGTTCAAACCCAATCGGAAGGAAATAAGCAAGGTATTCCTCGAAATAATTTTTTTGTTTTTCAGCTCCATCTTATTTAACTCGGTCTGCACAGCTAGTTGTCGGGTTGCAATTGGGTTTTACGTATACGACAAAATTCACACCACTATGAATGTGATCTTATATTTTCGACAACGCTCTTTCCAAATATTTTATCTATTTGGTTATATGTCTAGCGAACTAGTATTGCTTTGACGTATGTACATCCACCCAAATAAGTCAGTTCGAATATTGGTTTGTCGCAAACGATATTTTTTGGACGTAATACAAATTTTCCAATGCGATTCCCAATATTTTCGTGTTTAGTATTGTACTGCCCAGAGGTCATAGACCTCAATCAAAAACAAGAAAACTCTAAAGTACATTCAGAATTGATTTCGCCTACGTGCATGTTATTAAGTGAATATTTGCATTTCATCGTAGGTATACACGTACGCGTTGACAAAAACAAAAAGTTTAGTTATGGTTCAATTATGTCAATATAAATTCAAAGGATCCCTAAAAAGGTATAAATTGAAATTGCAAAGTATTGCGTTGCGTTTGGTTAGTTGTTGAGTTCTAAAGTTACTATGATTTGAAAAAAGGTATTCTAAATACTACTTCTTATGTGATTATCACTCCTTGCAACAAATTGAAAGGCAATTTTCATTGATTGTTATGGCATTTTGACATAAAAAGGAAAACATTTTCATTAATTAACGCCCTTTTTGGAATTTTTTATTGGTTCGACTGACGCCACTTTTATTTGCACCACCCGCCCACCAACTGAACATTGATCCTTAAACTCTGAAGACAACCTCACCCTACCAACAGTTAGTGTAATAAAAATGTAATATTATTATTGAAGAATATTGAAAACGGTGGAAGGTTGTTTTATGTTTTTTTCTGTTTTTATAAAAGACAATGACACACTATATCCTTACTACAGGATCCCAAGCAAAACAAACAAATTGTCTATGATATATGACAGGACATTCGTTCTTTCGGGTATTCGTTTTGTTTTTTTTTTTTTTTGTTTTTTTTCGTTTTGTTTTGATGCCCAACTAGGGCTGACTCATATTTTAATTACCACCTCCGCGAGGAGAGGCTTTTCGAAAGGGTGTTTCGATTGTCAGATTGTAATAAATTTTTGAGCCACTCTCGTTCTCATTTTATGCATTTTTATGTCGGTCCTTCATCGATGTTGCATATCAGCGGGTGCAATAGCAACAGCAACAGCAACAACAACAGCAACAGCACCAGCATAGTGTGGTCAAGTTATGTGTGTGTATTGCATGTCCTGTCGAAGATCAAACGCATAAATCACCACTCGAAAACCATCGAAAATTCCACACGGGATGTCCGGTTTGCGTTATAAATGGCAACGAGTGCTATGACTAGGACAGTTTGCATAACGAGGAGCAGAAAACACGTACAATAATAACAATAAAAAAAAAACCCAGCTTCATAAACAAAACGGACAGTGAAAAACATCGAAAACCCATAAAAATGCATCATAATTTTGGGCACAAGACTCGTTAATATTCCCGTTAGCCCCAAGCAAACAAAAAATTGGATTCGTCAACATATAGCAACACGACGAAAAGCTCAACGATGCAAAACACCTATTTATGAACACACAAATGCATTTGAGGATGTTGAGGATGAATGGCAGTGAGCGAAACCGGATCGAACAAGACTAGCGCCTTAATTTTCGTAGAAAAAGGGTGTCGTAGAAGGGTCTGTTTATGAGACTTTTCAATTTATAGTCATGCGGGAGAAAATGAGAGATGTAGTCATTTACCTAACTGTGAGTTGTTGAATCTTGCGATGTTAATCTTTTCAACGACCGTCAGACTAATTTTACACTTGAAAATTTAAGTGACTATCAATTGAACTAAATATCGTAGTCGGCAATTTTTTGTTTTTTTTTTTTTTTTATCTTCAACTGTCTCCTCTCACAGAATTGAACAAGAATCGATGCTTTACTCTCATCTCAACTTTATTTGCCTCAAAATTTACTTGTATCGATGGTGCACAGAAATTTAATCACAAGTTTTGAACAAGGGCGCATCCTTTAGTCAATGGTTGTCGAAGCCCGCCTCGTAGAAAATCACTTGCACAGGACAACTAGGCTAATAAATCTTCCGTCAGAAGAGCGTGCATCTACCTACCTACAGTTATAAAAAAAGACGAGCCGTCCATTGACCATGAGCAATGACAAGGAATATGCAACAGCCACAAAAAATTATCAAAAAACGCATTTAACAGCCATTGCAATTCGAAAACTCACACATGACAGACAAATCCGCCACAGGACAAAAGAAAAAAAACACCCTCTCAAGCCAGTGATGTCTGATGTCAACACTAGCTCGGTTGTGCGTTTATATTCATAATTCCACATCCATTTGGAGCTCATGGACGACAAGTACATCGTCCTGTTCACTGTTAGTCGATAGATATCCATATCCTGTGACATGTCGAATCGGACGCCCGCCGAGCCGTGCATTTTTTTTCCCCCAAATGCATGCCAGACATGCAACGCATCAGTTCCGCTGAGGAACCAAAATTAAAAAATAAACCAAACACAAAAAAGGGCTCGCGCCAAGTTGTATTATTGTCTAGCTGTCGTCGTCTTACCCATCCCTAGGATGCGCTATCTGTGTCCTTGCAAATGCAATGCACCAATAAATCAAAATAATATTTTTGTATCCATTGTATTCTTTCTTTGGCGAGTCGTTTTTTCCTGAGCCGGTATATCCTGAACACATAAACACACACTCACACCACACATATACCCATGCCTGTATTAAGCATTGGGGAATTTGTCAATGTCATCGATGATTTCTGTCAGAATTGCAATGCACACCACTGCCACTGCTGCTGCTTCTGCTACTGCACACCGAAACATTGCGGCAATGTTTGAATGAATTTATGACACCCAGGCAAGGACGATTGAAAAAAAAAAACACTGAAACGACAAGCCATATCACCAAATGTCTGCTGTATGCAATTTGCGGACACGCCGGTTGCAGTTCTCTCTGCAAGAAAAAAAACCCCAGTAAATAAAATAAAACAAGGAAGGCTGCAACAAGGGAAAAAGTGCTTAATTATTATTTATTGTTTTTTATTTGACACTTTTTATGTTATTTTGTTTCCAATTCCAACCGTTTTTGGAGAGAAGGCTTTACAAGAGTTGATTTTGGGAGTTCGCTCAGTTGAAGGGAGTTTTCTTATTAGGATTCCATATTTGACTTATAAAATGCATTTGAAGATCCTGTCCCGATAACGTTCCGGCTGGCGCACCGCGTCGTCAGTCTCGTCGGATTCATTCCTTGCAAAGTCCTGCGGTTTATTCATCCTTCCCTCATGTGCCAAAATCAAACGCCCATGACGAGTAATAAAATGAGTTTCCTCGAAAAGACAAGGGACGTCACTCCGACAAAACATACCCTCATAGTGTGCAATAAAAATGTTTTGTTGAAGGACACGGAAATCCTTTGGTAAATCATACAGCAACAAACCCCAATGAGCGAATTAATTGATATCAATTAATCAAAAAGAGAGCGAACAACAATTTGCGCTGAGGGAACAAATCCGATATTATTCTTCACCTTCTCAACAAAGAAAATGCACTTATGAATGTGTGATTTCACTGTGACAGGATATTAACATAATTTATGACCACTGCCATTAGTCTTTGTCGATCAACATCGCACTGACATGTGTCTTTCGATATTTGGTATATCGTGCAGTGTGCGATTTTAATGAATTTTAGACATTTCGTTATTTTTTTTTTTTCTTTTTTGAGAAAATATATAGAATTGGAATCTTTAAAGAGGACAAGCGCAGCTGCTTGTCGTACGCTTGATGATCCTGAAAAATTGTCTAATTGAATTGATACACTTCTGGACAATAGTGTGCCACGAATGGTGATGTTTGTTTAAGTTTCGATCATTAGTCATGGAAAGCAATATTGCTAAGAACTATGGACAGACAACCTAGCGATCGATGGACGTTTGGTTAATGGTTGCAATTTCGCAAATACAGATGTTGCGTGTTTTTTTTTTTTTTTCATTTTGTTGCACAAAGGATAATCTTCCTAACCTGATGTAACTGCAGTCGTTAGCAATAAAAGATGCTGAAACCAAAAAAAAAATAAAAGTGTTTATGTTGTCAGAAGATCAGATGCCAATGCCCGAATCCCGTCCAAATTTTGAAACAAAAGAGCTGATACTAGAACCTGCAGCAGTATTTTCTCTTAGAAAACTTGCACTAGAAAGACACTATTGGTCAGGGATTTGAAATAGGTTTAAACGGTTTTGTAAGATAACGGTAGTACAGTAAGAATATAGCCCCCAAAAGAGCAGGAAAATATTTCTATGACTCTCAAAAATTGTTTTCATTGAAAAATTTAACAAAAAAGAATTCCTTACTTCAGGTAAACATTAAAAATTATTTTAAGCTATGCTATAAACATTCAACTGGTGAAGTTGCTCTATGCATTGAAAAAGCTCAATTTTCACAATATGTAATAATCTAAACGTACAAAGAGGATTGCATCGTGATCATGAGTGAAGAAGCTCTTGAATAAGCTAACATTTAACAAGAAGCATACAAAGCAGAGAGTTCGAATTCAAATACTAGCAGCCACCGCTCAACTTGACCTATTGTGTTTTAAATTGAACAGAGACTGGTCTTTGACGAATTGTTTTCAATCAATACAACAGCCCAATGAATAGAAAGGTTATTTCTTTAGCTGAAGTCGTAAAAGATGGATGATTGATATTTATTTTTATGTTAAACAAGGTTCTGTGCGTTGGTCCATTCTTTTTCATAGAGATAAGGCTACATAAATAAATGGTTTACACACATCCTGTAAATTTTAAATATCTAAGCGAATGTGTACAACACTAATAAGCTTAGAAAAAAGTGATGCCATGGTCTGATGGGTGTAATTTATAAAAAAGAGAAACAACATAAATTCAACCAACCCCGGGTAAAACAATAACAAATTCTTTGTTATTTCCTGTTTCACGAAATATTAGTCCTGAAAACCGTAAGATAAATAAGTGAACTATTATCATGGTTTTCAAATCTCGATTGCGACAAACGGTTTTGGAGCCTCTGTTTTGTTTATCCGGATTGTACCAAGGATGGTGATCATTTTGTCAATGAAATCCACTGATGTACAGAAGTTATTACTGTAGTAATTGGCCCATGTGTTGAAATATGATGGCACCAATAACATCAGTAAATCAAACGCGAAACCAAGTCTTGGTCAGAACTTTTATAATAGGTATAATGAAAATGGTTTCCATTCAGCAACCAAAACTTCAAGTCATATTTGGCAGACTTGATTGGCATGTAAAGGGTTTTCCAATAAGAGTGATGATTTCTTTTTTGAAAAAAACACTTATTTTGTTAAGGAAATTCAAATATTTTTTAATTAATGTGAAGTTCAATCAATACAATTAAGTTTTAAATAAAACGTCATTCAAATTGCCACCACGCTTCCTTCTGCAGCAACAAGTTCCATGAACCGAGTTTTCGAGCACTTTTTCCACTAAATCAAGTCGTATATCATGAATAGCCCAGTTCACACTGTACAATTAGTTGGACAGACTTCGTTTGATGGAAGTTGGATGGTCTGATGTAGTTTTCGTTCACACCTATCAAGCTTGTCGTCCAACTTTATGTCACATACCCTTCCACTACGTCCAACTTCTAGATTTTCAAAAATTTTTGAAAACCATCCAACAAATTGGACAAGCGGTCGTATGAAGAGTTCACACTATCAAGCATTGGTTTGTCAAACCTAAGTTTGTCCAACTAATTGTACAGTGTGAACAGGGCTATAGGGACGTTCAATATTGACTTGTAAAGCTTGAAGAGAATCTGGTTTGTTTTGAAATGAAAAAAAAAAAAATTGAATGACTTCAAATATCCCTACAAGAAATAGTCTAATGGTGTTAAATCACGACTTCTTGGAGGCCATTCAATATCACCATTTCTTGAAATAATTGAATCTCTAAATTTTTCTCGCAATAATTCAATTGTTGCATTTGCTGTGTGACACGTAGCCCCGTCTTATTGAAACGAAATGTTGTCAAAATCAATTTTTTCCAATTTCGCCCATAAAAAGTTGTTTATCGACGATCTATACCGCTCTCCAATGACTGTAATGGTGTTTCCAGCTTCATATTGAAAGAAGTACGGACCGATGATTCCACCAGCCCAAAAACCACACCAAACTGTCAATTTAGGTAAATGTAATGGTTTTCCATGAATATTTTGTGGATTTTCATCGTCAGTTTTGTTTATTTAACGCACTTGTCAAATAAAAGAAAGCCTTTTCGGAAAAGATGATTTTCTTAAAAAAATCGTTATCGATTTCAAGTTGTTCCAAGGCAAAATCAGAAAGTTTACGACGTTTAAGGTGGTCCAATGGTGAAATGTAAACACTTCTGAATGCAATAACAAACAAATGAGAGATCATGACATACTACAAATGGCAGAAGCGCCACTACAAAATCATATCATACTTATTGGAAAACCCTTTATTTATGAAAATTTCAGCGGACACAGAATCCTTCGAACTGTTCATCGCTCGGCAAATTTACAGATGGAATTAAGTTCGCTGAAATGGTCTGGCTTATTCTATCCAAAAGCAATATAAGTGGAGAGAGCTCGTTTCGATTGAAAAATTCGAAAGAAGACAATAATTATTGCAAGCTGACATCTAAAAAAATGTATAAACGATAATCCCAGACATGCGATTTATGGCAATTCTTATTGATAATTCAATTTCAAATTGGAAGTCGAAAAATTCTGTTCAAGACACATAATAAATGACGCTTGTCATATATATGCATGCATATGCATAATGACTCTTCTTCTAGCTAGAATTTAATTGAACTTTTAGCCTTCCTCAAACAAAGATTTTTTTTCGACCCTTTCCAAATAAAGTCATTTACAAAGATATGCAAATGGTGATAAATATTTAGCTTTGCTTTTCAAAAAGCAGGCCACACTCGAATGTTGGTGTCCTGGTCTAGAAAGCATCTTGAAGGCTGCTTTTAGTTGGAAGTCTCTCATAGAAAATAAGACAACCCAGCGCAGAGATTGAACCCACACGTCAATCGTAGCAGTCGCACATTCATCCAGTACAAGACTATCGGCCGCTTTATTTAACTAAATGAATTTCCCTTCTGATTTTTCTTTTGTTAATGACCGTTTTTATATTGAAATTGAAATTATGTTGAATCGATTTCTACAATGTGAATAAATACTATGGAATACCTCAGGGCTTGTTTTTGTCTACTGCCCTCTTCTTTATCTTTATGTACGGCATGTTTCCGTATGACAAGATAATGTACAGAGTGACAAAAGAACAGACCAACAGGCCGAGCGCAATACTGTTTGGCTGACAATAACTTATTTCATTTTCAATTTCACTTCACTGCTCTAAACATTTGGACACGTAATGGCTGCGTATGGTAACATGTGATCTGGGCCCTGCAAAGTTAGAAGTTGATAAGTTTTTTTGTGGAATAGGGCCCTGTCTACGAAAAGGTCTCATACCATCTGAAAACAGGCTTCAAAAGTAGAAACTTTGTTTCACCAGTTTTCCGTTTCTTGCCCCGTTTTCTACTTCTTTCTTTCTTTCTGTAACAACAATTTGTATATTTTTGGCTTTCGCCATGCAAAAGAGCTTCAAAATCTATCTGAATCGACAGGAAAGCGAAAAATGATGTTCATACCACAGTCTCCTATTTGATGATCAGGATATGTGCAATGAACTACGAATTGTGACAACACAAGCATTGCTAAATCAGTAAATAAAATTAATGAGTTGAAATCTCAGTAAGTCATTTTTCATAAATTAAAAAAATAATTTCAAAGTGGCCAGAAGACAAAAATTAAAACAAAAACAATAAGTATCCTGCTACAATAACAAAACTTTGAAATAACTACAGTTTCCGCAACTGTGTACATTTTCACACGAGCTAAATCTAAACCCACTTCCGACAAAAAAATACTGAGGACCTTCCCTTACCTTACCACTCGAAGTCCATTCACCAACCTTTGTTGACCACCATGCGGCTATACTAGAACAGACATGACCAACACAAACAATTCTTGTCTGCGACGAATTGTCCGCAGGACAACCCATCACACAACAAAGATTACCCGAGAAAAATCTTTCAGGAATGGTGAAAAAGAAAAAGATTAAATAAATTTTGCAGCAGTCGCGTATCCTTCTGCTCCTTCTTCATTTTGTTGTTCTCTACAATGCCACAAGCCTGGTATTTCATTCAACGCGTTGCGGAATTATAAAACTTGAGGTATAATACTACCTGTGCCCATAGATAGCAAGCAAACAGGATAATAATGGTCACCAAAGTTTAGCGCAAAACACCGCACACAAAAGCGAAGAGAAATAACCCAGGACACTTCACACAGAGCGGAAGAAGTCTAGGAAGGGTATACTTTTTTGTACAACAATCAAAATAGATAAATATAGAACGAATGGTGAACAAACAAAAAAATAAATAAATTTATATATAATATGTACTCGTTCCTAGTTTTGTTTACTTTTTTTTTGTGAGGCTCAAGCCTTAGCTTAGTGCGGGTATAGCAGCAAAGGATAATAACAATAATGGCAGCACAGTGTGAGAATGTGAAATAATGCCGCGGAGTGGAAGTTGTTACGATGAACGGGAGCAGTCAGGAGATAATAATTGCACCGAAATCAAAAAAGGATCACAATAAATATCTCCATGAGTGGTGTTGCTGTTGCTTGCTCGTGTGTTCTACTCCACTTGGTCTACACGAAGTTTTTTTAATTTTTTTTTTATTTTAATTCTTGCTTCTTACCCATGCCGTGGTGCGGCGTGCTGGTTTTATTTTGACTCTTGTTTGGATTTTAACCCCAAAAATGAGGCTGCCCAATATACAAGCTCCAGCGAAACCCATTTCCAGCAGTGAAACATACCACGAAAAGAATCCTTGCCGAATGTAGTGTGAGCATAGAAAGAGAACGCAAAAAATTGGACCGAATTCGGTGGGAGGAACATCTTGTGTTGTTGTGTGATTACAAAGGATGACTGTCGTACAAGCTGCATCCTTCTTAAGGATGTCTACACCTGGACGAAATCAAGAAAATAAGTCTCTTTACATGTATTTACCATTATATATGAAGAGTGTGGGTATTATGGACCAGTGGAATTGATGGGACTCTTAAAGGAGCGTACCCGTTTCAAGACATATCATTCATTTGATTTTCGTTTCTAGGTTTTTGTAAGAAACTTTTCAGAGTGTAAATAAATAGTCGTTTTGCATCACACCTCACACAACACATGTCACAAAGGGCAGTGGGAAAGATGGCTCAAGCGCAAGTTCCTTAACTAAGTGATGATTATCGTACAGCGCAAAACTCATCCAATTTAACGCTGAACCAATCCAGCGTCTTCCCAGTCAACCTTTCCCCAAACTTTGCACAACAAAACATGTTCGTTGGTAGTAATTCCTTCCGCAAGGAGGTTTCACGCTGTTTATGTCCCTCTGTTAAATTGTGTTTTGCTTTTGTGACGCAATTAATTCTCCAATTGATATCGCGACCATCAGCCAGCCTAGGGTCGTTTTCTTACTGGCAGCCTGTTCTGCTCTCCATATGTGTGTTTGTGCGAATTGTTGCCCAACGTCCGATTCCGAGTGTGAGGTGATGATTCTTTTCCTCCGATCAGTAGAAGGACTTGGCCACTGAAGCTCTACACCACTCCTGCTTGTTCTTTTCATTTGCCCGATTTATCGAATGCAAATTTATGTGATTCCAATCGCTTGGACTCCGAATAGGAGAACTCTGTGCAACCACCGCACCGCGCCGGTCGGTCGCGTCGTCGAATCGTCGCGTCGTTGTATGCCGTTGAGTTATTTCCCTTTGGGAAGTGAGAACGTGAAAAGGAAGATCACTTCTTTTGAGATCTTTATCAGCAGCAGCATCCAAGTAAGACAAAAAAACACACACACACAACCACATCTATCTGAATGGAAGCTATGCACGATTTAGCATCTTTAACGTTGAAGGAACTCCTGCGCGCATGAAGTAAAAACGAGGGGTCATTCCTAGACGTTAAATTACACACTGATCAGTGGCCAGGATTTCTATAGAGTCTTGACCTGTGCACAAGCGAACGTATGGAGCACTTTTGATTATTGATGCTGTTTTGCATAGAAATTAAATGTTATTGCGCGAATTCGGGATATGCCCGAGAAGATATATGTCCACTCAAACCTCAGGTTTTGGCATAGAGAATGCATGAGACAGAGAACTGAGATTTATCGCAATCGATAAAGATTATTGAGAGGTGTGTTAGCAATGGTCACTGGTATGGTTTGTGTAGTTGGGTAATTGCCAGTTGTGATACTCTTCAAGGGATATGTTTACATGGTTTGAGCATTTGTATTCCAAAGAGGATAGTCATGAAAGCCTGGAAGCGTGTGAGGATAGTATGAACTCATGGAAATGGTTACGTCCAATCTCAGTGCAAGTAGATCTAAATCACGTGACAATGACTGGTGTCTATAGATTCACTGCCGACAAATGTCTAAGAGTCTTCTATGATCGAGATGGAATAATAATTTTTTGGGTGGAGATGTCTTTAGGGTGATGGATTGCATTTCCTAATCAGGGGAATCGCAGACTTGAAACAACCAGCCCGATGGGCAAAAAGACCTTTTTGGACTTGGCACGTTGAAGGCAGCTTTATTTTTTCGCACTCATATGTCTATAGCCTTTTCGTATTTTATTGAGATGCCACAAGTCTAATCAGCCATTCGATTTCAACATTATAAAAGTTTAAAAGAAGTAAATAGGGTAACACAACAGATTCCTCTCAACCATTCCTTCTGAGGAATGGAAGGAAACTAGACATTGTTACCATATCTGAATGGTTAGTAAAAAAAAGCGCTTATCGTGGGATCTGCCAGTTCCTTGAGAAAGGAGATACCCGTGAAAGTCGAATGATTCTGGGATTCGAACCTCGTGATGTCTTACGTGAGAGTAACAGGCAAATACGCCAACCATCACTCCAAATACTTCAATATTATCGCAAAAACAAGTTTTCATCTCCTGCATGACTCTCATTCTGTTTGAACAGCACTCACCCATGCACAAGACCCTTAAATCTTAAATCCACAGTCAGTATTGTCGGAATATCTTTTTAATTAAAACCACTTCGCTGTACGATAGCAAGCAAACAATCAAAAGAACAATGAAACTCATCTGCGTTGTAAGTAATTAATTTTTTGTTTCTGTTTCTGCGGCTTTCTGTTAAAATCATAAATTCATAAAATATTGCACCTCAGTCCCGTTCTACGTACGGTCTTGTTGATCCGAAACCTAAAATCAAGTCAAATATTTGCCAACGGATGTTCAAGACTTATGAGACGGTTTATGTCTACAGTTCTCTGTGTGCGCCTTTGCCGGCCTATTTGGTGTGGTGGTGACAAATGGAATATACCGAATACCGACACTCTGAAGGCGAACCGCATCTCAGGGAAACAATCAGGCTCACCTGCGGCACAAGCAAATATTGCATGTCGCCACACTTAGCGGTGGATGTGGAAGCAGAAAGAAATCTTTTCACGGTGTAGATGTTGAATGATAAGCAAACATTTAGAAAGAATTTAGATACAACTACTACAAAACAACAACAACCCGAACGCCTCATTTCCAGGACTTTGCCGGTCTCAACAGGTGTGTGTATAGAAGCGATTTGTTGGTGGTTTCCAGTTGTTGAAGAAATTCTTGGAAAATGCGTGTGCAATCAAAACATAAATTCCAGAAAACACGTGGTTTAGTTCACTCTCTCTTCTAGGTACAACTTGTGGTAATTTACACCCAAAGGAAGTGACATCCTGCGTATAGCTTCTTCCTATCCATGTTACATGTTGTTGTTTATTGTTTCATTGCCGGCTTTTTTTTCATCTCAAGATATCTTTATTTGTATTAGAGAGAGAGAAAGAATATTGGTGAGTAAAGGATGTGTACAAAAAAAAAACTGCTTTCCGATTTAGTGCTGCGCATTGAACATGCTTTATGGCCCACATTTTGAGTTGTTTATGGGCTTCTGTGGGAGTTCTCCTTGGAATATTTCCACAGTTTGAAATGTTTACTTCGCAACGAAGGTCCGTTTTGAATATTAGTCCTCTTTCGACAGCACAATATAAAAAATACTTCGATAAACTAAATGTTACAGATTGTTTCCAGTCTGATATGACCTGTCAATTTTACTTTAGTAGTCTGTAATTATCATGCAATATGCATAGGATTTACGAGTTAATAAGATTATCTACCTTATATAGTCTATATCGCATGGTCATCAAACAATATTACAAAATGCTTTCTTGAATTTTCCGACTTCGAACAAAGTATGTTAGCTTTGCAGCAAAATGGAAAGTACGAGTAGCAGTGAGCGCCTGAGTTAGAATACAAAAGAAAATAACTACATATTTTGAGTTAGTTTCCGAAAATGGTGTGATTTTCGACAGACAGCATTCATTGAATTAGTTTTGCTATTATGACTCCCGAGGGATACACGGTTTCCATTCCAAATTCTTGAATTTCCCGAACTTAGTCAGTTCAAAGTTTTCATTTTTTCGAAACGTCCTTGCTAAATTAGATTTCTTTGATGAAAAACAGTGGCTATTTGTATGCTTAAGAAACGCTTATGAAAAAAATAAAGAAAAGGATGACGAAATAACAGAGCGGGGAGACCCGGGCCCATAGCATTTCTTTCAACCATACCTTGTGAAGGAACGCTTAATCCCACAAAGATGCAGTTTTAAGATGTAATAAACCTCGCTATTTATATTGTACATATCTAAGGCCAACCAGTTTCTTCTGTTTGGGCAATTGTTTTCAACGGGAATGGTATTTTTTGCCTAAGAATACGGAAAAGGCAGTAATGAATTAAAGAAACATTTAAAAAGCATAAATGGTGAGTTCATATACGATAGGGATGAATATTTATATACAGGATGTTCCGTAATTCGTGTTACATACTTTGGGTTGTGATTCTTGGTCGTATTCTAAGAAAAAAATTGTTTTACAGTAAAGTCCGTTTCTCAACTTTGACATTACTTTTTGACAATCTAAAAAAAGTGATGACCTGTGATAAATTCGATTTCTCTGTCAAAACTGATGGTAGAGACCTAGTTTTAGACTTAATTTAATTTATTTGTAGAAATAATAATGTTTAAAACTTTATTAAAATTGTGCTTCTATAGGCTTAGGGCTGCCACACTTTCAATTTTAAATGGTGTTCAAATTTTCTTCCCCAGCAAAGTTTTGACTTTGACGTAATTTTTTCAGAAAATGCCTGTTATTTTTTACAGATGAACAAAACAATAATAAAAAAACTCATTAATAAGTGCATTCAAAAGCCCATACATTTTACGATACTTGAAAAAATCTAAAATAGGTAAAAAATTTAATTTTGGATTTTTTACGGAGTTTTATTTCAACAGCTTGTAAAGGGAGTAGTTTTCCAAGAATTGATTGTCTTAAGGTAATTTCAATGACTGTGCACTGGTGAAAAGGGTAAAAAGTGTATTTGACCTAGCACTAAAATCCAAATTGAATTACCTCTTCTCAGGGAGAATGAATTATTGGTATGAATGTTCAATAGGTAAATAAGTCGAATAAAAGAATAAGAAAACGAATTTGCTCATCAGTTTATCAAAATAAGTCAGAATTGCAGTTTGATCACAGAGCTTTTTGAAAGGCCTTCATTTAGAATAAAACGCACACATTTTATTCGTATATGGGCTTTGCAATGGAGATTCAAGAAGAACACAACGCAGATACCAGGAACTTTATCCTAACAGATGACTTCCTTCTCAAAATGTTTTTGGAATTAGTTCCTGTACAGGTGTATGGTGATATGGATGCATATTTTCGTCATGCATTATTCTGGAGACTCTTTGTTGGGAAACATTGAGCTGAAGAGCGAAGCGCCTTATGCTAATGGAAGAATCGATTTCAACAGCTGCCAGTATTCTTTCATCGACCGAAACTCTTCTTATAGTTGCAGCTCCTGCGTTAGGTCTGGCAGTTAATTCTGATCCAGTTTCTCGAAGCCTTCGAAAGGTATTTCATTTCGTAAAAAGAATAAAAAAGACCATGAAGATATGATGATGCTGATGATGACAAAGAAAGAGAAAATAGAAAGGATATTCGTTCGAAAGTCATTAATGATGCTCCAAGGCAGCTCCTTGCAAACGAAAAAGAAAAAATGGGCACGACTGGATCGTACGAACTTATGCTAGTAACAATATCAAAATTTCAACGCTGAGCACAAGGTTCTTCGTAATAGATTTGGTGGTACAAGACTGCCAACTACACATTAATTATAAAAATTGTATAAAATCACATGAAATATTAAAAAAAATTGAATTGAATATTCCAAGTGTCTTAAGCGAAAATCTAATGGCTTTTTTGGAGTTGCTAATACATATTAACATTTAAAATTTAGTCAAAATCGTTACCGCAGTTTTTTAAAAAACAAGTTTATTAATTATCACTTTTTTAAAAACAAGTTTTTTATTTATCACTTTTTTAAAAACTAGTTATCAAAGAATTTGAAAAAAATTGTAGATACACTTTGAATATATGTATCCGGAATGGTCAAAACTTTTTACAAAAATTATTGAAAATTCCAAAAATTAAAACTGGCCGAAAAAAATTCATCAAAATCGTGTTAGTCATTAACGAGAAAGTTTGTTTAAAAAAAAACAGTACAATAGAAAGGTACCGTTTTCAGACTCTTCCCAAAAAAATTTTTACCACTTAACAAAGACCTTTAAGAAATAATCTTTCACATAAAATTTTATCGAAATCGATAGAGCCATTTTCGTTTTCATGAAGGTTGTGTGACAGGTACCGTTATTTTAGGACCTAGAGACTTCAAATTTTGACTAGCTGCAGATCCATATACGGGCAGACAGACAGAATTGCAGGGCCCACTTTTATCGTATTCTCTATCATCGTAATGTCATTTTGAGTTGATATCTCAAAAAATTTTTTTTGACTATTGCAAAAGTAGCCTTATAGTGATTGCTTTTCGAACAACTAGTTTCAGTTTCGGAGGAAATATGTATCGAACGTCAATGACGAGGACTTTTGTGGGGTGACCAAAAATGGTTAACTCATTGAGATAACCCTTCGGGAGAAGATGGGAAACATCGGGCTTTGGTAGCTTCACGATTTGCGTCTGTCTTTAAGCGTTTTCAAGCGTATTTAAGCTTATAGAACGTGATAGTCTACCAGGAACTGAGGAAAAAGTTACAAGTAAATAGTGACCAAATCGAAGAGAGATACAAGAAGCTACGCTTGTCACAGTTTTATTAACTTAATGTCCCAAAAGATATGAGCATGAGGGCGGTTGACCGAGTATTGGGTAGCAGACTGTCGAATAAATCGGTCTGTCCGGTGATTAATGCGAAATAGTCGCTGGTAAACCAACCACTCTGATGCAATCCATCGTAAGTTGAAATCTTTATGGATAAGCCTCGATTCTTCTAGGTTGTGCCCGTAGCGGAATGGTTAGCATGTCTACCTGCTATGTGGAAGGTTTGAGGTTCGAATATCAGAAAAATCGAAGAAAACAAAAATGTTTTCTCACGTGTATCACCTTTCACGAGGAATCGGCAAGTCCTTCGTGAGTAACTACAGCCCTTTCTTAGCAATTCAGTATCGGTAGAAAATCGATAGAAATGCATTAGGCCTCCAAGGTTTCTATAGCTTTCTTATGTAAACCTATTTATTTAGTTATTTATTGCTCTTTCTCAAAAGATTTGCAGGCTGTGTTGTTTTGACTAAAAACAAGAGAGTTCTGGTATGAGTGATTCTATACGGAAAATTAGAGTTCTGGTATCAATGAGCGGATGATCAAGGATGTGTACCAATGATCGGCAAGTCCTTCAATCATAGAGGTAAGATGTTCAGCTCAAGTCACTGAACGGTTCCAAGTCATAGAGCTAGTGTTTACACTGAACCGAAACGGTTTGACCAATTTTTATAAAATTTACTACCCATTGCGGGTAGGTCTAAGAATGGGTTTATAACTACTTCATATCCCCATATTCAAACGTGAACTGAAACTGAACCGTGGCCCTAAGAACCATTGGACCGATCTATAAAATTCTTTTAACATTAGGATGTTGCATTATCCTTCAATAACATAAACTAAATTTCATCCTCAAATTACCATGAAACATGAACGGTGAACCACAAGCTTTAAGG
Source organism: Melanostoma scalare (assembly GCA_949752695.1). Taxonomy (NCBI): domain Eukaryota; kingdom Metazoa; phylum Arthropoda; class Insecta; order Diptera; family Syrphidae; genus Melanostoma; species Melanostoma scalare. Next base: position 55,576,359 of record OX456984.1, on the reverse strand, counting down.
CAATCTTCAGCTTACCCCAACGGGTGTTTGTGACAATTTCCACCTTTTGGATTTTTGGCAATTGTGTGTGAGCAACTCCTTGGCTGGAAAATCCTTTTCTACACACATTGTGTGTGAAATACGTGACCAAAGATCACTCGAAGTACTTTTCATTCCAAACATCCAAGGGTGTCCTCAGCCGCTTTAGACGACCTCCATACTTCTGCGCCGCATAACAGGACTGCGCCAAGGACTTATTTTTACTGCAGAGGGTTTTAGTCCCAGCTGACTTCTTAGCATAAAATAGACTTCTTAACATAGAATAGACGAAGTTCTGTACTGCCTCGAAGTAATGTCTGTCTATTGTGACGTTTTGTCCAATTCGTCGATGTTCTCTATCCCTATTTGATGACAGCATATACTTCGTTTCGCCCTCATCAACCCATTTTTGCTGCTTTGGATTTAATGCTCTGAAAAGAAATTATCACATTGCACTTGCTTCTTCCCATTACGTGAATAACGTCTGAGTAAGCGAGAAATTTTATACAGACATTTGAAACACATTTTTCTCTTTTCGACGGAAGCTCCAATAAATTCCGCTCTCTGTAAAAGTCGACAATTGCCCTCGAAACAACATTTTGAATCAACTAAGCAAATAACCAAAATACTTCTCCCTTAAACTGCCTCCGCAAAGTCATAAATAAGATAGAGTCAATGATTACAGACAATGTCTCCAAGGACGTTTAAATTGATGAGTTTAAATAACGAAAGACTATATAACTTTCTCACTTTTCTAAAGATAGGCATATGCTAAATCTTTTAGACATACCAGATAAGCTACCTCACCATCCTCACATGCCTGAATATTGCAAGTATGTAAGTATCCACTCGTTTTTAAAATGTTCGGTTAATTTTACACAGTAAACCTAAAATTAATTTAAACTCAAGCCAGTGCACAGATGATGCAGCAGGTATTCTAAACCCTTAACGCACATTCAGCATTCTGTGATAGGAAAGCTCATTGCGAGTGCAACACAAAAACCCTTCGTCTCATTAAATTCCCATTTCATACACTCACATTGCCACACACACACACGCTGGAGTGATTTTCTGCAAAATTTATCATTTAATGTCCACTTAGCCGGTTTTCCAATAGGTGGCAGCCATGCCGGCCGTGACCAAAAATTTTAGAATAACTCTTCAAGATATATGACCCGAACAGGTGTTCATTTTGTATGTGTCGCATATTTTCACAAACGGCGAACCGCACTAATGAGTAGCATGACCTCTTTCCCATTTCCCATGTAGCCTTCATTCGTGCTTTCACCCTTTTGGAAAATAGTTCCAAAATGGCCATTATCTCTCAACGATGACTATAGCGCGTCCTCTACTACTTATAACACTATCCTAGAGCACAAGAACAACAGCAAGAACCAAAATAAATATGAAAATAAAAACAAAATACTCAAAACTATGCACGGGGATGAACAAAACGGAAACGAACGGACAGACAGACACCGAACACTGAGCCAAGCCAACACACAACATTCATTTATCCATCCCTCCTCTCCCTCCAAGCAAACCTATTCGCACATAAAATGTGCCATAGTGTGCATTATTTTAATGTCACTGATAAATCATTTTTATGTTCGTGGTAAATCAAGGAGTCTCTTCTATCCTCCAACACTCCGCCCCTCTATCACAGTGCTACACTGCATCTGGATTCTGGAATCTGTTTCAAAAGAACAGGGCTATGGATCCACCCACTCATCGTAGTGCGCCGCTTTTAGTGGACAGCGCGCAGCTGAATTGTTGTCCTTTTTTTTGGGATTTCCATCGTTGGGGTGTTAAATTTTATGCCCTAATGGGCTTTTTTTCTTTGTATATTACACAATTATAATACAACATACAATTGCGAAAAAGGACAACGGAAAATAAAAGCTAGCACCGAACAATCACACAAAAGCTGCTTCGAGGAGTAAGGATAATAACCAACTCTACCCCCATAAGCCCATCATGACCCATCCCTGGACAGCAAGGATGAAATCGAATGCGGGGATAGCGGTGGCAGGCGGCGGCAGCGGCAGTGGCAACAACGAGGTGGTTATAATATATTTAGCGACTACACTGTGAGGCATAACAAATAATAAATGAGCGAGAGAGGTGCCATAAAACACTTTGCAGGATGACTCAAAATGTCGGACGGGAGAAATTATCGCCAAAAAAGGATTCCGAAGAAGGATTGCTGCAAATATTTTTCTCCAGCTTCCCAGTGACTTGATATATGTATGTATTTGTATTTATTTGTACATGCGAGTGTGTAGTGGTCGTGTAAGACTTGGTGTTCTGTTATTACACTTTTGTTAAGTATTGTCCTCCACAGATCCAACTGCACAATTATGAGTGCGGTATAACTGCGATGGGTACGGTTCTTTGTACTAACTCTTATAAGGACTAAGCTCCGTCATAATTTATGAATACGGCTGCGAAGCCTTTCGTTTTTGAAGATAAAAGGTGGCTTTCCAAAGGCAACTTAAGGCAGACAACAAAAAACATATATTCCGAGGGGATGCACATCACTATCATCATTCTCATCATCGTAATCAACAAAACAAAAAATTTGGACAAATTCAAATATCGAAAAAATTATTTTTTCTATCGCGAGACTTTGAAGCCTCAATTAATCTTTGAGTTTCATTAGATCGTAGGCGTAGACTTTTGACATACACTATCATCACAATTATTTCTTCTACTCTAACGGCTGCGAAAGAAAAGGCATCACAGGACATCTGTATGGGACGAGGTTTTTTCAAACAAAATCTGGAAAGATCTCCCACAATCAGCCTTATGAGTCCTTCTGACTCAACGATTAGTTATTAATTGAGATAAATATTTTTTTAATTACAAAAAGTTCCTTAAGCTTCAAAAACATAAGGACTAAGTCAGACGATTGTCTGGAGGATACTGAAAAAATAGGAAATTTGATATCTGGAGTTACATTTTTCAGATCAACATACATAGTAGATACATATGTATGTTTCCAGAGAGGTAGGTACCCAAATCGAACAAAGTTCCGAATAGCAGTCAAAACAGATTCGATACCCCATATGTAGGATGCATACTACGCATTTGAACTATGGACAGTTGGATCTTGTTACGAAAAAAATTCATTCTCATTCAAAGTCAAAATTACGCAATCAACAAATCTGGCAACACCACTGTCAACTGTCGTCTGTCATCTGTAATCTGTCATCTGTCACCTGTCATCTGTCATATGTTATCTGTTATCTGTCATATGTCATCTCTCATCTGTCATCTGCTGTCATTTGTCATCTGTCATCTGTTATCTGTCATCTGGAAATTGTCACCTTTCATCTGTCATCTGTCACTTGTTAACTGTTCTCCATAGGCTGTCATTTGTCGTCTGTCACCTGTCGTCTGTCATCTGTAATCTGTAACTTGTCGTCTGTAATCTGTCATCTGTCTGCTGTTAACTGTCATCTGTCATCTGTCTTCCATCTTTCGTCTGTTATCAATACTAGGGCTAACACCTTAGGCCAAAAATGTGACGCTTCTACTTTCACTAATTTCCATTTAATGTATATTTTACTGTCTGCTCTTGTCCAATATGAATGAATTAAACTGTTTCCCTGCCCCCACCAGTGGTATGGTCTTTATATTACATTAAGAAATCAAACAAACAAGTAGCTAAACCAGTTCATATTGATAGCTCAGTAGAACATTTGCGAATGTTAACGGAAGATAGTTTTCCTCATCTTTTCAGTACGCCATACCTTATCAACAGTACGATGGGCTTGAATCGTCATTTTTTTGTTCAGAAGTTCAAAATGTGTTAAATGACCAACAAAACAATAAGCCACCAGGATCAAACGGAATCTTTCAAGAGTACTACAAATCTAGCACAATTCTCCTCGTAGAATATCTAACAAAAGCCTTAAACCATACATATGAGAGCGCTAGTATACCAATACCAAGCTGTCTCAAAGAAGCTATCATCTGGCGAATCAAAGGCGACAATAGAGTCTCCGAAACATTTTAGAGCGATTTTAAACTTAAAGACTTAAAAGTTTCTGCAGTAACCCTTGGAAGCAAAATATCTGATCAGTTCCCAGTAGAGATAGAGCTAAGACAAGGCTGCTGACTAAGCCCCATACTTTTCGCTTTATTTATAGACGACATCGAAGAAATTCTACAGGGAGGAGCTCGAGTCTCACCAGACTTTCTAATAAAAGTGCTAATGTTCGCAGATGATATCGTTATGCTTGCTGAGTCAACTGAAAGTCTCCAACTAATGATAAATCGATTGTTCGTTTATTGTGACAAATTAATTCGAATTGAGCCTCGACAAATGAAAACTTATGATTTTTCGAAACGGTTTAGGGCGAAATCGCCACAGCGATAAGTGGAAGTTTGGAGAGCACAACATTGAAATCGTAAGTGAATATAACTATCTTGGTATGCGGATTTCTAGAATACTTAACCTTAAGAACCACATGGTGATCAGGAAGATAATTTCTTGGTTTGAGTCCTGGAATAATTCGGCCCAGTACTATGTGGACTCCCTCTCTCATTCAGTGACATAAACTTACATTTCATTCACATATTTCCACGGGAAAGGAAGATTCCTTCAGTAACGGGGTTGGAAATGGAAACTTAGAAACTACTGGACAGATTTCAAAGTTTCTTTCAGCACTGAGATGCCACGTAGTCCTTCAGTAACTAAGCGTAGATTTCATCCCTATAATCCCACGGGAACAGAAACAAGAACGAAAACCTTAAAATTACTTGACCGAATCAAAAATTTTGTCAACTCTAGGATGTTACATCATCATTCAGTGACATAGACTTATATTTCATTCACATATTTAAACGGGAACGAAAGATTCCAACTGGAATGGGTTGGGAACGGAAGCTTAGGAATTACTGGACAGATTTCAAAAATTCTTTCAGCATTAGGATGCCACGATGAGGAAAAACGAGAAAGGGAACATTAAAACTACAGACTCGAGCAAAGCCGGGCGGCTCAGCTAGTTTATATATAAAAAGGGAAAGAAAAGAAAACCATTGTAAAATTACATTTACTTAAGTATTATTTGCCGACTGACAGACGGCGCGGCGTAGGCCATGTCATATAATGAAAGCAAAACAAAACTATTGTAAATTTCATGAAATAAAAACCATTTAAAATCTAAGCTAGTACCTACATTCCCAATATGCAAAAGTATTCAAAGAACATATATATAATCCGTCATTCCATGGGCCACTAGCCACTACTCAAGTCTGCACTTATGAAGCAATATTTTTACTCTTCAATTGGCCTGCGTAGCCAAGAGAGCTTGTTATGTTCTGTAAAAATAAACGAAAAACTATTTGGGTACTTTTAGCGAACAGCACTCTAACATTTGAAACCGAGGTTCTAATTTGCCAAACAGTTCTTCAGCAGAAAATACGCTCGCCTTGTATTTGCCGACATATAGAACATCAATGATAGCGCATGTATCGTGTATGTTGAAACAGTATTCCAAACCTTCTTTGGCAAACTCTTTCAATATTTAAATTCCATTTTAAGTGGTGCCCACAACTTACGACTCTCCTCTGTTCTCACCAGACTACAAATGCAAAACAAATTGAATTTTAATATTCAATGTGTCAATAGCTTATGTATAGTAAATTAATCCACTGATGAACTTTTTTTTATGGTGTCACACCGCTGCGGTAATAAAAAAAAAACTCAACCTTTCGCACAATCGACCCTATGTAGCGCACTCAGAATATCAATAAGCTAACATCGCATTGCCCACAGACTCTCTCAAAGCCCACTATGCTCTAATGAATACAAGGATTGCGGAATTTTTGCCCAAAGCTCTAAAACATCCCCAGGTCATAAAAAAAGTTATGCAAGCGCGTTCTTTTACGATCCACCGATGTTCAATATTCGAAAGGTAGGCCACCCCACATAACCATTAACCTCAAGTCTTTGGGGATGATCACCGTCATCATCATCGCCGTCGTCGTCAAGTCGGTAGAAGGTTAAGTGAATCAACATCTGTTACAAGTTCTATGATAGTTTTTCACGGCACGGCAGGTTAAGCGAAATTTAGAGATTTTATTCAGGAGATGCCTCCAGAGTGGCTATAAATTGAAAATTGACTTCTAAAGAAGAAGGTAGGTAAAGAAGGTGAGAGAGAAAGAGATATAGAGTATCTTGTACACCTTATACCATCGAGTGTGTATATTAGTACTTCACACAAAACAGCGCTAAAGGGTTTCCATACCTAAGTGAATTTTTTTCAATTTTCCTTTAAATAAACATTTCAAACATCTGACGCAATGTAGCCACATCCTGTCGATTCATTTGATAAATAATTTTCCCAACTTTGCTTTGAAATGGCATTTCGTGAACCAAGACTATAGGTACAGAGCATGGCGTCCGTACATACTGATTGCATGAATAAAAATGCAAGCTCCACTATACACAAGAGGGTTTGGAGTTTCTTTCTTAAAGAAATAAAAACACAACCCTCGTTTTAAAGGAGATCATGTTATTAGATTATGTAAAACAGGGAATACCACCAACACCACCACCATCACCACACCACAGCAACTTCAATGCATTCCCAACAAGTTTGCTTCTATTTTGGTGCCGTATTTTTCAAATTCAAAGTGAATGCAATTTGGTCATTTTCCAAATGAGTTTCAGTTTTGAGATATTTTGTTATTCTCATAGTGGTGGTGGTATGTAGTAATTTAGTTTGGTTTCTGTAATCTGGTTATGGATAAGACCAGTGGAATTTTTTCAGTCAAAAGTTCATAAAAAATAGTAAAATGAGTCCAGTGTACTCGTATGCTGGTCATTGCCTTGCAGGAATTCAAATGATGCTTCCTTCTTATTGTTCAGCAATGGAGTAAGTGACTTTCTGGTTGTAACAAGGGGCTAACCAGCTTGTGGCCCGGAATCTTCAAAACATAGATGGACTTGTCTCAGACTTTCTCAAGAAATCGAAAAAGACGGCCATGCGGTAACCAAGTGCAGTTAAATGTTTCCCACTAAAAAGCGTGTTTTGAAAATCATTCAATATATCAAAGGACCAATTCGATTTGTTTAGAAAAAGTCGAAAAGGACAATATACAGTTTGGTAAGAAGCAGTTGAAGCTGAAGTATAAAAAAATATAAAGAGAGTTGCGCAACAGACCGATCAGCCTCAGGCGATTCATTCAACCATATCAGGTGAGTGAGGGTTGGAAGAAACGAGGTTTGGCGATTCCGAACGGTTAACTGAAAAAAGCTTTTCATGGCAGAGGAATTAATCTATGAGGACTTGAACAATCCTCGCGAAAGGAGACACCTATGGAACCTCAAATTTCCAAATAAGAGGCAGGACATATGCTTGGGATAGCATATGGCTACTATTACGACACTTACACCAAACAGCTGGAGGATTTTCTGGTAGAGGCCTTACAGCATCTTCACTATACTCATATTCATTCATATGCAAAATTTCTTCTTAACTTCCAACAGAATGTGAACATCCTTACATCAAAAAGAAATTATACTGTCCTAGATTTACATCTTGACATCCTCAAACCGACAAAATCTCTTAACGTGTTCAAGGAAATGTTACCCAAGTAAGTTGTAAATCATACCCAATGAATAGCGAAACAATCGCATTTCCAGTTTTAATGTGACTTTCCTTAAGGGATATCCAGTTTTTCCTAAATATGCGCTTGCACCACACTCCACACGGTCGTCATCAACACAAAGTCATTGCCAACATAACCGTCTCCATCATCATCTTCAACATCGTACCACATTGTCGCATTGTCCTTGGAAATAAATCTTTACACTCACTATAATGCAATCGCTGAACACACATTTGCTCACACCAAAAGTGTCCTTATCTGGACTTCATACTCTCTCATATATGACAATCCTTGGCGTGCGTTTCCCGAGTAATTGTTCCGGATAACATTTGTATGACGACCATAACTCAAGTGACGACAATAACTCACATTTATGCGCATTGAATTTCCTTCGCATATGTCCTTTTAACATCGTCACACTCGATATGAGTCCTGTTCGGTATCCTCAGGATGATGATATGATGCGGATGAGCATGATACGTAAAATAATAATGGGCAATAAATTAGCCCGACAAACATTGTGAACGCGCATGTGATTCTTATTTTATTAGAGAAAGACCATCTTTTTAGTTCTTTTCACATACAGTTACAGTATAACTGAAGCAATAGCAACTCCTATCAGCAAAGAATCAGTCATAGTCTATTCATCAAAGTAGGACATTTTTTCCAAAGGGTGAGTTAACGAGAAGTTAAAATTTACCAAATAAAAAAGTGTGTTTTTGCACTTTATGGGATAAGGAGAGTCGATTTCGGCTTCTCGCAAAAGAAGAACTTGTTTGTTTCCTAATTTTTCATTTTAAAATTTAGTCTGTTTTAGGAATAATGGAAAAAAAATTTCTAAGCTTCTTTGAATTTTACTTTCCAAATGTTTGGCAGAATTTGTTTGCTACGAGAATACAAGAAATAATGTAAAACAAGAAATAATGTAAAACAAGAAAATCTGAAGAAAAAAAAGGGAGTACCTGAAAGAAGGTATAGCGAAATGCTAGATCGCGTTGACTCCATACTACAACTTAACTATTTTTGTAACTTTTATTCGTAAATAATTCGAAAAAACACCACAGTTGCAGTATCTAAATCCGAGAATTGGTTTTTTACGAAAACTTACGCCTCCCATTGCTTAGAAGGCCATCTCCGCCATCTAACGTTTTTTTTTTCAACTAGTGCTTATTTCGTGAATGGTAACAATTAGCTCATGTCTGATTTGACAGATAATTGGTTTTATCCTTCCGCTGAACGAATATATGTATGTCGCTAAGTAGGCCTGCGATCAACTTAGAGAAGATGCCGATTTTGCCAAAAAAAAATCATATTTTCAGATGAAGCACATTTTGGTCTAGGTGGGTATGTAAACAAGCAAAATTGTCGCATTTGGGGAACAGAAAACCCGCACGCATACATTGAAAAGCCGATACACCCAAAGCGAGTCACTGTTTAGTGCGAGTTTTGGTCCAGAGGCATAATTCGGCCATTTTTCTTCGAAAATGAGCAAGGAGTGGCCGTTGCAGTCAATGGCGATCGTTATCGGGCCATGTTGATCGAATTTTTGTTCACAAAAATTGAAGAAGAGGATATTGGCAACATTTGGTTTCAACAAGACGGCGCTACGTGCAACACAGCCGAAGCTACACTCGATGTTTTGGTCACATTTCAGTCAACCACTCCGTCAATGGCAGTGTTAACGGACATGTAAGATCTAGTTGGGAATGATACCTGTGTCCCCGCCCGCAACTGGAATAATAGCGCCCACCGCAAAAGGGCTGAAAGACTGTAGTTGCTCAAGCAAAGCTTAGAAAATCTTTGGGATTCCTTTAACGGGACAGAGAATGAAAGGAAAAATAAACTCGCTCCAGTTAACCTACCAATACTTCACGAAAGTATATATGAATCGGTGATTGTTAAAACAACATAAGTGAAATTTTTATTTTTTTGTAGGAGAGACAAAAATGTTTCGTTTTCTACCCATAAGCAATGAAAATACGCAAAAATAATAATAAAAATAATAATTATTAAAAGTAACAGATTATTAAAAATAGTTATTTTTGCGTATTTTCATTGCTTATGGGTAGAAAACACAACATTTTTGTCTCTCCTACAAAAAAATAAAAATTTCACTTATGTTGTTTTAACAATCACCGAGGAAGAGATTAAGAAGTGTACTAGAGCGTTAAAAGGGACATCGGATTCAGTGCCGTAACTAGGGCGGTGCCAGCGGTGCCCAGGCACAGTGCGCATCCCCTTGAGGGGCGCAGAAATGACCAGACTAGTATCTAAAGGGTCCGCCAAATTTTTTTTTTTAGTTAAAATGCTAAAAAAACTGCTGAATATTTTCTCATATTTCTTTTTTTATTTGAAAGTACAATCCTTCCGGTTGATAACAGAAAATAATTTCATTCAAATGGCTGCCTCGGCTGGCCATGCAATAGCATACACGATCGGTCCAATTTTTAAGCACTTTATCGATTGTGTGCAGATGTATTTTACAAATGGCTTCACGAATAATGTCCTTTAAAGTGTCAATTGTCTCTGGCTTGTCGGCGTAACACTTATTTTTTACGGCACCCCACAAATAAAAGTCCAACGGTGTTAAATCGCAGCTCCGAGGTGGCCAAGCGACATCAGCTCTGCGGCTGATAAAGCGATCTTCAAAAACAGGGCGCAAAACATCGAGTGTAGCCTCGGCTGTGTGGCACGCAGCACCATCCTGTTGGAACCAAATGTTGCCAATATCCTCCTCTTCTATTTTTGTGAACAAAAATTCGTTCAACATGACACCATTGACTGTAACGGCCACTCCTTGCTCATTTTCGAAGAAAAATTATGCCTCTGGACCAAAATCCCAACCAAACAGTGACTCGTTTTGGGTGTATCGGCTTTTCACTGTAAGCGTGAGTTATAGAATTGATCCCCAATTCTATTAACAAAGAAGTACCAAGCATATTTGCTTGAGTAAACTTAAACCAATTAACAAATACTATAAAATCCTAAACAAAGAAATGCTATAAAATCCTAAACAAAGAAATGCTATAAAATCCGAAACAAAGAAATGCACTTTGCATTTCTAAACCAAATTAATCGACACCAAGAGGGATGTCATAAAAATATTAATGTAAAGTAAACAAAGAACATAATTGTATTTTGTATCGTCACCAAAGATGAGAGTTCCATATGTATGTATAAGTGGAGTTGCTGCTTATGCACATCTTTCTGATATAAAAGAGGTTTCTTAGAATTAAGCAGATCAGTCTAGTTTTGTGTATCAGTCTTGTGTAGTTCTTTAAGCGAAGATCAATTTAAATAAAATTAATCTAAAATTGAAACCAAGTTTTTCTCTTTCTATATTTTTTTATCCCGGAGGAGTAAAAAGAATAAAATTCGTGCGGATTTTGTGTGGCCCAGATGCGACAATTTTGCTTGTTTACATACGCTGACGGTGCTTCTCTTTTTCCAAAATCCGTACGCAATTTTCGCACACATTCTGCAGCATTACCATGATTTTCAAAGTAATGTCGCAATATTTCCCAGCGTTGTTCAAGCGTATACACAACAATATTCGTTCAGCGGAAGGATAAAACAAATTATCCGCCAAATCAGACATGAACTAAGTGTTACCATTCACGAAATAAGCACTACTTGAAAAAAAAAAACGTTAGATGGCCGACCCTTTACAGGCTGCCTCCACCTGCAATAATTTTTGTTATGACGACTCGACATGGAGGCGGGTCATTTGATGTTATGTCGTGTGTTATGTTTTTTAAGGTTATAATATGAGCAACCGATACGAACCGACACTGATAAGAGACGAAAAATTATGAGAAAAAATGACATTTTCCAATAACACGCACAAAAAACAAGGCATCTTTCAAAAGTTGATGTTAAGCTTTCTTCTACGTTACATCCCAAATTATTTCAAAAAACTTTGCGGTTTAGATTTCAACAGCCACACATCTAGCATCTACTAAATACATCCTCATCAGTGTTATTTACACATTTCTCACACACACTTCGTCCTACTAAAAGGGAATTTATATTAAAAAAAAACTATACTCTTCTCTCAGATATTTCAGTTTAACAGATGTGTTCTTCATCACAGTATTACACTGTGAAGTATTCGTTGCCTTAGTGCCTGTCCAGACGGGTTATTTCAATAACGTTATGCTGTTAACGCTAGGTGTCTACACGTTGTTATAATTCCTCGCACAAGTTCTCCATTTTGTGTTGGAAAGTGTATTAAAAAAAGCATAACGTTATGAGTATAACCCGTCTGGACACGCCAAGTGTACTGCTTAGGCAGATAAATCTGATTTCGTTTTGCGCATCCAACTCTTTCTTCCTCACCCCTTTTGCCCAGAAACGACCGATATAACGTTATTGGAATAACACGTGTGGACAGGGACTTATGAAATATTCGTTTCATTGTAGACGATTCGTTGCCTTAGACACTATGTGCACAAGTTCATACTCATACACATATTGGGGGCGTTCGAGAATCGTATCCGGATAGCTAGTTGTTGTTGTTTACGTGTTAAACTTTTAGCAGAGTCACACACCCATTTCAACTAAAAAGCTATCTAAAGGTATCCGAGTATTTTTGGTATACCTTTCTATTCAAGTGATCAGCTGATAAAAAATTTCTTTTTATTTCTTTTCATGTTGATTTTTTATTTTGGTGTGCATTTATTTCAGCATAAGAGTCTTTTAAAACGCATGGGAAATCGAAAAAAATAAGTAATAATCGTCTAGCAATGATATTTTGAATGCTTTTCTATTTTCAAAAGTCGAATTTTAATATTTCACAGCTGTTGTCTGCAGCAATCTGGAAAAAGATATCTGGATCGTTTCAAAAAGGTATTCAAGATACGGCTATCCGAGATAGGCTATCCGATAGGTTCTCAAGGACATGGCTTCTGAACTTATCAAGGGACTGCCAGATACAAAGTATTCGCGAGACTGTAGACATTGTTTTCGAAAAGGCAAAAAGAATTTGTGAACAATGTGACATTGAAGACAATTTTCCTGAAAAGCGACGAAAGCTAGTAAAAAGACAAGATTTAAGTGAAAGTTCAGACACCGGCTACGACATTACTCAGCAACTAAGTTTCAAAATTCAGATAAATGAAGCAATAGACAGAATTATTTCTGAATTAAAATGGCGATTCGAAAAACTACGCGATATACAAAACTCTTTCGGTTTTTTGACCTTTTACAACACATTAATACATATTCGGTTGAAGATCTAAAAAAACATGCAGCTGATCTGAGTATCAAATATTCTGCACATATAAATTTTGGCCCGATATAGAAACTTTGAAGAGTCAAGTTGAAGCGACTACATTATTTGATAAATGTGAATGTCAGTCAAGTATGGGTCTTCTCAGCTGTAGTGGAACTGGATTTAAAGGAAATGTTTCCCAATCTAGTAGTCGCTATAAAGATATTTTTAACGATGCCAGTGACTGTAGTTTCTTGCGAGAGATCGTTCAGTAAGCTCAAATTAATAAAAACTTACCTCCGCTCGACAATGGGTCAAGAAAGATTGTCTGGCCTAGCGATTTTGTCGATAGAACGCGACATAGCACGGCTCCTGTCATATGAAAATGTAATCAAGGACGCAATGAGAAAAGTGCGGAAAGTAAATCTTTAAGCAATCTAAAAGTAAGGACAGCCTTGGGTTACTATCAAGTACTTTGCTTCATTTTGAGCAAAAATTTTTTAATAAACAGTTATCTTAAACAAATATACTAAGTAGCTACTTATATACTTCGGTAAACAATAAAAAGATAGATTTATTTGTACGCACATTTTTCCATTTTATTCTCAGAGCCTGGTTAGAACATTTTTCAGGGGCGCAGTTTTGAAAGCTCGCACCGGGCGCATAAGAGGCTAGTTACGGCACTGATCGGATTCTTTTCATGTGAAACAGCCTGCAGCAAGCTCACTACCTGAAAGGAAGACAGACAGAGAATGGAGGAGACATAAGCAACGCAATAATCAGCTTTTCAGGTAAAACAGCCCGCAGTAAGGTTGCTTTCTAAAAGGAAAAGATTTAATGTACCTTCAAAACACTCATGCTTATTTTGACAATCTATTTCGATAGAAAGTTAGTCGAATTCGAAAGAAGTGCTTTTTAAATCTCGAACGATTCGAAAGTTTACATGTTAACGTTTTGACTTAATTAACGTTTTATTCAACGGCTTGATGGTGAAGTAGATGAAGAAGACATCCAAGTGTATTCTCATCTTTAGGATCAGTTGTCAGTTTTGAACGAGTGAATTATCAGATAAAGTAAGACGAAATTCATCATTAACTGCAACATCTGCCAAGCTTCCGGAAATCGAAATTTCCAAATTTGACATTAGTTATTTTAATTGGGTGCAATTTTTGATTTATATTCACAAATGATTCTAATACCAACCAATTGCCCCAAACAGAGAAAGTGTTCTTATCAAAAACTTGTGTCCAACATTTTCAACAACCATAAGTTAGTATGGAATACTCTAGTCTCTAGTGGATAGATTCAACAACAAGAGATTGCTACTTACTGCATGATAACTATGCTACTACAGAACTCCATTGCCGTAAAGATTTCAAAAGGCTTCATAAAAAAAAAACAACTAAGGAAGATATCAATTAACAACCTTGAATACGATACTGGTGGATAGAATCCGCTCATTGTTCATCTATTGCTCAAAAAGACACCAGCATGATGTTTATGGAATCATTCTGGTCGCAGCGGTGGTCCATCATTGTCCCAGTAACAGTCAGTCTCTAATGATTTTTATATTAGATTAGATTTTATTCTTTAATGAAATTTGTCGAAATTGTCAGACACTTTTCTAACTCTTTTGAGTCGGTCGGATGCAAAAGCTGCAATGGCAAAAACAATACATTTTTGTATCAAAAAAATAAAGAAAATAAAGTTTTTTATGAAAGCTCAAATGATACGAATTCTAAAGAAAAATGGGATGAACGGCTGTCAAAGCATTGTATAAAGTCAAGAGAGTCAGAAGAGATTTTCAGCAAAAGCATACAAATGTTGAAGATTCATTGTATCCGAATATCTAATCGAGAAGGCGCTTTTCATGGCAATGAATCTACTATCGGAGGACTTGTCGATTCCTCGCGAAAGGCGATACTCCCATTCTTGTATTTTAAATAAGTCCAAAGAATATTTAATTTTCCAGTTGTAGTAAATTTTTTAATGTCCGGTTCAAGTTCAGATAACTTGATTGTTAGGTTTGAAAAAATTTATGTACGAACAGAAGCTGTATAGTTTTGTAGGGAGATATTCCCTTTTTTTAAAAACTCAGATTCAAGTGGATTTTTTTTTCTATTGGAAGATTTTAAAATATACCAGCTGGAGTACTTAGACCTGAATACCGGTTCATTGTACTACCAGTTATAGCTTTCCAGCAGGACAAAAAGCAGGATATTCACCGCGGTATCCTCATCAGGATACATTTTCAGTTTCAGGATAAATATGAAGAAATATGAAGGATTTGCCTTCTGCGCCTTCAAGCTTAGCCATAACGTGTTCATCAAATAACATTGAATGGCTTAAGATTGAACTGGAAGTACTGAGCTTACCATTGAATTTTCAAGAAGGTATATATCAATTAAGAAAGACTCTTCTTGAATCTCCCGGAACACACATTTTTCTACTTTGATGAACTGGAAATATATAGGTAATGAAAGTGCGACAAGCCTCGGGTTCAGACAGAGATTATTTAATAAAGGGCTCTATAAGTAATAGACAATAGTGTCTACACTTGGCTTCATTGTCAAGAACCTTTTAATTTTACTCGTATGGAAAAGTTATATAGACAAACTTCTTGTACCACCAGAATTTAAAGGGTTGCCCAACTGGTGGGTTTATCATAGAAAGATTGTGGACAGATTCTAATCTACGATTGCTCAAAGACCGCACTTTAAGATCTTGATTCTATTTTTGTTGGAAATTCCTCAATAAGCTTAAGCCATTAGAAATTTTATTATGATTTCGAATCGATTATGACTTCTAATAAATTAATTTGGTCTAACATCTCTGAAAAAGTTCTGTTGGTGGATAGCTCAACGAATCTTCCTGTGTTCTGTACGACAACTCCTGATTTACTCCATCTCAGTAAAACAGAATTTTTATAAATTAAAAAAAAAAAATTGTAAACATTAAACCAAATCAATCACCAAAGTTAACAAATCATTTAGATTGAACCGAAAGCAAATCAGCCCTATACTATAATTCGAATGGTCAAAAATTCTGATTCACTCGGTAATTTCATTCAATATTCTTCAAATCATTTTCTTTTATCAAATTAATTTTTAATTTGAATAACAATTTGTTATAAAGCATTTTAAGAGCCAAATATATTTGATTGTTTATACCACAAACCAAAAGAAATGTTCTTATTCCTGTGCCCTGTTTGTGTTTGACCTCGTTCAGAAACATGAAGAGTTTTCAATTGAATACGCTAAGCTCACATGCAGAGAATTTTTAAATCAAATCATCAACCAACAAGCAACAATGCACGCAACATTTAACCTGCAAACTACGATGGCCCCAAAACAAGAAAGAAGAATTCATGTCTGCGGACCATACTCCAACAACATAAAAATAAATCTCCGAGCCACATTACCATTTAAAAAGAGAATAAGAAGAGGAAGAAGGAGATGATGAAAAAACTTATAATACAAAAATGGGTTCTTGGAAGCTCCGAAATCAAAAACAAGTCATTCAATTTCGCATTGGCTGTGTCATAAATTACACAAATCTACCAACCATGCCAAGGATCAACTGAAATAAAAGGACGAATGTCAAAAATAAAGTTGCCAACCAAAGAAGGACATTATGATATATTCAATGGATTGTGTCGCATGAGCCAACTGCAAATTTATGGAAAATCTATTTTAACAGAAGCAGAAAAAGCAAATGGAGAGATGTCATCTGCCCGTCCTTCTCCCGATTCTCCACATACAAGAACATAACCAACTCAGTAGACAAGAGATTTATTTAGAATCTTTCGAGAGGAGAAAAAAAGACAGAAAGAGGAAAGAGAAACCGTCCAAAAAATCCTGACATAAGCAGCCATTGACGGGAAATTTATTCTTGCGTTTCTGTGTAGTTAGTGTCCTTTTAGCCCGCATATTTATGTACATTACCCCCGTTCCATGGATCCGAAGATTATACGTCTTAACGTTTTGTTTGGACAACCAACGCGAAGTCACTACCATCTCTTTCCTTCGCACTGGCTCTCTCTATCTAGCTCTGTTTATGTATATCTCGTTTTCTCTCGTCCTAAGGCACGTCTTGAAAACTACAATTTTTGATTGCACGAAACTGAATAGAAGACAGCAGACGACAAAAAGGACGAATATATTTCGTCCTCCATCATAAAAATGCTGGGCATTTATGTTATTTGCTATAGTGTACTCTGTACTAGTATACTGCTACTGCTATTCCAATGCGGCTGTCCATCCATTTGGATGATGGTTGTCCTTTCCATTAGTTTTGTTGTTTTGTGTTTACTGCCAGGACACACTAATGTGTCCTAAATCTTTTGTACTATAGAAGGACAATTTCAGTGCTGGTTATCTTCTTTGCCAAGGATATGTGTACACGAATAAATCCTTGTAGAATGCTCATCATCTTTTATGTCCTGAGACTAGGATACATGTACATAAGTTTCATTCGCTTCAAAGTGATTGGAGGAACATCGTGCCCAAGCCCACCAGCATCATCACCACCCATAATCATCGTCCTTGTCGTTGTTTACTCGAAGTGACATAAATATTTCGAACGGGTGACATTTACGACCGCAAAGCGGTTAAGGACTCTATGCGTTGCGCCGCCATGTTGACAGCGTGAAGCTTCTTTTTTTCTTTTCGTATCCTGTTTGGTATGTCTGATTTATTTGTCAGTTGTGTTGTCAGCAAAATGTCCTTCTTCTTCCTCTTCTTCTTCTTCCATAGGGGAACTTGCGGATTCTTGTTCTTGTTCTTGTGCTAGAGATGGAGCTGGAACTGGATGTGGAGTCTCTCAAAAGAAAACGGATACATCCTTCGCCATAATCCTAGTTGAGTGAAGTGTTATGGTACGTTGGACTTGAACTTTCCGCACCCACCCATATAGTGAATGGCGTGGCTGTCGTGTCTGCTTTTTGCAGGACATTTACGGCGCGTTCTGTTGTGCTTCACATCCTTGCGTTCAGTGACGCCTTCGAAACTGCTAACTTCTCGCATATATCACTCTAGTATATCATGGCCCACACAAACATTCATACAGAGATCTTCGTCTATACTTAGGGTCGTTGAAGATGATATTTATGTCCTGGGGAGTCGGGGTACTCGGAATAAAAGTAAAGATCTACTTATATGCCATGTGGTTTATGGATTCAAGTATTTGACATATTTAAGGATGTGAAGGATCCTAGAAGAGCCCAACAAAATACAAGACTTTGGGAAAGTTTTCCTTGCTTGTGCCTTTCAATCTAACGCGACAGCGCAAATTATGACGAAGGCTTCTCCTATTTCTTGGCGCTGCTCTTGCAAACTGGAAAGGACTTTTCCCATTGTCGTTTGTTATAAACGGAACAATTTTCCCTTCAGCAGAGCTCATAAATAAATGTGGAAGTCCCTATATGGCTTGCTGTGGGTGGTAGAGATCCTTAAAGGTTGTTAATATTGTTTATTATTAGAGTCGTTGTGGGGTTATGGGTTGGGTATTAATTTTGGTGTTTTTTTTTTCCTCATATTTATTTTGCTTTATCTCCTCTGCAGTGCTATCCCTCGTTTTTATTGTTTTGGTGAGCTATTCATTTGTTTATAAAGTTTAATTTCTGCTCTTCAAATTTATGACTCAAAATGAAAAACAAAAAAATGCTCGTAATTGATATTGACTCTGCACATTGGAGCTGCTCAATTTCGGGGGCCAACGGAAAGTTATTTTCTTTTAGAGGAAAGTAAAGTAAGAGTAGTAATGGAAGTGATGTTCTTCTCTTTTTCCTTATATTTTTTTTTTATATTCACAAAGCTTTGAAAGGAATATAATTTTTGAGAGCAGCAGTCACAGGATCAGGTTGTGGTCGGTGGTAATATTTTTAAGAGCGTTTGCATATAAGCAAATATTAAGTCAATTAGCGTCCCATATTTTACAAATATAAAATTACAGCTTTGCTTGCCAAGACGATGTGCGTAATGCCGATCAAGAAGTTCAGGAATCAAAATGAGTTAAGCATGCGCAGTTTTTCCAGTGATTAAATTTGAATTGATAAAATTGAAATACCTACTTCATGTTTGACTGCCATAGTGAGGCCTTTCATGAGGAATTTACATAACCTATGAAAAGTGCTTTCTAATTTCGCCGTTCAGAATCGACTTAAACTTGACTCATTCCCGGCTGAGTCACATATGCCTCACTCAAAAAACAAAGCTTACCTAGCACCCCCTCTTATGGACAATTTATGATCCTTTTTTGTTGTAAATGTCGTAAAAGTAAGTCATTCGATGGGGTCAGCCAAATTTTTTTCATTAAAGTTAATCAACGGCATTCCGATTTAAGAACTTCAAAATACGTTAGGCCATGCGGTTTTCATAGCTTTGGAATTAAGGATTTTGATCTTATCTGAGCTGGTTATTAAATAAATTTAACAAGTCTACTATATGCTCGGTGGCACTGTTGGAGGGGGTGTTCATGTTAAGGCTTTCTTTTCAGAACTCTACGCAACTAACACCGACATTGATCGTGCTGGAAAGAATACACGCCTTTTCGATTAAGATCAATGATCATGTTCATATAGTACTTTCTTTTTCTTTCCAATTCGTGTGATCCAACTTAACCGCTGTACAACTGGAAAATGGCGACAATCAGGGTGGTCACTCCGTAACTTTGTAACGAAGTTACAAATGCACACCCTACCGCCAGCCAATACACATACCATTGTTGTCACATGATATTTTTCACTCGCGCCATAGAACTCACACGCACTAGCTGTAGATAACTTTATGAGGCAACCTGACAAATACGAGAAAGGAGAAGCCAGCCCGTGTTGAAAAGTACCAATCTCGTGTACAGGCTACTTCCACTAGAGGAAAACCAGGGGAACGTAGTGTGCCCAGAGATTACCAATTTTAAGCAAGGTCTCCTTGGAGTTCCTAGCACAAACCCCCCCCCCCCCCCCCCCCCCCCACTATCCTCTTAAGGACTTTTGGGTTTTATTTTGCCGGCTATAAGCCGTTGATGCCAGGTTTCCTGTTGATGCCAGATTTTGTCTGTCGATGCCAGTATTTTTACTGTTGATGCCAGGTTTCCTGTTGATGCCAGATTTTGTCTGTTGATGCCAGTATTTTTACTGTTGATGCCAGGATCTTCCTGTCGATGCTAGATTTTGTCTGTTGATGCCAGTATTTTTACTGTTGATGCCAGGTTTCCTGTTGATGCCAGATTTTGTATGTTGATGCCAGTATTTTTACTGTGGATGCCAGGTTTCCTCTTGATGCCAGCGATTAAAGTACTTGATGACCGTGATGCCAGCATAGGAGTAAGGATCTACCAGCGTTGGAACCAACACCAGAATTAGTGATAAGAATTAAGGAATATTATATTAGATTAGCTTTAAGACCAATAAAAGGATTGGACCTTCTTCATAACCGAAGTTTTAGGTGTTTTCTTTGGTCGACCCTGGACCCGACGAGCATACCCCAGCTCTAGAGAAAAAAGCACATCACAACTTCCACACACGATCATCGTTCGTTCGTCTATCTTCGACGATAACGAACAAAAGGTGCTTTCTGTAACTTTACTTTCGTGTCGCTCTATTCTCGTCTATCGTTAAAAATGTGTCATCAAAGTTTTTTTTACGAAACTTATCTTGTCATCAAAGATGGCGCCAAAGGTGGCATTTCTGTCTTGAAATGGTGAAGAAAAAAAAAATAAATGAGTCATTACAGGTAGAGAAATATTTATCGAACATTTATCATGTAAATGTTTCTTTGATTCAAACGCAACCGAGGAATGTCATCTGAGCCACACCTCATCATGCGGAACCTTTCATTAAAAAAAGTTCAAGCAAGTTAAGGCGTTTTTAATAGTTTTCAGGACTGCTTCTTTGGAAAAGTTTTGACTTAAGATTCTCGACAAATCGCGTGGACTTGAAGAGTAGATTCGGTCATAGTGAAGTCTTAGGGAGAAAAAAAGTTGATTCAGATTGAAAGTGTAAATTCTTATAAAGGTATCTGAAATGCAAACCAAAACTAATTTCTTTCCAACCTTTTTGGGATTTTCGCAGTGATGGGTTAAGTTAAGAATGGTTAGATATGGCTGCCAGGATACGGAGGGCGACACACAAAAACCACAGAGGGTCTTTTGTGATACCACTGATACTAGAAGGTCCCCTCTCTAGTCCCCATCTAGTGGGTTAGAGAGTTAATCACCCTCTATTCGAACCTGTAGGTACTAACAGGTTAATTACTTTAAGAATAAAAAACGGCGATAACACGGTTAAGAAGGTACCTTTATAGACAATTGAAACATTCAATAATATTTTCAGATTTGCAAGTGCTCTCTCTCACTATCCCTCTGAGGAAGCTTCAGATTTTCATCACTCCATAGTTTTCGTGAGGCACAATAAGTCTTCTGAACTATGCCAGCCACACTTTAACCCCACTCATCAGCTTCAAGCTTCAATCTTGAGCAAAACCTTCATCAACGTCACCTCATCGTTGACAGGGAATTAAACTTCAAGACTACGTCCCTTCATACGTTCACTAGTATTCTAATGAAATCACATTAAAGACGCACAATAATAATTATCATAATTTTCTCACCTCTGTCTGATTATAAAAGTCATCATCTCGAAGATAAATCACACGCATTTAATACACGGCCAAATGCTACCTTGGGTTTATACCCTCAGCCAAATATTCACCCAACTACCCCATCACACTCATCATCATAATCATCAACAGCAACAACAAAAACAACAACAGCCATCACCGCACCTTAACCGCTATATATGCGGCTTTTTGCCTGTGCCTGTGTTCCTGAGCCTTCGTCTTCATCTTCATCTACCCATCAAAACATCTTATTACCATATTATGACAGCCCGGTTGCCATCACTGAAGATTAAGTCAAAATCTGTCAGATGAAATTAAGTCACACACACGAGTATACAAACGTCCGTCGCAATGCAACATGGGATGATAAAACAAGGATTTGCTTGCTCCGTCAAAGCGTCGAATATAAGGAGCACCGTGTTGACACGTAATGTCCCGAATTCTCTGCCTCTGAATTGGCGCATTTAAGGTGTAAACAGTTTTGCGGAGTAAATATAATTTGTCACCGAACGAACGACAATGAGACGTATGTGAACTATTTGACTTAGAAGACAACACCAACACACACGCACTCACGCATATACATTCACACATCTCGTATACCTACTAATAGATGGAGGGATAATAACCAAAATGTTATTCAAACAACAGCAGCATCAACCTCAAGGGAGAAAACTATATGGGGCTCGTAAACTTGCCGACATCGATAACAGGTTTCTTTCAACACCTTTGGCAAATCTGTTTCAACACCTCGCATCGCAAAGCAGGGAAAGCGAATTGTATATGTTTGTATGTGTATGAACGTGTGTGTGTGTGTGTGTGTATCTGTGTCTGTTATCCTGACATATTCACCTTAGCCGACATTTCATCGTTAATTTTGTGTAATGCGTTGATGATGCTATTTTAAGGGGATATATGAGGTTGATGGCGCTCGAGGTAATCCTTTTGAATAGAATGCGTAAGACAGGCGATTACAGTGGGGTGGAAAATCATAGCCCACTTAGGAGCCAGAATGTTATTTTGAGCAGATGGACTGCGATTCTTTTTTGCGTTTAATTATTGTACACTGCTCGCTGACTCTGATAACTTTGGCAAGATTCATTAGAACTAAATGGAGTCTTAGTCTTTGCAATAAGGACTTCGAATGACAATTCCACGAATTGCTTAGGACCAAGTTTAAGCAACAAATCGACTTAAATAATAAGACTGTTCAACAAATTTACCTTTTTTTTGTTTTTGTGTGTACTTCACGAAATAAGATGCAAATGATACATACTTAATGAATACTTACAAATTTCGCGTAACAGAGAAGAAATTTGCACGAAGTGAGTGCAAATCGTATACTCGAATGTTAAGGTCAACCGCCTGCAGCCCCTTTGAAAAAATTCGCTTTCTATTTACTCACGAACTAAATTACTGACAGACCCTAATGATGGTAAAGATGGGACGGTTGCTTTAAGTAGCTTTACTTTGTAATAATTTGTTGGATTGACACGAACTTTCACTAGGGCTGCCTTTGCATGTACATATGTAGATCTCCATCTAGGTATACCTGGTCGTTTTGTCAAATATGAGGTTTGTCTACCCAATCGGCTCCCTCCCTAATTTATATCGTTAAAAACTTTCAACTACACGCACCATTGGTATTCAGTCTTCATGATCTAGCTACTTAAACCATCCTTGGATGGGATTGTTTTGTGACAAGGTCTACGTACAGAACAAATAAACTGCTTTTATTACTCCGTCAATAAATTATGTTTCCTGTGCTTGTTTAAAATGAGGGTTGGTTAATCATACGTGGACCCTTTCTTTACGATATACCAACTGAACGTTCCTGAAACTGGGTAAGGGTATATGCTACCATATAACTGGACGGGACTGAAAACTATTTTGTTATGAGTCCCTTTTGTTTTTCTCGATAGGGCTTAAGTTCCCAAATGCTTAAGCCAATAGCGACTCTAAAAGATTTTATATTCAAAGTCTCACCTTTGGCGAATGTTGTTTCCATATAAGTGCGCAATGTTTGGCTTGGTTGTTGAAAACTACCTTTCAAGCACTCCACAGATGTATCGTAAGTTAAATTCCCTCAAATTTTGAAGAAACAGCCACCATTCCCCAAATTCATCTTGTATCAGTTACTGGGTGAACACAACTAGCTTCAGTCGCATATTGAGCCGCAGCTACGGCTTTAGTTGCTGGTATGAATCATTGTTTTCACCCAGGTAATGGTCATGGTATGATAAAATTTTGAAACGCTGTCTTCACTTTCGGAAAACGCAAACAAATAAAAAACAAAATAAACTATGCAGGCTAGCCCTGAACACAATCGAAAGATGCAAGGAACCTACGTTTTTCTGATGGCGGCCGCAATTGGCAAGGTGAGGAAACATTTATCATGAAACTATCGGGAACGGACCAAAGTACATCAAAAAGCATGCCTAGCCATTAAACTACAAGCGTACACGGCTTTTATATCTAAATGAGCATAGGTGTTCAAAGTCTTGAGTTTTCTCTGATACAATGTATAGATTTAGTCTGATGACTACATAGATGATAGATATTTATTTAAGCTCCACCAGTAGCAAACATAACATTAGGTAGCGACAGTAATCAAAATGTTCAGTCATGCTGAACTTTGGAGATATCTGTCGTTGCTTATGCTGATTTAGTTGTGGTTGAACAAATATCTTTTCCGTTGGAAAATTTTAAAATACCAGCTGGAGCACTCAGACATAAATACCGATCCACTACTATCAGATAGCACCCATCTTTTATTATTGCTTTCCAGATGTTCGGAGAAAAGCCAAAAGACGCTGCCATGATAAGGAACCAGCTCTAACCACGTCTGCGCTTAGTATCTGTGACCTTAGAGAAAAAGCAGGACATTTACAGAGGAAGTGCTCTGCGGTGTCCTCATCTTCTCCACAAGATTTACGGAGCGTGGTATCACTTAAGCCCAACACGTTTAAATGCTTGGAAAAAGAGAAGTGCCCGCTGCAAACGCCAATAAGCTTTCTACAGTCTTTTCTGCTACGAGATATCGAAAATGTTGCAGTCTTCTTATAGTTACGTTGGGGAGCATACGTTTGGTCTGTCAGCATGTTTTGACTCTACTGTGGCTGTAAAGTATGCATCTACTTTTTTGTGGATCTAACAGACAGTACTCAACTTCGATCCTGATTCATATTTTACTTTGATCATAATTTGGAGACACGTAAGCTCCATTCTTTTCGTGGATCTAACAGGCGTACTTTGAATCATTTCACTCATTACCTTCTGACAACTTAATGCAGGGATTGCAACCATTGCGCACCTAGTAGAGTGAAGTTGATTGCTTCAATCTTCTTCAGAAGTCTTGCACCTTCTCTCGGTTAAAGCTTTCGCACCTTCTTTCTGGTGGTAGCTTGTTAAGCACCTTCCCTCTGGTAATGTTTGTTTGTAGAGCCTTGAGCTTTTCGATGATATTTTTATGAATCCTCAAAAGCATCCTCTGCACCTTTCCTCCATGAACGTAGAGTTCTTATGACCTATACTTTTATATTAGGTATCTGTGATAAGAGAATGTTTCCTGACTTCGTCGGCCTAAGCACATTCGGATTCAAGGCTTCTCGGATGAAGTGGACTCTAATTTTGGCTTGATGACATAGCTGCCATTAGTCTTCTATATTCATATCAATTAATTAATAAACAGGGAGGTGCACTAAAGCTCGGGAAGCTTCGGAGCGTTAGACAATTCAAGAGCCTTCAATGTTATGCCAACTCCGAATGGCAAGCTAAGAGAACGTTGTGCATTTATTCTATGAAAACCTGCCAAATCTTTAAAAAAAGCGAAATACTTGGAAAAATAATGTTCTGTTTCTGGTGTTCGAAAACCGAACTCCAACGTAACAGGTATACATGCTAGCCATTACGGCACGGCCACCACGGCTCTATATTAATAAACATACAAATTTTCATAGTTCCAAAGATCCTCCATTAGCAAAGGACTGTCACATCCAACTGAAATCATCTCAGGAGGGATTTTCTTGTTAAAGTTTCTTATATGCACAGAAATTCAAATCAAGTAAGATCTAATAGCAGAAGGCCACTGTAAATATCGAGACACGCAAGGTCGAGTATCTTGCAACTATAATTCTCCTGATCCTAGATCGACGTTGGTGAAAGTGTTACCAAGTAATATTTAGTTTGGAGCCGAAAATAGTAGAAGAACTCGCAGAGTTGAACGGTGGCATGAACCTAGTCAGAAAACTGTAAATCATCGGTTTCGCCGAAAATACTCGTATTTCATGATTTTTGAGATTGATCTTAAAACACTTACCGCCGTATTAATAAACGCGGAATAGCTGGGTTAAGCCTTATTCCATTGAAAATGGTATAGCATTTTCCACTTAATCCATGGAATAGGGCTTAACCCAGCTATTCCGCGTTTATTAATACGGCGGTTAAGGACTACGTAATGGACCATTCAGTTATAGCCAAGAATTCCAACCAAAGGCCTATCATTTACGTACAAGTACACCAGGTTTGTTGAGGTCTTTTCTAACTTGCACCCCAAATATGGTGAGGCCTTCTTTCCTAGATGGTGTAGAACCAAAGAAAAGAAATAAGTTTGCTGTTGTTTATATCGACTCTAGGCGGTTCTCTGAAATAACATTTCCTTTTTCTTTTTAACAAGGAAATTGAATTGTCCGGGCAGTACTACGACGTCGTTCAAGCTCTACATTCATAAATTAACTTCCTTGAGACATATCAAAAAGGGCGTAGGCTGAAGAATCTTCCTGTCAAAGTGGCATTGCAGGTAGCCACAGTATCGAGCGTTCTTTTCTTCTTTTTTCTCTTTCCTTCTCTCCCATTTAGCTACGTGGTACTAGTGATCCGCTTGTGGGGTACCCGTTGCGATCGTTGACAGCACTCAGTCTTAGTCTCAGTATCAGTCTAGAAAGAGCTTTCCTAGTGATTCTTTCTTATGCTGAATAAATAGCTCCATTCTCATCTGACAACTTCAAATTTATATTTGCTGAACAACCGTGAATGGTGCACCCACTTTACACAGCTTCAATGTTACTTTTTTTAATAAAAGTATTCGACTAAGAATTTGAGTAACTTTACTTTTGAACCATACTGTTGCTTGTTAGAAAAATTATGCTCCCATTAAGTTGGATGAACGCACCAAAGAAGAACACCCCAACCAACACTAACAACCCATGTTATAATAGTTGTAATAGTTTACCTCGTTTCTGATGGCACGTTAAAAAGGGTTGATTTATGTCCTTGTTTACCCAAGTCACCTTTCTGAGTCCTTCCATTTCCATGCCATAGTCTTCATGAACATTCTCCCAGATGCGTATAAACACATCCCAATCTCGGTGATGACTTGGCATTAATATTCATTGCGTTGGACTATGATTTTATGGGATGCTACTCACATTGATTTGATGATTGAGTCCGTTTTTCCAGATTGTTGAGTTAACCCCAAGCGATTTGACACAGGACATTCCATTCCTGCTACGTATCAAGAATTTAATTTGAATTGATTCGAAGAGGGATTCGCAAGGTATACGCAGATACACCAGTCGTCAAAGGATGATTATTCTCAATTACAGTACCTTTCTTTCTCCCCAAAAAATTCGTTACCATGACGTTTGCCAAAATTCGCGACTTTCTCTAAAGGTAAGTGTATGTCTCAAAAGAACTTAAAGTGTGGCAGTATCTTGCTGTGCTTCTGTGTGAATGTTTTGAATTGACATATTTATGCCACCTAATTAGCATAATATGTAAATGTTATCATCATCAGTTTAGGGAAGTTTTTGTTTCTTGTATTTTTATTTTGTTTCTTCTTTTTATATGGCAGTTTAGTTTAAAATGGAATTGGTAAGGAATTCGGCTAGAGGGTCTAAAAAGAGGACGAGTTTTCTCTCAAACTCATCTTTACCTTTCTTCTTAGTGGCAATTTGATGGAGGAATGATGTTATGGGTTGCCACAACTGTATAACTGGATAAAATCAAACATTCTAATGCAAAGGGCGTCGTTTATCTAGACAACGACCAACACAAAACAGGACACACAAACATTTTTGGATACCTACAATCCAAAGTGAAGAGTTTACAAACACGCTCCTGCTTGCCTCTGTGTACCCTTTAGCCTGCGGTGTCCTGAAGAAATCCATTGAAATGAAAAGCGATTATTGTGTCAAATAAAATAGAAGAATAATAGCATCAGAGGAAGGAAATTGTTGTGCCAAAAAAAAAAAAATACACAGCCTACTTGTAAAATTGAAGGAGAGACGAAAAGGGACATTTGAGATGTGGCTTCAATTAAATGTCAGTTTATTTTTACATTAATGCCTGGAACAGGTATTTTACCACACCCACACACCGTGCTGGCGCGTTTTACGAGCGGCAGTTTTCTATGCTAATTTGAACTACAGGCAAGGAATCGTTAGACACAGCCTAGATGAAGAATACCTTTTTCTTCTTTTTGTTGGATGACTCCTGAATTCACTGCTTTGCTGTAGGTATATTTAGATGGAAAGTAAATGTTTCTTCTTTTTTTTTTTTTTGCTGTGATGGTTTCCTTAAACGAATGTCAATGAATTGTGGCATAAAGGAGTCACATCAAATGGTAGATGTTAGGTATGCAAAACACTTTTTTTAACGACAAACGGCTTGACTTTGAATAATATTGCACCTAAGCCAGAATATGATATTTTGTTTTGTGACAATTGCGGCTTATGATAATTTGCTGCAATTGACATAGCCACTAACTTCCTCGCCCTCTTATCATTAAACTTGAACGAATGCTGATTTATCTGAAGATCTTGAGTCAATTGTGAGATCTCGTTAACATTAACTTTTATTTTTCACACCTTTTGACACACTTGGAAAAAGTTATGAGAGTAAAATAATTACAATGCACGCGCACACCGACAGCCAGAAATCGACATGATGAAGTATGGAGTGGTCTTAGAGAAGAAATAGTCATGAATGATTTGAGTAAAAATTAAAAAACTTGAAATGTTTAATATAGAACACTTGCAGGTAGTGTTGTAGCAAGGTCTGAGTTCAAGCAAACTACTAAGAGCAGACATAGGGAATAAAATATGGATTTTGGGTTGGATTCAAGAGAAACATGAAAATCTAAAAATTTTCTCTTTAATATGAGTTGTTGCTAGGATTAGATAAAAAAGAATCAAAAATATTCTGGGTGCTTGTAACACCGAACTATAAAATGATTAATATTGGTTTGGAAATGAAAGCGATCTAGCGAGATAGTCAACTTTTTGAAATTTTTCATATCATGAGCAAATATTCTAATGTCACTGAAGGAAATCCAGGAAACAACATAATTGATGAACATAACAGGTCCTAGATGATTTCCCTAAGCTACGCATGAGCTAGTATTAAAAGGGTTGGAAAAGATATTACAAGACTTCACTTGATAAGATTTCATCGACAGATAAAAAGATACCCGATCGGTGAACACAGAATTAAACTATCAAAAGTAGGTCGAAAGCCGTAGACAAATTGGTGTAGACCAAATCGAGCTCATTTCCACTTTCCAGTTCTAAAAAACTTTTTGAAGAAACCATAGCAGCTTCGTGACGGTCAATTTTTATTTGACAAACCCATGTTGATGTGTGCAAACAACAATTTTTACATCGAAAGCCAGTTTTTACACTGAAAGCCTGCAACTTCAAAAAACGTTTTCGTGTGTTTTTCTTTGTACAAAAAAATACTTATCTCAGCACAAAAAAGAAACAGGAATTTTGTAATTTGGAAATGAAATGTGCTTCTGATAAATAAATTTTTTTTAGTAGATTGAGCTACCATTTGTTCTAATCTGATAAGTATTTTAGCATCAACTAATGGTCCCCGTGGTGTCATGTCTGCCTGTTGACCCAGAGGTTCGTGGTCCAAATTCCAACAGAGGCAAATGTTTTTCCAGCATCGCCTTACGCGAGGAATTGGCAATTCCTCTGTTAGTAAATTCATTGAAATTAAAAGCGCTTTCTCGATTAGCCGTTCGCAAACGGCAGATAATTGAAGGTCCCCTCTATTCCCGAAATGCTTGTGAGAAATGCGCTAGGCACTGGGGCTCTTTACTCTGTTGCGCCATTTAATGTTAAAACCCAACGAAATGCTTAAACATTTTTCCAAAAAAAAAACCCCATACTGGAATTTTTCGTTAAGTAAACTTGTTAGGACTAAAAAAGAGGTGGGGGGTTCTAGAAACTTTACTCAATGGAACGATATATGAATTCTCTCAGTATGCCGACTAAGTGGCCAATTATAGCGATCAGGAAAACGAATCTGGACAAATTTACATGTTTTCGTTACAATTGAACAAAAAATGCTATACCAATCGATGGTAAATAACCCAGAGACTTTTTTATGCCAAGAAAATGTTCAATTTAACAAATATTTTCTGTTAAAATTGTATTTTTCTATTTTCCTGATCAATTTCATGAGGAAAGTGGAAAAATACAATTTTAACGGAAAATATTTGTTCAATTGAACATTTTCTTGGCATAAAAAATTCTCTGGGTTATTTACCATCGATTGGTATAACATTTGTTATAAATATTAACGAAAGCATAGTGATTATTCCACTTCAAAATTTTTCCTGATTCGTTTGCCTGGTCGCTATAACTTGCACCTAAGATACAAAAATCATTGTACTGCGACTAAACTGCACGTAAGGATCATGCATTTGTAGAGTTGTAGCACCGATAGAAGGTAGAATACTCAAGCTAATTGGAATTAAATCAGTCAATCACTTGGTTTGGTTTTTTCTTTTTCCCACTAGTCATCTGTTCTTTTTACCCACTAGTCATCTGTTAAGCTTTCTAAAACACTACTCCTAAACTCTATGACAAACATTAAAAACCATAGACTATCTAACCTTCGTTCCACACTGGTGTCTTACGATACCTCATTTCATTTTAGTGCAATCGAAGGAATATCATATGGCCCAAGTGAGAAATCGTCGCTTAAGGGGGAGACCACTTTAAGAGCGTATAAAACATGTTTTTTGGGATTTTTTTTAGAGGGAATAAAATAACCCAATCATTTTCAAAATTGGGAGAATCGTTTATTAGAGCTAATGTATCTATTCGATGACCAACAAAATGGCGGAGCGGTGCTATAGGAGTTTTCCGGACACCTGTTTCCGGCGACATTGAAAACTGCTGCAGTTGCCACTCTTTTTAGGTTGATCTGAGAAAGGTTTACCGAAGTTCATTCTTTTACTGACATATTAAGGGGAAGGATATACCTAAAGAAGAATGAATTTTATTTGATATATTTGACCCCCGAAAAATTATTTTCTTACTCGCTACCATTCCCAAAATTTCATCTAAATCGGTCGCTAACTTTTTGACAACACGAGCAGTTTTTGAATAAGTAGTTTTGAGATAATTGCGTTTAAAGTTTCACCACGAGAAAATTATAAACTGTTGTAACTTATGGATTAATCGGCGATTCCAGGCGCGCACAATAGACCTTCGACTTCCATACAAAAGTCAACAGTAGAGGGTAATGTGAAGCGAAGGTCGTTCCTCCTCTAACGGCCTGAGCAATCCGACTCGTCACCCAACCGCATGTTGTACTCGCGCTCTAAATGCGATAACTCTGCATCTATTATATTTTCAATTTTCCTTTGGTCATAACATTCATTGGATATCATACTTTCGAAATATATAATAAAAAAAAATGATTTTTTTTAAATTTTAAAGTGGTCTCCCCCTTAAGTACTCAATTTACTTAATTGCAGAAGCTTCAAATAATGTCAACAGTATAGTAACGCAAAACGAGGTAGCTCCGAAACAGGTCAATATTTAAAAATAACGGCTCTTATGCTTTTAATCAATAGTATATCGAGCCCGCCATTTTATCGTAAGCGACAAAAAGAAAGTTTTACAGGACCACGTTTTTTTTTGGTTTGTATCATGATCATGACTCATGAGCATTTAAAGGTAAAGTACCAGAGGTCAGTCACTTAACTTGTCGTAAAACAGTTATAATGTAAGGCTAAAAATGTAGAAAATTGCGAAACAATGTAAACTTTTGAATTGTTAAAAAAAATCATTTTGTTTAAAATGTCGCATACGATGATTTTGCGGGAAGGGCTCGATATGGCATCGATGGTTAGAACTCAAAATGATTTATTTGACATATGTATTGAAAACCACATAAGGCTGCTAATGCTAACAGCTCCATCAGTATTGATAAAAAGTGATATGTCTTGTTTAACAGGCACTTTTAATAGAGGCTAGGAACAGTAGAGAATTTGATTTTCAGGTTTTACTATAGAGCAGTGGTGTCAAGGCCGTCTTTACACTTTTGGGGGCCCTGGGCACTTTTTGAAAATGGGGCCCCTGTATGATTCTATAAAAATGTTTTGTTGTGTAGTAAAGGTATACAGAAAAAAACACATAACTTTGAATCAATATTTCATCAATCATTATAAATCATTATAAAAGTAAATAATTATTGCAGCTTGTTTGTGTTTTAACATAAACGTTAACATCAACATAAATAATTTAAAAATAAAAACAAAATAATAAATTTTTCATATAAGAATTCAAAAATAAACAAAATTTAAATAACAGAAAATTAAATTCAGATATAGTTTAAGGAATGTACATAGTTTAAGGAACAAATTATTGATATGCAAAAAGATGGAAAGAGGAATGTTTATTGAAGGAGCAAAATCATTGATTATATCCACAAAATCGATACCTCTGAGGATGTCGCTTTTCAGCGATAAACTTCTTGTCAATCTTTCTTGAACCATTGTAGTTCTGAGTTCGTTTTTTATTCTTTTTAACTTGGAGAAGGAACGTTCACCACTGCAGTTGGTCACCATCACACTTAATAAAATTCTAAGTGCAATTTCAACACTTGGAAATTCATCTTCATCTTTATTTGTTTTTAAGAAATTAGAAAGTTCTAGAATATTGCTTTCATTTTCGTGGTCGAACAGTTTTCCAGTATTCTTTTAAATTCTGGCATTCAGCAGGTAGTTCATCTCCGTTTACATCTTCCGTGTAAAATTTAGCAAAAGATATGCAGTTTTCGTTTGAGTCTTCTGAATTTAGGTTTTTTTATCGAAAAAAAAGTCAAAACGTTGGCTAATATTCGTATACGAACCTAGTCGCTGTTTCAAATCAACGCTTAGAGTGTCAACAATGGGAAGAAAGTTTTCAATTTTAAACCTTTCTTTCCCAGTCAAAATGACTGAGGGTTCAGAGCCGTCAAAAAAAGTCTGTTCTACACTTAGTCCTTTCAGAAAGGATCTTATACTCGGAATCCGGTTTTTTTTTTGTCCGGATGATGAATCAAAGTTATCAAAATTGTCCTTGAGCCCAATCATAAATTCATCGATTGCACTCAGCAAATCTAACATTTTTTTTGCAAAGACTAAGAGTTTCCTGTCTGGCCTCTCGTGCCTGTCGTAAATGGTTAACGATAGGCATCAAAGCTTCTTCAATTTCTTGATGATCATTATACGAGTATAAGGCTAAGCTCTTGTTTGAGAAAGAGTTTTTACAACTTTTTTTGAACCTGTGTGCTTATAACATTATAAGGGTAGTCATAACCCCTTGATATGCGCGTTAATTATAAAAAAAAAAAAAGAATAAAAAACCCACAGTAAGTGAAAACAGGCAAAAATTATTAATAGTAACCCTTTCAGACCATCGCATCGCAAATGTCAGAAGGATACACAAGAAGTTTTCCCATCTTCACAACACCATTTAACTTGGATCGTAAGATACACGTATGAATGTTTTTTCTGATTGGATTTTTTAAAAGTGCCCTGAAACGAACACAAGTTGTGTATGGTTTCGTTGTGTGTGACCTCTTTTTTTTTGTTTGAATTTGAAAGTAATTTCGGAGGGAATGTGATTTAAAATGTTCAACAAGGGTTGTTGTTAGATGTATCGAAATATATTTTTTTTCTTGAAAATAGGCCAATAGAGATTGAGTGTTGTTTCAGCAAATTTGGGGGCCCCTGGTGATTGCGGGGCCCTGGGCCTGGGCCCAGTGGGCCCAGTGGTAAAGAGGGGTCTGAGTGGTGTAACTTTAATAAAAAAAAAAAAATTTGTTCGTTGTGGGATCACAATGTATCATAACTTTCAATACAAAAGTGAAGCATTTCTTTTGATACCTCTAACAACAATAAATTAAGCATGTTGAACTGAAGCTAAGGAGTGACATTCACTTTTTAAATTTTGACTTTGAGCATTGGTTACTCAAATACCAATCAATAAACAAATTAAGTTGGAAAGTTAGTTATATAACAAATTGTTAGTTTTCAAAACCACTATAACAGGTGACTTAGTTGAGTTAAATTATTTTTTTTTTTCGATTTCAAGTCTTTTTTAGAAAATTGCTCTAGGCGCCAACGATAGAAAATGGATTTCCCCACCCACACAATCTTTTCCTTGTCTATTAATTCTGGGCTTTTGTCGCATCCAATGCAAAGCACCCTCTAAAGAAAAAACTGGCAATTGTGGATTTCCACACGTACTTCTGATTTAAATAAATAATTAAATGAATAAATATGGTGGCGCAAATTATGGTGGCAAAAACCTTCATGCCTCTGGATTAAAAGGCAGATATGCTAACCATCCCGCCACGGGCACCACACATGATTTGCACCTTTTAATTGAATAGCGGTTTTTTTTTATTTATGATTCGAGTATTGCCCGTGGCGTAGTCACTAGAATGTTTGCCTTTTTTGTGAGAAGTTCGAGGTCCTAGTTCAGAAACATAAGAAGAAACTATTCCACGGGTACCGCTTTCCGTGAAGATTTGGCAAGTCCTCCGAAAGTGAAATACGCTGAAATGAAATAGCCTTTCGAAACTATTCAATTGATCACCTTTTTTAGTTTCTTTAACAAAAAGCTATAAGCAATTATGCATAGTCTAGTAGAGAAGACAAAGAGTATATTTTTTTTTTTTCAATTTTTCAATTTCTCAATTTTTCTTTATTTTTTTCAAATCATAAATTACAATATTATGCTATAGTAAAGAAATATAATTAATTAGAAAACATGGCAATATGCCGTCTGCCGTAATGAAATTACGATTTTAAAATACAGTGAGAAAGTTTTAACAAACTTGTGCTAAGTTTATAAGTTAATTTGTTTAAAAAGAAAGAAAACTAGTAACAAACAAATAAGTAACAAACAGTATACGATGCTAGTATTTTTGAGGTACCCAATATACAAGCCATTTGGTTTTGGACGAAAGTTTAATCTCAACCACGTAATAAAACAAATTATAAGCTCAATTTAAGTAGCATTTTTGGGAGACCTGACCATAAAAATAAACACATTACATCGGGCTTTTGAAGATAGCGACTTTAACCGTAGGTACTTGCCATGTTGCCATCTCAACGCCCGAAAGATCTTTCTATATAAAATAATTGACCAGAAAGGCAATAAATAAAATAAGAAAGTAAATTTAATTTTTTAATTATTAAATAAAAAAGGGCACAAGGGTTGAAAAAAAATCGATTTTTTGAAAAAAAATATTTATTAAAGTACAACATCTGGAGAATATCTCCTGAAATTTTCAAGTCGATTTGACGAATAGTTTCTGAGTTACGGCCGTTTAAAGTTGGCACCTTTCGTTCCAGTCAGTGCCACTTGGTGAGTGAACACGGCACTACAAAGCAAACCTACGAATTTACCGGCAACTTTTAGCAAGCAGATGTAGGCAGCATATTGTATAGAGTGGCGACGGTTAACGGTAGTACATTTACGTAGCCGTGTAGTAGTGTAGTAGTGAAAAAAAAACGATCGTTACAAAAAAAATTTTAATGCGATTTTCTCGAAACCACTTTTTAGAAGTCGGTGACCGCGATAACTCAAAAACCATTCAACCGATCATTCTCAAATTTTGCACACTTGTCGTTAATACAAAAACGAATTGAATAATCGCAAACCGATTTTATAGCCAATTTAATGTCCAATTTTATGGTGAAAATCGAACTTTTTTTTTAAATGATCACCAAAAATTCAAAAACTGAAATTTTTGAAAACCCAGCAATTACTCACCTGAAATATATGTTATCTAACGATATTTTTTAAAATTTTTTATTTAAGATGATTTTTGAAGGTGAAATCGCAGACACTGCAAAATAAAATTTTTTTTACATGCCCTTACTTATTTACATGTTAGTTCAGTTGTATAATGAATATTTTGGTGTGGGAAAAATATTGTTTAAACACGTAGAAATATGTGTGCAAAATTTCGTTTAAATCCATTTCATACTTTTCCTACATTTCATACTTTTCGACAGGTGCGACAGTGCCCTTGAGTCAAAAAACTAGTTCTCAGTTTCCAGAACCCTTAAGAAACTAAAAATATCCACTCAATATATGACTTTGTGAAAGTACAGCTTTAAAAGTTTGAAATGGAAAAAAATAAGAAATATCATTTTGATAGCTTCTCACACAATCAACAAAAAGTGTGAAATAATTATGATGAGTTTCAGGAAAAATAATTAATCTAAAATTAGTTCACTTGGTTCTAGCAACTTTTGAACCCACTATTGACCATCACACATATTTTTCCTTTTTTGTTAGATTCAAGAAAAGCCAGAGGGACACATTGTGCTATTTAAATAAATAAATTCAATCAAAAATAGAAAACCAAGAATTGCGCTGTCATTTTCTATTCTCGCGCAATTCAATCTAATGTTGACTTCAGCCCCTTGACACAAAAAAAAAAAACAATAAAACAGTAAAAAAAAAAAAAAAAGAAAACAAATTCCAACAAACGATTCGGAAGAAATAACAGAAATCCAAATTAAATAAATATTTAATTAATCAGGATACAGGCAAAGAACATTTTATTCCAGAGACTGAACGATAAACCAGCTCTGAGAGCACCTTTAATCTTATATCCACCAACCAGCCAGCCACCACCACTCTTGGTTGTCCGCTCCATTTGCTATCAAAAATTATTGGACTTCTGGTAGCTGTTATGGCACATCGCGTAACGGTAGGTAGCACAGACACCAAACACAACTCTATATACATAAGGCCCACGCAACAGTGAACCACTTGACGTAAATATATTAACAACAACAACAACACCAAACACCCTCACGACAAGAGGTGGTTAGAGAAGATTTAGCTCGCTGAACAAAAGAAGTCACTGGAGTATCCTTACAAAAGGATCAGAGCAACAGCAAGCAAAGTCTCAGCATCGTGTCGGTATCCTTGTCTTATCAGCGTTAGTCAAATGCGTGGTTAAATGTCGGCCCATGTTAGCGAAGGTGAAATACATTCGGAGTTAACGAAGGATGTTATAAGGTCGCGGGACACGCAACACAATCTCTCGGGACCGTGTGGCAGTATCATAAGGAATTCTTACAATACACCTTTTGAATTCAGAGAGATACTAACGGCACAAAATTGATGTTATGGCTACCGTTTTGCTTGGCTTTTGTTTTCTAATGGAATTTATTAACGCGGATGCGATTCTATTACGTCTTCCGGAGACGACAGAAGAGGATGAAGGAGAGAACGAAAGGGGTGCTTGTGTTTCGATTGTTATGGGGATTGTTGGCACACTAAATATCAACGAGTTTTCAAGTTCTTAGGGATTCAATATGCAAAGCAGATGCTGAAGTTCTTTTCTTTTCACAATTATTTGACTTGATAGTTTTGCTTCCATCAAGAAGTGGAAACTTAAAGAACACAAAGGTCGCTAATTGAACTTGTTCTACTGACAATATGTATTGTGTTGTTTAATAAGACATTATGTTATCTCCAGGAAATGTTTATATCACAATCACAAAAATGTGCAACTTATTTGATATTGCAAAATGGACTATAAGGCTTCGGAATCAAGATTCATTATGAAAGCCCATAACTTGAGCTCTTGTCATCTCATTAGCGAGAAAAAAGCGAATAATGAACAAGAAGTGAGATTGTGTGATAGGTGGAGAGGGCATAAGCCCCCCCCCCCCCCCCCCCCTCTTTTTCGGTCTCTTGAGTGACAATATTAAAAGATTGTCGTAAGTTCTTCCGCTTCGATTTATGTGAACCAAATCCCAAATATGCAGCTTAAAGTTTGATGCTAGAAGCCTAAGCAGAATGCTTATGACTTTTCCTCAGTCAGCTTTGATTAGTTTTGAAAAACTTTAAGGCTTCACAGCCACTAATGGTTTATGCACCGACTTAAGATTCATCCCCCCTATTATCGTTCCTTCTGGGCTTTTTGTTCTAACAGCTGTAACGATATTATATCGCAAGTTTAAATATAACAATTTACTAGCTTTTTGTCAGGATAATGAGCATCATAAAGAAGCTCAAAGGATACACACGTACACAACGGCAAGGCGTCTGCAATAGTACCTACTACACCACCAAACACCCACCGCCATTCACCACCCCTGGAACCAAAATCCACTGTGTTGTAACTGCATCTAGAGTAGAAGCAGTGCAAAACAGTAAAGCAGGAATCTTAAATATATAACAGCCCATCCTTATAGTCTCCATTTCTGTAGTAAGCTTTGCTATTCATACGATTAACGTGAGGCGCATATTTTCAGCTAATTTTCTAATTAAAACGGAATTTATGCATTTTTTGGCTCGGTTCGCCTGAATAACCTCCACACCCAAGTACTGGATAAAGTAGAAGTAAGGGGCAAACTAAAGCGACACATGCTGATGCAAGGAGAAGCATCGTGTAGGTTTAACATACCCCGCCCGCAGCAAACAGGCCGACATCACAGAACCAAAACGAAAAAGGACACAAAAAACATTTCTGTAGAACTCATTTCAGCGCACATCAGCTTGGAATGATGTCGCGACTTTTTTGGGGGGAAAACTCCAATGTGTATCCTTGATGGGTACAACATACACCTACCTACCTACACTTTTAGATGTGTGTTTAGCTGTTACAAAAGATGCATGCATGCACATGAGGCAGCATTTTGAATGAATGTCCCAGGATCACCTTGCCTCAGGTAATTAAGGGTGAAGGTATAAGGTAGGTCTTCCAGTGTAATTACACCTGGTGGTATGATAGGTCTGAGGAGATAAGCCCTTGCGCGCATACAAAATCTAGGAAATGCGCTATTATGAGGCAAGGGCGCGTGCTAAACGCATACATCTGGGAGATTTGCTATACTTTTGTTACTCGCTGCTGCTGTGGTTGTCAGAGAACGTGTGAAACGATCCTTCGACTTAACAAAACTAAAACAATGGAAAATAATGTGCGAGGTAATCACTTTGGCCGCAAGGTACACAAAAGTCGCATAC
Source organism: Melanostoma scalare (assembly GCA_949752695.1). NCBI lineage: Eukaryota > Metazoa > Arthropoda > Insecta > Diptera > Syrphidae > Melanostoma > Melanostoma scalare. Next base: position 55,537,606 of record OX456984.1, on the reverse strand, counting down.
TGGAGATACATTTCACATATAAGAGTGTTTTTGTAAGCATTATGGTTGGCAATAGGTGGGTGGCAAGGCACTGCCTTGTGTCATATTCACAAAGTGCATGACAATTTAAAATTTCATAATGAGTGCGGTTAAGCTTATGGTTTTGGTATAAATTTAGTCACTCCATGTTTCAAGATGTATGGCTTGCAAGAGACACAACCAGTCCTTGATAGGAGGGGTTAAGAACCGTTTTGGAGTTAAACAACCCTCGGCAAGGCAATGTGAATGTACTTATGCTTATTTTTGAATTATGTTTATCGTATGCAATAGAAAATTGCCATATTCATTGATGTTCTTTGGTTCGCTTTTAAAAATTTTCCACGGTGGCGTTTTCTTATAACGGACAAAGCCAAATTGCAGCATTTGGAAGCTATATAGCGATTATTGAACAATTAGTCTATGTTTTAATATCTTAAGTACTACAAGAAATTTGGGATCCCCACTTATGATGGCTGCATCGTCAGCAAAAATTAGTTAATGTACGGTAGAGTTCCGTACCTTACTTTCTAGCAGGTATTCAAAAAATCTATAATAAAAACCAAAGAACGCTTCCTCGGTATACACTGAGATTTTTTTTCCGTTTAACTTTCATGCACCATAAGGAAGTACCGAATGCCGATACTTCCACGTGCACCAGACTTCCCAACATATGCCAACTGTGTTAAAGTCTCGCTAATCTTCCCCTTCCGACCGCTTGCCCTTTTTTTCGAGTGGGGGTCCATGGCTAGGTTGCTATAGTTATGGTTCCTCATCTACCTCTTCAGGATATGCATCATATAGGTGCCAACCTACTACCACTGCTCTTTGTCTTTTATCACCTTCTGGTTCACTGGCAGATGATATTTTTGCTGATTTCACCGATACTTCTGTTCATTTTTGGAAAGATTCCAACTGCACTTGAACCCTGTCTGTCAATGAATATCTTCATTGTGACGAAAGACTTTTTCTTTTCCAATCTTGCGCAGAAATGCGTAGAAGAACGAGTGTCCGTTGAAGAACTTTTTGACGTACACCGAAAGAAAAAACCTTGATTGATTCAAACATGTTTCACTGCTTATCAACAATTCATCTAAAATTGTGAAATTAACCAAGTTTCGTGATGAATACAAATAAGAACGCATTTTCAAATCAAGTATGCTGCCGTGATCAAATTTTTTTCAGGTAAGTATCATAAAAATGTTTAAATTAAGTATGTTCGTAGTTGATTTGAATATTTTCTAATTTTTAATCAACAACGTGATTGTTGATTTCATACTTGATCAACAACAAACATATTTAACTAACAATTAAGGCTGAAATTACAAAAACTATCACGTTTGTGATTGAAATACCAAATACACTGTTGAACTATCACCAATATGTTTGATCAACAATGTTCATACTTCTTTAATCAATAAAGAATAGTTAAAGTATCAGTAACATTTTGAATTCCAATATTTTTCATAATTAAGCCCACAGAAAACGTGAAGTCGCATAACGGAACTTCAATTCATTATGATAAGTTTCGTGACCATTTTATCTTAAGGGATAACTAATTATTCTTTATTGTCGATCAAGTTTGCTTGTGAGAATTTAGCCACGTTTTTATTTGCCCAACAGTTTTAATGTAAAATTTCTATGATAAATGCTTGAATTGAAGTTTGACCTATCAAATGTATAGGTCAAACTTCAATTCAGGCATTTATCATAAAAATTTTACATTAAAACTGTTGAGCAAATAAAAACGTGGCTGAATTCTCACGAACATACTTGATCAACAATGTTCATATTTTAAAAACAATTCAGAATTGTTTACGAAACACAAACGTTGTTAGAGTATCATGGAAATTTTTTTTTTTTTTTTATAATTAACGCGCACATCAAGGGGTTATGACTACCCTTATAATGTTATAAAAACACACTGCGAGCATTTAGGAAAATAGGAGAGGATTTGAAAGGAGACACCGATGCATGTTGCTTTTGAACCTTTGTGAATCGTAATGAAGGGGAAATACAGAGCCAGGTAAAGCATTCCACATTCGGGTAGTGCGACTGAAATACGAATCTCTATACTTGACTGTACGTCCGAAGTTGGGCTCAAGGTAAAACTGATGAACATTCCTAGCGAGGCGGGTGTTGCGGCTAAATTGTTTTAGGGGAGGAATGCAACTGGCTACTTCACTAGAGCACTGTTTGTAAAAAAGCGATAAAAAAGAGAGAGACAGGTGACGTTTCGACGATGTTCAAGAGAATCAATCGATTCTACGATTGAACTATCACCTATCAATTTTGACGCTCTATTTTGTACCCTATCAAGGAGGTGCAAAGATGTTTGAGAAGCACCTGACCAGATATGGGAGTTATACTCCAGTTTTGGGCGGATGAAGGCCTTATAAATTGTAGCCAGATCAGAAGGGGTGAAGAACTTCCTGCATCGTCTCAAGAAACCTAAGCATTTAGCAGCGTTTTTGGCGACTTCAAATATGTGGTCATTCCAACGAAGATCATCGTTTACACACATACCAAGTACTGACAGCTTTTCGGTTTCTTCGATGCAGGTACCATTCATGGATAATGGCAATGGGGGAATGTTAAGCTTCAACGACAAGAGACAGCATTGAGTTTTCGAAGCATTGAATTCAACTCGGTTCATAAGACCCCATGAAACAATGCTGTCAAGGTCAGAATTCAATGAGCTTATCATACGCAACCGTTCCAGTTCCACATCCGAAGAGCAGGGACGTGAATTTGGAAACGAATATGAAAAGCTGAGGGTCGAGTCGTCAGCAAAACAGTTAAGCGGATTAGAAGTTTCAGACAAGAGATCATTAATGAAAATGAGGAAGAGAGTCGGAGACAAAACGGAGCCCTGGGGCACACCAGCATTTATGATGTGGGTATCAGACTTGAAGCCATCCAATACAACTTGTATTGAACGGTCGGAAAGGTAATTTATATTCCAACGAAGAAGAGACTCATCGATACCAAAAGCACGCATTTTCGATAAAAGAGCCTGATGCCACACTCTATCAAATGCTTTAGAAATATCAAGCGCAATAATCTTACTTTCTCCAAAACAATGTAAAGATTGGTTCCACTTTTCGGTGAGATAAGCCATCAAATCACCAGTGGACCGTTTGCTACGAAAGCCGTACTGGCGGTCATTAAGAAGCTTTCATTCTTCAAGATATTTCATAAGTTGACGGTTTATCAACGTTTCCATGACCTTGGAAAGAAGGGACGTTAGTGCAATTGGACGGTAATTGGAAGGGGAGGAAGATTCGCCTTTTTTAGGGACCAGCTGGACAAATGCAGTTTTCCATCTGCTCGGAAAAATCCCAGCAGAATAGGAAAGATGGAAAAGTTTACGCAGTGGTTTTGCCAGCGTAGAAGAACACCTCTTCAGAATAACGGTGGGGATACCATCTGGACCAGCGAATTTATGTATGTTGAGATCTTTAAGGACTCTCGCAACCGAGCGAGTTCGAAAAAATATCTGCTTCATCAAAGAATTTGCAGACTCGAGCTCAGGTGGAGCCAATATGCTATGAGGAAGTGTCGAGTTGGCAGCAAATTGAGCTGCCAGCAAATTGGCTTTGTCGATGGAGCTGACATACGGAGAGTCATTGAAGACGAGCGTTGGGACCGATGATGTGGTCGAGTTCTTAATATTCTTAACAAAAGACCAAAAGTTTTTACTTCCTTTTGGACACAATAGTATTTTTTGCCTTACTTTTTGGTCATATAAAAACTTGGTCTTCTGTATATGAGTATTGCATGCGTTCCTGGCGCACTTAAACTTATTTCTGTTTTCTTCGATAGGGTAATTTTTAAAAATCCGAAAACATTTTTCTCTTTCCCTAATCATCTCCCTACAGCTCGAATCGAACCACGAATTTTCTTTGGGGATGATGCTCTTTGATCTATGCGGAACAAAGTTAGTCATGCCGTTGAGAATTACGTTAGATATCATATCAGCTGATGCATCGACGTTACCGTCGAGAAAGCACAAAGACCAGTTGAAATTTCGAAAGAAATTATTCAGGCCGTCCCAATTGGCTTTCTCATATTGCCATACAGTTCTTTTTGGGACTTTTTCTCTTTTTACTGTGACGGAAACCGGAAAATCTACCGATATGACACAATGGTCCGACGTGCCTAGAGGTGATGACACTTTGACCCTATATTTTTCAGGATGAGGAGTGAGAAACAAATCTAATGTGTTGGCCGAATGGCCAGAAATATCCGGAACACGAGTGGGCTCATCAACAAGCTGAGTTAAAAGATTTAATTCAGCAAATATCTCAACATACCTTCCTTCGGGTGTTGTCTGGCCAGAATGTCGAAGCCAACCTGAATTGTGTACATTGAAATCGCCCGCAATTGCGATTTCAGTGTGAGGATAAAGGGAAACAATTCTTACTATGGAGTCAGATAGCGCATCAAACTCGTTGGAGGTTGAATTGCTATTTAAATTGGGGCTTCTATAAATAAAACAGTAGTGAATGATATGCTTACGGACGGTGAATTTTAACCACATGAAATTAAAGTTCGTATTAGAACAGATGCCGTATTGTGGTAGAAGCTGGTAAGCAATATCATTCCGAACATATACGGCGAGGCCATGGGAGGAAAAGAATAATGGCACTAAGCTATATCCAGGCAGGTTGAACTCTGTGGGATCAGAATCAACACCCACCTGTGTTTCACTCAGTGCCAAAACAGCTAGCCTACATTTTGCAGTGTGAGCGTACACAGCAAAGAAATTCGATCGCAACCCCCTAATGTTGCTAAAATCGACCCGAAATTTACCCGACATTACAATTCACAAAAACACATAAGACAAAATATCAAACGCAGACGCTACCTAACATGTATGTTTCTAGTATCACAACCGTTGTTTGTTAACAATGAAATTGAAAATGACGTTGTTGATTTGAGCAATGAAAATTGTAGCATTTAAATAAATAAAATGAAAATGCCAGCTTGTTCAATTTAAGTATGTTCGTGCTTGACGCAAAAACAAACAAGCTTCATGTTTGATTTTACCAAGGTTTTTCTTTCGGTGTAATAGTTGGGTTCGATTACTTCATTTGCTTAGGTCTCCGATCAGCCTAACAGGCCAGCGTCCTCTGCTTTGCACGTCGACAGCTGCTTTCTTTTCTTTGTGCTGCAATCCGATCAATTGGTACGACACCTAAAAATCCAAGAACTGCTGGCCCATGCACTGTGCGGTACCCGCAGCTGTTATCTGCCTTTTTTTGTTTTGTGGGTTTTTTTTTATATAATTAACGCGCACATCAAGGGGTTATGAATACCCTTATAATATTATAGAACACAGTGCGAGCTTTTAGGCAAATAGGAGAAGATTCAAAAGGAGACACCGATGTACATTGCTTTTGAATTTTGATGAATCGTAATACCGGGAAAAACAGGGTTTGGCAAAGCATTCCACATTCGGGTGGTGCGACTAAAATATAAATATAAATTATTTATTGTACATCCGAAGTTGGACTTAAGGTAAAACTGATGAGCATGCCTATGGAGGCGGGTGTTGCAACTAAGTTGTTTCAGGGTAGGAACGCAACTGGCTTTTTCACTAGAGCACTGTTTGTGGAAAAAGCGATAAAAAAGAGACATGTAGGTAAAGTTTCGACGATGTTCAAGAGAATCAATCGCTATTGAGGTTAAACTACCACCTATCAATCTCAGTGCTCTATTTTGTACCCTAGCAATTGAGCGCTCAAGCCCAAATCTGGCTTTTTGAGTGTGCTGTTACCAGAAGAAGTCTTGAAAATGGTTCATCTGGTGTAGGTAACTCGAGCTCCATTTCCAGGTATTTTATCTCATTTTTGCTCTTTATAACCCCGGTTTTGATGTGGAAGTCAACAGTCGTGGGAGTTCGTTTTCGAAGTCAAAAACTTTAACGGTGGCTTGGAATGTTTTATAGTAACTCCGACATCTATACAGTCGATGGCAAAATTATTTGCACAATGTATTTTTCATACTGTATCTCCTCAACAAAGTGGTATTACTTTAAAGTAAAGTAGTTTTTAGATAATTGGGTTATTGATTTATCAACTCCAACATCTTCTTCAAATGGTGAACCCAAAGAAAAGAATCAGGTTTCATAAGTAGCGGTAAAAATCACAAAAAAGAAAACGGCAAAATTATTGTTACATTGAAAAAAGCTGGCAAAATTATTTACACAACTGTACTTAACGGTTTCGGAAATGAATCGGTAGATAAGCGTGCTGACTGATCAATCCCAAATTATGCAGGTTATTATTATGATTAGTTAAGTGTCACCTTTCATTCAAATAACTTTATTGGAATGGCTAGATCCAAAGAAATTTCAATAGAGACGGGGGCAATGATTGTTGCAGAGTACTAAATCGGAGTTTTGGTTGAAAAACTTTCTGCTAAGTACCATTGCTGTCGAAGAACAGTTTATTATCAAATTGAGAAAGATAAAACGTGTGGAAGTCTAAAAAATCCGAGTCGGGAGAGGCAGGAAAAGAGTTACTTCGAATAGGGAAGACACTCGAATTATTTGTTTTTTTTAAATGTAGCCCTTGCGAAAAGGTAAGAAATGTGTTAAAAGAGTTAAGGCTCGTGAGAACAATTTCAGCGAAAGAACATTACGTAGAAGGTTAAAGGAAAACAAAATTAAAGCCTACGTCAGCCAGAAAAAGCCCTACGTTACACCAAGGAACAAGAGCGCAAGACTGCAGTTCGCAAGGGAGCATATTAGTAAGCCATCGGATTTTTGGAGGAGTGTACTTTGGACTGACGAGACTGCTTGTTCTTTGGATGGTACTTATGGTCGAAAGTTTTTTTATTCCGATCCAAGAACAAAAGCTAAAAAACCCATCACGCAGCCCACTAGACATTCCAATGGATGGAAAGTTATGATATGGTGGTATATGGGACCACTTGTAAGGTGCTCCGATCATATGACACAGTCACATTATTTAGAGATACTAAATGATGTTGCACTGGTGGCAGGTTCTACATTCATCGGGACCACACCGCCTGGAACATCAAAAAGTATCTATCGGAAGTAGGTCAAGAAACTTTGAAATGGCCTCCCCAAAGTCCCGACTTAAATGTAATCGAAAATGTTTGGTATCTTGTGAAATCCAAAATTCCACAAAACATAGGAAGATCTGCAGATGAAACGTGGAAAGATTTTATTACAGCTTGGAGTACCATTCCTGCAGAGCATATTCAACACTTAATAGATTCCGTTCCAAGACGCCTTGCAGAGGTTATTGCTGCAAAAGGAGGAAAAACAAGCTATTAGGTAAAAGTGTGGCAATGAAACTATTGCGATTTTACTAAAAATTTTCTTTTATTTTGCTTTCAGAAGCGTTACTGGAAGAAAAATGCCCTTGTGCAAATAATTTTGCCAAATTTTTTTCATGTCACAATAATTTTGCCATTTTCTTTTTTGTGATTTTAACCGCTACTTATGAAACTTCATTCTTTATTTTTTTTTACCACATCAAGAAGATGTTGGAGTTAATAAATTAACAACCCAATTATCTAAAAACTACTTTATTTTAAAGTAATACCACTTTGTTGAGGAGATACAGTATGAAAAACACATTGTGCAAATAATTTTGCCATCGACTGTATGCTTCGTCACTGTTGAAATTTGCCAGTGAGATTATTGTCTTAAAATTAAGGGCACATAAGCCCTGAAACTCCTGAGGACCACCCGTATAATATCTCGCGGTTGTCGATCGTTTTGCTTTTTCAAAGTCAATCAGCAAAACATACAAATTCTCATGGAATCAAAACGCTTTTCCTTAAGAATTATTATGATTTGGATTGTATTTGTTGTTGACTTTCTCAAGACCAGCCCGCATAGGTTATTATATTTCGTAGTCGGTTTCCCAAAACTTGCTCAATTATCGTCAGAGCGACGATATCACCTGGAACGAACGGTTGTTAACGCAACTTCATGCCTATATCTCCCTTCTCTTAATAAATACATTGGTACAAGTTGATTTTCCCCTATTTAAAATAGGCAGACTATTACTTCCTGCAAACTTAGACATAAAAATCTGGAGCCATCTCAACCCATTGTCCCGCATCATTTTCAAATCTTTTGTGGTATCTCGTCTGACCCCACCTAGGCCTTTTTCGAGTTATTAACTGCTTCGATGTCGGGTATTTCCGTTAAATTAGGTTCAGTTTCAGAAAAGTGATCTCAAGGAAACTGTTCGTTCAATAAACCGTCACCATACTACCGCTGCCTGTGCACAATTTTGTTGTTATTACAAGAAGCTTTGATGGTGCCCGTGCCGTATTGAGTAGCATGTCTGAATATTACGCAAAACCTCGAGGTTCGATTCCCAGAAATATCCAATTGCTATCGCTTTTCGCGAGGAGGTCGTAAGCACCCGAGACTAGTTGCACTATCATGAAATGTGCTCTTTGACTAAGCCGCCCGTAATTGGCATAAAATTGTAGGATCTTGAAATGCGTTAGACCCCGAGGTCTACAGAGCATTGATGCATCGTTAATGAACTTCGGCTAACGAATCTCCAGTGCATTTCTTTTATTTTTGAGACCATATTTTGAAGATTTTTCCTATTCCTTATTCAAGTTGTACCCGTACTTCTTGAATATGTTGGCTTACTTTAGTAGCTGTTACAGAAATTTCTCCCAGCTTTTTTGCTTAACTTCTCCTCGCTATCTTTCTTCCAGCTTCCCTTTTCGAAGCCAGCTATGTCACCTCTATTATTGAGTGGAAACTTTGAAACAGACACGGAAGAATCTAAAGCCGGGAAGCTTGCTAACGCTCTCTGTGGTCAACGCGGAGAACCCCACGAGTGAAATACTAGTGTGGAGGAGAGAGTCATCCCTTCGAGATCACATTGACGGTAAAGGGAAAAAGGAAGAAGAAGTAGGCAACTGAATAGAAAATTAAGGAAATTCAAAGACTCTTTTGCACGATCAATTATCTCTTCAAACTGATGGAACTCCTTTTCCATTTTGATCATAGTTTCAGTTCTTCTTCGACTTCCAACAAGGTTGCTTTACACGTTTAACGCGGACTATCGATTGCATATTTTTCGGCACTGCTCGCAATTTGTTGATATAACAGTTGTATCAAAAGTTGGTCTTAAAGAAGCAATATGAGTTCACTATAAATCAATTTCTACACCTTCCTATTTTCATTTCCACATTAGGAAGTTTAACTTCTTCCGCGCGGTGGGACTTCACGCACTATTTTTTTTTTTGTAACTATAGGTAATAATGATAAATCTAAAGAGTCCTTCAAGCTCAACTGCTCTCTTCAATATTACAAAAATCACCCTGTGAAAATATGTATTATCGAGGTAACTCCTCGAGCAACCGATAAGGAAATACTTAAATCGTGAATGTTGTGAGTAGCGCACTCTGTATCACATTGATGCTCTTAAACCACATTGCCCCAAGGTACGCTGTATAAAAATTGTTCTTAGTTTAAATGCTTCTAGCCCAACCGATATAAATTCTTAGCAAATAAGTGGAAAATAATAGAATAAGCTAAAATCAAATCCACACATTCATTGGTTTGAATTTCAAATTCATTGGAGAGCGATCCATGGCGCTCTGTTGTTGTTGTTTTAGGCAATGTCATTGGCTACATTGTCTGCGTCAGAGGACCAAATCACAAGCAGATTAGTTCTAATTCGAATATTTTGTGAAAATCCAATCGAAATCGAAATATCTGTGTCCCAGGGAACGTCCCATTATTTCCATTTAACATGTTTGGGACTTTATATCCACCAAACACCCATCGACTAGGGGTCGATCCTGATTTGGTTGCATATATTCCCCAAAAATAAAGCAAACACAGGACAATTGCCACGGCCCAAAGTGGTAGCAGCCAGAAGCACCATCGCGCACCGACGGACGACGAGAGATAGATCCGCATCCGCAAATCTACATCAAATGGTTGTATTATGATGGTTTTGCTCCCTGATTTCGATGGTCCAGTCCTCTAACAGCTGCCCATATGGCCGAAAAGTGTATCGAAAGGAGGTGGTGATTGGTGATTTGGACTTTGCCAGTGAGATTATTGTCTTTTTTCCCCCATTCCAAAGTGAACAATTTACATATAGGTTTTAGAGATACACCGTGCGATGTTGTGGTGTTGTGTGCAGATTTACAACACCAGCGAGACGAACAATCATGGGCACAACGACGCACGGTGGAATAACACGTTTTCTGTAGGCACTTTGACAATACCTAAGCGCGCAAACACAGTGAAGCTCAGTTCATACAAAGTGGCAGAGGTTTGTGTTTTGCAAAAGGTAACATTTTTGATCCGAGGAGCGACAACACCTCACTCGAGGAATGGCAACACCATTTTAAGGATCCATTGCGACCCACAGGATAGCAGTAGAGGACCAGGCTGGTTAGACGGTTATTGGGACTGAGAACCCTCAAAGAACAACTTCCAGCCCGGTTGGAGGTTAGAGATGTTAAACATAGCACTTTTAACGGGCTTCCATTTCAAGCGTTTCGTCCTTCTTGCACACGTCTATTAGAAGCAATAATTTTAATGATGAATAGATGTGTTATATAAAAGAAAGAAATCATACACAGCAAAAAAATTGCCCGAAACAAATGAAATACATGAGACACATGGTAAATATGCAACAAGCACATGGTACATTTGCAACGCATGCAATGCTTCATACACAAACGCAAAGGAATTCCTTTGCTAAATGTCCCATTTTCGTGTCTGTTCGTCTAAAGTATATCAATCGTTCGACTAGTTGCGTCCCCTTTCAGACTCCACAGAAAGCCAACCGAAAAAACTTTCCAGCTAATCGCTTCAAAATCGACATGGCACACTCGTACTGATAGATCGAACAGAAACAGAAAATTGAACTTCACAACGGTATACGCTGGCTGCATAGAACTTAAAAGGCATATCGATGACAGCATCATAAAAATGTGGATTTCTGTGTGTTGGTGGTATAAGCAAGTCAGATCTTTGCATCAACTAGCATAGAAATGACCTGTCGACAGACCCATTAAATAGGAATCACCATACCATCGACTCTAGACAGCAATTGAATGTACACACACAGATGCGAATCTATGTTTGTCGTCCAACTTCAGCAAATCCACTCGAAAATGAAACGAAATCACTTCCCAAATCACAAAAACATGTTTGGCCTCTTGCATGTGAAGCTCCAGGGAAACAAAGTTATCCCCATTATTGGGCGGTGGAGGGTACTGGTGTGACACAACTCACACGTGAAGCTTCTTTTTATACACCCCATGAACCAGGGGGTGCTCAAAATGCAATTGTTGCAGCAATAATAAAACTCGATCGGGAATTGTTATTAATTTATGCGCCCGCCCCCAGGGGTTTGGCGAGGCCCAGGCACGGTCGGCCAGTGTTGTTGGGAGAAAAAGCAACATCAGTTTAGAGTGAATCGCAGAGATTACCCCAGTGTTTAGCGGGTGGATTTATACGAAAAATTTTGATTGCGCTTTTAATGCCAATTTATTGTTGCTGCTATATAGCTCCGCATCCGCATTGGGGTAGAGAATGAACATTTTGATTGCATTCATGGCAGGGTCAATCACGGATGGAATTCTAGTCCTGGTGGTAATTATTTTGCGAGTGATTTTTAAATAAACTTACTCACACTTTGGCTAAAGCAGGATTTTAGAACGAAACCGATTTGATTGGAATAAATGAAATTGCAGCGATGGTGTGGTGAGATTAGATAATGTTTCATGGAAAAAGGAGAGCCATAAATTAGAATAAATCGCTGATTGGTCGTTCTGAATGTGTTTAGTGTTTTGAAGTTATTGGACTATAGATTTGATATCGTTTATATCGGAGAAGGCATTACACAGCAATCACAACTAGGAAATAGAATAAAACTTTCGAATACTCTTGTAGTACTGCATAGACAAACTGAGCCATTTTAGTGTTGAAAAACTATGAATTTCTATTGTTTTTTTTTTTTTTTAATTTTGAGGCAAACTTTTTTCTGTCAGAGAGCAGAACACATCGCCATCTTGTCATATGATCATAAAGATCAATACTGATCACAATATGAACCCAAAATCATCTGATTTTCAACTTTTTTCTTAAAATGGAGAAGATACTAGGAAAATGAAGGTATATAGAGTGTTTGGAGAGAACTCACACCTGTTCACTTTTAATTGGTCTAATAGACCACAGATGGTTTCATATTAATCCTAATCTGTCCGGCTTTCTATGTTACCGTCGGCGTGGTCCGCCCAAACTACTGAACCGATTTTGAATTGAAAGAAATTAGGTACAAAGATAGTCTAGAACCAGAGAAAGGACATATGCTATATATTTTATCCAAATACTCCCACGGGAACGAGAACGTAAACAAGAACTTAGAAACTACAGCACCGATTTCAAAAATTCTTCCACTGTTAGAATGCTACACTATTTCCGAGTAATATTAACTTTAAATCATCCTCCAGAAACGGCCCTCATATTCCCATGGGGACTTTACAAACATTATAAATCCGAAATTAATTCTGTCTGTCTGTCTTTTTTTTATATTTTTATTATTTGCCACCCAAACTATTGAACCAATTTATATGGATTTTGGTACAGAGCTAGTCTAGAACCTGAAGATGGACATCCTTACTATATTATAATAATATAATATTACAAATCCAAAATTAACTCTGTCTGTTCGTGTTTCTTTGTTACCATCTCCCGTCCAAACCACTGATCTGATATAAATGGAATTTTGTTCAGATAGCAACGAGCTTAAGGAAGGACATGCACTCAGAAAAAAAAATTGTAATATCAAGAATTTTATACTTTGGCCCAACAATTTTCGTACTTTGAAATGAACCCAAGTACTTCAAATTCTTAACTTAAGAATGCAAGTGTTGAACGTGCAGCAAGAACTTTTATTCTTGATTTAAAGATAAAAAATGTTAAGGCTTCAAGAATTTACATTGTTGCCTCAAGAACGAATTGTTAAAAATGCTCAACAATTAAAATTGTGTGGCCAAATACTAAAATACTTAAAATTTCAAGATCGAAAATTGTTGCGAGGAAAATGCATTGTTAATAAAAAATGACAATGTTAATGTTGGATCAAGAACAAAACATGTCAGACTTTTAAAACTATAGATTGTTGACCCAAGAACAAACTGTCAATAAATAATGATAATGAAGTTGTTGACTCAAATACTATAAATGTGAGATTTCCGAAAATTGTTGTGTTGAAAATTGCTCATCAAATTACTAACACTAAAGTTGATATACATATGTATTTAAAAATGTGTAGGTTTAAATTTAAACTTACCTTTAAAACACCTCTTGGTTTCAGCAAACGGAGAATTTTCTATTCAACAAATTAAAACAAAAACAATGAAGCAGAAAAAACGCTAAAAGTTTTCTAATGTAACGAATTTCATATTTTATTGTTTTTTATAGTAGCCGTCTTTAGAAATAATGTACATAAATAATAAATTTAATGAAAAATAAAGTATTAATAAAAACGAACAACTTCTTCCGAGTTATTTAAAGTGACACTCCTTGCACACGTCGAAAAATTAACAATATGTTTCATATAAAAGCAATTTACATTTTGCTCTATTTTATATGCCTGAAATTGTTCTAGATACAAACATTTGTATAATTGACATACTAAAAAAATATTTTTTTCTGAATCCATAAAGATGTTTAGTATTTTTAATACTGAACTTTCAAATTTGACAAAGTAATTAATTTTAAAAAGGTTTCCTTTGAAAATCAAACTTTCAACTTGGCTACCGAAAGAAAAATGTGTGCAAAGATTAAGGTAATACGGGAGTTTAGTTAAATCAATAGGCAAACAGTTGCAAAATTTGGAATAATCGTCCTGAAAAAATAAGTTTTGTAGAGTCGTATGTGAGAATTGAAGAGAGCTTTTTATGCATAAAGTGTATGGAACATTTATTCTTGAATTAATAACGTGACAATACTGCTTAAAAAATTGATGTTTTGCTTCAAATCTAAAGCACCAAACATTTTTTAATGGACCAATTTCTTTTATAACAGTGCTGTAGTGTAACATAAAATGAAATTTGGGCTTTAATTTTTCTTTAAAAAAATCAATATAGAAGTTGTTGTGTTCTTCAATTAAATTATCAAGTTTTGTTAAAACAGCTGAATTGAATTCGTCAAGAGTTACAATATCAATTATTTTTATAAAAATTACTAAAAATTGGTAAACTGTATCTGTTTTTGGAATCAAGTCTCCAATGATGAGCAAAACAAAATGTAAAAATGTTTTCATTTCAGCTGCGTTCATTTTTATATTGCAATTTTTAATTTGGTTTCCATCGATTGGACGACTTATATTACCAATAAAATGGGAATCATAGGGAAACATCTGCTTCCTATAATTGAATGCGTCTAAGGAAAAATATTTTTTTTCAAAAATAAAGTAATTTAAGATTTTTGACAAGTTGTATTTCGCAACACCTAGAAAAATATCGTGCATGATATCACATGCCTTATTATCAACAACATGAAAATAGGTCAATGTATTCCATATGGAATTTTCTTTTAAAGAAGAAAGTTCCGGTTGGTTTAAGCTCAAAGTTGATTCACGAACATAACCAGATAAATTTCGAATGCTTTCTTTAACTTCTACACAATCATTTTGACAATTTTTTTTGTCCCTTGTACAAATTCTACAATAGTGTCTAGCATTGAAACTTGGAATAAATCCTAAGACTTCGTTGAGTCCTAGATTATCACCAAGTATTTGTCCTAGATAAAAATATACTTTAGAAGTTTTCCCATCGATATTCAAATCAATGCCATTTAAAGCAAGATCTTCAAGAGTTTGAACTAACTTAGCCAAAGAAGCACTGTTTCCAAAGTGATTCATATCTTTTGATTTAACAAATCCTGCCACAAAAATGTTACTTAAGTGGGACAATTGGTGCTGAGGAATAACAGGGACGGTAAAATAAATTCCACAAATCGAGTCATTATGAGGCCCATTTGCATCATTTGTTTGAAATGAATCGAAATATAAAAATAAAGGAAAAATTATTTTATCACGTATTGTGTCAGTTTTAGTTCTCCACATATTTCCCATTATAAAGTGATTCAGTAAGTTTTTAGAGATTCAATTTTTTGAAAAAATTTGTATTCGGATGCTATGTCCGCAAACGGGTTATTTACAAAGTTGAGAATTGTTTGGTATATAGATTGAAGATCGGGCTCAATAAATGGAATAAATTCGCTTAAAGTATCTACAAACGGCTTTAGGATATCACCTTCTATAGCATTTTGAATTGCTGGAATACTTTTTCTGGTAACATTGGCTTTTGTATGAAGTTGGAGTGCAAAGGAAATTACTGCTTTAGATAAGTTAGTTTTTATTCTATTAAGATCAATTTTAAGTGATTTTTGACAAAAAGAACTTTGGGCTTGTAGCGAGAAATTGCATTCCTTAGAATCATTAAGTGGTTGGGTATTCGGAAGAATTTCAATGGTTGAAATGGTAGGTTCAATTGTCTTTACTCTTTTAGGACTGATTTCAAAATTACAACTGTCTGGCTTGTTATCGTGTTTTGAAATATGATGCTTAAATTTATAAATAGTTTGAAAGAATTTGTTACACGAATTATATTTACAAGAAAATTCATAGTGTGTTGGAGTCTTATGATCATCTTTTAAATGAATGATTAATTTATTTGAATTTTGAAAAGTTTTCTTACAGATAAAGCAAATATGTGTGTTTGTATAATAAACTTTATTCAATGTCGACATTGTCTAATTTTGAAATAATGTTTTTTATTTTTGAAATTTTCTCGTCAGGGACGATTTCGTATATATATTCTTGTAAAAAAAACCACACATATTTGCTTTTTTGAGTATAATCTAAATTAAAAACGAAACAGATCTTAACAACTAAATCTATAGCATCGAGCAGCGTTGAAACTTTATAGCGTATACCTTCCAAATAAACATAAAACTCTTTTAAACTTTCCAAAGACTCCCCAATGACAAAAATTTTTGGCTGCAGCTTAAGTTTTTCCGAAACAGCTTGGAGGTGCAGTTCATCCTCCTTATGTTTAAAGTTATTTATGCTTACCAAGTGAACAAACATATCTTTTTGGGCATCAGAAATTGATGGTTTGCAAGTTTTGCTTATCCTTGGTGGAATTAAGATGGTGTGCAACAAATTAAAAAAGAAAAAGTTTTTAGAATCTGAAAAAGAATTTTATTAGTAAAATTATTTTACAAATGTATTTATGATTATAGTTACCGACACAAAGCTCGGGGGAAATCATTTTCTTGTACATTTCAAGAAAGAGTTTTTCTTTAATTGATGATGGAAAAAAAACCTTGTTTGCTCTTTTTTCTAACTCGTTGAACTTTTCGAAGAGTTTAGAAGATTTTCCCGGATGTAATGTGTTGAAGTCTACATTTATGAGCTCTTCGGCATTTACGTCCTTATATCGTGGCCATGCAGTTAAAAATGAAGAAATTGGATATTTTTCTTCTTTCATTCTCATTTTAGATGTTTCTTCCCACAAAGATTTTGCGTTTTCAGGAGAGTTGTGAAACAGAAATTCTTTTTTCTTCAAAAACACTTCGGTTTCAATGTTGTCATTTTCTTCGGAAATAGTATCATTTTCAGTTTCAATAGTGCTTTTGGCGATCTTTTCTGCTACAGACGAGTCAGCCTTTCTCTTTCGATTGTATCCAACGTTAAAGTACCTGTCGAAAATTTTTCCTGATGGTTGCTTTCCGTTTTCCCGCGGAACGTAATATGTACGCTCGTCTTCATTCGGAAATAATTTCACTATTTCCTTAGCTACTCTTTGCATGGTTTTTGGACACATTTTTAGACCATTGCGATGAAAATGGTCGACTACGCATCTAGATAGGATGGTTTGATCAGTGCTAGATAGGTTTGGCATTTCTTGGTACGCTTTAATCATATCATTTCCAGAAACAGTTTTTTGCAATATTTCTTTAATATTAAAATCGATATTTATATTTGTTTTTCCACGAAATTCGAAAACATTTTGAGAAGACGTTGAGGAGCTGTCATGTAATGTTTCCGATGATAGCCATTGTGATACCATGGAAAGTGTTTTGTCACTCTGGCAGCATGGTATTAAGTCGACCTAAAGAATAGAAAAAAAATTTATTAATTTACCTACCCATAAATCAACAAAAAATAGTTACAATGTGCAATGCACCCACCCACTGGAGGTTTGATACGTATTGCATATAGGTAACTATATAATTTCAAAATATTAGTTCGTACTTACATGATTAGCTTCCCTCCATTTATTTAGACCGTATCTAAATTTTATTCGGTCACCCATAAGCTCTCTTTTTTGGAACACATTATCAATGTCATGTCCATTAAGAATTTTGATTACATCAAAAGAAGCTATGCGGCACTCATCTAGTGCAGATATCCCGTCGCAGGATAATCCCCAACTTAAAAAAAGTTCCAAGGTTTCAGCTTCGATATAATTTATCACAAATTGTTCTTTTTCACTCATTTAAAATTTTTAATTAATTGTTTTCCGGATATAAACACACTTGCACTTGCACACTTGCCGATCGCACTTTTATTTGTTTAATTGTTTTCCTTTAATTTATTTAATGTTGTACCGATCGCATTTCACAAGACAATGATTTCCAATGCCTTTTGCACTTCTTCTAACAGACAATTTCACAGTTAGGTTTGCAAGAGTTTAAGAATAAATTTTTGTTCCAAGAAAAAATTGTTGTGCCAAGAACTAGTTGTCGAAAAAGTAACAATTTATACTCAAATCTCAAGAATTGATTGTTAAAGAAACAGTTGCAATTATAATACACAAAAAAAACGATTCAAGTATGCAATGCTTGTGCTAACAAATTTTATTGTTGAGTATACAATATGCAATACATACAAAGTAAGCAAGCCAATGAGTATACAATACAATATACAAATGTAATATATCCCAAGAAAATGAAAGATAATTTTATTGTGTCCTGTTTCATTGAGAGATAGATGAAGTAAGGGTTATGAAATTGAACAGGGTAGAGTACGAAATTGGTTTTAACTTAAGACAGACTGTTCACATTAGAACAATGATTTTTTCTTCAATTTCATAACAATAATTGTAATGGTTGTTCTTAAGTAAAGAACTAGTTCTTGAAATCAGATAATAATACAAAAAATGTACATTTTCCATTGTTATTCCAACTTTTTTTTATTCTTGATAATAATTGTTAACTGAAGAACGAATTGTTGGTCCAACAATTTGATTCTTAATATGATATTTTGCCAGTAAAAATATTTAAAACAAAAATTTTATTCTTAGGCTAACAATTTTCCGTTTTTGAAAATGTTTAAAAATGTGTAAATTGTTTTTTCAAGAATTTTATTTTAAAATTGACGTTTTGATTCTTGAAAAATCAAAATTGAGTTCTTGATTCAACAACTATTTGTTGAGTCAACAATTTTTAAATCACAATGTTACAAGAATGGAAAATTCTTCGGACAACAATGTTTTTTTTTCTGAGTGTGGTAATCCCTATACTTCTACGGGAACGACACCGTAAACGGGAACCATGAAACTGCTGGATCGATAAAAGTTCTTTCACCGTGAGGTGATTTCTGTCAAACTGTCGAAAACACAGTTGACCTGAGAAGAAATGTCAATCTTTATCTTTAAATAAATATTGGCCATCGGGAATGGCTGAGTGAAAGATCAATTTCGGCGTCGACTAATGAGATAATTAGCCATATAAACAAGTAAGTTATGTTTGACGTGGTGGGGGATGTTGCCGAATGTCACATAATACCCTATCGAGTTTCTCAATTCCTTGTGATTATATCAGAAGTGGCAGCAAGTTGGTGTTCCAGTGTCAATAATGTGAAATCTAGTATTGTACACAGCTACAAATAACACATCTGGCATTGCGGCACTATATAAGTTTTAATAATAACTGGAACGGTAAAAGGAGAAAACATTTTGTTTCCCCGTATTCCATTAATTTCCACTGATTTGTCATTTTAGTTCAAAAGAATGCAGTTTCCTCTGAAATCAGTATTTGATATTAGTATATAAATAAAGCTCAGACGCTAAAAATTGCAGGTTCAGAGAAAACATCCCATGGCATGCATGAAAGTGTTTCATTTGCAAAATAATTAGCCTAGCCAATTAAAAATGCTGCTGAAAGTCACTATTCCAAGCGGACGAAGTCGCGGGTACAGCTAGTAGCAATATAAGTTTCATTCACTAGCAAAGCACTGTGTACAAGTTCGCACTTATTTTATGCTGACAATGCGTTGTTTAGACTCTTTGCCTTGTATTGAAACAAAATTACTAATAAATTGTTTGACATTGTGACTGAGACTGCGAAGCAAAGCACACTTAGTTTTTTGTTTTAATTTATTTAGTTCATGTTATTATAACTTTCCCCCACCAGTGGTAAGTTCTAGTAGTCAATTGGCTAGTCTGAATTTGATTTTTTTTTGTGAACAAAACGGCATTCAGAATGGATATAACTCCGTAAACTTTCTGCAAAAAAAAAAAATTAATTTGAGATTTAGGTTTAGTTATTTGGAGGACTATTGTGGTACCCGTGGCGTGATGGTTAGCATGTCCACCTGCTAACCCAAAGGTTCTAGGTTCGAATAACAGTAGAAGCACGGGTATCGCCTTTCGCGAGGAATAGGCAAGTCCTTCGTTATTAAATTCATTGCCATGAAAAGCGGTTTCTCTATAAGCCGTTCGGAACCGGCAGAAAATTGTAGGTCCCTCCATTCCCTCACAAGGCATGGTTGTGAGAAATGCGCTAGGCCCAGGGGCTCCTCGCTCTGTTGCACCACCCTATTCATTCATTCATTTATTTGGAGAACTTTAGCTTAAGATGTAAGTAGTGTAAGATTCGGG
This sequence comes from Melanostoma scalare, assembly GCA_949752695.1. Taxonomy (NCBI): domain Eukaryota; kingdom Metazoa; phylum Arthropoda; class Insecta; order Diptera; family Syrphidae; genus Melanostoma; species Melanostoma scalare. The sequence continues at coordinate 55,517,656 of OX456984.1, read as the reverse complement.
GAATGGCGGTTCAAAAAACCAACAGTATTATAATAAATGATTTAAATGATTTCAAAGCTGAGAATGCAACTGTTTTAAAAACTCCTGTTCAGTAAGGGGTCATCATTCAGTGGTAGAGTGTTCAGTATATACAGCGGACGCGTGGGTTCAAATCCCGCTCTGGGCATCTACTTTTCTTTCAGCCTCTTAGTTTCATTTGAACAACGCCCTTGAGGTTATATATGTGAAATGACTAACACCTTATTTAAATCTACTGCACCACAAAAAAAAGGGAAGGCTGCTACCCTGGTACCGGAAATTAGGTCTGAGTGCTCCAGATTAGCATAAGCCTCCTCTTTTTTTAAAAAAAAAAAAAGATTTCATCAACGATACATCCAAGTCAAAGCGACTTTCTCAAGCTAAACTTAAACTAACGCGGTATTGTATTAACACCAGAAAAACGCAAATTGTAAAACAAAAATCTGAAAAAAAATTAATCTGTTCGCAAAATTCATAGAACACTTCGTGAGCAAGCAATTCGCACTAATTTAACTCTTCTCGATTCAAATATTAGGAAGAAGCCTAAGTTTATGTTTTTGAAATGAGGAAGAAACTGCCGTTTAGGAGAATGGTTAGCGTTATCAAGCCGTGCTGACTATAATTCTTGTCTCCAAAAATTTAAAAACTAAAGAGCGACGACATTTGGTTGCAACAAGAAGGCAACCGCAATTTGCCATACAGCGTTCTCAAACATCAACTTTTTGGTAAAATCAATTTGGTGACAACTTTTGCCTCTGTGTTACTTTTTATGGGGGTATGTGAAGTCATCAAAAGCTGGCAACTCTTGAAGCATTGGATATTGGAAGCCAATGTTCAATCCTACATTGACGCAGTAGGACCAGATTGATTGAAAAAAGTGATGAAAAATTAAACGAACATCGTGATCCTGAAGGAATATCAGGTCTCCTACTTAACTGTTATTACACTTTACGATCCACTTTACACTTCTGATCCACCCGTGGAGTCCGGCGAGTTGACCTCCGAATGCGTCGTTCAGCCTCACGGCTACGGATTGTTTCATGTCAGTACTTGGTATGTGTCTAAACTATGATCTTCGTTGGAATGACCACATATTTGAAGTCACCAAAAACGCTGCTAAATGTTTTGGATTCTTGAGACGATGCAGGAAGTTCTTCACCCCCTCAAATCTGGCTACAATTTATAAGGCCTTCATTTGCCCAGAACTGGAGTATAACTCCCATATGTGGTCAGGTGCTCCTCAAACATCTTTGCGCCTACTTGATAGTCAAGTATAGAGATTCATATTTTAGTCACACCACCCGAATGTGGAATGCTTTACTTGACCCTGTTTTTCCCCTACATTTCGATTCACAAAAAATCAAAATCAGCGTGCATCGGTGTCTCATTCCCAATCCTGTCTTATTTTCCTAAATGGTCGCACTGTGTTCTACTATTCATGAAGCTAAGAATAAAAACCCTACATTTCATTCTCGGTTAACAAACCTCTGCTGATTGTTAAGAAAAAACGTATCGCTTTTTTCGCGCCTCATGGGCCCGACAGTCAAAAGTTGGTAACTAGCACCAGAAGTACGATGGAATGGGATTTTGCTTCTTTGCTCTTTATATATATACGTTTGCTTCAGCTAGTACCTCACTGGTTTCCTTCATCAGCCACTTAACTAACATCTTCCATTTATATAATTGCAATGCAGCATGCGACAGCAAAGAAAGCTTTATACAAGTACAGATATTGAATATCAGTTTTTCTATTTTCAAAAACAAAACTTGCTTCTCACAACCTATCGATACAATCTACCTTTCGATTGAAATACAACAGGACTTTTGAAACGCCCATCTAATAATCATGTGTAATTTATTTTTGTTCTTCGTCCTTAATTAAATGAAGAAATAGTAATACTCTCCCGCATACACTTCCTTCCTGAGGTGAATTTACACAATTTTAAGCAAGCGAACTCAAACTGCATCATATCACGTACTCTTAAAATAAACTTAAGACATTTATTTGTTCGGAAAGAAGGTTCAACAAGAATCCCAAACCCAAGCGGTATGTTTATGCTGACCATTAAATGCCCAATTGTCACAAGAATTCTCCACATTACATTTCTTTATGTTGCTTTCCCTTAACTAAACCCCGTCATAAAACATCGAGGTTAGATGCTGTGAATGTCTTCTCTTATCAAGAAAATCCTTGATCCCCCAAGGAATGTGAATCCAACCCTTTTCTTTAGCTAACGGCAGTAATGGTATGGTCCGTTCTATTTGTACCCGAACGGTATATAAGCTTTTTCATTTCGATTTCGTCTCATCTGCGATCAGAAGTTATGGTCAAACTCCGTATAGATAGGACTAAATGGACACTAAAATATTTGCGCCCACATCAAATTACAGTTATATCCTTATTTTGAACCCTATACCCCATCGCACACATACACACACACACACATTCATATACACCACTTTCATGTACAAGTGTGTCTGCATAGGTGTATGATTGTTTTGAAGGTAAGTTGGGCTTTGGCCAAAAAGGAAGACCTTCCATTTCCACTTGAGTAACACACTGGCGCTTTGTCTCGTAAATAGGCATTTTTGTGTCACACTACTGAATGTCCTTTTCAGGTAACCAGTGAACATAAAAATCTAACTGGAACATATGATGTCCACCCGATGAATATCTTAATACGTTTTAGATCCCTCTTCGATCCCAGTCTGATTTTACGATTCAGCTCAGCAGAAGCTACTTCGGTGTGAAAGAAGGGAGAATGTCCTTTCCTGTAAAACCAACCACATCACAGAGATGGGGGAAATGTCCTGCAACAGTGTTGTCATCATAAAAATCCTTAAAATACGACACAATCGGTAATTGTAACACACATATAGATAAACATACTCGTATAGCCATCCCCCACCCAGAGTTTGCTCGAAATAAATTGTTCGACGACCGCGCAGGTGGACAAATTATGCGATACAATTTGTCCTTCTTTTCTATACGAGTATAACCAACAAGAACAACCAACGACGGAATCATTCCAAACAAATTCAACATTTATGCATATGTGATAGTGATTTCATCTTGGACACTACGTGAGTTGATTATTCGATGATGATCGTTTGCTTTGGAGCAATAAAATGCCCTTGTTGATGAAAATTTCGCTGTCCGGGAATCGGGGGTCTTAGCCGGTAGATAATTTTATTTGGAATTCTAAACATTCGTTTAGTTGCGTGGTGGATGGTGGAGCTGGATGTTGGATGCTGGATGCTGGATACTCCATGCCCACCCATCCAACCACTGTTATGTATTCGCAGCGAATACTAAATTAAGTTTTCTGTTTTATTCAATAGTGGGAAAACGTACAAAACTAATTTGAATAAGGACACCACACGAAAGGACTCAAACAAAAAATTCCATTTATTTCAAATTGCTTGTAATTTTCATTTGTAATGTGGTGTGCGTTGGATAAATCTGTTTTTAGTAGGAGATGATGACAAGTCACCATACAATGGATACGAAGATATACAAAATGGAAGAACATAACTTTTTAATGAGAACGTGATGATGGTCAACCAAATAAACAGCATAGAAGATCAACACTGGAATCAGCAATTTGGGATGACAAAACATGAGTCGGCTTTTGATAAGCTTGAGCTTAACGTTTTCATTATTTTCCACAGAAATAGATCAAATGTTATTTATAGAACTTCTTTTTATGAAGTGTGCTTTCAAAGAAGTCACCATCATGAAGTGACCTAACTTAACAAGCAGAAATGCAGTGCAAATGAAGGTAGAATAGTAAAATCAAGACACAAAATCTTTTCGAGTTTTTGAAACACAATACACGAGTGAGGAAGATTGGAGAGGAATTGAAATGAGATACCGATGCTCCATACTTTCGAATTTTTTAATATTGAACAAAAAATTAACTAAGGTCGGTTATGCATTTCACATTTGAGTAGTGCGGATAATGAAGAATCGTTTATTTTTGAAAGAACATCAGAAATGATGTTAAAAGATCAGCTATTCCTGCTGATGCCCGAGGCAAAACTGTTAACTTTATGGCTCTTTGCGAGAAATTATATAACTCTCTAAGAGCAGTTACACTGACATAAATAGCGCTTTCTGCCTAAGACGCTCTTAATCGTCTTTTTTTGGTCTTTATTCTTTATAGCACAATGTTGAGAGGCATGCGTTAGAAACGAATATGTTAAGCTGAGAAAGATATCATCGTTGGAATTGTGACTGTGAAAGCAAAAAATCCTAAATAAATAGGAGAAAAAAAAGCGGATGCCAAGAGAAGTTCTGGCGGGTTGACTCTCAGCAATTTTTTTGTAGTAAATTTCCAAAAAATATTGCAGTTTACTCTCTCAACAAAAAAAAGATAGGATATTGGCTTCTCACTCTTACTATTTTAAATTTTGACTAGCATGTGCATTAGAAAACTTTTTTTAATGCTTTCGTTAGCAGTTAAACATTTTATTACAAGACTTCCTTCAGAATGGTCATAAAGCTTGCTGGGGCTACTGAGTGTGAAAAAGCTCTTCCATAAGACCACCAGATACAGGCAATATTTTGTGAACAAAGTTTAAAATTCCTTGCATTAGATTTTTCTTTTTAAGAAACGGGAAAGAACACTTATGTGAGTTGATTGTGGGAAGCTACTATTATTTTCACTAACATTTGCAAAATGAATTACCTAATAAGAGAATAAAAGTAGTCGCACCTCTTCGTTCTGGTTTCTATTTAAAAAAAAACTCATCTCAAAAAGCACGAGGTGTGCTGCTGCGCCACAATCAATAGGCTCAGTCAGCATTTTCGGTATCTTATTTCTTGCTTTCGATTTCGTATTTAAAGTCCGAACAAGGATACACTCTTCCATCTACTCGGCTACCCCACCGGAAGTGACCCCTGTTTCCGTTTCTTTTCTCCCTTTAGAGCAGTCGATTGAATGTGGGTATTTGATTACACGAGTATTCTTTGAACGTGTACACTTGTATCAAAAACTATTTACACGTTTAAACGCGAAGAAATTAATACAACTGATCTGCATGACATGATCGGAAGAAAGTATGCCCGATGAATGGAAACTCAGTATCGTATGCCCGATCCTAAAATAGAGAGACCTTTATAATTGCGTCAATTATAGACGAATACGCCTCCTTAACGTCGCGTATAAGATCCTGTCTGCTGGAATATGTAAACGTCTGATGCCCCACGTCAACAACTTGATAGGTCCTTATCAATGTGGTTTTAGACCATAGAAGTCCACAATAGACCAAATTTTCACATTACGGCAGATCTTGAAAAAAACCCGAGAATATAATATCGACATATACCATCTTTTTATCGATTTAAGGGCCGCGTATGACAGTATTTACCGAGAGGAGCTGTACAGAGCCATGTCTAGCTTCGGCATCCCTACAAAACTCGTATGCAGGCCTTTGGAAAATTCTCGTTGCTCCGTCAACGTCGGTAAAGAACTCATCAAGACCTTTAATGTTGAAAAAGGCCTTAGACAAGGCGACAAACTGTCATGCGATTTCTTCAACATCATACTTGAAAAGATTGTAAGAAACTCAAACGTCAACACCAGAGGAACAATCTTTCAAAGGCCCGTACATTGTACAATTACTCGCTTATACTGACAATATTGACTTAATGGGAATAAGTAAGCGTCATGTCAGAGGTGCATAGAGCATTGAAACGGAAGTGGCAAAAATGGTTTCAATGGTAAATGAGCGCGAAACAAATGAAATAAATGAGCCACCGAACATCGACAAGTTGGACAAAACGTCACAATAGACAGACATAAATTCGGGGTAGTACATGACTAGGATCCGCTATAGGCGCGGAAAACAAAATCAGATCAAACGGAGAATAACTCTTACCAACCGGTGGTTCTTCGGGCCTAGAAGGCAGTTGAGGAACAAAAAGCATTCTAGAAAAAACAATGTAACCCTCTATTAGAACTTAGGTTTGGTTAGGTTAGGTTGGATGGAGAGTGCAGGAGCCGCACCTCACTAGGATCTCATGGATGCATTGTGCTCCCCGGATAATAGAGGATGAGGAGGTAGAGGATTGGGTTTGTGACTTTGTTATTGGGGTTGGGAGACACTCACTGAACCATTTGGAGCTCTGGATGAATTTATGGATGCTGTTTAGCGGGAGGCTAAAGATGTCGCCCAGGTTGTCGAAGAAGAATTCTCCAAGGTTTTTTCCTAGTATTGCCCAAGCTAGGACACTCACAGAGGAAGTGGAATGATCCCTAAACTGCCTCTTCGTCTTGGCATCCTTTCCATAATTCGGATGTTCTAATTTCCAAACTTTAGACCTAAATCATCCCAGTCCTCCTTTACGGCGTGGAAGCGTGAGTCTTATCGAAGATGAGGAAACCCTTGGTGGTTTTGAAAGACAAGTACTCCGGGCTGCCTTTGGTCCCGTATGCGAAGGCAATGTGCCGAGAAGAGCTGTACCGCGATATGGGCATTGCTAGAAGAGTACTCATCTCGATTCTAAGATGGCTAGGCAATGTAGTGCGGATGGACATCAAACATAAGAACAAGCTCTTCTGCTTTCTTTTTGATATATTTCTGTTTGTATAGTGTAGTTCAAAACTATTCGAAAAGCACGATAGAAAAGCTAATTAAAGAAGTCTATCTTTAGACAATGAGGAGGTAAAAATGACATAAAAAGTACCAAATATTGGAACCCAGGGCTTACAACTGTATACTTTAAAAATAAGAATAACATGGATAGTTCAAAGCTTTGTCATATCTTTCTCATAAGAAAGCCGCTATTACGATTTAATAATTAAAAAATGGGTGATAGCTGTGAATGGCTCCGAAAGACTAGAAAAGAAAGCACTTTTCAAGGCAATGTAATGATTCTTTAGGAAATAGGAAAGACAACTACCGCGGGTTTGATTTAGTATATTACAAGAATAATTTATCAGTAATTACCTGACCTGCCCGGCGCAGAACTCTAACACTCTAACGTTGAATGAATTTTTGGAATCGGTCTAGTATTTTTCAGGTTCTTGGATATATTTTCGTTTCCGTTCAAGAAGGAACATGGAAAGGAAATATAGATTATGTCATTCTTCAGTATCTAAACCATTTTTGTTCTAAATTTCATTCATATCGGCGCTGTAGTTTTGTAGCTTGTTCGATACAAACAGTGTTGGTCAGGGTGTTGGCAGTGACTCATTATGTCTTGGGCATGGCCATGTAATGAGCGACATAGCGGCAATGCGACAAAATTAGAACATAATTGAAGAAGGCGTTCTGATTTCAATTTTATTCCGAGTCTGCAACTTTGTCGCTCAGTATGTGGCCGTGATCATAGTCTTCTAATGGTTTCGAAGATTTTAGTGGAATCTGTTCCAACCCTGATGTCAAAGCGAGCGCTCTCAAATGGTATGCTGATAAATCGTATTGGCGTAGCAGCGATATCAAAACTCGACATGGCACGGTACAGCCTGTTCCCGTCAACGCTTCATCATATCAAATTCCGGGGTTTTATACAGAATCGGTTTCAATGATAATATTTGGTTGATGGTAGACTTTTCCGACATGAAATAACACTGCCTTATAAAGACCACAGCGTTCGTCAAGAGGCGATGACCTTTTTTTGGATCTAGCAGTTGGCGTCATAGTTCCAACTGCAACGAATATTTTCTAAATATTATCTTCAGCGTTTTTGAAAAGCTTTGCTAGTAGACCATCGGCACGGGATACTATGTTCGAATTTAGTCTGGTGATTACTTCATTGATCACATTCAGGTTGGGTTGGTGATAGTTCAAATAATTTGCCAAATAGGATGCTAGTTTGTGGGATTTTGTACTTCATTTACTTCAAGCGGCTAGTTTAGGTGATCTGCCTTAATTTTAACGTCGACTGCCACGCACAATGGTATTCCCTTGCTTATCATTGCTGGTATGAATGCGTTGTTTTCTTTTTCACTTTTTTGCAAAAGTTTAAGGGAAAACATCAGTTTTAACGTATTCCCTATGGCTAGTTCAAAATTTTCTTCGTACTAAAGTACTAGATAAGTCCTTTGTGACAAACGGACGGGCACCAAAGTGAATTTTTAAGGTTTTCCGTGAGGAAATTATACATATTTTTCTTTTTTTTTTTTTTGCCCGGAGAGCATAGAATGGACCCAAAAGTTAAAATTGAGTTAGAAGTTCTCTTTTTCTAGTTCCTCGTCTTGCTTTCTCGGTGTAACGAGCATTGTGATCTCAAAAGGAACAAAGCTCTTCCACTTATCTGAATCATTCTGCCAGGCGCCCGTGGGGTGGGGCACGCCACCTTACAAGTTCGCAATGGACAGCAACCATTTTACCTCGGACCTAATTTAAATTTTAATCTTTCTTCATTATGATCAGTTAATCGTTAGTCAATCACTTTACACACAATGCTTTTTAATAAACAATAATAAACAACCGCAATATATTCACACTCAACTAGCAACCATTTATCTTTAGCACCGGAATCAAATCTTTCTCCACTAACACGTTGTGCCCCCAAATAGCACCTACTTAACGAACCCTATAAATTAATTTAGTTCCCCAACCAGAGTACTCCATTCCCTGACGATATAAATCGTCGGTAGTCCTTCATTCTAAGATAAAAGTCAGTTTGCATGTGATATACGAATCGCACTCCGAACCCTCCCTCCGACGCATGTCTCGTCTTCTAAAGGAATGTCTGAACAGCATAGTTTCAAACGCCTAAATCACCCTCCAACCCACTCCGCACACACCAAAATAAGCCTCTGGAGGGATGTGGGGTTGGAAATTATGATGACACATTGGCGGCGGCGTTAAACCATCAACCAAAGCAACACACACATTTCAAAGAGCACCATCATGTTAGAAATGACAAATTACAAAACCATTAAGTCATTTTGCGGCCAAAAAGGATCTGCAAGAACACCAGCAGTCATACGTGTAGCTAACGTAAGTGCCATGACTAAATTGGCATTAAACGAACTGGCGGTGGCAGCGTTGCTATGTCATTTATTCACTCAGCTCTAAGGACATCATCAGAATCTATACGGAGACAATGTCGACGACGATGACGACAAGGACAACGCAGGCCAGGAAACGGATTAGTATGTTAGATGGCGGCAGCGGGTGGTGGCTAAAGGAAACTAGAACATAAATTCATCATAAAACCAGGCAGCCGGTAAAAGTCCCTAAACACCACATGCACAAACAAACATACAAGCTCGTATACGCAACTCATTCTATATCTTCTGCCGAGAAGGATAATCCAAATGCCAACACATCGTTTGAACGTTTACAGGATAAATATTTGCAAAGCGCACAAATAGGATGGGCTAGTAGTTGGTTCCCATAGTAGGCCGTTTGAACAACACAACCACGCAATGACAGCAACTCCAAACGACGACGCACGGTTTAAAGTGCTAAAATCCAGGAAGGAAGGAAAAACCCTAGGACGCTCTTCCAAGAGTGTTGACTGGTGCCTTTCTGATACACTGCTCCTGTCCTGATGATATACTGATCCAGGAGACACATTCCAGTGATGATGTTGATTACTTCTATATACACCATTGCTGCAGAACGCGTTTTAGTTTTCGGCAATCATTTATCCTGCTGAGGATATGTGAGGATGTGATGGTGGGTGTTGGACAACGCAGATGAATGTCAAGCACAGGATGTACGTGTTGTATGCAAATATGTACGGCTAAAGGAGGATACGTTCTTCCAAGCGGAAATGTCAACAGGCTTTACGCGATTTTACGAAGGATAATTGATGCAGTTAGAGGCTAATGGTTGTGTGCACTTAGGATTTTGACTGAAAGATTGACATGTAAGAGGACCCGTTAGAAACAAATAATGTGAACTTGGGACGATTAGGAATGGATGGTGTCTTATGAATAAATGAACGACTTCAGTACTTCAGTAATGATAAGCTCCAAGGCTGGCTGAAAGTCTTGGATTCAAGAGTGATATCTGTCCCCCAGCTAAAAACGAGACCTGCTATCTGTCAACGGCGTAGACAATTGAAGATCTGCTAAGAATGTTGTGCATAAGCTCTTGCTGAAAAAAGAAGAGTAGTAAGCAATCGAACCTATCAGCGTTGTTGGCAGTAGGAAGATAGTAAAAAATAATGTGCAAGTAACTTAAAATTTAGTTTGAATTTCAATCAGGTACAATAGGGTGCATTAGTTAGAAGCTTTGCCACGCTATTTTAAAAGATGCAATCTTTGGATGATGTTTACTGACTTTCATATCGAAATCACATATCTTCGGCCTAGATTGTACAACTTTTGCAACGACTATCGTTAAAAATGCCTGTTCCTGTGTGCGAGAGCGATGTTAGCGAATTTGGCAGTGGATTTACTTGAGGAGAGGGCAGTGAATTAACACAAGGTTAAACAGGAAGTAGAGAGATTTAAACAGGGCAAGGGCAGTAGCTGGAATTTGGTGGGCTCGATTCCACTTTGAACCTTCAAATAAATTGATTTTGGTCACAAGAAAATTAGCCCAATATAAACACAGACAAAACTTAATAAAATGGTCACAGATGATAACGAGGATGACATCATGTCATCAGAAAGCGAACGAGTACGATCGCAGGGTGGACAAGACCTCTTTACTGGGAGGGCAATTCGTTCGCCCCCCCCCCCCCCAATCGACAATAATGAAAAAGAAATTTGAAAAGATTCTAGGGGCTCTTGATAACACATTTAAGAATCTCCAAAAAGAAATAGAAGCAATCACGACAGGAAGTCCACAGGAAAGAGCAGCGAAATGCAAAGCTGCACTTAAAAAGAAGTTGTTCTCTGCGACTTTCTCCTCAAAGTGTTTTGGAAAGTTTAAGAAGCATTTCCGTTCTGTAAAGTGAGAAAATTAAAAAAAGGCCCGGAAACTTCTTCAAAGCCTGAAAGCCTCTAAAGCTTCTATCACTCAGCATTCAACTGCCAAACGCAATCGAGGTGCGACAAGTTTGGAGAGAGCCACAAGGATAAGAAATGAAAGCCCGCGGAAGCAAGTGTCGAAGACAAAGCTCTCCTTAAATGCGTTTTACAAGGTCAAGGTCAGATCAGAGATCAAAATGAGTATGTTCAAATCAGTTCAAACACATCCCAAATTTCTCAACGATCGCTCAGACTTGATCATTTTCCACCCCTATTCACAAGCAAATAACTCGCAAGCATATTTACTCTCAAGCAAAAACTGCTAGTGAACAAACTAAATCAGTATGGGAGTATCCATACATACAAGTCATTTTTTCTGTATTGCACTCACAAGCAAATGACTTGCAAGCAGATTGACTTGTTTGAACTTACTTGAATATATTCAAATACTCATGAGCATGCAAAATATTCACAAGCAGGCAGTGTGTTCACAAGCAGGTAGCGTGCTTACAAGCAGACAGTGTGTTTATAAGCAGGCAGTGTATTCATCGGAAAGCAATGCGTTGAACATTTATACCTAACTATAATTCTATTGAAAAACAAAGAAAGGCATACAAATGGCTGGTTTTGGCTTACGATAAGAGAAAGAACGGATTGGATGCATTGCGGGATGATAAAACATTTTAATTTCTGATTCCAAAATTTCCCTTTTTAATATTTTTGTATGTACCTATATGTTACTATTTTCCAGGAATTAAAAAAGTGTTTGAAAATAATTTTTACAATATAATAAATTTATATGACTTTATTGCGGAAATGGATTTTGCTTATCAGTTTTTCAAGTGATTGCTAATTAATTCGTTTTATGGCATGCAAATGTTTGGGTTAAAGCTTATGAAGGTAGGTACAAAAATTAAAAGTCATCAATGAATTAGGAAGAGTTATAAACATGTAGGTATTTACGTCGTTGACGAAATAAGTTTTAAAGATTTTTTTTCGGAATTATGCATAATGAGAGAGTTTATCTGAGAAAAAGTGACCTGAATGTATCATAAAAAACCGCAAATGCGGTTTTGATCATTATTTTAGAAGCGTAAATTTTTTTTGGTACCTGATTTTGAATGTAGAAAGTACATAAAGATTACGTTAAAAATTAAAATCACTTTAGTGGAATATTGTTAGCAGCAGTGTTTGTGTAGAATACAAAAGATCCTGTCAATATTCTTCAATGGTGGTTTGAACACAAAAACATTTTTAAGCGCCTATATGAAGTCAGCAAAATATTAAATTGCATACCTGCAACATCAGCCCCTTCAGAAAGGGCTTTCTCACAGGCTGGGAATGTGATAACTGAAAAACGCACCAGGTTGAACCCGGAAACCGTTAATAATTTAATGGTTGCATATTCAAATTTAAAAATTAATAAAATTTAAAGTAAAAGAAATTTTTAATAAGTCTTTTTTGTTGCATTTTTTTTTTTTTTTTTTCTAATTTATCCTTATTTATCATGATTTTGTTTCGCTTTTTTTAACTTCTAATTCAGTTTTCTGTTCGCTTAAAATTTTTTGTTTTTATATCCTTACAAACCTGTACTATCTACTTCAATGAATACAATAAATTGTTTCCATATCTACTGTATAATAACCTTTTTCTTCATATAAAAGAAAAGAATAAAAACCAAGCTATTAAACAAACGTACTTCTTACCTATACCTAGATTTTTATTGTACTCAAAACGAACACGCCATCAAACTACCCTATTTGGTATGATCACATTGCTTGCTTATAAACACACTGCTTATTCACAAGCACACTGCATACTCATGAACTTATTGCTTGCTTACGAATAAATTGCTTGTGATCACTTTTACTCACAAGCACTTTACTCACAAGCAGCTTAACTCAATGTTATTCAAACTCATTTTGACTTGCAAGCAAGTCTACTTGTTTGGTTCGTTTGAAAATAGGGGTTGTTCAGAGTTGCTTGGTTCACAAATAAGATCGTTCAAATTTACTTGCTTGTGGGCTGACTCAGCTTGTTCAAACTCGTTTTTTTTTTTCAAGCAAATACTCATTGTTCACAAGCAGACTTAGTTCATTTTAATCTCTGGTAGAGATCATATAATAAGGTAGAGACGGGCACTCTGCTTACTGTCGGTGCTGTCCGCTATACCAAATTATGAAATATCATAAAAGAGCTCGTACAGCAAAGTCGAAAGTGAAAAAATCAAACCGATTCCAAGGGCCATCAATTCAGAAGTCTTCTACACCCAAAATGGCACGAGAAAAAAAAACGAGCAAAAAAGCAGCATAACCTCTCCTAAAGTTAATGTCACAGCCATCTATGTCAAAGTCTGCTAGTGGAGGCTCAGGGATGTTGCCAACTCTATTTTATTAGTTCAAAACCTATCGCTAGGCCGAAAATTATTAATATTACGTCATAGAATAGTTTGGGGTACCCATTAAGGATCAAATGCTTAATAAATAGGTGTCAGTTTGTAGCTACTCAACTATTTTATAACCAGCTCAACAACGCACTTTACTTCTGAAGAATAAACAAGCCAATACTGAGCACTTTAGCCCAGTATTGAAAATTGAAACTATTGATTTCGGGAGAGCTAACCAGTTAGGAGAAGCACTTCACTGTGTAGTAAGAACTATAGAGAAAACGCTGCAAGATAAGGAATACACGCTGGCAGCTTTCCTGGACATTGAAGGAGCTTTCAACAATGTACAAAGCAGTGCAATGACCTAGAAGAAGAAGAAACAATCACAAATTGGATCATGTGTATGCTAACAAAACGTCAGATCCACAGTGAACTAGGAGGTGCAAATCTGAAGAAGTGTGTATCACGAGGAACCCCACAAGGAGGTATCCTCTCACTCCTACTCTGGATCCTGGTTTATGAACGAGATCCTCGTAGCTCTCAAACATGATGGCGTGAAAGTGGTTGCCTATGCCGATGACCTAGCTCTTCTGGCGACATGGAAATTCCCTATACCACTATTAGCGCACAATTGAATAATACACTAACCAAGGTATATGCACTTGGACAAAAAGATGCGGCCTTGCAGTTAACCCCCTCAAAACAGATCTGGTACTCTTTACAAATAGAAGAAAAATACCTACTTTTGAGTTACCAAGATTAAATGGAACCCCACTTAAGATCTCTGATCAAGCCAGATACTTGGAAGTGATCTTAGACAAAAACTGAATTGGGGTCCCAATATACGGGAAAGACACAAAAAATCTATTTTCGTGAAGCAGGATTTTTGGCAATAACTGGGGACCAAATCCCAAAATCATCATGTGAATGTATACTGCCATTGTTAGACCTATTCTATCTTATGGCAATTTGGTCTGGTGGAAAGCGCTGGAAAAACCCACGCATTTAAAAACCCTAACCAAAGTACAAAGATCAGCCCGTATTTGCGTAACTGGTGCAATGAGAACTATACCAACCGCGAGCTTGGAAGTAATCCTCAATCTCACACCCCTTGATCTCTATGTTCAAAAATCGGCAGCAAACACTTAGGTTTAATCAGTGTTATGTCTGGAAAACCAGCCAAACAGGACACGCACATATTTTATCACGATACGCAGACAACAATATCTGCACGGATTACATAACTCCATACCTGGACCTTAAAAAATCCTTCTCAACCAGCTTCCCCAATAGACAAAATTGGGAGAATGAAACACCTATTACGAACGAGACGTCTATGTTAATTTATACCGACGCGGCTCGAAAATGGAAGTTGGAACAGGTGCAGGTTTCTTTTCAGAAAGCCTAAACTTAGCCACTTCATTCAGACTTCCAAATCAAAGCAGCGTCTTCCAAGCCGAGATCTTGGCAGTTACAAACGCTGCAAAACAGGTGTCCATGATGGCGCTATCACATGCTGATATCACTTTTTCAGCAATAAAAGCGATATCTGCCACTCTCGTCAAATCAAAGCTTTTTTCTTGCTGTCGTGAAAAGCTAACGGTTCGCACACAGCATAGCGTAAGACTCTGCTGGGTTCCTGGTCACAGTGGTATACCGGGAAACGAAAAAGCGGACGAACTAGCGAGAAAAGGATCAGCACTTGACCCTTCTCTCATTGATCAATCAATCGTAATTCCACCCTGTGAAACTAAACAGACCATTATTGGTAACAAAATAATGCGAAAATCCAATGAAAGATGGGAATGCCTAGATTCCTGTGTTACTTCCAGGAAACTATGGCCGGAATACGATGAGGACGGATCTGAAAAGCTACTATCCTTGAATAGCCCTTCATTACGATTGCTTATCAGTATCATAACTGGACACAACCTACTAGGTTACCACAAAAAGAAAATGGGTCTTTGCACCTATGACCTGTGCAGAGGATGCAATGACGAAGATGAACATGAGGATACCACTCGCTTCCTTTGTCACTGCCAAGCAATCTGCCACACCAGGAAAAAATTTCTAAACAATTACTTCTTGTGGTACCCGTGGCGTGACGGTTAGCATGTCCACCTGCTAACCCAGAGGTTCGAGGTTCGAATCCCAGCAGAGGCAAAAATGTTTTTTCACGGGTATCGCCTTTCGCGAGGAATTGGCAAGCAGTCCGTTAGTAAATTCATTGCCATGAAAAGCGCTTTCTGAATTAGCAGTTCGGAACCGGCAGAAAATTGTAGGTTCCCTCCATTCCCTCCCAAGGTATGGTTGTGAGAAATGCGCTAGGCCCAGGGGCTCCTCGCTCTGTGTCGCCACTCATTAATTACTTCTTCAATGAACTAGATGAATTTTATCAGACATTCCAAGAAATTTTTTTTTGAGGTTGAACACCACAAAATGGTTAAAAACTGACCAAACATAAACTCATACGTTTCCAGGACGTTTCAATACTCCAGGTTATAACAATGGATCTACATTGATCTAAGTGTGACGGTAATAAGATAAACCGTCAGCCCATTCTACCTAACCTAATTTAGAGGAAGCAAGTACCCAGTGACAAATCTTGGAGGAGGAGTACGTAAGTTGAGTACGATATCTTTTTAGGCTTTTAAGCGTCCCCATCAAGTTATTACCCTCTTCAGTTCCCTTTGTCTTTATGTACTGGCAAAAGCTGCGTTAATATCTTCGTCAGAACAACATCCGTGGTACCCGTGGCGTGATGGTTAGCATTTCTGTCTGTTAACAGCGAGGTTCTTGGTTCGAATACCAACAGAAGCAAAAATGTTTCTAAATCGGTATCACCGTTCGCGAGGAATTGACAAGTCTTACGATACTAAATTCAATGCCATGAAAAGCTCTTTCTTGATTAACCGATTGGAATCGTCAGAAAGTTGTAGATGACCTATATTCCCTCACAAGGAATGGTTGTGGGAAATTCTAGGCCCCGTGGCTCGCCGCTCAGCTTAGCCACCCTACCCAGTATCTAATTACATAAAAATAACCAAATGCTTGCAAAGATCGTCGGCTTTTAAATAATCACAACATTCAGTAGAACTTTTTCAACCTGTTTTTCAATACAGACTTGGTATCCCTGCTGAATTTCATTCAGTATTTGTGTTCGTTTCTGGACAAGAAAAGAGAGAGTGATTCTTTTGACTCTCTCAAAATCTTTCATGAAAACACAAACACTCAAAAACACAACAACAATGCTGTTCATCTTTGAATTTCACACTGTAAGATTAAGAGTGTATCCCAACGATGAGCTTTGCTTGTCAAGTAAAATTTTGTTTTCCATTCTCGACCATAGAACTTTAGCAGAACATAAGTACCATTCCTGCAGATGGCTTAGTAACGACACTCTGAGGATTTACCAGGATGACAGTATACAAATACCAACAGGATTATGAGTGGACTTTATCATTTCACGTAAATATTTTAATTTCCCTCTGCTTCAGAGTTATCCCTCCCCATACATATCCAAAACAAAGTTGCGAATTATTGTTTCCCATTAAAATTTGATGAACAATGCCACCATCATCTCTGTAAATATTTAGAACAGAGGTAGCCTTTTCCTTTTGTTTTCAAGTAGTCAAGGTGTAGTGAATCCATGTTTGGGACAGCTTATCCCGACGTGTTTGCTATAAGTCTTTGGTCGAGTGTGAGGTTTGGGAACGTATGTATGTAAAACGATGTCTCGTCAGATCGTTGGCAGTTAAAAAGGTGAAACATGAATCGCTCAGGCAATGGAACTTAAGGAATCTTGTTGTGCAGAAGCGAAAACTTTCCACCAAAGCTCTTCCTTCATGGGCTTATGCATTTTATTTTCCTTGCGTTGTTCTTTTACCAACATTGAACATGATTTAAAGGTTAGTGGAATACAATTGGAAACAATAAAAAGAATTTATTATTAAAGGTGGAGTGTAATTGATCAACAACTAAAATTAAAAGTACAACAACGATAATGAAGTTTATTGGATAGCATAAGAAGATTCACAGATTTTCAACTCCGATTCCAAGTACACTAGCCTGATTGAAGTTTATCATTGAAATTCAAAATCAAATGTTAAGTAATTCACCTCGGCTTGCATATCTCCTCCTCTTGGATTTTTCTATACAATAAAAAAAAACTAAGACCCAGAAGACTCTTCATACCTTCATCGATAGAGATTTAACCACTGACTGTTTTTCACTTTATTGTACACCTAAAGAATCCTTCTATTTCAAATTAAAAGACAACGCACGGTCCATTTCAACCACATGTTCATCTATAAAGGACAATGCTTAAGGACAAAAAAACAACAAAACATTTGTTCTTGCAATAAAAATCGATTAGATGCAGTTGTTTACGACCATAGATTTATCCCAAATAGAGATTCCCCCCAAACTATGCTAACATCATTTCCAATCGGAAACAAAGTAGACATTACGATGATATCCTTTGGGTCATATCGCATTGGGACATCGCGCTCAAGCAAAGCATTCGATATCATGAGATGGACAAACGTGTCTCATAATAAAGTATTACATTTGCAATTACCGAAAATTGTGATGTCCGGAATGTGTTGGCGGTCCTTGGTCAAGACGACAGCTACCTACTAGAAATGTTTCTTTTCCTATCATCCCGAGAGAAACAAAAACAATACAAAAAAAAAATATACCAGAAGCTTTGGGCTAGCAACAAATTTATGGCTAATGAGGAAAAGGATTTAAGGGGACATTGGTCTGTGAGTTTACGTGTACATTGTGCGATTGTATATTGGACAGCAAGCTGTGGAATGCACACCAATGAAGCTAAGTACAATGATAGTAATAATTCAGCAGAAGGATTTTATTTGGGTTCAGATGGAAAACTTACACGACATTTTGGGGATATGTGGAATAGAAAGGGTTTCTTTGATGTTTATTGCACAAAGAGATTAGTTAGTTTATGATAATCCCTTTGGTATTGGTAATAGAAAGAAAACTAAAGAAAGAGGAATCTTTTGCTTTCAATTTGATTAGTATAACTCATAGTTTTATTATTCTGGATCCTCATAACAGGATTGCAAATGAACCATTCCTTGAATTAAGTTATTGTAAGTAATGGCTACATATTCAGTTACATGGTAAGTTTAGGTTAAGGTGCCTGTCGGGAAATGAATGACACACTTAGACAAATAATAGGACCATTGTAATAACAGAGAAGAATTTGAGGAATTGTCTTACTACCGTTTTGGACTTTCAATAAAGCGATGAAGGATGTCTGTATGACTAAGATCACTTGGATCGTCGAAGAAGAGCTCTCCCAAGTATACTTTATGTTTTTGAGAGAAGGCAGGGCATCTCCAAAGAAGATGTGAATAGAGTTTCTTTTCCTTATTCGTTCTTGTAGTTTTCACAAAAGTCGTTTGTATCGACATTGAGCCGTGAAACATGTCTATCTATGAGGCAGTTTCCCTTACAACAATGATTACTATAGTGCAGTCTGCTTAGAGGTAACAGACATTTGGTCAGATCTTTTTGGTAGTCAGACAAGTGATGATGCTGTGTTCGCAGCCCTTTGCTTGTTAAGTTAAGTGCTGTTAATAGCGATTAATATGAAGTATACTTTATTTGAGGCAGACGATAGTGTTGAGCGAAGAGCTCCGCCGAAACACTTTGTTAAGTTAGTTTGTCACAATACGGCGGTTTAATCTAAGGCTGTCAACTATACACAACGGCCATTTAGTGATATTTGGAGATTTTATTATTTGTTTCCGACAGTTCCTTTGTAGGAGAAGAGAGCCACAATGGTTTTTCTGACTCTTTCTTCTATGTTTGATTTCCAGTTTAGCTATTATTTTATTCGGAATGAAACTCAGACATTTTGATAAGTCTGAACAGGTTGGTGGAACTAAATTTTTTGATGGAGTATTTCAAGGACCTACAATTTAAGGCGATTTGGAACTGCTAAGTTAGATAGCGCTGTTATTACTCTCGGAAGAACTTTTAAATCTTTACAAAATGCGATAATCCTGAAAAGCATTGTTTTTAAGATGTTTTGCTCCTGTTTTGCTTCCGTAAAAACCAAAACTGGAAAGCTTTTGTCAAAATTCTGAAGATTTTTGAACAAAACTCCAATTCCGAATACAAAATATCGAATATCCTATCAGAATATATAACTTTACAACCTTTAACCCTACAAGGCACCCAGTTCCATATGTGGAACATTAACTTTAGGTAATCGAAATTTCAGTAAAAATTAAACGCTAGTTGTTTGTGTGAATTCAAAAATTTAAAAAAAAAATAGTATGTGAACAGTTTCGACTAAAAAAAAATACTGTATGCTGTAACGAAGTATATATGTATTATACAAATGTAAAATGTGTTTGAAATTGCAATAGTAAACGTATAAGTAAATCGTATGTTTCCATACATACGGTTTAGCTTTATCCCCTGTTCTGTAAGTAGCAAATAGATATCATTGATTGAGAAACGGTGGAAATGGGAACTAAATGTTACTAAATTCGTAGAATTTCGTTCCAATTTCCACCGTTTATCTCCTGATTTTAATTTTTTTTTAGTACAGGGATGGTTCTTGTGAAGGTTGGATCTCCATATTCAGAAGGGATCGTGATTGGGAACGCCAAGTTAGAAACTTCTTGACCGATTTTAAACATTTTTTCAACTTTAAGATGTTACATTATCGCTCAGACACAGAGACTATAAATTTCATACCCATATTCCCACGGGAACGGAAGAACGAGAATGGAAACTTTGAAACTGCAGACTTTAGCAACGCCCGGTTGCCCAGCAAGTATGATTTTGCAATATATATGAAAGTAAAATAAAACTATAAGTAGTATTCATTTCATTTGGAATAAGTTGCAATTGAAAAAAAGTATGTAGGAACTATTTCCAAAACAAATCGATTGCAATAGTTCAATACCAAAAAGTATAGTAAAGACTCAGTGTATACACCTACCATATGTGGAACAGAAACAAAAAGTGGATTTTTTCATAAAGTAAGGTTTTATTATTTTTTTTTTTTTTTGTGGTACCCGTGGTGTGATGGATAGCATGTCCGCCTGTTAATCCAGAGGTTCGAGTTCGAATCCCAACAGAGGCAAAAATGTTTTTTCCACGGGTATCACCTTTCGCGAGGAATTCGCAAGTCCTCCGTTAGTATTCATTTCCATGAAAAGCTCTTTCTCGATTAGCCGTTCGGAACCGGCAGAAAATTGTAGGTCCCCTCCATTCCCCCACAAGGCATGGTTGTGAGAAATGCGCTAGGCCCAGGGGCTACTTGCTCTGTAGCGCCACCCTATTTATTTTTTTTTTTTAAGTTTTTTTTTATTTTTTATAAGTTTTCCCTTACTTCTTCTGGTCACTAAATACAACGTATTTCTTTTTCACCCACAAAAAAAAAGAGCCTTGTAGGGTTAAAAAATCCAGAATTTTGGAGCATAGAACTTTTGGGGACTTACAAATTTTGGATCAAATAATTAAAGAGTAGAGATTTTTAAAACACAAAATTTTGGAACATAAAGGTTTGGAAAAAATAATTTCTGAATACTAAATATTACAATATAAAATTTCTGAATACATACAATTTATGAACAGAGAATCTTAAAACCCAGAATTTCGTTACCTACTACTTTGGAAAGCAGAGTTTTGGAAAACAGATTGATATTAAAGATTTTGGAATACCGGTAAAAATGTTGGTAATTAAGTAAGTAATATTAAACTACATGTTTACTGTTATAAAAAGCAAAGTTTTTAAATAAATTTAATTTTGTAACACCGAATTTTATTCTGTTTAAAAACAAAACTGGGAAACACAAATGTTCTGGAACAGAGAATCCAAAAAACAGAATTTCACAGCTCAGAATATTGGAATGCAGTTTTGGAACAACTAGATTTAGATAGATTTTCGGAAGAATACAACATTTTAAAATGCTGAAATTTTGAAAAAAGAGAAAATAGTAGTAAGGAATTTTTTATATTGCATTATGAATTATAAAATTTTGGAGCACACCATTTTGGAACACAGATTCTTAGAATACAAGGTAATCCTAGAACACAAAATTTCACAACATACTACATATTTTGGGTAGGAGAATTTTGCTACACAGAAGATGAAAAAAATTACGGATGCAGATAATAGGAACACTGAATATTAGTTTACAAAATTTCAATTTGGAAACACGGAGTTCAAGAAGACACAATTTTGGAACAATCACAATTGAGAAATAAGAAATCGGAAAAAATTCTGCTTTTAAATAAGGCGTTTTGGAACACAGCAATTCATAACGACAGAATGTTCTGCATAAGGCTCCGGTCACAAGCGATGGAGCGATTCTCATCGCATCGCGCGTTGCGATTACGCTCGGTCATAAACGTAGCCTAATGAGCGACGAGCGACTGAGCAACTGAGCGACGAATCTGAGCGATGGGTGGCCCTGGCCATTTACTAAACGACGTCACTGAGCGATTAGTCGCGTTCATATTTATAGATCCCTAATAAGATTGAGAATCCGTAGATTTGGTGTATTCCCCATAAATCGTGAAAGGGCAAATTATGGTGAATTTCATCATTTATATCAAAATCTTTGGAGATTTCCAGATTGATTTTGGCAATATTGTCGTATGTCAGTACCATCTATGGATTTGCTGTTGAAAAAAGTTCGACCAAAAATTTACAAGACAAAAGAAAGCAGTTAGTCCAGAACAGCGGCTGGTTTTATGCTCATGGTTAGTTTATTTTTTCTATTTTTTTTTATTGTTAAGTTTGCCTATACATTTTGTAGTTTTTCGAAACTGTGCCATAAATTGCAAAAGACTTTTGAAGGTCAAAAGAGAATTGAAGGTCATCATTATCCTCTATTTTTCTACATCTTGCTTTAAAATTTGGTGACATTTTAGTTTGTACAATCCTTGTGGGTATGCTGCTATAGGCTATAGCACTGGGCGGTTTGGACAGCTGAAATTAAACTATTAGTGTTTATTTTATTCATTTTCTTTCTTCGTCGCTTAGCGATCGACTGTAAAATTAAAACAGATTTGATTGCAGAGCGACGTCGCTTAAAAAATCGCTCAGGATTTATGTGGCAACCTTCATACTATTTCATGTGTTTAATTTATTTTTGCGTCGCTCAGCGACTTGTTGCTCAGTCACTCGTCGCTCATTGCGTGGCCGGAGCCTAAGATGCGACAAAAGCCAAGGATGAATAGGTTTTGTCAAGACAAAACAAAATGCATGAGAGATGGGATATCTCCCTCCGTTTAAGTAGGAGGGTAGTTTTGAATTTTATTTAAACATATTGACTTCATTTCTTAAGAAAATTATTAAAAATGGACTAAACCACATACTACCACATACTATACCTAGTGCTTTTTAAAAAAAAAAGAATTTTGAGTACTCAAAAACTTTTCACCAGATTAATTTGAACTAAAATGTTAGTTAAAGAACAAAGTATGTATTAGCTTTTGAAAACACTATAATACGTGGTAGTTGATTTTAAATAATTTTTTTAGAAAATTTAGTCAATATTATATAAAATTAATCCTCCCGAGGGCCTCCCGTTTCAGCAGAAGGACTAAAAAATAATAAATTGCTTGGTTGAAGTTGTCAAAAGGAATATTGGTCATTGAAACCTAACTGTGTTGGTTGTGATTGTCTTCCTGTGCATGTATACGCGGACAAGTAAAGCAATCGGTTTGAACGAGTAGATACTTGTTTTTTCGATTTGGTTGGATGTTGACATGTAAGAATTGGCTAAGTCATTCTCTTGTAACAAAATTCGCTTTCACTAGGACAAGGTAGTCAACCTTCGTAACAAATACAAGAGGATTCGGAAAAGAATGTACAGGCTTGTTTCAAGTGCTCCGGCTGCAAGCTGGATTCCTGTAAGGCTTAAATCAAATCAATGGGACAAATAAAAGTGGTTTTTCAGAGATTTGGTTTGTTAAATTGGCAACACTGTTTCTAGTGATTATCTTTTTGACAATTGGTGGTATATTTACGGTCAGTACGTTTTGTCGTTTAACTTCAGATGCGTGTATGCGCTTAAGACTGTTTATAATTTAATATCACTTATAAAGGGTTTTCCAATAGGTATGATATGATTATGCAGTGGCGTTTCGGCCATTTGTAGTATGTCATGATCTCTCTTTGGTTTTTATTGCGTTCAGAAGTGTCGTACAATTTTACCATTAGACCACCATAAACGTCGTGAACTTTTTGATTTTGCCTTGGAACAACTTGAAATCGATAAGGATTGTTTTGAGAAAATCATTTTTTCCGATGAGTCAGTCTTACATTCATTAGACTGGTGCGGTAAATAAACAAAACTGGAGATGAAAATTCACAAAATATTCTTGAAAAACCATTACATTCACCTAAATTGACAGTTTGGTGTAGTTTTTGGGCTGGTGGAATCATTGGTCCGTACTCCTTTCAAAATGAAGCTGGTAACACCATTACTGTCAATAAAGAGCGGTATAGATCGATGATAACCATTTTTTATGGGCGAAACTGGAAGATATTGATTTTGACAACATTTGGTTTCAACATGACGGGGCTGCGTGTCACACAGCAAATGCAACAATTGAATTATTGCGAGAAAAATTTAGAGATTCGATTATTTCAAGAAATGATGATATTGAATGGCCTCCAAGAAGTTGTGATTTAACACCATTGAACTATTTTTTGTAGGGTTATTTAAAATCATTGGTCTTTCAAAATAAACCAGGCTTGAAGAGAGCCTTACAAGTCAATATTGAACGTGCCATTCATGATATACGACTTGATTTAGTTGAAAAAGTGCTCGAAAATTGGGTTCATCGAAATTGTTGCTGCAGAAGAAAACTTGGTGGCCATTTGAATGACGTTTTATTTAAAGCATAAATGTATTGATTGAACTACACATTAAATAAAAAGTATTTGTATTTCCTTCACAAAAAATGTGTTTTTTTCAAAAAAGAAATCATATCACTCTTATTGGAAAACCCTTTATAAAACCAACCCAATGAAACTGAAAGTTATTTTTACGTTTTTAAATTCATATTGATTTTCTATATGTACCCCTATTCAAAAGAACCAACACTTAAAATCTCCATATTTCTGTCGAAAAATTTTAGCAAAATTGGTTTTGGGATCAGAGTTAGTAGAGAGAACAAAATATAAAATTAATGTTAATGAGTTTGCTAAACTACAACTTTGTATTTCGATCGGTGAATAGCTATTATTCAGGAAGTTTAAGCTCCTTTCATCCTTTTAATGTCTTGCAGTTCACTTACTTACTGAATATAAGCATCTTTGAAGGTTTATCATGAAGGGGTGGTTTTATTCAAATTTGGAAAAGATAAATGCGACTCTAAAAAAATTAATAAAATAAATAAATAAATAGGGTGGCGCAACAGAGCGAGGAGCCCTTGGGCCTAGCGCATTTCTCACAACCATCCCTTGTGAGGGAATGGAGAAAAAAAAAATTAATAAAATTTCTTATATTCTTAGTTCAGCATTAATCAGTTAGCACCTAATGTTTCGAATTCAATTTGATTACTGATGGAAGAAAACCCAATTGTAGTACTAGATTGGTGGAAAACATGGAAGAAATAGTATAGCAAACTCATATAATTCAGTCACTCGTTAACGTTTGCGTCAATTCGGCTCCTAGTATATCCTTAACACACAGCGGATGTAAAGAAGTCTCTTGGCACCCTTTTTGTCTATGAGGAGAAATGGGTATTCAATCAAACACTGACCGCAGCAGTACAAGTGAGTTGTAATTTCCACAATCTAAAGTTTGAAAAGCAAAGCAAATGTCCTTACACAATATGTTTCCCTTTTTAAAAAGAATGAGGTACAGCGGGGTTAAAAGACAAAGAGCTCAAAAACACCCATTGTTAACAATAACTTTACTCTCACTTAGATCCTAGGCCCATTGCACTGTCTTTTTCATTCACGACACACGCCAAGTTGCATTCCTCCATTTGGAACGCTCAGTTACCTATAACTTTTTACCCTCAACTTTAGGTATGCAAAATTGGCTATAATCGTAACTCATTCACTGGATTACTGTGAATTGTTTTTGGGGGAATAATCAAAGCAATATCGTGAGCTAGTTTATGACCACCCAGCTTAGCATTCTGTAGCCCCCCTTGTTTTAGGATTAAATACTCTCCTCTCATGATAATTTCCTGCTGGCAATGGTCATCATCAACGTCCTGCCATCTACCACACATCCATCTCTTGGAGCATTTGGCAAACTCATCCACCACCACTGCGTTCTGATGCTGTGTGAAATCTGGCACTCTCTACTCTAGTGTAGAGGCCTATACCTTAAACCTCTCCCGCCACAACATCCACCATTCATTTGGCCAATTAAAATGAATCAAATGAAGAGACCCTGGCATCCCGGTTGCAAACTGAACAAACTCAACAGTGAACACTGAGCAGTGAGCATTGCCATTGAGGACACAAGCCCAGGATCCTTCCATCCACATTTATTGATATAATTCGTGCATTTATGGGTAATTTCGATTGCATAAACACAAAATCCATTTATAATTGTACATTATGACCTGGAAAACCTGGAAGGGTGGCATTCATATGGTTCGTCCTTGTAGTATATCCTCCAACAGCAGCCGTTTTAACATTAAGTCCTCTGTCCAGTGATGATGGTGGATGGTTGCAATGATGACGATGATGATGTCCGAATGCGCTGAGGCGATATGGAAAATTGGTTAGGTAATAACTGACCAGAAACCATATGGAAAATGTATATCCTTGCATTGTTATGGATTCGTTGGTAATCCATTTATACTGCGAGTTGTGTGTGTGTGAGTGTAGCGGGCGCTCGCCGCACCGCGTCGGCCGCTAGGGGATCAACGACAGATTCGTTGAATTACAACGAATGGCGCGGTTGCTATTCCACTGAATAAAACGCATGCTGTTTTATTGCTCCATGCGAACGACATCAGTGCGTCGTCGTGTTATAATTTTTTTCCTTTTTTTGACAAAAACCAAAACAAAACAAAATCATACCGTCAAAAATCAAATCCTGTTTTATTGTTGTTTCGACCAGTGCAGTAGCCATTTAATTTTATGATTTTCAAGGATCTGCTGTCATTTCTACATATAACAATGCGTTGAGGTGAGCCTCATTGGTGGGTCGGTTGGGGGAGCACAAAGTCAAAAAAAAGATATTATAAATTTATTGTCTGGTTAATAAAGTTAAGCATTGACTGTACGTGTGAGTGTAAGCTTTCCATACCTACTACACTTCTATATGAAAAATATAAATGGTTCTGTTAAGGATCAATTTTCTTTTTTCATTTTTTAATGACTTTCAGGGAGTCGATTGCGGTCAATTATTATTACTGTAATCATTTAGGCTTAAAGGAAGTTCAATAAATAAAAAGTTATTATTCCGACAGAAAAACTTCATTGGTTTTCGTGATGTTTTTCATGCAGATGACATAAATTTAAATATTAACTGCGGGCTATTTTAAACCATGAATGAGCTGGGCAGTATTGTGGAGATCATAACAATAACTGTTGAAGAAGTTCATAACTAACCAAACTATTATCGAGAAAGAAAAAAACAACACTGAATGAAAGTGAATACTTTTCGAATTTTATTTTGTTTTAATGGACTGAAAGACTATCGTAAATAAATTTGGAAATAAAGATATAAAAAATGAAGTAAACCATTTTCAAGAACCAGTCGAGTATAGTGTTGTTATTATAGAAGAATGAAGCCTTGATTTTTCTCTTGTATCATTTTTTACCAAAATTTTTTAAATAGACAGGACAGGCAAATCGTTTTGCAATACAATTCCTGAAGTAAGAGTGCGAAAAAGTAATCTTTCAATGAAAAGAAAGAAGTTACAATGGATTACGCAAGTACTAGAAAACTACAGAGGACACAAGTTCAGCTCCGCGCTTTTCTTACGCATGGCTAAAATGTTTGATTAGGTTTACTGAAAGGGTTTGAAGTACAACTATTGGAAAAGCTTTCGATTTTCAAGATCGCGTTTTTTTTTTGTGTGATAAGAGCGAGCAAACGAAAAAAGGGACGAAGACCTCCAGACCCGAAGGTGAAATTTAAGGTCTCTCCACGGACTACTCTGAGATCCCTGCCAAACCTAATATTACCAACTAGAAGGAAAAAAGAGCATCACTGGAATCACTCAGAAGTAAATATATCCTGCGAACAAAGCCTCAGAAAGTGGACTCAAGATGTTCGATATAGCTGCGGAGCCATACCTTGTTGTAAGTAGCACACGTACACGGCAATTTCCAGATCAACCGACAACCAAATTGACCGTGTTGCGAACGACGCAAGATACTCTGTCAATGTAAAGGTGCACGTAAGGATATCTTGTTTATGACCCCGTAAGCTATATAACGCTGCAAAAGGATATGAAGGCGCAAAGCTACAATCGTAAGATACAACAAATGCCTTTTACAATCGAGTATTCATCCAACTATTCTGAAATCCTATGCCGTTGGCATAAAACATTAAAGGTCAGTGGCAGCAATGCCAACAAGCCATCATAACCGCAGTGTATAATTTTGTGTTGTATTGCCTCAATACGATGCTTATGAATTTCATATAGTTTCATAGACCAAACTTGAGAGGCGTACTCGAGATGGGGACGAACATAGCAGTTATACAGAGAGAGTGCTACATAAGGATCATCCAATTCTTTCACCTACCACTTTATGAAACCTAGCATAGAATTAGGTTAGCTTACAATTGAGTTGATGCGTGCTCAAAAAACTCAAGGTTAACATTGAAGTAAACGCCAAGGTCACGAAAGCTTGAAACATGGCATAATGAATTACCAGAAATCAAATACACAGCTCTACTATGTTCCCATTTTTTTCAGAATTTGAGGGGTTGATACAAAGACCATTTTTATTACACCATGTTCTAAAGCTATGGATATCTTTTTGGATAAGTTCGCGATCAGAGGAATTTTGAATTTTCATATCGTCTGCGTCTGCGGGAATTAGAATTTCACCATACGAAATACACGAAACAACGTCATTAGCTACGACGATAAAAAGCAAAGGCCCAAGGTGACTGGCTTGTGGTACCCCTGACAGAGCATTGAAGGGATTTGGAAAGCAGTTACGAAATTTTACTTTGTACATTCTTTTTTCAAGATAGGTAAAATCCATACAATAAATACTGCAGTAAAATCAAAAGCCTTGAGCTTATGTAATATAACATCATGAGAGAGTTGATCGAATGTTTTGGAAAATTCAGTGTGAATGTAATCCAGCTCTTAACCATTATCATTTGTGATGAAAATAAAGAAGGTTTGTTACCGTTTGTTGGTCTTATTTGTATAAATAAACTGCTGTCTGTAAGTATAACATTGAAAAACATTTGTGTGAAGAATGAGAGGGTGTCACATACAAGTTGCTCAAAGAGTTTGGGAATTGCAAGACAGTTTGGATACGGGCTTGTAATTAGTAATTTCTATCTTTTCCCACTTTTTAAAAACCGGAGCGATGAAGGACTTTTTCCAAAGACTTGGGAATACGCCTGATTTGATTCAAAGCTTAAAAAGTTATTGAAGTGGGGACGTTAGCATTTTTTTAATACAATAGAGGCGGGATTCCATCGGGGCCGGACGAAAAATCATCTTGCAAGAGCGATAAATATTTCAGAATGTTGTCCCTATGAACAGGGATACTATTAAAATTAACTTAGAACAGTTGCGTAAATACTTAAAATAGTTTTCATCGACTACTAAGGACGCATCAGAAAAAGAGCTGCGAAAATGATTTGCAAAGGGATTGCAAATGTTGTTAGTATTCTTTAGAGGAGAGTATCACCGAAGATAAAGTTTGCTGATGCAAAAGAGAACCAGAAAGGTCTGTAACCATTACAAGAGATCTACAAGAAAAAAAAAACAGAGGAAAAACACCGTACTCTCAAAAAGAATTCCAGAGTGAGATTCGAAAGTTTTAACAAAAGAAAAAAAAGGTTCTACCAGGGTGACGAACCTCAAAACTCAATAACCTGTAAAGACCAGTAAGGAACCATAGTGAAAGAATAGAAGACGCTACTGAGAATCAGAAAAGGCCATTTCTCCAGACTGCAGCAATAAAAACAAAAACTCCATTCCGCCTCATTCAATTTAAATTGAACGATGATCAAAAATGTCCTCCCGATCTAGAAAAAGCGAAGAAAAAAAAGGCATGTCCGATATATGAAATCTCAGTATCGTATGTTTGATCCTTAAAAAGAGATTAACCACAATTGAGGTCCATTTAGAAGAATAAGTGAATGAGAACTCTCCGAGACCTTTGAAATCAAAACAGGTTTTTGACAAGTTGATACACTGTGATTCGACTTTTCAAAACCATACTTAAAAAGATTGTTGAAACCTCAAACGCTAACACCAGTCATAATCTTTCAAAAGAAGAGGCAAAAATGGTTTCGATGGTTAATGAGGGCAAAACAAATTGCAAACTGTATAGTAGGTACAAGCCAAATTATTCCAGCAAATATCCAACCGAATTCAATACCCCCCGAGTTTCGGGAAACTCGATCTTCTAAAGATAAAACAATTAACAAAAATGGACGTCTGTTTTTAGATTTATGCCAAAATCATGATCTGTTCATCCTTAACGGTTGCTCTAATCATGATAGCAATGGAGAGTTTACTTTTATAGGGGGAGCAGGAAAATCAGTGATTGACCTTTGTGCTGCATCGGTGGAATGGAGGAATCGTATTTTGTCTTTTAAAGTTGACTCACAGATTTTTTCTGATCACATGCCCTTGGTTGTCCAATTTACACTAAATAAAACCACAAACTTAAATTACTCAGAAATCACCTTACCTCCCAAAATTCTTTGGAAAGAAAGTCAAAAAGAGAACTACCAAATAAAAATTTTGAATGAACTTCAGAAACTAACAGATACTTCTTTATTCCCCGATACAAGACTAGACACTCTTTGTAAATGTATAAAAGCTGCCACAAATATAAGAAACAACAAAAAAATTGTGAACTTTAAACAAAAATGGTTTGATAAAGACTGTTTGGATGCAAGAAATAATTCCTTCGAATTATTAAAGGAAACCAGAAAACAAAAAAATTTAAATGAAACAGCCTCCAAACAGTATATTGCTGCAAATAAAGCTTACAAGGATTTGTGCAGATCAAAACGCCAGGAATATTATAAGTTAGTAGCACATGAACTTTCAATTATCAAAGATAGTAAAAGTTTCTGGAATAATATCAAAGAATTGAAAGGATGTAAGCTTATTTGCGGATCAAATTTGAAAGCAAGTTGTTAGCTGATTATTTCAAAAATTTACTCAATCCTGATCCAATCTCCAATCATTTTTCTTTTGCGGAACCTTTAATTTTAGACCAAACTCTCGATTGTCAAATTTCAATAATAGAAATCCAAACTGCATTGCACTATGCAGCGAATAACAAAGCGCCTGGACCGGATAGAATAGGCAATGAGTTTTACAAAAACGCGCCAACTGATTTTTTGTATGAAATTCTTCACCTTTTTAATAATATTTTCAATACCGGAATGGTTCCACAAGCCTTTCAAGATTCTCTGGTCTATCCAATTTTTAAAAAAGGCGATGTTAACCTGGCAAATAATTACAGAGGAATATCGTTTATGAATTCTATTGCGAAGCTTTTTGCATCTGTACTCCTTAGTCGCATCAACATTTGGTTAGCAAATAATGAAGTGCTTAGTGAATTCCAATCTGGTTTTCGTAAAGGCTACTCCACAGTTGACAACATTTTCACCTTAAACTCAATTGCACAGTATTTCCTTCGCCAAAAAAGGAGTTTGTACATATTTTTCGTGGACTTTAAAGCTGCTTTCGATTCGATAGACCGACAAGCATTGTTTTACAAACTGTCTCAAAAGGGATTGTCGACGAAATTTCTTTTGGTCCTGAAAAACATGTACAAAAGCACTCGCTCAGCGGTTTGGGATGGGATATGTATGTCTGAATGGTTTGAAACTACATCTGGTGTCAAACAAGGTTGTCTTTTAAGTGCAGTTCTCTTTGCTATATTCATTGATGATATTTCAATTTATCTACCCGCTGGAATAAGTTTTGCAGGTCTAAACGTTAAGGTACTCATGTACGCAGATGACATTGTGCTTTTAGCAGAATCGCCCCAAAGTTTACAACTTATGATAAATAAGCTAGTTGATTTTTGTAGAGTCTGGAAATTAACGGTTAATCTAGAAAAATCAAAAGTAATGATAGTAAGAAATACACAATCAAAACTTAAGTCGAATGAAAAGTGGTTCTTTAATGGTGAGGTCATTGAAATAGTGACAGAATACAAATACCTTGGACTACTTTTAAAACCTAATATGAAGTTAACCCCACATCTTGAAAAAAAACTGATTGCATCAAAAAGTATGATTAACGCGTCATGGAAAGATGTTATGAACAACAAAGATGTACCAACCTCAGCTAAGTACAAGGTATTTGACTCTGTTATGCGCTCTGTTATGTGCTATGGCTGTCAAACATGGGGATATCAGTCACACGAAGAAGTAGAAAAACTTCAACGTTACTTTCTCAAACGACTTTTTTACCTACCATCCAATATACCAAACTATGTGCTACAACTAGAAACCGGCCTTCCTGCTCTTTTTATTCATACTCTGAAACTCCATTTTGACTACATTTTGAAAGTACTGGCATATAGACCAAATAGAATTCAATTGTCAATAGCAAAGTACATCATGGATAACAAAGTGGAGTGGATAGGAGAATGGAGACAATGGGCAATGAAGTGTGGAATTGAGCTAAATTTCCAATATACTAATTTAAACCTACTAAAAGAACAACTCTACGGGTTATTACAGGCTGTCGACATCTACCAGCGGAATGAAAATTTACAAAAAATGTCATCTTCAATGAACAGAGTCATTTACCCCGATTTGAAACATGATCTCATAAATAACTATTTTAGTGATGAATACAGTACAAGGGAAATTTCGTTAATCTGTAAAGCAAGAAGTGAGCAACTTAATTTAAACGGCTCACCATATAAGGGTTCATCCACTACTCATTGCACCCTTTGCAATTTGAATTCAAAAGAGGATACTTTTCATTTTTTATCAATATGCCCAGTTTATAAAGAACTTAGAATCCTCTACTTTAAGAAACCTACTCTAACTATGGAGCAAACTTTGTCAATTTTAAATGGTGAAAATTGGAAAAACCTATATAATTATCTTGAAAAATCAATCCGTTACAGAGAAATGATTATAACAGAATTTTCTTAATACTTAAATTAAGAACGGTACAATTATATGTCATGTTTTTGTAATTACGATCATATATTTTTGTTGTATATTATTTATTATTATATTACTTTTATTATTTTTAATAATTGAAATTTTGTTTTAACTAAACTAAAAGTCTTCAAATAACGCTTAACTTTTAATGGATTCAAATACCCTTTATTTTTGTTTTAGCCAAACTAAAAGCCCTTCTTTTTTATAATCTTGAATCAATTTTTTACTCAACTTTAATTTTGTTTTTTGCCAAACTAAAAGCTGTTAATTCTTTTGCCAAAAAAATTATGTATTATCTATTAAGTAATTCATTTTTGTTTTAGCTAAACTGAAAGCCCATTTACAACTTTTACAACTTTATATAATTTTTGCGATTGTTCATTTACATTTTTTTAAATAGCAAACATTTTCTTTGAAAAAATTTGAAAACACAAAGTCAATCTGGCAGACGGCATTGCCACAGCCAAAACACTTTTATTACCAAATTTATATTCAAATCAAATGTTACCGAAATATTGAATGTAACAATTTTAAGTAATAAAAATCATCTATCTATCTATCTATCTATCTCATAACTTAGAGGTAGTACAGGACTTCGTCTACCTAGGATCTGCTGAAAACACGAAACATAACATCAGCGCGGATAGTTCAAACGGAGAATTACTCTTACCAAGCGTTGCTTCTTTGGGTTAAGAAGGCAATTGACACATAAAACCCTCTATGGAAAAACAAAGGCAACCTTTCATATGACCTTGAATATCCCAGTCCTGCTTTGGGGAGCCAAAGCATGCACCGTCTAAATGAATGAGGGGAGCCCTTTGGTCGTTTCGAACGAAAAATACTCCGAATTGTTTTCGGTCCCGTTTGTAAAGACAATGTGTGGAGAAACAGACAACGCATCGCGAGACTACTATGATTGAGACATATAGAACGAAAGGCCAAGAACGCTCCGGGTCGACCGACGGCTTTCCGAAAGCATATTGCAGAAAACTAACGGAATAAGGGGAAGCCATCGTGCAAAAATGGAGCGCGTCCGAAATCGAAATTGTTGGAGAAAGATCTTGATATAAACCCTATTTTACAATGCCCACCTAAGAAAGTCACCCACTTGGAAGCATTACACAAAAATTTTACTAAGATTCTTGAGGATCTTTAAAGTCCGTACATAGACATAGACCTGACAGAGGCCATTGTCATAGTGCAAGAACAGTTGATCACATCAACGACGAGACAAAAGTTAAACCAAGTTTATCATCAGAAGTTAAGTGGAATGTTCTATCCTCATACCAAGCCAAAAAATTGTGGATACAAATATTTTAATAAAACAAATAAACCTTTTTTAAATTACCGAGTGCAGGTTTTTAAAGCTCATGTTGAAATAGATTTAGCTAGATTGGTAGGAGCTCACTAGGTTCGCCCATCCCATGTTTGAAGTTGTACTTCTTTTGGAGCGTTTAGAATAAATTATGAGGTTAAATTTTACGATGCGAACGCTCACCTCAAGTTATTCTCAAGAAGATTCAAATTCAAAAAACAAAAGTAATTTGTGAGTGAGTATCTCACAAACTTGGGAGAATGAAACACCTCATATGAACGAGACGTAATTTATACCGAAGCCGACGGCTCGAAAAAGGAAGTTGGAACATGTTCAGGTTTCTTTTCAGAAAGCTTGAACATAGCCAGTTCATTCAAACTTCCAAATCACAGCAGTGTCTTCCAAGCAGTTACAAACGCTCCAAAACAGGTGTCCATGACGGCGCTATCACATGCTGATAGCACTTTTTTCATTGACAGCCAAGCAGCAATAAAAGCGACTTTTGTCACTCAAAGCTTGTTTCTTGCGGTTGCGAAGAGCTAAGGGTTTTTGGGACACAGCATAACGTAAGGCTCTGCTGGGTTCCCGGTCACAGTGGCATACCGGGAAATGAAATAGCGAACGAATTAGCGAGAAAAGGCTCAGCACTGGACCCTTCTCTCATTGATCAATCAATCAGGATTACACCCTGTGAAATTAAACAGACCATTGGTAACAAAATAATGCGAAAATCCAATGAAAGATGGGAATGCCTAGATTCCTGTGTTACTTTCAGGAAACTATGGCCAAAGTACGAAAAGAACAGATCTGAAAGGCTAATATACTTGAATAGGCCTTCATTATAATCGCTTATCAGTATTATAACAGTATTATATTATAACATGGACACAACCTTCTAGGCTACCACAAAAAGAAAATGAGTCTTTGCACCGATGACTTATGCAGAGGATGCAATGACGAAGATGAATATGAGGATACAACTTACTTCCTTTGTCCTTGCCCAGCAATCTGCCACACCAGGAAAAAATTTCTAAGCAATTACTTTTCAATGAACTAGAAGAATTATTAGACACTCCAAGAAACAGACTGTTGAACTTCATTAAGGCGACAAAATAGTTAAAAACTCATAGGTTTTTAGGACGTTACAATACTCCAGGGTATCACAAAACGGATCAACATTGATCTAAGTGTGGCGAAAATAAGATCAACCATCAGCCCATTCTACCTAACCAAACCTAACCACCATCTCACAAACTTGGTTTAAAATTTTGCGAATGGAGAACATCAAAAAAGTTGAACCTCAAAATGCGATAGAAAAAAGCTTTAATTTAGTTTCATGGTGTTCTAATCTCACCCAAAATGATTTCAATCTTGTGTTTCTTATAAAAAAACAAATGAGCGAACTATATTCCCACAAACGCAATCAGTTCTGAAAGACAAATCTCTTGTCACAAAATTTGACAAATTCCTTCAAACCGGAGAGCAATAACAAAAAAGTTAAGACTAGTGAATGGTTATTTTAGATTGTGCCTTTCTCTTATATTTAAGGTCAAGTAAGTAGATCACTAGTGCTAAGCAGTTACATAAGTGGAGAGCTGTTGTCCTTTTGAAGTCACGATATTCGTAACGCCGGAACAGGATTTAATGGAACAAAAACAAAAATTTACGTAGCATTTTTAGTACTTTTATCGCATGATTCATAGATTTTCATGTTCAGTGGTTACACTGAAAGTAATGATAACGAAGCGGAGTCTAGATGTTTATTCAGTGTGGGAAAAGTCAGACAAAATACGAAAACACTCGAGAAGCTACCCTAAATTGTATCAAACAGTACAAATGCTTTACTTTTCTTCTAAACAAATATTACGTATACGCCTTAGTGAACTATTGAAACAATTGAAGCACCAAAGATAGTAAGCCCATAATTTTTCAAATTTTCTTATAGGAATATGTATATAAAAACATTCCCACCTTTTTATTGTTTCTACCATATGTTACCTAATAAAGTTCCGCTCATATCATAAATACGCAAAAAACCACGTCATAATTCTAAGCTCATAAAGCCTTGCGAATCCATCTTAAGCGACACCTACAAAAATAGAACAGAACTGTTCGAAATATGATGGCATTATTATGGCTGCAATAGCAACGCCATTCACCAACACCAAGCACATTCGAAACACTACCATCAGACCAACGAGGATACTTTGAACAAGAGAGCGAATGTTAGTTTCCTTTTTTTTCTTATTTCGTTGATAAGAACTGCTATAGAACCCGAATAGCCTGATACGAAGCATCATGTTTGTGGCATCAACGGTGGTAGAAGCTACAACAACTGATGAGCACGACGGATGGATGGTCGGTTGATGTTGTTGGTTTTGCAGTTCCTTTTCGCAGTGAGGGCGTCATCATTGTCCTTGTAGCCATAGCCGCATATTGGTGGCAGTTGGAACAGGAGCTTGCATCAAAAAACTGAGATCTCTTTCGTGCGAGTGCAGGATGTATTTTGTGGGAAGTTGTCAGCATCATTAAGCACCGCTTCGTTTGTTTGTGTATATAGGCAAACAAATACTACGAGGAAACTCGCTTGTATCATAGGATAACTGTGAGGTAGAAGGAATACGGGACACATCAACAATACAACATGAAATTATCGCCTGCTTCGGTGTTTGGATTGTGGGGACAATCCAGTGGCTCTCAGAAGGATGTGCAAGGACGCCAACGACTGCAATGATGTGTGAGAGCAACAGAG
The DNA here is from genome assembly GCA_949752695.1 of Melanostoma scalare. NCBI lineage: Eukaryota > Metazoa > Arthropoda > Insecta > Diptera > Syrphidae > Melanostoma > Melanostoma scalare. The sequence goes on along the minus strand of OX456984.1, from coordinate 55,480,980 downwards.
ACATTTTTTGTTTCGTCCTTTGGCTGATATGTGCCTGTGATTGTGCAAGTTTGGGGTGTGCGTTGAATGGTCTAAATCGCTGTACTCATCCAATGAGCTGGTAATTGTTGAAGAGTAGAAAATGGTGATGGGCAATGGGTGGTGATGCGGCGACAAGGCAGTGGTGTGCTCGAAATTCGTTTCACCAGTTTTACGCATTGTACTTATTTTTTGAAATCAGAATTAGAGCTGTAGCTATTAGAAAATTGTTTTTGTTGTTCGGTTAACGGTAAACACAAGACCAACAGTGGAGGCTAAAGTTGGATTTTGTAAAGAACCTAAGTACGGAACTTAAAACATGTAAAGGCAAAATGTAATGTATATTGAAAATCGGAGGTAGAGAAGGGCTACATAAAAAGGACGGCGAATGGTGATATGGTAAGAGCTCTTTTTTGCGAGGATTGGATACATTTTGTCAGCTCAAAAGCTCAAGCACACAGAGAACGTCTTAATATTCAAAATGTCTTGCTATTATACTCATAGTTCTTGGCTTAGTAACTAAGCAAGAAAAGACGATAAGTTTCATAAGGCAAGTTTGTGAAACGTTTCGTAGAAATACAGCTGTGAAAGCGACTAAAGCTGCTTTATTGTTGCATTTCACATGTAAAATATGAACAACGACGGCCTAAAGATCGTTCAAAATTACATCAGACGAATCTCCACAAAATTCAAGAGAGCATTGTTGAATTGACATGTTGATCATTGGTTTCCATATGAAACTGGGAGGCTAAAAGAAAAGTATATGCCCAGAGCGGGATTCGAACCCACGCGTCCGGCCTATCTACTGAACACTCTACCACTGCACCACGGCCGCCCTTTTTAGCTAGAGCACTCATACCTCGATACCGGTCAATTGTACTATCAGATAGCGACCTTTTTCTGTTGTCAGTGTCTTTAACCTTAAACGAAAAAATGCAGGAAACTCACAGAAGAAGGATATCATTTAAGTCTTTGAAGTTTTGTCAAAAGAGAAGCGCCCCGGGGCAACACAATCAATATTTCTAAAGTAGTTTTTCCTGCGGGAAAGCAAAAATCTACGACTTTGCTCCTAACAAGAGCCTTACTGAAGACACTGGCAGCCCGAGCACTACTGGTTCAGGTCAGGAAAAAGCTGTCACTCCTTGCAGTGCGATCTCGTTTCCAGTTTGCCCTGGTGGCTTGAAACCCAAAAAAGACAAAGAATTTAGTCATCCGGTCACATTCAAAGAGGTCTTGCATTCCTGGATCAATTTCGAAGTAGGTAGAACGTTGAGAAGAACCTTAAACACAATTTGGATGCCGCTGCAAACACAGATACTTGCCCAGCCACTCTGCGTAACGTAGCTTATAGCATCCGCCTCCGCTCGAAAACGGAGGTGTATATGCCTAATGAGAAGTGCAGTCCTATGTCATCGCTCTCCACAGAGGCACCAGTGCCATAATCGGTTTGGGAACCATCTGTGAAGACTCGGTAACAATCCTTTCCTGGTTCAGATTCTAGAGTAAACCAGTCATGAACCGAAGGAAAGTTGACTGTGTATTTTTGACGCAGCTAAAGCATTACAATCATCGTGTCAGACGGCATATGCATTAGAAGTGACTAGTCTTATAAAATTTGAGAGGTCCTAAAAACTCCTGTGCGAATTGTGCAGTGACCAGTTCTTTTTCTACACAGTTATTCACTTTGTCAAGGACACCGTGTGCCACGAAAAGTGCTGTTTAATTTGTTCAAAATAGTTAAAGATCTTTAGGTCCTCAATCAAAAAGCGCTACATCCCGAGACTCCACGAACACTGTTGTACCACGCTATTAATTGAAACGAATTTTTAGAAAAAAATCCTTATTGCACAAGTTTGCTTAAATAAACTACAGAGCCAAAGAGACCTACGATCTGTGGAACGTATGCAGAGCAAATAGAGTTAGGGTTAGAGTTAGGGATATTTCATTTGTAAGACCTCCTGCCATAAAAATTTTAGCAACAACAGCAATCACAAGCACAAAATAAAATGTCAAGACAAATCTGAAACAGAAATCAAGCCTTGGAGTCGATTAAGACAACTGCCAAAAGTTCAGTACCTATAACGAAATCTGACAATATCACTAAACGCTTTGTTTGCAAAACGTAAGAAAATGTAACAAAGCGTTCTTCCAGTTCGATTAAAAAGGATTTATCAAACTTAGATACTCAACTTAGAATACCGAACTTAATGAAATTAGAATTCAATAGATTGATATAAATGCTGAACTGAAATTTAACCGGTTGAGAAGATCGAGGGTTTTTTAAGGAAGTTGATAAGCCGAGGCAACATTTTATAAGACTTTGATCATTCCAGTCTTTCTAAACGGCGTGGAAGTACGGACTTTATCCAAAGAGGATGGAAAGCCCTGAGTCGATCTGAAAGAAAAGTACCTACTTCGAATGATCTTTGGTCCCGTATGTGAAGACGCATGCTGTGGAGAATAAAATTCAACAAAGAACTAAATGAGAGCTGTATCAACGCTTTGGTTCAACGTGTTTTCGAAAGCACATTGCAAGGAAATTGAGGAAGGGGAAGACTTATGTGGCACAATCAAGTGGAAGAAGTCCTCAACTGACTCACAGAGCTCGCCCTAAATCTAATTTGTTGGCGAAAGGTGTTTCGTTGAGGCCCAGGTCCACCCCGAACTGTTTTGCCCAATCAAGTAAGTATGACAAAACTTAAAATTTTAGAGCGATATTAAAAGCAAATGTTCAGTTGTCGAATATTCCAGTGATCAAATCCAATTCTTCTTCAAATCCTATTAATGAAAATAAACGCTCTCATGCAAAAGATTTTATAAAACAATGTGCAAGTAGATATAATTTCTGAATAAATTAAAAAACTTCAATAACTGTAAAAGGCTTAATCAGTAATTAGATAAATGATTTAAAACTGTGGCAAAACAAAGCTCCTTAGCGTAGGGCCTAACGCATTTCGAGGCCGGTTTTCCTGATTTCAAGCGGCAAAGCGGCAGAGCAGCGTAATTAAAACGAACTTAAAAGCGTCGTTTACAGTTTTCAATTCGCCTGATTAAACTACGAGCCGCCATTTTGGCTACAAGAAGTAGTCAAAGAAAAGAAGGAAAATTAAAAAAAAAAAAAAAAAGTTAGAGTCGGTTCCTGAATTGTTGTTTAGCAAGCAATTACGAATTTCCTCCAAATGATAAGCCTAATTATGAAAGACAACAGAACCTTTACTCAGGAAACTTAAATCCCTTAAATTACTTAAATCGAATTACCTACTACCCGAAGTCATTTGCTCTCAACCCAAACTAACTTCCAGATGAAGATAGCTTCCTCGCAAAGTGAACGCCTGACGGTGGAGAATTTTTGACATTTCTCGTCGATTTAACACTTGTGAATGCTTGGTGAACGATTGACGTTCTAACCGCAAAATAACTTTCTTTTAATTCTTATAGCTAGACATTTTTACAAACAATAACCAAAGGTATTGCAACTCAACTTTTTTATTCTTTTGTAAACAAATTGTCAGAGCTTCAAGTCGTGTACACATTTTGTAAATGAAAAAGGTTCTCGGATTTTGCATAAAGCTCTCCACTATAGTCTCCAAACGGCTTCACGAGCAAGTTCACCAGTGTCCAAAAATGTCAAATTTGTACGGGTTCTCCTTTTGTTATAGCTTTCCATATGTTCTAAGCAAATCCAGATAAAGAACTTAGACTAAAAATTCTTATTATATCTGCGTCGAATATCAGTCACCTGAATCGAGAAAATCACAAAGGAAGTCCTGCCTGGTGTCATCTTCTTTACAGAATTTATAGAGTATGGTATTAATCGCAAAGGCTCACTCGTAAGGCTTAACACGTTCAGATGACAGCAAAAGAAAAGTGCGCCGTGTAGTTGTATGTTATCGCTCTCCACATAGGACCCAGTGCCAGATCCATAATCGGTTTTGCAACCATTCGTTAAGTTCCGATAGCAATAATTTCATAGTTAGGATTCTAGAGTGAACCAGTCTCGAACCAACCGACGGAAAGTTGGTCGTGTAATTTTAACGCGTGCCGTTTGAGCCTTGGTATCATCGTATCGGGTGGCATATCCATTAGACGTGAGTCAAAAGACGTACATACTGCTTGCGAGTTCCTCAAAGCTCCAGTGCGAATTTTGCCAAGAATCAAATAGGAAAGTGCCAGAGACCAAATCTCTTTAAACGGTAAAAATGGTCTTGAGAGTACTTCATGATGTAGTTATCAAGGGCGGAAGATTCTACGCAGTGCGTCAAGAGCAGCACCCGGAGTGCTGAAGAAGGCCCAGTACAACTAAGACATATTGTTCTTTGAAATTTGGTAAACGAGGTAATAGCATGAGCTTGTTCTACTAAACAACTGACGGATAGGAGTCGACTGGTTTTATCATAGCCGTTAAGGTTCAAAAGACCGTTTTCGGTAGCAGACCCCATATGTCTTACCAAAGGCTCCCTCACATTGCCAGAAGACTGACAGTGCCTAAGCAGTTTTTGAAACGACACGAGGCTTGTTAACTAGGACTACTCCAAGATGCTTAGCTTATTTTGAAAAATAAATGTTGACAGCTTGAAGAGTAAAACGGGTCAATTTCTTTCGTCTCGTGAAGGGAACAAACACGGTCTTAAAATGATTGACTCAGAGAGATTGACTTAAGACACATAATCAACGGAGATAGAGAAGTATAGGAATTGTTAAAGAATTCGGAAGAATGTTTAAGCTCATTGCAAAACACTTTGATTCTTTATATTTTGAGATGGCTTCGTCAATACGTACTCGAAAATCGAAGTCATAGTCAAAAGGGACACCTAAATCACAGATGCACTGGACAAGTGGACTCGTTCTATGTGAAGGTCCTGAAAACTGGCATGAAAAAGATTTTTCGATTAGTTATTCGGAAACGTGATCTATAGGTGCTTCCGCTCTGTGACGTTACCCTATCAGAGGTAAGGTTTCCTACTCCTACATAAACGTTTTAAAAATCTCCATCTATCAGGTAGATTGGGAATAACTTAGAAAGGAAGAAAAATGCATGCACGGTTGACAAGAAAGATGTCAGTGGAATAATTAATAATGAAATAAGTTCTCATATTCAAAGGATTTTGACAATGGTGAAGGGCCGGAACAGTAGGGTGGTGGAAATCTGTGATTTTCAGTTATTCGTCGTATACCTAACTACCTATATCAAAAATCAAGAACTACCCGACTAATTGTCTGGTTTCTATTTCCTGGACTAATAAATCGAAGTAAAGTGTCAGAAATGATATCAAGACCTGGAGTATGTTTGTTTTAAGATGAAGAGAAAAGCTCTAGATGCTAGGAAAGAATTAATTGATCAACAACAGAATTGACAGTTTCATAGTCAGGCGGCCATGAAAGCTGCATTATACAGAGCCTAAAAATCTAAATTCGTACAAAGCCATCGGAGCAATCTAAGACTTCTCACAACGAACACTGTAAATTTAATTTCGGTTAAAGTAAAATGCCAGATAAATGCGAATGAAGTTGTGGGTGAGCTATTTAAAATCGGGTCATTGGTCGCATTTAGAGAGACTACTTCTTTTGCACTTAAACCACTAGAGCATAAAAAGATAGATGAGAACTCACTGAAACTTTCTAAAATCTACCAACGACAAACGACAGGTGGTCACTTGAATAAACGTGTCGGGTTTCCTGCAACTGTGGCCAGAGAATTCCAAGCAAAAAATTTAAATTTAATTTTAATTAAAAAATTTAAGCTTTATTTTAACCTGCAAAATTTTTCCAGTTAGTATCAGAATATTACTCATGTACAGCACTATACACACAAGAAATATTTCAATCATCCATGTCCCAAATATCAGTTCTATAGCATTGTTTAATGCATCAGATTTCTGTACCTTTCACACAGTCTTCCGATATTTAACCATTTTATCGCAAATAATTCACAACAAGGATATCTCATCCACTAAATCTTCTAGCAAACTATTATAACATCCATTAGGGGGACATTTTGTTGCACTTCACTTCACCGGCACACTAAGTCGAGCGTCGTTGTGCCGAAAAAAAATCTCACTTGCCTGCTGCTATCAAAAATGCTGCAAAGCCATTAAAAATTGTATTTATTACCATCGCCTCCTGTCCAAGCCGAGTGCTCATACTCTTTGTATGGCGAGGAATATTCGCTTGCTAAATTATATAAAGGTGCACACACAAATACATTATCCTTTTAGTTGTGGTTTTTACCTTTTGTTTATTTTTTGTTTTGTCTCTTTTTTTTTAATGTTTTGTTTTCCTCTAGCTAGCATCCATCCTCTACTGTTATTTTGTTTTGCCATACAGATCCAACCAAAAAGGATAATTTATATCAAAAGGTAACTCTGTATGTGGAACACAAGCCTCTTTCTCTCTAAAATGAAAAAAAAAGAGTAGCAGCAAAATGCCATCATCTCCAATCTCATGCCCTAGTCTCGCAGCAGGCGGCTCAAAGATTTCAAACAACAGACCCCAACCCACAATGGAGTGACCCAACAGCGTATACCCGTATTTTTCGGTTTTTTGTCGCCACCTTAATTTCAGAATAATTTACGCGACACAACATCAATTAACTCCTTAAAATACCTTCAGGTGAAAAGAAATTGTGCTCATAAATATTGCCACTGGCTGTGGATGTGTGTGTGTGTGGTAGAAGCACGCAAATTTATAATGGAGTGTGAGTGCTTGGTACTGTTGCTGATGCGGTGAGCTACTAGGATAACCATATAAAATCCGGGACAAATGGTCCCACGTTCCAATGCCGCACCGGTTTTTCTACTAGGTAAACCAAGGGCACACTATGTTGTGTGTCAAGTGGAATTTTACCACAAGGACCTCTCCACTCTCTAATGGTGTTAGCGTTATCCGGTTTTTACGTTAATACCAAGTGATATTTTAAATGGTTGATTGTTGCACCACTGAAGAATGGATTATAATCACCTGGGTCTAATCTGCGGAGTGTTATTAGCTTCTTTTTTGATTGAAACAAATACTACGAAGGAGACATTTGAAATTTGCATATCGGGAAGAGTTCACCAGTTTGAATAGATTGTCATTCAAAGCTCAAAAACGTGTTTTGATTTCGATTTCATCAAAGGTGTAATTAGAAAAGTCCTACTAACCTTATTTGCTGTCAACTCATTTATCTTTGCTTTCTTTTAATAAAAGTTACCTAATTAGATGGTTACTAAGCTGGTATTTCAGCGTAAAGCTTTTAGAAATTCCGCCTTTGCTCAAAAAACGTCAGCTTGAGCAAACTCTGTTTCACTTTTTATAATTTTCATCATAAATTAGTACTTTTTGCACGTCTATAGGTAAATTTGAAAACAGCATCTTCAAGCTCAGATTTGAATGGTCATTGCGGTACGTTGGGTTATAATTTATCTAGAGCTATATCTTCAAAATGGGTAGGAAAAATCCAATTAAGATCTCAAGCTGCATAGCCCAGAGTTTATGATTCAAATTTTCTCGGAAATAGCCTTACGACAGTCAAAGTTATACTTAATTTTAAGAAGAAGACAAGAAGCAACATTTACATAAGAAAAACCTTCATCATTAAGTATAACTGGTGAAAAATCATTACAAGTACACAACATAGTCGTGGACATAGACGGGTAAAGTGGTAAGTCAAAGTACTGGTTAAGTTTTCACTTAATCTGATAAAGCCGTCGTTCATCAGACGAATTGATCGGGAAATCCGTAGTTCCACATACGAATAGTGCGACTAAAATGCGAACCTCTATACTGTACTACTGTACGTAGAACTGATGAGCATTAATAGCAAGGCGGGAGTTGCGGCTAAATTGTTTCAGAGGAGGAGTGCAACTGGCTACTTTCCTAGAGGACAGTTTGTAAAAAAAAGCGATAAAAGAAAGCGAGGCAAATAATGTTTCGAAGATGTTCAAGAGAATCAATCGATCCTATATAGCTCTATTTTGAACCTTATCAAATAGACGCAATGATGTTTGAGGAGCACCTGGCCAGATATAGGCATAGGTAATGTAAAAAGTACGCCTACTCAATGCATCTTAAGTTTGCAACGCATTTCGTCCTAGTGCCAAAAGTAATTTTATCAACACTAGGCATTCCTAAATTGGATTTACAACTGGTAGGGTACATATGGTCCTTAGGTCCTATCAAAAACGTTTTTTTAACGAGGCGTAGAAAATGAAGTAGATTCACCCTTAAGTTAAAAGAAGCATATAAAAGTAATCTTGGATACAAGAGTCAAAACCTCTTAAGCGATAAAGGTCTTCTAGAAGAGTTAACGTCCTTACGGGTAATGATACTCAGTGGATAAAGCTATGACAAGTTTAATCGTTCTCCTTCCACGCGTTTGTTATTTGGTGCAACATACTCTCACTTTAAAACGTTGTTACTTTTTTCGTTGTTACTTTTTGGGCCATGACGCATTTCGGGACTTCCATCTCTTTGCTACCAGCATCATGAGCAATACTTTATATTCTTAAGAATTATTTTCTGCTTATAAAGAAATGGTCGCTGACGGTACAACTCAAACTGAAGTTTTGGCAGTCTTCTCACGTCAATTGGATATAATCGACTTCAAGAATCGATCTGATGCAAACAACTTCAGTCAGCATTTGGTCAGTTCAAAGCAAGATAATCTAAGCCTGGGAAAAACAATTATCGAATCCTTTTCGATGGTACCATTGCTTGTGCTTTTATTGAAAGCGAGAACATAAGACTGTATACCTCGTAAGACACCTATGCGTTCATTTGTGTATCCTTCGTGTTGCAGTTTCATTCATCTGCCAATTTGATTCTAATTTGTATGGTAATCGCAGCAAGGACAATAACACTTACCTGCACTTTATGCCGTCATCGTGGGAAACTGACGTGTCATAATTTTTAACTCATATTAACTGATATTTCACATACCTATGTATCTGTTTATGTATGTCGACTTCATTCTAGAAAATTTAGTTAAAGGCTTGTCAATTGATTCTAACAGAGTCAGTATCAATAACAAATTGATGCGGATTCTAAAAGTCTAACTTTTTCTTTGAATAATCTAGATCTAGATAAATAGAATCAAAGCAGCAGAAGAAATAACCCGCAAATATAAAAGACACCCTAGCGTTGATCTTCTAAGCGAAGACTTACGATAAAAACTACATACTCTTCAAAGAACAGAACAAACTAACTAACTTACAGGTTGTTGCGGCATCAGAGAAAATAAGATCGCTGATAAAGTATAACAGGCAAAGAGCTTAGAAATAAGGTATCTTTACCATGACCTAAACCAGAGCTTGATCTACCAAGAGACTTAGTGAGGACTTTTACCAACGATTACATTCGACGAAGGCACAATTCTTTATGTGACGCCTCCATTGGATCGTAGGGTTGCAACATCGTCATAAAAAACATCGATGTAAGAAAACATCGATGGTCTCCGACTAACATCGATGTCAAAAAAACATCGGTCATAACAACGATACATCGATGTTTTTCCGATGTTTTGCCGATTTTTTAATTATCTTGTCAATAATGAAAAAAATTGGCTTTATTTACCTGTACTGTAGCTAAATATGGAAAGTTACTAGTCTCACCACTTCCAAAATAAATAATTTCCACCTAAAAAAAACGAAAAATCGACAGGATTCATTTGCAAATTGTGAAGCAAAACATTTATTTGAATGTAATTAATATTACAAATATTCAAATTATTTGATGAAATCCAAGAATTTTGAGATCGAATGAAAAGAAGCTTTGATATTCTTGTCCCCAGAAGTCTATTTCTGTCCTGAGTAATTCTTGCCCCAGCTCCCGAGAACAAACGCTCGCTTGGGATAGACGTGCAACGATGGGAAGATAAAGCTTTAAAATTTTTGCATGATTTTCAAAAAGAGATTTCATATGATCCTCTTTGAATACACTTAACTTAATGTAACTTTGACAACTCGCAAGTCGCAACTCTAACGAAACATGAATGAAGTACTTTGCATTCCTCAATTTCTGCCGGCAATAGAATTTTAGAATTGATGAGTTTATGACGGGTAAAGGAAAGACAAACTTACCTAATTACTTATCTATGTCGCACTGTCCCGCTTCCCACGACAAAAGCAGAAAAGGAATAGTGCACTCATTTAATAATTAAACTACAATTGTCACGAGTTACGTCTTATGTATGCGTGAATAAATCGTTGAGACAATTTTTACAAAAATGTTTTTCAATGAACGGGTTGCCCTTTTCTTAGAATTAGTTTTCATACCTACTAACTTACAAAAGATCTACAGGCTCTTGATTTTGCTGTTTTTCGTTTACAGGTAGTTTTTGTTGCAATACAGTGATTAAAAAACTTTTTAGTTTAAGCATTACACTTTACAACATGTAGAGAATGTTCAAGGAAATGAATGTGCGATGCCGATGTTTTTGCCGATGTTTTCAGTTTTGCCTTCGATGTATCGGCGATGTATCGATTTTCAAAAGATCGATGTTAACATCGATGTCTATGACCAAAACATCGATTTTTTGAAAACATCGATGTATCGTTTGCAACCCTAATTGGATGCAGACATACTAAATGTATACTTTTCGACTAAAATCAAAAAAGTTGTAACATATTGCATTTCTTTAATAAAAACTACAGCGAAACCAAAAACTTCACTGTGGGACTTCACATCTCCATTTCAAAGCGTTAAAGCTCACTATAAGAGTTCTTGATTACTTAAATTGGAACAGATATAGTAAATTTAATCGTGTTTCTTTTGTAACTAATGAATATATGTATAGGTTGAACCGTTGAAGCAATAGAGTAGGGAACGCAGAACCCTGGCGCATTTCTCTCAACCATAACTTGTGAGGGAAAGGAAGGGACCTACAATTTTCTGCCGATTCTGAACGGATAATCAAGAAAGTGTTTTTCATGGCATAAAATTACTATCGGAAAAATTGCCGATTCCTTAAGAAAGCCGCTTCCCGTGGAGTTACACATTTTTTTTTTGTTGTTCCTTGGCTTTGAAGCTCAAAGTGTCCACCTAACAGACTGGAAGGTTAACGGGCACCAAAACTATGCACTTATTCGGAACAAATTCAATAACATTTTTTGTTTCAAGCTCGAATGTGCTAGCAAAACTGACATCAAAAAGATTTTCATTCTAAACGCTTCTACACATGGTGCTGTTATCTTATAGTAGTCGACTAAAAAGGGGCCTTGTAATCCTGGCTCTCTGTTTGGCTCTGCTTTAGGTGTTTATAGGAACCAATATCCTTAACGACTTAACCGATGTTTTCTACACTTATTAGTATACCTTTAGTATTAGTATTAGTTCTTTAGTCATTAAAAGCAGGGATTATTTGAAATTGGATTTCTGGGTCTTGAAATCGTTCTACCGCCCATCAGGCTTTTTTTTATTGAAAAGGCTCCAATTAATTTAATGATATTTCCTGATAATTTTAATGTTACGTAAGATTCCTTTTTTTAATCGAGGTCCAAAAATGGTATAAGCTTTAGAACGGTTAATTTAAAGTTAGGAATTCCTGATTTTGACTTAAGTGATTTCCAAACTATTTTGCAAAGGGTCGGCCTATAAGGACATACGATTTTTTAAATAACTTTTACTGTGCACTGGCTTGCGGTAGCGGTGCAAGGAAGATGGAAATAATTAGCTCGGTTCGTGTAAATTAAGCTGCCATGTAACGTTCACAGATGCCCAGCTTACGTTCTGCGTAGAAAAATATTTCTAAAGTAACGATTCGGGTAGTGTTGTCCGCCGATGTTTATACCGTTCTGAGTATACGTATTCTTCTTCTTCTTTCCATTTCTGGCGTTACGAGTAGTGATCTTGAAGCGAGTATACGTATTACGCGCCCTAAATCACTGTCCCAGTAAAAGTTTGATTAGGTCCTATACCAGAACGTTCTAGTCTACTGGTTCAACTCTTAATCTGCCTTACTGACGTTGAAGACCAATTTCGAAGAAGAAGTCTCGATTATTCCAAGGACAGCATGCCAGCGAGCTTTGGAAAATTTAGGGTCCATATTGGAGAAGTCTTCCTCTTTTTAATGATTTTTCAAATCCACTCAACTTTCTGGACCACCCTGTAGTAAAAGACACTAAAACTGTCACAAAAGCAAACTTCAATGGAGACATGTCTCTAGATTTATACAAAACAGAATTTGAAAGATTACAGAACAATGGTATGAAAAGCCCTCTGCCTAGTTTGACATTTCGACCACCGAAATTTTCTTCTCAAACTTCTAATAACAAAGATCGAAGCCTAAGAACAATCCAGCCCGGACCGAAGCACATTTTTCCTGTATACAATCGCTTCGAATTAAAAAGGAGTGGCCCTTTACTCAAAGAGAAAACACAACCATAACCAACAAACTGATTTCAACATTTAAAATCTTTATCGCCTCATTTCTTCTCCACCCTTATACTCCATGTTTTTAGCTTTTTCACCTTTAACGCCTCACATCTTTGTTCAAGCATCAGCGAACCATCCATCCGAACCGTCTCCACATTGACACGGTTAAATGAGAATATAAGGTGACACATAACATCTCATGCATGCAGATCCTCGAAGCACAAAATTTAACAGCATAAACATATTCTTAGAAAAATAAGGATACAAAAATAATCAAACTAAAAAAAAAGGCTGCTACACGAAGAATTCGGTGGGGCATGGTACACAACACACACATGTGTTAAATGGGGCGTTTGTCAGGTTTCCTTTTTTTTCCTTTCCTTTGTTTACTGTTCTTGTTGTTGCTATTGTTGCTCGTTGACATTTTTGTGTGCCAAAAAAGGGTGATTTTCGGAGGCGGTGGCGGTTGAGCCTTTCCGAAACGTTTGCATTTTATTTTCAAGAACTAATTAGGACGTTATTTGTGCTCGCGGTATATGTGTGTGGGTGTTGATATGTTAGCATGTGTGACTTGGCAAATTGTGGATGTAAGCATTATTTTGTGCCCCCCATTGTTGTTGTCTTTTCCTAGAATGAGGCAATTTGCATGTGGCATCATGCTTATGCTGCTCATTTGCTGTAGTTTGTACCTTAAAACTCAAAGAATTTCAAAATTTGTATGAAAAGAAAATGTTCTCCTCGGATTGATGAGCTGTAACGAGGAGCAATTAAAAACGGTTGGCCCGGGGTATATGGGATGAGGCGGCCTACTACTTACTTGAGCGGCACTTGTTGTGTATCACTTTGTTATCCCTTTTAATTGGTAGACTTTATGCTGCATGTACTTGAGCACGCAGGGGTGAGATTCATATTCGAAAACAAATCTAACTTAATTGTGACATTAAGATGAGTTATTTTTAATGGTTTAATGTGGCAGGTGCCTGAAATGGCTGACAAAACGAATTTCTGTGCTTTCACATTAAAAATGTACCTATGGCAAGTTGTTGCAAGGGTTATTCAATTCATGCTATGTATGAAATTTATTTATGACAGAGGCCTTAATTATATTTGGAAGTTCCTAGATGAACATACTCGCTTATATAAACGTGTATGTATCTCATCCTCATGTAAAATTCAACAAGATATAATTACTCATCTCCTCTAAGGCAGAGCAGAACATTTAAACCTTCAGTTAAGCACTGCTGTACTTGAACGCTTCTGGACAACTGGACTCTTCAATCACCACTAATGAGGTGGAAAATACTCTTTTGCAAAAGAAGTACAAGGCCCAGGCGAACTTTAAGCAATAAAAATGTATTTTTTAGATATATACACATTCAAAATTAAATAAAAAACCTAAGAGTAATTTTCAGTTATCATTTAAAACGTAAAGCTTAAAAATGATTTCAGGCCATATGGGCAACATGGCTGACTCCAATAAAGCGCAATCGGGAAGTTCATTTTTCAACCACCCCAATAATTGCTATCCGCGCTGGCGAGTCGACTTCAACACCCCGCTCTACAGCAGCTCCATACCGTCCACGCTGTATGGCGTCTTTGTGGATTAGTATTACCAGCTTAAGTGTGCATGGTACGAAAACGATCCATTTCCATTGTATTTCAAATAATTTAATGGACGCGCAAACAAACTGAAGCATAATTTTTAAAATAACTTTGCACAATTCTGTAGTAAGTCGATTCATTATAAAATGCAAGACTGCCAAATTGTCAAAAGCCAAACTTCTAAATCAATATCCTTACTAGACATGCAATTGATCTGCAAGCTTCAAGAAATTTCTTTATTCTTTTCACCAATTCAAATAAAGCACTAAAGATGGTTGTGTAGGTATTAGTAACTTTCTTTGAGTTGACAAAAATTCATTACAAATCAACTATAAATATAGCATAAGAAACTTCGTCCTGGCATTACATTAATCTTCCTGATATCACTTTAGCTGGGTAAATAAATATAAAATAGGATGGTGCAACAAAGCTGTGGAAATCTACGGGCCTAACGCATTTCCGGGCCCTACATTTTCATACCAACTCCGAACGGCTAAGTAAGAACGCATTTTTCATGGTAAACTGCCATTATTACTCTCGGAGCACTTGCCAATTTCTCACCCCTTGCGATAGCTGATACCCGCGAATTTTTTTTTTTTTTCTTGATATTTTTTGGATTTGAATACCCTTTAACAGACAGATATACTACGGAGGCTTGGATAAGCAAACCGATATTTTGATATAAGCGTAGTGTTGCGATATTACGCGAAATCTGAGTGAATTTGACCCACACCATGAGACTTACAACTCAAAACAGTGTAACAATTGGTAAAGAACTCACCGAGACCTTTGATGTCGAAAAAGGCTTTAGACAAGGCGACGAACTCTCATGCGATTTCTTCAACATCATACTTGAAAAGATTGTAAGAAACTCAAACGTCAACACCAGAGGAACAATCTTTCAAAAGTCTGTACAATTACTCGCCTACGCAGACGGTATTGACGTAATGGGAAGAAAAAAGCGTAATGTCATAGGTGCTTTTGCTAGTATTGAAACAGAAGCGGCAAAAATGGGTTTGATGGTTAATGAGGGCAAAACGAAGTATATGCTGTCATCAAACAAGGACACAAAACATCGACGAATTGGACAAAACGTCACAATAGGTAGACATAACTTCAAGGTAAAGGTAGTAGAGGACTTCGTCTACCTAGGATCCACTATTGACACGGAAAACAACATCAGTGCGGAGATCAAACGAAAAATAACTTCTGACAGCCGCTGCTTCATTGGGTTAAGAAAGCAATGGAAAAACACAACCCCCTTTAGAAAAACAAAGGTAACCCTTTATAAGACCTTAATAAGGACTGGAATGTCCTGCTTTACGGCGCTGAAGCTTGGACTTTATCAAAAGCGGATGAGGAAACCCTTGGTCGTTTTGAAAGACCAGTACTTACTCCGAATTGTCTTTGGCCTCGTATGCGAAGGCAATGTGCGTGGAGAAGAAGAAGAAGATGTACAATGAGCTGTCACGCCATGAACATAGCTAGAAAAGTACGCATTGTTAAGCTCCAATGCCAAAAAAACCAAAAAAATCTTCGACCTGAATGGAACAATATAGGTATACCTATTGCTACATGTAAATTTTTAGTAGCTACAGTAAGCATTGTTCCCAGAATTTCCATATAGTTTCCTGCTAAAAACTTAAATTCATAACAAATAAAATCTGTGAGGCGTCCAAACTCTTTCTTGAGTGAAAAGAAACGCAATCATTGTAAAATTAGCAACCTTTCCGAAGGCGGCGGTGAAATGACAATTTTTTTTGTGTTAAAGCTTCATTTCTGAGGCGAACTCCCGCTTAAATCAATAAATAAATAGGGTGGCGCAAAAGAGTGAGGAGCCCCAGGGCCTAATGCATTTCTCATTCGCCGTTTGGACAATACAGACCCGTGGAACACACTCTCTTGCAAAGAAATTATTTATTGTTATATCATGTCAAAATTGATTGATACTGGGGGTACGTAAATTTCACAAAAAAAAATCGTGATTTCGCATTTGAAAAAAAAACCCAAAATAGAAAATTTTCCATCTATTTCGCAAAAAAAAACATTGTTAAAAACCCAATTAAAGGGTTTTTTTTTTTGTAATTTCTACATTCTCATCTTTCATTGTTTGCCTGCGATCAGTTACGACAATGTTGTAGACACTAAAGTACCTCTCGACATCAACACTATTGACAGGACAATTAAAACATTAAATAGCTGCTTTTACAAATCCAGGGTAGCAAGATTTTGATTCCACTGAAACTTGCATTATATCCACAGGAGCTTCTTGACCTGGCTACAACAGTCGTAAGGTAAAGTTTTGGAGTTAATTATGGAGCATGCTGTCGTGAAAAGTTTAAATAGGTACTTTTCATTTTTCTAGAATGCTAAAAGGCTGACTTTGTCTTGGCCACAGAGTTCAGTTCCTTAAATTCTTTTATAAAGATTAACTTTGTGCACCCAGCATTGAAAGTGCAGTGCATGGTCACCCAGTCCAGTAGTATTTTTAGTAAGTTGAAACATGCACTCATGTTCCCTGTAGAGTTAGACACCAAACCATGTACTTGAGAGTATTGAATTTCGTATTCTTTCAAAGTACATATCTATTATTGCTTGAGAACAAGTGGAAGCATTGGCAGTGTCCAGACTTAGACTTGCAGAAAACAAGACTGCTGTGGTTCTGAAGAGACAGTTTTAAGTAAAACTGCAAAGACACATCTCCAGAAGGAAGGTTACCAAGCCAGGCACAAAATTTTCCATGTTACTCCAGAGGACCCTGGTTGAGGATCAGGATTAGATTTTTTTCTTAAATGAGTAACAGAAGTCGTATGCTTCTTTAAAGTATATCTAACTTCTCTCCTTCCAAACGCACGTTACAGTATTTGCACATTACGATGCCATCGTCTGTGAGCTTTTTTACTCGTTCAGATAATTCTACTTTCGGGTGACCCATGACGAGTGACTAATTGAAATGAAAGACAAAAGACAGACTGACGCGACGCCAACCCACGCGCCAATAATCACTCGCTCGCTCCTCAACTACGCAACAACTCGTGCCGTCTCTGTCTGTTTTGTTGTAATAAAATAAAAACTGTTAGCGCGTCTGATCAACATTTGAAAGCGCGTAACGTAACAAACGCGAAAGTATTTAATTTTCAAATTTCGCTTTTATCGCAAATAAAATGCAGATTTCGCTTTTATAGCATCTATTTTGTAAAAACGAAATTTACGTACCTCTAAAATAACCATAGGACAGCATTTGAACAGGGCCTGTACGCCCTTACAAAATAATGCACATAAACTAGCTCACCCGCCCGCCCGCCGTCGCCGTTACTAGAGTTCGACTAATTCAAAGCGTTGTTCACGCCAAATTGCCAAAAAAAAAAAACACATAATTTTACGAACACTCGCTGGGCTGAAGTGAAGATCACCTGAAAGATTTAAGTTTCCAGTTCCAGTTCTCTATTGGAGTATTAGGATAAGATATAGTCTATATTGCTTAGGCATAATGCAGCATTCTAATGCTGAAAGAATTCCAGAGATCGGTTTAGTAGATTTGAAGTCCTCGTTTCCTTTTG
Source organism: Melanostoma scalare (assembly GCA_949752695.1). Taxonomy (NCBI): domain Eukaryota; kingdom Metazoa; phylum Arthropoda; class Insecta; order Diptera; family Syrphidae; genus Melanostoma; species Melanostoma scalare. The sequence goes on along the minus strand of OX456984.1, from coordinate 55,463,452 downwards.
CGTTGTTTTCAATAGTTTCATTGCTGTTCGGAACGGAGACAAATAAATCAAAATCGGTCCAACCGTTCTCGAGTCATACGTGTTTGAATGAACCCGATTTTGTTTGATACGAAGTGTTTTCCATAAGTTGCGACAAAAACCCAAATTACAAAAAATGTAAGAAAAATTGAGAAAAGTAAAAGCTAATACTTTGGTCTGCAATCAAATTTTTGATTCAAGTTGTTTGAGTGAATAGTTTGTGAGTAATCAAGTTTTCGAGTCAAAGTTTTGAAAATAAAACAAATTGACAAGCCCTCTGATAGTAACTACGACGCGACGCTAGAAACCGGGCTTTCTCCGTTCGGAATGATTAAACATTTGTAGGTCCCCTCCATTACTCATCAAGATAGGTTATATTCTTCATTAAAGCAGACCACAGCGGTGTTTGAAAAAATCAGTTTGTATCTACTTTGAATTTTCTAATATTTTGTGCTAAATTTACGAAGTAGCATATACATCACATTTTGAAGAAATTTTTTTGAAGTGGCTAAACATTTTTGTAATAAACAAAACATAACATCGTCAAACCACAATAATAGAATTCCATTTATTAACATTACAACGCGCGCTTCTCTTGCATTTATTATCTTCAGAGAAAGAACTTTGTTTTCAACTCTTTAAACATAAATCATGCACTAATCACATACTGTACACCATTTTGTATATTTTGAAAAGAAAAACATTTGAATGTATACTGAGTGCTATTTGTTATGGAGCAATCTAAGTTGCAAATTAAAATCGTGTTCAGTATGAATTTGTAAGCTCCCTAGTGTTGTGTTATTCAACTATCTATGACTACTAACTGGCCGGCGTTATACACAACATGTCCGTTTGATTGTATTTATGGCTGACTTAGAACATGGCCCATAAATATTATCCCAATGAATTTTGGAAAATTAATGCCAATCTGCATAGTGTACCGTAATGTGGACATTATATACGCCGCAATTGCAACAATGAATCCGATTTTCTGTCTCTTGGACTCTATAGTTAGGTGGGTTATGCGGCAATAGATTGGATTATACAAGGATATACATTAGATCCTTCCGCTTTTGCATAGTTTGTAGGTACAGTCGAACACCCCTTGGAACCTTAAAATTAGCCATTAGTTGTGGATGTGTGATGGTTGAAGAAGAAGTGTGGGACCAAACTACATTATTGGCATAACCAATAATCATGTTAGAAGTTATAAATTGTATGGCGTGTGCTTAATTCTGACCAAAATAATAACATGAGTAATTAATTAAATGTCGTCAGTAGAAAGGGAGGGATATCCTATATCATGTTCCTGTGCTACAAGCCTGTGCTTATGAAATTATAATTATTGAAATGTGTCATTTGGCCTGCATTGAAAAGTGAACCTATACAGTCAGGGAAGTACATAGTAACCATTCAGGTAAGTACTGCCTGCACTCCTCTTTCAGAAATAAAGTGTCTCTTAGACTATCGACTCACATATCAACATCATTAACCCTCTCATTTTAAAAGTCTATGACGACATTTTTTATATTTTCCTTTTCCTTTTCGCAAAAACACTCGCCAACATACACTACCCTCGGTCGTGCACAAAACCGTAAATTAAAAAGCGGATTACATTTAAGGATAATAATAGTTAAATTTTATTGTCACACTGATAGCAGTGCAAAAAAGTGTAGTAAGAATAATCACCGTTAGTGCTAGACTGCGCCTGCAACAAAACTATAGACTCCTCGATATCTTTGGATACATGCGGCACAAAAGAAACGACAAACGACGACGTCGACCGACACCATTTTGAAAGACTAAGGAAGAAGAGTATAATGTATAAACGGAACAAACTATGGCAATTGGTAATCTTAAAGATATATTTCGTACTATCCTTGCTCTGATCTTATGCCATATTTTTTCTCTCACCTGTCTACTGGCTAAGGAGCTGGTTTCTTTTGGTGGTGGTCATGGGCAATGCAAAGTCATTTGCGTCTAAGGGCACACACAAAATGACATTAACGCAAAGGAAATTCCACTTTGTCGTAAATTTAACTCACCACTTTGAGAAGAAGTGTTTTATATCCCAACCGAGTCTAGCTCGATGCTAGAGTATAGTATGTGTGCCAAAAAAGTTAGTTTTTTTCCTTTGTGAATTTGGTTTTTCAGGAAAGGCAATCTATTCAAACAAGGACACAATCGGGAATTTATTTTATTTACGAGTGTAATTAAAGGGATTAAGTAGAAACTAAACTGAAAAGTGTGGTGTTGTAATTAGAGAGGAGAAGATTTCAGACAGATGAACAGACTTTTGGACTTTATAGTGGAAGAGCGTTGGTCATAAAATCCGAAGAAAACTGAAACAAGACTACGGTCTCCAATGATGATCACAGGATTTGATATTTTTTCAACGAGCATTGTGGGCATGAATTGGAAAAAAAACAAAGGAAAGTGACTGTGTTCAGAATGATGCGCATCAAATGCAATATGGGAGGCGGGTGGTGTAGGTCTGGTGGGGTGATTGAAATAAGAAAAGCCGCATAAAAAGGCTTTGGTAGGTCGTAGGAGACAACTCTACAGAACGAACTGTCGAAAATGAGTCGTATTTTGCTTTTTTAAGAAAATAGGTGGCGGGGGAGGGCTGAGGGCCAGGGTTCTGGCGCATTTTCCTCAACAGTAAGTTGAGGTGAGAAATAAATGGTAACTAAAAAATTGTTATTGATTCCAAACGACCAAGTGAGAAATTGCTTTTTCGTGGAAGTTTCAAAGCCAGTTCTAAGCGAAAGGTGATACCCGTGGGAAAGGACTCGGATGTTTCTTGGGTTCGAACCTTGAATTCCCAATATAACAGGCACACATAATTACCATTACTTTAGGGGTATGCGCATGTTTCTTATGATCCTTTAGGAAGGAATAAGAGTTGAAACTTAAGGCAGTGCTTTTCTAGTAAAAGCTAGATTTTAAACGAATAAATTGAAGCTTATAGTAATTAGCCTGCAGAAAGCGTCTTTTGTGCAGTTGGCCTTGAAGAATTTCAAGGTAGACTAACGAAAAGAAAAAAGCAATGTTCATGCATTTGCCTTGAGTGCTTAGATTTCAGATATGTTTGTGATGTTTAGGTATAGGCTTACCATAGGTGTTGAAGTTGATGTTTGGCAAAATTCTGAAATTCAGTAGGTACACCAGAAGAACATAATCAAACAAATGAATATTCGAACTTAATAGTTCGGGATACATTGGCCCGAGCTTAATAATTGTCTCTCGGTAATTCATTTGAGGAGTTGAGAAGACTTTTTCTTTTAGCATGCAAAACTTACTTCAATTCAATAGCAGTTAGTTGTTGGGAGTTTAACGTAGTTGAGGAAAGGAAATAAAAAGTCCTCCGAGAGTAATTACATTTCCATGAAAAGTGCTTCCCACTTAGCCAATCGGAATCGGCAAAAATTTGTAGGTAGCCTCCTCTCCTCACAAGGTATGGTTGAGAGAAGTGTGCCAGTCTCCGGGGATCACCCAAATTATTTTTGTTATGCTTTCATAACACCATACGAGCGTTTAATAAAGTAGAAGATCTTCAAGAAGGTGGTACAGATGGGGACTGATTACATAAGTCAACAATTTTTTTTGGGTTTGTTATTAAATAAATACATTCCGATTGTCTACAAATAAAAGCAACCACAGGCTCCACTCATAACAATTTAAGATTTTGACAGAACGTTTGAGGAACAACGATTTTAACACACGCATGAGGCGGGGGGGATTCAGGGCATGAATGGGAGACAGCGGGTAGTCTGGGCAGTATGCGGTCGAGCATGACCGAGAAACGATGCCATTTTTGTTGCGCGAAGTCGAAAATGGCTTCCAAAAGGAGTAAAAATAACGTAAGCTCTTTTTGTTACATTTATGGCGAATTCATTAAAGTAAGGGCTAAAATATTTGGTTTTGTGACATACATATTTTAAAACTTTGTGAAGCTTATAAAGCATCTTTTAGTCTTACTATTCAAAGTCAAGACAAAATATGGGGCCCTAAATTCTCGAGTGGTAACTGTAAAAACACAATAAAAAGTAAGAGAGTACATCAAAACTTTCAAGGATACTAATTGTAAAAAAAATTACGGAGTGTAACGAATTTACAAGCAATGTGTTTATGTATATATGTATGTATGCTTTTTTTCATTTTGGTATCGAGGAGAGAAAAAAATATATGAAGTTCGCAGTACCAAGAATATGGAGGGAGCCCACTAATCACATCAATGAATTCTTATTTGGGTAGTTGATTAACGCAAGCGTCGGACTGGCAAAAATGCCAAGAAGATTCAGAGCCCAGATCTACCATCAACAACCACTTCAGTAACCCACAGTGAAAAATTTCTTGAGCCTTCCCGTTCAAAACCGATAGAACAGTTGTCGCTATCACAAATGTCTGTTTGTAGCCAATTCAGCGATTTTTACCCGAATCAGTATCTGTTGAACCATATCTTATAGCTTCAGAAGAGTTTAATGACTTAGTAAGAGACTTAAACCTGCTTAAACTTAAAGCAGAAATATTAGCTTCCTCGCCAAAACAGTGGAATTCGCTCAAGGAGGATGTTAATATAAGTTGTCAAAGAAAGCGTCATGAAATATATTTTCTGCATATTTGTTTGCTTTAAATATTTAGGTATTTAAATTTATTGTTTTTTCTAAAATAAAAGTGATTAACATAACAAATTAAAGTTCTTTTACTTACTTTTATATTCTACTGAATGAAAAAATTAAGATTTTCTTAAAATTTTAAATTTCGTTCTGGTTGCTACAAAAGCAAACTTTATCAGATAAAAGAATTTTTTCCTTGTTTAGTTAGACATAATTAATCGAAATCAGCACCACAGAGCTGGGACTCAAAAATCGTGTTAACTTGTGCTCGAGTAGGAAATTTCACATTCGCTTTGAAAATGTAAATCTCTGCACTTGGCTCTACGTCTGAAGTTGGACTAAGGTTAAGACTGATGAATTTTCAGTGACGCACGTTTGACTTTACAAAATTGAACATTTTATAAAAAACTGTTGCTTTAGCAACAGCTTGATTTATTTTTTAGCTTGATTTATTTTTTACCTCAAAAATACAGAGCTCATAATTCCAAAAGTTTTCAGAAATATACACAACACAAAACAGTCTCTCATACAACTTGAAATTCACGAATTGAAAGCGCTACAACTTTTCGAAGTTTTGATTTTAAGGTTTTGCAATTTCATTTGTTTGAATTCGAATTTCTCCTATTCTGAGTTTTCGGGGTGTGGTTTACCGAGATTTTGAATCGCGGGGTTCTGGCAGCGAGTTTGTGAGTAGCTCTGGACAAAATATTGAAATTAGACTCTAGTTGTGGGTGAAAGTAGAAATAGAATTTAAAAATTCCCTGCGCATCTGTCTCTGCCTCTAAATGGAATTAGCTCGCGTTAACTATTAACATTGAAAGGTGGAACTTTAATGAAATAAGAAGGTACGTAATTGGAAGGAGATGAAACCTCGATGTGTTTTTCCTCTAACTTAAGGCCAAGTTAATGTTTCTAAATATAGAGTTAGCAGCGAACTTCTTAAAAAAAAAAAAAAAACAATTCATAACAACACCCTGAGCTTTATTCAGCAGATATAAGTTGATCACCGGGCTCTGCTTATGCTGATAGACTGGGTAGGTTAGATAGAAACGGTGCGCAGTTTATGGACAAACCTAATTAGCACTACATTGTTCCGTTTTTTGATAACATGAGCTGCTGATAAGCCTCAAACTATAAACTCTTCTGTTTCTTTTCTCTTAAAAGAAAAAACACTCAATAACAAATTAATAGATCTCAGGGACAACCAAAACTTGGATGTTTGAAATTGACATTTGGAAAATAAGACTTGGTAGGAAGGAACGCTTGCCTGACTAACTATCGGTGGAACTGTCTTAGGATTGACCTCAAAAACAAACAATGAGCTTAACTCAAATGAACTAAGGTAGGTGCATGACTTTCATTTCAGTTTAAATTGTTTAAACATGGTTGAGTTTATTTCCATGTTTCTAAGCCTTAAATGTAAGTCTGAATATTTGGCCATTACCGAAAAAAAAGTTTTCATTGACAGGAAAGTACTTCAGCAAGCTCCGCTAGAAAAAGGATAGATTTCGATATATGGAAACCAGTAACGTTAGCAAGTGTAGAGAGTAGAGAAGGCTACTAAACGACGCTCTCAATAACTCTCTATTTGAAAGCTGAAAAGTTTCGAAGCTAATAGGAAATCCATATAAGATAGAAATAGATCAATCAACTGATGAAGATGAGATGGCAAAAACTCAGTGGGAAATTTTTCACATGAAACTCACTACATATAGAGTTGAGTGCAGAGCGATCTCAAAACTCTTCAAATCTCGCAAATATGATTTACAATCACCAATAGTTCCAACCTAAAAAAAATAATTTAAATCGTACACATGACTCATTTAATTAGAAAATCATTGTTTCCAATACTAAAACACCTGCTTAGCAAGAGAAATGTTCAAAAAATGTTGAGTAAAACCCACGAAGCAAGAGACCCGAACCTCAAAATTAATGGAAAAAATATCAAAAATTAGAAAAAAATCGTCAAAGGTGAAATTTTAGAGTGTTTTGTCGATAAGGCCGCGAAGCATATCTGCTTTTTCTTCAGCGTAAAAACTTCATCTGGCCAGCGCAGCCGACTTTAAAATATAGGTGAAACTACAAACACCTAGTTTTCGTCACTATATCACAAAAATCACATAGTGCATTTCATCTCCAGTGTTAGCCCCCTCTTCCAGCTTAGTGCTAGCCTAATCTTTATTTTTTTATTTTAATCCTGGAAGATACAAATGTCTGGTCTGTGTTAAGACCGCTATGACAGCTAAGAAAATTCCTATTCTGACCTTGATATGATCAAATATTATATTTCTTATCGCAATATAGTTTATAGAAAAATACAAACTCACTCAGAATATATTAGGCGGTTTCTTAGCACCATGTTTTGTACTTCCTGCTTATTATGATGCCTAGTTAAATTATGATGTCCTAATGACCCAAATGAACATACCTGAAAAAAGAGAAAAAGTTGAGTTATGTTAGAAAAGCAATTCTTTTACCTTTTTTAAAATTGTTAAGTGGACTAGAAAAGAAAATTGTTAAACAAACTTCAACAAAATTGAGCTTTACTAAATATTTCAAGACACAAATTAGTTGGTGGAAGATGCAAGCCCAAAAGACGTAAAGAGTTATGACATTTGTTTTCAATTTTTAATATTACAGCGTTACAGAGTCAGTAAGTTAATTACAACGGGATTTTTGCAATGATCTCGAGAACTAAAAAAAAGCATGGTAGAGTAAGTAAAGAGAAGAGATTAAAAAAGCTTACTAGAATCTATATCCACCATAAAAAAAAAGCCTTTAAAAGCAGGAGCTATACCTACAATAAAAATCCAAATCATACCGACATTTCGTAGCGAATTGCTTCTATGAAATATAAAAACAGGTGGCTAGAAAAAATTAGCAAGCAACTAAGAACTCATGGCTTGGTAACTAACTTACGGAAGCGTCTTACTCAGCCGAAATCTAAAACGTTTTTCGACAAAATATTACACTCTTCAAAGCAATATGACTGCAGAAGTTATTTCATCAATAAATAGACCATCCGCAAATGTACCGGACCGGATAACGTGTTTCGGTAGCTAAACAAGTGAAAAGTCCAACGATTCTACTTTTTTGTAGTTGTGTTGTATCTAACACCTTATATTTTATCACTTAAGACCACAGCCAACGAGCCCTGGTATTCATTCCAGTGGGAGTCGTTAGCCCACGAATGGTTTTCAATTTCGCGCTAACATGTGACCGATATGTCGTTGAAATTAACTGCCACCATCTCTTAGTCTAAATCTCTTCCGATATCTAACGCTAGGGGACGACACACATCGGAAACGATGGGCTTGGCAACTGGACTATAATAGCCTAGCATCGCATCATCCTTTAGTTGATTTTTGTACTGCGCGACTAACATAGTACTCGAAGCCAGATCGGGTAAAATGAAAACATTCAACACACGCGGTGTCGTCTTATTTATCTGTTCGACGAGAGCTAACCGTTTATACACGCCACCATGATAATATTACCCTCAAAGAGTGGCGAAATGTAACTACTATTACCGGCCTGACAAAGGACGACAACGACGACGATGAGATACATTCTCGACGCGCATAAAAGTGGTAAGTTGTTAAGGACATTTACTTTTCTGACCAAGCTATATGTACACAGACAGATACCAAGGACTCGACACAGTGTGACAGAAAAATCTGTTGCGACGAAGTAATTCAGAGAAAGCTGAAGATAAAAAAAAAGTAACGATACATTTCTCAGATACAACATAACAAAGCGGATTTCGAGTTTTGTGTTATGTTTTTTTTTTTGTCTGTTTCTGTGGGAGTTTGTGGGAAAAGAATGACTACCAGCGACAGTGGTGTTAAGTGTGATAGAAGCGCAAGAAATAAAATATGAAAATGGCAACAGCAGATGGTGACAACGGTTTCCAGTATAAAAGCTGGGAGGTTTAAGGTTTTCGGATCTCTGACAACAGCAAAATAACCAAAAACAAAAGCATTGGTATTAAAAAGAGATAAACAAACCACAGACGGTTTGTTTGGACATTGTTGATTTAACGAAGAATATCCTCCTGCGAGAAATGTAGTGCATCAAGCTAATTCAGGTCTTTGTTTGGGTATTGAGTCATAAAGCTTTTCAACGATTGAATACAATGAAGCATAACTGCTAAAGTGTAATTCAGTAACGGCAAGTCGGTAAAATTAAAGGATATGATATGATTTTGGGATTTTTTTTAATGTGAAGTAAAAAAAAACTCCGAACATTCCACTCAAGTTTTTTTTTTTTTTTTTATTTAAATAACTGACTGTTTTGCGACGTTCAATTAATTTCTATTCAAAGCCAAAAACTTGGATACTTACGGGAATAAGTTTCAAAATCAACAGCATAACATTTTACCATATTTTCTGCAGTCATAATCGTAACCATAACAATTGCCGCAGCTGTAATCGCGACGTATTTTTAGTAGTGCGGCGATAGTAACATAGCAAACTTATATATATACTAGCTGACCCACCCGGCGTTGCTCGGGTCTAACTTATTCAAAGCGTTGGTCACCCAAAACAGCCTTTCCGTGCAGTGTCGGGTTAGAATAGCACTGCAGCCCCTCCCCGCTTGTCGTAAAAGGCGGCTAAAGGAGCAATCATATCTAGACGACTAACATCAAAGTGAGTCTAGCGACCCACATACCACCTAAAAACTCTCCCCAAGTATGCATGTTAACACGACTGGAGATCACCGGTGTAGTAAAAGGGAAATCAAACTCATTAAATGGAGCATGCATGTGTCGAAAAGGATGAAAGGAAAACTTTTGAAAAATTTTGAGCATTATGGAAGTACTTGCAAACATAAGAAGCACTACCCCGCCAGGCAGTTCCATTGCTATGCATGGAGCTGATCCTGGACCGAGCAGCAATGTTCGGGTCAGAGCTATACGGATTCCGGGGGCTAGCAAAGTAATGCGACGAGTTGGACGAAAATTTAGAGTCGCGAGTTGGAACGTTGGAAGTATGACTGGTAGAAGTCTCGAACTCGAAGAGATGATGAGAAGGAGGAGAGTGGACATCTTGTGTGTTCAGGAAACGAAATGGCGAAACACAGCAAACAAAGCCCGTTTCTTAGATGCAAAGACCAAGACTTACAAGATGTTCTACTATGGAACAGAACAAGGTAGGAACGGAGTCGGTATCATCCTTGACCAAAGTTTATGTAACAGCGTGTTGACCATTTTGAAGTCCAGTGACCGTTTGATGTCTCTTAAATTGGTGATGGAAGGAAAGGTCTGGAATATAATCAGTGCATATGCTCCCCAAATAGGGTGTGAGCAGGAGGAAAAAGATGCATTCTGGCTTGATTTTCATAACCTACTTAAGAACATCCCAAAAGAAGAGTATTTGTTTGTTGGAGGAGATTTGAATGGACATGTCGGGAAGACAAACGAGGATTATGAAGACTGCCATGGAGGTTTGGGATTCGGCACCAGGAACACTCCTGGTGAAGATATTCTAAATATGTGCAAGTCATACGGTCTAATCGAACTAAATACCATGTTCATCAAACAAGACCGACACCTTATCACTTACAGCAGTGGAGGAAATGAAACCCAGATTGATTACCATTTGGTAACCAATTACATGAAATCTCGGGTGAAAGACCGCAAAGTGATACTAGGAGAAGCTGCCGCTCAACAACACCGTCTTCTTTTAACAGAATTTTTTACGGATGCGGTGAAGGTAGTCAAACAAACAAAGGCTCCTAGGAGAATCAAGTGGTACAATCTGGAGAAAACCAAAGGACAGCAATTCATTTCGTATATGCAAAGTCAGCTGTGTAATACCATCGACGCAGTTTCAAATGCAATCACGGCACAAAATATGTGGGATCGCCTACAACGAACCTGCTTAGAGAGAGCCAAATCACTGTTAGGAGTCTCAAAAGGACACCACCAACAAGCTAAAGAAACCTGGTGGTGGGATGATGAAGCTAAAGCAGCGATTAGAAAGAAGAAAGCAGCTTTTTCAAGTTTGGTCAAAGTGCCCCTCAAGAAATACAAATGAAAAAGCGCGTTTCAAAATGGAATACAAGAGCTGCAGAAAAGAAGCGAAGAAAAAGTGCGCCCAACTTCAAGCAAAAAGCACGGAGGGCCTGTATCGAGAGCTGGAAGAGATTTCTTCCCCAGCTGCTGAAGCAAGTCAGGCAATCCAAGAGCTAAGACAAAGCAACTTGAATAAGGGAGCAACCATTTTTAAAATAGCCGCTCAGAGAAGGAGAAATGCGCAGGAGATTCGTTCGCCGAAGTTCATAAATGATGCTCAAGGACTGCTACTTGTGGATGACGACAAAATTCTTCACAGGTGGCGACAGTATTGTGATGATCTTTTGAATGAACAGTTTCCTCGGCGCCACTTTAAAACAGCTGCACCTAACTTTACGGAAGTATCCGACGTCACAGTCGAAGAAGTTAGGGAGGCAGTTAAGAACTCCAAAAAAGGCAAAGCGATTGGGCCAAACGAAGTACCATATGAGTTTTGGAAAAATATGGGAGACATCGGGTTGAGATGGCTCACGATTCTCATCTCCAAACTTATAAGAGGTGACAGTTTGCCTAATCAATGGAGGGAAAGTTTTCTTCTTCCAATGTACAAGGGAAAGGGAGATACCAGAAGCTGTGACAACTATCGTTCGATCAAGTTGATGTCCCACACTATGAAGATCGTTGAACGGGTTTTGGATAGCCGACTGCGGAAAATAATAAGGCTGTCTGATGACCAATGCTGGTTTGTCGCGGGTAAGTCAACTACAGACGCAATCCAAAGTATAAGGATCATTATGGAAAAACACCGAGATGCCTTAGAGGATTTGCATATTGTGTTGGTTGACTTCGAAAAAGCATTCGATCGACAACCACGAGATCTGATATGGGTGGCCCTCAGACACCGAGGAGTTCCTGAAGCCTATGTGCGAATAATTATGGACATGTACGAGGGAGCAGTTACAAAAGTGAGATGCCCAGCTGGAGTCACCGAAGAATTCCAAATAACAGTAGGTGTACATCAGGGAAGTGTCTTGAGTCCACTGCTCTTTATTGCTGTTCTGGATTATTTGCTCGAAGGAAAAGTAACGGACAATAAAGTACAACAATTATTCTTTGCTGACGATGGAGCCATCATAAGCGAGGATCCTACATCCCTGCAACGAGCACTTGACGTTTGGATTGATGTTCTGGAAGGAAATGGGTACCGTATTAGCGCTAAAAAGACTGAATACCTGTGCTGCCCTTTTTCTGATCCAGACAATCCTATTCCAGACATTTATTTGAATGGAAATGTGCTTCCCAAGTGTGAAAAGTTTAAATATCTGGGATCTATGATCAATAGTGAAGCAACTTGTGATGACGACATCAATCATCGAGTAAGCGTAGGGTGGATGAAGTGGCGAGAAAACTCCGCTATCTTCTGTGATCGAAAAATGCCCCCTAAGCTGAAGGGAAGACTCTACACAGCAGTTGTCCGTCCAGCTCTGACATACGGTTCACAATGTTGGACAATGTACAAAAAGTATGAGAGCAAATTGACGGCAGCCGAAATGAAGATGCTTCGGATGACAGCAGGAGTAACAAAGCTTGATCGAATTAGAAGTACTAAGATCCGTGGAAGCCTTCATGTCAAAAGTACCATCTTGGACAAAATTCAGCACGACCGGCTCAGTTGGTATTGTCATGTTCAAAGGAGAGATCTTCAGAACCCCGTCCAAAAGGCAATATCGTACAACGTTTCAACAAATTCGCGACGAAAAAGAAAAGGCATGCCAAAACACTCCTGGTACAAGCAAATGCAAAAACAGCAGCATTTGGTTGGCCTCAGACATGGAACAATCCAAAACCGGGAGGCTTGCCGACGCTTTCTGAGGTCAACGCGGCGTACCCCACAGGCGGATCACTAGTGTGAAGCAGAAAAGTGGGAGAGTTGTGATCGCTTCAAGATCACTACTCGTAACGCCGGAAATGAAAAGAAGAAGTTCACCCAAAACAGCCAAGAAAAGAAAACTTGTCAGTAACACCAGCAGAACAGAAAAGAAAGTTTCTAGTTTCCCGTTTCCGTGGGAATATGGTCATGAAATATAGTCTATGTTGGGGATATAATGTAACATCCTAATGCCGAAATAGTTTTTGATATCGGCTCAGAAGTTTTAGAGTTCCCGCTCCCGTTTCGGTTCCCTTTCCCGATCCGGTAAAATTGTGTGGAAGTTAGAGCTCTTATAAGTGAACAAAAAATCAAATTGCCCAAATGTAATAAAAATCTAACTTTTACCGATCTTTTTAATCACCATTTGAATAAGAATAATTTATACTTACAACACAATACCTAGCCGTTGTTTGCGGGAGCTCGTGACAGGTTTTGAGTACTTTTGAGGTTATAATAATCACTTAATTAACTAATCATGCGAACTACACTCAATAAAATGGGAATAAACAATTATAGCCCAGCAAATTAATAGTGAATTTACTTGAGAATATAGTTGATATGACATTTAAACTGAGACTGTAAAATCTAATATATAAAATTCCCGTGTCACAGTGAAAATTAAAAAAAATAGTGTTAAGTATGGCCCTTATCACTTAGGGGTATGGAAAATAGATAGTAGCCGATTCCCAGACCTACTTTATACGCATATAAAATTTGGTAAAAATCGGTAAAGCCGTTTCGGAGGAGTACGGTAACTAACATTGTAACATGGAAATTTCATATATTAGATATTTCTTATATCACATTAAAACAATAAAATTTCTTTGAAAAAAGTAGACAAAATGATATATATGAGACAATTATTGATCAGTACAGTTAATTCACATTCATATTCCGATTTGTTCTTTCTGAAAAAGCGAAAGGTCGGCTGTCTGACGTGGGATATCATATAAATTCATAGTTGTTGGAAAAGCGTATGATGCTTAACGTTCCTTGCGGGCATCTCAATTGACTATTCCAACAAAAACTAGAACATTGATAATACCAATTTTCCAAGATGGAAAAATTTTTCAAAGATGTGAAATATTTTGTTTTTGTTGTTACGAAAGAAAAAGGAGGCTAAATGTAACCTTCAACAGCACAATCCGTTAGACTTTTGGTCTACGTAGTTATGACTTTCAATAATCTCACTGAATTTCCAACTCTTTCTCTATTGCAAATTCGGCCAACTTACAACCAAAATACTCATTCCAACGTCGCGGGAGAATCATTTTTGTACTAATAGTTTTTGGGTCTGGAATTGCCACCCAAGCGAGATCAGAAGAATCGATAATACAATAAGGTTGAAAGAGAAAATGGAAAAATATTATTCTTCACCAAAAGGGAAAAGGGAAAGAAAAATATAGGTAATCCCCGAGAAATCCCCGAGTGAAAAATCACGATACGAATCCCGACAAAAAGCAATCACAAATTCCGAACGAATTCGAAAAAAGCATTGCCTGATTGAAAAAATGAGTGTCCATTTTCGAAGTCAGCTGTCCTATGTCAAAATAAATACTCGAAGCAATAGAAACAAAAATCCCTAAACTTAAAAAAAAAATCCCTTAACTTTTCCCAAACACATTTTTTACCGATTTTTGTTTTCTAGTAAAAATTGATTTATTTGCACTTTTTGTGCTTAGAATTAGTTATAATAGATCTGTATTATTGATCAAATCTTAAATGTTATATGAAATAAACAATTTTACGGTCGAATATAATCAAATATTTTCTTCATCAAGTTATAAATTCCCAAAAGAGGATTTTTGTTACGTGGTCCCTGAGTACTTTCCAATCTGTCAAACACAAATCCATTCACTTGTGCTTTTTAACAAACCATAAAATAATTTGTGAAATCCAAGTTTGTTTACAGATAAAATTCAAGTGTTATTTTGGCTATCAGATAAAGTAATTTAACAATAATACGAGAACTATTTGAACACTCCAAATCTGTCAATTTCGCCGCTCAAATTTGGAAACGGGCATAACGAAGACAGTCTTTTGAAAAAATGTAATTTCTTTTGGAAATAATTCTATTCATTGATATGTGTTTCTGTTTATAATAACCGATGTTCTTAAAGGGTGAAAACAACAAACAAACAACAGGTTATATGAAATGTTATCCTGTAATCCAGACGGCAAAGGGATACGCTAAACGCCTAAAAGACGAAGTTAATGACCACTGGGAGGGAATAAAAACAGAGTTAGATGTAATTTAATTTACGACATAATTTTTGTTTTCATTGTTTTTTCTTAAGTAGAATTATATTTTGTAAAATTGTTCTATACAAATGTGTTTTTTATGTTTTAACAAATGGATTTTACCTATGGCTCTACGCTCTAAGACAGAAGAAACTTGTCGTAGAAAAGGACGTCATATTTCCGTTTCATTCGGAATTCGTGATACCAAATTACGAATTTCGAAATTCGTTCCACTCCTAATGGATTATGTGATAGCAACATCGGGAAACTTAGACTTTTTTCGATTACGATGGAATCTGTGATAGGGCTGAATAGCAAGGAATTATGTACGATTTTAAATATTCATTTACTTGTTGAAATCAAAAATGTGTAGGTTTTTGTTTTTTATCGTATGAATTAGGAATTTAAGCCTGTCACTAGATTACAATTATCGAATTCATTGAATTGAATTGGAAAGGCTGTCAATATGTTGGTAAGATTCTCGTTGAAATGAACGTTAAAAAAGAACTTTTGTCTATTGTTCCGGTATTTATCAATTGCACCAAGTGGTTAAATAAGTTTGCAGAGCAAGACAGAAAATGATATGTTGTTTGAGAATTCTAATGCAAGATTCAGAGAATCACAGTTGCTCCGCATGGTACCTGATTTTACCCCAAAACAGTTAAAATCAGAAAGATCAGGTAGTGACATTACTTAAGACACTAAAACTAAACTAATTGAAACTATTCAATCTATCAACCCGTGACATAGTTCTACGGAAGTTCTCAAAGCCAGACCTAGTCAGCCCTTAGCTGAACTTGAATCTTGTAGGCGATGACCAAAGTAGACATTACCAGGTTATCGAGATTTTAGTAAAGAGAAATTATCAGAAAGAATAGCTTATGCTCTGCAAGACCAACAACGCTTTCAAAAATCTCTACATGTAGAAGCAAAAAGCAGTATTCAGATTGCTCTCGAAAACTTATTTGAAGGATTCCAGTGTTGTATCATCCTCCCAGTGTATAATAAAGACCATGCAAACAGCCCAAGTAGTAACAGAAGAATTTTGTTTATTAGCTCTATCAAGAAAACGTTTACAGGCCTGATCTAAGACCGATCAAGGATGTGGTTCAGAAAAAATTATATTCCAAGTGGATTCCAAACGCGTCTCAGAAGAGGATACTCAACCTTAGATCACATTTCTCAATTAACTTGCATTAATTCATAAGGCAACTAATGCTATGGAGTCCTTGGAGCCTAACGCATTTCGAGGATCTGCGAATGGCTTAGTTAGAAAGCATTTTTCATGGCAGTGTGTAAGTAGTCTCGGAGGGCTTGCCAAATCCTCGCGAAAGGCGATACCCGAGAAAGACTTTTTTTTCTTTGGTGTTTTCTAGGAATCGTATCTGCAATCTCCCGCATAACAGGCAGACAAGCTAGCCATAACGCCACGAATACAACAATTGATCGACTCAATTGATCGGAAACTCTAATCTTCCAGCTTAGCTACATATCAACCAAAGTTTTGGCAAACTTAAAGGGGCAGTGTGAGAATAGTTTAACACCAGTATGGAACGAAAAAGAAGTATGTGATTGTCTTTTGAGTCCACTCCTCTTTTTACTCTTTCTAGATGTCCTCGCAAGCTTCCTTCCCGGTGGCGTATGCTACCACTGACATAAAAGTAATTTTATATGCCAACTATAATTTTGTGTTAGCAGAGACTCCAAATATGATGCGCACTGTCAACTGTAGAGTTTGACTACTAAAAATGCCAGTGGTACGGAAATGGAAGTAGATATAAGGATGCGAATATCGAGGTAGTCAAAGAGTAAAAATACTTAGGTTTTATCATTACAGCAGAAGCTGAGCAAAAGCTTATAGAAGCAAAAAAGCCATTAACTGAAACTTCATGATTCGGTTGTGAAATCAATCTTCTGGAATGCCGTCCAAATTGGAGTTTTTTTGACAACACGAAGAGGGAACATATTTTATTAAACAGATGTTCTGTATGCCAATGAATACGCCAAATAAGCAGAATTTGGCAACAGTTGTTCCTTCGATTTACACTTTCGATTTTAAAATGGATAAATTTGATAGATGACTGCAGATACATAACACGTATACCCGCGCACGGTCTCTTGGACCGGAACTCATGACCCTGTAGTTTCCCATCTACTTCGAATACTTTCATGAAATTTATTTTGATCAGTATTTTGATATTGTTACCACAATAAAATAAGAGATAATACAATCCAGCTATCATAATGTTAACTTTAAATTGATTAGATTTATCAAGTATTCAATTTTATTTTACGTTTATTTCTAACGATTGACTTTATAAAATGAGATTATACTTTGAAACTTTACAACTCAGAAAATTCAAGAATAAAAAATTTGTATCTGACTATGGCGCTTTTTCTTTTCAATCTGCTTCTTTTTTCGTTCTTCTTTTGACAGCTGGTGGATGTTATCGATTTTTCAATTTTCTGCAACAGCGTTGCCAGGTTTGGCAACATTCCCCCCTGGTAAGCTGGTGTCTTCTTCCAGGTTACCATCTTCGCCAAACCGCCTAACATCAAGTACAGCGAGCTTCGCTACTGGCCGAGTGTATACCCCAGTGTTAGTCCTCACG
Organism: Melanostoma scalare; assembly: GCA_949752695.1. Lineage (NCBI taxonomy): Eukaryota > Metazoa > Arthropoda > Insecta > Diptera > Syrphidae > Melanostoma > Melanostoma scalare. The sequence continues at coordinate 55,446,016 of OX456984.1, read as the reverse complement.
ATTGCTGATCTCGTCTGTCCGTCTTTGCTTCGATTTGCTTGTAAGATTATACCCTTTGGCCAAGTGTTTCTCGGGTTATTCTCATCAACGATTAGCACGATATCTCCTTCTGATACTGGTTTAACTGGTTCGAACCACTTCGTTCTCCTGGTGATGGTGGGGAGGTATTCTTTCACCCAGCGTTTCCAAAAGTGATTGCTGTACTGCTCGGATGTAAGCCAGTGTTTTCGAAGTGTATGGCTATCGTTCAGTGACGTGCCAGTAAGTCTTATGCCGTTGGATGACCCCATCAAAAAATGGTTAGGGGTTAGCGCTTCTTCACTGTCGGTATCTAAGGGAATATAGGTAAGAGGTCTAGAATTAATGATAAACTCAACTTCCGCCATCATTGTGAGCAAAACTTCGTCTTGAGGATTTCGTCCGAAATGTATTTGTGCTAAAGTTTGTTTTACTGAGCGTATTAGCCGCTCCCAGCAACCACCCATGTGAGGCGAGTTCAGAGGGATGAACTTCCATTCGATTTTTTCTTCTTCAAAATGTTTCGTTATATCTTCCATACAAAGTTCTTCAACTGCCGTTTTTAATTCCTCACTGGCACCTCGAAAGTTTGTGCCGTTATCACTCCAGACTTCTTTTGGTCTTCCTCTTTTTGCGCAAAATCTTTTTATTGCTAGGATACAGGAGTCGCTTGACAGTCTATGTGCAATTTCTATTTGGATTGCTCTTACAGTTAGACAGGTGAATAGTACACCCCATCTTTTTTCGGTGTGCCGTCCAACGGTGACCATAATTGGGCCAAAATAGTCCACGCCTACATAAGTAAATGGTCGTGTAAAGGCTTTAAGACGGGCTTCTGGGAGATCGGACATTAATGGTAGAACTGGCATAGCTCTGTTGTTGCGACACTCTTGGCAATCGTTTCGAACCTTTTTAAGAACAACTCTTAGTGTTGGAATATGGTACCATTGACGGATTTCATTGACTGCCGTTTCAAAAAATATGTGTTTGTATTTTCTATGAAAGCTGTTAACAATGAGCAACGTTATATAATGTTGCTTTGGTAGTATGACTGGTCTTTTGCAATCGAAAGACGCATGGTTAGAGGCATCAATACGGCCTTTTACTCGCATAACTCCTTTTGTATCCAAGTAAGGATTTGACTTATATAGTGTACTTGTCTTTTCTATTTGTTGCTTATTTCGTAGTGCCTTTATCTCACTAGGATAACCTTCGGATTGACATAGAAGATATAGATATGTTTCAGCTCCATTGGTGTAGTTAAGATTGCCGTTTTCGTCTTGGCATAACCAAATTTGGTGGCTTCTGGCACTCCCTTCAATTAAATTGTCTGACTTGCGAGTTTTCTTTAAACATGTGCAAAAGAAACGAAACACATGTGAAATGGCGGCAACTGTTTCTTCCCATGAAGAGAACTGCTTATAATTCGTTAGTGGTGATACTGCGACATCTACGTGAGAGAAGACTTCGAATTCAATTGTTGTATCTTCCTTCGGAATCGATGGCCAAGAGTCTTTGGGGTTGTAGAGAAAATTCGGTCCTCTGTACCAGCGGCTATCTGACGAAAAATCGACTTTAAGGTTCCATTTGGTGGCATCATCTGCAACATTTTGTTCGCTGGGCACCCATCGCCAATCTTCTTCGTTAGAATTTTCTAATATTTCACCAACCCTAAAAGTGATGAATTGTTTGAGTTTTCGATTGTCATTTTTTATCCAACACAACACTGACTGAGAATCTGACCAAAAGTACCGCCTGCTTATTTGTATTGAGTGGCCATTGACGATAGTTTGAGCTAGCCGAATACCTAGCACTGCTGCTTCCAACTCCATTCGGGGAACTGACAATTGCTTTAATGAAGCGACCTTTGTTTTACAACAAATAAGGTGACATTCGACTGTTGCTCCCTTTTGTACTCTCAGATAACCCACTGCCGCAAATCCCGAAAGACTGGCGTCTACGAACACATGTAGCTCTACTGAAGACTCCGCGTCAAACTTCAATTCATTTAGATAAGTCCGTCGTATTCTAATGCTCTTGATCGTAGGTAGCAAGCTAAGCCAGTCCCTCCATCGTTCAAAATGTTCATCGCTTATTTGTTCATCCCAACCTATACGCTCACGCCAAATGGACTGCAACAAAATCTTCAGCAACATCAGAAAATGTCCGATAAGACCAAGCGGATCAAAGGTACTCATGAGTACACGTAGTACAATTCTTTTAGTTGGAGATACTGTTCCATTTAAAACTTCTTCTTCAAATTTTTTGTTGTTGAACAAAAATGAGAACGTATCAGTCGACTGTGACCACCACATCCCTAATACTTTTTCAAATTCGTGAGGGTGTGAACTTGTTTTGAACGACTTGTTGAATTCGGCTGCTTTATTTCCTAGAGCAGCTAGCACATTTTCCGATTTGCTCATAAAATTTCGTATTTCGAAACCAGCTTGTTGATGTATATAGATTACTTCTTTGGTTACACGTATCGCTTCTTCTTGCGTGTCAAAACTATCTAAGAAATCGTCCACGTAATGGTTGCGTATAATGGCCTCAGCTGCTCGAGGGAAATTGTTAGAATGTTCCATTGCATTTTTATTTTTAACGTATTCCGCACAGTATGGTGAACAAGTTGACCCGAATGTGAGTACTTGCATAACGTAATCTTCTATTTCCCCCGATTGATGGTTTCTCCATAAGAACCTTTGTGAGTGTTGATCAGCATCATTAATAAGCACTTGGTGGAACATCTCTTTAATGTCGCCACATATTGCTATGTTCCTTTGGCGAAAACGAAATAAGATATCTATAAGTGAACCCAGATAGTCAGGTCCCGAGAGCAACAATGAGTTCAAGGAGACTCCTTCGACTAACGCGGCAGCATCCCATACCATTCTAACCTTGGATGGTTTGTTAGGGTTCAAAACCGGGAAAACGGGAAGATACCAAATTCGGTTGCCTTGATGATTTTCTATCTCAGCACTTGTTAGTTTTCGCACATATCCTTTGAGTAAATAATTTTTGATTAGTGATGCTAAGTTCGCTGCTAGTTCAGGTTCTTTGTTTAATCGTTTCTCAAGACCCAGCAGTCTCCGTTCGGCAGATGGTCTACTGTTTGGGAGTTCGACATATTCACTCTTCCATAGGAGTGGGACGCTGAATCGATTACCAATTCGCCTAGCTGAACTTTCGAGGAGGTTCTCGGCTCTTGCATCTTTCCCTTTTGTAATTTTTCGAATTTCCTTTGAACCGAAGTTTTCTATGGAGAGAAATTCTCGTACTAGTTCGTGTAGCTTCTCATCTGATTTTTCCTTGCACTCACACGAATGGTAGCTTGAATGATCAATGGCTGTTTTACTCTTTTCATCACACGGTCCGAATATAGTCCATCCTAGTCGTGTTTTAATTGCTGATGGTTGATTGATTTTACCTTCTCGATGCTTCAACGAATTTAACAGATTTGCATTATCGAGACCTATTAATATTCTCGGTCTAGCATCACTAAAAGACTGAACTGGAATACCTTTCAGGTAGTGGTAGTATGAGGCAAGCGATTCCACACTGACTGTCTGTGCTGGAAGATTAAGAGAGTCGACAGTTCGAACGTCAGTAAGTGAGTACTTTCTACCACCCTCATTTGCTCCTATCATCAAACTAACCTTTTTTGACTTTTCTTCAGTGCGAGATGTACCAGACGTCCATTTTAAGCGTAGTTCTTGAGGTTCACCCTTCAGTTTAAGAACATCTGCGAGCTCGTTATCCATCATAGTTACAGAAGATCCATCTTCGAGGAAGGCGAAGGTTTCGACTTTAGTCCCGTTGTTATAGAGAGACACGGGTAATATTTTGAAAAGTAGACTTCCTTTATGCTTATGGGTGCAATGGTAGCTGGCTAGGTTGTTACTTTCAGATCGTGTAGCTGGCGATTCATGCTTGTGCAACAATTTATGATGTCTATATGTACAATTCATTATTCCACATCTGTTTGTGGATAAACATCTACGCTTATAATGGTTGACAAGACATGTTCGACACAAAAAATGCCTTTGTACTGCTTTCCATCTGTTATTTAAATTAAAGTTTTTAAACTCACCACAGTTTTCAACTGAATTGCATTCTCCTTTACAAATGACACAGGATTTCTCCTGACCTCTCTCTTGAGAGTATTTATTTGTTTCATCATGGTGTCCACTCAGATATGTTTTAACTGGCTGTCTCTTTTTTTCAAACTTAACATCGTTCGATACTACACTCACATCTGTTACTTCACAGGCAGCTTGGGCCACCTGAAACAACCAGGAACTGAAATTCGTCAAATCGACATCTTGCTTACTCATTTTGAAAACACCCCAGTTCAGCTTAGTTTGAAATGGTAATTTGTCGACTAATTCTTGCATCAGACAAGGGTTGTTCAGGTAAGAAGTCAATCCAGCTGCTTCCATTGTCGCAACAATGTTTTGCACTGATAAGGCGAACGTGACTAAGGTGTCTAGTTTGTCATCTCTAGGTGGACGTTCCTGTCGCAGTTTTGAAATCAGCGTTTTAATAATCAACTCTGGACGACCAAATAACATTTTCAGAGTATCGATTATACTTGAAACTTGATTTGGGTAAAGCAATCTTGCTCTCACCGCTTCAAGTGCGTTTCCTTTTAAGCTCTTGTTCAACCTAATCAAGTTTTCGTCATCTGAAAATCCGCATGTACGAGTTGTGCTTTGAAAACTGCCGAAGAATAATGGCCACTCTTCTGGCTTACCCGAAAAAGTAGGCAACTCTTTGGAGACAATATGCCTTGCTGCTATTTGCTGTTTATTTAGATATGGCGTTCTTGTTGTTTCGATGTTCGACGGGTTTTGAAAATTTCTCGAGTCTCTATTAGGAGCCGTGTTAACAGTTTTAGCAGTTGGCATGGTTGAGCCATTTGCTCCAATCCATGTCTCATTTAAATTTATTGAAGTTGAGATGTCCTGGGTATTATTTTTGGGAAGTTGTTTCTTGTTTCCGTTTTGATTATCCACATCAGGACAAGCTTGCCTGCTCGTTGTCGCTTGCTGATCGACCCATTTATCTACCCTGGATGATGTTGACTCTCCTTCACTTTCACTTTCGCTGTCTGATTGCTGTTCTAGCAGTTTATACTTTGCCTCAAGGAATTCGCGGTCTCTCATTTTCATTAGCTCTCGTTCATCTTCTAATTTTCGTAAATTCAACTCCAAAAGTTTTGCAGACTGCGTTGTTTTGTGGCTATTTGATTTTGGATGTTTTGGAGCACGAAACTTGGATTGGATTTGTGTTTGGCTGGTGGCGTGATGCTTTGGAGGATGGCGTGGCAGTGGTGGATCGTCGGCGGCGTTATGAGATGGTTTTTTTCTGCATGGAACTGGTGGTGGCGAAGTTGACTGACGTAAAGTTGTTTTTGCTGTTGATTGCAAATGTTTTGTGCTTATTGGTTTGCCATTTTGATTCTGGGACTCTTCTCGATTGCATGTAGGGCATCTCCAATCTTTATCTGCTATGCTGGCATTTACGTTAGCACATGTGTAGTGATGCCACTCATCACATTCGTCACACTGTACCATTTGACTGTTGTCGACATCTGCACATGATTGGCAAGAAAATTCCGGTTCATGTGGTGGCGGCGGCGACGCCTTCGACTGGCTTTCGTTGGACGGAGTTGAGCCTACCATAACTCTAAAACAACTTACTATACCTTAGATCTATGACTTACCTGACAGTAAAGGAATTTGCTTTGGTTTTTCCACTTTCAATCTTGAAGTACTTGCAGGTTAGGTTGTGTTTCGTTGTCTCAGCGATGTTCTAATGTCGACTTCTTTTGTTGAAATTCCTTTAAAATGGATGGGTTTCTCTTCATAAGTTGAGATGAATTGATATCTGTACAAGGCGATGACTGTAGCTAGGCTTGGTTAACAATTTGTAAGTGTGCCTATAGCTTTTGTCTAGCCACGAGATATCGACGAATTGCGCTCTAAATTTTAGTTAGCCGAAAAATTTTTTATTGTTAACTTTAAATTGATTAGATTTATCAAGTATTCAATTTTATTTTACGTTTATTTCTAACGATTGACTTTATAAAATGAGATTATACTTTGAAACTTTACAACTCAGAAAATTCAAGAATAAAAAATTTGTATCTGACTATGGCGCTTTTTCTTTTCAATCTGCTTCTTTTTTCGTTCTTCTTTTGACAGCTGGTGGATGTTATCGATTTTTCAATTTTCTGCAACAGCGTTGCCAGGTTTGGCAACACATAAGCTTCCATAAAGCACACTGCGTGAAATTGCACCGTTACTAAAATATTTGTAAAAAATTTATTTTTTCGGTCTCACAGACCAATTCGCGGGTATAGGAAGGTTAAGTTATAGATCGCAATTTCGGTAAGAATCGTCACTCATTTGCCACGCAAGATGGTATTTATTTGCTTGGGTTGGATGCAGAGTCCTTGCCGAATGTATCCTCAACATTACTGAGAAAAATAGAATAGAAAAGTTCGCAGAATGACCTCGTCAAAGTGAATTCCGAGTGCTGTAAAATTACGTTTAGTGTAATTTGACATGGATCCTACCAATTACTTAACTGACTAAAATCCTATCAACCTTATATCTATAATCTCATCACTTTTACCTTGAGACCAACTTCGGACTTACAGTCAAGTATAGAGATTCGTATTTCAGTCACATCACCCGAATGTGGAATGCTCTACCTGGCCCTGATTTTCCCCTGCATTACGATTCACAATAAGGTTCAAAAGCAACGTGCATCGATGTCTCCTTTCAAATCTTCTCCTATTTTCCTAAATGCTCACACTGTGTTTTCATAACATTATAAGGGTAGTCATAGCCCCTTGATTAAATTCATTAAATAAAAAAAAAAATAGATGTTATCAATTTCCTTGGAATTTGCATGTGTTACAATGAATTCATTAACCCTAATGGAAAAAAATACGTTGAATCTACATGAAGTCAAAAAAAAATATAAACCGAAAATGCGATAGTCGTTATAACGAAAGAGACAATCGCAGTTTCTATCGCGATCTTGAACACGACAATCATAGTGTTGTGATCGTAACTTGTCATAATAATGACAACAGGTAGTTCCATTTGCTTTTCCGACATTCGTCATAGCACACTGCAGCCTAAATAGCCGTCATTACGACCGCGAAGGGTCAGGAACGCCAAAACCACAGTCGCAATATTGTCTGACAATTAGCAACTGACCGATTACAAAACCACTTTACTCTTATGATGCAAATAGTTACAAAATCAGTGTCTCTCCCGTTGAACTGGGATTAATCATATATGTAGATAATGTGATTTGAAATAAAAAAAAACACACTGCAAAATGTCAACAATACAAAGACAAAATAACATGTAGAGACTACCTAATAATTTGCAAAGCTTCAAGTCAAGTCTGCCAGCCAACAGGGAGACCGGTACGTTCGTGTAATCTCTGCATCCTGTGGTAAACACCTATTTATCTACTTGGGCATCATCAGCTACTGAAATCTCCCCTAGCGTACAGCCATAGATCCACTCAACTACATGAGTAAATAAATTAACGAACCTTTCGATAGATTTACTACAAATTGAAAGGATGTCGAAAGCAAGCAGCAAACCATCCGTCGCGCTCGCCAGCCGACTATCTCCCTCAAAAACCAAACTCCAGAACAGCTTGAATAAATCTACAATTTGTACGCACGCAATCAACACTTTGCAAAGGGATATGCTCCACGCACGCACATTTTATGTATTTTATGACTCAATGACGCACATAAAAAAGGACCTTTTCCTTCAACTTTCTCTCTGTGTATTTATCTCATTGCGAATACATGTTTGATTGTCTTTAGCATGACAACGTAAATTAGAAACCGTTTAGCAAAATTTCAATTTAATTTAAAATGTCCTCTTCCGAAAAACAGTAGCAGGGCTCTTTCCTTTTGTGTATGCTGTGTGCTGTTCATGTAGCCCGTACACATCTATAGCTTCTAACAATAAGATATTCAATTGCCACCGATTCCAATGGGTGTGTGTGTGTAAATCTGGAGCTCACATGTGGTGGTTGAATATTTATTACAATTATGTCCTGCATTGGCAACCAAAGCGAAATAATATCACAAGGAGCATCTCTGAGAGACGGAAGTCCCAGGCAGAGGGAGCGAAGAGACGATGGACGGACAGACGTGTGCCATAATGTTTCTTAAACAAATCACACAGCCCTTAACAATAAATTAAGCAGTTAATACCAATTAAGCAGGAGACAAGCAGATGTCCTTAAACAAGTTGCCTTTACTTTGTTGATTGAACCAAGGAAGGGAGGCTAGCTAGTATGCTATGCTCTGGCTCTCCATTGAGGTAAGAAGAGAGAAACCGACAGCATTTGCTAAAACAATAAATGTCCTTAATTTATGTACGCTTACACATGAATATAATACACTTACGATTTCCAAACGAAAACTTTCACAAAAGGACGAGGTGGGCAACAACGAACAACGAGCTAAGGAGACAGACCACCACCATACTGCTCCGCCATCAACTAGCCAAAGGTATTCGTGTATTGGCAGTGAGGTCCTTTTTGGCTAGTGTTAAATTTATGGCATAAGAAAAGGGGTTTCCATCTCACATCTCACTCGTATAGGTGTATGTGTGACTGTTTAAAGGATCCAAAACGGAGACAAATTGTCCTTTTTGGTCCAAATGTACATCTAATGATAGCCAATCGAGGCACACTCCATAAATCGAGAGGAAAAGCACTTCTCATACTCCTAAGCTGTATAAACAGGATCTCATTGCATCTATTGCAGGAAAATGGCACTGGTCATCATTTTGGACTTGAATCCTATTTTTGAAGGATACCTACTACCATACAGGCAGACAATCAGATTCTCATTTGCCAATCTCTCTCGTTTGCTATAGAGTTTCGTATGAGAGTTTCTCTGTATAGTTGCTGGGGAGCGGTTTATCGGCAGGAGGCTTGGTTATACTCGGTTCATTCTGGTGTTTGGCCGGTATTTGGATGTAGCCTTATGTGGCCATGATGAACAAATGTGACAAAGTATCCGTTTTGTGGTTCCGTTGGGGTGTTTAATACACAACGACTACATATATATAAGCAAATTGGGGGTGGTACTAGTACTTCCGGAGGTGGACATCAAAGTGTAGGACAACGGTGCTTGGTCAAGGACATTATGCCTGATTAACGATTGCTTGCCAGAAGTGGGGTTATGATAAACTACCAATTGAGGATAACTTTTTTTGGGGCCATTTGGATTTAAAATGTTTGCGGCATAGAAAAGGGTCCCTGCAAGAGTATAGTTGAAAGGATAAATATGGATTACTAATATTGGTTTTTCAACCAGAGGCAGAGTATCAATCCAAAGTCATTACCTAAACCATTGCCTATAGCAGCTACCGATAAAGTTACAGTACAGGTACAGTACGCTTACCGATACAGCAACGGTTAGGGCTACAGACACTACAGTGAGTACGGCTGGATTACGGTTTTGAAAACTGCTGCGAATGCGACAGTGTAAAGTAAAAATTGTTGGCCCTTGTGAAAAACATTAACTGCTCCAGAACAACATCGGTCCCAAAACGTTTCTTAATCAGCTTTTCGTAGGCCGATTATAGCGATAAAGCAAATTTGCTGGTATCTCCCTTCGCTGCTAATTATCCACTTCCTAATAGCGTATTGGCACCACCTGATTCGATCGGTTGCGTGAGTCTTCAAGATGGCTTGGCACCAAACTCTCTTATCGAAAATGAGTTCTTTTTATATCGATGAGCCTTTTATTCACTGAAATAGAAACTAGATTTCTGATCGTTGAATACAAGTAGTGTTGGATAGTTTTAAGTCTGATATTCAATTTATAAAGATGGTGTGCCCCAAGGCTCCGTTTTGTCTCCGAGTCTCCTCATTTATCTAAAGCGATTATCGACTGGAACTTCTAAACATCTTAATTGTTTTACTGGTGACTCGACCCCAGCTTCTCTTATTAGTTTCCGATTTCACGTCTCTGTTCTGCAAATGTTGCGTATGATGGTCTTATTTAATTCTGGCCTTGCCAGTTATGCTATAGGGCCCAATGTAAGCCGAGTAGAATTTACTGCTTCGAAACCCATTGAATATTGGGTAGCCAAAATTTACCGAAAGTTAGAGTACGGCTGACATGTTTGGTGTGCTTCTCAATTATCCTTGTGCCTATTTAATGTAGGGTTCAGAACAGAACCGTAAGACTGATAAGTGGTACATAGTTCAATTGTAGGATCAACTGATTCTCTTGAACACTAAACTTATGTAAGCCGTCCCATTTTTTTATAGCTTTTTTCACAAACACTGCTCTAGTGGCATTGACAGTTGAATTTCATGCCTGCAATAATTTAACCGCGACACACGCCTCTTGATGGAAATGCTCAACAGCTTTACCAAGATCAGAACTTGAGACGTACAGCTTAGTAGAGATTCACATTTCAGTCGCTCAACCCGTTTGTGAAGTGCTTTATCCAACTCTCTTTCCCTCGCATTGCGATCTTAAAGAATTTTGAAATTGGTGTGAACCGATGTCTCCCATTTAAATCTCTCCGATCTTCGAAATGCTAAAAAACCTTAAAGCTCCAAGATGGATAGATAAGGTGGCGCAACAGAGCGGGGAGCCTGAGGCCTAGCACATTTCTCTCAACCATATCCGGTGAGGAATAGATGGGACACACAATTCTTTTGCCGATTCCAAAAGGTTAATCGAGAAAACGCTTCTCACGGCATGTAATTACTATCGAAGGAATCGCGAATTCCTCGCTGGAAAACAATTGAATATTGCTGGGATTTGATCCTCAAAACCCAACGCAACTGGCAAAAATGCTAATCATTACTGGCAACACAAGCAGAATATTTATTTTAATTAAGGTGAAGTTTTCTCTGTGCAATTGAGCAGCATCAACCTTAGCGAAGATATAAAACTGGTTAAAGAGGCATGCAGTTAAATACAGGGTGGGCCAAAAGCTTATTCACAATTTCAAACGCTTCGTAAAAAAACGATGAGAGCTAAAATTATGACACCAAACTGAAAACAAAGCTAAAAGTATGCCATTTGATAAAAAATTAATTTTTTTATATAAAACATCCAGTAAGTAGTCGCCATGGCGGCGGAAACATTTACGCACTCTTTTCTTAAAATTTTCCCGAACTTTGGCCAACATCATCAGCAAAATCGCTGCAATTCCAGTTCGGATAGCTAATTTTAATGATTCGGTGTCTGGAGGCTTGCCTTCATGGGTTTTTCGTGGCGTTTTAAATTAAACTGCTTTTTGAAAGTGCGCTGGGTAGCGATTGCACTCTCCCCGTTTCTTAAATAACACTCCAAAGCGAAGGAACGTTGCTGTCGCGTCCACGGTGCCGTAACTAACCGAGTATTTTTCCATTAAAAGGCGTATGTTTATGCAACAGATGGCGTTGGAATCGTCGCACTAACCCAGTTGGTTGATTATTACGAAGCGTTTGAAATTCTGAATAACCTTTTGGCCCAAGCTGTAGTTTTGGAAATTCTACAATTTATCCTTAAAATAAAAAATAAATAGGGTGGCGCTACAGAACGAGGAGCCCCTGGGCCTAAGGCATTTCTCACAACCATGCCTTGTGAGAGAATGGAGGGGACCTACAATTTTCTGCCGGTTCCGAACGGCTAATTGAGAAAGCGTTTTTCATGGCAATGAATTTATTATCGGAGGACTTGCCAATTCCTCGCGAAAGGCGATACCCGTTGAAAAACATTTTTGCCTCTGCTGGGATTCGAACCTCGAACCTCTGGGTTGGCAGGTGGACATGCTTACCATCACGCCACGGGTAACATTTATTATTTATCCGTAACGTTTCTAAATGAACTAGATAAGTGGCACAACTTTGATACCTTCAAGATTGGCCAATATCGTTACTTCGGAAAGGGAGAGGAACAAGAGGAATGAAAGCAAATTATTCTTCCACTGTAGGCTAGGTAGCTAGGAGCCGTGCTTGAACGATTGCCACCATAGTCTCCACCAACTTCACTTCATGCATTATTATATTCTTAAACTCTGCAACACGTCTTTTTTTCTAAACAGCTTCTTTTATGTTCTCCCTTTTTATCCTTCTTCTACTCCCTCCCGAATAACCACCAAATCAAACAGAGGTTTCCAAAGAAGGGTGTCTGAATATTTGTGACACACAGATGACTCGTTATCTAAAACTTATTTGCAATAAATTTTGGCACTGCTCATAAAAATGGTGATGTTCATGTGTTGTTCTTTCACTTCATAGGGGATGAGGTGTACATTCTCGTATATATCTCTGCTAAAGTTGCCAGCGAGAATTATTTGATTATACTCCAGGAAATCAAATGGAATAAGCAAGCACCACACCGCAATCATTCCAGGCTGCATCATAAGTCACTTGAGTGTCTTCTTCTATTTCGTCTTCTTATATTTGCATCACAAATTCAGCAAACACATATAGGATAAATACTGCTTGAGCATCAACGCAAAACTGCCACAAGACTTAATAGGAAGTGATGATCTTAATTTATGACTGTTTGCGATTTGATTTTAGGTCTTGCTTATACGTAAACGTACGCCAACCTACACAAGGTGTACGAGTGTACGAATAATAGTCAATCACATAACACTGTGAGATGGAATATAATTTTCATTAGAATTAACGACACTGTATCGTGAAGATGGCTGCCGTACAGCGGTACAGTGTTATTTGATGTTAGTTACACAGTTACACTCCTCTTATACCAAAAACGGAGTAGATGAGAAAAGTAATTTATTGACAATAAGAAGGTCAGTCCAATAGAATGGACGAGATCAAAATTATTGGTTTTATTCCAAGCGGATGAAGTGAAGGTAATGAGTCCCTTGATAGAAAGAATGTTTTCATTCAACGCCACAAAGAGATTCCAAAGTGTGTGGGGGAGAAGCAGTTTTATTGTTGCGGCAAATGTGTAGGTGTTTCTTAAATGATACAGGTTTCCTCGATTCAGGAGCGCATCAAAGGTGATTTTTGGTTAGGAAATTAAACCTAAAAGACACCGCGAAAGAAAGGTGAAATTCAGGCAGTCTTAGGAAAAGTGAAGAAAGCGCATGGTTGTGACAAATCTTTTATCTCGGTCTACAGTTTGGAACATTAAGCAAACAATTTATATATAGAGGCCATGTTGAGATTGACCACAATCACTGTTTATTCCTGACTCAAGAGTTAAGCATCATTTCTTTTGAGTTCCCCCTCCAGTGGTAAGGGGTCATTTTTATATTGGTAACTCACATGATACTTAAATACAAAAGCTTTGTTTATGCTACCAGAAAAGTTGATAACGAAACAAGTAGATGGGCCTTTTCCTTTAAAGAAGTGCTTCATATTTCCTCTCCAAAAATTAGAAAACAACTGCACAATACTCATGCAAACTTTATCAGTAATACCTTCAACTTAAATCCACCCCTGGCTAGACGAATTAATTTCCACAGAAAAATCAACAAATTAACCAGCAACAACTAGACTAACCCCGAAAAATTATCCACCGTAGTCGTCGTTAGGTCGTCACACCTTACCCCCACAAAAAAAAAACTTATGCTCATCGATGTTGTGCGTGCTGTTGGCTATGGAAGCAACCCCTCCAAAAAAAAAATATATTGGGCATTAATTATGATTACCGTCACGTTTTATGAGACATTCACTGTACTTTATGACACCCATCCAAGTAGCCATCATGAATTCGTAAGGATAACGAATATTGACATACAAAACGAAGGTGCACAGGTGCCTGTAGCTTATGTTCTCCTATATATTACATCCCCCACTCTTCAAAGCAAAGCAACAAAAAAAACTAAACTAAATAAAGAAAATATAAAAAGGACACCAAACTAAATTGTAGTAAGAAAATCCTTTTCTGTGGCTGACTTGGCTTGGCTTGGCAGTAATGCTGGCCATGCTCATATAGTATCATTGAATATTAGAAAAGATATCTTTTCATTATCTATGTGTGTCTGTTAATTTCCAATGAAATTGGTATTCTTAAATGATCCAATTTGAGTCTTGATTTTATCGTAAATCTCTGTTAAGAGAGCGAGATGTGGTTAACCACACACACAGGATATGAACAAAAAATTGCACTCACATTTCAATTATGCGAAAGTAACCACTTTCATTAAATGCACTATGCAAAAAGATAGCAAACCAAAATAAAGAAGAAAGGGAGAACCTCGCACTTAAGACAAAATTGAAAATTGAAATTGGAAATTTTTGTGAATCCTTCTGTTGTATCTTTTTGCTAATTTTCATCAACGTGGCATTTTGAATACAATTTTTGGTAATAACACTAAGCGTGATGGCGTGATGTGGAGGTCCTTTACTGCAAATGGTGTTCGGTGGTATAGTTTTACTCGACGAAGCTAATTGCTTGAAGGAGCAAAACATTTTTAATTAAAGCAAAAGAGTAAGTGAGAGAAAAACCATTGACGGGCAAAAAAAAACAAAATTAGAAGGGAAACACCAAACGTCATTGCATTAGCTAATTGGGGGACGATAAGAAATTCTCTTTGGAATTTCAAAGATGTACACAAAAATATCGCAAATGTGGTGCCTTTATTATTTTGTGTTTACACACAAAAAAAATTGAGTTTGAAGGTATTTTAAAATATATTTGGGACGAAATTGCATTCATTTCAATGGACTAGTAAGAACTGGAAAAAGACTAGCCATGATTTGTTTGGAGTACGTCACAAGCTACTTTCATTTTTGATCAAGCTCGCAACTTTATGGCAGCCATTTTAGGCATAATAATTCGTTTCTTTATGCAGGATACTCCCAATTTAGGTCATCGTTATGAAATGCAATTGGAAAACAACACTTTATACTCTGTTATTTTGCTTAAAACAATAAAGTAAAAGATATGAAAGATCGACAAAATTAACAACAAGAAGTTGTAGATCTACGATGTCATAATATAGCAAAACAGCCGTAGTAAAAAAGGTGCGGTGAAGTAAGGTCGAAGGCAATAAGGCCGAATCGACCTTATTTCCCATAAATTGGGAAATGAGGTCGAATTTCTTTTTCGACCTTATTACCAACTAGCTGTGCCCGCGACTTCGTCCGCGTGGAATAGTGACTTTCAGCAGCATTTTTAACTTTTTAGGAAATAAAACTTCTAGCCTTAAAAATGGCGGTATTTCCAAAAAAAACATTCAACTCCTATTTCAACACCTTGCAGCCCTGTTAAAAATACTTTTGAGACCGTAGTTTTTGAATTCCCATTTCCGTTCCCGTGGGAATATAAGGATAGATATATAGCCTTTATCCTTCCGCATGTTCTAGACTATCTCTGTAGCTAATTTAATAAAATCTGTTTAGCAGTTTGAACGGGAGACATACGAAAAACATACCGACATAGCTACATTCGCATTTTCAATATTAGTAAAGACTCCCGTTCCCGTGGGAATATGGTGACCGTTTTCGTGGGAATATGTGGATAAGTTAAAGTTAATGTTACTCCGGGATTATGGAGCATTCCAACGGTGGAAGAATTTTTGAAATCGGTGCTGTAGTGTAAAAGTTCCCGTATACGTTCCTGCTCCTGTGGGAATATAGGGGAAAAATATATAGTCTATGTCTTTCCTCAGGTTCTGAACAATCTTTGTTTAAAATTTCATTTAAATCGGTTTATTAGTTTGGGCGGGAGATGGTAACATAGAACGACGGAGAGACAGAGCTCCTTTCACACTTATTATATTAGTAAGGACTCCCGTTCCCGTAGGAATATGTGGATGAATTAAAGTTAATGTTACACAGGGATAGTGTAGCATTCTAACGGTGGAAGAATTTTTGAAATCGGTGTTGTATATAGGGAACCGTAGGAATATGGGGATGAATTAGTTCTTATGTTACTCGGGGATAGTGTAGCATTCTAACGGTGAAAGAATTTTTGAAATCGGTGCTGTAGTGTCAAAGTTCCCGTATACGTTCCTGCTCCCGTGGGAATATAGGGAACCGTAGGAATATAGGGATAAATTAGCTTTTATTTTACTCGGGGATAATGAAGCATTCTAACAGTGGAAAATTTTTTTAAATCGGTGTTGTAGTTTCTAAGTTCCCTTATACGTTCCCGTTCCCGTGGGAATTGAGGGATAAATTGTAGCCTATGTGTTATTCTGATGTATAAGCTATATTATTGGAAAGTTTAAGTAAAATCCATTCAGTAGTTCTTGCGTGAAAGAGGAACAAACATACATCCACACATACAAACTTTCACGTTTATAATATATGTAGGAGTAGGATGTAGGATGTAGGATGTAGGATGTAGGATGTAGGATGTAGGATGTAGGATGTAGGATGTAGGATGTAGGATGTAGGATGTAGGATTTTTGTCAAAAATAGCGTTCGACTTTATTTCTCAGGTGAATTCGACTTAATTTCTTTGTTTAATATTTTGCGATCATCAATACATATAATAAAAACGTAACAGGTTGCTGTCTGTACATGGAAGATATATGAGAAACATACTATAGGAGACCTTTATTAACGCAATAGAACCCAAAACAATGATTTTTGGAATTTTTGTCTGTTTTTCTGTTTGTTTGTGCACGCTAATCTCAGAAACGGCTTGTCCTATCTAGATGGGGTTTTCAGTAATATATTGTGGTAAGCTTCACTTAACATTTAGTTTTTATTTCATGTCGAGCCGGTGAGGCGCAGCACTTTCCACGAAAATTTTCTACAAATTATATGCATGCACCTGCATATTATTTGAAATGAAAAACAAAAATTTTCAGGTAATTGTGGGTATCATTTCAATGAATTCTTTAAGTTAGTTGACAAACTTTCATAGCAACATAAAATTTTTCACAATTTAGATGAACAGTATCTCCAGTATGCCTACTTAAAAAAAAAAAACAATGCGAAGACAAAATAGTTAACTCACTTTTGTTTCAATTACGAAATTGTCTATCTATCTTAATCTCCAAATCGTCCAAAGATTTGATGAAATCAATACTCTTGCCATAGCATTTTTGTCAGCTTCGAGGAAGAAATGCTATTGAATCCTTCCAAAGAGCTTGTTGTTCGGTTCATTGTCATATGGCAGTATATTCCTATTTGATAGTTAAAAATAGTAATAAATAAATTGCAGCGGTAAAAACAAGTTAAAGCACATAGAAATGTATAAATACGAACGCATGTCATTGCCAATAATATCTTTCTTCTTTATCCAACAGAAATTCAATTCGATTTTATTACTCAACGGATTTCGACTGTATTTCTCAACTTTTGGCATTCTTATTTTTGTCGTTTTTTCTTTTCGACATTATTACCTTTTCAATAGGAAATATGGTAGAAAAATATTTTTGTTGTTGTTTTCGGTCTCATTTCCCGAAAAAGGTAATATGGCTGATTCGGCCTTATCGCCTTCGATCTTATTTCACGGCACCAGTAAAAAACAAGTCGCACAACTGAGCTCGGAGAACGCATGTAGTACAATAATTTGGTTAAAAAAAGGCGTTACCTAAAAAGAATTTCAGGAGTATTGAAAGTAAGTGCTTTTATAGATTTTGAGATGCTTTTTCAAATCTCTACTTCCTCCGAGCCGAGAGTAATAACACTGCTATGAAAAGCACATTATCATTTAGCCGTTCAGAATTGGAGTCAGATTTATAGGTCGTTGAAATTGCTATAAACTCCGAAGTGCATATCTTTGTTGAGCCACACTATTGAAGTTGACCAAGACAGCAGGGAGAGATATCAGAGCTCCTGAAATAAATTAGCTGTTTTTTGTGACCATGAGTCGTTCGAGAGGTAAAGAAGGATGACGTAGGTTGTTTTGTTCGCTGTATACGATCTTTTTAAGTAATTAGAAGTAAAAAAAAATCGTCGTGTTACTCGTGTCTGTTCGTTTAAAACGAAATCACTCAGTTATTTTTGATGAAAAAAGTAATTGAGTTTCCTTTTGGTTAGTCTGAAACGAGCTTGTAACAGTCGTTTGAGCTGTAAGCCTCATATGTGACTCGTGTTGAATCGTTTGAAACGGAACACTTGTGAGCGTAATGTAGTCAACAGTTATCGTCAGTTAAGATTGTTGTCGAGAGATTGTAGATCATATTCATGATTTGGTTGCAGCCGATTCACAGTATCAAAGCTCCAACAGGAAGAAAGTGTTTTAAGCTCCGCGGAGTGAAGAAACTAAAAGGGGCTGTTTTGCAAGATATATTGACAACGCATTTATTCATATTCCGAGCATATTTCTTATTATTGTAAATTTTCTTTGAAGGTATTGTTGGCGAAAATTGAGGGTTATTGCCGTCTCCAAAATTAAAGGGAAAAAAGTTTTCACGGTTGACAGAAGAAGCCTGGTGTCATCGAATAAGTAATGACAAAACCAAAAGACGTGAGTGTTCTAAATGATATCGCCTCTAGAATCTGTGAAACAAAACATCATCCTCAACAAAATTTTTTTTTTTTTAGTATTCCTAGCCAAATGTACCTGATATGTTGCACAAGTTTGTCAAGGCATGAAAAGTTACAAATGCTGACCCAGAAATTATCGCTAAAGCTTGAGGACACGTCCCCTCGACATATAGTGAAGTGAAAAGTAAGAAAAAAATGTATTTAGACGACGGAACTTTGGGACGCTCATACACCGAAACTATTGATTTTACGAAAGAAATTGTATGAACATCAATTTTAGAAGCTTTTTTTAGGTTAATTTCGAAAGTAACTCTTTGCTTCGTTAAATGGTTCGGTAAGAAGATATCATCAAAAAACTTATTTTCGACATTAATGTTACGGCACGGGTGGCAAAGAAGCAATGAGGCGGATTAGAAATTCGAAAAGAGCCTCTGAAAATGTATTAAATCACTTATTTTCAAAACTTCCAAAAACTTTCCAGATTAAACTACAAAATGACACTACTACAAAGGGCTTAGGCATTTCTGTCAACCACCTTGATGACAAAAGGAAAGAGCTACTACTATTTCGAAAATCGAACTACTCAGTCAAAAAGTACAATGCATAGCTTTATGTGCTCAGTATAGATTTGTTTTTAGGTTTTGTGATTAAAGCCATAGCTGTGCTGATCATAGGTGCGACAAAAGCGCACCTAGTATTGTTAAGTATTTTCGTTTTATCCAATAATTATAATCAATGAGTAAAACTGACAAACAATTCGCATTGTCATTATTGTGGAAAAAGTTTTTCCGACCCTACACGGTGCAAGAAAAAATAGAGCGCAAAAAATTTTAAGGTTGTTCAAACTTATGTTCGTCATCGCAAAATGTTTCAATACTATGCCCAGAATTCAATACTAAAACGGGTGGCGCAACAGAGCGAGGAGCCCCAGGTCCTAACGCATTTCTCACAACCATTCCCATTGTGAAGGAATGGAGGGGACCTACAATTCTCTTTCAATTCCAAATGGCTATTCGCTTCATGGCAACGAATTTTCTATCGGTGAGTTTGCCAGTTCCTCGCGAAAGGAAACCCCTGAAAAACATTTTTGTTTCTGTTGGAATTCGAACAACGAACCTCCTGGTTAGCAGGCAGACACGTTTTGTGAAATGCATTGTGCATTGTGCAATCATCTTTACTGTGCGAGTGCAACAACCTTCAATAATTCTATAAGATTCCTTAAGATTCTAAATTATTCCTGATTAACATAAGCTGAGAACTCAAAAGCCACTGGAATAATTTCAAAATTTCTTTCTTTCACACAATTGAAAAACTTATTTTCTGTTACTGGTCGGTCATTGCTCTTACTAACAAACAGTTGTGGCAGTACAGGAAGAATTTTAAGCTATTTTTGTTCTGTTTTAAAACAGAGAATTATTTTTTAATTTGAGCGAGTTATGACAAAGATTCTCATTCACACTTACTTTAAAAATCTTTTATTGGGCTTCAATTAAATCATCTTTTAGTCTTGTTGTCCTAAATGA
Organism: Melanostoma scalare; assembly: GCA_949752695.1. Lineage (NCBI taxonomy): Eukaryota > Metazoa > Arthropoda > Insecta > Diptera > Syrphidae > Melanostoma > Melanostoma scalare. The sequence continues at coordinate 55,426,043 of OX456984.1, read as the reverse complement.
AAAAAAAATACAAATATTCACTCTGTTCATTTTTCATTAGATTCAAAACATTACAAAGAACCAACAGCCCAAGAACCACCCACAAACAAAGCCCACAACATGGCAAAGGATAATAAAATAAGACACATAGACTAACAATTTAGAGGGATGAACAACAAACGATGTGTACACGTTAGAGTACAGTCCATAAACCGATGGGCAGAGAAACCAGGTTAGAGCAAACCTCATGGATTTAAATCCGTATCGCATGTTACGATTTAGATTTACGATTTTGTATGACATCATTAATCAACCAGTTGATTGGTGATCCTGTTTTCGTTAATTAATACAATAATATATTGACCAGCAGTGGTGCTGTTTGTTATGCGTGCATTGTACCCAACAAAGTCCCAAAGTTTCTCCCCAAAGCTACGATTACTACCCACAATGCATCATTCTGTGCACTCTGTACACATATTGCAGTTCGATGCATGAAATACAAAAAAAAAATAGTAAAAGAGATTTAGTGCTTTGACTTTTCAATGAATTCCTGAGGTGTGCTGTGTGTAAGAAGAGAATTGTCTTGAAAACTATAAGGTGTGGAATAGTGGAATAGTATTTGATAAAGTTACACACATGCCACACAAAATGAACGTTCGTTTTACAAATAGGGTGGCGGAACATAGTTCGGGGTACCCTAGGGCCTACAATTTATGCCGTTTCCAAGCGCCTAAGCTGGAAACTCATTTCATGGCTGTGCGGCAATTAGGGCCGGTCTGTTCAAGTGTGGTTAAATCTGTGGTTTGGTTACCAGAGATTTTGCTTAACCCGTGTTTATGGATCTATGGTTAAGGAATTGCGTCTTTTCACTATTTTTTCGGCCTTGGTTAACAAACCGTAGGTTATCGAGAAATTCCAATATTTTTCCAGTCTATCTGTCAAATTGATCACTAACCTCAATCAATGGTTATCTTTTTTGGTGACATGTGTTTATTGTCGGCAGTTCATAGTGAGTTATTTTATAATTATTCATGTTTTTTTTTTCCTATGTTATTCATAATTTTTGTTATTTTTGAAGAAAATGTCACAATCAAAGCAACGATCTGTATTTTATAAAAAAGAACTATAACAAGAATAATATTGGAGATAAATATAATGAAAAATTAAAAACAAACGCACTCCATCACACTGAATTGTTGTATAGCCAAATGATGAGTCGAAAATAATGCGTAAAGACAGATTAACCAAACGTGAAAAGACGAAAATCCAGTAAATCGATGGTTAAATAGCGTTAACCGACCAAAATCGACTGGTTAACAATTTCTCTGGTTAGTTAACCAAACCATTCATTTGTTAACCAAACCAAGGTTGAAAAGACGCATTCTATGGTAACCACTGGAAATAACCACGGGTTAAAATTAACCAAACTTGAACAGACCGGCCCTTAGTCTTGGAGGACTCGATAATTCCTCAGGAAAGGCGATACCCGCGGTAAAAATATTTTATGTTATTGGAACCTCGAACTCCCACGTAACCAACGTTTCTATGACCTGGGAAATAAAGGACATTGGTGTATTTGGACGGTTATTGGAAGGGAAGGTACATTCGCCAGTTTTAGGGACGGGCTGGACAAATGCAGTTTCCCATCTCCTCGGAAAGAGCCCAAAAGAATAGGATATACAAAAAATTATACACGGTATTTTTGCCTTTTCAGCATATCTGCATGGATACCACATGGAAAAGCTGGCTTACGTATATTGAAATCTTAGAGGACTTATGCAACCGAGCGAATGCGAAAAAATATCTGTTTCATGGCAGAACTTACACTCTCAAGGTCAGGAAGTGCTGTTGGGAACTAGCGGCAATTGGTGATGCCAATAAATTGTCTTTATTGTTGGAATGGACACACGAAGATTAATTTAAGAAGAGCCTTGGGACTTGGGGCAGATGACATTGTGGAGCTGGAAATGTTTCTTATGAGGACCAAAGTTTTACGTCCTTTCGGACTTAATAAATAAATAAATAGGTAGGCACAACAAATCTCGTTGAGCCCCAGGGTTAAGCTCATTTCTCTCAACGATACCTCGGTGAGGAATGGAGGATACCTACAAATTGAGTGAAGAAGCGAATTCCGTGGCAGTTTATTTCCTCTCGAATGACTATCCAATTCGCCGCGAAAGGCGATACCCGGGGAAAAATAATTAATAAAATTTCTGGAACTCTAGCCTCGAGCTCCCAAGCAACATGCAGACATTCTAGCTTTTGCGCCACGAGCACCACAACTTTTTTTGCATATTATAAGGATTAAACTTCTCTATTCCTGATCACTTCTTTTACCACAAATCGAACCACGTTCTCGTTAGAGGTGATACTCTTCGTTATGTCAGTTTGTTTAGAGACTATTCCTTTCTACCTTGAAGGAGTATACGATCTGCCTAGAGAAGATATTACATTAACCCTGTACTTTTGAGATAATGAAAAACAGGTTAAGAGTGTAGGCCGCATGGCCTTCATTACCTGAAACCCGTATTGGCTCATCAGTAAGCTGGATCAAGTGGTTCAGCTCAAGAATACCTGAAAATACCTGCTGAGATATGCTGCGTCTGGCATTTCGAAACCATTGAAATTGCCAGCAACTTCGATTTCAGTTAGAGGATGTGCAAGATGAAGGATCAGATTTGATAAAGTGGAATTGCTATCTAAAATGGCTCCTCTATAAATAAATTGTAGATGATTTGATTACAGACAAAATATCGAAATCAAAAGCTAACAAAGGCTACAAAAGCATGTAAGCACTATAAAATAAGGCAAAAGAATGCACAGACTGTAAGGGAATGCAAAAGATTGCAAGAAATACAAATAACAGCAAAACTGAAAATGAAAAATAATGCCAAGACTACAAGCAATCCAAACTGCATTTATAATGTTATTGATGTCGAAAGAAATGGCACCAAAGCCCCTTACCGCTGGAGGGGGAAAACAATGATACAAGTGTACTAAAAAGAAGACTCAATGAAGCACTGTTAGTCACAACACAATGGTTCAACGCTTGGGTTGTGAATAGTTTAGTTCATACAGTAGTTCAGGGATGTGGGTTGCTTTCGAACCTGTTTTTAATATTCGATTCCATATTTAGCCCAACGAACAACACTAACAAGTAACCGGGTATATTTTTGGATCCGTACTTCAACGCACTTCTACAGAACCATGGCTTGCTGCCTTTTCCATTTCAAAACCATGCTAAGAGAAGACATAAAGCCCCAAAATTACCTTGAATCCAAACACGTTGGAGTCATTTATTGATAACTTTTGTGCTTTTCGGTTCTTGACGCTGCGCTGGTTTTGTACAAATTATTTTGTAAATAGGCTTTTCCCGTAAACACTAAATTCAAAACACAAGTTCCAAGCTATGTAATCCATGCTGCACATGGAGCATAGGCTGACCTTTAAACCTTTTTATTCGTGGAGTACAAAGTGTAAGCTCCACTTAGTAAGAGGATTAGAAAATAAGCTCGTTTTACTTTAGTCATCCCATGTCTTGGGCAACCGTGTTCTACATGCATTCTAAGGACATTTTACAGAAGAAAAACCCAGCCCCAGCTGCATTGAACTCAACGGAAGAAACAACCATTCACCTATTTGCATATAATAACCTTCGACTGAAAACAAAAAATCCTTTCACTCATAAACTCCAAGATTTGATTGCTAAGCCCACAAAGAAAATTTAGAATAAGAAATGTTACAAATGTCTTCCAGTTGTACATCCCATTCGAAATTATCAGATATAAACAACTTGAGAGAGACCCTTCCGACACAAACGCGTAAACTTTAATTAAAAGTTTACCAACCAAACCATTGAGCCGACAGCTCTACACATCTATACACCCCCAACGCCAACAAGCCCACATTTAATAATATTGCAAAAATTAAGAAAAACGACGAACGGACGGACGGACGGACGGACAACACAACACTGAAACTGAGCCAAGAGAAGCTAACTGTAATCAACCTCAACCAGCATTTCTCACAGTTCACAGCTAATGCAAATGTCTCGATCGGTGGAAGAAAAGTCGGAATACCAGCGAGCATACCGTAGTCTTCATAATTGGAGACGGTTGGGTCAAGTTGTTTGTGTATACTACGTACTACATGTACCTATACATACCTACCATGAATGAAAATCGCCTTGAAGCTGGTACCTCCAGATTCTAGTCGCGTCGACTCTACTTTCTCGGATGATGTGCGGATTCCAAATTGAAAGTTATTCGCCTATGTAACCAATTACAATGCAAAACCAGGGAGGCAAGTCAGGCCGCCTGTGAATTGGAACTTAATCCACTGACATGGTGAGAGGGAGGGACGGTTGCCCTTGCCTCATTCGTTTGGTTGGGGGGAAAAGAAAGCTTAAATACACAAATTTATTGGTTAATAAAAATAAATTTAAATACTTTTCTTCCCTTTTCTGGGTTGTAATTTTCTTTTTCGTTTTGTCCTATTCCTTGTCGTCCCTTTGCAACAACTCACACCTTACTCCGCCTCAGCATCGTCTTGGCGTTCATTTTAGGGGGAGTGGGTGAGCTTGTAAACTAGCCGCGTGTTTACATTCGGAACACACAACACCCCCCTGTGTCCCGGTTAGTTAACCTGATTTGTTAACCAAGATTTTTTTTCGGTTCATTTTCCACGTGTTTCTCGCTGGCTCCTGGTTTTTAATTTCAATAAATTTTCAGCTCCCCTTGCTTGGAGAAAAGATGATTTTTGATGAGAGGCCGAGAAGGAAAAGTTGTTTCTGTTTCCGGGAATACTTTCATCCATCCGCCATGTTATTTTATTTTACTTATTTTTTTTTTTCGTTTGGTTTTGGCCGTGCGTCGTCGCTCGTCGCTCGTCGCTGCCGTCGTCTTCGGCCATTAAGCGTGAGAAATGAATATTGAATGAATGGCCGACAAGTTAGAACAGAAATTTATGGTAAATTGGATCTTTTGAATTTTTGTATTTTGTTTTTTGTTTTGTTTCTTTTAATTTTATTTATGCGTCAAATTAAAAATTACAACAATATGCTGGAAAATAATATAGTAATGCTGCGAGGAAGGATGTTGTGTCGTTTGGACTTAACTTTTAATTTTCATAAATTCTTGTTAAGTGTTTTTTTTTTCTTCTTCTTTTTGGCGGAATCTTGAAGGTGTTTGTAGCGATGATGGAAGATGGTTTCCATGTTCTAGAGTCAATATGCGGATGGACGATTGTTTGTTTTCCGTGGCTTAAGTTCGATCCAATTATAATAACTTTTATTAAATGTCGCGTGGTAAGTTAAATTTGAATTAACGTCAGATGTTTTATTTTATGTAATATCACCTTTTACGAGGGTCGTAAACAAAGAAGCCAGTGAAGTGAATTTTCGGTTTATTAGTTGAGAAAACTTTTAATTTTTGTCTTATTTGTTTTGACAGTTACAAAATAGCGTCGTAGATCAACCAATTGTGTCGCGAGAAGGCATTACCGAGCTGTATATTTGGTGTAAAAAACTTAAAAAGTAAAAACTATAGGCATAGCAGATTCGGGTAATACTATCAATGGATTGCTTTACATTTTCTGTAGAAATTGTTGTTAACCTAGGACGAGAATATCCTGCTTCAGAGCCATAGCGTTACTGTTTATCCGCTCGATACGACACAATCGTCGTGTCTCGCGATGCTCATTCTTCTAGGTATGGTCAATGGTCATGGCGCTGTACAGCTCATACAGTTTGTTGTGGAATCTGTTTCTTCATATATTCGTCAGAATATTTTTTTTTTTTTATTTCAAAATGACCAATCATTCACTTTATATGAAATCTTAACTTACGCGCAGGACTGGGATGATCAAAGTCTTATCAAGGATTAAAAGGATAACCTTGATTTTTTGTCAGAATTAGAAAAAAAAAATCAAGTTTTCCGAGCTAATCACAACACAAACACTCAATGGCTAAAATCATGACTTTTTCAAGGTTGTTGATGAGATTCATCAGTTTCCTTTGTTAGGTTTTATTATAGTCCTCATCGATATTATTATTTCGAAAAAACATTTCAATTGTTCACCAATGGGGGTCGAATTTACACACCTTGGGTTAATAGCCAGTGAACTACTCTCAACTGCACCATGCACCTACACGTTGTACAACCATTCGTCAGCGTAGAGCAGATGTACATCACAGATATCTTCAATAAGCAAAGTAAAGAGTGTTGGGCTTCAAAAGCAGCCTTTGGAGCAGCGTTTAACTTTTGCCGTAGCGTTTAGAATCAATCGGAAAACTCTGAACCATTTCTTACAGAAGCACTAGTTGACATTAGATACTTGAAATCAATTTTAAGGAATTTTTGAAAAAATCCCAAAGGTGGCACAACCACCTGCCTATTCAGCTTGTCAAAGACTTTTTTGAGGTCTACAAACTACAAAAAAGCAAGTGTACAGTTTTTCCATTTGTCGACAGGTTTATCGTTGCAACGTAGCGTTCACGCTACCATGTACTTTTACCTTCTGCCTTTGGTACTTTCATGTGCATCCGGAGTGGACAGCACTGAACTAAGAATGTATAATTCATCACCGTCCTGCTACCCATGCCAACATCACTCCAAATATTAAGTTAACAGCTGATTAGGAACAGTCAGTCACCAACCTGAACTGAAAAATAGCAGTAATACTACAATTAACTAGCAGTCATCAACCGAAGTTGTACAGGCAAAGAGGTGCACAGTCCAGAGAACTGAAAAAACACTGATCGTTTGCTCTACTAGACCTATTGCCTGCTGATTCGCTTGCATTTTTCTAAATATGGCATATATAATTGAAACGATTTATTTGTTGCAAACCGACTTCGGAAAAAAAATTTAAGAAAAATGCGGTAGTAAATTAAGGTAATTAAGGCATAAGGCTTTCGGCATTTCACTGTGTTTGGAACATGGAGGATATGATGGCATTTAACGGAGTCAGTCAAACTGAAATGATTTAACGGAGTTACGGCCTACAAGGGATCGAATCATTCAAGCGATGAATCTGGTGATGAATAATTGCTTAGGTATATTAGCCGTGTTTTATTATCACCATGATCCAATCCGGATGAGATCTTGACAATAAAACAGCTTTAGATCATAATTTTTTTATTATTTCCAGTTGGAAGCTCGCTCTTTCAACTCGCTCTTTCAACTGACATTTCAAAAGAGTTGTAGAGTTGCCCTACGAACTTTTTTTTCAAAGGTTAGTTTTTTGTTCTTTTTTTTAGGGAAAAATGATACGCATGCACTTTGTCAAATATACATTTTTTTGCACTAATTCTTATTAATTTCACGAATATATGTTTTGTTTTGTAAAACTTTTTCATTATTTCATGAATTATACAAAAATGAATAAATGTGAAGCTATCTATCTAAAATATATTTCATTTCACACAGATAAAAATGTTCATGTGGCAATACTGTTGTTATTGGAAATAGTGGAAATGATACAAACGTTTTCAATGGAAAGTCTCCTCTTGTGTGAAATAGAAGAACTAATTTTTAGATCACAAAAATAGATCCAACTAAAAAGCAGGATTTCGCTTTGTTGTTGTAACGCTAATAAACCCATGATCTGATCCGGATCAGATCAATAATAAAACGGCTAATATTTTATTTAAATGAAATTTTTGATTTTCATTCAATTTGATAAACATGCTTAAGTTAAAATGCGTCTGGCAAGCAGAAGGCTGAAAATCGTCTGGGAGACATTTTTTGTAATCAAGGGAATTTTTCTAATTTTTTGATGTATCATTTAGTGGTTATCACTTCGACTTCAAAATCTGAAAAATTACCATTTTCGAACGCCCACACTTGCCCCCGGCTGAAAAAGAAACCTGCCAGACGGTTGAATCAGATTGTTAATATGTTGATATATTGGTGCGTATATCTACACTTATTTTTGATTATCACTCCACTACAAAAATTTGACTTCAGCTCTTGGTCTAAGAGGTCGTTAGTAAAATTGATGATCAACCAGAGCTGATCAGGATAATTTAGTGCCCGCACCGCAAGGATAGCGACTGCCAGCTTAGAGTGACACAATAGAGTCCCTGAAGACCTTTCGTATGAGCCGTACGTATTTTGCGTTTAAGTTTATTGGTTATACAAGTCGTTTTGCATACGGATAGGTAGGGTCAAGACAAGAAAAAAATCGTATGGGAAGGTGAATCTATCGCCCTAATTTATTCCTTTATTACATATTTTCTAAAAAATTTATTAGAAATCAACTAAGACACTACCACATTCTATAGTAGATAATACGTTGCTATCTAATTTGCATTTTAATTCCAGTTTATTTAGTGAATAATTTTTGAGTAATCAAGTCTAACAGTACACATTTTGAAAACTAAAATTTTTAAAAAATGTTGTTTTGGTAGGGGTCACTTTTGCCTTCAATAAATCAGAAAGAAAAGAAAATCTTTCCTCGTTTTTGAGAAATTTAAAAAAAAAAGAAAGTTACTTTTTTTTTTTCTTTACTTTTTCCGCTGATTGGACTTTATTCTCTAAGCAAAAAAGAGTTTTTCTGGACAAAATGCTTTTCGTTTTTGTTAATTTCTCAAAAACTAAGATAGATTTTTTCATTTGGTTTCAATGTTAGACTCAAAACTAATTTAAGTAGTGATTGTAAAGCAAAATTTTGTAAAAATTTTATTGAAAAAAAAAAGAAGATTATTTTCAATAATTTGACTTTGAGACTTTATTTATTAAAAAAGACTATTTAATAAATGAACTTGTACAAAAATGTTTATCAAAGAACAAGATATTAGCTTTCAAAAACGTGATAGTATGTGGAAGTGGCATTTATCACCATTTTTACTCTTTAAAAAAAAAATCTACTACTTTAATTCTTGTCTCATTGTTAATTTTATTTTTTAACCATGTAAAATCATTACTGTAATAACCAGAAACAACAATAAAAGATGAAAAAAAAAAAGAAGGTGACCAAAACGGACCTATCCCAACCTATCCGTCCTGAGCTTTTGTCGCATCGCATCGTAGGCAAAATACGGTATAATACGGTGATCTACAGCCCATATGGCAGGAGCTCTATTGTGTCACTATAAGCTGTCCGTCGGTATTCTTGACGCACGGGTAGAAACTGGTGGCTCTGGTTGAGGTCATAAGAGCATTGTTTGCTATTGAATGAACAGTTTGGTACGTAAGTAGGTCTTGAAAAAATTTTGTACTGAAGTTTTGAGTTTTTTTTCAGTAATCCCGGCTGGAAAGCAAAGAACCCCTCACATCGCTTAGAAGCCCGAACGAAAATATGTTTTAACGTTTTAAGCATGCGAAGGACATTGTTACTTTTTATTCAACCACTGAATATTTCCCAAGAAACTGAAATCATTGTTTTCTTCAAAATATTCGAAATTAAAGTCTTCCTCAAAAATATATATCTGTAGTTTTCATGTAAGTTCACATCTAAGCAATGCTACAACCACTGCATCTCAAAGTCTTTCGGCACAGAACTGTCATCCTTAGATTGGTCAAAGTAAGCGGGAAGACAATTTTTGATTGCTCATTTTTATATCCAATGTTCATGACTGTGATTTGCTAATTTTTTTATGCACACAAAACAATTTGTACATACTTTATTTCGGCAAGATTTCACGAAACCCGATTCGCCAAGGCTTTTGTGATCATTTTCATCAACTATCTAATGATCTTTAACTTCCACACTCTTATTGTCTCCACCAAGTTCGCAAACATAACCAAATGCTTTAAAATGCTTCCATCTAGCCTGTTTTTGTTCAAATTATCCAGGTAATCAATTTTTTTTTTGACAGGCTGTGCTTCAAATGCTTTTGGAGAATGCACTAAAAAATTCGCTTTGTCCACCTTGAAGTCCGCAAATCATTTTAGCCATTCCAACGATATTACTCCAGCGTCTTTTACAAGTAGTCTCCAAACAATCTGCCTTCAGATGCTTTGTTCAGCACAAACTATTCAACTCACACGTAGAAGATTTAAAAAAAGTTTAATAACAAAATTCTTACTCATTCCCCAAAAAACAGTGACAGGAGAAAAAACTACAAATATTTTGGCACATTTTCTTAACTAGTTTTGTTAATTTTTTTTTTTTTGTGAAATTTTCAATGTGAAGTGTGACATATCCGAGTTGTGACATCGAGCAACCAGCTCCCCTTTTCTTGGGTCTTTTCTATATGCACAAATTATATTTATCTGCTATGCATCGTGGTACCATCACGCGAATCCTTTGTCGTATCTTAATTACAATCGAGAAAATAACCCCCAAAACTTCATCAGAAGAACTCAGGCAACATCCGGTGAAATGCCAGTGTCACCATCAGCAGCAGCAGCAGAGTTAGCGCAGTGCCACCAATTTGAGTTCCGGCTCTGTGACTTTGGAAGTTACATATTTGCCAGAGCCCTCGTTTCTCTCTGTTTTATTTTGTTTCGTGTGAAAGTTTGCACCATCTCCCACTGGAAGTTATGTCGTTGACAATCGTTAGCATTAAATGTTTCTTTTCGTATGATTTTGGCAATCGGGCTAAGCTGGTGATGTTCGCAAAAACTCCTGTGGATATCTGCAATAGCAAATCAAAAGCTCGCACTTCTACATAAACACATACAAACCGATACAAACACAGAGACCCAAGGAAGTCACATACATATAGAGAGAAAGGTTGCTGCAGAAAGACCTCTCAAGTTTTGTTAAGTTATATTTATATCGCATCGGCATCGTTTGGTTGTTGTATAGTCATCGGTGTCGTTTGGCGTTCGTTGTCGTTGAAGTTGAAGTATTCTTGAGGATTTACAATGCGCTTAACGGTATACAAAGACAAAAATGCTTTGAAATGCCTCCTGGCAATGGAGAAGGACGACCGGCAAACGAACTCCTAGCATTCTTTGAATGCTTAACGGAACCATTCTACCTCTTGGATGGATGAATCCTAGTCCTAGCCCAGTCAGTGTCATAGTGTGTATTTGTACTCTGTTTCTTTATGTCCTTAATGTATGTGTATGGGTGCTCCTTTATAGCTGCTGTGTAGTGTAATAGAAGTGGTGTCATAAATTAAAACTTAAACTTTTGGAAATGTCAAGTATAAAACGGTAAATCTCTGCGAAAAAGTCGTCCCACCACCATCACGCTCATAAATCCCAGCTAACTGTAGATTACAACCCCCAATACTGCTGAAACCTCCTTACAGTATTTAGTGTACAGGCAAAATCTTATATTTCGATTTTTGTCCAAGATAGGTGTGTGCAGCTTGTTGTAAGTGTGCGCTCTATGGAAAAGCGGAATGGGGATGGGGGTAGTAGTTTCCTCAACAACTCGAGAACGACCATAAGAAATGCCTCAATCCTAGTTCAGGGTAATCCTTCATATGGGGCCCCAAGAGGATTTTCGAATATATGTGGGAGGGATACCAAACGAAGCACTAAATTATAGGCGGCCACTGTACTTGCAAACCATACCCCGTTGTATTTTTTGTCGTATATGGGTGGTTCTTATTTTTGTTTGTCAGTCCTAGTCCTAGTCCTAGTCCTAGTTCTTCTTCATCTGTTCTCGTCGAATTCCTCTCTCTCTTTAAATGAAATCCGTTTTGCTGTTCACGCCATAATTGTCAAATACTCGCGCGCATAGGGCGAAGATTTAAAAGTTTTAGTCTCGGGGACCAGAAACAGAAAGGACTTCTTTGAAGTTTTGGTGTCGTGGATTTGTGAGGGCATAAACGTTTAGATGCGAAATTTATTTGGAAGTTTTGTTTGGGATCCTTGGCAAAAGTTTAAGTGATATATAATATGTTTCAGAGGGAAGAATTTAGAGTCAAACTAAGTCAAGTCATGGTGATGTTGGGATTCGTTGGATTATAGAGTTACACGAGTGTTGTGGGAAAATCGGGGCTGGTATTGAAAGTCCATTAATTAAATATCGGCTCGTGGAAAGTGAGATTTTCGTACACGGCTAGTTTGAAAGTTATTTAATAAAGCCGTTGCATTATTTCAATGGAGGATAAAAGGATTCGAGCAAGGATTTGACTCGATATTTTCATTCCAAAGTCAGGACAGCAAAGATATCAGCAACTTGCTTTACCTGTTGCGTACTGCTTTTTTTTCAATGTTTTTTAACTTCCCACTCCATGTAACTGGTTTCGGTCAGATTTGTGAAGCTTCAGTTCTCATTTGATGACTTTTTAAAGTCCACAGAACCGCAGTACTAGGAAAAAACGGAAATCATAGTTCGATGAAGAATGCAAGCAAACAAAAAGCATAGCAAGTGTTAATACCAAAGAAGACATGGGGTGCCTGTGACCAGTGCAACGAGATCTACAAAAAGAAGAGAAAGGGGAAACACCGAATTCTCAAAAAACAAAAGAAGCAGCACGAGAAGCGCTCGTTTGATTAATTTGAGAGATGCCATGATAAGAATAAGATTCGGAAGTCTCACCAAAAGGTAAAATGATCATCCCAGGAAGACGAGCCTAGAACTTAAGACTGTAAAGACCAGCAAAAAAACAAAGTGATAGAACTGCAGTCGCTGCTGAGGATCTGGAAGAACTACTTCTATAGACTGTTTAACGGCGATGAAGACATAATTTTCACTGTCATATGCTGCCCCAAAGAAACATCAGTGCAGAGATCAAATGAAGAATCACTCTTGCTATCCGCCGCTACTTTGGGTTGAGAAGGCAATTGAAAAACAAAACCCTCTCTAGAAAAAACCAAGGTAGGTTTTTAGAAGACCTTGATCATCCCAGTCATATCTAAAGCGTTTCGAGACTACTCTAAGTGATCTATGGGCGCGCATGTGCAAAAGTTTATTAGCAAAGGACTGTATGAACTTTACCCCGACATGAGTATAGCTAGAAGAGTGCGTATCTCGAGACTACTATGACTGGGACATATAGACAGAGTGGATGCACATCAACGCTAAGGCTCGACGAGTTTTCTAAAGCACATTGTAGGGAAATTGCGGAAGATGTTGGTTAAGGCCAAAGTTCACCCAGAAATCGATTGTCCACCTAAGTAAGCAAGTAAGCTTGAGTGGCTTCAAATATATTCAAAGAACAAGCGAAAGCTTTTTGGCACGATGTCTTTAAAAATGAGCCAAGTAAGATTTGAGGGGTTCAAAATAGTTTGTTAATCTGCTAACAATTACAACTCTATTGGTTTCATAGTTCCGTACCTATCTAAAGACTTAGCACAGACTTAGCAGGAAGTTCATTAGTAAGTTTTTAAATGAAGTAAATAAACAGGATGGCGCAACAGAGCGGGGAAGCCTCGGGCCAAGTGCATTTCTTAACTATACCTTGTAGTTTGAATGGCAACTACAATTTTTTGCCGACTCAAAATGGAAAATATTTAAAGGGCTTTTCATGGCATGAAATGACTATCGGAGAAATAGACAATTCCTTACGAAAGGCGATACCCATAGTAAAACGTTTTTTCAATTCGGAACTCGAACCTCCCACGTAAAAGACAACAACGTCACCATCACGCCACGGAAACTACATTTGTAGGTTCAGTTCCCAGTAATAATATTAAAAACGCATTCTTGGGTATAAATTTTGGCAATAAAAATAATAGGTACTGCCAGAATGTTTGTAAAAAAGAATGAAAAAAGAGAAGGAGGAATGTGATTTGAAAGTCTCATCAAAAGCTTATAAGGCCATCGAAAAAAGACCAACTACAAAAGTATAAATTAAAATGATTGCTTCCAAATAGAATAAAGATGCTGCTAGAGATAAGCGAAGAAGAGCGTCTCCCAACACCAAACAAGGATCACGGAGGGCATGTATGCGGGCCGGAAGAATATTCGACCCGGCTGCTGATGCAAACCAAGCTAAAGAAATACGGCTAAATGACTTAAATAGGCAGATTTTCATCTTAAAATGGATTCTCAAAGAAGAAGAAATGCGCAGGAGGTTTGTTAGCTGAAGTTCACTAACGATACTCAAGGACATCACCTTTTGGATGAGGACAAAAGTCGAAGAAATTAGAAATACAATAGAGTAAAGATATAGAACCAGAGTAGATAACAAATTTTGGAAAGATAAGAGACATCAGTAACGAGAGAATAAATCACCATGCTCATCATCTTTATTGAAAATGACAGATGTTTATGCAATATAGAAAAAGCTACCTTTAACCAATGTACAAACAGAAAGAAAATGAATGTATCTGTGATATTGATTGCCGTTCGACCAAGCTGAATTCCCAATAAGTAAACAACAAATGCAATCTGAAGTATTGCGATCATTTTGGAAAAAACATCGTGGTTTCTTGAAGGAATTGCAATTTGTTACTTATCGAAATGATCGAAAACCTCCAAAAGACAAGATCTGATTTAGATTTCTGCCTATATGCAAAATTCGAGGGTATGTACGATGCATCAAAATGACAGAAGTAAGTTGTCCAGCTGGAATCACCAAACAAATCCAAGTGTAAGCGTCTCGTTTCACCTCAACTAAAGACTACCTGTTCTAAAGTAAAATACCGGCAGCGTACATCAGATAATCTTTCCTGACAATGAAACATCATACGCGAGGGCTCTAAAGAATTTTTTTTCAAAACGTTCGTTGTCAAGTGCAGACGTGTTTTTAATCCGCTCCCTTTATTGAGTCTTTTCTTGTATATTCGTCATTTCCCATTCAAATCAATCAACTCATATTTTGCAAAATGACCAAGTGCAACGCGTGCAATATTAACCTGGCTACCGACAATAGCATGCCCCAATTAACGTGCGGTGGTTTGTGCGGTAGGCTTTTTCACCCAACATGTGCTGGTCTAAGCAAACGTTCGCTGATCCACTTTGCGAATATAGTTCCCGGTTCGTGTTTTTTTTGTGATGAATGCAGGGAAATATCTTTGTCCCACATTTTAAAAGCTATTAAATTTAACAATGACTCGTGCAGTGATGAAATAAATAAAAATCATGATAAGTGTCGCCAAATTTTGAATGAAATGGGCAAATTTGATGACCTTATTAACTCAAACGATGAAATTCACTGCCGCCTCTCTGAACTGACCCGCGCAATAAACAATAATTCAAGTGATTTAAATAAAAAAAATTGCCAATACTAATGATACCTTTGATGAGATCATTTCGGTCAAATCTTCTCTACAAATTATGAAAAAAGACATTATCTCGGCAATTTCTAAAATAAATCTAGATGGACAATTAACTACTCTTCGGGTTGAACTACTCCGATCGGTTAACAATATAATGGATTCTATCAATTTCCTTAAACCTCACCAATCTGACGATGCCTCATTTTCATCACTAATTGACGACGCCTTAAAACATATCTCCAATTTTTCGGTTGATCTCGCGATGATA
Source organism: Melanostoma scalare (assembly GCA_949752695.1). Taxonomy (NCBI): domain Eukaryota; kingdom Metazoa; phylum Arthropoda; class Insecta; order Diptera; family Syrphidae; genus Melanostoma; species Melanostoma scalare. Next base: position 55,410,725 of record OX456984.1, on the reverse strand, counting down.
GATACTGTGAGAGCATCTAAAAGCTTACACCAACCTTCCCCTCACCACACGCTGTCGAACAACAATATGCCCTCGTGCTCGTTTAATGTTTCCTTACATGATGAGCTACAATTTTGTTCCCCGGTCAAAAATCGCAATGAAGTGGTAATCGCAGCTGAGAACGAATCTCACCTCTATAATACCACTTCATCATCTTTACCCCCCATAAATACCGATCCTGTGTTACCACCATCTTCTTGTACCTTACCTCCCTCTGCACCACTTCTATCAAAATTTGGGACCACCTGGACTAAAGCCGAATGGAGTAGCAGACTTAACAAGCTGAAAAATACCAACACAATTGCCCTTCTCTTGAGAAACACTCCTCGCAAAGCCAACAAACTTTGGATACGTGATTTCTTCTCCAGAACCTACTCTATATTGGTTACTGATTCCAGACGTGCAGCGAAACGAAGTTTTATAATCAACATTCCTAGGAAATACGAATGGTTATTTTCTTTCCCCGATGGAAGCTTAAAACTTGGTGATATGACCCTATCGTTGTGGATGGAAGACCCTCGGCCCGAAAAATCAGCAGAAGCGTCGACACATAACTGGAGCTTTAAAACAAATATTTTCCCAAATTTCTCCTTTTCCTTCAATAATTCTAAAAACAATCCTTATCCTCCTAAGCCCCACACACTTCCTGCTAGACCTATGCCCAAGCCCCACATATCTTAAAAATCTATAACTCAGCCTAAACTCTTACCCAAGCCCCAACACAACCCCAGACCTTATAGCAACCCGCAGTCCAACAGAAACGTGCTCATCAACGGGTGTCCTTCAATACTAACCCTGATTCCCAATCCCCTCTCTCAAATAATTGTGACCAAACAAAATCCCCCCCTGTTCCTAGTTTCAACCTCACCACAGGAGCTAAATACCCTAATTTTATAAGCTCTCATATTTTAAACCCAAGCCCATCTCAACCGCCACTCGAATCTCGCTCTACTTTCGATCCTCTTTTACTTCCTAATGTCAAACTCACGCAACAGTCCCTCATTGAATCTACCTAGTCCCGCTATGCTCTTTCAAAACTTAGAGATAGTAAGGTGTTTGACAACATTCGTCTATTCCTAGCTTATCTTCACGATAAAGCAGACGATATGTGTGTAGACGGTAAAATGAAAAGCTATGTATTAGCGTCTATTCAAAAGGAAGGACTTCCTTCTGATCCTAAACACCTAAGGCAGCTCTACAATAAATACCACGAGCTCCTGAATATCTCTTCGTTGCAAGTCTCCAAAGATCTCTTAGCTTTCTCTCGGTACGTTCAATCCAAAAGAATCTCATACCTGCAAAGAATCCGATCCGAAACTGAAAAGTTTTATCGCTCCTAACACTGAAAACAGTATTCTTTTATTTATTTGTATTTGTATTTGTATTTATTTTCAGTACTTAACATAATACAACAAGATTAAAAATCTTTTATATGTATAAAGTTTGAATAAACAGCTTAAATTCGTTAACAAAAATATAATAAAGATGAAAAGTTAAAAGTTTAATTAGTATGATGGTAGGTTGAATAAAACAACCTATTCTATTATTATTCCACCTTCTAATCTCCACCCTCTTTCTTTTTATTACCAAAACGTAAGAGGTCTTCGTTCTAAAACTCACTCAGTGTACTTGCAGTCCCACAATCTTCCCTTTGATGTATTTGCACTTACTGAAACAAACCTTTCCCAGGACATCAAAAGCCAAGAGCTGTTTCCTTGGTTTTTCAATGTCTTTCGTGATGACGAACAACCTCATAGCGAACCCCCAAATAGAGGCGTCCTAATCGCTGTCCATAACAAATACGAATCTTCCTTCGTTTCATCCTCCTCTTCCAAACTTCTAGACTACATCTCTATAAAACTTACATTCTCTAATCAGTCCATTTTCCTGATGTGTTTCTACATCATTCCCGGCGAACCAACAGACTCGTACAAATTGGTTGTAGCTGCTATCGACAAAGTGCTTGACATCTCAGAAGCACAAGATGAGATAATTATTTTCGGTGACTTCAATCTTCCCTATCTTCAATGGAACATTTCAGAAGATCAATTTGCTTTCACTCCCTCACCCGTTTCCATCAAAGAATGTCTCTTTGTTGACGGTCTTACTGATTCAAGCCTTTCGCAAACGAGTGGTATTAAAAACTATATGGGCCGGCAACTTGATCTTATCTTCACTTCCGACCCCATTAACTCATCCGTCTCAGAATCCTCATCCCCACTATCTACTATTGACAACTTTCACCCGCCTCTCACTCTCTCTTTTTTTTTAACCTTACCTTTTCTTCTACCTAGCCCAAGTAAGTATTCGTTCAACTTTCATAAAGCTAACTTCAAGAAGATCAATGAAATTCTCTCTAATACTTCATTCGACCTTAAAAATCTTTCAATGAATGATGCAACTAGTTTGTTTTACGAGAAATTGTTGTACTGCATAAATCTTTATGTTCCCCTTTCGCGCGATAAGTCCTACTCAACATCCCCTCCCTGGTACAATCATAAACTACGTGAGCTGCGAAACAAGAGAAATAAGCTCTGGAATAAATATCTACGCTCCTGTTCAGTTTTCGATTACTCTGATTACCTTGGAGTATTTTATAAGTTTTCCAACCTCAATGAAGCTCTTTACAATGACTTTACATCCACCACCCAAGCAAATCTAATTTCGGAGCCAATATCGTTTTATAAGTTTATCAATTATAAAAAGAAAAATTATGGTTTCCCTTTTTCTCTTCACTACGATACCCAATCTTTCAACGAACCAACAACAATCGCAAATTTTTTTGCAAGTTACTTTAAACTGTCTTTTGCTCAAAAAACCCCAGATCTAGATCAGACTTACTTTTCCTATCTTCGCCATTTCTCTACAGGGCCTTCTAACCTAAGCTTTAATCAGTCAACTGTTCTTAATGGTCTCCTCAAACTCAAAGACGAGTATAATCCAGGTCCAGATGGCATTCCTGCCATTTTGCTTAAAAAATGTTGTTCCTGTTTAGCCCTTCCCATCACTAACCTTTTCAAACTATCCCTTTCAAGTGGAGTTTTTCCGGACTTATGGAAAATATCCGTTATTTCACCTATCCATAAAAAAGGCCCCAAAAACCTAATTTCTAACTATAGACCCATAGCTAAACTCTCCCATATCCCTAAGCTTTTCGAAAGAATTCTGTATGAAATACTTTCCTTCCAGTGCAAATCAATGATATCCTCCAAGCAGCATGGTTTCTGTAAGGGAAGGTCTACAACTACTAATCTAGTTGAGTTTGTTTCCTTCTCTCTCTCTGCAATGGAAAAAGGAAACGAAGTAGACGTCATCACCACAGATTTTAGCAAAGCTTTTGACAAAATTTCTCACTCTGTAATCCTCTTTAAACTTTCTTTCCTCGGTTTTAGTCCTATCCTACTTAAATGGATCTCTTCATATCTTGACAACCGCCAATATAAAGTTCGTTTCCGTTCTACTCTTTCAGTTCCATTTGTGGCTACCTCCGGTGTGCTCCAAGGAAGCCATCTTGGACCCCTCTTTTTCATCCTGGCCATTAATGATGTCGAAAAGATCATCCAATATTCTTCTATCTCACTTTACGCGGATGACGCTAAAATTTTCAAAGTCATAACCTCCGATCGAGATTCTCTCCAGCTTCTAAATGACCTCGATTCATTCGTCTTTTGGTGTTCTAAAAACTTCCTTGAATTAAACATTGCCAAATGCGAGGCAATAACTTTTTCTCGTAAAAGTAATAAACCTCCCCCAGATCCTATCATCTTCAGAAACTTCCAATAAACCGTGTGCAGCTTATCCGAGATTTAGAAGTTCTCTGCGACGGCGAATTAAATTTTCGTTCTCATATTGACGAAGTTATATCAAGAGCTAATTCCGCCCTTGGTTTTATCAAGAGATGGTCCAAAGAGTTCCGCAACCCCCTTGTAACAAAATCTCTCTATATTGCCTATGTTCGCCCTCTCCTTGAGTATGCATCGCAAGTATGGGCTCCATATCAAGCGGTTCATATTTCAAGGATCGAAAGTGTTCAACGTCGTTTTCTGCTCTTTGCCCTACGGGATCTCTACGACGTAAGAAACTTTCTCAACTTGCCTCCTTACCGCGATCGTCTTACAATCGTTAATCTCCACTCCCTAGAAAACAGAAGGAATGTCTTTGACTTCATATTCATTCACCGACTTCTTACTGGCAACACTGACTGCTCCTTCATTTTAGACCTTATCTCTTTCAACACTAATCCCCGAAACGTAAGATCATCCCGATTCTTTTTCCTTCCTGCTCATCGTACATCCTATGGTCTCAACGAACCCTTAACCCGCATGATGAGTAAGATTAATTCTGTTCCTTTTCTTTTTGACCTCAATCTTCCAAGCCCTTGTCTGAAAGTCCTCCTTTTAAACCATTTCTCATCCTTGTAGGTTAATAGTTTTAGTTTTAATTAGTTTAAGTTTAGTATGTTTAAGTTATTTTAAGCTTGTATTAAGCTAATAAATGGGGCGGTAGCCCCACCAAAATTAAAAAATTAAAAAATTTAAATTAAATACCTGCACAAAGTACTTGAAGTTATAGTAGACGATTAAAATAAGAAGTAAGCGGGTATCGTATTTCTCCAAAAAAGATTGAGTACATTGTGTTGTGAGTTTTTTTACAGCGGCATGTTTTATCCAAACATTTAGTAGAATGGAAATGTGATTCCCAAGGGAGCTTAAATCTTTCTGATCTTGGGACAAAAGTGAAGCAAGCTTAAAACGTAAGTCATCGGATGCGCGTAAGGTTAAATTGAACAATGTAGAAAAATCATGAGGAAAAGTCTCGTTGCGTTTTCGTAGATCGGCTTTTACCAACCATAACAAGTCGAAAGGTGAATCGGGATTGGTTGTGCTAAGAACTTTAATCACTTGTATCTTCTTATTTTAAACAGCCAGAATTTAAATCTCTCTGAAAAAATCAAATTTCAAAAAACCAAATTTTAAGGTACTATAAGGCAAATTTTGCAATCGAGCAGAAAAAAAATTTCAAGATAGTTCAGGGTCTGTGGCGCAGCCAACAGAGTAGTTTTTGGAAATGTGTCTCTAGGTCTTGAAATAATGGTACCTGTGCCATACCACCGACATGATAATACTTTTTTTTCTCGAAAATGGATCCAACGATTAAATTTTGTGTGAAATATTAGTTTTAGGTTGTGTTTTATATATTGTAAGAATTGTTTTACAGAAAGCTCCAAAAACGTTACCTCCCATAGAACCGTTTTCTTAAACCAACTTTATATGTATCAGCAACTGCAAAAAAAATCGCTTTTATATTTTCGCTAAAACTTTTGGAATATTGTGAAGTTGGCAATCCTAAACTAATGAAGATCAAATACTTAAACCTTGAACTCAGCCTAAGGATTTGATATTGTACTTAGCATACAATCGCAAGTTCGTGCGACACCTAATCGTGCCCATTTTTTGATATAACATTGAGCATATGCAAACTACCTTGACATTTTTAGAAGAATAGAATGACAGAAGTGACCTCGGCTTCCAATACAAAAATTAATTAGGACTCGGTAACTATAATGCTCCAAGTTTGTCTGTGTAGAACCATAGAGTGGAAGCTAAGAGTCGAACGAATTAGTGCATTTAGCTTTCGTTAAAACATCAGGGCTATACGACGAACTATTTGCTTTAATTTCTAATGTCCAAAACACAAAAATGTACCTCCTTAAAATTAAAAACATTTTCCCAATTGAACGCCCAAAATTATTCATCCCTGACACCATTTCTCTCCGACGACTGCACATTTTATTCAACAAAATTGATTTATTTGGGTGTCCACCTTCTGTACCGCAATTGTAAATCCTTTTATAAATTCCACATCTATGTGCGGTGTGCTTAAAAATAAAACAAATTTCTCTCGAATAAGGATAAAACCGATTGATTTATTTTGACAACACCATAGAGTCAGAGTTATGTTTTTGTCTTTCTGAAAAGACTGAACATCCCCACATTCGCTATTTGGACAAGGACCTATAGTCGGACCTAACCTAACCGTCTGGTGGGTATATAAGTGTATATGAGTGAGTTTCTCTAATATTTTATTCCACATCTTTCTTATTTTAATCCCTGTCCGCCCCGAAGCCAGAAGTGTGTAGACTTTGTAGACGACCAGTGGCAGGGGGCCGTCGAAGAATGGGAGCAAGGAAAAGGACATGACAATAAATGGTTCGTTAATTACCACTAGGCGAATAAATTATTATTTTTAAGAGAAATAATGTGAAAGAAAGAGAAAGAAAAATAATAGAGTTTGAAACAATTTTAAATTCTGATTACTGACTAAAGGAACGAAGTTGGTATAGAAAAAAGGTACACGACACCGTCACCCAGCACACGAAAGAAGTACAAAAATAAAAGATGAATGTCTGTTATGGCAGATCCTATTCTATGCCGCTCCTGATGGCGGAGTCAAAGGAGCTCATGGGCGACACATGAAACAATACCACAGCAGCAGGAGCAGCAGCTTTGGAACAGACACCGGAAGATGTGCACGACCATTCATCTTTGCTGGTGCGATGGTTAAGGAATTAAATGTGAATGAGTTAAATTATTAGTTTGGCCAATCCGGTAGATTGGTGTGGAGCTGGAACATTGTCAGCCTATTGAAAAGAAGCAATTCTTTTGAAGACCATAAATCAAAGGCTTTGTTTGAAAAGGTTTCGCGCAGTTTTATGGCTCTTTTTTAAACTAATTTCTTACACCGTGAAGATGAAGTTTTATGTAGTGACTGTAGAAATGACCTGTAAAACATTTTAAAAGACAATTCGAGTAGATGCTTTGATGGAAAGCATTAAAAAAGGTAGCATCTCCTTACTTCATTTTCACTATAAATAAAAATGCCCTTACCCCTGGTGGGGAAATTCTAATATAATGAAGATAAAAGGTTTAGTTTATTAACAAAAACTGATATATTTAGTCTGATTCAGGCAGTGTTTGCATAAGACATGAGTTCCAAATAACTGCTCATTGCAAAAACAGTAAAAGAAATGAAAAATGGAAAATATTGAGTTAAGATTAGATCGCGATAGAATATCGCGCCCGCGTGTTGTCGTTTTTTGAAATTGGCTTCGAACTTATGCTACAAATATTCGGGCCCAGCGATGTATCCCTTCAGAGAGGAAAATTATCCGAACAATTCAGAGGATCTTGCTTCGAAGTATATTTCCGAAACAGTATTTTACTCCGACATTGTTTTAACACACCCGGTGAACTGCGTTGAAGTGCGATCAAACGCTTTGCTTCTGAAATTTCTCACAGCTTAATTTAATTGTTCCTTAAGATTTCGTCCGATGTTGCGGACAATTCTCCGCTCCGAACGGACACCTTTCTAGAGCCGATTGTTGTTAAAACACAGACAGCTTAGTGTTATTATGAACGCAGACCATATTTTTTTTTCAAAATTTATCGTTGCCTTTCTGAATCAAAACTGGGAAAAGTTCATGTGCCTTTTTCAGAACACAAACACTCTTCTCACAGCTCATCAAAAACGTGATCCAGCTGGTAGCAAGATTCCTCACAAACTTAAGCATCGAAAATCCCAACACAAAGTCATAAAAGGGACGTTTCCACCATAGGATGCTATATAGAGCTCTTAATACCCGCATACCCGGGTACCCACCCGGGTACCCGGGTACCCGCAATATCGGGTATTACCCGGGTACCGAAGAACCGGGTATTACCCGGGTACCAAAGTACCGGGTACCCGCTTATAGCGTAAAAATAATATGGATGAGGAGTAAAAACACATAAAAACAAGGGAATCCGATGATAGGATTGGCAACAGTGAAATAGCTTAAAGTGTTTGAGTTGCATGTTGTGTTGTTGTGATTATCTCGAAAAACTGAAATAAAATTTAACAATTGAATCTTAATATAAAAATAAAAATATCAATTAAGATTTGAGTCTGCGGTGCTCATGTATCAAAACGCCCTTTATTAATTTCCTAAATTGATGTTTTTAAAGAACTCATACCTGCTAATATTTAAATCATTTGATGTCGATACCCGATAGATATTTCAAAGTGCATTAGAGAATTTTCACTCTCCGCTACCCATAACATAACACTGTCATGTATAGCTTATTCTGTCGGGTAACCGGGTACCCGACGAGCTACCCGCATTACCCGGGTACCCGTCAACTTGGGTAATACCCGCGCTACCCAGGTACCCGGGTACCCGGGTAATTGTTATAATGGGTACTACCCGGGTAAAATTAAGAGCACTAATGCTATACCATATTTATTATTCCCTTTCCTTAAAAATTTATTACCATTACAAACTCACATACAAACATAACTTTTTCTTTTAGCTACCTAATGGAGTGGCTCTGCGACTTAAGATGTCTCCAAAGTTATCTCAAAATATTTCCCTTTCCTCATTATTATCCTCAAATCGCATCGAAACGTAGACGGCCGAGCCTCTCTTTCATTATAATCCTTTATCCTTCTTGTGTGTGGTGGGTGCACAAACTTTTCTGAAATGTGGTTGTCCCTTGCATCAAAATGTTCGGTTAAAAGAAAATTATCGACGATGACATGTGAGGATATAAGCACTCGAGTTCTGTGTAGGAAGTAAAAGAGAACTAACGCACCATACGATGTACCATATCATAAATAATTTCAAACGTTCCCTTTCTCGCACCGAAAATAATGGGGATACTTGAAGTATACCCAAATACTCAACACAGAAACTTGGACTCAGAAGAAACATGAACTCAAAAGTGGCAAACAAAGGAAATCCTTTTCAATAGCATTCCACAAACATGCCATTGGGAGGCACGATATCTTGGCCAATTTAACCCGTTTCGTGAGATCGTATCGTTCTCTTCCATGTCCCATCGGTACAAAATTCATATATGTTTGTGCATCGGCATTTGAATCTATGGGATTCTATCGAATGTTTAACCAAAAGGAAGAATAATCTCAACCAATCCGACCAATCGAATTCGTATCTGAACAAATGAAAATTATTATCCAATGCACGCCGATGAGTCTTTTAAAGCACCTCACCGCAAGGCCAATTTTGCCAAGTTTGTTTATGTTGGTTTTTTATACAATTTGGAGTGTTTTATCGAAGAAGCTGATCAAATTCACTGTGACTTCGATTGTATGGTAAGAACGAAAATCGGACATTGGCTTTGAAATCAAGAAGTTTGATTTATTTTTGTAAAAATTTCAGACAACTGGAACTTTGCTTCAAATCTCTGCTGATTTTGTCATTGTTGTGCAATATTCAGCAAATATTCAATTTAAGCGCATGCAAATATTTATACTTGGCTTACAACTTAGCTCTCCGCTTGATCTTCATTTGAAATTTGTAAAAAGCAGCACTTTTCCAACCAGGTAATAAATTCAGAAAAAAAAGTTACGCATACGCCATAGTGAACTTTTTCATTGTCATTTATAATTCCCTTATGCGGGTTTTTCATTCACAAAATCAATGCTTCAATTATAACAAATATGTGTAGCTTAAAAGGCCGTTGTATGAATACCTGCCGATACCAACTTTGTAGTGTTCCGGATTAATTATTGTCATAAATATTGAAAAAGAAAATCAGCTAATAATTTTTGCTGTTAATTGACGTCGGTATTTTTCTCACAGCCATTTTGTATTGCCTGCTTGTATTGCCTGCTTCCTTATGGGTGTCTTAACAGAATAAGACAAAATTTCAAAGATGGTTAAGTTAAATCAGGTGGATGTCAGGAAAGCGACTAACGCACTTAAACTATTAATAACACAAAAGTTTACAAGGAAGTACCCCACTATTTAAACTACTAGGAACTTTCTGTAAAATGATGGAAACGGTGGATGTCTATGCTTATGAGATCACTCACATAATTAAAAACGACCTATTCCAAAAGAAGTTAACGTGTTGGGGAGAGGACAAAAAATGAACAGAGAATATACGAGAGAGCCTCCTCCTTGTCCTCGTCCTGGCCGCTTTTTCAGAAGTCATTTGATGAAACATTGAGCCCTACGGCTTCATATGAGGTGGTGTCTAATTAAAACACGGAGCTAAGGTACAATCTGCTTAAGGCCAACAAACATCTGGTACGTTTTGGATCTAGATTCGGTCAGATCCATTTGGTAGCTAGATAAGTGATGATGTTTGTCCGTCTAGTTTTTATTTTCCTCATGGCCCGGCATGTATCCCACGTGTGGAACAGTAGTCTCAAACTGACATTGGGTGAGCTGTGATCCCGTTGAGATCACAATGTGATACTCGTAACACCAAAAAGGAAGGAGAAGAAGCGATTGGTATAACAATTATCCTGCTTGTTAAAATTAATGCGGTGGGTTCCTTTGCGTGTCCCGGAATATCTCTGTGATCTGGCACCCACAAAAGGTGAATGTTAAACTATTCTGTCAACTTTGAAATAGAAGGTCGACAGTTGCGATCAGTTACGTATACTACGTGGAGACATTAGCTGCCCGAAAAGATCCAGATGTTTGACGTATATATCCAAAACGTTGAGTAATGAAAAGACCTCTCCGACCGTTTGAACTTCTGCTTGAAACAAGCTACGGTGGCTTGGGTAGCAAAATGAGAAGCGAATATTTAGTTCGCTCATAGTTCATGCCGCCTCTATCCTCATTTTCTGTTTTTGAGAAAATTAATTGTATCGATTTCATAAAATATCGTTCCAGAAAAAAACTATGCCGCAATGGGAAAAGTGTGCAGCCGAGGTTTTTTTATAAAATTCTTTCGAAGAGAAGTTCAGAATGAATGTGGGAAGATAGGCGCTTGTCCAGGCTCATAGACTCTCATAGATAAGATAACGAAAAGTGCAAGAAAAACTAGGCTTTCTTTTCGAATGATAATTGAAGATTGGTAAAGTTGGATATATATGTCTAGCATCTAGTTCAAGAAAACTTGTGGCTCCATATGATCATATTTGCAAATTACTTGGCCGCAATTCAAACGATCGCTCATATTTATTTAGTCTAGACAGGTGTTAAATCTTTTGATTAGAAAAGATGTGAATCCAAATTTTTCATCAAAGATCAAGGTGCTCGAACAATATTACTATTGGGTCGAAACTGTTTGAAGGCAAAACTTAAAATGAAGAAGTGGCTTTGTTTGATATGAGCAGGTACAAAACAAAGTAATGATGCTTCTTAATAAGTAGTAGTTGACGTTTCTGTCTTTGGTCTTCAAAATTCACAATTAGGACTCATGATCTTCCAATAAGAATACTTATTTGCTCTTCAATAGACATAACTGCCTTAATATTCAAAATGTTAGGGTTTGGAATTAAACTTAAGTTTTGCCGTGTTTTGCAGAATCTATACTGGATACTCCAGGAGCAGTATGGGATAGTGAAAGTATATCCGATTGGTTCCAAACTCGAACAAGCTTTAGGCAGTGATGCACGCTCAGCCCAAGCTTATTCTCTCTTTTTGTCGAGGACATCGTCGGTATTTAACCAGGAGGTATTGAGCAGAAATCCTGATCAAAGCTCTACTTTTTTCAGATGACATCGTTTTGGTCACATATTCCCCTGAATCATTCCAATTTATGAATAACAAATTGAGCGATTATTTTGCTCGTTATGGAAATTGGTAGTTAATCAGGAGAAGTCGAAGGTCATGATATTGAAGAAAGGTGTTGATAGATTAAGCTCAAGGGAACGATGGACTTATAACAATGAAGATATCGAAGTTGTTAAGGAACATAAATATATTGGAGTCCACTTTGCGAACAACCCGAAAATGGAAAAAGAACTTTCTAAGGCAAAAAAAGGAATTAATATGGCATGGAAGGATCATCAAGTATATCGCATACAGTGTTAAGTATATGGTATTTGAATGTGTCGTACGCAGTCTACAATGTCACCAAGTGTGGGGCGGAAGAAATACGAAACGGTAAAAAAACTATTCACATTTTATTTAAAACGCATTTTTCGACTGCCCCAAAATTCGCCAAACTACATGATAATGTTAGAAACTGGAATCTCTCCAATGTTTGTTTAAACATTAAACTTCGTAATTAACATAGTTAAAGTGTGTGATTTTCCTCCCAAAAAACAGCTATTCATGCAATACACACCAGAACTGGATGGTTTAAGGATTTACTCTATCTGGCTCAGGAAGTTAATGTTGAAATAAATCCCAATGACTTCAATTCATGGAAACACTCACATAACCAACTTATTTCGGAATTGGATGATCGTTCCAAAGTGAGGTATGCAGAAGAGACTGCAGGTGCACAAGATTACCTACAATAAACTGAATCGCATTTTAAACGATTAAAACTATTTAAGAGATGAATACTCCATCGAGGAAATATCAACCATGTTTAGGATGAGAGGTGAACTTTTGAATTTATATTATATACCCCATCGTGAGAATCTGCCAATTTCACAAACAAATGTGCAATATGGCTGACATAAAAGATAGTTTTCATTTTCTTGGGAGATGCCCAGTACTAAGAGAAACACAAAGATATGCAATCGGTGCAGATTTTTTATCCTAAGACTTGATTTAAAAATATTTGAATGAAATCAATATACCCAAACTGTTTTGCACAAATGCTCTATTGCTATGCTATAAAAATGCATTGTAAATATCCTTATAATCAATAATTTATACTGATCTTACTTACTTACTAGTTTTCTCTAAGTTTTCTGTGTTTTCGATGGTAACCACGCTTCCATTTATAGCTATTGCGTGTCGAAGACTTTTCAGTTATGTACAAGTATTTGTAAAAGACGAACTCCATTCTTCAATTACCTACTCAAAGAGCTGATGATAGGGCTAAAGTGTATAAAGAAATGGTTTTTCAGACATTCGAAGACTTGTCACATTCATTTCGAAGTACCAAAGTATTGCTTTCGGTACTAAATTAGTGTCATAAATAAATTTTACCAACTGGTGAAATTCCGCAACTTCCAAACCATGCCGCCTTTCACAATAGTTTAGAAGTTACCTAAGCCAAAGATGAAGTTTTGCCTCTCTAATAAATGAAAAATCATTTTCAGGACTTTTCGGAATCTCCTCTTGATGCTTAAGGTCAATTTTTCCTTAGATACTAGTAGTCCACACATTGGAATACTTGAATTTTTGTTTTCTTTTTTCATCAGTATTTGCCTTTCTGCTATTTGAGTTCTGATGGTGGGCTTTCTCCACCCGTCTTGGATTCAAGCCTCCTTTATCAAAAGGATTCCTTCTTCAGCCTCTACGGCGGTCGTGTGTGTGGTTCTCAGGTTGAAGTTTCTGAAATTTGTGCTCCACAATAGAAAAGAACTTCTCATAGTAGTGTGTGCAATCGAATATAATTTGCGCAATCGAAATAATTTTTAACGTAACTTCTGTCTGTATGCGAGTTCAGTTCCTGTCGGTACAGTATGTGGGATTATGTATGAGTAGATACATAGCATGTTAGATTTATTTCATTGTGTGTTAAAATTTTGAATCAGTGAGAATCGGGGAGGCAATGATGGTCAAAAGTCATATCAACAACACTAAATTATTATTATCTCAAAAGGTTACAAAAGGATATAAACGAAAAGTTGAAAGTAGAGAAAGAGATTTACTTAGATGGTAGGGCGAATACATGTGTGAGATATTTGTCCTGCTTTTCGGATATTTCACTTTGTGCTTTTTAATCTGTTGTATGAGGATATGCTATGCATGAATGGGCAGCAAGGTGGCACTGATGGTGTTGGACTGGGTAGAGAATTTAATTTCTCATTTTCTAGAGGAGAGAAGAATTGTTTGTTTGCATCCGATTAGACTAAGTTTTTGGTTTTCTGCTCAAAGGATAAATGAATGTGCTGCTGATGGGAATGAATTGAAATTGTTCAAAAGTTCAAAAGGTACTTAATCTAAAATGCAGTCTTTTCTCTTTTGAGGGTGGATAGTACTCAATAAATAAAAGTGCATGAAGCTTAGAGGCTCTTTTCAAGGAGCATCATGATCGAAAGAAAGGCAACAACACTTAATTATTTTCAATCTTTTTCCAATAAAAATATTCAAGTATTCATTGGAAAAAGCGTCGGTATCATGATGTTAGCGTGTAATTTGGCCTCCACCATTATTTTCTTCTCATAACCTAGGCCAGTTCGCTGGTATAATTTTTATACGCATCACTGCTAAAATCGTTTTCTTTTATCTGTAAAAATATGTAGCTTCCATATTTTCTATGGTGGGAGAACGTGTTTTAATCATCGACCAAGTTGACCGGGGCATTCTGACTAGCACCGAAATTCGTGTCTTCATCGCCGCTAAGCAGTCTGTAGAAGTCGTCTTTCTAGATGTTCCGTTGCGCCTGCAATTCTATCACTATGTTTGCTGATAGTCTTTACAGGCTTGAGTTCAAGGGTTGTCGGCCTAACTTGATCTATTTGACAGAACTTTTGAACCTCAATCATGGCATCTCTAAATTGGCTCAAACGAGCCCATCTCATGCTGCTTCTTTTCCTTTTTGAGAACTCGGGTTTCTTCCTTTCTTTTCTCCTGGTTATACTCGTTGTACTGTTCTTAGACAGCGTTTATTCTCTTTTGCATCAGCATTTGTCGTACTAATGTTTGACTGCATTTGCCTGCCTTCTTCATTGAACCATCGGTTTTGTTTCGGAGACCGAGCAAAACCCAGCACATACTGGGGCTCTGATGGCTTGTGGGCACTGCTGCCAATAATCTCCAATACTTAATGCTTGCGGCATAAGATTCAAGAACACTTGATAGGACTCTCGACTCAAGGTCAAGGCACTGGGAGCAAAATCAATTATCTTGAGCCCATTTTCGGAGGTTTTGTCATTCAGGATATACTTTTAGAGTGCTTCTAAAGATTTTTTACTCCTAATTTTACACTAAAATCAAGGTCATATCGGTAAATTTAGACCTGATGCTAGCCGGATTTTTGCCTCCGGCAGCGTGTAGTCCGCGGAAGGATTTTAAGTTTCACGTACGAGTGTTTTTTATTTGCTTTGGTCGTCAACTGCCTTTGGTTTGTAAGAAACTCAACTACCACTATCATTTAAAACAGATATGTTGGAGTTTTCTGCTTTTCGACTGCTGGAGTCCACCTTTAGTTCTGAAAGTCAAATTAATCTGATGTGGAGTTTTTAATAACCCCTGGCAAAGACCACTGACATTCGGATAGTCCGTCGTTGATCGCAGAGCATTATAGTGCTGATCTTTGGTCAACACTTCTACTTAATAATTTGTAAAGTCACCTCCGTTCCGGTAATTACCACGAGGAGGTATAGTTAGTACAATTTTTAAGATAAACTATCAATTGTAACATCTGGCAGAAGTTGACACCAATCAAAGTCTACCTAGGTAGTTACTGCTGACGCTGAAACTTACACGTGTAACGAATATTGTCCTTCCAAAGGGAATCCGCCAGTTAATCATGATTTTTCCATAACGACCGTAATTTGGATAACATTTGTTTTTTGGATTTACTTGTGGCAAGCCTGAAAAGAAAACTGTCTTGTCGCCACCTGTGCAGAACTTCTATAAATATTCAAAGTAAACAAGAATCTGTGGGCTTTTTCAATGATCCTGCTTTGTGTGGATATTTTGAAAATGGTTGTCTTCTCACTAAGCCTTTTTTGCTCCAGCTTTTGGATAGCTTGCCATCAGAGGACTTTCATGATCGGAGCTTGAAATCGAATCAAATCAGTTTTTTTTCTGTTGGAGGTTTTTAAAATACCAGCTGGAGCACTCAGACCTATCCGGTTCATTGTACTACCAGTTAGCAACCTTCTATTTGTTATAGCTTTCCAGATGTTCGGAGAAAAACCAAAAGACGCTGCCATGATAAGGAGCCTAATTTACCAGCTCTCACCATGTCTGCGCCAAGTATCTGTAACCTCATGCGAGAAAAAACAGGACATTCACAGAGGAAGTGCTCTGTGGTGCCCTCATCTTCTCCACAAGGTTCACAGAGCGTGGTACCACTTAAACCTAACACGTTTAAATTCTTGGCAAAAGAGAAGTGCCCGCTGGCAACGCCAATAAGCTTTCTACAGTCTTTTCTGCTACGAGCTAGCAAAAATGTTGCAGTCTTCATATTTACGTTGGGGAGCATACGTTTGGTCTGTCTGTATCCAATGGAGGCATGCCATCTACTATTGTGCTCTTCACAGATCCGATCGTAAATTGAAGCCTTCACTGAGGACGCTGGTAGACCTAGCGACGGTTCAGGTCCTGAGAAAGCTGTCTGAGATCCTTGCTTAGCAATTTCATCGTCGATCTCATTTCCAGTTATGCCGTGATGGCCCGAAACCCAAATGAGACTCAAGGAATTTAATCTTCCGATCGCATTCAGAGAGCTCTTGCATTCCTGGATCACTTTCGAAGTTTTTAGAGGGTTAAGAAGGGCCTTAAACGCAGCTTGGCTGTCGCTGCAAACACAGATACTTCTCCCCGTCTATCCATTGTTTCGTAACGTGGCTTACGGCCATTAGGATAGCATACGCCTCCGCTTGGAAAACGGATGCGTATGATCCTAAAGAGGTGTGCAGTCGTATGTCGTCGTTATCCACAAAGGCACCAGCACCAGAACCCTCGTCGGTTTTGAAGCCATCAAATCAATTGGTTGTGTTGATTGTCAATTACTAGGATCTGGGACATGGCATCTTGTCTTTAGATGGAAGTTCTTTGTCATTCTTTACTCTTCTTGTTTCATCATGTAATGAAGTCCAAATGCGAAAAGCTCTTTTTAGATTGCCAATAGGAAATATCACGAGCTTCTATCAGAAATGTCAGAGTTATTTCGTTTTACAAAAAGCAACACGAACAACATGAAGAGGTTTTTAACTCAAACGACTGTCATGCTAGATTGACGCTAGATTCTCTTTCATCAGAAATGACTAAGTGGTTTCGTTTTAAACGAACCGACACGAGAAGCACGATGTGATTTTCAACATAAATTACTCAAAAAAGTCGTGCTAAACGAAAGATAACGACTTCACGATACTTTTTCACGCCACAAATGACCCGTTGGAGATCCTTTTGGGTGCGTATAGATATAGATACGTCTCTTGGCTTATCTTGAATTTGCACAAAATTCAAACTAGGCTTTAGCTTGGGAGTTCAGGACTATCAAATGCCATATATTTTTCTTCAAGTGACCAAAGTATCTTCTAGTTTCATAGCTCGGCATATTTAGAGAATCAGAAACCCCAAATTTTTTCTATAAAGCAAGCCCATTGTTTGTACCTGGGCGAAACGCATAAGGAGTGAAGGTCAATTGAACTTTTCATTTGATTTTAAAAATCAAGTAAGAAAATATTAAGTTCTTTTTATTATTTTTTCTTTTTTTTTTTCATATAAACTTACTCCAAACGTAAATAAGCAACCACCTTTCCATATAGCGTGTTATGACGAGTTGGCGTGAGTGGGTCATCAAACACGAGTGGTGTTAATGCCTATTCACACTTCACCAGCGAGCCCAAGTAGCTTTTAAATGCGGACCTCGCCCTTATTTCGACATACAAAATGAAATATAGCCTGAAGACTTTGTCCTTTTTTCACTTTGCAATTAAGTCCGCGGGGGTAATTCCACAGCACTCCCCACTTTACTTAAATCTGTCTTCTACTGCGGGATACTCAAATTCTTTTCGCTTTTTTATCTAATTTTTGTAAATTTATAATTACACTTCTCTGAAACAAATTACCGTAATAAATACGTCACACTAATTCCTTCTTGATTGCTAAGCACTATCTTCCTGAAAGTCAACATTTAACGGAAACTTAGTTTCTCTCATTTATACTTCTTTATACATCTACT
Source organism: Melanostoma scalare (assembly GCA_949752695.1). Taxonomy (NCBI): domain Eukaryota; kingdom Metazoa; phylum Arthropoda; class Insecta; order Diptera; family Syrphidae; genus Melanostoma; species Melanostoma scalare. The sequence goes on along the minus strand of OX456984.1, from coordinate 55,392,903 downwards.
GTTTGGTGAAGGAAAGAGCCGCCCCAGAGAAAAACATTTAATCCTCACATAACAATTATAAAAGACAAATGTCCCCGAAGCTTATCTGTCTTTCTATGTTAACGTTAACCATTTCACATCATTTCTATATAAACACTTGAATTCGCTAGACGGGAAATAATTAAAAAAAAAGAAAAACAGTATATATCCCAATATCCTTAGAACTTAATCCCTGAAACTGTACTGTTCCTTCAAGGATCTCAATTTCTTCCTTCAAACAGATCTTTCGTGCTTAATCCGTCTCCGCTAGCTAGCAAAATGATTACCTCTTCTAGTCACCCAAACACACTTACAGCAAATAGTCTTAAAGGAAGCCTTCACCCCCAACTGAAAAGTGAAGTAAAAGAGGCAATCATGCCGCATCGTTATCTGCATTTGCATAAAATGATAATTCAGCAGTATAATGGCAGCCACCAGCTATAAGGAAACTAAAAGGATACGAAGACGATGACTACGACACCCAATATTGCACTCGAAAATCGTTTTCCTTTTCATGTGAATGCAACGGTGATGGGCTTTCTGCAATGGAAAGGGAACAGAAAACGTGGCCTGGCCATTCAAGCAGCAAAGCACCACATAACAAATGCAAAAATGCTACATATCCGCCACCGTTTGCGAAAATCTCAAAGATCTCTACCATAACCAACAGAGCAACCTCAGCACCGAATTGTTTCCTCTTGCCCTGAACGCAGAGTTTTATTTTGATTGTGGCCCGATTTTAAATGCTCTATGTGTCTAATTTAGTGTCTTTAATTAGATCTACTAATTGCCAAGTTGTTTTCTGTAATTGTCTCTTATAAAGGCGAATGGCAACGCGCATCCGGCATTTATGTGTCTTTGCCCCAAAAATATTTAAAAAAAATACTCGCTCTAAAAAAAGGAGCAAGCAAAATGGCAGCGAGCGATAAAAAAAATACATTTCTTCGTGAAAGAGTCAGCTTAGGAAGGTGTAGCTTATCAAAACTGAACCCTTAAAGCGAATAAAGAAATTTACTCTTCTACACGGGTCCGGTATTGTCCGAAATCCTGAATTTTCGCCTTGTGATATCTAATTTACTTATTAATTAAATTAACAGGTGAAACGAGTTGCTTTGATATTTTCCAAATTGGAGAAAGTGCTTCGAGAGTTATTAGGCCAAGATAAGTATTTTCCGGATAGTATATGCAACTATTTGGTTTGATTGGATTGTCGCGGACACCTTGAATTGCCAGTTTAGTCAACATCAAGAATGTCGCTTCCGAAGGGAGAGTTGAAGTGATTATTCTAAGCGTTACTAAATTGTATGACCAGGACGCTTGATTACCATATGAGTTGTCAAAGTTGTTGGTTTTGGTTCTAACGCTAGGAAATCTTTACATATCTCTCCTTATACAGCCATGTTCGCTACCTGAACTCGCCCCATCAAAAAACTAGTGCTACTTTAGAACGAGTTAAGGGTAGGTGAAATCAGTAGTAGAGGTTTTTTATTTAAATTAAAAAATAACGCTTAACGGGGACCATAGTGCAAAACCAGCTCCCCTCTCACATAAGAGAAGACGGCAAAAAGCGCACTGCTGCTCCACAGAACCAGTGCCCCTGTTCTGTAAGTATCGCCTCGATAAAAGCAGGCGATAAACGGTGGAAAATGGAACGAAATCCTACTAAATTCATAGAATTTCGTTCCATTTTCAACCGTTTATCTCCAAGGCGATAGTTACAGAACAGGGGCACAGGCCACAGAGTTGTAATAAATCATTGATATTTAAAAAAACTTCACCCGAACGCATACTGATTTCAACGCAGTGGCCCTAACAAACATCTCGACAAGGGAATGCTAGAAACAAATCAGGGATATAAAGGCAAATCATGTCTCCGTCCTCACCAACTGTTAAAAAAAAAAAATAGATCAGTTATGCTTTCAAACTTTCGCAGTCTTCTAAGCAAATTACTTGCAGTCTCTGAGGCCAGAAAACATTGACATCTTCATAGACAGCCAGGCGGCCATAAATGCCATAGCATGCACTGCACAGTAACATAACCAAAATAGTAGAAAGCCTTTGAACGCAAATAGTTAAAATAACTATAATTTAGATTCCAGGACTGGTAATGAAATGGCGGATAAGCAAGCCAACCAATGCCTCTGTACTCATAAGCCATCAATTGATTATAGCAAGAAATTAAAAGAATCCAACTAAGCTCTCTAAGAGCCCCCAATGACAGGTTATCAGGTGGTACCCGTGGTGTGATGGTTAGCATGTCCGCCTGTTAACCTTGAGGTTAGTGGTTCGAATCCCAACAATGGCAAAAATGTTTTTCCACGGGTATCGCCTTTGGCGAGGAACTGGCAAATCCTCCGTTAGTAAATTCATTGCGCTAGGCCCAGGGGCTCCTCACCCTCTTGCGCCACCCTATTTATTTACCTACTAGCTGTGCCCGCGACTTCGTCCGCGTGGAATAGTGACTTTCAGCAGCATTTTTAACTTTTTAGGAAATAAAACTTCTAGCCTCAAAAATGGCGGTATTTCGAAAAAAAACATTCAACCCCTATTTCAACACCTTGTAGCCCTGTTAAAAATACTTTTGAGACCGTAGTTTTTGAATTCCCATTTCCGTTCCCGTGGGAATATAAGGATAGATATATAGCCTTTATCCTTCCGCATGTTCCAGACTATCTCTGTACCTAATTTAATAAAATCTGTTTAGCAGTTTGAACGGGAGACATACGAAAAACATACCGACATAGCTATATTCGCATTTTCAATATTAGTAAAGACTCCCGTTCCCGTGGGAATATGGTGACCGTTTTCGTGGGAATATGTGGATAAGTTAAAGTTAATGTTACTCCGGGATTATGGAGCATTCATTCCAACGGTGGAAGAATTTTTGAAATCCGTGCTGTAGTGTAAAAGTTCCCGTATACGTTCCTGCTCCCGTGAGAATATAGGGAAAAAATATATTTTTTTTTTTTTTTTTGTTGGAGGTTTTTAAAATACCAGCTGGAGCACTCAGACCTAAATACCGGTCCATTGTACTACCAGATAGCAACCTTCTATTTGTTATAGCTTTCCAGATGTTCGGAGAAAAGCCAAAAGACGCTGCCATGGTAAGGAGCCTAAGTTACCAGCTCTCACCATGTCTGCGCCGAGTATCTGTAACCTCATGCGAGAAAAAGCAGGACATTCACAGAGGAAGTGCTCTGCGGTGTCCTCATCTTCTCCACAAGATTCACAGAGTGTGGTATCACTTAAGCCTAACACGTTTAAATGCTTTGCAAAAGAGAAGTGCCCGCTGGCAACGCCAATAAGCTTCCTACAGTCTTTTCTGCTACGAGCTAGCAAAAATGTTGCAGTCTTCTTACTAACGTTGGGGAGCATACGCTTGGTCTGTCTGCATCCAATGGAAGCATGCCATCTACGGTTGTGCTCTTCACAGATCCAATCGTTGATTGAAGCCCTCACTGAGGACGCTGGCAGACCTAGCGACGGTTCAGGTCCTGAGAAAGCTGTCTGAGATCCCTGCCTAGCGAGTTCATCGGCGATCTCATTTCCTGTTATGCCGTGATGGCCTGGAACCCAAATGAGACTCAAGGAATTTAATCTTCCGATCGCATTCAGAGAACTCTTGCATTCCTGGATCACTTTCGAAGTGGTTAGAGGGTTGAGAAGGGCCTTAAGCACAGCTTGGCTGTCGCTGCAAACAAAGATACTTCTCCCCGTCCATCCATTGTTCGTTACGTGGCTCAAGGCCAATAGGATAGCATAAGCCTCCGCTTGGAAAACGGAAGCGTATGATCCCAAAGATGAGTGCAGTCGTATGTCGTCGTTCTCAACAAAGGCACCAGCACCAGAACCCTCGTCGGTTTTGGAGCCATCTGTGAAGATACGATAACAGTTCTTTCCAGGCTCAGATTCTGGAGCGAACCAGTCCTGAACCGAAGGAAAGTTGACTGAGTAATTTTGACGCAGTTTGAGCCTTGGGATCATCGTGTCAGACGGCATATCCATTAGACGTGAGTCAAAAGATATGCTGCTTGCGAGTTCCTCAAAGCTCCAGTGCGAATTGTGCCAGAGACCACATCGCTTTAAACGAGAAATGGTCTTGAGAGTACACCCCATGATGTAGGTATCAAGGGGAGGAAGATTCAACAGTGCGTCGAGAGCAGCTCCCGGTGTGCTAGGGAAGGCCCCCGTAACACCCAGACAAATTGTTCTTTGAAGTTTGGCAAACGAGGCAATAACGTATTTACGCGAGAGCTTATTCCACCAAACAACTGACGCATAGGAGATGATTGGTCTTATCATAGACGTATAGATCCAAAGGACCTTTTTCGGTGAAAGACCCCATGTCTTGCCAAAGGCTCCTTTACATTGCCAGAAAACTGACAGTGCTTTAGTAGTTTTAGACTCGACATGTTTCGACCAAAGAAGTTTGTTATCCAGGATTACTCCAAGATGCTTGACTTCTTTTGAAAAGGGGATGTTGACGCCTTTAAGCGTAAGTTGGGTCAGACCAGTCAATTTTCTACGTCTCGTGAAGAGGACAACCTCGGTTTTAAGAGGATTGACGGAGAGACCGTTTCTAACACACCAGGTGTCAATCATACAAAGCGCAGCCTGTGCTCGGGAACAGACAGCTTGGAGGCTGGATCCAACCGAGAGCACGGCGACGTCGTCTGCATATGCTTGGGCATGAACGTTAGAACCATTGAGCATTACAAGTAGAGAGTCGATCAACATGCACCACAGAAGAGGAGATAAAATGCCACCTTGTGGACAGCCCTTATTTACTCCCGTTGCAACATATTGTCCACAGTCCACCTCAGCGATTACGGTTCTCTTCATTAGCATTGCTTTAATCCACAACACTAATGACTCGTCCACACCGTGTTCTCTGGCAGCATTGCACATACCATCGAAGCTAGCATTGTCAAAAGCACCTTGAATCAGTGCTGCCGTTCGAAGAATTGACAAAAACAGGAGATTTCCTGTTCAACGGGTTGAAAAAACAGGAGATTTAATTTTTTTCGAATAGAACGTCCAACTGGACTCGAATGTGTTAGTGAACCTCGCTTACGTCGGTATTTACCAATAACGTGCTGGCATCACCTTAAGTCAAATCAAGATTTAGCAATGTTTCTTCTAAATTGTATAAGAATTCTATGCAGAGAGTTGAAAACTCGATACATCAACCTTACAAAATGAAAAAAATTCTAAGGTTTCTGTTTGGTCTCACCAAAATAAACTGGAAATTCATTTATTTATTTTTTATTTATTTTTTCAAAACAAAACTTAATTATTATTCAAAGCAAACAAAATAAAATACTTTTAAAACTATCCAAAAACTAAACAAAAAAATTTCATGTTCACAATTACATATTTTTAAATGTATGGCTTACTAATCAAAAAAGAATTAAAAACTGAAATAAAATAGGACAATATATCAGTCTTTTAGTTGAAATTATTATTTAAAATATAATCACATACTTTCCATTGATTTTTCATTAAATTCAAATGTGTTTCCGTAATTTGGAATGCCGTACAATTCAAATCATCTTCTTTTAAGTGCGATCTTATGACAGCAATAACATTGAGAGTCTTATTCCCTAAACAGTTTCGTTTTTTTGTTTTTGCATCGGTAACAATACTGAAAATTCGCTCACATTCTGCATTTGAGTGTGGCAAACTTAAAACAATCTCAGCCAATTTAAAGATATTTTTAAAAATTAGTTCATCGTTGTAATCTTTGATACCTGCAATCATGTTCCAAAATTCTTCAATATCTGCGTCTTTTACTTTTTGTCTTTCTTCTTCTTTAAAGTACGTAGGCAAACTATGCCACTCGTTTAAAAGATCAACTGTATTTATCAATTTTGAAAAATGATTACAAAGTATTTGCAAAAAATTCAATTTTTGTGTTCTGTTTAAATTAAGAGCTATACAAGGATCTACAAATTGAAATTGTTGAAAAAGTAAACTATCTATTGGAAAACGCTTTTTTATTTCACTGCATCCTTTGATGTAGAAATTTAAAGCATTTTCCCGAATATTTTCAACATCTTTAATCAAAAAAACTGATTTTCTTAAAAATTGCTCACATTCGGCCTCTAAATAAATCTGAGACAAGTTTTTATAATTATCAGCATCTGAAATACCAACAGAAGTATTTAGTTTATCTGGCAAAATGAAATTATTAGCTGGCAAAATGAAATTATAAGAACTCGAGGTAGAACTTGAACAGGTATGTTCTTTTATTATATCTTTTCTTGATGAAGAATATTGTGGTACGAGGATAAAAAAAGTTCTTATGAACTTATGATAATACTTGTAAAGAGTAATAAAATGTTTGACTACTGAGTTACTCAATGTAATAGTTAGAAAAGTCAGAAAAACAGTAGAATTTTGAAAAAAATGCCTTGGTAACAGGAGACAGGAGATTGGACTTTTTTAGAGTGAAAAAACAGTAGTCTACTGTCATGACAGTAGAAACGGCAGCACTGCCTTGAATGTCGATGAAAATGCCTACCGCAAATTCTTTCCTGTTAAGCGCGCATTCAATCCTGCTAACAAAATTTTGAAGTGCGGTCTCGCAAGATTTTCCTCTTTGGTAAGCATGTTGCATCTGAGACAGAGGGTGTAATTGGAGTGAGGTTTTACGAATGTAAATCTCAACCATTCTTTCCAGCGTCTTAAGCAGGAAGGAGGTAAGACTAATGGGTCTAAAGCTCTTGGCGAGTGAGTAGTCTTGTTTACCAATTTTTGGTATGAAGGCGACTCTAACACTCTGCCATGGAGTTGGTATATACGCTAGGGCTAAACTACCAGTGAAAATATTTTTCAAAGTAGGAAGCAAAAGGTTTATACTTTCCTGCAACATAGCTGGGTAAACACCGTCAGTGCCAGGTGACTTGAAACTGTCAAAAGATGCCACGGCATATTTGATGGCTTCGTCGGTAACAACTAACGATGACGTGTACCAGCTAAGTCGAGTGGATTAATCGGATTCACCTGATCTAAGGGAAATAGATTGCTGTGGTCCGATTGATATCTGGTTTCCTGGAAAATGAGTTTCCAGCATAAGACTGAGTGTCTCTGCTTTGGACTCGGTATAGGAACCGTCTGATTTCCTGAGCGTTTCTAGTTTGTTTACCTTGCTCCTTTTAAGGGCTTTAGTAAGTCGACTAGTTTCACTGAGTGTTTCTATACTTTCACAGAATTCTTTGTAAGAGGCATTCTTTGATCTTCGAATTAACCTTTTAAAGTCCTTCTGTTTAGATCGATACAGGTTCCAGTCGACATCTGATTTGGTCTTGAGGGACCTATTCAGAATACTTCTGGTTTCCCTGCGAAGTTTCTGTAGTTCACTGTTCCACCACGGAACCATAGATCTACTAGGTAATTGTCTAGCTGGACATGCCAGCTCGAAGCTACTTGTAAGGGCACAATTCACTTCTAGAACTGCATCTTCCACTTTTTGTGACGTTGAGAGCTTAGGTAGAGTTTTGACGAAATTACCGAGCTCATCGTTGAAAAGTGTCCAGTTAGTTTTTCTGGGATTTCTTGTAACTAAAGGAGTGGGAACCACATTTGCTACATGGAATTGAATGTATCTGTGGTCTGAGAGTGACACGTCCAGCAACACTTTCCAGTTGGTAATCTCCTTGGCATATCTGTTAGATAGTGTCAAGTCAATTACGTCCTGTCGTATAGCCGTAACAAAAGTTGGCGTATTACCAACATTGTTAATGTCTAAGTCAGAAGACAGAATGTAACTAAGAAGATGGTTGCCTCTCATGTTGCACTTGACGCTGCCCCAAACTATGTTTTGAGCGTTAGCATCACAGCACATGATAAGCCCCAACTTCCGGTTTTCACAAAACTCCACCAAATCCACAACCTGTCTTGAGGGAAAAAATATATAGTCTATGTCTTTCCTCAGGTTTTGAACAATCTTTGTTTAAAATTTCATTTAAATCGGTTTATTAGTTTGGGCGGGAGATGGTAACATAGAACGACGGACAGACAGAGCTCCTTTCACACTTATTATATTAGTAAGGACTCCCGTTCCCGTAGGAATATGTGGATGAATTAAAGTTAATGTTACACAGGGATAGTGTAGCATTCTAACGGTGGAAGAATTTTTGAAATCGGTGCTGTATATAGGGAGCCGTAGGAATATGGGGATGAATTAGTTTTTATGTTACTCGGGGATAGTGTAGCATTCTAACGGTGAAAGAATTTTTGAAATCGGTGCTGTAGTGTCAAAGTTCCCGTATACGTTCCTGCTCCCGTGGGAATATAGGGAACCGTAAGAATATGGGGATGAATTAGTTTTTGTGTTACTCGGGGGTAGTGTAGCATTCTAACAGTGGAAAAATTTTTGAAATCGGTGTTGTAGTTTCTAAGTTCCCGTATACGTTCCCGTTCCCGTGGAATTTAGGGATAAATTGTAGCCTATGTGTTATTCTGATGTATAAGCTATATTATTGGAAAGTTTAAGTAAAATCCATTCAGTAGTTTTTGCGTGAAAGAGGAACAAACATACATCCACACATACAAACTTTCACGTTTATAGTATTAGTAGGAAGTAGGATTTATTTTAATTACAGGTTGTCATAATCAGAAACTTGCCGAGCTTCCAAACCTATGGTCAGACATTTCCAAGAAAAAAAAACAGAATTTCTACTCCAGTCTAGCAGGCTTCGGTGCTCTCCGTCGTTTGGTATTCTCACGGAGCACAGTTTATTGTATACTCTCATGATGAGAATGGGCACTAGCACATCGGACTTATGTAGAGGATGCCATGACAAAGGGGAAGAGGAGAGATCAATCCCCTTCTTCTGTGAGCGCCCGAGCTTGGCACACACTAAGAAAAAGGGTCTCGAAGAATACGTCTTTGACGGACTGGATGACATCTCTGTCTTTGCACTGCTCCAAACAATTGAGTGAGGTTTCTCAAAATAAATAACACAGTCATCACCAATAATCACTCTCTTCCCCCTCACTTTCTACACTCTTCTGCCTTCGAATTTCAAGTACGGTGTGGCCGCTTGCGTTTGAGTCTTTGAATTCTCAGAGACTTCTAAAAGCTTTTAAAAAGGGCAACCATCCGCTGTAGACACGGACAACAACATCAGTGCGGAGATCAAACGAAGAATAACTCTTGACAACCGTTGCTTCTTTGGGTTAAGAAGGCAATTGAGAAACAAAAACCTCTCCAGAAAAACCAAGGTAACCCTGTATAAGACCCTGATCATCCCAGTCCTGCTTTACGGCGCGGAAGCATGGACTTTATCGAAAGTGGATGAGGAAACCCTTGGTCGCTTCGAAAGAAAAATTCTCCTAATGATCTTTGGTCCCGTCCCGTATGCGATGACAATGTGTGGAGAAGAAGATACAACAACGAGCTGTACCGCTACATGGGCATAGCCAGAAGAGTACGCATCGCGAGGCTAAAATGGTTGGGCTATGTAGAGCGGATGGACCCAAACGCTCCGGCTCGACGGGTTATCGAAAGCACATTGCAGAGAAATCGCCGAAGGGAAAGACCTCGTCTTAGGTGGCGCAATCGAGTGGAAGAAGACCTCAACCGACTTAAGCCTTGCGCAAACCAATGCGGTGAGGTCGTACGATGCGATTGCGATAAGTCAAATCCCTATGCATTAAGTCAAACGTTTATGGACGTCCGAAATCGAAGTCGTTATAGAAGGATGTTAGTCGAGGCACAGGTTCACCCCGAACTGTAATGCCCACCTAAGTAAGTAAGTAAAACAAACTGAAAAAGTATAAAAAAAAGAAAAAATAGAAAAAACAATAAAAGTCACACTCTATTTTTAAGCGAATCGATCTGCATTCTATTGTTGGCAAGCGACGCACGTTCAAGTAAGGCCTTGCGCAAACCAACGCGGTGAGTGCGTGCGATGCGATTGCGTTAAGTCAAACCTATATAAAGTTCCATGTAACCTTATATAGGTTTGACTAAACGCAATCGCATCGCACGCACTTACGGCGTTGGTTTGCGCAAGGCTTAATTCTTCACTTTTGACCTTGCGTCCTGAGGCCTGAGGGTTTTATTATGTATTCAACTATTTGGATTTAATTTAGGTTCGTTCGTTGAACTTTCCCCAGGGTTGACCCAGGTTTTCTTGACAACCCTTTGAGTTGTAAAAAAAAAACCTGGGTTTTCCTGTCCTCAAAAAACGCTCATTGAAGCACATTACAATGAAATAATCCTATGTATTAGCAGTCAGTGATTTTAATTATTTTTTTTATTATTAGCCATGTTTTTTGCACACGAATATAAGCCAGGTGAAAAAAAAAACCCTTGTCAAAAATTTTGCTTCTGTTCTTTGTCTGCAATTTTTAAATTGTAATAACTATTTGTTCACTGCGCTTGAAAGGTTGTTTTATATTTGTTTTGTCAAACGAATGAACATTTAATTAATTACTGACACTTCCAAAAATTCATCTACAGCAACATTGGAAACACTTGCGGTAAATGTATTCTCTTAAGAAATAAGCAGGAATGTATATCCACGCTATCCGCTTACTTTGTCGCTTGAAAGGTTGTTTTATATTTGTTTTGTCAAACGGATGAACATTTAATTAATTACTGACACTTCCAAAAATTCATCTACAGCAACATTGGAAACACTTGCGGTAAATGTATTCTCTTAAGAAATAAGCAGGAATGTATATCCACGCTATCCGCTTACTTTGTCGCTTGAAAGGTTGTTTTATATTTGTTTTGTCAAACGGATGAACATTTAATTAATTACTGACACTTCCAAAAATTCATCCACAGCAACATTGGAAACACTTGCGGTAAATGTATTCTCTTAAGAAATAAGCAGGAATGTATATCCACGCTATCCGCTTACTTTGTCGCTTGAAAGGTTGTTTTATATTTGTTTTGTCAAACGGATGAACATTTAATTAATTACTGACACTTCCAAAAATTCATCTACAGCAACATTGGAAACACTTGCGGTAAATGTATTCTCTTAAGAAATAAGCAGGAATGTATATCCACGCTATCCGCTTACTTTGTTGATGTTTTTAGATGCAAGTATTTGAAAAAGCGTATATCCGCGTGAAAAAAAAAGCTTTTGACTTATATATTCTGTTTAACTCTTAAATCTTGGCCTCCTCATGTTTTAAATCTATCACAGCTGTTACAGCAGCCTTTGAATATCGCAAGTGGAGACCATTATAGCATGCTTTTATTGCAGGGTATCTATCGCAGCTATTAAAGCAGAGGGCACTGTCATCTGCTTGTATTTTTCCATTATTTTGTTAGTGCCTGTCCAGACGGGTTATTTCAATAACGTTATGCTGTTAACGCTAGGTGTCTACACGTTGTTATAATTCCTCGCACAAGTTCTCCATTTTGTGTTGGAAAGTGTATTAAAAAAAGCATAACGTTATGAGTATAACCCGTCTGGACACGCCAAGTGTACTGCTTAGGCAGATAAATCTGATTTCGTTTTGCGCATCCAACCTCTTTCTTCCTCACCCCTTTTGCCCAGAAACGACCGATATAACGTTATTGGAATAACACGTGTGGACAGGGACTTACTTTGTTACTTCGTTGTTGTGTTTAGTATAAAAAAGTATGCTACAAAATGCCCACAACACAAAATTTAACATTTTTGCATGAAATTGCTAACCCTGTGTGAATGCGCTATCCATTTTCCCTGTTTAAAAACTGCCTCTGTCGTATCTGCATAAAGAATGAGACAAAGGAAATAGAAGTTGTAGTCAGAAGAAATAAACATTTCCCCTATTATTATCGTTCCTTGATGACTTTGATATTGATTTACTTGTTTTTTGAACACATCTCTTAGAACTGTCAATTTATGTCATGTTCTACTCGTGAACGCAGAATCAAACCTGTCAACTTGACAGAATAGAATTTTTTGTAGTTGCTCCAAAACATTTCCATCATCAATACATCCATCCTCTGCTCGTCTGCTGAAACTTCGATTGGTAGGTACTTTATTGCAAATGCCATCGTCTAGTGAATTGATTTAATCAAAATATAATTTTTAATTAAATAGAATCTCTATTCTAAAATGAATATTGACGACATCGTCTATCTCGCTTGCCTGCTTTCATGCATTGCGTGTGGTTATTTTTTACGAAAAATTGATGATGATTCCCAAAGAAAACTTTTGGGTACCGCTTTCGGTGTGCTGATTATTTTTATTGTCTCTGGAGTTCATATCCTTCACTGTTTTATATCATTTGGCTTGTGTGCTTTGGCTATTCAATTTGCTCATCCGAGGTAAGTGTGTGTATTCCTAGGTCATAACCTCTGTGCCAGATTCATTGCATTTCTATCTATTTCTAGCAAATGCCATCTCATAAGCTTTGCAATTATGTTTGTGTACTTAGCGTTCTTTAGAACAGTTTCGTACTTTGGACTTCCATCAGCTCCTGGTCATACGAATATGATTCAAATGATTTTAACACTAAAGGTGGGATACACATCTTTATGATTATTTAATTTGAGTTTATAAAGGTTTTTTTTATAAATTCTAGGTGTCCGGAATTGCTTTTGAGAAGCATGCAGCCTATAAAAAAATCGAGCAGAGGAAGAAGGAAATTGCCGAAAGAAGTCAACCATCGACAAGTGAAAAGAAAGACTTGGGACCTTTGGTGGAATTGACTGATTATGAAATGGAACTTCTTAACATAGACACTGTTGAAGTTTTTCATTATTGTTTTAATTATATCGGCGTTCTTACAGGTAATTCGATTCTTTGCTTTAGAGCTATGATTTAATCAATAAACAAAGTCTAACAAGATTATTTATATCAGTTCGTCTGGCCCCGGCAATACAATTTTATTCAATAGCGTTGACCTCGAATGATAAATATGCCAGTCAGTCTTTGTTTACATTTCATTATCATCAGTTCAACCGCCTGATTTTAGATTGTTTTTTATTTAATGACAATAATAATAATAAGTCAGTCGCGGATAACAACTGTAAAGCCGACTTATAGTAAACATTTCATTAAAATGAACACCTGGTTTGTTCAAGTGTTGGTTTATGAGCTGCTTTCTTCTCCAATTGAATTCACTTCAAAACGAAATTTACAATCATTCGTGCAGATGATTGTTGCTAGGTAAATTGATAGAATCAGTCTCGAAATTGTTCATTATATCTTGATGTGTGCTTTAACTGATTTTATTTTTAGTCCTACTCTTACTATTCCGCATAAATTGCATAGCGGTGATTGACTATTATGTAAAAGAGATTGATTTATACTTTTTTTTTGCTTATTTGTGACGTATTGTAAGATATGAAAGCCGACCTATAACATCTCGAAAAAAAATGTGTTTGATAAAGTTTCGGTGTCGTTGTTGCGAAAGGACGAATATCTGCTGTCAACGTCTTTTACCTCAGAGTGTCTTATTATAAGACTCCATCATATATTTTTATCATGGGACACTGGTCTCTCAAATACCTTAAGATTCAAAAAAATTGCGTTTATACAGACTTGAGTTTGTCGTCTATCTACATTATGTACATCTGATAAATTAATCAAAAACTGTGAAACTCTTCTGGAACTCCCACCATACAATTTTTGTCTTTTCTAAAGTTCTTTCTGTCTTTTGTGATCTTCAAAACATAAATCTTTTTGTGTGAATGTATCACAATCCACATCTTGTGTGACAAACTACCAAATTCATTTATTGACAAGACATTATTTACTAGATTTTGATTGAAAATGAGAGGGGTTTTTGGGAACCGTGGCGTCGTCGGGCCACATTACGTTCTGTTAGAAAAGACAGAGGTCATCTTCATGAGCAAATAATTAGATGAACTTTTGAAATAATGTGTCATTGATGTTTGCTAGCGTAATGTTGCTAAGAAATTGTTATTATACTTAAGCTTGTTAGGGATATATAAATAGCGTTAGGAAAAGGGTTTAGCAAAATGTGAGGTAGGTACCACGGTAATTAGAATAGTGGGTGAAGAGCGAGTGCGAAGGTAAGACTGTTTAGATGTTTATTGATTATGATTAGGGTGCATGGTGCAATTAACTTTACGAAAGTCAAAGGAATATAAAACTGAGAGGGATGCAGACTGTTTATTAGACTCTTGAAAATGAGTGATAGAAATGAGGAGGAGGTTGATAGTAAAAGCGGATAAAGTGGTACTGAACTGTTTATGGAATTTGTTGTAAAAATAAGATCTAGTTGTCTACTCATGTAATTTGAAATCCCACTAACTTGAAAAAGTGATGCCCGTCGCGTAATGATTAGCATTTCAATCTTTTACTCGGAAGTTTTGAGATTCGAATTCCAACGGAAACAAAAAAAATTTTTCACGGGTATAATAACCTTTTGCGAATAATTGGCATTAGTAAATATACAAGCTCATCGTTCTGTTGCGCCACCTTCTTTCTGTATGTATTTGACTTGGAAAAGGTATGTCTCTGCTTGGCGCTAAACGAAGTAACATTTTTTGGCAGAAGGATGGTTGTCTGTTGAATTCCATCATCAAAGAGTTCACAAAATTCGGTAAATTGATCAATCTTATTGATTGCAAGTTCATAAAATTGAAATGGTTGTGATGGATTTATATTTAAACAAAAAACGTAAAGAGTAAACATAACCAAGAGTTGGGGACGATTATAGTTAGTAAAACGAAACGAGACAAATAAATAATTAACACTGAAAGAAGATAGGGACAAACTCTGGTTGCTTTTGCTGTGGATCAGGTTAGTTTCAGTGAAAGCTTAGATTTCAAATGGTTAGGCATGGGATTGTTGCATTAAAGCTTGAGTCTGTGAGCGCAGGCCTCTTACATTCTGGTAATAAAATGCTAAATGGAGGTTTGAAGAGGCAATGTTGTTAACAAAAATTTCATGGTCACTGTTAGTGCGTGGAATGTGAGGTATTCCCTTTGAGCGAAAATATTTTAAAAGCATCTTAACCGTTTGCGAACCAGTGAGTAGACTTTCCTGTTGAATAGAGACCATAACACTGGTCTTTGTTTTATATCCATAGCATGTCTTGAAAACTTCAAACGCATTCAAAACTGAATACATAATGCCCAATGTGGAATGCTCTTGAGCTCATGTTGTTTATGTTTTCCAATGAATTTATTTTAATGGCCAATATGTATGATAATGACACTAACTTTATTCCTTTATTTAAGGTCCCTATTACCGTTTCCGCACATATCGAGACTATTTCGATATGCCATTCAAAAAGTACGCTGATGGCATAGAAGACAGCCTTTACAAACTCAAACTCGTTGCCATGCTCGCCGCTATTTATCTGATTACCAACTCTATCTGGCCTTTGGAGGTAAGAGTTATATTAAAAAATCCAATACAAAATTTCCAATCTGTCATCCCACTTTCAGTATTGCATAAGCGACGAATTCCAAGAGCGTAGCTTTCTATATCGTATCTTATACGTTTGGCCAAACTTCCTCATCTTCCGTATGCGTATTTACATTGGATTGGTACTCAGCGAATGTATATGTACTGCATCCGGATTTGGAGCATACCCCGTGGAAGCTGAAGCTATCGAAGGGGAGGGTCCTAAGAAACCATACTCACACTTGAAAAGAGATGCCGAACAGAAAACTTACAGCTTTATTACGATTAGGAATCTCCGTGTCTACGAAACTGAGACTTGTCCAACCATGCGCGAAGCAATGAAAAATTGGAATGTTACCATACAATATTGGCTTGCAATGAATGTTTATAAGATGTTCCCCAGCAAGAAATACAGGCAAGAAATTGTCAAATGAATTTATTATAAACACTAACTTTTAAATCCTTTTTTTTAGAAACGTTGTGACCCTTTTAACTTCTTGTTTCTGGCATGGATTTATGCCTGGTCATTACATGTGTATTATGGGTGCAGTGTTCTATGTCCCAGTCGAAGATATGTACATGAAACTATTCCATAAGAATGCTACTGGTACCAAGCTGAAGGTGGTCAATACTATGTTTTGTATTTCCAAATTATATGCTCTGGGTTACTTGGGTACGGCATTCCAGTTGTTGACAATTGACAGAATATGGAAATACTATTCGTCAGTATATTGCTTTGGTTATCTTGCTTGGGTAGCTTTAATGGTGACTGCTGTTTTCTTGACCAACCAACACAAAAGTGAGGAAAAAATAAAACGAAGAGCAGAAGAGAAAAAAGGATCTGATAGTACGGGAGAGCTAAGTTCAAGTCAAAAGGAAAAAGCTCAATAAACTGAAGCAGCCTCCTATACATAGTCTAAGCTTGTGGAAACTATAATTATTTTTATAAATCGTATAATAAGATGTAAAGCTTGATTACTGTATTGCATTTTTCCAATAATAGTTCGAGTGGCAATTTAAAATAAAAAAATATAAATGGGTGAAATATAGTATCATGCTAATATTTTATGAGTCTATGAAATGATATTTTGAAAAAATATAAATCCTGCAATTTTGTAAAAAGTTTTAAGTTTATAAAGGAGTTTTTACGTTCCTTATGTTATGCACCGATTATATTAACATTCTCGAAAGTGTCATTGTTTATTATATGTTTAATTAATTTGTGTTAACCATTAGTTCCAAATATGTATTGGCTTTTTATATTTAAATTACTTGAAAATAAATTCGAATTTATGTATTGTAAGTGGTAGTTTGCTTTAAAACGAACGTCGTTAAGTGAATCACAGTGGAACATTTTCATTTGTTAGAACATTAAATTATTATGATTATTTTGAAGATTTGTGAGTCGGTTCTTTCGGTTTTTTTGATTCTGAATCGGAATATAACAAAATTTACTCTAAGCTTTTCCCAAAAATTTCAAGAGTTTGCCTCATTTTTCGGGTGATATATTTTACTTGTCTTTACTTTTTTCATCTTTGTTATTTCGTGAACACTCCACTCTATTTTCTAATTCTAATTCATACTCAAATGAACTCAAATGTTTGTGCCACACGTCTGGGCGTTAAATTTCAAATTTGATCCCATTGCTAAATTTAAACGTTTGCATTGAGGTAGGCAAAATTTCAGCTATTTGTTGTGTCGATTGAAATGTTTGTTCATTGTTCTTCTAGTTACGTTTGAGGGGCAGATGTTGGTATCCAAGCGTTTATATTTTGATTATTGAAGAAAAATTGACCCTTGATAAGGCAAAAATGTTGTAAAAAATTTATGAAAGGAAAAGATTTTGATTTTTTATTTAAAAATTTGGCTTTTGAGACTAAATTAACTTGAACTAAAATGTTCATTAAAGAACAATGTATTAACCTTTAAAAGCACTATAGTATCCCTCAGTTAATGGCTTGGTTGACTTAAAAACTTTTTTAAAAATTAAGTAAATTTTTTATAAAATTGCCCTTCCTGCCTAAACGATGGAAGATACACTCCCCCCTCCTCTATACGACCTTTTCTTTTTTTAACCAATTTCCAACCAATCTGTTCTGTGCTTTTGTCGCATCTTATACAAAACCCCTGTGTAGAGCATAGACGTATTAGTTACAACATTATATAACTGAAGAACGACTGGATAGATTTTGAAGATCTATGATTTGTTGGAAAAATTTAAAATCAGGATATGAAATGAACACGCAATGACGCCCAAACGTGCATTGGAAGCAAATGAAAGATTTGCACAACAACTCGACATTTTTTGGAAACGCAATGACGATTTCAGCCAAAAAGTGCCAGTTATTCCCAGATCAACTTCTGCCGATGAAATAAACTTTTGCCTCAAATTATCTAATCTGCAGCGCTATTATATACTTCAACTTGCACTAAAAGTAAGAATGTCGTCGCTAAATGATCAATCAGGTCAAGATTTTTGAAAGCAATTGTTATCGGTAACTGCCCTTTTTCTGTCGATGAATAGAGTGGTTTGATTTCATTTCCTCATCCTCATTATTATCCTCAAAAATAACAAACGGTTGAGCAGTTTTAGTGGCTTAAATTAATTATAACTCATTCAAATCCTTTGACTGTGTAACAAACGAAAATGAATCCACTAAACTCGGTAATCATTATGCTTCGAAATATAAACCATTCAAAACTTTGAAATGCAATGCTAATATTAAAATTGATGATTTTGTGATTCACGTGACGATTTTCAAAGGAAAAATTGAAAGTGAAGAAGTTCTCATTTTGATGATATTTACTGATATGCTCTTTGAGTTTAAACGAACTCAATTTTCTTATCGGTCTTGCATTCGCCATGACCATTGAAAAATCAAAACGCAAATCTCTGACCATTCGCATGGTCAATTGTACGTGACATGTTCACTTGTCGGCACACCATCCGATTAATTTCTTCTTCCGCCTGATTACAGAACAATAAACATAGCGTGTATAAAAAAGTTCTTCAGCTAAAATATCGACCTTAAGGTAACGCATTCAGAAAAATGCATTCCATTGAATTCTGACTTTGACAGCATTGTTTCATGGGGTCTTATGAACCGAGTAGAATTCAATGCTTCGAAAACTCAATGCTGTCTCTTGTCGTTGAAGCTTAACATTCCTCCATCAGTGAATGGTACCTGCATCCAAAAAACCGAAAAGCTGTCACTACTTGGTATGAGTGTAAACGATGATCTTCGTTGGAATGACCACATATTTGAAGTCGCCAAAAATGCTGCTCAATCCTTAGGCTTCTTGAGACGATGCAGGAAGTTCTACACCCCTTCTGATGGCTACAAGTGATGGTTCAATCGTAGAATCGATTGATTCTTTTGAACATCGTCGAAACGTTACCTGTCTCTCTCTCTCTCTCTCTCTCTCTCTCTCTTTTATCGATTTTTTCACAAACAGTGCTCTAGTAAAATAGCCAGCTGCATTCCTCCCCTAGAACAATTTAGCCGCAACACCCGCCTCGCTAGGAATGCTCATCAGTTTTACCTTGAGCCCAACTTCGGGCGTACAGTCAAGCATAGAGATTCTCTACCTGAAACTGTTTTTCCTTTACATTACGATTCACAAAAATTCAAAAGCAACGTGCATCGGTGTCTCCTTTCAAATCCTCTCCTATTTTCCTAAATGCTCGCACTATGTTCTATAACATTATAAGGGTAGTCATAACCCCTTGATGTGTGCGCTAATTATAAAAAAAAAAAATTATGATGTCAGGAATGGAGGGGACCTACAATTTTTTGTAGATTCTGAGCGGCTAATCGAGGAAGAGCTAACTATCGGAAGACTTAGCGAAAGAAGACACCACCGAAAAACATTTTTTGTTTTCTGTTGAAGAAGTTTTCCTTGTACCAATTCGCATAATTACTTTTATTATTTATTTATTATTTATTATTCTAAATAATTTACAAATAAATTAATAAATTATTTGTATTGAAGACTTTGGGGTATAATTACTTTTATTTTTTCTTCCTAAACTGGCAGACTTGAAACAACTAAATATAACTCGAGCTAAATATAAAGGCTTTGATCGCCTTTTAAGAAGCTAACCATAAGTTTGAATTTAAGTAAATCTTGTTAATAGCGCAATGTTACAGAATTTAAAGAAAAAAATTAAATGTTATTGGACGTTTAGTTCGAATGTCTCATTTGACAGAATTTAAATGGCTATCGACAAGAGAACCAATAGAAGTTCTCAGATCAGTCGATTCAATCGAGTGCATGGTTCACTATGGCGTATGAGTAACTTTTCAAAACTTTTCAGCAAAAGAAAATATAAGAACTGTTAGGATTTTTGTAATATCACACAAATAGGTAGTATTCGTATTCCCACATTGAAATACAATTAATTTTTGTTTATTCAAGTTAAGCATTTTCTCTGCTCTTCGTTGATCTTGCCATTATTTCGAAAATTATTTTACTTAAATGCAAGTTGTGGCATCTGGAGCTACTACATTTTACTAATGGTGTTTTTCTTAAACAACTATTGCGATAACTAATAATTAATCAATTCAATTACTATCACATTACTTTCCCCCTCGACTGTAGTTCAAAGCTTAATTTTTGGACCAAAAAATGTGATAACACTTCCAGAGTAGCTCTCGATTTCCATCCGACACCTACAGTCCTACACTCTGTTAATCGAAATCTTCAACAAACAAATGTAAATGTTTAATCTTTTCATCTCGCACGCACAGTGGTAATTGCCTAGCTTATTTTTATATTTACACCCTCTAGTCGAAAAACTATAAATAAAAATCAAGTTCAAATTATTATTTAAACAAAAGAAACTTCTATCTAATTGTTTCTTCACAATAATAAAGATAAGCAGAATAGACTGACAACAACCTTCCGAATACCAAAAACTATTTTTTTTTTATTAATTTAAAACTGAAATAAATCATTCTTATTTATTTTAACGTGTCTTAATGTTTTTGGGAACACACAAATATTGGTTTTGTCGCTTACGATATTTGTTTTAACGTAAGCCAGAGCTACTAGTGTCACCAAAAATTATACGGCGCCAAAAGAAACCAGATTAAAAGTGCAAAGCTTTTGATTGTTTAACAACAAACATTCGAGCCAGAGACAACGGAGCTTTTAATGTATTTAAGACACGATCAATGATCTTTGGATTAAAAAAAAAAAGAGACAGACAGACAGAGCACCATGCCAAAGTGTATCCCATCCCAGATTTGTTGCTGGTAAAGTGTCAGTCTTGGCTCAGACGTCGCGCTCGCGATAACTGTTCTTCTTTGTAGTCTTCGTCTTATGTGTCCGTTTGAGTGAATTGTTATCAAAAAGACGAGATTCATATTTTCTTGGAAAAAAAATTTAGAATTGATCAACCCACCGCAGTGCCGCCGGTCGTGCAAGAGTAGCCGCCTATTCATTTAAGCAGGCAATAAAAAAAATGTATCGGCAGAATGACTAATCCGACACTCTTTCGAAGATAAAGCTTGTGTCTTTCGGTCTCTATCGTGTTTTGTGCGTTATTTGTTTACAATTTCAATTTCAATTAAGTTTATAGCGCATATTTTGACTAACTGTAATTGAGCAAGATTTCTCTAAAAACGAAAAGTGAAATAATAAAACAGATGCAACGAATTAGATCTGATTAATATAAATCGGAATATCTGTGAAACGTTATTTTTTGTTTATATAGAAAAAAATATAATCTGTTCAAAACTATGCCCAGAAAAAGGATTCAAATTTGAATAAATATCATTCTACCACTCTGTCCCTCATCTCAATGAAAAAAATTATGAATTTAATTAACGAACAATCAGTGGCAACAAGTACTAGTACGGGCGAGGAATTATCTACAGCTCAAGTTTGTCAAGCGAGAGCATCTTTAGAAGACTTGGCATCGAACATTACAACAACAATAACAAAGACAGTTGAATTTCGTGATATGAAGACAACGTTGTTGTCGTCGTCTTTTCCTTTAGCATCGCCGTCTACGTCGTCGTCGTCGTCGTTGTCGTCTTCCCTGCCAGCGTTGACATTCTCAACTTTAGTTCGTTCATCACCAGCGATTGAATCAATTAATAGACAAATTGAGAAAATTTCCAATACAATAAGTTTTTGTGATGCTACCGATCAAATCAATTTAATAAGAAAAATGCCAACAACAACAAATACACTCGAAAAGGCATCAGCTGCTGGCAAGGAACTTGCCTCGGCACTGCCAGTGGCAACACTTCCATCAACAACAACAAAAATTGTCAATATCGATAATTTTAGTGACGTCAGTGATTGTATAAAGAATAAAAATGGCGACATTAAAGTTGATAAAACTAATACAACAAAAACAACAGAGAAGGAACGAAAAATTGGCTGTGCGCATTATAAACGGCGTGCAATGTTTGTGGTATGTATTTGTGTGTTTGTAGAGTATCTACCTCTACCAAGAACACATAAGGCTTCAAGATTTATTGGTTCAGTTAATTAAAAATTTATTTACAATTTACGCGCACTTTTAAGTATGCTTTCACTTTTGTTAAGACAAACGTACGCAGCAGTAGGTAGGAGGCAGGTAGGAGTCAGGTAGGAGAACCTAACTTAATTTTTTTAAGACCGCAAGTTTTGGATTGATGTGACCTTTAAGCTTAGGTTTGCATACATACAAACAAGGCAAGTCTTCTTTTAATGATAAAACTGGAATTCAACTCGCTTGTGTTAAAGTGGTTAATTTATTAGAATTAATTCATATTTAAATGATTGATGAATAGAATCTGTTCTCACCTAGTACCATCCGCCTTATATAATGTACAGTGCACATCTTTAGGGTTATTTCATTCATTAAAGTGGAGATTTGAGTGAATTGTTGCCTAACAAATCATAAATTGAGTAGGTAAATAAATTTAATTGAAAAGAAAAAGAAAATATTTACTTACAGTTTGTTAATAAACGAAATTCGAAGGGACTAGGGAGTAGGCAAATTCCGAATGCAAATATTTGCTAAGCAAATGCAAAAACGCTTAGAAATGTGCACAGAACAGACTTTTGACAAATCGATTTACATTTGCGCAGAAAAAATATCGACTTTGTTTGGCAGGGATATTTATATGCAATGGATGCTAGGTGTAATAAAAAAAAAAAGAAAAAAAGGCTAAATGCCTGATATTTTTGTTTGGTTGAAAAAGGAATAGAAATATCTTTTTTAAATTTCTAAAAAAAATGTTATTGCTTGCAGCTGTCTAAAGTGGCAGTCTTTTTCGAACTTCATAGGTACTCAACGCATTAAAGAAATGATATTCGCTACTGTAGATCTGGAAAGACCACTCCTATAAAGTGCTTAGCGACGATGAAGACACAGATTCCACTATTAGGCAGAATACCTCATTCAAATTGGACGATAATCAAGAATGCCATCCTCCCGAACTAGAAGAAGTTAGGCTTGCCACATACAAGCTTAAGGTGAACAAAACTGAACTTGCAGCTGGTTTCAAAGCTGGGTTTTCAAGGCAGCTGGAGACCAGTATGATCGAAAGAAAGTATGCACGATAAATGGAACCTCAGTATCAGATCTTAAAAAAGGAGGTTTTCAAAATTGTGCCAATTAGGTAAAGAGAAGTAATTTTTCTCAACGTCACGTTATAAGATCTTGTCTGTTGCAACTGCAATATGTAAACGTATGAAACAACACGTCAACAATTTGTTAGGTCATTATCAACGTGGTCTTAGACCTGGAAAGCCCACAATTGACCAAGTTTTCACATTACAGCAGATCTGGGAGAAAACCCGAGAATACAGTATCGATAAACACCAACTTTTTATTGATTTCCAAGCCGCGTATGGCAGTTTTTACAGAGAGGAGCTGTACAAAGTCATGTATGGTTTTGGCTTCCCTGGAAAACTCGTACCACTATGCAGAATGACTGAAGAATTTCCGCTGCTCCGTCAAGTTGAGTATAGATTTCGGAAAAAAACATTCGACAAGGAGACACACTGTCATGCGATTTTTTTCAACATCTTACTTGAAAAGATTGCACAAAACTCCAACGTCAACACAAGAGGAATAATCTTTCAAAAGTCGGACTTTACTGTATAACAAATATTGTTATACAGTAAAGTCCGTTTCTCAACTTTGACCTGTGGTAAATTCGATTTCTCTGTCGATACTGACGATAGAGATCTAATTTTAGACCTAATTTTTTTGTAGAAATAATAATCTTTATAACTGTACCTATTTAAGTTGGGCTCTTATAGGCTTAGGGGTACTAGATTTTAAATTTTAAATGGTGTTAAAATTTTCTTCATTCAGCCTGTTAAACATAGAGCTTCCTTATATTTTACAGATGAACAAAACAATAATAAAAAAAACTCATTAATAAGTAAACTCAAAAGCATACATATACATTTTACGATATTTGGAAAAATCTAAAACAGGTAAAAAATCTAGTTTTGGGTTTTTCACGGACTTTTATTGCAACAGCTTGGAATGAGAGTAGTTTTCCCAGAATTGATTGTCTTAAGGTTATTTTAATGACTGTGCACTAACGAAAAGGGTAAAAAGTGTATTTGACCTGCCACCAAAATCCTAATTAACTTACATCTTCTCAGGTAGATTTGAGTTTGGGGTATGAATGTTCAATGCGTAGATAAGTTGTATAAAAGAATAGGGAAACAAATTTGTTCATCAGTTTATCAAAATAAGTCACGATTGCAGTTCGATCAGAGAGCTTTTTGAAATGCCTTCATTTACAAAAGAAGAATACGCAGATATTTTATTCGTATATGGGTATTGTAATGGAAATCCAATAAGAGCACAACGAAGATACCAGGAGCTTTATCCTAACAGACAACTTCCTTCTCAAGATGTTTTTGTAAATACCTTTCGAAGGCTTAAAGAAACTGGATCAGTATTTCCGAAGGATCACTACAAGTAAGATAAGAGTTATCGAGAGCAAAAATCCACAATGGAATCCAAAAACGGGCTCTGGCATGCATTCAAAACGAAGGAGAGGGCACTTTGAGCACTTGTTATAATTGTATTTGTATTAAATACATAAAAAATTACTAAAAGTACCCATATTATTGTTTTATTCATACAAACCTCAGGGCTAAAAATCTTCTTTTTTTTAAATTTTACCCATTTTGTATTTTTTTTTTTGAAGTATCTTAAAATGTATGGGTTTTTGGGTGCACTTATTTATGATTTTTTTTATTATTGTTTTGTTCATCTGTAAAAAATAAAGAAACTATGTTTAACAGGCATTTTGTGAAAAAAATGACCTCAAAGACAAAACTTTGCTGGGTGAAGAAAATTTGTACACCATTTAAAATTGGAAATCTGGCAACCTTTAGCCTATACGAGCCCATTTTAAATACAGTTTTAAAGATTATTATTTGTTCAAAAAATCAAGACTAAAATTAGGTCTCTACAATCAGTATTGACAGAGAAAGCGAATTTAACACAGGTCAGGGTACACCAAAGTTAGCTTTTTGTAAATTGTCAAAAAGTGATGTCAAAGTTCAGAAACGGACTTTACTGTATAACAATTTTTTTCTTAGAATATGACCAAAAAATATATCGCAAAGTATGTAACACGAATTACGGGACACCCTGTATACGTAACATTGAAAAAGTAAGCGCGATGTCATAGATACTTTTGTGAGCACAAATGAGTCAATGGTTAAGGAGGGCAAAATGAATCAAACAAGGAAATCAATCAATTGGACAAAATGTCAACATAGACAGACATAACTTCGAGGTAGTACAACAAGTGCAGTGACCCAAAATTTTATATTTTTAAAGAGACTCATTCTCTATCAAAACTGAAAAATTCTTTATTCGATTGTTTAAAAAATCATCGAAGCCTTAAACGGGTTTTTAGCTATTAACTGAGGATATGATGTACTCAATCATAACTACAATCTCTACTATGTCACTTCAAAAGTAAATACATATATATGTACATAATTGAGAGTTTTTCATTTCAAGTGTAATTAATTTGGTAATATCAAAACTTGAACAAGCCTTGTAAGCCAATTTTAAGGTATACCTACAGCAAAGATGTTCAAATGTTACTTATCGAAAAAATACTTTTAGCTTGTGCCAAAATGAGTAAACAAACCAAACATTAAAGTATGGTTGAAAAAAACAATGCGGGTAACCTACTTGTTTAATTGTTTCATTGTTTCTTGTTGCCAACAGCAAATGTTTGGTTTGGTTATCGGGGGTGGAGCAACTGTGACGTAATGATTTTGGGCCCAAGACTCACACGTGTGTGAAAAACTATTCATTCAGATGAACTACGTGGCCGATTATTTTAAACAAACACTCAATATCAGTTTAGTGTGCTTGGAGTTTTCTATGGTTTTCATGGTTACCAAACAAAACTGCCGCAGTTTCAAACTGAGTCTTCTTTTGTTTTTAATTAAAAGTAAAATGGTAAACAAGATTTTATGCTTCCACCTGAAGTCAAAGTTTCATTCCAGGATCGTTCTAGTTTACCAAGTAATGTTTTCACTTGAAAAAAGAAGTTTTGAAATGTTGTTTTTGTCTTTTATGTTTATAAAATGTTACAATGCTGGAATAAAAATATTTAAATAACTCGATTGAGGTTTGTAATACCCAACCCAATACGACCTACCCCGTAGGTGCATATTAACACTTCCAAGATTGTCAGACATCGGATAGTAAAATACTTGTAATATTAGTTAATTATGACAAGTGTAAGAAATTTCTGCAACATAAAGGTAAAAGCTTGATAGATCTCCTACAAGTGTGATGGATATAATCCTACGATTAGCTCTTGGCTCGTAGACTTGTAGCTTTGTGTTACAGGTCTCACAAAGGCATTCATTTTGTATCAAATGTGAGGAGAAAAGCGCCCCAATTAATTTTAGGTACGGGCCCCTAAAGGTCTAGATAAGGCTTATCAGTAATAACCCAAGTAGTAGACGGTATGTGTACATATGTATGTATATTTTATAATTGTAGTTGTGTTTTCAAAACATAATGGTATTAAACTCAATTACGAAATTGCTTGGGAACTTAAAGTTTACTCTGGAGGCTGGGTTGGGGGCTTATTTAGAGCGGTTGAATATGTTCCATTTTTTATTAATTATGTGACAGCTGTCTTCCGACCTTCAGCCACATTTTGACTTCACATACACTTATTCCAATACCTTTCATTTATTTTAGAATGGTTCTGGTATTCCAATATAAATTGCGGAACACAAATATCTATTAGGGTGTACCTTTTTTCTCAAGGGTTTTTCATCTGCCGTCTTGATTCACTTTTTTTCTGATGACAAGAAGAAGAGAGGTGCAACAATTTTTCACCAAAAAAATAAAACATTTTTGGGAGGCAGTCTTAATTGCAGGCATCAATACTAATACTAATACAATCTCTGCACCACAAACAATCATTTCTCTGTATATTGCACATGATCGCCCTTAGATCTCTAACTCCTGATCCAAAAACTACTATATAAGTGATTTCTTAGGCACAAGAAGTTATACAAAATGGATTTTGATTAGAGCCCCCTATTGTACACCAATACACGTGTAGTTGAACTATAAGTATAGGGACACGTGTGCTTAGTATTACACTTGTAATTATTTTAGACATCTTTTTATGACGAACAAGAATAAGGAGGAGACATATGCTTCTCCTAGTGCGACATTAAATTTCTTAATTCAAAAGTCTGCAAAAACATTTCTAACGTCTGCAATTCTCTTCATTCGAAGCTCAACAGCAAAAAATAACTAGTAGTTCAAGGGAAAAGTCTATGACGCGTTGTAAAATAGAAGACAAATAAAAAGACGGTTGAGAAAACATCTAAACTTCAAATAAGCATAGACGACAAATCGTCAGACAGTATAGTTATCTTATGGTTCAAGACCAAGACTTTATCCTGCCAAGCTGATAATTGTATCTCCGATAACTTTAAGCAAACATCGAAAGTCTTGCGTTTATATTGCCTTCAGATTTCAAAAGGCAGTCGCCAAAGCAGATCTATTGACTTTTATAGAAATTAACGGGTACTTAAAAGTATGCATATGTATAAAATAAATAATACAATAGCCATGTGTAGAGCTTCTGTCTGTTATTTTCATCACATTTGATCTTGCACTTAACACTAATTATAGCTTATTGAGAAAAAATTTATTTTCAAAAATGAGTGACTGATGCGCTCGATTGAAAACTTATTTTGGTTCCATTCGTTGTGTTCAATTTAAATCTATAGCAATCAAAGTGAGAGCAATATACAAATTTATACATACTCCTACACTTACCTATTTTATTTTATTTATTTTTTTCTTCTTCTTCTTTTTTGTTCAACCCAGAAGCTCCCTTTATTTAAATTCGTGCTTCAATTTCAAGTTGTTGGCACAATCAATAATAATCACTCTGAAAATAAAAATAAATACAGAGGTTAAAATTGTGACAGTAAACTCAGAACTTTCATGCGATCCTAACAGACTACAAAAAAATAAAGCTTTTGGTAATAAAAAAAAACTACTCATACATGATATGTAAATATGGCCTAAGTGATTAACACTGCATATTCAAAATTGTTTGCCCCAATACTTTATCGCTTCATGTACACAAAGCAAGCGTGCTCGGAAATAAGAAAACTAAACAAGTTGAAGACATCGTTCCGTAAGGACTATTTACTAACTGACTGCTTCGAAAAGCGTTGAAGTCGTGATTAACTTCGCGAAAGTTAACATTTTTATGTAATGCAAGAGATTGTGCAAGCTATATATTTGCAGAGAGAGTGAACACAAACATACTCGCATACAAACATACTTGATAAATACGATCACGGAAAATCCTTATGACAACTTACGACCTCAATTTTCCTTCCTTTACTGGTCATAATCGATGTTGCTTTGAAGTTTGAATGTCTCAAGCTTAGGCGTTGATTTTGTTAAATTTTTTTCCAATGCTGATAAAGAGGTAACGCGTATCCTTACAATCGGTTTAAATGGTTCTTTTAATGTTTTATTATACCTGCAACAATGAAACAGTGATTTCCAAAAAGTGATATTTTTATTGAGCCGCGTCGTGAAAGACTTTCTGAAACGCGAAGCACACAACGTGAACGGATTTATTTACAATACCACATAAAACGCGATTTAAAAAAACTGCGCTTCACTTTCCTTGAAATTCAAAGCAGAATCATACTAAATGAAAATTTTGATTTTTAAATAAAAAAGTTTTTCTGACACCGATACAATTTTATCTAACTCAAGAAGTGAAACATTAAAACTAAGTTCTGGAGTTATAAGCTAAGCCCTTAGTTCATTCATTCATTTTACAACTCTTATACTCGGTTTCAAACTGACAGAACTTATTTTAATTTTTGATGATGAGGAAATGAGTTGATACCGATTTGTTAGTTATTTTTAGGACTAGTACCAGATCTATCGTTAGTTCTGTGTGAAGAAATTGGCCTTTACAAAATTTGTTTAGAACATTTATAATCAAACGCAATATTTTCTGTGACTTTCGTTTACTTGCAAATCAACTTTTTCCCAAAAACTGGCTGGGTCGCTTTAACTTAACCCTACCCAACACAGCATTTTTCCAATTGGAGGTAAAATAAAAAAAAACCTACAGGAGACGGAAATTTCATACGAAGAAGAATTATTCACACGCATTACCAACAAAAGAAGTAACTTTAACAATTTTTACAAGCTTCAGTTTTTTTGCATTTATTTTTTCAAACGTTGCAGTGATATACTCAAAAATATAACATTCCAATAGAAGTAACGTTAATTTGGGTTCGAGCAAATAGGCTCGTTCAAGGAATGAGGGGAATATGAAAATCTGAAAATCTTAAGCTCAGACTGCATTGCCATCTTTCAACCATGTAAATTCTACTTACATGTTATAAAAGTATTCGTTGAAATCAGCTATAAGTTTTACAATTGTGTGTTTAAAAGCAATTGCTGCGCCACCGGTGTCCAACGGTCCATAGGATTTTTAAATCATCTTTTGAACTTACTATAGTTTCTATATACAATGGTCATAGTCATGGTATATCTATGCATTCCTAGCAGGGTATATGTCTTCGAATATTCTTACAAACAGCTGTTCGCTTTACGGAACGGATGAATCGAAGCATTTTTACGTACGAATAGCTGTTCGGGATGTTTATTCGACACTTCGTAACGCAGATCGGGGAACTGCATTACAGTACTACGAAGGAATACATATATTTTTATTCACATTTTTGACAACTAAGTACAATTTTGCTTATGATTCTCCGAAACAAATTATTCGATGTTTTTTTTTATAAAATAGGAGAGGGTTTAGCAGACACTGATGCACATTGCTTTTGAATTTTTGTGAATCGTAATGCAGGGGCAAACAGAGTTCCGCATTCGGTTTGTGCACGTTCCTCACTCTTTCCAGTAACAGATACCTCGAATATAACGTGGTGTGAACCTTAGAGGAATAAAGAACAAGAGAAAACCATTAGCTTTCTTGCCCCCTAACTTCCATTTGTTTATATTGTTGCTTTTGTAACACGAAATCTATCTGTGATACACGTAGTCAGCTGGATATAAAGTTCTGTCAGTGAAATTACTTGTAAAATCAGCTCGAGGACAGATGCCGTTGTGTGTGTGTGGTTTACTGTCTTGTTGTACCTCCACTGTTGTGTGAAGTGTGAACCTTCGATGAAGTATAATTTTCAGAAAATTGTCCGAAGCGATGGATATCACGATAGGGCTGATGATGTCAATTTCCATCTGCTGTTTGAAGTTGTAAAAAATATGTAGATCATTGATCAATTTGCAAATATTCGAATCAACGTCTTCCCACTTAACGTTCGTACCAGTGTCCAGTGCCCATATACAACGTGGTAAGGGTTGATCGCTGCGTCCATTAGTTTCACTCGGGGACTAGTCAGTTTAGACAAATTATCTTTCTGTTAGTGAAACAAAAGGCTCATTCGTTGAACT
Organism: Melanostoma scalare; assembly: GCA_949752695.1. Taxonomy (NCBI): domain Eukaryota; kingdom Metazoa; phylum Arthropoda; class Insecta; order Diptera; family Syrphidae; genus Melanostoma; species Melanostoma scalare. Next base: position 55,362,561 of record OX456984.1, on the reverse strand, counting down.
TTTCCTAGGGTTTATCCAGGCTTCCTTTCCAGTCCACAGAAAATGCTAAACCTCAAAATCCATAAAATGTCATTTCAACAAAAAAAAATGCCATTTGACTGCCCTGTTCTTCCTCAACTCGCCCCAGCCAAACCTAGGGCGAGTTGACGGCAAACCCAAGGTTTTAACATTCAGGGCGAGTTAAGATTTTCCCAAAAACGATTTGTGGCGACCACAGGGTAGCCTCAGGGCTTCAACGAAACCTGCTTAAAGCTCATAAAAAATATTCCTAAAAGTAAAATTTGAGTTTCATGTATTAGTGCTTCTTGTGTTGATTCTCACTTCAAGGCGATCTTTTTGCACTAATGGTTTGAGAATGCTACTGGAATACCTATGGACATGGACATAGTAAAACATAGATAGAATCTTATGAGAACAATACGGTTGGAGAAGGAAAATTTTTCGTAACACCCGTAGCAAACCAGTTTTATTGCTTGTACATGAGAGTTCCAATTCAAACTAAAATCACTTGATACCCCCAAATATTAGAATTCTCTGACTGAATTAATACTAAAACATTTATTCGAGCATTGATAATTATCATCAAAGCTTTTAATTCCACAGGTATGGACTGGTAAACAAAATCTATTACAGTCCTGAGAAAGAAAAACTAGGTTGAAATCAATTAGATCACTTCCTTTCATTTTGAAAGCTATCAATTGACATTGATAATCAGCTATATGATAATCAGATCTTCCTCAATTTGAACTATGCCTTCTACAAAAGTGTTTTCTTTATATGTAAAAGCTATATCATCCGAAAGTGCTATGGATTGTCCATTGAAGTTTTGATCGAAGAGTGAATTTATATTAATTAAAAACAAAAGTGGACCAAGGACAGAATCTAGTGGAATTCTATTCAGTACTGTCAGAGAACTGCTCCAACCTCCGTTGATATTAACAATTTGCTTTCTATCTTTAATATGAAAACAGAACCACTTATGAAGACCGCCTCTGAAGCCAGAGTTATACAATTTATCTAGAAACTTCATCAAATGCTGTTGACATATCTATGAAATAAGTGTAGCACCTTCTGTAGATTTACCAGATTGAAAAACTGATTGTTGGAGAAAAAATTCTGACTGTTCAAAAACAAAATTATCCCACATTTCACAAGATTCTCAAACAGTTTTGGAAAAGTCGGCAGTAGAGAAATAGGTCTGTAGTTTTCCTTTTCTATATAGAGGTATAACTTCTGAACATTTTGAGGCCTGTGGAAAACATCCGTTACTTATACTGTAGTTATACAAGTAATACAGAATGTCACTTATATTAAAAGCAATTTTTCTTAGAAGAACATTCGTAACTCCATCGCTAGTACACGAACTTTTATTCTGCCCATTTTTAGCGCTTAAGCTGCGGAAGCCTTTTTTTCGATTTCTAAAATTCTTCTTTAAATCGGTATTAGACAATGCAAATATTTAAACTTTTCTAAGAAATATTCCATAATTGACATTGTCATTTGAAATATTCCAAATCATATTCCATTGAAGCGAGAAATAAGAATCTTATATGCAAAACTACCATCAGAAAAAAAATCTTGTGTTAATTTCTAAATAAAGAAAAAAGTCTTATTAGCACAACCATTCTTATATGGTAAACTGAAATAGAGTCACAAATAGTGTAAAATGACGATGCAAACAAAAACCGATTAGATTAAATGAAATTAAGAAAAAAAAACAAAATCGGTGGTAGCCATCCTTGAAAAGTGCAACTTCTATGGTTTTGCTCTGCTCAAGCTTTGGTAGATCAAGGCGAACCAGTTGACCCAAGCGAATGCAATTCACTGTAATGCCATTGAGCATCTATCGTTAAAGTTCGAAAAATGCGCCTATAACTGGATCTGTTTTTCTTTTCTTTAACTTTTTGTTGATTTTATTGCCTCTTTGATCATTCGCAGCAAAAATGTATATACGAAACGCATATGTTTGCATTATTATTTATGACTCTTGGTATATGGTATTTGTTTTAGTATGAGGATTTTTGTTTTTTTCTGTTACTGCAGAAAGAGGTGATGGTGTAGGTATTGTGGCGAATAAATGATTTTTGAGTGTAGCGGTCAATTAGTCGCTTTAGTAAATTTATGATGGAAGAGGTTATTTCTCTTTTGTGCCACCTTTATCTTGAATTCTAATCGTTTGTTTTGAACTGAAATTGCCGTATTTACGAGAATAAAAACATTTCAGAGGCCGAGTAAGTTAACACACCTCAAAGTGACACAAGACCGAAGATTTTGTCTGAACCCATTGCTTTTGTCTTAAATAGTTCAAATCTTTGGACTTTAAACAAATTACAAATATTAGCAACAGATTTTGAAAGAAAAATTGACTTAATGCTGCGAGCTGCAGTATTTTTTGTTTTGCCAGCAGCTGCTAAATACTCGTCGACTGGCAGCGACTGTAGTGAATTTGGTGTTTACACGAAGCTGATCAGCGGCTGGCAGTAGCGGCTAGTCGATTCGCCGCTGGCAAGCAGCCGTGTGTACCCCGTGCTTAAGAGAGAGAATAAGAGTAACTACTACATGATCCAGTGCCCCTGTTCTGTAATTATGTACATATACCGAAAAACCATGGAAACCGGAAAGAAGTACCTAAATTCTTAGAATTTCTTCGAGCTTCCACCGTTTGTCGCCGGGTTTTATAGTGGGGATAGTTACAGAACATGGAGCAGCTGTCAATCTAATTTAGCTCTGGAACACATAGCTGGAGGCTGGACTCAACCAAAAGCACAGTCGGCATAATCTTCGGGGTCTGCGTTAGATTCATTTAACATTTAAAATAGAGAGTAAATGAGCATGCACCACAATGTAATGGATATAGAACTCCACCATTTACAAGCCCTCATTCGGTCCTGTTGTGACATATTATTCACGTTCCGCTTCAACGATTACTGTTCTATTCACTAGCATTGCTTCAATCCACAATACTTATCAGTCACGTTTAGTATAGTGTTCCACTTGTTTTCAAAGTTAGCATTGTCAAACACAACCTGTAAGTCGGTGAAAGTATCCACCGCAAAATCTTCCCTGTTAAGTGTTAAGCGTATACTCAATCCTGCTAACAAGGTTTTGAACTGGGGTCTCATAAGACTTTCCACATTGGTAAGCATGCTGCATCTGATCATGTTTGAAGCTTTTACTTATGAAAACCGCCACATTCTCTCCAGTGCTTTAAGCAGGAAGGTGGTAAGACTGATGGGTCTTAAGCTCTTGTCGAGTGAATGACCTTGCCTACCAATTTTTGGTATGAAAGTAACTCGAATACCCAGTGGTTGGGATATGCGCTAAGAGGCTTAACTGCCAGTGAAAATATTTTTCAAAGTAGATAGCAATATGTTTACTCTCTCCTGAAACTTTGCTGCATTCAGTGCTAGATAAATTGAAGAAGTCAATTATATCTCAGCTAATTCATATTCGATATCTTTGCACATACCCAAATAGGAGTAAAGAATCACTTGATTGCAATTCTGAAGCCCCATGTCACCATAGACAAAAAAAAACGTAAGACTCCCAAACCTGGTTAGGCATTTTCGTTTTCCTTTTGATCGTTGACCTCAAAGCAGCTCTACAAGTTGTTCATTCTCTCTCTTTTTTTTTTTGTGCATACCTTGATAGTCAAGACATCATAAACCAGGGAGAAAGCTTCGAGCAGAAGCACCACATCTGAAAGTAAAATCTTATCTATTCAACACGTACAAAGTCGACAAAGATAACCGCATACAGGTTCATTACAAATTCCAAGCAACACCCAGCCGCAATGTAGGAATGTATATAAAATCGCTAATCAGTAACTTCGAACCTGATGAAATCTGAAATAATTCCTATCCCTATAGCAATATGCAAAACAAAAATAGCATAGCAACTTGCAAAACAAGAATAATAAAAAAAAGTAAAACCAAAAGCCATTTCGAATCTAGTTCGATTGATGCCTGCCGAAATGCAAGAGAGAGAGAGAGAGAGAGAGAGAGCGAGAACTTAATGAAATATCTTCAGCAGATCATTATTTATTATTTCATACTCGCACTTGTATCGAACCCAGAGCCAGTGCTAAAAATTATTCAACTAGGTCACCATTTAAACGTGACTACGTGCGACCCAGAGTCATCAAACAACCAGCGAGGCTATCATTTTCTTCCATACGTTCCAGTCTGTCACCATTTAAGTAGGTACACAGTAGCAATTAAAGCTATTGCATGGTTCCCATGATTTAAAAGAGATACATTATGTGCTCAGAAGCAGTCCTGGATTTGTCAAAAGGCCGCATAGGCCTCTTTTAGGGCCGAGAAGATTTAGACTTTTAGAGGAAACTTAACCGGTTTTAAATGATAAAAGTTTTTTTAGTCATCCTTGATAGACTGTGGGTCAAAATGTAGTGAAAGCGTAATGCTTAGTAAAACTTTTAAAAAAAGTTTTAATTTCTAATAAAAAACACCAAACTTTCAGCTCATAGAGTTACAGTAAAAGCCCAGTATATCTCGTTGAATAATACACCATATTGTTGATTTGGTACCCGTGGCGCAATGGTTAGCATGTCTGCCTTTTAACTGGGAGTGGTTCAAATCCCAACAGAACGAAAAAGGTTTTTCACGGGTATCGCCTTTCGCAAGCCCTCCATGCCATGAAATCGTTTTCTCGATTATACGTTCAGAATTGGCCTAAGATTGTAGGTCCCCTCCATTTCCTCACAAAGGCAATGGTTGTGAGAAATGAGCTGGCCCTCGGGGCTGCTCGTTTTGTTACGCTACCCTATTCACTTTATTGATAAATCGTTAATTCAATTTTGTTTATTAAATTTTAGTGCTTTCCTTTCTATACAAATGCAAAACTTATGTATTAGAAAAAATATGAAGTGGAAGGAATAAAGTGGCCGAAACTCATTAAAATTGTAAATCCGCCACTGCTCACAAGTGGAAACTGCAGAATTATAGGAAGAACAATGATCATTCGAAATAAAACGCCTTGTTATAAACTAGTATAAAGCGATCTTGATTCTTGAAGAAGTCAATTACAAGTTTTCTCACAGCTTATAGATAATATTTTTTTTTTTTTTGATATCTTTAAAACTTGTCTTAAACCAGTACACATCAAGAAATAGTAGTTGACTATAAACAAGTTAAAGTATAGGTTTAGTATCCAGTTTATAGGAGATCTAATTGACCACATCTCTTTTCTATCCAGGCTTGTTTTTGTATTGAAATCAAAGTTTTTTTATTCCTCATCTAGTGAAGAAGATTAGCTTGATGTGAATGAACATCAGTTATAGTAGAGTATGCAGCTATGTCGTTAGTAGACGCAAAGATTTGAATGTTGATTTGTGATTAAAGTAAAACTTTTTGTTTCCAGTCACGAATGTGGGATTTACAACATAAACTAATGGATTGGAAGAGGCTGTATATAGCGTGCAAATATAATTGTGAAAGTTAGAAACGGTGTAGTCATTAATCCAATCCATACATACGAATACATAGAAACTTCTCTCATGGAATAATTACAGTCAGAAAACCGACTAGAGCAAAGAACCTCTAGTCCCACTTAATTAAATCCTTCAAAGATGCGCAATGGATTTATAATGCGTTGGCTACATTTTCATCCCATAATGACGTGTTTTTTTATAAAGATTGAGTTCATACTGGTGCACAAGAATTAGTTACACAGTCGGCACAAAATAAAAAATGATCACTTCAAAACGAAACGAATAATTTCTTCTTTTGTAAATTTGTCCAATTATTGGATTGTGAAACTCAAAAGCATTGTACAACGAATAGACCCTAACATAAAAAAAATCATTCAATTAATCATAACTAAGCAACAGAAAACCACGAAATGCTTGCTCAGTTCTTTTTCAGTTTCAGTTGCTTCTTGTTTCCATGTCATGTCATATTAGATAAGATACTCATAAAACTGACCTGCCGCATTCACGCATATGTGTAAATGTTTGAATACGAAAAAAACATTCAAGTTAATTTTTTGTTTTCCTCCATGTGGTTCTTTTCTTTCATGCTATCGAATTATATAAACCGATTTTATATTCAATTTAGTATGGAAAATCTGTAAAATTGATCAAAGGGGACTTTGATTTTGATTCCATTACTATTATTATTATTAATCTTTCTCAAATAGCCTATAAAATTCCTAAGAAACTATCGTGTATTGCAATTTCGTTCGTTTTTCAACTCAGCAACTTTGAGGTGTTAACAGGTGCACTTTCGTCGCGTCTCCGTAATTCAAAATTCATTAAAAACAACAACAACTTATAGTCCTTTCCAAATATTAGAACTCGAAGAATAATGGAGAACATTGCTTTTGCAATGATGGGATTTTTCTTAATATGCAAAGATGATATGAATAAGGGAGAGATGGAAACCAGTAATTGGAAATTCGTGTGGGGCATTGTGGTTCTTAAATAAATCTATCACTACAATTGTTTATTGAAAGGTCAATTGAGTGCAGAGTTTTATTAAGATGTGCTGACAATATTAAGGCTGTGCTGTGCTATCAGGTTGTGCTTTGTCCAACCAATACTACTTCATTCTTTTTCAATGGCACCAAAAGTATCGTGATCCTGTCAGATAAAATTGACAAAGGTCTGGATGATATAGAACTTTCATAGCAGTTGTCTCACATGATAGGATAAATAAAGGCCTTTTTTGAAACCTCATGGGGTTTTCAAAGAAACCCGGATCATGTTTGGGAAAAGTTCAACAAGTGAACCTTTAATGATAAATGTTAAGACTAAGCGTCCAAAATGAGGATGACTAAATTTTGCATTTTAGTACTTTCGTTTGTGTGTAAATATTAATCCAGAGTTTGCTCTTAAAGTGTATTTCTTAACTCTTTCGAATTCAAAATATTAAAAGTGACATTAGCAGTGTTTTATTGGGAATTTTTATATTCACTTCACTAATACGCTCAATAAAACGCTGTACTCACTAATGCAACTTTATTCCATAAACTCCATTTACCAGCCATCCCTGCTAATCACTTCTGCAAGTGACTTATTTTTGTTCACTTATCGTTGTTCACTAATCGTTGCTGTTTTCCCATGTGCGATGTTTTGCGATGTTTTGCTAAAGTGAATACAGATTCCCAATAAAACTCGGCTATTTTAAGAAAGTGGTGGTGCCCGTGGCATAATAGCGTATCTACCTGTTACGTAGGACGTTCGAGGTTTAAATCCCAGAAACACAAAGGAAAAAAAATATTTCTAAACAGTTATCATCTTTCGCAAGGAATTGCCATTTATTTCTCCGATAGTAATTTCATGCCATGAAAAGCGCATTCTCGATTAGCCGTTCGATATCGGCAAAACGTTGTAGGTGTCTTCCATTCCCTCACAAGGTATGATTGAGAGAAATGCACTCCTCGCTCTGTTGCGCCACTCTATTTATGTATTTATTTCAAGAAATTGAGAGAGAGAGAGAGAGAGAGAGAGAGAGAGAGAGAGAGAGAGAGAGAGAGCGTGATGTGTGCTTCACAAATTGACTTTTTGAAAACTATTCGTTGGGAACGAAGTTCTTTCACCTTATAAATTCAAGCTTGTGCTGGTTGGAAGTTATTGGCTTTGGTTCAATTTGTGATACAGAAGTTTTTTCAAATCTTGACAATTTGAAGACCTTAGAAGCTGTTTTGGTTATTTGCAATTGGACTCCAGGCCATGTATGTGATATCTTTAGAATAAATTTACCAATTGAGTTGGGGTTTTGCCATTGGAAAGAGCTAGTCAAGGCTTATATTTGTTTTGATTGGGCAGATTAAAGTACTGGAGAATCCTTAGAAAAATTTGACTAAGATTTGAATTTGATCGGTTGAGCTGTTCCAAAGTTGAAATTTTTTTATTTTTTTTTTATTGGATTCGTTTGTTGAAGTCCTAGGGTCGCCCTGTGGTCGCCACAGAGCGTTTTTTGAAGAACCTAACATTCAGGGCATGTCAAATTGAGTGTTTTTTGAGCGGTAAAATGGCTCTCTTTTGTTGAAATGACATTGATGTGCGGGGATTTTGAGGTATAGCGTTTTTGAGGACTGGAAAGCCCAGGTTTTTTTTTTGACAACTCATACAGTTGTCAAGGAAACCTGGATCAATCCTAGGATATGTTCAAAGAACGAGCCTGTTATGTATGCATTATACATTTTATATCTCAGTGTGTCTATTCAAAGAACTATTGAAAATACTGAAATAACTATGTACTTATCCTTAGATAATATTTCTCTCACCCATAACTTAGAGAGGAATGGAGGAGACCTACAAATTTTTGAGAATTCTGAACGGCTCATGGCAGTGAAATTAAATGCCAATTTAATGATCCTAGGACTAAAATTTGTTACAATTATGCTAAGGAATAATGATGGTAAAAAATATTGTGCCCCGCTTTGTCACACCTCATGCGTACAACACTGAAAGTCCTTTCCGAAAATATCAAATAATCTAGGCCATTGCTTATATTCCATATTTTAACGTAGACTTTTGGTTTACTAATTTTATATTCCTTTTTTTCAGACTCCCTGTTGCAATAAATTCTACAAATGTCGATACTGTCACGATGAAAGTGAAACTCACCATTTTGACAGAAAAACTTTAACTGAATTGATTTGCGTTGAATGCAACACGAGGCAAAAGGTTCAAGAGCAATGTGAGAAGTGTGGTGTTCGATTTGGAAAGGTAAGATTTCAAACATTGAAACGAATTTAGAAAATTTACTAATTGCCATTTTTTTAGTATACCTGCCTCATATGTAATCTGTTTGACGATGAGGATAAAAATCAGTACCACTGCAATGGTTGCGGCATATGTCGCATAGGAGGCCGAGATAATTTCTTTCACTGTGAAGTTTGCAACATGTGCTTACCTATTGAGCTAAAAATCGAAGGACATAGAGTAAGTCTTATCGATATTCCGCCGAGCGGTGCTACTTTTAAGTAAAAACTTAAATCATATAGAATTTTTTCAGTGTGTGGAAAATATATCGCGTTCAAATTGTCCTGTATGCCTAGGAGCCATTCATACATCGAGAATACCTTGCCATATACCAGACTGTGGGCACCTGCTGCATAAAATGTGCTTTGATCAGTTGCTTGCGTCTGGCCATTATGTTTGTCCCACATGTCAAACATCTTTACTAGACATGACGAAAATGTGGGAGTACCTAGACACACAAACATTACTAATGACCATGCCAAAGAAGTATGAGAGCCAAAGGGTTTACATATTTTGCAATGATTGTCATGACGTGAGTTATTATTCAAGAAAAAACAATAAAAATTCTAAAAATTGATTGATCTTAATTGTTTTTTAGACTTGCAAAACAAAGTTCCACTTTGTCGGTTTAAAATGCATCCACTGTGGTGGCTATAATACAACACAAGATGTCAAAAGGCGTATGTCATGGGCGAATGTTGGTAAGTTACTGTTCGTTCATGCTCATATTGCCAATATCAATCAAAATTGTTTAACTTAATATATGAAACTGTACTTATGGCAAGTTCTTAGGTAATAGTTTTTATTCTTTTTTTGCAGATAGTTCGACATCAGCCTAACTTTTACTGGACCGTCGCCCCTTATGGGAAAACTTTACGTTTTTAAATACAATCTCTTTTTTTATTGCTTGACTGACGATGTTATGTAGAAAATATTCAAGAATCTATTGCACGTTTCGAGCAAACAATAAAATTTATATATTATATTTAAGTTAAAATTCAATAAATTGCATGCAAATGTGCTCGTGAACAGACCTCAAAAAAGGTCAGTGTAGCAATAAATAATAATTATTTTTACCTTAAGATTTAAATTTAAAACATTAAAATAAAAACATATAGAGAAAATGATTCGAATTAAGATTTTAGTTTAAATATTAATTAAACAACGAAAAACGAAAAATTTAAAAATTGAGGAAGTTTAAAGGAAGCTGTGACTATAGTTACTCCAGCTAGTCACTTCCATACCTAATGCCACCAATTTGCACTGTGGTCTAAGCACCAATGAGTAAGCAAAGAATAAGACAACAAAGAAGTTATCTTTGTTCCGTTTTCAAAAGAGGAAAGTCCTGAAACTTCTTACTAGTTTTTACGAAAAAAAAGGAGACAGCAAAATTGTCTGAAAAGGATCTCAGCCATTCTTAAAGAAATACAAAAAATAAATAAAGCACAGAAAGTTTCATGACTGCATGATAAAAAAAATAGGAATTACATTGCATATTCCAAACTCTACCGTGCTGTCCCATGAGAAAATGCCGAAAAAAAGCATGGGATAATCCTATAAATAAAAAAAACAAATTATGTGTCTCCAACAAGATGAACATAGGGCTTGTGCATTTGTCACAACCATTTTTGAGACAAATAGAGGGAACTTGCAATTTTTAAACAAAGTGCAGAACTATTTTTTTTTTAAATGGGACAGTTTTAGCATATTACCTTCTACCAAACTCACTTTGGTTTGGGAGAGCCTTTATATTTGACATAATCAAAATGTTCCTCAAAACTTTTTAGAATGGGTTCTCTTTTCCTTGTCTATCATGATTGTCAAATTTTGTCTTTTGAACTTCCAATTAGATTTCTTATTTTTAGGTTCGTTCGTTGAATTTCAACCAGGGGGGTTGACTCAGGTTCACTTGACAACCTTATAAAAAAGCTTTGAGGTTTCGGTTCCCAAAAAACACTAACCCACAAAATCACCACAGATCAATCCCATTTGAAGAAAAATACGTGTCATTTGACAGCAATGTTCTTTACTTTAATGTCGCTTTCCAATTGACGAAAAGAACCGTCCAGGAGCGTCCAGGAGTATTCTCAAACCGTTCCATTGGTGCAAAAAGATCGCTTCTCATGATTCTGAGGAGTGACATCTACTTCTGGATTTGAAGTGAGAATCCACTCAATTTTGGGTGTTCCATTGGTTTTTAATATAAGTCCTTCCCCGAGTGAAACCAATGGAAAGCGATAGAGCGAAAGAGTCCCAGCTAAAGCCTATTGCTACTTTAGAGTAATTTGTGGGTAAACCCAAATCTCAAAAAACATTCAGACATTCAGAGCGAGTTGAGATTTATCAAAAAACGCTTTGTGACGACCACAGGGCAAACCCAGAGCTTCAACGAACCATCCTTTTATTTTGGTACACCTGAAACCGAACTTTTGGTGCTACAGTATTTTTACTGTAACTTGAGCACTGCTTCCACACATTCTCGGCATATCTCTTAAAGTGAGTGAACGAAGAAAATCAGCAAACTTTCTCGATGTGACTCTTAATGAACAGAGAAACTTATTTAAAGAAAAGGGTGGTGCCTGGTGGTGTCCATTGCGTAATGGCTGTCATGTCTGCCTGTTACGCAGGAGTTCGAGGTTCAAGAAAAAGTGTTTTTCCACGGGTAACTATTTTCGCGAGCAATTGGCAATAAACTCATTGCCATATTAGCCGTTCGGGATTGGCAAAAAACTGTAAGTCCCTTTCCTGTAGTTATCTTCTCTTTACCAGGCAAGTATGAGTTTTAAAACTTGTATCTACTTTTACTGCACTTTAGGCAACTGCAGATACAAAATGTGAATCCACCATAAATGGCGCGACAAAAGATAGTTGTCACGGTGTTTCTGTCGCTATCGCAAATACTAAATCGCTTAGGATTTGGAGAGCCTTTATAATCATAATTTTAAGATCAAGTTACACAAAATGTTAAGCAAATCAGAAACGTCAGATGAGTTAGAGTAAGGTTTTAAGTATTTAAAATGGAGGTTCTCTGCTTTTAAGTTTAGAATGACTCTAAAAAAGTGTGAAGTTAAAATCAGTTATAAATTTATTCGAGTGTCATTTTAAGGCGATTTTAAATGACTATAAATTTGCGTAGCTGTCTTTTAACATTTTCTTGTTCATAAAATTAAAATCACTTCTATCTGGCAACACTTCTAATATTTTTAAAAGACGACCTTCGATATATTCTAATGATTTAAAGTATGTTAAGTTTTCATGAAGTTGTAAAACTACTTTTCAGTTTATTTCGCTAAAGGTTATTTCGGTTATTATTTCAAAACCGTCTATTTTATGTCCATTTTGATGTTATTTGAGATTTTGTCTTTGAAGTGCTTTTTTCGCCATCTACATCTCAGGCACTCATTCAAAATATGACATTTGCAAAATTTAGTTGACAGATATGTCAGTCTGCCAGTCTGGATCTGGAAAAACTTTTGTTTGTAGCGGTAGCGGCGTTTTTCGCAAATAAAACTTCTTTGCTATTAAAATTATTTATTTCTGCAAAAAAATTATAAAAATAAGAAGGCTTTTTGGTATTTAAGCAATATGTCCGATAACGATGATGATTTCATGTGCGAAGACGACGAAGATTATGGATTAGTAATTGAATACCTAATGCTCTGTGCTACAACTATCAACTTTTTTTCATCTTTTCTATTTAACCAAAGGAATACTCAGAAGATAGCAATTCGGAACCTGATGTTGATCTGGAGAACCAATACTATAACAGTAAAGCCTTAAAAGAAGATGAACCAAAAGCAGCGCTTGCATCTTTCCAAAAAGTCCTAGACTTGGAGAATGGCGAGAAAGGTGAATGGGGCTTCAAAGCCCTTAAACAAATGATTAAAATCAACTTCAAATTGGTAAGGAAGTATTCACTTAACAAACAAAGACAAACAAATTTCAAAGTTATGTGGCTTTTAGAACAACTACGATGAGATGATGGTGCGCTATAAACAGCTCCTAACGTACATCAAAAGTGCGGTGACTAGAAATCACTCCGAAAAATCAATCAACTCAATCCTCGACTATATATCCACGTCGAAAAATGTGAGTCAACACAAGCCTGCATGTCACGACATAAGCTAACTATTCGATTGATTAACTTTTTGTAGATGGAACTGCTTCAAAACTTCTATGAGACTACGTTGGATGCACTTAAAGATGCAAAGAACGATCGTCTGTGGTTCAAGACAAACACAAAATTAGGCAAACTTTACTTCGATCGCAATGAGTTTGGTAAACTGCAAAAGATCTTGAAACAGCTTCATCAATCTTGTCAGGTAGCAGACTCAAAATGCTCATCAATTGATTTCAGAAAATCCTCTCAATGTAATTATCGCTTTCAGACGGATGATGGCGAGGACGACTTAAAGAAAGGCACTCAACTGTTGGAGATATACGCTTTGGAAATCCAAATGTACACAGTGCAAAAGAACAACAAAAAACTGAAAGCTCTATACGAGCAATCACTGCACATTAAGTCAGCCATTCCTCATCCGCTCATTATGGGAGTGATTCGAGAATGTGGTGGAAAGATGCATCTGCGCGAGGGTGAGTTTGAGAAGGCACATACTGATTTTTTTGAGGCATTCAAAAACTACGACGAATCTGGTTCGCCAAGAAGGACAACCTGCCTGAAGTACCTTGTGTTGGCAAACATGTGAGTCCACCATTGAGAAGATCCTCAAATATTTAACTCTAAGTAAAAACTTTTCTATCTTAGGTTGATGAAGTCTGGCATCAATCCCTTCGATTCACAGGAAGCAAAACCCTACAAAAATGATCCCGAAATCCTAGCAATGACCAATCTTGTAGTATCTTATCAAAATAACGATATCAATGAATTTGAGTCGATTTTGCGAATCAACCGAAATAACATCATGGCTGATCCTTTTATAAGGGAACACATCGAAGATCTGTTAAGAAATATTCGTACACAAGTGCTGATCAAGTTGATTCGACCGTACAAAAATATTGCTATTCCGTTTATTGCCAACGCTTTGAACATCGAGCCCGCCGAAGTTGAGAGTTTATTGGTTTCATGTATACTAGACAAGTGAGTAAATGAATACATTTTTTTTCTGGCGGTTTCTATAAACATGAACTTTTTTTTCATAGTACAATTCAAGGAAGAATTGACCAGGTTAACCAGGTTCTTCAGTTGGATAAGGAAAATAGTTGCGCAGCACGTTATAATGCCAAGGACAAATGGTCGAATCAAATTCAATCGCTGCAATTGGCTGTTATCAATAAAATGGCTTAAAATTGTGTTGAAATATTCTTACTTTTATGCAAACAAGCCTCAATGCTTTTTCGTACCATTATTAAAAATTTAAAATGCTACCCCAAAAAAGATTATTTGTTATTCTAATAAGTTCACCTGTAAAGTGTAGTTTAGCAGTTTAAAATGGTTTGATTTGACGAAGTTTTATACAAAGCTTCTTCGGAGTCGCCGTCGTAACTTAAATCTAGTATAGACCCTAGGCAAGAGGTTTATGATATCCAATAACTTCATACTGGAAGAGAATGTCACAGGTTTTGCTACAGATATAGCCACGTAAAAATCCTATCACCGATATGCTGGTATTGCCAGTTTATATCTTGATTTATTTGCTCACTGTGTCACTGGCATAGTGAACACAAACATTTCAAAGTGTAGCCTTAAAAGACCTTAACCTAAACTATTGGGATAGCGGAATGGTACATACGCATATGAATCGTTATGTGCATTTCACGTTGCACTTGAAATGTTTGACTACTTCGTTCAGTTTCCATTCGCTTTAGTAAGCATACAAATGGAAGAGTAACGTAATTTGTCGTATTACTGAACTGAATATGGTGGAAGGAAACCTTTCTTTGAATAGCGTGCATTTTCTCTAGCCCATTGTAGTTAGATCATTGAGTTAGTCTCAATGGTCGACTTTAAAATCATATCGTTAAGTTTCGTTAAGAGAGATCTCAGTCCCTACACACTTGCAACTTGAAAATAGGTGCGATTTTTTGCATGCTTTTTTGATATAAGACTGCTCAAATTCCTGCGTGCTAAAAATAACAACAAAATAAGCGTATAGCGTGGATAAACATCCCCGCTTATTTCTTTAGCGGATATAAACTGCAAGTGTGTTTCCTAGGTTGGTGTAAATGAATTTTTGGAAATGTCACTGATTTATTAAATTTTCATCCGTTTGACAAAGCAATTATAAAAACATTACCTTTTAAACACAATAAAAAATGTCTGACAACGAAGTTGGCTCATTACGTTTATCTCAATGTCCCTACTCCTAGGAGTTTCGTTAAGAGAGAAGTTGCAAATATAGCTCTTTTTAAACAGTTATACACGACAAAACTCCTCCTTATTTAATAATAACTCATATTTTCTTTTCGTATTCAGCCTTAAATATACCGTAATTCCATCATTCTACAAAATATTTCGATTGAATTAAAACTTGAATCGTGAATCAATTTTCTACCATAATTCAACCGAAAACACAATCATTATTCAAATCGAACAAACACCTCTCATTTTGCAGTACAGACAGCGCTCTCTTGAGTCGAATAGCACGCACTTTCAACTGTCAAATCCGTCAACCACCGTGACCTATCCTCAGGAATAGTTTGTAGATCTTCTGTCAATTTTCTCTGTCGTCGCATTCTTCCTTTCATTTTTTACACACTAATTTCTCTAAAAAGATTTCACTTTATTTACCCAAAGAATTCAAGCAAAATTAATTATTTCACCTTAAAATTATTCACGAAATAACTCGGATTGTGTTTATAATCAATTATAACTTAACAATCTCAGAATAGTGCGAATTTAAATGCCATAAAAATCGGTTCCTGTTTAGTTTGAAAGAATTCTTTTTGCAATTTTTTTTTTACTGTGTGGAATTTTCATTTCACTTGCATTTTTCGTCTGGTCGTTGTACGTTTTCGAGTTGGTGTTGCACTTGTCGTCTTCGTCGTTTGTGTTCATTGTCTATTATTGTCGTTGGAAGCAACAATTTACCACAAAGTGTATAAATGCTTCATCAATAAGAATAAACTGAAAGAAATAACTACGCTTGAATCAAAAGAATGCCATTAAAGTTTTTGAAAAAATCTCGCCACTACAATGTTACTTCGAAGAGCCTCTTTGTCATATCGGTTCATCATCTTTTAGGTGAGTTAAAAATATAATTATATAAAACCAAGATAATTAGATAACGTGAAGCTATCTAAAAGATAATAATCAATGGAAAAGCACTTTGAGAAGAAGAATAGTAGGGGCGGTTGGTCTTATCAAAGTGTACTGTACACGTTCTTCCTCCCATACGCATTGTCCCTCAGTTTTGCTTGCGATCGTAGATGGTAGATACACCTCTACCGCCCCACCCCCAAATGGCGTTAATAAAATACACATTCAACAGCATTCCTTGACAATGAGTCGAATAACTCCCTCCACCACAGTCATTTTCTAAAGAACGTACACAAAAGGTACCAGATCATATGAGTCCAATCCATGGTACGATCTATCTCTAGTTTGTAGGTAACTACTATACTCTATACCTAGTACCTACCCTATGTATTGTGTCGGTCTAGCAGCAAGCTGTTGTGGCGGTGTTCGCCTGCTTTTAGAGAGCTACCTACCTGTGCAACTTGTATTCTTATCTCTGTTGTCTCTTTGCAGTTTAGGTCGAATGGAGGGAGGTGTGTGCGTGTTGGTTTTTTTTTCTATTTCACCTGCGCTCGCTCCCGTGTGATACTTGAAGGTTTATTTTTGTTCTTGTTTCGCCCACTGCTGTTGCATACCTCAGTGATAAATGATAAATTTCATAATTTCAGTGTTTTGTTTTCTTATCAGACGTCATTTGATCGTCAGTCTTTGTAGCCACGGCAACACATGGTAATCAATTTTAGAACAGAGTGGTATTTCACAGATTTGATTAGTATTCATTGCATTGATTTCTGTAGCCGAATCGCGGTACCGGCCACCGCACCGTGCATATTTACAAACCATCGCCACTTCAATCTATTGACGCACAAATGTCATTCGAATAGACCAAAGCCGGCTATATTTTTAGTGCTTCGTTGGCTTGGCTCAGATAAATGTAATTAAATATTCAAAACAGCTTTATTCTTTAGAAAACACGCAGCTCCTTCAAAACCCGTTTTCCTATTTTGTGTGTTACAGGAATAAAACAAAAAATGTTTTATCTGCGTTTTTTTGTTTTGTTTTGTTTGTTTGTTTGTGGTGTCGTAGCTGATTTGCTTCTGTGGGAAAAAGTGCGTCGGTGGCGATTTTATTTTGCAATAAGAAGATTAAAACAGAGTAGAATAAGAGGATTAATAATGTGTACCTAGCATAAGAACATTTGCATATTCTTTTTGGATTGAGTCATTCATTGTTATACGATTGCATTAAATATACTATGCAGGGGAACTCAGACCAATTTTCGGGCAATTGTACTACCAGAGGGTACCAATCTTTGCTTTTATTGCACTTACAGGTTACAGGTTACCACAAAATGAAAATGGGTCTTTCCATCGATGACCTGTGCAGAGGATGCAATGAAGAAGATGAACATGAGGATACCACTCACTTCCTTTGTCACTGCCCAGCAATCTGCCACACCAGGAAAAAAATTCTAGGCAATTACTTTTTCAATGAACTAGAAGAATTATCAGACACTCCAAAAGACAGCCTGTTGAACTTTATTAAGTCTACAAAACGGTTAAAAAAAAACTGACCAAACATAAACTCATATGTTTCTATCAAAAAAGTTGAAAGTTGTCAACTGTAAATTAACTTTGATATTGAAAAAAAACCAATAAATACTTCAGTCCAGAGCGGAAGGGGTACAGTTCGAGGTGAACCTTTCTCTCTTCTAAAACAATTTCGATTTCTCTCTTTAGTTTTGCACTCTAAGTCGATCAAACTTCCACTATTTCCCTGCAATGTCGTTCCGGAGCGTTCATGTCCATCCGCTCTACATGTCCCAGCCGAAGTAGTCTCCCGATGCGTGTTCTTCTATCAATGCCCATTTCGCGGTACAGCTCATACAGCTCGTTTTTTTTTAAAAACAACCAAGAATGCTCATGTTCTGCTTCGTATAGCACGGATGATTTCAATTCTCTATTGCCTCCTTAACCGAAGTAAGCAGCGATAGGCAATAGTAATATCGTACGAGTTGTACAAACATCCCTAAACTAGACATGGCTGCTCGTGTAAGTTAATTCTGTATGCGGCTTTGAAAACAATAAAATGGTGTATATCGATTGTTATGATAGCCTTTGAACCCTCAAACGCTAGTTAAAAGCGATATAAAACTCTGCGAACCCCAACTTTCATCTACATTTTACCTTGCAAGTAAAGCTTCTTTCTACGAGAATATATTTTTTGCTTCATTGTTAGGGGCTTGTTTTTTTTTAAATCTAATCTTATATCTCAAAATGATGAAAACCCATTTGTATGTTCTATTGCAGATACCTCAACAACAGTCGATTGCACTCTAAGTTCAGAAAGCAAAGGGCAAGAGTGCTTGGACAATGTATGCCAACGACTGTCTATCAGTCAGCCGGAACTGTTTGGTTTGCGTTTTATAGTCAAAGGCAAGGAAGAAGAACTAAAATGGATCGATTTAGATCGACCGCTTAGTAGGCAGTTGGAAAAGTATGCTGCCGGACCTAAAATATTCCTAAGAGTTCTCCATTATGTCACAACAGGTGTGAAGCATCTTAGCGATGAGGTATCGCGCTATTATTATTTCTTGCAACTCAAAAATGATGTGGTCGAAGAACGTATTGCATGTGATGTTCGCACAGCTATCCTGCTTGCCCTGTATTGCCGTCAAGCTGAATACGACAGCTATCAGCGAGATAAACATACAAAAGATTATTTGAGAACGAGGTTAATTCTTCCAAAGAGTCTCATGCACGATGGATTTGAAGAAAGTCTAATTGATGAAGTTCAGCAACTGAATCCTACCATTCAGCATCTTAGCCAGAGTCAAGCGGAAGAAATGTATATAAAATGTTGCCAGAGGTTGGATGGCTATGGCGAGGAAAGATTCTCAGCAAAAGATTCGCTAAGCAACGATATTCAATTGGGATTGACTATCAATGGGATTGTGGTGAACTCACAGATCGGTCGGCAATACTACCCGTGGAAGGATTTTCTCATGGTTGTCAATGCAAAACGATCAATTAACATTGAACAGAAGAAAGATGAACTTATCTACACTGTAGCTTCGTTTACTCTTCCCGATGCCGATACAGCCCGATATATATGGAAGCTTTGTGTAACTCAGCACATATTCTTCAAAAGCTACATAGACGAAGAGGCAGACAGTGAAAATGGTGGACATCATCCAGATTCTATACAGAATTTTGCACAAGATTTTGGTGATAGTCGAGAGGATCTACTACTAGAGCAACAGCGGGCAATATACACACCAGAATTTCAAATGGTCGGACCCGGAGGTGTACAAAATTCAATAATGTCATCGAACATATCATTGGCAACGAGTAGTCACCAGCAGGCTCGCACACCCAACCAAAGCTGGGCAAATATCCCACAGGAATATGCTTCGTCGACAAATTGTAGTTTTACAAATATGGTTGTGGATCCGTTGGATAATCGAGTGCAGAGTACGTCATGCTTAGATTTGAGTAACAATAATAATTTCTCACACGAACGAGAACGTCTGAAGGCCATGTTGCCCACATACAGACCAGCTCCAGACTATGAAACTGCAGTTCAGCAAAAGTATCGAGCAAGTTCCAACGAAATTCACAACATCAACCATCAAACGATTGCCCAAGCAGCAGCTTTACGCGTCACTTCATCTGGTGCGATGTTGTCCCCAGATCCTAATTTCTATTCTGGCAGCCAGCCAGACGTCCACAACATGTCAGCAACGGAAAATATCCTACACCATTTGGCTCCCCACCGATACCCCGATGTGACACAAACTGCTCAGACAATGCAGAACCACATAAATCCAAATAGTGTTTATACAAATATTGATTTGGCACAGAGACTTCAGATGATGCGATCAAAACCACCCCCTCCATATCCGGCCAATCGCTTAAGTTCTACATCAACGCCAGATTTGGCAGTAGCAAGTCATCGCACGTTGTTAGGTTATCGATCTTACGTGTCTGGCTCTAGTCCTGATCTAGTGTCAAATAGAAATCTACTTAATACTCAATACCATCCAATTCATTATCCGTATATGAATCACATTGGCCACTCCCAACCCTATTTGGCACATGGAACCTTCGAGAACCTGAATATGATCGAAGAACAGCCATCTCTAGTTCTTCCTCTTCCACCGCCGACGCAGCAACCCCCACCTCCACCAATGCAACCCACTCCACCTCAACAAATCTATCGTCCTCCAAAGTTTCAGGAGCCAAATGGAGGAACAGGCCTTCAAAGGTCAACTATGAATGGTTCAATAGAGCCTATTTATGAAAATGTACCTCTGCCGCTTTGTTATACGTCAGATAACGTAACCGAAATGAGAAACCGAACGTCAAGCATTCAATCGGCCCCGGGTGGTATTCATCAGGGTACTCCTATCGCACAAATGCATTCTGAAATCGATGGAATCACGCTAAACATGCAACGTTTACACACTAATTGCAATGGGAATGGAGGTTTAACACAATTGGAAGCTACCAACGACGCACTTCTTCAGATGAATATGCATAAACCACAAACTCCAACTCTCTTGACGACCCCACCCCGTCATGAGAAACTCACCTCACCATCGCCGGTAGATCAACCACGTAAAACTAATCTTATGAAAACAACATCAGACGTGCTGCCTCATCCATCAAAACACTTTAATGACGATCACTACAATACTTCGCAATCGTCTTCGTATTTGAATTCTACACAAACGACTCAAAATACAACTCTGGATTCGGTGAACAGCTCGACAGCCAGTAGTGCGACTAAAGAGAAACGGAAAAAACGCTGGAATATTCTTGGTCGAAGTAAGAACTCAGTGGAAAAGGAGCGCAAGAGTGCCACCCTAGGTAGGGACAAAAGTAAAAATCAAGTGAAAGTCGAACTATCACAAGAAGAGATGAATTTAAGGCATCGATGGTCGACGGGTCTGCCTAAATTACAACCCATATCGGCTACGTACAGCAAAGACAAGTTGGTAAGTCAAATAACAATTTAAACTGATAATTAAATTCAAAAAAACACATGTCAGTCACAAAAACATCTTCTAAAAAATCTGTTTTCATTTTAGTGCCAGATTTTGGATGCAAAACTGAATGACTCACAACTTTTTATGGAATTTGAACGAATACCAAAACGACGAGAGAGTGCACGCTATGAATGCGCCCTTTTGGAAGAAAACACGAGAAAAAACTCAGATCCGAACTTTTTGCCATACGACGACAATCGTGTACGAATAACCCCAACAATGGAAAACCGACATGGCTATGTGAATGCATCGCATATTTCTGTAGGCTTTCAATAAAGTGATTTCTTTTTACATTTCAGTTACTCATTTACTTTATGATTACAGGCAACTGTAGGTACAAAACAAAGATTCTACATTGTCGCACAAAGTCCTCAAGTTGATTTGATGAAAAAAATGTTCTGGCAATGTGTGTGGGAAGCAGATGTTTACCTAATTGTTCAATTATCTGAGGAACTTAACTATATTCCGCCCGATACCAATCAGAGATTAGAATTCGGACAGGTATGTGATAAATAAAAAACAAATTCGTTTATTTGATTTGTAAAATAAAATATTTTTATTTGATTTTCAGTTCCAAGTGTACCAGGAATTTTCACAAACCACAGACAGGTGTATTACAAGCAAGCTTCGACTGTATCATGTGCAATCAAGAAGATACAGATCAGTGTGGCACTTAAATTACACCGATTGGGCTGAACAGAATTGCCCGCGTGAAGTCAATCACTTTCTGGACTTCCTAGAGGAACTAAATTCAGTTCGAATGGCCTCAATTAATGAGGTTCCACCTGGTCATAATACTAATCCACCGGTTCTTATACATTGCTTGGAAGGAGGTGGACGTTCTGGTGTTACGCTTACGGCGGATCTATTGTTGTATACATTAGATCATAACGAGGTAAGATAATAATGAACATAGAAAACGGTTAAAAGATTTTATAGTCTTAAAAAATTGCTCTCAATTATTTCAAAAAGGATAGGGCCCACTTTTCTTTCATTCAAATTGAGTTCAAACTGAGAGGAAATTGTCCTTTTTTATCAAATTTTCAATTATGCTTGTAAGTTCCTCATACTGGTCTGATTAGTTTCGGTTTAGTTTTTGACAAGGTGTGGCACCAAGGCCTCTAATTCCAACTAAACTGAAATTGGTTGGAATAAATTCAGTTCAATGAACTGAAACCCTACGCAAAAAAAAAACCATATCCAAGGTTAGGTTAGATCAGTTTTGATAAAGGGTATTGCTGTTAGCAGAAGCATCTCATTTGGATCTCAAAGCATCAATTGTGCTCCCATGATAGTGAAAGATATGGTGGTGTAGAGATAGAGAGTGAGAGGGAAGGATTGGGTGGTTAGTGAAAGATGGTGAGTTGAAGTTTTTTTGGTACATATTTACACGTGATATACCTCAAACAGAAAAACTATCGGTTATCGGATACATCGTGAGCACTACCACACATTTTTTCATTAAAAAAAAACAGAATCCAGGTAAAAGTCTGTGAGTATTTGTGGGTTACTGAGACTTGAGAACTTACTTAGTTGGAATGCGTTTATAAATACGAAGTTGGCTAAAGCTTGTCAAAATCTTTACACACCGTCTAGATAGACAATTGTTTATAAATAAACATTGCCGTTTGGGCCAAGCTACGCAGGGCGGCTCAACTACTAGTTAATAAATATAGTGGTGAACACTAAAAAGCTTTTAATAGCGAAATGCAGCTATCAATTACAAAGCCACAAAAGTTAGCATAATGGAAACCATTTACTAATCACTGTATCGTGTTCCAAGCAGAAATTTTGGTGATCAAAGAGGTCCTATTGTGGCTAAAAGAAAACGTGATATCCTCAGCGAATATCCGGATTTTCTCAGACAGCCAAATCAATCGGCGCTGTTTCTACGAACTCAGTAACCACCATTAACTGTCGCCTATCTCTTAAGGAGATGGCTGAACAGTTCAATATTCACCTTATTTGGGTGCTGGGGCACAGCGATATCCTATGTAACTGCCAAGCCGATGAACTCGGCAGAAATGGAACCGTTCTACCGATCTCAACCAGCAGGTTAAATATTGGTATACCAATCGCTACATGTAAACTTATGCTAAAGCAAAAGGCAATGGATAGAACAAATTATAGGTGGAACAATATCACTACGTGTGTGGCAACAAAACAGATATGGCCAGAGCTAGATCTAAAACGCACAAGACATTTGTTACCCATAACCAGATTGCACGTTAGTTCCGTAATCAATGTCATTACAGGACATTGTCTGATAGGAAGACACGGCATAAGACTCCGCGATTCCTCTAATGACTTCTGCAGAAGCTGCTTAGATGAGGAGGAGGAAGAGACAGTCCCACACCCCCTCTGCTCATGTCCTGCACTCTCCCTCAAAAGAAAAGCAACTAGAAAAACATTTCCTTGATGATCTAAGCCATCTGGCGAACACAGATACCCTTCATCTCTATCGCTTTATCAAAAGCTCCAAATGGTTTTGTTAAGTGATGTACTCTCTCACGTTATTTTTATGATATCATAATGGACCTAATATTGGTCTAAGTGAGTCAGTTGTTTTCCTGACATCCATTTAAATCTAACCTAACCCCACACGTACATTTTTCTTTATATGTTATATTGACATATGGCTTAACATTTATAAAATTTCTTTTCTTATAGGATCTAGATATTCCCAGGGTAATTGGACAGCTTCGACACCAACGAGATAGCATAATACCATCTCTAGCGCAATATAAGTTCATCTATGCATTACTCATAACATATCTTAAGCGAACGAGATTAATCTAGAAGCGCAATCAACAATCAAAACAAAATTAAAACAATCATTTAGCCATCCTAACCAACAGTGAACGTGTAGTATTTAAAACTATTGTGTATTTTAAAGTATTCAAAAACAAAGCATTGAAAACAAAAACCCAAAAAAAAGCAGACGGTGTTCACCTTATAAAACAAGTATGTAAAGCAAAATTCATACGCCTCTAAAAACAATCGTGATCAAAATGCAACTATAAGCAATTTTTAAAATTGGAAGATATTATGTGCCTTAATAATTTACTATGCAAAGAAGTTTATATTTTATAACGTTAAAAGTATCATTATACTATAAATATTTTATATAAATATATATATATTAATACATATATAGTAAATCGATTTGTATTCAAAAGAAAAATCCACTCCGACTCCGATCCGATTACATAAATTTCATTAAATTAAAACCAAGTACCTACAGTCTATTTTTTCGATTTTTAGTTTTGTTTTTTGTTCAAATCTTATAAATATTTACATAAACCGTTTAGGTATTTTATTTAATTTTGTATTTTTTTTTTTCTCTATTTGTAGATTTGTATAAGTTGTTTCTTTTTGAAGTAAAATCTAACATTTACGTAAATTAATCAAAAGAAATGTTGTAAAGTTAGCGTTTTCTATGTTTTTGTTCTTTTCTCAGTGTTTGTAGAAAAAAAAAGAAAAATGTTTTCCCCTTAATTTTAATAAAAATTCAAATTCTACAAATAACTCGTTTGAATTTTGTTTACTACATGGACGTGAGCGTTGGAAATTTTACGATCAGAAGACATTGTCGTCCTTCGTAGTTGTCTGAACGGCTTAGTAAGATTGTAGCGGTGCGGCGGTGTCTTCTGTAAAGCTATAAGAAAAGAAGGTTGTCATCTGGAAGACAATGGACCGGTATTTCGGTCTGGGTCCTCTAGTAAGTATTTTAGAAACACCCGATAGAAAAAAAAGAGATGATGAGCTTTGCCCATGCGTTCAATGTGTGAGTGTGCTTTGCTTCTTAGTTTTCCTTGTGTTTGTTTTAGGAGGAAGCGGACGTTAAATAATTTTTCGTTGATGTCAGAAACACGAAACAGTTTGGCAGCGAAATACAGCACGGCATTGTCAGAATTATCTCCTTTTTTTTATTTCTGACCGCATTGGCATAGAAAAATTTGATACAACGTTTGCGAAAGTTTACATACCAATACCAATAGACACTATTTATCGAAGCCTTACGGTGATTATTTAAAGTGATGCCTGGGCTCAGGAAGAAGTGACAAGACTCAAAAAAAGCACCATATAGTAAGGGAATTTGAGGGACAATAGTACTGAAGTACCTGGGAAGACGGAGAATTCTTGAGAGATGATACAATTTATTTCTATACAGATGGTTCAAAAACCGAATAAGGGGTCGTCGGGGGTGTATTCAAACCGACTTAACGTAAGTTTCTCATTCCTCCTTTCAAACCATTGTAGCGTGTTCCAAGCGGAAATTCTGGCGATCAAAGAGGTCCTATCATGGCTAAAAGAAAACGTGATATCCTCAACGAATATCCGGATCTTCTCAGACAGTCAAGCAACCCTCAAATCACTCGGTGCTGTTTCTAAGAACTCAGTAACCGCCCTTAACTGTCGCCTACCTCTTAAGGAGATGGCCGAACAGTTCAATATTCACCTTATTTGGGTGCCGGGGCACAGAGATATCCTATGTAACTGCAAAGCCGATGAACTCGGCAGAAATGGAACCGTTCTGCCGATCTCAATCAGCAGGTTGAATATTGGTACATCTACATCCAAACTTATGCTAAAGCAAGAGGCAATGGATAGAACAAATAATAGGTGCAACAATATCACTACGTGTGTGGCAATAAAACAGATATGGTCAGAACTAGATCCAATGTCACTACCGGACATTGTCTGATAGGAAGACACGTCATAAGACTCGGCGTTTCCTCTAACGACTTCTGCAGAAGCTGCTTAGATGAGGAGGAGGAAGAGACAATCCCACACCTCCTCTGCTCATGTCCTGCACTCCCCTTCAAAAGAAAACTGCATATAGGAAAATATTTCATTGATGATCTAACCGATCTGGCGAACACAGATCTGCATCTCTTTCGCTTTATCAAAAGCTCCAAATGGTTTTGTTAAGTGATAATTCTTATGGTATCACAATGGACCTAATATTGGTCTAAGTGTGTCAGTTGTTTTCCTAACAGCCATTTTAACCTAACCTAACCTAAGTGCTGTAGTATTACTCGTACGACTATGCAGAATGTCTTTGGAGAACGCTCCATCAGAACTCACCGAGACCTTTGATGTGGAAAGAGGCAATGACAGAGAGCATTGACGAATTGAACAAAATGTTGCAATAGGCAGACATAACTTCGACATAGAACAGGACTTCGTCTACATTGGATTCGGTAAAGACACAGAAAATATTATTATTATTATTATTATAATTTTATTAATAAGCAAATAAATTACATTATTAATATAGTTTAGTCTAGCACTAGCTGCCAGGGCTTTCGGCTAGTATCATGAAAAGTAGAGTAAAATGAATTCGAAAGCATTATTAGATTACGTTAACAATATTAAGAGACTCCATGATATTATATGTAAAATTAATATTTTCATAGTTTACGAAGGATAGGAGGTGTGCGAGGCTTTGTTTGGAGATACTATAGCTAGTAGTGACAACTTTATTGCAGCTGAGAAGGTGGGCGAAGGTCAGAGTTGAACCGTCTTGACATAGATGGCATGTTGGAGGAAGCTCCTTGTTGAAAAGATGTTTATGGGTTAGATATGTGTGACCAAATCTCAGTCTTATGTATGCTTGGAGTTTCTTTTTAGGAATTTCATCGGGGTATATGGTTTTAGTGCCAAGAGGGTTAAAATTTTTGTAGGAATGGTTATAGTGTTCCCATGCAGTTATTCTTCTGATTTCGCAGGTTCCGAGGAGTAGGTTGTTTATGTCTTTTTGATTATACTGGTAGAACATTAGAAGGGGTTCGTTTATCGCTGACTTTGCTGCAGCATCAGCAGCCTCGTTGCCTTTTATTCCAATGTGCCCAGGGATCCAGATGATTTGAAGTTTTCCACTGTGCTTTATTAGAAGATCTCGGATGGCTTCAATTATTGCGATGGTGTTGGAAACGTTTTTTAGGGCCATAATGGTAGATAAGCTGTCTGTGAAGATAGCAGTCTTGTGCTTATGACTTCCTTCAATGGCTTTGAATATTGCAAAAGCCTCTGCAGTGAAGATGGAAGTAAATATAGGCATTAAACCTTTTTGGTGAATGTTTCCATTTTCGTCAACTACAGCAAACGAAGTGCCACTATCGGTTTTAGAGGCATCAGTAAAGAGGAGTTCATAACCAAGAAGCTTTCGTGTGTCGGCAATATTAAGGTATAAAGACTTGAAGACATCGTTACTTGTTGTTGATTTTCGGTATGTGCAGAGCTCAGAATTAATATTTTTTCTTTGGAGGTTCCAAGGCGGTTGGCTGCTCATAACCAGATTTTGTGCATAGATGGGGATGTTCAGTTCTTTTGCAGAAATCAGGGACTTGTAGAGAGTTGAACGGTATCTCAGGTTTTTCTTCTTTGCCAGGATTTTTTTAGCATCGTTGTGGATAGCGGATTTTTTGGGATAGTTGACTTTTTGAATGATTTTTGAAGTGAGGTATGCGATTCTTTCATCTAACTGGGGAAGACCTGCATCTGTTAGTATGTTGTTGATCGGTGTTGAACGAAGAGCTCTCAAAGTTGTTCTAGCGGCAGCATGATATGGTGTTTTGATGAGTTGAAGAGATGATTTGGAGCATTTCCCGTATATGGGCAAACCATAGTCAATTTTGGATAAAATCACAGCTTTAATAACTCTATTTAAAGTATTAATATTACAGCAACTTTTATTACATGCTAAATATTTAACAAGGTTTACCCTGGCAGTTAGACTTTTTTTAATATAATTACAATGATTCTTAAAAGTATATTTAGAGTCAAAATAAATACCTAGAATTTTAGCTGAAGTTACATTATTTACAGAAATGTTATTGTGGTTTAAAGAAATAGTTTTATTGCAAGAATGTTTTTTGCATATGTGCAAAGTTTCTGTTTTTGAAATTGAAATAATAGCACCTGAATTTTCCCCCCAACTTGAGAGAGCTTCAAGGATGAGTGAAAAAGTGGTGGCTAAGATTTCAAGATCCTTGTTTTTAGAGAAAATAATAAGATCATCCGCATAGAGGGAGTGTCTGATACCCTTGAAAGTGTCGACTATTTTACTTACTTCATTGAAAGCAATAATAAAGAGCACCACTGAGAGTGGTGATCCCTGAGGAATACCGTTGGGAAGCTTATGATATGAAGAACTAGCATCCTGGAGTTTCACACGGAAAAATCTATTAGTTAGAAAAGATTTTAAGTATTTAAATATTTTTGGGCCTATTTTCCATTTAAGGAGTTGATTGAGAACAACGTGAGCACCAATCCTGTCGTAGGCCTTGTCGAAGTCAATCATAAGGATAGAGGCGTGGTTTCTCTCAGATAGGGTAGAAGAAATAAAGTGGTCTAGGCCAAGAATAGCATCCATAGTGGAATTACCCTTTTTAAAAGAAAATTGTCTACTGTCGACTAGATTGTTTTTTTCGATAAACCAGAAAAGCCGTTTGGCTATGATTTTTTCCAAGATTTTTCCTGGGCAGGAGAGGAGAGAGATGGGTCGGTAACTATTGATAGCGGAGGGATTTTTATTTGGTTTTAGTATTGGGATGACGTTGGCTACTTTCCAGGATTGTGGGATGACACCCTTCTCAAATATGTTGTTGTAGAGTGAGAGGAGACGAGACTTCAACGCCATGGGGCTATTTGTTAACATACTATAAGAAATGCGATCTAAACCAGGGGTTTTACCTTTAGCGTTATGGAGGCAGCTTTCAAGCTCAGTATAGTTTATTGGAGCCTCAATGGAGAGCGCAGCGGCGGTTGGATGGCATGAAGGATCCGATAAGTTCAGCGTTAAATATTTGTTATCAATGAATTTTCTATGAAAATTAGTGTCCTCTGATAATTTTTCCCAGGTTTCGGCGAAATGTTCGGTGATCTGTGTAGGACAGGTAATAGTAACGTTGTCGGACTTTATAAATTTAACGGAATGTGGGATGTACGATCCAGTAAGTGTTTTTATGTCTGACCAAAGCTTTTTTGACGTAGTGCTCGGGTTGATGTTGGACGTAAATCTTTTGAAACATAAACTTTTTTCAATTTTAACTGCCTTACGGAATTTGGCATTTGACTTTCGATAGTAAATAAGATTTGGTTCAGTTGGAGATTTTTTAAATTTTTCCCAAGCTTTCTGTTTTTCTTGGCGGAGAGAGCTAATTTCTTTGTTCCACCAGGGTACTGTCCTCTTGACTTGTTTACTTCCGGTTTGGGGGATTGATATGTTAGCCGCATTGCGGATAGATTTATGAACTAAAGCAGCTTCTTTGTTGATGTTTGGAGAGACTGGCCTCAAATGAAGCTGTTCCGATACGCAAGTTTGGAATAAAGCCCAGTTAGCCCTGTCAAGGAGAAATTTATTTTGGTGTTTCAGTTTGTTAGAATTATAGCCCGTCGCTATGCTTATAAGGATCGGAAAGTGATCGCTTCCGTGGAGATAGTTAGAGATATCCCAAGTTGTTTTCGGCATGAGAGAAGGTGTTATGAGGGATAAATCTATGTGGGAAAATGTTCCATGGGTAGAAAAGTGAGTAGGTCGACCGTCATTAAGGATTGCTAACCCTGAGTTAGCAATGAAATGTTCAACGCACTGGCCCCGATTATTTGACGTGACAGAACCCCAAGAAGTACTCCAAGAGTTAAAGTCACCTGTAAGAAGTATTGGAGTATTTATCCCATCAATTACACTTTCAATATCTGAAGCTGAAAAAGATTGATTAGGGTGAATGTAAATAGATATAACAGTGATATTAATTCCTAATTCTATTTCGACTCCCACAGCAGATAGGTTTGAGGTTATGTTTATGGTCTTGTGTGGTATAGATTTGTGAACCAAGAGGGAAACACCTTGCTTGGAAGTATCTATTGTAGTTAGATTGTGGAAGTAGCCTGAAAACTGTTTGGGGGTATAAGGACTATTATTGTTTTTAACATGTGTTTCTTGAAGTGATATTATGGACGGCTGGTGTTCGTTTATTAGGAGTTGAAGTTCGTGGTAATTATTTAAATAACCATTAAGGTTCCATTGGAGAACCCTGAAATCTTGTTTTGTATTAGCGGTAATTTTTTGGTCAACGCAAGCTGGCCTGCGTTGAGGGCAAATAAAAGAGGTGACATTTTTAGGGTGTTTATCAACATGACTCCGCGTACCAGGTGTTGAAACAGCCAGGCCACGCTTTGGGCCTAGCTGTTTCACCACCTGACACGCAGAGTCTGTATTTAGGGTGGAATTAATATTTTTATACTGAGTCGCCATCTTCCTCATCAACATATATGTATTCAACTGGAGTATCTGGATTGAGTTGGGGACTGGAAGAATTGGTGAGAGGTGAATTTAGGTTGTGGTTTTTGTTAGAGTGAAGAATTTTTTCTAAAGCTGTAGGAGATAAGGTTTCACCGTAAAACGGTGAATTGCTATTGGGAGAATCGTGGTTTTGTGATGAAGGAGGAGGAGTTTGCGATTGATTGGCTACGATGGTTGAAAGTGATGTGGTTGTGTTGTATGCGGCTGCGGTAGATGTAGAATTTCTACACGGAACGGTAGGGGGTTTGTTGATATCTATTTGAGAATTTGATGTTGATGGCTGTTCGATGTTTGCACGGGAGAGGTGATCTTCCGATGGAGGGGTGATTAATTTGGAGCTGAGGGCTGTTGATTTAGGTTTGGCCTTGTTAGTATTACTAGCAACTGCTGAGAAAGATATTGCCGGAATATTAGAGGGATTCTGTTCTTTGAAAATTTTTTTTGCATCAGCTAAAGTGCATTTACGGATAGTTTTTATTTTCAACACTTCTTTGGCTTGTAGATAACGTTTACATTGTTTTGAGGAAGATGGGTGATCTTCAGCACAGTTGGCACATGAAGTGCGTGAGCATGTTTCTGGTTGGTGGGGGGGGAGGTTGCAGTTGTCACAAGAAGGATTGTTAGTGCACCTTTTGGTGGTGTGGCCTAGAAGCTGGCAATTGCGACAACGCATAGGATTGGGGAAATACTCTTCGACTTTGATGTCGTACCAGCCAATGTTCACTGAACTTGGAGGGCGATAAAGATCGAAAGTAAAGAGCACGAGCCCCGTCGGGCGAATTTGGTTTTCATCATTTTTCCTGGTAAATTTGTAGACATCGGTTACTCCTTGTGACTTCATTTCATTTATAATTTCATTTTCAGGCACGTTAATGAGGCATGGAGCATATACTGTACCCTTACATGAGTTGAGATTGGAGTGCGGAGTTACGGAAATAGGACATATGTTTGAAAGGGTTTTTTTAGAAATAAATATATCTGCGATTTTTTGTGAGTTGACGAGCAGGAGCAGGCTGCCATCGCGTAATTCATTTATGCTCGTATACCCGGTGCTTATAGCATCAATGGCTTTTTTAAGTAAAAATATACTTACGGAGGAAAGTGGTTTACTGGGATCAGAAGAGGATATTACAATAAATTTTGGATTATGTGTAGAGTTGTTTGTAGAGGAATGCTTATCGATATCAAATGGGGAATATGTTGGTTTTTTTCTTTTTTTATTATTGGGCACGGAAAGCATCTCTATATCGAGAGTGCCGAACCGGTTACCCGAAAGTATATGTGGCCCTGTGGCCATGCTCTATTAATTTTAATTTCCACTTGCACTAGTTCTTTTAGCAACGAGATAAGAAAACAAGATAAGGAAAAAAGATAAGAAAAACTAACGGAGCGAGTGCTGTTAAGAAAACTAAACGATCGTGAAGAACGGATTAATGACGGTCTTGTCGGCTCGAAGGTCAGACGGTGACTGACACAGAAAATAACATCAGTGCGGAGATAAATAGAAGAAACACTCATGCCAATCGCTGTTTCTTTGGGTTAAGGCAATTTAGAAACAAACCATCTCCAGAAGAACCAAGGTAGCCATTTAGAAGACCTTAATCATCCCAGTCCTGAGTTACAATTTGAGTGCTCCAGCTCAGTATTAAGCCTACCCCTTTTATTTTGTAAAAAAAAGGAATGACAAAATTATATGGAAATCAAAGAGCAATTCCCTAACTATCCCACCCTAACTTAATTTTCAAGAAGAACCACAATTTCTAAATTCAATTGTTAGTTTAAGACCAACCTGAAAGCATAGACCACAATCGGACATACTCAAGTAGAGACTGTAAAACAGGCGATTCCCAACCAATCTTCGTACTAACTTTCTGTTTATTACTAATTGCTTGCTAATTGAAAAGTAATTTTTTAAATTACAAGATGTTGACTTGACAAATTAAAAATTACAGTTCCTCGGGTAGGTCACTGTTATGTATATGTAAGTGCATATGCCATCAAGTTTCTTTGTTTTATAAGGACTTAGTCCACAGTTTATAATAAAACCATAAAGAAAAATTGATTTCCGATACCTTGTTAACAAAATATGATCTGTTTTTTACCAAATATTTGGATTGCTTCCTCTCCACTTAAGTTGTAGTACATATATATGGAAAAATATATATATATATACAGGAAAGAACCAATCTACCACCCAAATTGGCTTCTAATTGAGTATTAATGTGAGCTAATGATAATTTGACTAATTAAATAGCTTATTTTCAACTTACCTTAATATTAAAATCACTTTTTACTTATACATAAATCATAATTTATTATTTGAACTATGAACTCAACTGATTTACACTTTTCACTCACTGAAACTGAACAAAACTAAACATGTCTTCCTCCTACAACTTCCGTATTCCGTTACTTCTTTTTAGAACTTGTGTACACGCCATCTATTATTCAGGTTTTAGCTAGTGCACTTTTAAGAAACTGCAGTGCCAACGGACAAACGCCGCAACAAGCAAATAAATCGAAAACGTCACTCGTCTGACATTTGCATGACAGTCGGATATTTTATCATCGTGTCAAAAGAAGGATTTTTCGTGAATTTTATCAGTGTTTCTTTTTACAAAGTTTTCAATTAAATTTTCAAATTCTTATTCACAATCTAATTGGTTTCGGTTTAGTGAATTGCTTCAGAAATATTGACAAACTAAAAACACTACAAGAAATATTTAATGAAGGAATGCATATACTTCCTACCGGATTCTACCGAGATGCCTTGTTGGTATTATGATAAGAAGGACCTCAAAATGACACCATCTATTCAGGATGGAATATCATTCGAGACGGAGCGACGCTATCGGAAGGAGGGTGCACGTTTTATTATGAGCTGCGGCACTCAGATGGGTCTGGGCCACAATACAATGGCCACCGGAGTTGTGTACTTTCACCGATTTTACATGTTTCACACATTTAAGAGCTTTCCCCGATATGTGACGGCGTGCTGTTGTCTACTGCTCGCTGGCAAAGTTGAAGAAACACCAAAAAAGTGTCGTGATATCATCCGAATAGCTCGGGGTCTTTTGACTGATACTCAGTTTTATTCGTTTGGAGATGATCCTAAGGAGGAGGTGATGACGCTGGAACGTATACTTCTACAAACAATTAAATTCGATCTGCAAGTAGAGCATCCGTACAGCTTTTTGCTAAAGTATGCCAAATGCATTAAAGGTGACCAAGCCAAATTGCAAAAAATGGTGCAAATGGCATGGAATTTTGTAAATGACTCACTTAGTACAGTTGTTTGTTTACAATGGGAGCCAGAAATAATCGCTGTAGCACTTATACATTTAGCTAGTAAACTTAGCAAGTTCATTGTGGTCGACTGGGTAGGACGACAGCCAAGCCATTTGCGATGGTGGGACATGTTTGTCTCTGATGTAACAATGGAGATTCTTGAAGACATTTGTCACCAAGTCTTAGATCTCTATCAGACAAGCAACTCCAACAACGATTCGAATAGCCCCCCACAAAAGCCTCCTAGTCGTGCCGAATCTCCGACAACTATACCACAACCATTGCCGCAACCAGTTGCTCGCGACGCATCCCCTGCGGCTATAACAACTACAAAAACTTCAATGCCACCACAGCCTTACATTAAACCAGTGGTGGAAGAAAAGATGGAAGTGAATAGCATACCAACAACTTCTTCGGTGAAACCCCTGCAACCACCACCGGAGCCAATGCCGTACATGTACCAAGAAAACTACATGCAAATGTATACGCATGGCTCTCATTATCCGCCTCAGATACCCGGATCGTCGCAGATGGTTCCTCCGACTAATGCACCTCCACCCATGCCGCAGCCACCTATGTATGGTTCACAGTTTCCAATGTCATCGCAGCCAATTCCACCCCATTACGGAGGAGCTGCACCACCGCCGCCCATTGCCTCGCATAGATCTGTACCGCCTTCACATATTGGGCCACCAGTTCATCAAGTACCACCTGGTGGTTATTATCAACCGCCTTATGGTCGACAACGTTATCAACCACCTACGTAATGGCATGCTTCGGTTTGAATATAGGAAAATATAACAATTAATTGTTAAATAAATACAATGCTATATTATCATGAAAAATCGATTATTTTTTTTCTTTTCATTTCTTGGCTTTCGGCTTTCTTTATTTAGCTGGGAAGATTTGTTCAGTGACTGCCTCAAATAGAAGAAGGTTTTGTACGAGTAACATCGTATTCAGTGTTGGAGAATGGTTTTGATAAACTTGAGTTTATTCTCAAAACACATCAAAATTAAATAAATCGACAGGAAGGTGAATCATTAACGGAAAAGAATCGAATTGAATCGATGAGATTTGGAACTTAGAGCTACAGTATCAATTTTGTTTTGGATTAAGAAACAAGCATACCCCCCAATTTCAAAAGTCTGTACAATTACTCGCCTATGCAGACGATATTGACGTAATGGGAAGAAAAAAGCGTGATGTCATAGGTGCTTTTGCGAGTATTGAAACAGAAGCGGCAAAAATGGGTTTGATGGTTAATGAGGGCAAAAGGAAGTATATGCTGTCATCAAACAAGGACACAGAACATCGACGAATTGGACAAAACGTCACAATAGACAGACATAACTTCGAGGTAGTACAGGACTTCGTCTACCTAGGATCCGCTGTAGACACGGACAACAACATCAGTGCGGAGATCAAACGGAGAATAACTCTTGCCAACCGTTGCTTCTTTGGGTTAAGAAGGCAATTGAGAAACAAAACCCTCTCTAGAAAAACCAAGGTGACCTTGTATAAGACCTTAATCATCCCAGTCCTGCTGTACGGCGCGGAAGCATGGACCTTATCGAAAGCGGATGAGGAAACTCTTGGTCGTTTCGAAAGAAAAATTCTCCGAATGATATTTGGTCCCGTATGCGAAGACAATGTGTGGAGAAGAAGATACAACAACGAGCTGTATGAGCTGTACCGCGACATGGGCATAGCCAGAAGAGTACGCATCGCGAGGCTACGATGGTTGGGCCATGTAGAGCGGATGGACCCAAACGCTCCGGCTCGTCGGGTGTTCGAAAGCACATTGCAGGGAAATCGCGGAAGGGGAAGACCTCGTCTTAGGTGGCGCAATCAAGTGGATGAAGACCTCAACCGACTTGGAGTGCGAAACTGGAGAGAGCTCGCCCGAAATCGAAATCGTTATAGAAGGATGATGGTTGAGGCCCAGGTTCACCCCGAACTGTAATGCCCACCTAAGTAAGTAAGTAAGTATTACCCCCAATTATGAAATTCATATTTTGAAGATGTGCCTATACAACTTTTATCAAAAAGCCAATTCCAAGAAGTTCGGTAATATTTGCGGAACTTTCCAATCCTCTCTCTTTATCATACCACACCTATATGAGATTAGTTTTTTTACAGTTGCTGTGTTCGTTTGGATGGGGTAGAGCCCCAAGTACATAACATCCCATTCGGATGTCAAAAGATCTGTGTTGCTCCCCCGAATAACGGGCGGTGAGTATGAAGGTGAGAAGGGGTGACTGCACTCAGCTATTTAGTTTTAGGAACTTTACTGAATCGTTGCTGGGTGGAAAAGTACGATTTTATAATCTGAATTACGCACTCAACCACAGCAAAAGTAAAATACAATTGGTTTTTTTAATCTTTTTGCAGGCAGGAGGATCATCAAACAAATATCTGAATAAAATCGTATCCATTCTCAGTAAGATTCTACGGATTCATTTTCTCGACAGCAGTTCTTTATCTATGGATTATTTGCTGTCTATGCTGGATCCTACTATAACGCTTTACTCATTACAAGCGGTCTCTATTTATGCACATAATGTAGTTTGGCGTACCTCATACAGCCAACTGAAGTAGGGTACCTGAAGTTTTTACTTCTGTTCTTCCTTAAACTTTTTGATTTGAACCAACAAATTGGTTTCAATTAGATCCAAGTTTGGATACATATTCGTTGTTTTTTTATTTTTTATTTGTTTTGTGCTTTGTTATTTCAATTTATGGCAGTTTCCACCAAAAAGAGAGCAAAATCACCCTACAATCAGGTATCTTTGTAGTTTTCAATATCTGATATGTTATAAAGAATACAAACTCTTAAAAGACTTACCTAACTTATGTCCAGACTCCCCAATGTTTTTCAATCCCCATCAAAACACTTCCAAGTCCGTGTTAAAATCTTGTGCAACTTTGTTAAACTGAATGCTTTTCAATTTCTAGGAAAGGTTGTTTTTATTTATTTACCATATTTAACTACTAGGTAGATAGTTTAACATTTAATTTGTTTTGCTTTTTTGTGTTACTTTTTGGTTACAATAGAAATGTATCCAGACTTATAATACTGCGGAATTGAAATATACTCTGCAAGAGGTTTTGCATTATTTCTTTGCTGTGCTTGTCTGATAATGTATATGATTTTTCCTTAAATGCGATAGAAGAAAGAACAATCGACAAATAATTATTTTTGGTATTTTTCAATAAAAACTTACCCAAAACATTGCTCTCAATGAATCGTTTATCCAACTGTTTGAGTAATTCGAGATTGTTTGTTCTGGTCCATTGGTGTAAAATGTCTCCAACTTGCACTTGAACCATTTCTGTGTGTGAAATTTGTTTATCCTAAAAATAAATGAGAATTTAATAAGATAATTTTTTCCTAAAAGACTTTTTTTTTAACTTACTGGCTGATACTCAACAGTCACAGCGCCATTACAAGCCAATTCTATTATCTTCTTCAACTTTGGATAGTTACAATTCTTTTTTGATTGATGTATAATAAATTGCTTAAAATTTTTACTTTCTGGTGGAGTTGCTTGGAAGTATGATATAATGAGTTCCTTGTTGTAAGAAACTTCAAGTTTGTCCTAAGAAATATACAAAAAGAAAATGTTAAAATCAAAACTATTTAATAAGTTAGTTAATAAGACAATAAAGTAAAAACAATAACCCCTAGCTCTAACTGGCATGACCAATCCTTTGACAATACCAACTGAGCCGGACGTGCTCTATTTTTTCCAAGATCTTCATCTTCATCTCAGCTGCAGTCAACTTACTCTCATAATTTTTCTATCTACGTTGTCCAACATTTTGAACCGTATGTGAGTGCTGTGGTAAAGTCTTCCCTTCAGCAAAACTGACAGTATTCTAGTTTTCTAACTATCTAAGGTTCCTTCTTGTCTTTCGAACTGTATCATCTATCTTCTTCCTGCTGCACTTTCAATAGAATTTCTCTTGCTTGTCGATTTCTTGTTACATTTCCCGAATCGGGGATGGTCGTGAACTTTGCCATTTCATTGAACTGAGAAATGAAAGAAGCTGCGAATTTTACAATATTCCTTAATAAAGAAAAAGTATTTTTGAATTGTCAGTTTGTGGAATGTATAAAGAGGCTGTAGATTGTAAATTATCTTTCAACAGTTCACTGAAAAGATGCTGCTTTTCTTGTAGAAAACTATTAAATACATTGTTTTGACTGTTTGTATGAGGTGTTTTATATCCAAACTTAATAAGCCTGCTTTTATGTACGTACATATCTGTTTACTATTTAGTATATTAAAAAGAAAAAGAAGTTTTTATCATGCATTCCAATACATGCCAATGGAATATCAGTACTACCCTGCGCATTCATTTAATCCAAAAACTCAATGTCTGCTGAAAATCGTATCTGCAGCGTATTTGTTCGGAAGAAGTTCCGAAACGATAGTACATTTCGATCAGAACTGAGATCTCGTTCGAGGAATCCACTTCAGAACAAAATAAGTAAAGCATACAATAGCATTCATTTGACACATGTGTCTACTTGATTAATTCAATGAATCAAAATCAAAATTTAGAGTGTTACTATAGCTTTGGAAACAACTTAAATATAAGGTCATGGCACAAGCAGAAACGACGAGTATTAAGACGAGTATTTAGAACCTAGATCTGCCGTCAGAAGCAGCGTGAATATTAAAATTATGCCTTTTTTGCTCACAAAATCACCTTAATAAACCTGCATTTGAATATTTTTGAAGCAAAACAAAAGATTAATTTCTCGTCGCAAATCGTTCGGAGTGTTTCTTCAGAACAAGAGCTTGTGATTTACTTAACATTTACCACTGAAGCACGGGAAGCATTTTTGAAATTGCAGTTGGACATTCAACATTTTTAAGTATACTTAAAGAAGTGTTGGTCATTTTGAGAAAATCTTGTGCCCCAAATTTATAGCTCTTCGAATGCTTAAGATATTCAAGTACCGAAGATTAATTTCTTTGAAACAGCAGGCTTTTCTGGAGCAATTGGATGTGTGGATGCCAGAGTTGTAAAAGTCTTTTTGGTATTAGTACTTGTGTAGTCGCAGTTAATCAACTTATCATTTGAATGCAAGTTAATCTACTGTGACCAGTCCTTTAACTTCAAAAAAGCAGTCAGCAGTAAGTACTAACTTTTTCACTGTGCAGTTAATCAATGCAGTTAATTGTCTTAAAGTACATTTAACTGGTCTCAGTCTTTTTAGTAGAAATTCTACTGAATGCAACCCACGTAAAAATAATTGCTTCCAAAGAAAATCAGCTAGTTGCATTCCCCAAAACCCGCCTCTCAAGCAGTGCTTATCGGTTCCTCTTTCAGCTTAATATCGGTCGCACAGTTAAATACAGAGCTTCATATCTTAGCCGCTGAACCCAACTGAATTTTCCCCACGCATTCAAATGCACAGAACTTCAAAAATAATGTGCATAAGCATCTCCTTTCTTATAATTTTCTTTTTTTCTAACACCCATACTATGTTTCTAACAACTCTTTGAAGTGCGAGTGAGCTATAATAAAAAAAACTTCAATTGAAAAGGTTTTTATTGACTGAACGTTTTAATCGTCAGTTTTAACTTTACAAATTCCCCCATTAAATCATATTGTTTTGTTATAGATTTGTAATTGCAAAATAAGGATTAAAGGAGTAAACACAAATTGTAAACGTAACCTAAATTGTTAATTGCTAACTAAATTCATTTTCAACCTGTTAGACGACCACAGGCCAAACCAAATAGGCTTTAATACTTTATAACTCTAATGTTACTAGAAAACTAGAAAACAGAAAAAAAAGTCATTACTACTACTCAAGGAGCTAACCATAATTCTCATATACATAAGTAATCTGAGACCATAACGTCGGCTTTGAACATGTCTATCAGAACGGAGACACTATCTTTTCTATCCTTTCCAAATTTGATTATTTCCTTTTTCTTTTCTTTTTCATCCCTGCAGATGATGCCGTTCGTAAAAAGAGCAGGAAGCCGTTATGACACATGACATTTTAAGATTTTTGAAAATTTTCCTGCAATTCCTTAAAAATTCTTCCCCCAAGTGAATTTTTACATCCCTTTGGCAAAAAAAGGTTATGTATCTATCCACCTGTATACAGAGAAACTTACCAGTGCCTGCACTAGAGTACCCTCATCTGCATTCAGAGTTGAAAATGTTGAAACAACTTGATCAGTTCTCTTCAAAAACGAAAAAGAAAAAAAACGATTAAAAATTCATGAGACTACATCGTCGTCATTAATTTGTCAAAACTTACTTTATTCCCATCAAAATTATCACATGATGATCCTCTTTGGTAATTCTTGTGCGTTTGTTTTTTATGATCAACGTTTACTTTAACCTCAAAACCACCACTATTACCACATTCTTCATTAATAACAGCCTTTTCATGAGCAGTTGGCAACAAATCGTTCAGATCAAAACTCAACGACGACGGCGGTGGCTTGCAACACAACACGCTACTACTGTTGCTTATGCCTATTCCAGTGTTACTACTACTGCTTCGACTGCTGCCGCTGCTATTGCAATGTCCGAACCCCGTCATTATGTTATGACTTCGTCTATTCTTACACTTGGGACAATCTGACCACTCTATAGGCTTACCAATCGTGTTTGCTAGAAATTCTTTCTCTAAACAATCTAAGCATGTCTCGTCGGAAAGATCCCGTTGAGTGTAAGCATTGGCACTGTGCAATGGTGGAAAACCAGCAGCACCTGCACGTTCATCTAAACTGCCAGCTGAGCAAAGTGATGTTGTAGTTCCACCGCCCTTGTTCATTTTAGAGTACAGAAACTGACTTTTACGATTTTTTGTCATGGAAATGCTTCGCTCTGTAATGCGTTTTGGTTTCGCACCGGTAACCTTCGACTTGGAGTCGTCAGTAGTACACGATACTGTCACTGGAGATGTGCGGTCTTCATCACCTTCAACTGAGCTGGATTGAATTTGAGTCAAGTTAAGCGACAGCTTTGCAAAGTCTTTATTAGTAGGGCATCGGTAGCACAAGGCCGCATCCCCTCCTTCAATTGGCGAGCTAAAAAGTTGTCTTTCTGGAGCAGCTGCTCCGCCCCCGACACTCACAGAGTTTGTGAGAAAAATCGATGGAACATATTGTAATGAGCGAAGTTCCATAGAAGGATCGACCTCGGAAGATGGATCCGGATCGAAGTCCATTTCGAGAAAATCTGTTTCGTCTTCGACATTGTTGTTCCTCGTCTCTAGGGCAATATCAAACTCGGCCCCACCTCGATAGGCGTAAATGCAATCATCTGAATTTAGCGAGACTTCGTCGTCGGAAAGCGTGTTTTGTAAAACGATGAGCTCATCTACATAATAGTTGTCACTGTTGTATGAAAGATTATCTGTGGAATTGTTCACAGAGGTGCGGTTCGAGTTGGGAGGCGAATGCGCAGCCAGCGCAGTGCTCAGTAGTTCTTCATCGTCGCCATTAAAACGGATGCCATTTGTTGCTTCCGTCTGGGACAATTGTAAGGCGATAACACCCCCACCGCCGGCTTCTTCACCTATGGAGCCTTCAGCCAGTGGCAGCTCAATTGCTGGTATTTGCTGCTGTTGGTTGCGATGGCATTGACACTTGGCTAACTTCGGGTCCTCATTTTCCTCACAAAAGTTCTCTTTGTCATCAAAGATGTTGTTATTGTTGCATTTGCCATTGCCCTTCTCCAGCCAGGGTGGATGAGAAAATTCGATATTTTTTTCGGTCGTCTCCATAGGGAGCGAGTGCGGTGCTGGATACCGCGACACAAGCACAGATGCGAAGATACAACTTTTTTCCTTTAAGATTTTTCTTCCTCGATAGTGAAGTTATTGATGGTATAGCAGCAATTTTTACATATTCAACATTTGTTGTTTAGCTGAGTTATTTACTGTGCACATTCTATTCGATATTCAGGCATTTGTTTTTAGATAATTTATTTTATAAAACTGAGAATTTTATCGATACAAAACACTGCAGGGAAAACGCACTTATTTTTTCGTATCGTTTCGTTCTTGTTCTTTGCGGAAGACGAAGAAAATTCAGTTTTTTACATTTCTTTTGGTCTTTTTTTTCTATTCTTTTCCCTTTCGCAGCTGACAGTTTTTGGTTTATTTTTTCAATTGTCCTCTTTCATGTTTATTCTTTGTTCAATCACAATGGCCAAATGATGATTGTGAATTCGATGATATGAACACGTCTAGGGCCCCAATGGGGTAACTTTGTAACTTTTTTTTAAAAAGTGTCCAAGTTCTATGTACTGAAAAAGCGCGTTGAAAAACCCGAAAGATCAGCGAAAATTATGAGGCAGAATTGAAGTAGCCATAAAGAAATCATGATAGTTTTGTAGATCTAACAAAAATTACCTCGTCTTTTTAAAAGCTGGGTTTGGATTCCATTACTTCTTACACGACTATCGTCAACATTTATTACTAAAATGGGTGTTTAAAAAAATCAGAAATATAACAAAAACTTGTTGGACGATATCAAAATAGCTTTTCATCATCCACTGAATGCGAAATACAAATTACATGAAAAAATCTTATAACGATACAGTCGCCGATAGACGATTGAACGATAATCGTATAAAAAGTTATGGAATCTGTGCCCCTGTTCTGTAACTATCGCCTCGGCGATAAACGGTGGAAAATGGAACGAGATTCGAACGAGAAGATGAATTTAGTAGGATCTCGTTCCATTTTCCACCGTTTATCGCCTGCTTTTATCGAGGCGATAGTTACAGAACATGGGCACTGTGCTCAAGGGCGATAATATGGCATTCCAATAGTCAGAACTTCTCAAAATAGACTAGTGATTTTTTAATTAACGTTTCCATAGGATCACGGCAGTGAAATAAAGTCGGTGCTACTGAGAGATAACTAGACATTGGGCGCATTCGAGAACTTATCGGATAGCCTATCTCGGATAGCCGTATCATGGATACTTTTTTGAACGATCCAGATATCTTTTTCCAGATTGCTGCAGACAACAGCTGTGAAATATTAAAATTCGACTTTTGAAAATAGAAAAACATTCAAAATATCATTGCTGGGCGACTATAACTTATTTTTATCGATTTCCCATGCGTTTTAGAAAACTCTTATGCTGAAATAAATGCACACCAAAACAAAAAATCAACATGAAAAGAAATAAAAATAAATTGTCTATCAGCTGATCACTTGAATAGAAAGGTATACCAAAAACACTCGGATACCTTTAGATAGCTTTTTTAGTTGAAATGGGTGTGTGACTCTGCTAAAAGTTTAACACGTAAACAACAACAACAAGCTATCCGGATACGATTCTCGAACGCCCCCATTGCTATGGTGAAAGAATTTTTTAAATCGGACAGTAGTTTTTTTCAAATCAGTCCAGTTGCTTCTAAAATTTAATGTGACTTCATCATTTCCCTTTTTGTCAGTTTTTTCCGTTGATTTTTTTAGTTCCCGTATAGGTTCTAGACTTGAGTCCCAAGATCATCCAAGATTGATACGCAATTGAAACCAGTGATGTTGCTGTTGCCGTCAATAAAACTGAAAAAAAAAACTTATTCTCTGTAACTAAGAACAAAGCTGACATTCATATGAAGATTCCCCCTTCCCCCTTCTTAAACAATTGTACTTCTTTAATTATTTATTTAATTAATGGTTACCAAACATTAACAAAAGTAAGAAAGCAATATACGAAATAAATAAATAAATAAATACAAGCGCATTTTCAATAAAATCCAACCTTCATTAATAAAGCTTTCCATGGACAGCAATTCTGCAATTAAAAATAGGTTAGTTTCAAAGCAGTCAGCGCAATATTAAATTAACCTATATATACAAGTATGAGTCGGATGCCCATGGTTGGATATCACATCAATTTTGCAGTATCGGAAGTTCCTATCGTTGTTCAAATAAAATGTTTGAGCCCGTTTTGTTTTAGTGTTATTATATTCAAATGAACCAAGGTGAACTTCCCCTTGACTGTTTTCAGGATCCTCAACTCCCTATTCGGAATATGACTAATATCAAGAACCAAATCATTTGATCAAATATATTTTGTTACATAAACAAAGAAACCCTTAGGAGCATTTGATGTGTCTCCAGTTAGTGATGAATGTTCCGGTATATGCTCCACGGTGATAGCTCGAATAACTATCTTTTAAATCGAAATATTAAATATGAAAAAGTCACTTTTTGTTGTTCATATTTTACAAATAGACGTACCAACCTTGTGTGACAGTTTAATAGTGAAAACAGATTTGTGTCCTTTGAAAGCATAACAACTGCCAAGTTCCATTGACGGATTCAACACATTTTCTGGCAAATTTCTATAACTGAACCTTATAAGATTTTTCAGAAATCCATTTGCATGAAAAGGATCGTCTTCGACATTCAGTATCGATGCACCTAAATTATCATCATAAATTACTTTATTCATTTTTATGAATATTTAGGATTAACCAATTGATTGCAATGCATAGTTAGGTTCCTCTGGAACAACCACTTCTAGATCGGTTGGTGGGTTCCTACAAGAACCACCGTTACTATTAGTTTTTTCTTCAACGAGTTGCAGCTTTTTCTTAACTGTTGTCAATTCATTCCATAATCCTTGAGTTCGTTTTTTAACATAGG
This sequence comes from Melanostoma scalare, assembly GCA_949752695.1. Taxonomy (NCBI): domain Eukaryota; kingdom Metazoa; phylum Arthropoda; class Insecta; order Diptera; family Syrphidae; genus Melanostoma; species Melanostoma scalare. The sequence goes on along the minus strand of OX456984.1, from coordinate 55,318,333 downwards.
AATCTATTTGTGGGATAAGTGCTTCATCTGGATTTCGGCCCAATATGATTTTCTTAAGAAACATTATAGTTATAAAAAAATAATTTTTTAAATCATGACAAAGTTTCTTTTTACCGTTATTTGATCGACATCTTCCTGAAGTCTTCCCAATTTTGCTATTGATGTGAAATGCGTATGGATTAATGAATAAACAAAGGCGGTGATTATAGTTGCAGTGATAATATAACAAATACAAACTCTTGCTCGGTTTTCCATTTTAAAAGTATATCGAAAATTCGTTTATTTGATTCATGATTGTCAATAATACAACGTGAAAGTAAAAGCAATTTAAATAGAACGAAAAAAAAGAAGTTATAATAGTTTGTACAGTGTCTTAATTTTCATTAAAAGCTTCCTTTATAATTCTTTTACTTCTAAATCATATTTTGGAACCCTCAGACTATTAAGCTGTTGTTTAACAACACACTTCCTATTTTCTAACGACACCATTTATACTCATAAGTCATACATACTTATTATTATAAGTGTAAGTAAGTATGTGTGAATTTTTTCAATCTTTCATATAAAAACTACTGAATAGGACTCCAAAACAGGTTATAACTTATTTTTAAATACCCACGAGAACAGAGACTTGAAAAGTACTGGACCGATTTTCAAAGTTCCTTAAAACCTTGCGCAAACCATCACGATAAGTGCTTGTGATGCGATTGCGTTGAGTCGAATCTAAATAAGGTTACATGTGTTTCATTTTGACAGAAAGACACTACGTGTAGGCGTCTGCACTTCCTTGGTTATGGGATGCAGATGAAAAATCATAGATGCAGATGAACATGCGTTCAACTACAGTATAGGAACTTCATCTGCAACCATAGTTTAATGGTGGATTTACATGCGTCCGCAAGACCGCAAGTGCAGATAAAAAATGAAGTAGACACATAATGATAGTCTTTATCCGTCCCGCTTTACTTTTCTGCATCTGTAGTAGCAGATGCGTGTAAATCCTGGTAAACATGTTCATCTGCACCCATAATTTTTCATCTGCATCCTATAACTAGAAGTGTCTTCCCTCTCTATCAGACAAGTATGAATTTTAAATCTTGAGACACTAGCGTGGTGAAAAAGAGGGGATCAAATTTTAACCCATTTAGCCTGCTCACGGAGCAGGCTAAAATGGGTTAAAATTTGACGTTTGTCAAGAAAGAGAGGTGTGTCTAGTTCTTGTTGCATTCACAACTTTTTTTTTGTCAAACAATCGGTAAACAAAGCAGGAAGTAGTTGTCAGCAGAATGGACGGCACACGAAAAATTGGACACGAAGGAAGAATAACGTGAAAACCTTACAATAAACGTAAGTTTGACATTGTTTAAATCAAAAAACATAATTATGTATATAATTATAAAAATAAAATTGTTGTTTTTTAGGGTCTCCCGAAGAAAAACTAAAATTCATTCAAATCCGAATTGAGCTGGACAACACGTTTACACATCAAAAAATGCAAACGTGAATGTAACTATGCAAAATTATATTTTCAAATATACTTCACGAATTTTTCATTGCGGTTCAATAGAATTAATTGATAAGACATTTAAATAAATTAAATTATTGTAAAACATATCTTCAAACTGTTATTCATTTTGTAAGCAGATCTCAAATAGATGATTTTTTTTGCTTGAAGTTGTTCTCAGTGTTGTAAGAACAAGTGCTCATACACCCATTATCAAACTATCCGTGATGGGAAATATTTTGAAAAAATGCGAGGCTATTGTTTCAACATATGAAAATAGTATTACAAGAACGAGTAAAATTAAGCAAAATGGACACTTTTTGGAACGCTATATTAAATTTGCAATTTTAAAGTTCCTTTATTTTAAATAAAAAATAAATTAAATTAAACGATAAAAAGGAATTTTTGCAGGGAAATTTCTTAAACTATAAAGGTTCTCCCAAACCAAAGCGTTTTTGCCGTCGCGGCAGCGGCATTTGCAGTTGCGACAACGCGCAACGTTTGTATACCCACACCGAAGCGTTTTTTGCAGCGACAAAGCAACTCATTTTTGACATTTGTGACTTGTATTTAATTAAAGATTTTTTTGTTCGTCGCACTAAATTTGTTGAGCAGAAGGAAATTAATTGAATTAGCTTCTCGAAACCAAGAAGAATTTTCATATCATGAAGCTCTCTCACCCATTAATCCATTACTGATGATTCAATTTTACAGAACTTAAGAAAGAACCAGGAATATAACAGACCGTCGAAGGAATCGACACTTTTTGAGGTCAACAACAATTTGGTACAGAAAATAGTTTTACACAAAGTCTTTTCCATTTTAAAATGTTTTCTTTTCAGCTCCAATAAGACAACAAATACCATTCTCGACTGCTCCAAGAATTCAACAAGAAGTCTCAACACAAAGACCCACACTTAAAGTGGCAACTAGTCTGCCTTTCATTCCAATGAAAGATTTCATTGCTAGCAAGTTTGGATCGCAATACAGCCCCGAACCTCCAAAGTTATCAACTACCAGACCAGCTTTGATTGCACCAACAGGAGTAAGCTACGATGTATTATCGAAGTCACAGAAAAAAACAATTTATAGTCAACAAAACCCAAATCAACAATGCGGCTCACAAACTCCTCTGGTCGTTAAGCCCTTTGTTCCAGTTCAACAGCCAGTATTGTCGGCAGGCAATCAAAATTTCTACCAACAACAACCGCAATTCAATGTTCAACAACAACAAAAGTATCAACAACAATATCAACAGCAGCAACATCAGCAAGAACTTAAACAACAACAATGCCAACTTCAACAACAATATCAGATCCAACAACAGAGACTTCAACAACAACAACAAGTCTCGAAACAGCAATTTTCTGTATTGAACCAGCCACAGATCATTTCGCAACAATTTAATCCGTTCCAACAAGCTGTTGCTGCAGTCCAGCCTGCAAGGTATACGTTCTCATCTCAACAAAAACAGCAACGAAATCCAGTTCAACAACACAGTTCCACAAAGATTGTCCCATCAGTTGAACTTCAACGAAGCCTACTGTTCGAACAACAACTATCCTCGTCAGCACAAGATCGACAGCAGTCACAAATTCAAATAGTTCCCGCACGCATGACCATGTCTCAGACTATTCTTCCACAGCAGACGAATACGAATACAAATTCCAGCCCCAATTTGCAGCCGCAGTCTGAAATAGGATCTATCAATGTTCGACTACCAAGCAATAGCCTCGTGGGCTTGATTCCAAACACTAATATTTTCGATTCGAATATAAATGTGAATTTCATTTCACCTAAGAGTTAAGCTATGTTACGTTTAATGTTAGATAAACTATTTAATATATTTATTAAATAAATACAAAATTTAAGTATAATTTTCATTGCAGCATGATTTCTCCATTCAAAATTTCCATCACGTACCGTCGCGTCGTTCGGGATGTCTTTGTTGATTGAGCAATCTCCTCATGAGCGGTTTAAGGTGGCTTTCGATTTTTACCAATAGCTTTCATATATCCTTCGACAAGTACTCGTCGTCCAGGGGAACTTTGGTTCAGTTCTGGAAACTTTTTTTTGCGACAAACAAAGTGAAGCCCGTCGCACAGGATTTTTCTTCCTTCATGGCTGTTTTAGAGATGTTGAACCATAGCTAGCCATCGGTTTGCGAAGTTGCTTGTGTTGGTATATACATTAGAACTTCTCTCTACTGGCTAAGTACAAGGTTTTCTTTTTATCAGCGCAGCGGGTGAAGTTAGTGGAAAGCAAAGTCAGCTTTTCGTATAGCAGTCCTTAAATCTGAGTACCTCGTTAAAGTTAGAATCGAGGTTCTTAGCGTTTCTTTTGGCTGAGATTCTATTCCGATCAGAAAGATTTTTAACGCAGTTTTTGCAGTTTCCCACCAAGCTACTGCGCCCGTCTTCTGTTTTTCAAAAACACACCAGTTCCGATTTGGCCTCATCGGTATGGAATCACAAATTTATTTGCAAAAAATTACAAATATTTTCGCGTGTTTTTTATTTAGTTTAAAACAAGTTTATTTGCAAGAAAGCAAATTAAAAATTATTTTGGGTTGTGAGACAACAAATTACAAATAACAAAACGAATTTGACATTGACAACTGACAAATGAGAGCGGCAGCGGCGAAAACGCTGCATGTATGGGACTGTCGCTGCTCTTCGCCGCGTTGGTGTGGGGACTCTCATATGCCGCTGTGTAAACTAATTTTGACAACTGCAAATGCCGCTGCCGCAACTGCAAAAACGCTTTGGTTTGGGAGAACCTTAAAGGAATTTTAGAGAAAATAGTGTTTCAAAAAATCCCTTTTAACCCAATTCACACAGCAAAAATTTAACATCTCAATCCACCGCAAAACAAATGTCAAAATTTAACCAAGGTGAGAAATTTCAACCCAATTCACACACAGCCTGAATTTATTTCCTTTTTTCATCTGCAGTTGCAGATGCATGTAAATCCACCATTACTTTTCTGCACTTCAGAATTTACTGATGCAAGTAAATCCAGCAGTAAGCAGTGTCGCTGATTTCAAAAACAGTTTGAAATCCGAAAATAAAGCGGGCTAAGTAATTTTACTAAACAACTTTATTTGTGAACTTGGTCAATTATTTAATTTTCATCATTGTGTTTGCGACTTTATGTGTCGCACACCCTTTCGCAACGTAAAGTAAAGTCAACCTTTGGTTACGTTCGAACTTCGAAAAGTGACACCTTGTTTTGTCTTCGAAAGAAAAGAATTTCAAAATGGCCGTCTTCTAGGGTTGGTGTTTTGTATACAGAGAGAAGCAAAGAGACCATTTGTTTTAATTATAAATATTTGTATGGTTATTGTTTAGAAGAAAAAAATAAGTTCATGAATTTATAATGTTTTATTGAAACTTAATGTGTGTGCGCGTGGTAATTGTTTAATAATAAAATTGATAAAATGATTAGTACAATGGATAATCGGTCGTATGGTGCGATTTCAAAGTCGAATGGCCGTGGTGAATTTGCGACCCCAGGTTAGTTTTCGAGCAGCCACTACCTAATTTTCTGATTCATTTGTTTTCAATTTTTGTTTGTTTGTTTTCAATTAAAAGTATAATGAATTTTAAAACAAAATTAGTAACGAAATTTGTGAGTAAATCAATTGTTCTAATAAACACACGCACTGAAGTGAAAGTGACTCAATAATCATGGGCAGTCATAATTTTTAATTTTATATCACTAATTGAAAAAAAAAAAGAATAAGAAAGGAACACCCATTCGTCATCACGTTAACTGTTGTTTGCAACTGTGCTCTATGACCAAAATAAATTAACTAATTGTTCCCTTCCGCTTGAACGTTGTTGTGTCATGCTAATGTTCAATTAAAATAAAAAATAGTTTTCGTGTCCACGATAATAGGCCGAATGATATTCTTTTAGTCAGTCTAGTAGCTTTGTTCGCAATGGCAAACATGTAAAATAAGTTTCCTCATAAAATTTTTCATTTTTCAGAACTAACGCCTGAACAACAGAAGCTGCTTATTGAATTAAAAAGGCGAAAGCAGGAACTTTTACTTGAAATTCAGGTAAGTTTGAAGAGATTTATGCCTACATTTGTTTCTTATTTTAATCTTATCTAGCAATTGGCTCTTATTTGGGGCACTGCTGGGCTTAAATTTAATTTTAGAGCTGAGTAGGTCAATGACATTTTTTTAGGGTATATACGACAGCCTAAATCTTTGGCGCTTTACTCAGTTTCTGTAAAGAGAGGCGGTAATGCTCGTTGTTGGTGTTATTATGAATATGATCCCCAAAAAAACTGAATACAAAAACAAAACTAATCACTTGTCCCCTTACTTTGGTTGAGTCTTTATCTCCTATGCCCCTCTTTGGGTTCAAAGAGAGCAAAATGACGACAAAAACGAGGTGGAATATTATTTATGTGCAAGGTAGTCTTGGAAGTGGTTGTTTGAAACAATCATCTCAGTTCTGGAGAAAGGCCAATCAACTAAAGCCCTTTGGTATTTTCTTGAAGGAGCATATCAATGGAAGTTTTAGGTCAACGGACTTAAGTGTCTTTTTCTCGCTCGCAAAACTACCGGTATGCAGTGGGAATGTGTGAACTATGAAGTGCAGTGACATCAAAAACGGACAATAATATCAAAAATTATGTCTGGTAGTGGACGAACAACTTTGTGTAGTAGGAGATTGGGAACACACAGTGGGCTAATGTCTACTCTTTGTTTTGTTTTACTTTTTTTTTTCGTGTCTGCTGCATTGTCTCGAGTAGTAATTAAATTACGTCTGCACTTTTGTGGGTGTTGTTGTTGTTGTTGTTTTGGACGTGATTTGTTGGTGTGGTTGAGTTTTGTTGTATAATGAGTCATTTTTGTAAGGCTTGCGATATTATTGTGGTTTATGTTTGGAGCCTAAATCAGGTGAGAAAAACAAGAGAGAATATTACACGCCACTTGAGCGTGCTAATGTGGATTCGAACATTTCATTTGAAACTTTGTCAAAATCAACTTTATTTAATTTTTCACGAGATTTGTCACCTGTGATGACTTACTTACTTGCTTAGGTAGGCATTACAGTTCGGGGCAAGCTCTCTCCAGTTTTGCACTCTAAGTCGGTTGAGGGCTTCTTCCACTTGATTGCGCCACATAAGATGAGGTCTTCCCCTTCCGCAATTTCCCTGCAATGTGCTCTCGAAAACCCACTTGTGATGAGGTTTTTTTTTAATATTCGTTGTTTTTATTTTTAGGATTGAGAGGCTTGTCGGCCAAAGAACTTTCATATGCACATATCCCGGTAATTATGGCGCCGCAATGATTCTGTTATCGTCGCCATGCAGTCTTCCGTTCAATGTTGAATCTTCTTTCCCATGCTACTTTATGGCAGACGTCATTAAAAATCGATAAAAGTTTTTCCGTATTAAACAATGTGTGATAGTGTGATCTCTTTAGTGTTTGTTAGAAAGTAGTCTTGTTTTGGCTGAAAACAAAGTTCATTGTAAAAGTGATTCAATATTTTTTCACAGTTGGACATGTCATCCAGATACTTTTTGTCTTAAATAAACGTAAATTGCCAGTCATCAATTAAGGAGAGGTAGAACTGTTCACTGTTCAAATATATTCCTGGCCACTTCGGGACTTAAACATTTTCCAAAAACTACAAAGAATTATACTGTCTAAAAAAGTTTATGGATTTTTATGCTACGGAGCAATTTAAACGAGGAGGCTTTTGCAGAAAAATTGTTCAGAAATAGGAATGCAACTTGCTATTTCACTAGAGAACTGTTTGGTTAAAAAAGGTACCTAAGGATTTAAGGAAACCTTAGGACAATGCATGGTTTTTATCGACTTCAAATTTGTGGTCATTCCGAACGAAGGTCATTGTTTACACACTCACCAAGACTGACAAATGTCAGGGTCAGAAATCAATTCCGAATAGGACGATTAAGGCTTGACTCGTCAAAAAAACAGTTAAGAGTATTCGACAAAAGATCGTTTATGAAAACTAAAAATCAAAGACAAAATGGAGCCCTGGGCCACATCAGCCTTAAAATGTATCACAATTAAAATCATCGAATACGACTCGTATTGAACGCTCGGAGTGATAATTTCTTATCCAACAAAGAATAGAAACTTCTCCTTCTTACTTTTTTGACGTTACGAGTATCGTGATCTCGAAGGAATCACAGCTCAAGCCCTTCTGCTAAATACTAATGTTCTGCCCACCGAGTAGTACGGCAAGCTGATCTCAGAATGTGTGGAAAAGCTTCTCGGTTTTAGATTGTTCCATGTCTGAGGCCGACCAAATGCAGTTGTTATTGGAATTTGTCTGTATCATGGGTATTTTTTATTTTCTTCGCGAATTTGTCTGAACGTTTTAGCATTTTTCCCTGGGTTCTCTATATCTCTTCTTTGAACATTACAATCGCAACTAAGCCTGTTGTGCTGTATTTCATACAAGATGGTATTTTGACGCGAAAGCTTTTACAGATTTTGGTACTTCTTATATGATAAACGTTTGTTGCTCCTGCTGTCACCAAAATGTCTTCATATCAGATTCTGTCAACATACTCCTACTTTTTGTACATTGCCTGACATTGGGATTCGTATTTGAATTCGCTGTGGAGAGTCATGACTTCAACAAAGGGGTCATTTTGCTATTACAGATGATGGTGGAGTTTTCTCGCCGCATCGCTTTATCCACCCTACGCTTACTTACATAAGTTTTTTTACTGTTGATCATAGATTCAAGATATTAAAACTTTTCACATTTTGGAACCACATTTCCATTCAAATAAATGTCTGGATGAGAAAACAGGCAATATATGTACTCAGTATTTTTTGAACTAATTCTGTACTCACCGCCTTCTAAAACTTTAACCCATGTTTTAAGTACTTCTTGATGGATGTAGTATAATTACTTATGGTGGCTCTATCGTCAACAAAGAATAGTTGATGTGTTTTGGTGTTGTGTACTTTAATTTCCATCAGGTATTCCAAGAGAAATAAAGAGCAAAGTACTCAAAACGCTTTCTTTATGTACGTCTAATGTGTCTTAAAATCCTTTAGTGACTCCATCTGGACATCTTACATTCGTTAGAGTTGCTTAGTTTATATTTTATATTATCCTAACAAAGGCATCTGGATTTCCTCGTTGTATGAAGGCTACTCACATTCGATCTCGTGGTTGTTGATCGAATATTTTTCCAAAGCCAAATCCTTTAAGGAGTCAGGATTTTATTTCTTCATTAGGATTCTAATACTTTGTATTGCAGTTGTTGTTGACTTACGCGCGACGAACCCGCAGTAGTTACCATGTATTTTATTATTTATTATTCGCAGTCCGCCAGCCAATACCCATCTTCAAAGTATGGGAAAGAAACTTGATCGAATATTAGTTATCGCAATTTCTTGCATCTCCCTTTTCTTTGTTAATTTCCGATGTCTTCCATATTTTTCCAAAACTCTTATGGCATCTCGTCTGGCCCTGGGAACCTTTGACTTTTTAGAGATTTTAACTGCCTCACTAAATTCTTCGACTGTGATATTGGGTACTTCCATTGAGCTAGGTTCAGCGCTGGAAACTGATGATCTCAAGGGAACAGTTTGTTCAAATAACCATATGAATACTATCGCCGCTTGTGCAGAGTTTTGTCGTCATTCACAAGAAGCTGTCCTTGATCATCGTTAATGAACTTTGGCGAACAAGCTTTTGGAGCTCAATTTCTTCTGTTTTGTTTAAAGTATTGTCTTTGTATGAAACAGTGAAACACTTATAGCTCATAAAAATATTCCTCGAGTAAAATATTCGTTTTGGTTTTGAAGTTTGAGTGATTCTTAGACTGCGCGTACCCTGGGTTGCCCTGTGGGCACTTTGTCGCATCCAACATCTCGTCTTGAATGGTTTGTCGCACTTTACGCGCGGCCTTTAGGTTGTCGTTTTTTTTAATAACCACTAATACTTTCATTAATGATGAAGAGCGTAAGTAAATGCGTACCAATGAGTTGCTCTGAGCCGAGTACCGCTTACGTCTCTGAGGTGTAAAAACAAAAGCGAAAGATTCTTTTCAGAACTATGAGAAGCAGTCTTTTTGCACTAATTGAACGACTTTAAGAAGCTCCTGGAGGTTTCTTGACGTTTCTAGTTACAAAAAAAAAAATTAACTCGTTACTGTGGCATTGTAAAGTAGATGGCGTGAAAAGTCTCTTTTATAAATTTTGACTCGGTTGAAAAACTCAGTTGAAATTTTTCAGTTCAAACAAATGGTTTAAATTTTAAAGTACACCTTATCTAGAGTTAATAAACTGAAAGATATTACTGAAAACAAAGTGATTTAAAAACCCGTTGCAATGTTACATAGTCAAATGGGGAAAGTCGTCCACAACTCAAATGTTTTTTTAATTCGTCTAAAAACGAAATTATTGAAACAATAACATGGTTATCTTAATTAAATAATTCCTCACGAATGAAATAACAATCTAACAATCTCTCCTAAATGTTTCCAATGCGATGTCCCATTAAAATGCCCTTTTGTGCCTTTGCAGTGTCTCCTTAGTTTTCATGTCCATTACTGACATGAATTTTATTTTTTGTCAAACGTGAGTTAACAATCAATTATAATCATGTCTTGGCAACGTCCCAAAAGCTTTTAACTTAGCCATTTGTGTGTGCCTAACGGCAAAATCAATTTTTACTGTCAAGGGGCAGTGTTTTATCAGAAAAACAGACAAAAAAAAAAAATGAAGAAATGTTAGATTAATGTTCCAGCGGTTGCGTGACCATACCAAAGGTGCAATTACCACTTTTTGTTGACATTATATATGTGTTTACTGTTGAAACGCTTAAGCACTTACTTGAGCATTTTTGATTTACTTCCGTTGATTTGAAAAGTATGGTGAGAGAAAAGAAGAATATATTCTACCTTATGTTAGTTTGTTTGTTTGTAAAAACAAAAGACCTAATGCTAGTGGGAACTTGATGGCTAAGTAATGAAGAAATAATAGCTTTCAAATTAACAACTAATTCGTCTTGGGCATTCTAAGTCCTTTGAAAGTGGTGAATGACACCACCTTCTTAGTTAACTGACATGAAGATTTATAGATAAAGATTTGAATAACGAGATTGGTGGTGGGCTTGTTTGTCAGATGAACTTATACAGGTGTATATTTTAAATGAACAGAACTCATGACAAACTTATTTGAGATTAAAATTCGATCATGCAAAAATTTTGATCATCTGGTAACTTTCCTGCTTTGAAAGTGATAAGGATTTAAAAAATGGTTGACGTGGGGTCTTAGACGTTTGCGTATAAGAACATCAATGGCATTTTAGTGCAACACTAATTAGACTTCTTCCTTAAAGTTTGCCGAATCTTAAGAGCCTCCCTTTTACAGTCAATCAAATTGAAATTCTTTTCTTTAATTTGCTGAGGAACGTTCCCTTATTCGCATGACTGTTTACCTTTTTCAGTCAAGCTGTGTACAATTAAGTTCCTATTCTCTAATTTGGTTCCCCAAATAACATTTTACACTCGTTATTCTCATTCAGACGAGATGCCACTAACTTGTAACCACGTGGTGATGGGAGAATGATATGTGTACAGTTAAATGTCGACGATTGTGTCTTTTACATACACCTGTATACTTTGAAACTTAACAAATAAAACAAACCTTCAACATGAAGCTCAATAAAACGAAGGCATGTATTTTTAAATTCATTAAGTTGCCGCATGGTGCCGAATGCGTCTTCAGTTTACCGAATCACGTTCCTCAAATTTATGTGGTTTGATTAAGCTTCATTTATAAGCAAAAATAATTTGCTTTTATGTCGACTTGAGATTGATGCCTTATGAAGCGGAAAAAATATGTTGACATGCTTTGATTAAGCGTAAAGCTTAAATAAACTGGCACAGATGTTGTTAAATCGAATAACTCACATGTCCTTGACACTACATATTTCCTGTTTGAATTTAAATGACCTTATTTAGGTTGACCTTTATGCTGACATTTCCATCAATTGTCCATCGTCGTCATCGTTTGAATTACCATAACCCCACTACCTACCAACCAGCCACTCAGATGCTTAATTCTTCAACTTCATTGCCCTCAAATGATATATATTAACATAATTATCCACACTCAAAGACAAGTCCGTAGTTCTTTATTATATTTGTTGACCTCTAAACGTGCCAAGCCACAGCCAACGAAATACAAATCCAATTTCATCTTCTTTTCTTTGGAAACAAGACGAAAGTAGATACTCGTGTGCATAAAATTACAAAAAATAAAATAAAAATGATTCCCTTATGAGAAGAGATGGTTTTGTGTAACATTATAAGTCTTCCGTGTCTCATGGTTTGGTGTTGGTCTCATCTTCTATACTTGCAATTGTATCGTCTGTTTTGAGAAGCTCTGAAGATCCACATTAGACAAGGGATTTCCCTCTCATATCGATCGACTCGACAATCGACATCGACGAACGGACGAACAACAACAAGCTTCCCCCGACTCCCCCGTCGTCGTATGACGTTCACGTTGTTGTTCGAAATACTCTTTATTCAGCTCGAGAGAGGAGGGAGGTCATAAAAATAAATTGTTTCTCTGCTTTGCTGGTCCTCGTCGTGTCTCTTTTGTTAGCTGCCAGCCAGCCACCAGCCAGCTCCTACAATCAAACCAAGGCACTGGCAGCAGCAGCAGGCACCCCGACACAACAAAAGAAACCAATCCACAGCCACAAGTAGTGGGAATGTAAACACTGTGTGTAGAGTAAAGTGTAGAGTGTACTGTATAAAATAATAATGACAGCAGCACAGCACAGAGCACAGGCAAACGGAGACCGAGACGGAACACGGAACGAAAACGAATATCTATCGACAAAATATATCCACTCGTCGTCGGCCATTCTTGTGTGTGTTCCTTGGTTGTCTGGCCAAAAAGAATCATCACACTTCTCATTTCATTTCTGAGTTAAGTCAGTGCAAAGTCAGAGCGCTAGTGGAGTCCCACTGTAGTGTATGTGCCAAGCCAATGTGTCGTAACGGACGGTGGTATCGGTGGCTCGCTTTGGCTTCATAGAATTTTTCCATTGAGTGTATATATTCAATAAAATTAAATAAAAAAAAAACATACACATAAATCGTTCTTATCGCGAACCGCGTATTGATAACAAAACCGCAAAAAATTATTTTGGCTTCCCACTTTGCGCAACATTTGCTGCAGCAGTGTAGTGTTTTTTAGTTTTAGTGTTTTGTGTTCGCCGCAGTCGCGTATATACAGTAGAATAGGATTTAATCTCCGTTGTCGTTTGAGATTTGTGGTTCTGATTTTGCGACGACCGACGTCAGAACAAGCTGGTCTAGTTCTAGTTAATTAAACGATTTAACTAACGTTTTCGTTTTTACGCAATAAGTGCCAACGATAGTGAAAACCTTTATTTTTTTTTTATTTATTAACTTAAACCTCTTTATTTGGGTTCGTTACAAATCGAATTGTGTTCTTTCCTTGGTATTGGTATAGTGTTTCTCCTTGGTGCCAAACCAAAAATTTGTATTCATTTCATTAAAATTGCATCGAGGCTAATAAAAACACATCGCAGCAGTGCCATCACGAACGGTCCCATTTGTGAATACAACGCGGATAGCAATAAAATAGGAGTGGAGAGTGTCAATTTGAATAAAAAAGTAGAAAAAAGAAAAAAAAAACAACAAATGCAAAATAACCATTTACCTCTCTAGTACCTCACGAGTGTGTGTTTGTTGAAAATTACCTTATATTACCGTCATCGACGCTGTCGGTTGCCGTACATATCTGTGTGTAGAATAATTTATAAAAAAAATTCTTTGCATTCAATTATCTGAGTTTAAATATAAATAAGAAAAAAAAAAAAGAAATAAAAAGAAAAACAATTATGTGAAAGAGTCGGTTTAAGATTTAAAATGCAAAAAGTGCCTCCAAGTAAAGTGATATCGCAACAAACATCAACGGCTCAGTGTGTGGATTATTTGTTCGATTCGTGATTGTTCAGGCATTTAAATGTCATTTAGTTTTAGTGAGGTTTTTGTGTGTTTTTTTGTTTTTGGAATGCAGTAAAAACTATCGGTGGGTTTTTCTACATAATTTATTTCGCATTTGTACAATGAAGACCGGATGATAGTGATAGGCTAGTATTAATGAGAATGGAAGCTTGTAAACGTGAATCAATTAGTGGTTTGAAACGGATACAGTTGGTAGGTAGGTAGGGTCTTGTAAAGTGGCGCTTGATAGCGATAGGTGGTTTATATCGTGGATACCAAGCAGAACCAGAGAGTCAATTGCGAAAGGTTGAACCATTTTGTCCACAAGCGACAAACGACCGACAACCCTTGACCGGGAATTCACGTCGCCATTTTTCTTTGTCAGCTGGTTTCAAACCAATTTGAAAAAGCGAACGGTTTTTCGATATGTTTTGGCTTGTCGCTGTGGAGAGTTAGAAATCATCATTCGAAGCTCCTGTTAATTCAAATAAGAAGCTATCTTTGATTTCACCTCAGAAAAAAGTTGGTGGTATTTCAGGCAAAGAGTACAAGTTGACTCTTTGTGTCCATGGCGACCATACAGTATGGAATTCATTCATTCGTTCATATTCAGGTGGCATTGCTCCACGCGGTCAAGGAACTATTCTTAGAACTATAGGCTATAGGGACCTATTGGCATTTAGTAAAGCTTCACAGTGAAGAACCATACAGACAACTGCGGTAAGAGAGCGCCATTTTGTGCACGTTAAATTAGGCAAAGGGGTTACGAGTTGACTCTCTCGTAACCCTATGACCATAAACTCATAGCATGACTTGTGAGTCCTATGAACTTTGTCGATCTATACCTATAGTCACACCCCTTGATCTCTATGTTCAAGAATCGGCAACAAACATACGCACTTAGGCTAAATCAGTGTAATGTCTGGAAAGCCAGCCAAACAGGACATGCACAGATTTTATCACGATACGCAGACAGCAACATATGCACGGATTACATAACTCCATACCTGGATTTTAAAAAATCCTTCTCAACCAGCTTCCAGACAAAATTGGGAGAATGAAACACCTCATACGAGCGAGACGTCTATATTAATTTATACCGGCGACGCGACGGTTCGAAAATGGAAGTTGGCACAGGTGCAGGTTTCTTTTCATAAAGCTTGAACCTAACCAGTTCATTCAAACTTCCAAATCACAGCAGTGTCTTCTAATCCGAGATCTTGGCAGTTACAAACGCTGCAAAACAGGTGTCCATGATGGCGCTATCAGATGCTGATATCACTTTTTTCATTGATAGCCAAGCAGCAATAAAAGCGATTTCTGCCACTCTTGTCAAATCAAAGCTTGTTTCTTGCTATCGCAAAGAGCTAAGGGTTCTTGGCACACAGAACAACGTTAGACTCTGCTGGGTTCCCGGTCACAGTGGCATACCTGGAAACGAAAATAGCGGACGAATTAGCGAGAAAAGGATCAGCACTTGACCCTTCTCTCATCGATTAATCAATCAGGGCCCACCCTGTGAATTCTAGCAGATCATTGGTAACAAAATAGTACAAAAACCGAATGAAAGATGGGAATACCTAGATTCCTGTGTCACTTCCAGGAAACTATGGCCAAAATACGATAAGAACGGATCTGAAAAGCTACTATCGGATAGGCCTTCATTACGATCGCTTATTAGTGTTATAACAGGACACAACCAACTGGGCTACCACAAAAAGAAAATGGGTCTTTGCACCGACGACTTGTGCGGAGGATGCAATGACGAAGATGAACACGAGGATACCACTCGCTTCCTTTGTCACTGCCCAGCGATCTGCCAAACCAGGAAAAAAGTTCTAGGCAACTACTTCTTTAACGTACCCGTGGTACCCGTGGCGTGATGGTTAGCATGTCCACCTGCTGACCCAGAGGTTCGAAGTTCGAATCCCAGCAGAGGCAAAAATGTTTTTCCACGGGTATCGCCTTTCACGAGGAATTGGCAAGTCCTCCGTTAGTAAATTCATTGCCATGAAAAGCGCTTCCGGAACCGGCAGAAAATTGTAGGTCCCCTCCATTCCCTCACAAGGCTTGGTTGTGAGAAATGCGTTAGGCCCAGGGGCTCCTCGCTTTGTTGCGCCACCCTATTTAGTTATTTTACTTCCTTAACGAACTAGAAGAATCATCAGACACTCCCAGCAACAGCCTCTTGAACTTCATTAAGGCTTCAGAATGGTTAAAAACTGGCTAACCATAAACTCATAAGTTTTTAGGACGTTGCAATAATCCAGGGTATCACAATGGATGTATTGTACATTGATCTAAGTGTGGCGGAAATAAGATTAACCGTCAGCCCATTCTACCTAACCTAACCTAAGACCAGAAATTATCAGGGCATCAGAAATGACACCTGAAGTTCAGCATTTTCTCCCCGCTCTTGATTTATTGAACGCACAGAGCTATAAATAAAAATTATGCTAGTAATTCAGGTTCTATAGTAATCAACATGTTTAGATCTTGTTAAGCTATTGAAACAATGAAAAATAAGTAAAAGCGAAGAAGGACAGTTTCAATTTTCATATTAAACTTGAATGAGCAGCACATTTGTTTTTAACTTAAAAGCGATTCATTTTGTACTTCTTGTCCACCTTTTTGGGCATTAAAAACTCAAACTTAATCTAAACATTTTTAATACAGAAATGAGATACCTTCAAAAGAAAGTTTTTATTTTGTTAGCTAAGTTTATAAAAAAACATTTATCAATCATTGAAATACCCCTTTGATGATTTTTTTTTTAAACAACACCATTCAGATGTAAACCTTCGCTTTCACGACAATCACTTACCCGAATTTCCAATGTCGAACGGCTCTACAGGTCGACTCTGTGTTGTTTGCGATTCCGTTTCTGACGTTTTTGATAATCTTGGCCGCACATATTTTGGTTTTTCTAAAATTGAAATGGACTGTCCAAATATCTTGACCCATTTTTGAATTCATTTACATAGCGAAGGCCTCGAATAATATAGAACCTCTTAAGCGCAAGTCACCTTTTTTGTAAAATTCTTACACTCGTGCTGTCCGCCCCTGAGAAACGATCCACAGCGATTTAATTCCCAAGAGGCATGTATCCGCGCAGTTGGCTAAACAAATATAAATTTTCTTTCGAAACACCCTGTTTTACCCCTAGCATAAATATGCATGCGGTGTTTCTCGGCGTAAAGATTAGGATGTCTGCCTGTTACCAGTTCGAGGTTCGATCTCCAGAAACAAACAATTGTTTTTCCCACTGGTATAACCGCGGGGAATTCGCAAGCCCTTCGATAGTAATGTGAAGTGCGAAGACAAAAGGCATATCTGGGAGAAATGCACTAGGCCCCGGGGCTTCCCGGGCTTTATTGTGCCTGCCTATTTATTTATTTATTTATCTATAGAATATGCCTACCTAATCAATTAACTTCAACTAATATGTATAAGTATACAATTCTAAAACGCTGCCACCTACCAATTTATCCTAATTGCAATTCAATGAAAACCTCAAATCCGTTTCATAAAACGAGTATATTAACAACAATCAAAAAATTCTCAGAATTCAATTAAAATTAAAAATAAACTTCTCCGATCTTCATTGTACAGTGTGGGTACACCATTAATGACTCAAAAATTCCATTCATAACAATACTTGGGGGAAGGAGACAAATTTCAATAAAACTACACCCGATGACAAATGTTTTTCTTATGACGAATGAGTGCGTGCTGCCTGCTTCGGAGATCTTATTGAATAAGTTGTCTGTCACTTATTTGTGTTTCCCCATAATAATATGCCAAGTTTATAGGTATATGAGGTTATAAGGTTTTTTTTGTAACAGCTTTGTGAATATATCTCATTTTGATGGTGTTAATTGTCATGAATTAATAATTCCGTAAAGTTGAAAGGGCGGAAATGCTATTAACTTGAAATGTCATTGTTTTTATTTCCCAGGGCGCATTTTTTCAAGAGTAGTTAATGTTAATTGAATTTGGTTGCAATATGAAGAAAAATTGAAAAACAGAATTGTTTTCCATGTGCACAATGGCAGTAAAATGGAATTACAGAAGTAAAGAACATGGAACTCATTGTCGATGTCATTAGCATATTGTTTTTTTTTTATTTGTAGGTGTGTCTTTTCTCTCTAAAAAATATTTCGTGATAGACTTTGGAAATACATTTAGGTATGTTGAATTGTACGATGTAAAATGTAGCTATATACTCGTACATAACATCCAGACGACAACGACGACAACTCTCTTAACTTCATTGCAAAGTCGAGGAAGGTTTTTATGTTCGTGATGGGCATACGTAATAATATGATGGTTTAACTTTGGAATATTTGAATTTATTTTGGGGCGATAAGAATGGCTGTGTCTTATTATCTTAAACGATCGACTTATGGCATCTTAATGCTAAAAAGTATAAACGAAAATGTTATTTTCTGAGCTTTGTATAAAGGCTTTTTTTTTTTTACCTATATTTATCTGGAGTGTGTTGCATTTAAATTTAATTCGTTCAGGAAAACGTGATATTTTTCTGTTTGTTACACATATGTACGGTCGTATCGTGGGGATGAGATGTAAAAAAAAAAAAAATAAATAAAAATACGACAGTAAAATCTTCTAACGGCAGAATTTTATGTATGTCATCGTGTTCTGTATTTGCTTTAAGCACAGCTGACTTAGCTATATTTCACCCTACAAAAAGCGTTTATTTGGAAACACATGCTCAGTCAATAAAAGGTGGTGCTCTATTTAGGCATATGGTAGCATTGAATTGATTGCGCTAACTTCGTAAGGTCTTCTGTTAAAGGAAAGCCTTTTGAATTATGATGAGGTATAATTAAGAATAGCAGTTATCTAAATAAAAATCAAGTTAAACGATTGATTGGTGCTGCTGTTTGACTAACGTTTGACTTTTTACTGTTGATTTTTTTTTGTAGCAGATTTTGTGTACCTTGTGCGTGTTTTGGTAAACCTCTCAAAAACATATAGTCCTTGAACTACTAGGCATATAACTACTGTTATTATATGATCACCAAATTCTCTGGTAATAAGCAGTATATCTGATACCGGATCTAAAACTTAAGCAAGACACTTGTTAGGAAGATGCACTGCGTTGTCAGGGTATTCTTCACATATGCTTATGGTTTTACTGCTTAAGTCTAGCACATTAAAGATGTTGGAAATTGATGTCGTAATAATTGATTCTTTAGCCAAGGTCTGTACAAAATTCAGAATGTGCACTGCAAGGTCGTGGTGTTCTCCTTACATTTTTATTGCTCTGCTGCTTAATTCGAGGACTGTAAAGATACTGGCAACAGATGTCGTAATAATCCATTCTCAATCCAGATGGATCTGTGTTTGAGGGTTTGCCTTGATAGACGGGAGCGGGTATGTTAGTAGATTTGTGCAGTTTTTTTTTACCTGCACAGGTCATTGTCGTTATGTCGGCAATCAACTCCATTGTTTGACACTGGTGAATCGACGCCATAGCGGGATCAAGTTAAATTAGGTTGGATGGGGAGTGCAGGTGGAAGCAGCAACATCACACTTGGGTCACAAAGGATTCATTGAGCTCCCCAGGATAATAGAAGATAAGTGGGTAATGTAGTGAAAAAGTTGATAAGGGTGGGATGGGAAGTGATTGTGATTAGATTCATTAGGTTTGAGGAGCCTCACCGAACGATTTTGAATTTTGAATAAATTTTAGGTTGCTATTCAGTGGCAGGTTTGAAATGTAACCCAGTTCGTCGAAGAAGTTTTCCTCAGAGGGCGGTTTTCCTCGTGTGAGTGAGTCAAGCTTTGGCACTCAAAGAGGAAGTGGAATGACCCTTTGTCTGGCAAATCGGCGTGGGAACCTTCTCATTATGCGGGTACCCATTTAGTTGTTAGTAGCGAGGATGCCAATACACAGAGACCAGCTAAGCTGAAGTACAAATTCAGTATTTTCCTAGAAATGTCTGTCTACAGGTTTGTGTTAGTCACTGGAGTTTTTAGAAAGTTTCTTTGGATTCTGTTCTTTTTGTATTTTAGTGGTTTAGGTACAGAAGCGTTGGCGTCTTTGAATTCGAGTGATGAAACGATTTTGGTAGACTTGTCTCATTTAATTCTCGTTTAAATCACTTTGCCCTGGAACTCAAAATTAAGGTTACGGCATTAGTTTCACTGTTGTGGTACCCGTCGTGTGATGGTTAGCATGTCCGTTTGTTAACCCAGAGGTTCGTGGTTCGAATCCCAACAGAGGCAAAAATGTTTTTCCACGGGTATCGCCTTTCGCGAGGAATTGGCAAGTTCTCCGGTGGTAAATTCATTGCCATGAAAGGAGCTTTCTCGATTAGCCGTTTGTAGCCGGGAGAAAATTGAAAGTCTCCTCCATACTTGACAAGGCATGATTGTGAGAAATACGCTGGGCCCTGGAGCTCCTAGCTCTGTTGCGCCACCCTATTTAAATGTATTTTATTAATTAGTTTCACTGCGCAGTCTTAAATCACGTGACATCTTGGTACCAATTTGTATTTTGTGACTATAGATGAGATAGCTTTTATGACCGTCTGGTTATCTACCTATTTAATTATTTATTCCATAAAGAGAGATTTCGAGTTACCATCTGTAATCACTCGAATGATTTTGATTTCACTCCAATCGACATCCTTTTCCTTAATCTTCTTCGGTCAAAGAGATAACGAAGAAAATGTCAATCACTCTTTATCTTTACTGTTTTTTTTTTCTTTTTGTGTATGGGGTCCTCTTTTCACAAATACATAATGGATTAACAAATAGACTATTCAAAAATCATTCGAGACAACGGCCTTGTCAACCGAAAAAGAGTCGGTTCCCATTAGAACACCGTAATTAAATCGGAATGAGCGCTGTTAGTGACAAGATGGGGGCCCGTCCTGTACTACTGCGTGCTGTTGTCATGTGTTATTTGTTCTATGTAGTATTTGTGTAGTTAGTCTAGTGGTGTATCAGCCAAATGGTCTTTGTCGCCCGGCTGCAACCCCCATACTCCGCAGATTTATGTGTGGAGTAGGTTTCATGTAAATGTAAATGTAAATGTAAAAATCATTCGAATAATTTCAAATTGCTCGAGATGTTACAAGAATCGATTTTAATCAAATTTCACTAAAGGTAGAGTGGCGAACGCAGAAACATCCAATTATTTTTGCACGGGTATCGCTTTTTTAGAAGTGTTCAGAGAATAATTGCATTGCCAATAGAGCACTTTATCACTAAGCCGTTCGTATTCGGCAAAAAAGTTTTGAAATTATGTCCCCAAAATGTGATAGGTCCCAAGGTCTTCCAAGCTTTATTGTGCCGTACAATTTATTTTCGCTTTTCAAAAGTTGCTTGCCTCGTTTCAAGCATAAACTTCATTTAAATTGTCTCACTGTTTTAAATTTGTTGAAGTGCCATTTTCATTTTCCTTTGTTTGCTTTGTATCAAAAGAGCCTTTCCAAAAATGTCCCTTTAAAACAAAATATGTAACTACAAGAACTACGAAGTCAATTATTACTTTGTCTGCTCTAGCACAATTTTTTCCGTTTATATCAACAACAAAAAGGTGGCTACAACTTCCAAAAACATATGCTCGAAAACATTTTAGCTTTAATCTGTTTTAAAAGAAGAAATAGTTACTTATATCTTGTTTTAGCCCCAATCCCTTCTTCCTTTGTATGCTTTTCACAGCTAATTGACGACACACCCTTAAAACTTAAAAGGGATTAAGTGTATTGCTTTCAATATGCACAATTATGCCACCCTCTTTACTCAAGTTGTGTCCCGTCAGTGTTTAAAAGCATTCCACAACTGAGACAGATTAATTAATCGAGTCGCCTGCATGTAGCTCCTAGTTGCAACTTGCAATTAGTGCTAAAAAGGGTCAAGTACTACACTAGCAACCAGGCCATTGGAGGGTCGATCACTATATGCGCAAAATGCAAAAAAGCGAAAACAAAAAAACAGTGAAATAAGAATATAACAAATAAGAATATAATTCGAAAACGCAATTAACTTCGCAAAACATTGAATAATAATGACTTCAAGTTTGTATTAAACATGCGATCAGGGAGAGTGAGGTACAAGGTGCTGATAATGTACGCCGCTGTACTTTTGTTTTGTTTGACTGAAACTTAATTGTAGAGATAACACTCGTAATACGATAAAGAGGTTACATTTTAATCTGCGCTCCATTAGCCCTCTATATGCAATGCATGTTGTTTATGCCTGCACTTTGTATCTACTGATGATGGCTTTTATTCAGCTGAGAATGTAAAACAGCTCGTTTGCACATTCAGAGAGTCAACCTGGAATGCAACTCCAGAACATTTTTTAAACACGCATGGAGTACTGCTGTTGTTTTTTCTTTATTTTATTTTTTCATGTCACTTCAGTGCATATTCTTCCTTAAGAAGTAGGACGTCCGCCACAAAAGATTGTGAAATTATCTATGTGCACAGCTGAGTGCAAAGCGCTTAACGTAAAGTGGAATAAACTAAAAGGGAAAGCGAATGCATTTACAATCAACATAAAAAATAAATAAAATGTGTATTGGCAAAAGTGCAGTGAACCTTGAATGCACTAAGGACATTTTTTCGCAATGTGTCATAAATAAATTGATTAAGCGGCAGAGTATACAGTCATGATGCCAACGTAGATGGGAGTCAATATGCAACTGTTTTCTTCTTCTTTTCGAAACAAATGAACAACTTATTCAAATTCGAAACGGGGTCATTCATGGATGTTGTAAGGATATGGCCCTGAATCATCTTATCGTCCTCATGATGTTACTGCCTTTAACTTCGTTAACTTTAACTTCGGATCAACTTGGCTTAGTTTGAGAGATTGGGAAATATGGCTGTGATGGAGAAGTTAAATATGGTGTTAACACCTTTCGAGGTCTGCAGAATTTTCTACCCAATTGCTTGCATTGCATCAAGCAATTGTCCCTAAAGTGAACACCTTTCCTAACAATGGCCTGTTAGATACGATCGATAGTTAGCCAGGCGGGCGATATGACAACAATGTTATAGATGCAGTTCTTTTTTCTCAATTGTGAATGCGACAATTCCTGACGGGAGTCATAAGCTCATTCATATCATTTTCAGTGCGGAGCTGCTGCTTAAAAATCAATTAATAACTGGTAGACTTTTTACAAGTATGACAATAAGGAGTCCTCCCTTTTACTTTATCTCAAAGCCACAGGTCAAACGCTAATGTATGCAAGTAATCCAAATTTATCAATATAACATCTTGTCTTCATTTCTTGTACAACTACCTTCTTAAGTTACGCAGTCATGTTCCAATGGCACCTTTTCTATATAAATGCTTCTCCTTACTCTATGCAGCTTCCAGTGACTATGATTATACAAATTATATTTCTTACACCACAGGATAAGTTTTAAAAAAGTATTCTTTATTTTTCTTTATCCTAAGTGGCTTGTTTATACCGTAGAGAACGAACTGTTCTTTGACAAGTGTATTATAAAACTGAACTTAAAGTCTAAGATACTTAAAGTTTACATGTCGTATCCCATCCAAATGGGTGATGGTAGTTGATGATGAGGCTGTAGTTTTATGGTCATCGTTCCCTCTTTGTTTATACAGTTGTTTGTACTTTGGACTTTGATCGTGGACTTTGATACTTTAAGTTTACATGTCGTATCCCATCCAAATGGGTGATGGTAGTTGATGATGAGGCTGTAGTTTTATGGTCATCGTTCCCTCTTTGTTTATACAGTTGTTTGTACTTTGGACTTAGATCGTGGACTTTGATAGTGGACTTTGATCGCTGCGATTGAGGGTGATGTAGAATCGATAGAATTCTACTTGAGAGTAATGCTTATGATTACTTAGCATTTTTGTGTTTATGTTTATGTTACATTGACCGTGTTAACTCCCCTCTTTCTTAAATGATGCGACCCGCGTCTTGTATATCTTCTGAGAGACGTTGAATATTTTTGTTTATCTCGTCGACATTGATTTCGTCGTTAAAAATATTATTTATTGATTGTTTTGATTTTGAAAAGAAGCAAAAGAAAAGTACTGACAGTGCAATTATTATTGTCGCAATAAAACTGAAAGATAAACTGTTGGATACAATATTATTGACTTTGATTTGTTCTAGAATTTTTCTATTCTCAATATTTTTATAATGGAGTTCTGGAAGACTTATGTTCACATTTATGTTTTTCACTTTTACATCTTTAAAAATAGGTAATACAAAATTTTCGGTAATGATTATATTTTCGTAAGTATTATTATTTAAACATAGTTTACAATTTCCAAAATTAATAAGAGTATTGCCATATAACATGGTTTCATATGTGTTACAATTATGTATCAGTTTAGTTCTTGGAATATTTTTAGTTACTACAATGTTGTTATTTAACTGTTTAATTTCTATTTCTCTATTGACTGTAAAGTTACAAATCGGATTTTCTTTAAGTAAGTTATTTATACATTCATCGTTAATTCTTTTTAATTGTTTTTTTAATACAATTTGATCATTCGTGTATTTGTACCAGATATCATCACTTAATATTAGTTCTCTGTATGGTATGTCTAATTCTAAATTATTTTTATTTGGAACGGGTTCCAGTATCATCTTATGATATGTATTATTACAAAAGTTTGGTATCATTACCACAAAAATTATTCTTTCTTCATGAAAAATGGCCGAACTTTTAATGAACATTAAATCTCTTAATGTTATATTATATGTTTTAAAATCGTGTGAGGTCAAAATGTCTCTTCCTAATGTGCCTAACCTGCACATCATTAAATTTTCTTTAACTTTTCTAACTTGATCTCTAAGAAGTTGGATATCATATTGAATTTGGAAAGTATGTTGCATATGCTCTATTGTTACGTCTTTAGCTGTTCTTCCAAGATTTGTTAATTGGTTACTTATTTGTTTTTGCTGTTTATTAATATGGTCGGTTACCGCTCTCATTGCGATATTGAATTGATCATTAATTTTAACTTGATCATTAAGGCTATCAATTATGTTCTTATTATTTTTTTCGTTGATTTCTAATTTTTGTTTGATATCTAATGCATCATCGGCATCCATTGTGCCTGCTATAAATTTCAACCCTTTGCCTAAAATATCAAATAAGCCTCTTTTTGTTCTGGTATGATGTGGTAGAAGATTATTTATTTCTTCTTCAAGTGCTTTAAAATTGTGTAACATACTTGGGTAATGGTTGCAAAAACTGAAGTTCCCTATATTAGTTCTTATTAATTCTAAGTTTTTACTCCATGAGTCTAAATTTATTGTGTAAAGGATTTTTGTATAATTATTGATGATTTGAAGCTCATCGCTTTTAACTAATACAAATCCCTGACCGTCGTTTAAGTACTGTATTTCTAGTCTTTGTCCTTGTCCGTTATGTAATTGCATCATTAGGATGAAAGTTATTGTAAATTGTAGAATCATTTTCTGAAAAAGATTCAAATTTTAATATTATCTTTATGTATTATTCGGTCGTTTTTGTAAATTAATACTTTGTTTCCTAAGTCTGTCTTTATTTTTTGTTTCCGATATCTTGGCTGAAGTTTATTTCTAACCCCTATTATTTTTTCGTAAATGATATCGTTTTCTTTGTATGTCCTTATCTTTGTATTTGGCTTATTTCGTTTCAACATTTTTTGCTGAGCTGATAAAAGCTTTGGTTGTA
Source organism: Melanostoma scalare (assembly GCA_949752695.1). Taxonomy (NCBI): domain Eukaryota; kingdom Metazoa; phylum Arthropoda; class Insecta; order Diptera; family Syrphidae; genus Melanostoma; species Melanostoma scalare. The sequence goes on along the minus strand of OX456984.1, from coordinate 55,293,133 downwards.
AGTCCTCGTTTGACTTATTAAATAAGACTTCAAAGGGTCTTTTGTTTGTGACTGAATGAATTGTTTTATTGTACTGATGTACTGCTCTAAATATTGATTCTAAGTCACTTATTAAGTGAAATTCTTCTTTCAAACATCTAGCTATTTCTATAAGTGTAGAGTGAACTCGTTCCACTTGTCCGTTAGAAGTACTGTGTTTTGGATCACAGAAAAATATTTGAATTCCTAGTCTTTGCATTAATGTTTTGAATTGGGGTGTTGAAAAGCCTGGTTCGTTATCGACACAAAGATGTTTGGCTTCTGGAAAGCTTTGTAATAGTTCTAATACTTTTTCGTCTAATTTTGTCCTGTCTTCAATTTGTTTGATAACTAAGAATTTTGAATAAGAATCTATACATGTTAAAAATTTTAATTTTTGGGCAAAGAAAATGTCTAAGTGCAACTGCTCCCCCTCTTTCTTAGCAATTGGAGCCTCTCCAATTGGAGCCTTAAAAGGATGCCTTTCATATTTATTACGATTACAAATTTCGCAACTTCTAACAAATTCTTTGAATTGTTTGGTCATTTGTGGCCAATAGTATGCCGTGTAAATTTGTTTTAAATTTTCTTGATAGCTACGGTGAGCTCTTACGTGCGTTTGTTGTATTATAATTTGTTGGTCTTCTTCGTTCGTTATATCTATAGGAAAATTCTTGGTATATAAGAATTTATTATTGAAAGTTTCTTTTAATATTTGTTTGATATTATATAAATCTTCTGGTGTGCAATGAATTGCAACAGTTCCAGGCTGTAAATATTGTTTCAGAATAACAATTAGATTTTCCGGAGTGTCATACTCAATTAAATGTCTTGTTCTATTGAAATTACGTATCTGTTCGTGTACAGTGAATAATCCTTGAGTTAAAAGGATTTGTTGTTTGAATTGGTTCAAAGGTTTGGGGGTTTCTTTAATGTCTAAATTGTCGCTGCTCTCAGCGGAGTGTTGTGTAGCAGTACTCGAATTATCTTCGTCTGAAATGTGGTTTAAATATTGTCTAGATAGCGCATCAGCGACTACATTTGTAGCACCTGGCTTGTATATTATTTTAGGAGCAAACTCCTCAATGAATGCGTGCCATCGTTTCATTTTTGCATTCGGGTTTCTTACAGATACTGCAAACGTAAGCGGTTGATGATCCGTATGGATCTCAAGATTAGAAACTCCGTAAAGGTAATTTCTTAAATTTTTTAAGGACCATACTATTGCGTATAGTTCCTTTTCGTTAGTAGCGTAGTTGAGTTCAGTTTTATTTAATGTTTTTGAAATAAATGTAATAGGTTTGCCTTCCTGGCTTAAAACTCCTGCAATAGCATTATTGGAAGCGTCAGTTGTTAGTATAAATGTCTTGTCAAAGTCTGGTTGAACCAGCTCAATTTGGTTTATTAGATGACTTTTCAAAGTCTTGAAGGCTAAAATAGCTTCTTCGTCAAGTGTTAAGTTAGTTTTTTTTGATAAGTTTTTTGATATTCTCCCGTTTTCTCCGGCTAAGTATTTAGTTAAAGGTTTCGTTATTGAAGCATAATTTTTTACGAACTTTCGGTAATAACCTGTCATCCCTAAGAAACTTCTTAATTGCCTTAAGGTTTTTGGTTGCGGAAAATTTTCTATAGTCTCTATTTTTTTAGGGTCAGTTTTTATAATATTGTGGGCTACAATGTAGCCTAAAAATTCAGTTTCTTCCTTATAAAATTTAGATTTCTCCAAAGAAATCTTCATATTAGCTTTTTTCAATATATTTATAATTTCATTCAGATGCTTTGAATGTTCATTCAAATTTTCGGAATAAATTATAATGTCATCCATGTAGACATGACATGTTTTTCCTATAAAATCTCGTAGGATATTGTCCATTGCTCTTTGGAAAATACTCGGAGCATTTTTCAAGCCGAATGGCATTCGCAAGAATTCATATTTTCCGTTATTTATACTGAAGGCTGTTTTTTCAATATCTGATTCTTTCATCAGTATTTGATGGAAGCCCGATTCTAAATCTATGGTAGAAAAATATTTTGCTTTCCCTAAGTTTGCTAAAATTACATTACTTTCTGGTATTGGATACTTATCCGCTATGGTCTTTTCATTTAATTTTTTATAATCAATGACCATTCTTAATTTTGGACTACCGTCTTCATTTAAACCTTTTTTTGGTACAACCCAAATCGGTGAATTGTACGGACTTTTACTCTGGCGAATTATTCCTGCCTCTAGTAAATTTTTAATTTCTTTATTTACGAATGCATTAACTGACAGTGGATAGGGATATTGTCTACTCCATATAGGGGTTTCGACTGTTGTCCTTATATTTGCCTTCACATCCGTTCGTAATAATGAGTTCAAATCTATATTTGAATGTATTTCTTCAATTCTCTTAACAACTATATTTTTTAATCTCTCAATATCAGAATCGTTTTCTATCTCTGATTCCTTTGTATTATTTAATTCGTTTACACTTTTTTCTGATCCTATATTACTCATGTTCTCTGATAAAAATATTTTTTCTCTTTTATTATTATAAATTAAGACACTGTTTTCAAAGTCCAATTTTATGGAAGCTTCTTTTAGTAGTCTATAACCTATCAATAAATCGCTTTCGAGATTTTGAATTTCATAAAACACGACTTCCCTATCAAAAATATAGGCTATATAGTAATGAGTTATAATTGAGTCCCCATTTACTGTACGTATTCTTTTATTTATAGCTAACTTTCTTCTATCTTGTAAAACATTTGGTTTACAATAGCAACTCGTGGCTCCCGTGTCAATTAAAATTTTTAGTTGCTGACCTGATTGGTTTCTGTAAATGAAGGGCAACTGACACGGCGATCGTCTAAAAAAACTTCCTCATTAATATTATTTACTCTCTGGTTTTTTAATGGTGGTTGAGCACTATTTTGCGAACCATGTGGTCTTTTATCTGCGTAAGTGTTTCTGTTATAATCCTGTCTAAAAGGATTAGTTCTTTCGTTATTGTGATGATTGAAATTAGGATTATGGGGTCGCCAATTTCCATTGAAATTCTGTCTTTGATTTTGTATTCTTGAATTAGAGCTACCTAATACCATTGGCTGTGGTCGGGGCTGACGATGGTTTGGATTTGGTTCCCAAACAGATCTCTTCGGAAATCTTAAGTTATTGTTATTATGGTTGTTATTATGGTTGTTATTATTATTGTGAGAAGAACTATTATTAGTATTGCTACTTCTATTGAATTGAAGTGCAAATTGAGCTCTCTGATTATTTGACTCTAATTCTTGAGCTTTAGCTAGAGCGTTGGGTAGATCGCTAGGGTTTAACGAGAATAAAATGTTACTTATTGGGCCGTTCAGGCCAGTAATGAAGATTCTAAGAGCATTTCGCCTATGAGCTTCATTAAGTTCTTTAGTTATATTTTCCTGTCCATGAGTCATTATAGTTTTATTAATTAGTAACGTCAACTTTTTGTTGACTTCATTATAATAGTCTACCAAGGATGAAGATCCCTGTCTCAAAACACTCATCTCTTGTTCAATCATATGGATTGGACGTTTATCCGCATATGCAAAATCGAGACGACTCAAAATTGCATCAAAGTTTAGCACAGTTCCATGGTTTGTCAGGGTATTGTTTGCATTTTTAACAATTTTGTTTCTTAAAATTGTCAATGCCGCAAAGTATTTCCTACTTCCTCTCGTGTAGAGAATCATGGAATTATTAGCGGCTTCTCGCCAACTAACATAAGAATTTTCATCACCTGCGAACTCAGGTAATGATTTTATTACATCTAGAGACTCAACACAATTTATACTGTCATTTATTGTTTCTGGTTTATGTTCTGAAACGTTACTATTGCAAGTTAAAGCAGAAAGTTGATTTCGCAAACTCTCAATTTCATCTCTCAAGGACGATGTTGTCTCTATAACAATACGAGATATAATTTCTTCACTAGGTGTCGGCATTTTGGCAAATTTATCTACTAGTTCTTCCAGTTTAATTTATATATAATTCCTTCAGTTTAATTTATATATGTATATGAATTCACTTTTAATTATTTAATTCAGTTTTTAAAGATATTTTATATAAATGCAAATATATATATTATATATGTATATTTTAAAATATTTCTTACTTTCAGTAATTTTATGCACTTTGTAGATTGTTTTCTGTTGCTGTTTCCTGCTTCCTTGTTGTTAGATTTTTATTTTTGTTCTTCCTTCTTTCCTTCCTGTCCTTCTTTCACTTCTCTCACTGTTTGTTTGATTTTTAATTTTTAAATAGTTATTGATTGTCAATCGTATTCACAAATTTCACTTTCGTTAATAATTCTTTTTCTTTTATTAACTTTTTCGACTGTTTTTGCTTTTTTAAAAGGGATTTAATAATTTCTTCACTTTAACTTCAAAAATTTTTTTTTTTTGAGTTTTATTCACTTGCCCCACGTTGTTGGGCGCCAATTATATTTCTTACACCACAGGATAAGTTTTAAAAAAGTATTCTTTATTTTTCTTTATCCTAAGTGGCTTGTTTATACCGTAGAGAACGAACTGTTCTTTGACAAGTGTATTATAAAACTGAACTTAAAGTCTAAGATACTTAAAGTTTACATGTCGTATCCCATCCAAATGGGTGATGGTAGTTGATGATGAGGCTGTAGTTTTATGGTCATCGTTCCCTCTTTGTTTATACAGTTGTTTGTACTTTGGACTTTGATCGTGGACTTTGATACTTTAAGTTTACATGTCGTATCCCATCCAAATGGGTGATGGTAGTTGATGATGAGGCTGTAGTTTTATGGTCATCGTTCCCTCTTTGTTTATACAGTTGTTTGTACTTTGGACTTAGATCGTGGACTTTGATAGTGGACTTTGATCGCTGCGATTGAGGGTGATGTAGAATCGATAGAATTCTACTTGAGAGTAATGCTTATGATTACTTAGCATTTTTGTGTTTATGTTTATGTTACATTGACCGTGTTAACTTACACACTGAATGAGGCAAAGATGAAAGAGAATGAATATCATGTTTTTGGGGCCATCAATCACAAAGAAGATGCATGGAAGGAAAATATAATCTTCTTGTGTTGCCTGCGTTTCCAGTCACTGAAAAATGCTGAAACTGCAATCAACGACAAAGCATCTAAAAGAAGAAGAAAAAGTAGTAAAATCACACCCTAGAGAGTACTTAACACACACGACCGACCAGTCTATTTCAAGAGCACTCAACACAGAAATTATTTTTTTTAAAGGATTAGACTGTCTTTCGTGAGTTGGTTTTTAAATAATGACATGGTGCATCTAGAATCAAATGACCCCATACGTCATAAAGTCAAAAGAAAGTCATGTTTTTTTTCCTGAGAAGAAAAATTTATTGAGAAACTTAAAGAGGTATGGGCTGTATAATCAGCTATTAAAGAAGTTGTTCCGGAAATAAGCCTTTGAACAATTTCAAATGACTTCTAATTACAAGATTGAGATGTAAATAATGGGGGGGATGTCTGTTCGTCAGAAACGACAAATTTATTCAATCCGTTCGTATATTTTATCATTAACCATTGGGTTTTTTCAACCCAAATCCGTTCACATTAAAAAGGTCCTTTGAACGATTAGACTTTTCAGGGTTATCATTGATTTTGACTGGACTTGATTTTTTTAGTTTTAGGTAAACTTTTGATTTATAAAAGTGAGGCTTTTTCAAATTCTTGAGTTGATTGCTTTTCATTGAGAGTCAAATTTGATAAATCTCTTTTGTTTTTACATTTAATTGTTCAGGAGGCTATGCTGTACGAAAGTACAGGGTCTCATTCATTTAGTGGGTTTAAGTTGATAGTGCTGGTATTTGGCGAATGTCAAACGCAATGTCGTTTGAAGTGTGACTATTTGTCACTTACGATAAAGGATCCTTTAGGAATCGAAACACGCATTAAAACTATTGAAACTTGATACTATAAAATCCCGAACTCCATAAGCATTGAAAACCAGCATTATTGAAGCTATGGTGGAGATACTGCCCAAAATATACGAAAAAATTGGCTGAAAATGACTTCAATGGAGTCACATGCTACGAATCTTCCCAAGGCGGCCATTTGTCTGATATTACAATTCTTACGTACTTTATCCTGACATCCTGGCTGTTTGGTTTGCTTCGTGTCACCAAAATTTGACGTGGTGTTGTTGGGATCGTGTTCAGGTTATATCCGTGGGCAGGAGAGTTATTGTATTGTCTCAGCATATTTTGTGTATAATATATGTTGTAGAACAATTGTTAACAAACTAGAATCATTCCGACTTAGGTTACGAAGAAGAAAGTTACTTTGATTTAATTTATTGAATTCATGCTATTACTTTCCCCCACCAGTGGTAAGGTTTTAATAGTACCCCTCAAAAGATATTGATTTTCAAACTCTTTTAGCCTCACAATACGAATGTGAGAAAGCCTACGAAACAAAATATTCAAAGCTTCTTTCGCTAACAAATATTAATGAATGTAGGTACTTCGGCACTTAAATCCACAACATACCATTCCGGAATGTTAAAAAGGGCAACAGAAATCCCTCAAAGTTATCAAGAAAAATCAACTTCTATACGTAACGGTGTTCCTCAAAGATGTCACATCAAATTGACAAAACAAGGAGCCTTAGTTTACTCGATAGGCGGTCCAAACAAGTACCTACCTTCTCGTAACGCATGAAAGATTCTTGACATACTTCACTGGAAAAAACGCAATACTTCATTCTTCTATAAGAATGCAGAAATACAGATAAATGCCATTGTGTGAATATCTAATTTGTTCTCATGCTTTCTTCATTAAGTAATAAACCTCTGAAACCATTTTGTCTTCGGTACGTCGAAAAAAATCATAAACAAATTATGCAGTTCAGAGATCACAAGAGAAATCACCAATTCACACACATCCATTCCCTTTATGACATCCAATTAAAGTAGGTATCTCATGAGGCAAAAAGACTCGTCATCTTTACGTTGACATCTCAACATACAACGACCACAAGCAGGCCATTCGACATGATCGCATAAATTTCAAGCATAACGCTCGCCCCGAGTGTTACAAATTTAATATGACAACAGTATCCATTTTTATAGAAGGGAGCGCGCCGGTTTTTATTTCTTCGTTTTTCTCTTTTATTAAATATTTTTATTCAAACATGTGTCATCAATGAAACGTCTACTATAATTCATACACTAATAGCGCTGGAGAATGAAGATCTTTTCAAAGCAAACAGAAACTACTACTAGTTACTTGCATAAGTCAGTCGGCATGGCAAATGGAAAAAAGGGGAGAGACCTGATATTGTAAAATGCTGTAATTTACTGCATCAATTTATAAAGTGGTCTCGTTCTATACGATGGAGCAGTACTTTAAAATCTTCACCTCTATACCACTTCAGTGCGGGTTGGAAATGGGGAGTTGTCTAGATTTAAATATTCGAAAAGTGTACTTAAAGAGTTTACAACTTCATTGACCTCGCTACATCCACTTACCGTACCTATATACAAACCACAATCAGGAATAGATACAGCAAACGTATTCGTGGTGTTTTGTATATCTAATATCTTCCTGTTATCGTGTCGGATGGCTAGTCAGTATATTCAATGAGGGAATAGTGAGCTGAATAAATAAGTTGTTAAGTCAAAGCATTTTTATCCGATTGACGCTTAGGGATGTTTTTGTCCTCTTAAACAGTGAAAGAACAAGCACAAGGAATGCGGGCCCGATTTTTGAAGTCAAACAGACAACGAAAACAAAAAAAATAAAAGAAACTATCTTTTGTCCCTGGGAATTATTTGACTGGGTGTTGTAGCGCACATTAAGAGTTAATGTATTGTGTGCGTTCCGCTATAAATATAATTCCCAACTTTTATCTCTCCGTACGCAATGAAAATAGATTTTTGTTTAATACGCTTCAGATATCTATGTATTTGTACATGCAGTAGACATCAGAACCCAATGAGTGTTGTACGGTGTAATAATTAAGACGCTTTGGGGCGTTAAATTGGCAAAGAAAACTTAAGGAAAACTTTAAGAAAAGATAAATTCTAAAGTAAAACACGTAGTGTTAGCCCATGTTTGTGCTTATATCAACAACGAAAACAAACTCAAGTCCAATAAACCTATAATGGCTATGTTATGTGTTGTGTACGAACGTGGTTTGGGTGGGTTGGTGTATTATGCGCGAAATTTTTGTGTTGGGAGGTCCCATAAAAATCATAGATTTGTATTCCATTGAGTTTGTAGTTCACAGAATAAATGGAATATCTATTGCCGATGTGACAATCGATAACAAAAGCTTTGTTCATTGGGATTGAGTAGGCTGTGAAAGAGATGGGGCTTAAAAAATATGATCGCATTGCGGAAATACAGTCAAACGTTACAAAGCCGAAAATCTCCCGATTGATTAAAGTATTCATTCACATTTCGAACATTGCCATGAAAAGCACTTTCTCGATTAGCCGTTCGGAACTGCAGAAAATTGTAGGGTCCCTCCATTACCTCACAAGGCATGGTTGTGAGAAATGGGCTAGGCCCTGGGGATCTTCGCTTTGTTGCAACAACCTATTTCTTTATTTACTTTTCACATTATAAAGTGTCGTTCTAAAGTGAATGTGAGTGTACATTAGCTTAAGGATCGATATGTCGTGTCGCAACGCAATTCTTTTCCCGCATCCCTTTAACGATAGAATTCGTTGTGTTTGATCAAGTTTCTTGCGACCATTAGTACGAATGTGACAACGTAAATAGCCACCTTAAGTCTCACTGTTTTCTTTACCGTTCACTGTTCTCTCAACTACCAACATTAAAATGTTTACCATGACCACAGTTGGGTCTTTGTCTTTAAAAAATAGAAACAGCAGGAAACATTAATTGGCATGTAGACTATTGTCGGATACTGGCAAAACCATTTTCAAGGAAGATTCGGAAGTCTTTTTGTTGTAATATACTGATCTACAACCTCGACTTTATGAATAAATAAATAAATACTGATCTTAATTTCGACTTCTTCTCTTTCTTCCTTTTTTGGACGTTATGAGCATCGTGCGGTACTCGCAACGTAATGTTTAGCATGTGCGCCTGTTACGTTGGAGTTGGAGGTTCGAATCCCAGAAAAAAAAATCAGTTCATGGACTTGCCCAGCAACAGCAAGTCTTCCGGGAGTAATTGCACACTGCCATGAGAAACGCGTTCTAACTAAGCCTTTCGGAATCGGCATAAAATTGTAGGCTATTAATTTTCGTACTAAAACTTTGTTGCTCCACTTTAAGCCTCCCAGTTTTGGATTGTTCTGTGTCTGAAACCAACCAAATTCTGATGTCAATCTATTTTTCTGTACCAGGAGTATTTTGGCCTGTCTTTTTTTCTGTTTCTTCGCGATCATGTCTGAACGGATTATTATCTTTTTTAAAAGGGCTCTGTAGATCTCTCCTTTGAACATTTCCTGAAACAGTTAACACAATCAACATGATATAAGCTAAAAAAATGTCTAACAGCTAATTGATGACTTTGACATCTGCATATATTCATACTACTAAAGGACGAAAAGACCCTGTAGTAAGTTTTTCTGATAGTGAATAAAAAAAAACTTAGAAACTCCTTATCCACGAACTTCACATTGTCTTTCCTGTTGAGCCGGAAGGAACAGAATTTCAATTGTTCTTTTTTGTTTTGAATCACCCTTTACCACGCTAACTAAAATGATTGAAAGCATATTTGCCATCGAATTCTAGGTCGTCACAAGTTGTTGCTCCTTTATGATACCTTCTTTTAATTAGATAGCATTTTCTAAAGGAAGTGCTTCGTGAATAGAATTTTCTTGCGTGTTAAAATTATATCTTTTGGGACATTAGCTCGCTTGCTTACTAAAGTTGTTTCGTTGAGCTCGAAGGTGATTATAGCCTTTCCAATATTAATTTGTAGGTGGTCCTCCCTTTTCTTGTTTGAATTGTTGCGAAAGATAAAAATAGTCATAAACAAAATGCAAAACTGGGTCGCCTTTATGTTTGTCCTGTGGGTGTTAAGACTAAGAAAGGGTAAGAAACATTTTTTATTTGCAAAATTTTTTGTTTTTTGAAAACACACGAAGTTCTCTTATGTCAATCCAGTGTGATCCCAGGGCTAGGGTCGCACTTGAATATGTTCATTAAAAAACAAAACAAATCATAATTTCGTCGTGTGGAGTGGTTGGCTGGTTTGTGAAAATTTGACAGAGTGAGACAGAGAGACAAAGGAATCTCGTATTTTTTTAAAGAGAAAGAGTGAACCATTTTCAATTAAAGTTTCTGTTGTAAAACCGAACAAATACAGTTTTTTTTTTTTTTTCATTTTTATCTAAAAGCTTAGACAGAAGTTTTCCTGTCAACACATTACTTATTTCACTTCTTGTGTGAACAAAATAAATCGTTGTAGTTTCGAGCATACCAACGAAAACCAAAACCGTTTTATAGAAATTTCTCCTCCTGACGAGATGTTTCAAGAAATCGCGTCAATTATAGGCTCTAGTTCGACATATGCACATGGGGACGCACAAGCACAACACACCTTTTTTGAGACAGCTGAACTGTGGAACTTGTTCCGTAAATAATTACCTTTTTCCCTGTTTTAATATGAACTCCAATTTTGAACTCACCCTTTGCTAACATAATATTTTCTACGCCAAAATAATTGCCGAAGTCGTTAAGTTGTATACATCAAGAGTGTTCTTGATCAATGTGAGCAAAGAAAAATAATGTGTTTCCACACATATAATTTAATTAAAATAAGCGTTAACGACAGGCAAGAGAAGGTACTAGCCCTCAAAGCAGCTTTGGCACGTACTTTGCCATTTAATACACACTCACTCCTTAAAAACAACATTCAGCACCAGTACATGACAAGGTTGATGGCCTTAAGTAGTATGTAAGCAGTCCTAGAATAACCAGCCATTACCAATGATAATTCAATTCTGAGCTTGTGTCTGGACGACGACGACGATGGTCGTTTCTCGACTGCGTGTGCAACAAACAAATACTTGCCATCCTGCAGTGCACGCACATGTGACAATTGGCAACAACTGTTGGCCAGCTTGGCCACACATGTTTGTAAGGGCCAGCAGAGTGTGTTTTTATTTGGCTCGTAAAAATGTTTACAAATCATACAGATCCTACCATAGGCGAAACAAATCTGAATTAATGACACTGACAGAATACAATGTGTGTATTGCACTCTTAAACTACCCTTGGAAATGTAGAAACACAATACGTATCTATTATTATCATCTGTTAAATAAGCAATAGGGGTGAAGAAATAAATTGAACCTTACCGCAGTTGTTTTGTGGGTTGGTTAAATGTGATTCAATCGGAGATTAATGTTTTAAGGAATTGTATAAGCCCTAGGGTGTGGAAGTATGCGTTTTTGGAATACAATTTGAAAAGAGCTCATTCTCTGTTCGTATTCATGCGATACCCGCATTGGTAAAAGAAAACAAATTCCATTCCAAAATCCAAGAAAAGATAAAATGCCCTCCTTATCTAAGAACTCAATTTAATGGTCTTTGTATAATTTGGACTTCTTCACAAACTTTACTATTGAACCATTGCATGGGGTGAATTATTTTATTTCGAGTTTTATTTGCTAATGAAAATGTTCTAATGTTTGTTTCAGGATTTAAGATACAAAGGTGGTGAACCAAACAGAACTCCCCACAGCTTAGATAAGAAATTTATGTTGTCGAAGCACTGCTGTTTTGTTATTGCTTGGGAAACACCTTTTCAATTACTGAGCAATACGTCATTTGTTTATCAATACCAAAACAATGTGAAGCAATGAATCACCATATGAAATTTCTTGTGAAAATGGTGACACATTTCGTGTGAAAACAGAACCCTCTCCAAGAATTTATCAGTTCCCAACTACACAGTGCAAAAGCTTCAAATGCATATCGAGACACATATCTGCTGTGACGCAAGAATGACGCTTACATTCAATAACTATCAGAAGAATTGATAGATACAAAATGTTTGCTTGTTCATTTGAATTGACATTCAAAAGTTCTGATTTAAGAAAAGGCACTCACAAATTGATGAGTTCAATTGTTTTGTTTTTGTTTACCCAACTGTTAGGAAGTTGGTAGGTATTTTGTGTGCTTCAAATAACAGTAACTCGAATATATGCAAAGACAAACTGTCATATTTGTTTGATTTAGTTGGCAAATTTCATGTATAAGATTTTGTGTCTCATTGATTTAGAATTATTGTGAAAACAAGACACCCAATTCCATTAGAAAGTCTCTTAGTGTGAGGCGTGAAGTTTTTTCTTTCGAATCCCTGTAACAGTAAACAAACAAATAAATTAAGTCAGTGAAGCGAAAAACTTTATAAAGCGGACACTTGAAATGATGAAAATTTCCATATTTTTAGATAATGCGGCAATCATGTTTGTCTCGAGATACTTTAAAACTGACAGTCAATGAACCAGTTATCAGGTTGTTGTGATTCATTTTTTATTCTTGTTTATCATTTGTTTTGCAAAATTATAAATTAATTAATTTTTTGAACTCAAATTCTGGGTATCTCTGAAGAGCGTGTTGAAGGTTTTGTTTTATGATATAATGTGACGTTTTGGTTTAAGAACCCTTTTGTGTTTGAATGTAATTGTATTACAAGTTTTATTTGAAGGTAAATACGCAATTAAATTGATAGGAGAAATAAACAGTTGCAAAGCTTCGATGAAAACTAAACATAAGAGCATTTTATATAATCATTCAAATCCTATCAAGTCAATAGTTCATTCGACACGTGTATTCCTGAGTTTAACAAAAATCTGTTTGTGAATAATTAAAAAATGCGGAAAATATGGCTGTTCAAGTGTTTTTGGCTGAGAGAAATTTTAATCGCAACACAAACGCCATTCTCGTTCTGTTGATCTTGATTTTTTGTAATCAAATTTTAGAATTTGCATTTCACGTTCAATCGAAAAACAGCCTTATATGTTGTTATTATTCTTGTTATGAATTTTTCGCATGTGACTCAGTCAACTACTCGAAAGTATATAAAATTAAAGCAAACCAACACATTAATACAAATCTTGAAGTAAACGCTAGCATTGGGGCTGATAAGAATAATAATCATTTGAGGAATTCAGCACTATTTGTTTTGGAGACAGAATACGCTGAAAAGAATGCTCATCTCACTTGGTTTTAGGCAGGGTATTGTGTGGCGCAATGTACACAAAAAACTTCGTCTTTTCCTCTTCTTCCTCAGAACTGTTTGTGTAAATTAAGTTATTGTAAACATCTTAAAAAAAAAAAAACAAGGCGATAAGAAATGAAGAAGTTCACGGGTTTTTATTATGCAGTTAATTTTATATCAGTCAACTGGTTGTGGTTGTAAAAGAAGAAAAAACCGCTGTGAATGAATTGGAGGATGAAAGTGCATCCTTTTCAGATTTTTTTCGAAATATTTGATGTTAACTTTTCTGTAGAGAATTGAATTTCCCATCTAATTAATTGTAAAACATAGAAGCATTGAAATCATCAGAAAAAAGCCAAAATTTCGTATTCTTTATTTTTCGCCTATATTTTCTATGTCTAGACAGTGCTTTATGAAAAAAGTAAAAAGGATTTGTATTGCCATTTAAAAAATGTCTTATACGCCCAAAAAACAAACAAAAAACAAATTTTACAAATATTTCGTTCATACAACGAGAACAAGTACTGGAAATTGACATTTTTAGAGATAGAAACATATTGTTGTTCAAAATCAGGTGCCAGATAACAGATGAGAGATGAAAGATTGTAGATAACAGAGGACTTTATGGATCTTGATTATCTTTATTGAAGAAAAAGACAGATTTCAGATACTGAACCAAACATTTTTTGTTGAACAGTTAAACAAGGTGGCATAACAAAGCTATGGAAACCTCGGCGCCTAACGGATTTCAAAGACTTGCAATTTTATGCCGATTGAAATAGACTAACTTAGAAAACGCTTCCCATGGCAGTCTGTATTACTTTCGGAGGAATGGTTAATTGCTCGCAATACGTATGAACATTTCTTTTCTAGGATTTGAGTTATTTAGTTAAAGTTTAAGGTACTAATTTGGGTTTTCTTTTAAGTTTATTGGGCTTTGGAAATAAAATGCATTAAACTCTGATTATATTGATTTTAGTCAAAATGAAAAATGGTGGTATACAAAATTGCACGCGTTCATTTAGTATTTTTAACTGTGACATTTAAGATATGACCTAATTGTCCATATATTCGGAGCACCAATTTGCCGGGGCACCAGGTCTTTTTTGCTTGATGCTTTGAATAGGCTTCGAATTTGGTGTTCTTAATTCTCTTGCCATTTGCGAATCTTTTGTTGATACATACGTTAATCAGTAATTTTTATGTATAGAAACCAAATTTCCTTTCTTCCTTCAATATCTCACAGGAAAAAATTTGTCGCAATTCAGCAATTCTGTAATCAGCTCGGATGGAAGATGGTATTTTCGATGTGAAGGTTTCCATTGGTAATTCAATTCTAATACGATTAAACTTTGTTATTCATGCTGTCGCACGAAGCATATTCATCTCAGCTGCCGTCAACTTACTTTAATACTTTTTTGTAAATTGCCTAACATTCGGCCCTATCGAGGTAACCGTCGGAGCGGAGTTTTCTCCGCAACGCATCTTTTTTCGGAGATTCAATTTCGCTTCGAAGTAGTTGTTGTTGTAAGAAATTTTTCACAAATGCGGCAATGCATTGCATTCCCAAGACTAAAATCTCCGCAACAAAAACTTATCGGAGAACGTCGGATCGCCCGATCGGAGATTTACCACGAAGCAAAATGTTTCCGATCGGAGAGAATTCCGCTCCGACCGACGCGACGGTTACCTCGATAGGGCCGATTGTCAATTCTATCTGAATGTTGGATGCATAACATACCTCAAGCTTAGGGCACTTCTCAATCACTGAAGATGACAGAATTTTCTTATTACTTCATCTACTTTATGCTTACTCGAAGAGTGATATCGTCATCAAACGTACCTTTACTATTGTTCACAGAATTTTTTGCACTTATGAGAAGCACATTTCTATACTTATAACTGACTGGACAACGGACAACATATGTACGTTTAAGCGCAGCCATTCTGGTTATAACTCAAATTCGTTGTATTTTTTAGTATAACAATTTCATTAGAATAAATCTACAAATAAGTTATCAACGAAAAAAATGTGATTGACAGAAAGCTCGACAGATATCCAAAAATTTTGACTGCTACCGAAACTATTTAAATCTATTCACAATAGATCGTAAATAAGCATTTCATTCACACATTTTCTTTGTTCTGATAGTTGAAAACCTTGTTACCGTTTAATCATTTTCATTGGCCAACGAACAAGTTTATCAAATAAATCATTGTACTCTAGTAATTTATCTTCAAGCTTCCGTTTATCTTTCTTTTTCAGCACACCGTTCATTTTTCACTGCTTTCTCCTTTTTGACAGTTTTACTGCTGTGTTCAGTCATTTGATTTGTCCTTTAATTTACATCCATTAGACCAAGTTTGTCGAACTAATTATACAATGTTTACCATAATTGATTTCACACACGTTATTGTATAATGTTTCAGCTGTGAGGAGATAAGAAGATACTAATGATTGGTTTCAAGGTTAAAAAGTCGATTTGTCTGAAGCTCACTAAGTTTACCGGCAAAGTTTTTATTTGAATAAAATCGATCAACCGTAAAACCTGCTATGCTTTTTATATTAAGTATTCTACAGCCCTATAGAAAATGATAATGAACTTCACTGCATATGCACCGATTTTTCTTAAACTTTCGACTTATACGCTTATTCACAGCATACATTTTTTTCAAAATAAAAGCTTGTGGACCTTTGAATGGATTCTTATGTTCTGCTCTGGTGTACCCTAAGGAAGTCATGTTGGACCTCTTTTATTCATTCTTTCAATGATGTTTTTTTAAAGCTTATTCTTTTAATCTTAAATTTAATCTATAAGCGTCCCACCTATTATCACTGATTGGATATTTTCGTATGTGTCGAAGAGATTGTGCCAAGTAAAGTTTTAGCAATCTTCTTTCTAAAGCTTTTAATGACAGCTCTGATGTACCTCAGTGAAGTACTATTCATTCAAATACAACGATTTTGCTGTTTATATTTTGTTCAGTGACATTTTAATATTTACTGATGATATAAAAGTGCTTAAAAATATAAGTGCAGCAATAATCGCTTTAATCTTCAAACCGATTTCAATCATTAGTTATAAGAGTGGGCTTTACTTCAACCTCAGCAAAAGTAAAGCTTGAATTTCTCTAAACAGAAAGAAAACTTAGCAATGCTAGTTAGTTTATTTCCGAAAATGTTTATATTCGAGTGGAAAGTTTTAAAAACTTCTGTGTTCATTTTAGCTTCAATATTGACTCTACTGAACATTTACTATAAATTGTATCGTAAGTAAGTCAAATGGTATGATTTCTTTTATTAAAAGCGTAAGTATCAGAAGTTGTATGTTACCCTTGCTTTGTGTTTAGTAAGATCTCATCTGGAGTGTGTTCCTCAAATGTGTTCACCTTTCTATAAAATTCACAACTCACGAACTGAATCAATACAATTTCTTATGATTTTATCCGAAAAAGCTACTAACCCTTATGATTTACCACCCTATGAGCATAGAATCCTATTATTAAAAGGGCAACTTCTATCACAAAGCCGAACTATTAACGTTTTGGTTTTTTTTCACCAACTTATTATATGACACGTTGATGCACCTGAGTTACTTTCTTTTTTAAAACTTGCATTCGCGATGATGAGCAGACAGCATCGATTAGTACATATGTAAATATGAACCTGCTCTATAAGTTCAGTGCATCTCTGAAATTTAACACCCGCACTGTTTTTTCCAACATTAAAAGGGTAGTCACAACCCCTTGAAGTGCGCATAAATTATAAAAAAAAAAAAAAAAAGCTAAAATAAAAAGTGTTGTCTTGCTTTATTTCTCTGGTCTTTTGGTATGTTTTCTTGAATCGTTTTTATGATTATAGAAGTATACTCGTATGTTTCCATTTAGTGTTCGAAAAATGAACGACTATGGTTTGCACAGATCTGTTGCATAATTGTATCAACGATACTACGTTTTATATTCTATCTTACGCCCAGTTCAACCACACTGGAATTCTAATTAGAAATACATATTGACAATGGAAGTTCACTGAGGTGTCATCAGATATATTTTAATTTATTGCGGGTTAGTAAGTTTTTCAAACTTACATTGATAAAATTGATTTTACAAAAGGCTATTTACAATAGAAAGAGGCAATCTAGAGTATTCTCAATCACACATTTGTTACGAGTTGTTCAAATGAAGTGTGTGTAAAATCAGAGTTAAGTATTATAAGTGTCTTTTTTTATAACACTCCCAGACATTTTCAATTACTAAAATGTCAATATAACAAACGTCAAACAAACGCCAAGCTTTTTCGTTCCCGATGTCAGCTAGAGAAGTTTTTAAATTGTCTGATATTCTGTACTCGTATCTCTGTATGCAGACACGTGGCAAATGCTTTTGCATAACCTTGTCAAACTATTGTTTCATAATAGTTTTCAAGTTGACGCAGAGCACAGACGCGAAATGAATGACACTCTAATACTAAGATCGAGAGTTTTAATATTCATTGCCTTGTGGAATTTATAGATATTTGTGTCAATCTACGAGTATATTGGCGAATTTATTTAAACTCAATTGACATGTAAACAGAAAGACGGAAAAGTGATGATAAACGATTAAACAAACGTGGGTATTTTATATTTAAAGGTAAACAATCTATTTCAAGGCATTTTAGTTTATTTTACCTCGGCTTTTCCTAAAAGAAAAAAATACAAATGTGCTGTTTTCACTGAAAGATTTAGGATAGCGTTTGACACACGGAGACCCAAACAAAGCGTCGGACTATTGTTTTTTTTTATTTATTTATTTCAGACGCTAGAAAAATGCGAGTCCGGTGTGTTTACGACTAGCCAGCCATCAGGTAGTCTAGAAGAGCACATTTTTTTTCTTATTTTGTTTAATCTTGTTACCTAGAAATCATTTAAGTGGCCTGGTATTTATTAAGGAGGCATCAGCCGATAGCTGAAACTCATCATGTGTGTGCTGAATATGTATGGCTATGCTACGATAGCAAACAAATGACCTGCCAACAATTTGTTTTGCATGCGCCAACCATAAAATTTTTCTTTTTGTATTGATTGTTGTACAATATGTTCACAGCTATGCAATTGGCACAGTGGTCGTTGTTACTTGGTATTAAAAATGAATTAAGCCTCCAACGTATGACTAAGTCATGGCACTCATATGGAAATTGCTTGGACAGTGAATACCGATGTTTGTTTAGTATTGATGGAAGTCTGTTTGGTATTATAGACTTTGGACGATTAGAGTTCAAATTGAATCATTGCTCATGCAGTTGCATAATACTCATGGCATGGTTGCAATTATTTTTAGGTCTCTTGTCGTAGTCAGCTTACAGCGATGTTTTTTTCTTTCTTATACTTTGTCAGTGAAGGAACAAAGTTCATTGTTAAGATTGTTTTGGGGAGACTATGGGGTATACAGTACTGGTGAATTTTAGAGTTTTCTTGTTTGACGTAAATGATTCGGTGTTAATTTGATTATAGGTGCGTGCGGTTGGCTTTTACGTGGGTGTATATTACTATGAGATTATCAACTACATATTTAAAAATATGAAGGCTAAAAACATAAATAGATTCGTTGGATTTTGAGTAATTAAAAGTATTTCTTGAGAGTTTTAAATAGATGTGGTTTTATGTTAGACTTTAGTGATTTTCAGGACGTATTGTCTCGTTTATAAGGCCTTTTTGTCTTCTAGACTTCTTACAAGCGTTGTCACAAGCTTTGCATAACTAGGTCAAGAATATGGTCTATATGGGGATTTGGTTGACTTTGAGAAAATTTCTTGCCAGTACGGATATGTTGGCAATGGCAGTCATGTTTGAACCTATGAACTTTTACCATCACAAGTAGCAAGTTAAGGCATACGACCCTTTCGTGCACGGTCGCCGTAACTACTAAGTTTTCTGAACAAATCACCTCTTCTAGTCAAATAAAAGGTTTTCAGTAGAGTGCAGAATTTTCATCGTGGGGTTCTCTGTATGCCACGACTCACGACTCACGAATCACGATACGCCTACTGGAACCACATGTGCCCTATGTCAGTATAGATGATCTTGAGCTAAGTTTAGGTCTAGCAAATGCTGAATTCTTGTGAACGACGAAAAAATTTGTTAAACAAATGGTTAAGGGATGAACTCAGCTCTCGAAAGGCTTTACATTAATCATTTTTAAGATTTGAACATACAGATTAATCGCGTAACTTGACATTGCAATTTTTAAACAGCGAATTAATCTATATATATAAAAATGAATTGCTGTTCGTTATAGTCTCGCTAAAACTCGAGAACGTCTGAACGGGTTTATCTTATTTTGGTCTTGAAATGTCTAATGAAGATTTAAAAGCGTATATTTTATACCTATAATCCCACAGGAACAGAAAAAGGAACGAGAACGGGAACCTTAAAGTTACTTGACAGATTTTAAAAATTCTTTCAACTCTAGGATACTACATTATCCCTCAGGGACATAGACTTTCATTTCATTCACATATTTTCACTGGAACGGAAGATTCCCACAGGAACGGGGTGGGAAATGGAAACTTAGAAACTACTGGACATATTTCAAAAATTCTTTCATCAATGGGATGCCACATAATCCCTCAGTAACTTAGCGTATCCCTATAATTCCACCGGAACAGAAACAGGAACGAGTACTGGAGCCTTAGAACTACAGAACCGAGCAACGCCGCGCCGCGCCGGGTGGCTCAGTTAGTAGTTAATAAAAGATTTGACAGACTCCGCCATATGCGCGAATCTGTATTGTAACGTAAAGAAGTATATTATCGCTTTTCTAAACAACTTTTTTCTAAACAGAATTTTCTGTACAAAAATTGTTCTAAGCATAAATTTTCTAAACAAATTTTTTTCCCAAAAAGTGTCCCTAAAAACAAATAACTTTCAAAAATACTTCAAACAAATAATTTTCTAAACCAATAATCTTCTAATGAAAACCCTTCGCCCTATCAAAAAAAAGAAACAAAAGATCTTTCAGGTCGAGGTGCTAGTAAAGGTGTTTTACCTTCCCCTCTACAAAAGAAACTATTTTCTAAACAAACGATTTTCTTAAAAAGTAATTTTTCAAATTTTCCAAACAAAAAAATTTATGAACAAAGAATCAGATTTTTATTGAACGGTTTCATCTTCTTATGCGTATGATTCTTTTGAGTTGGTATTCAACAGCAGACTAGGTTGGTTCTTATTTTTACCAGAGAGGTTTTAAATTTGTAATTTTAATCCTGTCAACCCTCCGATTTTAGACCCAATATAAAGCTTTCTTATAATAGGTGTCTAGACAGACTCGTGAGACTATTTAATAGTGCTTAGTTTTGTTTAATTTTAATCTAAAGAGCCAAAATATCTTCCCAAATACTCCACTTGTGAATGGCAAACACAAAAAAATATGGAGAAGGAAAGAAGTCATTTGACGGCACTGTTAACATTGGGATCAAATTTTAAGGTTAAGAATTCTATTTTTTTGGGTATGGTTTTAAAAAACACTTTTGCATTCTTTTAATTAAAAAAAAAAGCGTAAAATCCTTAAAAAACTAGAAGATGCCCTTCGTGGTTGTTTGAGGCTGGCAAAGGTTAAGAACAAGTTCAACAAGTTCATTTAAAGTAAATTTTTATCGTTTTCTTGTCTCATAAAACAATGAATATTCCAAACTTACTGTTCCGATGAACTTTCAAAGCTCGGCAGCGACACTCCAAATTCCTCCGATTTAAAAAAAATGTTTTTTGCATAAAGTGGAAACATTTGACAAATGGGGAGAAAGTGATTTCAAAGGTTGCGAAATTAGGATCACCCTGGCGCATTAACTGTGGGGTTTTCGTTTGCAAAATTTTGTATTTTTATCTAAAGGTAATCTTTTTAATTTAAATCGATTAATCTTGAATCCCACGCCACAACAAGGTACAAGTCGTCACCACTTCTTGTTCAATGAACTTTTAGTGTGTCAAAATAAACAAAAACATCATGAAGTTTTTTTTTCTGAACAAACCACAAACATACATTCATATGTACATAAACATCAATCAAGTACATTTGACCTTGCCTATCTTGATGTTGCTAAATTTATCTACCGTCGTGTTTGCACTCAAAAATGACTTCCCGGAATTTCTTTATGTTAACTCACAATAATATACACAGACTCACTCGGATGTTTGATTAGGAAAATTGATTCATCGCCTAAGGCGCATAAAAATAAAAATATGTTTTTACTCATTTACATCCAGCGATAGTGCCCGCGCTTTTATCTTTTGAAAATATATAAAAAAAAAAAAAACAAAAAAAAAGACTTCTTTTAAGGAATAGCTCTGCCATAGAATGTGATATTGCAAACAATCTTTCTTTTGTATGAAGAAAAAACCAGCGATAAATATACTTCCTGTGCGCGGTTGACTTCAATTGCTGTAAATTTCCATGTGAAAATTTAAAAAACAGTCAAGAAATATGCGTCTTATCTTAAAAAGAGAACTGCAGCCAGCAGTGGCGATTGCCTCAATGCCTCACAACAGGCGTCGCCGTCGGTCGCCGTATGCAAATAAGCTATTATCAACATCGTTCTAGTTAGACTCGTTCATTCTCCAAAGCCTAAAACACATAAAAACATATGTACTTGGTGGACCGTTGCGCACTTTGGTCTCTCTAGAGTACTTGTACTTAATGTGGCTATTTTTATAAACCTCTGCACCAACAGCAGTATTAGTAACAAACGACAGGGAGTGATATTGAAAGCCATTGTGATCGTGCCGATCGCGTAGGCTAAACATGAACTGAACACTTAAGGTCATTCGCACAATTTTGTAAGCGAATTGTGTGCGCAAATACAATCTTCGTTTATGTTTATTCTAAACTGGAAATGACGTCAGCCGAAGAAGAGATTTGCTTAGAAAACCAAATGGCTCAGCAAATTACTTTATGTGACTACGTCTAGATCAGCAATAAAACTCTAACCAAAAACCAAATACAAGTGTAAGAAAACATTCAAGATGTTCAAATGTTTGAACGTTTTCTCTCTAGCCCCACTATTCTGCTCACTGTTTATATTTTGTTCGTCTTAAACGTTTTACGATTGCAATAAAAAAAAAAGAATAATAAAGAAATGAGTGAGTAATAGTATTGTTTTTAGCAAAGATCGCTGATTTTTCTTTGCGTACTCATCGAGACGAATAACATCAAATTAAAAAAAGTTAAAATTCAATGAATGTGAACCATTGATCGTTTGGTTGATCAATGATAATGATTTTCAGATTGAAATCAATGGCCAACAGTAGTGATTGATGAAAGTTTCAATTATATGGAGTGGTTATAATTGATTCTGAAATAGACTAGACGGAGACGTAGAAATTTTGGTCTTAAGGTCAAGCGTGTTCTTGCTTTGTTTTGCTCTGTGTGATGTGTGAATATATTTTTTGTTTTTCTTTTTTTGTTTGATGTGAACGATTGTGACTGTGAGGTTAATGACAAGTCAGAGAAGACGACATCTGGCATTTGATAGGTAGGAGGCTCAATTGAATTGGAAATACATTCACACAGGGGTGGTCTTTTGAAGAGTGTTTTGCTTAAGACAAAATAGGATCTTAAAGAGATCGAATTTCTCGTTTAGAGGAACTATTTTCTGTTTTCACTGGAAACCCTTAATTTTGAATTGCTTTCCTTTTAATTTAACAGTAGCTCTATGCTTGTTCTTTGTTTTGAGATGCAACATTTAGCTCATAAATGCTTCCCATTTCCAACAGTGTTTTTCGTTGAAACAAAGAAGGGCTTCTTTGCTTCCTTTTTTTCAAAAAACGATTTAAGATGCGTGGTAAGTTGTCATAAAAAAATCTTTTTAAGGTCCTTGCAAACTGCGAACTTTCAGTTGACCAATTGCTTGATGGAGTTTGGTTGCTAGGGCCAACACTGTCCTAAATAGTCGGGTTCGCCAAGTTTAAATTAATGGTCAATCTCATCGAACTTATTTATCGCCCGATACCTGATTGTTGCAAAGTGCGCATCAAAATACATCTCTATACTGATTAAGAGCCCGATCAAGATGGCGACCGACTGGCCAGAAATCTGCAGTCTGCGAGGGTTCCAAGTTTTATGAGAACTTGTGGCTCCCCCGAGCACTACTTTAGTGAATGGACTTAGTGGAAATATCTTGATTTTTCAAATACATAGATATTTTGCAAAAATGTAATAAGTTTAAACTCCGATAAGGCACAAATTATGTTGACCTGTAGCAGCGAGTTTGTTCTGTTGTGAACAACTTCACAAGTACATTACATAAAACTGATGAAAATGAGAAGCAATGTTGCACTTAGTATGAAACAAAATTACCCTCAAATGACGACAGCGGAAGCAAGAAAAAACATACCAAAATTATTCTTATATCCCACTTTAGAGGTATATAACCAAAGCAAGCCAAAACCAGCTGCTGCCAAACTTGTGTCTGCAGTGAAAGTGTAATTTATTTTTAAGATAATTTTCATGTCATTCTACCCTGACACCAGAAACTCAAATTACTCACAAGTCACAAGGTAACTTAATGCGATTTCAATGAGAATTAGCTGCAGTAAGAGTTTTTATCGTCGTCGTATAAATATGTACGTTGGTTGTTCGATGCATCACATAATCGATTGGTTTCTGTCTTTTTTTTTTCTTCTTTCTTATAGACTTGAGAAAACAATTCCATGAGAATGTTTGTTCGGTGGGTTTCCTTTCATTGGCTATACATCATTGAAATAATATACTGCTACTGCTAATATGTATCCAAGGATGGACTGTGGGGAAATAATCCGAATGCGAAGACTTTTTACAATGGCAAAGAAATACATATTTGTGGTTTCGCATTGCAAAGATGAGAGTACACAGTAAAAAAGTATGGATGTCTTATACATTTTGTTGGATGATAGTGTCTTCTTAAATAGTTCATAACTTGATCACGATCAAATATAGAAAGCGAAGTCTCATTAAAAAAAAAGTCGGCAGTCGATCAAAGTGCAATTGGCTACTCATGCTATGTTGGGCATGGACAGTAATTTCAACAATTAATCCGACAATAAGGGAAACAATTTTGTTTTCTTTTTTTTCAATCAAACCTCACGATTTAAAGCAACCTTCCATGGGTAGCTTTTAAGGCATTAAATCTTCTGGGAATTTCGCTGTTTCACAGAAAGTATTTAATCGGACTTTTGAGAATATAGCCTGTGTCTGTAAGTACTCCTTTGGATTACTTGACTGGTTTTTCTAAGACAATTAGATGGCCATACCATTCAAAGTACCAGCTAAGTAATTTGAAGTACTACAGATATTTTAGAACTTGACTAGCTAGCTAAGTCTAGCTAACCCTACAAGTAATGAGAGCCTTTTCGTTTTGTCTAGTACTCAATACCTCACAAGCACTTCTAACTACATGACCAGCTATTTAAGTAGCGAGTGTTTTTAGTACTTGACAATAACTTCTAAGTGCATTTCTATAGTAATTCTAAGTACCTGACCAGCACTTAGGTACCAGTGCTTTTAAGTATATGACCACTGCTTGTTAGTACTTTATCCGAATTTCTGTACTGCTTCTGAATACATCGCGAGTACTTCTAAGTACGTGACTGACCCGCACCTTAGTACATGATCAGTATTTCTAAGTAAATGGCCAGTATTTCTAAATAAATGACCAGTCCTTCAAGTACTCCGTATTTCTGAGTTCATGACTTGTACTTCTTAGTACTTGTATAGTACTTCTGAGCTGTTAACCAAGACCGTGCGATGTAAGTCCTACGACTCAAAAACACCGTTTAAGTGCTTACATTTTTTGTTTTTAATAAGGTTTGGTTTTAATTAGTAAGTCAGTCGAATGCTTTAAAGTGTTTGGCGATTTCTTAAAAATGGTAGACTAGAATTCGATAAAATATTCTATTTTAGCGTTTTATCATCGTTAATTTGGTTAGGTTAGGTTAGGTTGAGAGGATTCCACAGCTGGATTGCTGGAAACCCTCACCACGACAAGGTCAACTCATGAGGGTGAAACATTCAATAGGTGATTCTAATTTTTAGTACTTGCTTAGGCTAAGTTGGATTAAGTTTAAATGGCTGTCAAGAAAACAACTGACAAACTAAGACCAATATGAGGTCCGTTGTGACTTGTGATACAACATGAAAGATGTGAGGGAGTGCCTCATTTGATTTAGCCGTTTAGAGCTTTTAATAAAGTGGTTTAGGCATTGGATATCTGTTTTCATAAGATCTCTTAAATCTTTGAAGAACAAACCTTAGATGTAGTTTACGTTTAAGGACTTTTGAGTTTTCTAGGATATATCAGTGCACCGAACCCCAAAAAGGTCATCATGTCCATAAGAGATAGTCGACCATAGCGTCAAGTGATTTGAGGGCTACTTGGCTATTTGAGAAGAAACGTATGTATATTCCCTGAGGATATCACGTTTTCTTTAAGCCACAACTTCGCCAGGATTTCGACTTAGAACACGCTACAGTGGTTTGGAAGACGGACTGAGAGACTTACGTTTTAATCAGTCTGAGATCTTTTGGGCTTACGTGGGAAGATTTGTCGGCCTTGACTTCTCTCCATTTTATGGGGATGTAGTTCATGTTAGTGCAACGGATTAGAATTACTTCAAGAACTGAGATAATCACCCCTATTACAGGGTCCGTGATAGCAATTTCGAACTACGAATGTCAAATAGAAATTACTAAAAACATCTACGTAATGAACGCTTGGCAACAGATGTTTGTAACTTGTTATTAAATTTATTAATAGTAAAAGCTTTTGTGGCAAAACATTCACTACAAGGTCGTCTGTGATGCTTCTTTTGTGGTATTCGTAGTCCGAATTCCGAAATCGCTACGACTGCGACGGGCCTTGTGATAGGGGCCAATGATATTCGCGGTCATTTGGAGTTCGACTATTAGTATTATTATTGCCATCTGGTTCTGCAGATTTGTATGGGTCATAGCTGTTGATAGCCCGAGTTTGTTTGTTCATTGACGTGTTACCCAATTCGGTTGGTCCAGAGCTGCATGCGTTTTGTTAGCTGGCTAGAAAATGAGTGCCCAGTACTAAATTGAGCTTTTCCCTCACAGGAATGTGTCCAGGAACGGTTTACTACTGTCAGGAATCTGAACATTGTTTAACTCTTTAAGAGGATTTTCCCTAGAAATATCCTAGAAGCATCTGTGGTATTTGCCACAGTTTCTCTATGAGGTTCTTTTACTTTTCCTCTATTAGTTTTTGTTGGTATTCGTTTAGTGTGTATTAAGAAGTATTTGTTACGACACCACTAAACGGCTTGTTTTTTCACTAAGGGGATTCTTTTTTCTTCAGACTTTAGAACCATGAAGCGGTTCTATATTAAATGTATTTCTCTTCACGCCTTGACAGAAGTTTTTGATATGTCTTTTCTGTTCTATTGATTGTAGTCTTATACTCTAACGTTTTACCACGACATGGTTTGTTCAAAAACTATATGTAGAATGCATACCAAGTTTTGTTGCCGTCTTTAGTTGAAGAACTTCGTCCATTTAGTTTCTCTTCTAATCATTTGAAGTATTGTAATATTTGCTCTGTATGATGAAAATATAATGAGCTTCTAAACGTTTACTTAAGCGTAAGTAGCTTCAATGTACAATTTGAATAAGATAAGAGGACCAACCCCAAAGGCGGATCACTAGTGTGAAGAAGGCAAGTGGGAGAGCTATGATCCCTTTCAGATCACAATGCTCATAGCCAATGACAAACAGTCGTATTTCCAAGATGGCCGACTGATGTAGTTACAGTAATTGAAAACAAATTGCTAAGTAACGATAGTTATATAAGTGACAACATCTTAAATATAAGTTTCATTCCAAACACAAAGAAATATAAACTCAATCCTAAACCAGAAAACAAGAAACGCAACATTTGTCATGAGAGAAGTCGTCATAAGAAAAACATATTTCAGCATAAATGCGGTGTATTTTATTACCCTCCATGTATCAGGTCTTTGGAAACAACGTCGAGGTGTATGTACCTACAGTGTGTGTACACGTTTCTAAAAAAAATCCCTTTGTGTTCTTTCCTTTCCTTTTTCA
Organism: Melanostoma scalare; assembly: GCA_949752695.1. NCBI lineage: Eukaryota > Metazoa > Arthropoda > Insecta > Diptera > Syrphidae > Melanostoma > Melanostoma scalare. The sequence goes on along the minus strand of OX456984.1, from coordinate 55,265,868 downwards.
GTGTTGATACCTCAATTAAACCACAAGTAAACGTATAAAAAATGAAATAAATTGTAACATTCTCTTCTTGGAAAAATAAAATATATGTGAAACAAAATACAAAAAGAAAAACAGTAAATAAACTATAACATTAGTGTAAAGAAAAACCAAACGCGAGTGTGTAATAATGTCATCATTACAACAGAAAAAGCCCAGCGTCTCCAACTGGTTTTCATCGTTACGCCGCCAACCAAAGAATAACAAAAACAAGTCCATCCAAGTCGACAAGAAATTCCAAAGAAGTTGCATTGACCTCACATCACAAAGCACCTTTTACATAGAGCCATCGGGCGATGTACACTCGTTGGCGTCCACACCACTTCCAGCTTCACCATTGTCTTCCACAGCGACGACCATCACTGCCGCAAACTCCAGCGATAATCTCGCCGACGATGACGATGACAGACGAGGTCTTGTTAGCGGAAAAAGAGTTAGCCAATTGTGCTCGCAATGTTGCTGCCACCTGCAATCAAAGCAGCATAATACAACGCCACCATTATCGCCTCTGCCGCCACCATCAACGTCGTCGTCATCATCATACTACCGGCGACAACATAGCCTTCAATATGAGACAGAGTCTGATGAGAAAAGTGATATTCGAATAATGCGTTTGGGAAGTTCATCGGATGGCAAAACTTCTGTGTATAACAAACGTTCTGAGTTCAAACGCACCACAACCACAAAGACAACACGCACTTCCATTATAACCCGACCAGTCGAACTACTGCTCAACGATCGTGGAGAGATTGTGTCGAGGATCGAAAAACAACGCTCAAGCAGCCTGGATTGTGTTATTGACGAGAGCGATGACAGTTTGTATACGCCGACTATTTTAGAGTCTTCCAATGTTCTGGGTGGTGGTGATTTTCTATACATCGATGATAGTTCAACTTCGCAGAGTGAGACGAATGTCAAAGAGAATCTATCGGCTGTGCCTTGTAACAATAACAATGAGATGTGTCAAAATTGCAAAAATGTTATGCAGCAGAACAAAAACAATTGGAAGAATTCCTCTATGAGGAGTGGAAAGGTATGAAATTGTTGAACGTTTAGTTTATTTATTTTTCAGAATGATATTAAGTTAAAGGTTAAGTTATAGTTAATGGAATTTATTCTACTTAAAAGTACACTGAGCAGGTATATTAATTTTTAAAACTTGTAAATGATGCTTAAATATGATCAATGTGATCAACAAGGGGAAATTGTAAAGAGTGGTTTTTTTGTGGTGATTTTTAATAAATTTTTAACTGGGCAGAATTTCCGATTAGCCGTTCGGAACCGGCAGAAAATTGTAGGTCCCCTCCATTCCCTCATAAGGGATGGTTGTGAGAAATGCGCTAGGCCCAGGGGCTCCTCGCTCTGTAGCGCCACCCTATTTATTTATTTAGAACTTTTCGCTGAATTTTTCGTGTATCGAGAAAAGTCACAACGAGTGGCTTTCATCAATAATTTGAATAGCGTTTTTATTGCCAGGTTCTTAGGCTTTTTAGACGATTATCAATCGCAATAGCAATTGGATTGCTTATCGTCGACGATAATTGTCAAAAGATTGTTTCACCGAATTAAGAATAGCATCTTTGTTGTCTCATAAATGTTTTTAAGTTTTTTGGGCTTTTCAAACAGATCCTATATTTTGGACTATAGTCAACTTAAAGGTATTCGATCCGGACCTTGACAGCGTTGTCGAACCTCGCAATAATACTGAGGATAAGTTGAAATAGTCAAAGAAATTCAATTGCCACGCTTTTAAAGGATCTATAATTATGATGAATATTAATCAGTACTGGGTTATTGCTGACAGATCTTCAAAAAATGCATTTGCCCTTGATATTCATCGTTTTTCTGTCTCATATACTACTTTTCTGAAAACTCGATTCTCTTTCGAAAATTCTCTTATTATTTTTGATTATCTCCCGAGTTGTGTTTCTATATGCGCGCACTTGCTTCGAAAAAAGTATTTTTTTTGTTTAAAATGAAATTTATTACTCATTAAATACGCATTCCTAAACGCACTTCCTTGTGGTTTAGATGTGAATTGAAAGTAAACAAATCACAGGAAGCTCGAGCATTCCCTACGAGTTCTAGCGCATTTTCTCCGACCGACCAATACTCGGGTGGAATGGAGATGACCTTAAATGGTTTGCCACTAAGGAGCGGGTAAATGAGAAATTGGTTTTCATGGCAGTGAAATTACTCTTGGAGGAATGCCAACTCCTCTCGAAAAGCGATACGTATGAAAAACCAATATGAAGTAAATATCTACTTAGCATTGAAAACTTTATCCCCCTGGTTTTTAATTTGAATTGTATTAGCGCTTTCAAACAGCCTGCTAATTTTTTGCAAGAAACCGAGACTTTGAATAGAACCGAATCATTCGGTTTGTGTTTATCATTTTTTCTTATGTTTTTTACTTTTGCTTGGTTGATTTAACTAAAACAAATATTCATCGAATAAAAAACACCTCAATGGCTTCATTGTAAAGAGTTCCCATAAGAGGTCTTGTTTTGATATTCACAGAAAAATGGGACCAAATGGCCGCCACGGCTACGCTTACAGGGCAATTTCATGAAATTAAATTTCCCATCACCAAATCGCAAAGTGGCTGCTGTATGCCCTCAACAGTTTAACGAATTTCATCTTTGAGGTCTTGAAAAGACATTGGGCCATAAAAAATCTTTAATTATCTCTTGATAGTGCAATCCATTCACCATAACTTGCTCATACACCATACTCAATTTCGAAAAAGTAGGGTCCAATGACCCCGTCGCGGTCGGTCGGACCATAAACCGAACCAAACAGTCATGGTTGAGGATAGAAAGGCTTTTGAACGATAAACCTTGGGTTTTTCTGATCGCCAGATGCGATATTATTTATACTTGACTGATGGAATATTTCCATCAGTCAAGATGATTTTTCAATGAAATTCCGGATCATTTTCATGCATTTCAAGGACTCAATCAGCAAAAACACGACGTTGTTGATGAATGGCCAGCTTGAGTTATTATGTTAACTGAACTTTATAAGTCTCAAGTACTGAACTTTATGCAAAATCACGTTTGTGGAATGCCTTATTCCAAAAAACGACAAGAAATTTAGAAACCTGTGTTTTTTCAACGCCCCGGGATACAGCAGGAACATTCTCAGTTGTTCTTGAGCGACGTGCACGTGTTTTACTCTTCACATCACTATCTTGTCCCAAAAGCTCGAATTTTTCCACCAATTTCTTTACTGCGGTTCGACAAAATGCTTCACGAGGACCCAAAAATTTTATAGTTCGCCAAATTTTCGCCGTTTTTATAGTGACTTTTAATAATTTAAATGAGTTGTTGAAGTGTGTATTGTTCCATTTTTATTAATGGCGTAGTTTCTACTTATCAAGTGTGAAAAAATTACAGCTACCGAAAAAGCGGGCTATTCAAAATAACACCACTTATTGGAACACCCTTTTATATTGGCATAGTATTCTGGTCATGTTTTTTTTAGAGGCTTGGAATAGTCTTGTCATTCTATTTAGACTTACTTCAAAACAACGCTTTCGCAACGATATCGCCGATATACGACCCTAAGTTGCTTGAAAGAAGGGCGAAAATTGTTATGTTGCCCGAAAATGAAAAATTTATCAAATGGACATAACAATGTGGTTTATTTTGAAAAAAAAAAAAAAAAAAAAAAAAAACTATTGGACACAAAATTCATTGACCAAAAAAGGACTTGTCGTCTTCTTTAGAGAAAAAATTCCTGCCTGAGTTGGTCAAGAATACTTAGCTTGAGTCTATGTCGTAAGACAATATTGGCATGTGTGCCACCACCAATTACGATCAATACATTTTTGAAGTTTTAAGTTGATTGCAAAATCGCAGCAATCGATTGTCTCAATAATTATCCGCTAAAGTCCTATACATATTGTGTAATTTAATATGCGTTCTCATTCCAAAGCAATAGCCTAAGAACTTTCTTAATTTCATAAGCATTGCGTACTAAAAATATTCATGGGCGTACGTTACTCCCGTGCGTGTGGTAACTATTTCTCACACATTCGACACTGACCGCAATGCATAGATAATATTGTTTTAATTTAATGTCCTCGTTGTTATTAGCAGTTGGCGTAGACATTGCGTTTTAATTGTTAGGAAAATTTATTACTCTGTGATACTGCATTTAATTAATAAAAAAATAATAAATTTCTGTCATGACCCAACTTCCTCCTGATGATCCTGACCCTAATTCTAGCAGTGCAGTTTGAAAATTCAACTGAAACCAGTCATAGAAAACAACGTGTTACGTGTGTCATCATTAATGATAAATTTTCATTTGTGTTTTCAGTGGCAAATTAATAAAGAGCGTGAAACATGATCTCATCACATTTCATTCGTAGTTTCCATTAAAAAAAAAATATACGTCTAATTTATATTCGACGGATTTACTCTAAGATAGCAGCAAAGACGAACGTCATACACATGAGAGCTTTGCAGTGAATTTTTTAATTGAGCACAGTTTGAGATAAATCCCAACTGAAGTAGTATTTTTCTGGTTTTTGTATATTCTGAGGATGAGGTTTTTTTCTGATTCATAAGTGAATTCACCAACAAGTTGTTATTCTGAGTTTATGTCTCATATACCTTTTTTAAATGTTTCTACCATTCGTACATCGACAATTGTTTTACTGCCATCTATCTCGTTTGACTGATAAGCACATCCGGAATGGAGGAATATAAAAACTCGGAGTACAATTCAATGAATTGGTGAGGTGAACAAAATACGCGCAGAGTTTGAATTTACCTTCTCCAATCGATTTTAATGTGGCATATGCAGAAGCTCCTCAACGAACATTCTCTTCCAACAAGTCTTGGTGACTATCTTTCCACCTGTTAAGATTTAAACCAGTCACAGTTCAACTTGTTGTTGTTGTGCCTTTTTCTATACAAATTGTCCCATGGGTCAACACAGGCTTTCCCTCAATTACTGCCATAAAGCTTTGATCTGATTTTGTTATTTAGCGTTTTCAAGGTTCTCGTGGTAATAGATTTAATATTCAAACTGCCTTCTAAACAAAAAAAAAAAAAAAAACAAACGATTTCCGTTCTGATCTAGTTTGTTTTACTTTTTCATTTATTGTTCATAAAACGGTGTGAATATTTTTCGGAAGTATCAAGATTCTATAGCCAAAGTGTTTTTGATTTTGTTGAAGTTTTTACAGAAGATGAATTTCATAAGATGCACGAAAAAGCTTGACCGTGTAGGTTATGTTGAGATAACAAAACTTAATGGCAGGAGGTCTATTTTGTCCTGATAAGCGAAAGGGGCGAAATTGTTTTAAAAAGAAAAAGAAAAAATATTTACCAACAACGAAAGTACGTATACTGACGTTTATTAGCTAAAACTCAGAAAAACATGTCTTTTGACTCACGTCTAATGAAAATGCCGCTCGATGCGATGATCCCAAGGTTCAAACTTTGTCAAAAACACACGGTCAACTTTGTGTCAGTTCAGAACTGGTTCATTATAGAACCTGAACCAAGAAGTTATTGTTATTAGATCTTCACGGATGGTTCCAAAACCGAAGATGGCTCTGGCGCTAATGTCTTTGTGGAGAGCGATGACATACGACTATTCGCCTGATTCGGCACATACGCGTCGGTCTTATAATCGGAGATCTATGCTATCCAAATGGCTATAAGCGAATTACAAAGAATGGATTAATGGGAAGGAGTATTTTTGTCGACAACGACAGCCAAGCTGTGTTTAAGGCTCTACTCAGCCTTCTAACTAGTTCGAAAGTGATTGCGAAGTGCAAAACCTCTCTGATTGCATATATTCTGTATGATTAAGTTCTTTGAGTTTTATTTGAGTTCCAGGGCATAACTGAAAGCGAGATCATCTATGAATTTTTAATGCAACGATCCCCAGAAAGCTTTCTGAGGACCTAAACCCTAACTTGGTTTGACGGGGTTGTCAGTGAGGACTTTAATCAACGATTGGATCTGTCAAAGCACAACCATAGTAGGCGTTCTGTCGTTCAGACAGACTTACTCTCCAGAGTTTATAGGAATTCCTACATTTTTGCTATCTCGTAGTAGAAAAGGCTGCAGAAAGCTTGTTGGTGTTAGTACTTCTTTTTTGCAAGGCACTTAAACGTGTTAGGCTTAAGAATTCTGTGGAAAAGATGCGACGACACCACGGAGCAGTTCCTTTGTGACTGCCCTTCATTTATGCAATTAGGTTACAGATACTCAGCGTAGATATGATGAAAGCTGTAAGCAGGCTCCTCATCTTGGCAGCGTCTTCTGGTTTTCCTACGAACAACTGATGGTTCCCATGGCTTAATGGTTGGCACGTGTGCCTGTTGCATGGGAGGTGCTAGTTTCGAATCCCATCAGGAACATAGAACTGTTTTTTCACGAGTATCGCCTTTAGCGAGGAATTAGCAATTCCTCCTCTGATAGTAAAACACTGTCATGAAAAGCGCTATCTCACTTAGCCGTTCAGGATATGCATGAAATTTTTTAGGTTCCTTACATTCCTCACAAGTTATGGTTGAGAGAAATGCGCTCTGTTGAGCAACCCTATTTATTGAAATTTGAGCCATGATAAAGGTTTCCATAAACTTCTTTCGTATCGGCCAAAAACGAACAAACTGTTTTCGAGAAGAAAATCTAACCGTTTGTTTCCTGCACCTCTACTTGCCATGTCATCTGTTGCTAAAGTTGAAAAACAGAAACAATATTGTTGTAAACAACAAATTCGTATTAGCAATCATTTGCTAACCAAGTGTCAAGTTCACATATAGCTATACTCTGCTGATCATGTTCCCAGCGATTTTCATGCTTACATCATTCTTACTTCAATTCTTCTACCCTAGCTTCATCTTAAATACTCGTAATTTAAATAGATCTGCATTGATCCGCGATACAATTTCAAATATTTCAACAACTTCAATGCGCCATGTTGTGTACACATATACAAAATGTGTAGGCACTATGTGCGTAAACACAGTTTATGAAATTACTCTGAATTAATGAATATTGCTTCAACTGCTCCATTAGAAATACCCAAGTGTGGCCACTTCAAGTACACTGTTCCATTTACGAAATATACACACATATTTACAAAAGGCCACTTGGCTTCCTTGAATTGAAAATGAAAAGAAAAATCCATTTCTTTAGTCAAATGATGTGTGTTTTGCACAGTAAAACAAAGACCCAAAATAGAAATTGTTTTAGAAAATGACTCAAACTTTCGCTAAACATTCTCAGCATTTTAAGAAACATGGAAATTGGAGAAAAGGGAAGGAATTTTTTTTTTTTTTTTAGGTATTCCATTTGGTTTAATTTGCGTATCGGAATTCAAGACTTAGACTTATAGTTTGGTATTCTTGGGAATATTCGTTTATGTGCATAGTTATTTTTATCACAGAGTTTGCGAATTAGCATCTTGGTCAGCAAACAAAACAAAAAATCAAATAGGGAAGCGTGTAACAATGCTCGTTGTTTTTTTCTTTCTATGTTTGTTTGGCTAGAGCTTGTCATCGACTTTTGCCGGGCGTTCGCACTTCGTTGTCGTGCCAAAGCAATGATGTCATTGAGTAAAGTCGCATATATTCAACTAGCACTGGAGAAACACAGAAGTTTGTTTGTTGGAAATTTGCATTTTTGATTTGTTGTGTGGTGGTGTCGAAGATCGTAGTGTTGAAGTGCGTGTACGTTGCTATGTATTTGTTGTTTGGGTTCGTGTTCAAGTTCATTCACATGTTCTAAACGAAGTCGGACAAAATTATCACGAAACTCATTTCATCAATGCAAGGTTATACAGAGCTGATAGTAATTCAAAAACAAAGCTTACCTTCGGTGTAGGCAAATATCAGACGACACGTCTTTGTGGGGCAAAACAAAATAAAACATTAAAACTGTTTTATTTTAATTCTTTCCATCAGCATATCTACCTACATATTAAAAATAAAAATATGTCAACACATAAATATAACGTGTTGGTGGCTCAATAAGAGGTCAGACAGGGCCAACTGCTTCTCGAAAAATGATTATTCATTCGAGATTCGAAAACAAATATTTCATTTCTTGTGACAAAGTCCAATGATTGTGGTATTTAATCAAATCAAACTTGTTATTTAAGCTTTTCGAGAGAAACGTGTTTTGATGAATGAAGTAGAAGTAGATACCCGGATCTACCTGTGGCGTAATGGTTCCGGTTCCGGATATTGCGCAGCTGATTCGATTCGAATTACAGTAGATAGATTTCCTACCATTTCAAAGCTTTTGGCGAACATATCTCTAATGAGAAGTTGACAACTCCGCCAGGAATAGTAATGCAATGAATTTGATAGTTATAAGATAGATAGATTTGAGAAATACATATAAGTTAAGTATAATTAAGTTATCTATGCCATTAACTTACTGGACATAGGCTGCCAGCACCAAACTCCACACATGTTTTCTGAACCGTCAGCACCACTGTAAGAATATCGCAGTTATCGGGTACTAAAACTTTGACATCTGAGTATTCTTTTCTTGTGACATAGTCATTCAAACATAGATGTTTAAAAAAAGTATCTATGTCGAAAACATCTGCACGAAACCATCGGGAGAAAAGTTAACCTACTAATGGTTTTCTCTTTTAAAGTGGGAGGGGGTAACCAAAAAAGGTACATTTGTGTGAATTTTTGATTTCTGTTCAAAAAAGGGTAAGGGACAATAAAAAATACACCAGCCAAGCGAGAGAGAGATTGTAAATACTTTCGCTCCCAGGGCAATGGTTTTCTTTGTTGCAAGTGAAGAACTCACCTGAAGGAGATGAGATTCTTGTGCCACTTGTTTCTCAATGACCAGACGCATCTCGTCAATGTTGTATGGACTAGACTTTTAACTACTATGAAATATGCACTAGGCCCTTTACTTTAATCTGTCTTCTGCCAAGGTATTCATTTTCGTTTTCGTTTGTCTAGCACTGAAATCCAGTCAATGAGCGTATAATGACCATCCGCATCAGGGCTAAATTCGCTAACATTAGCCTCATATGCGTCCACGCCCCCACAGAAGAGAAAGACGACGATTCCAAAGACTGTTTCTACGAGCTCCTCGAAGAAACGTATGAGCAGTGCCCTAAACACGACGTGAAAATCGTTCTTGGCGATTTTAACGCAAAGCTAGGGAAGGAGGACATCTTTGGAAACACAATCGGTAAGCATAGCCTCCATGACAAAACCTCCGAAAACGGACTGAGGCTAATCGATTTTGCTGCGGGGCTGAATCTTGTTGTAAGTAGTACGCGCTTCCCGCATCTCAAAATTCATAAAGGTACATGGCGATCCCCAGATCAATTAACCGTCAACCAAATTGACCATGTTGCGATCGACGCAAGGCACTCTTCCAGTGTGCTAGATGTCCGAACTTTCCGAGGGGCCAACTTTGACTCGGACCACTACCTTGTTGTAGCCAAGGTGCGAATGAGGATATCTTGTTCACGACCAGCGCGAACTAACGCTGTGAAGAGATATGACGTCGGAAAGCTACAATCGCAAGAGATTGCCAATGCCTTTTCCAATCGAGTGTCCCTTCAATTATCCTTGAATCCCATGCCGCCAGCATTAAACATTGAAGACCAGTGGCAGCAATGCCAAGAAGCCATCAGAACCGCTGCCTCTGAGGTTCTGGGTTTCACTCGGCCACCAAAACGAAACCCATGGTTCGATGAAGAATGCAGGCAGGCAAATGCAGCCAAACAAAGAGCACGACAAATGCTTATGCAAACACGAACAAGGGCTGCTTACGTTCAGTATAACGAGATTTACAAGGAGAGAAGAAGGGAAGAACACCGACTTCTCAAAAAGAAAAAGAAGCAGCATGAGAAGCGCTCGTTTGAGGAAATAGAGAGGTGCCATGACAGGAACGAGATTCGGAAGTTTTACCAAAAGGTAAAAAGATCCTGCCAGGGTGGCAAACCCCGAACTCAAGCCTGTAAAGACCAGCAGGGAAACATAGTTATAGAGTCACAGTCGCTACTGAGGATCTGGAAAGATCATTTCTGCAGACTGCTTAACGGCGATGAAGACACAAATTCCGCTGTCAGGCAGATTGCCCCATTCAGCTTGGACGATGATCAAGAATGCCGTTCCCCCGACCTAGAAGAGGTTAAGCTTGCCATATGCAAACTTAAATCAAATAAGACTGCAGGTGCAGATGGCCTTGATGCCGAACTTTTCAAGGCAGCTGGAGATCAGTTGGAAAGGAGCATGCACCAGCTGATCTGCATGATATGGTCGAAAGAAAGCATGCCCGATGAATGGAACCTCAGTATCGTATGCCCGATCCTAAAGAAGGGAGACCCTCACAATTGCGCCAATTACAGAGGGATAAGCCTCCTTAACGTCGCTTATAAGATCTTGTCTGCTGTAATATGTGAACGTCTGAAACCCCACGTCAACAACTTGATAGGTCCTTATCAATGTGGTTTTAGACCAGAGAAGTCCACAATAGACCAAATTTTCACATTACGGCAGATCTTGGAAAAAACCCGAGAACATAATATCGATATTCACCACCTCTTTATCGATTTCAAGGCCGCGTATGACAGTATTTACAGAGACGAGCTGTACAGAGCCATGTCTAGTTTCGGCATCCCTGCAAAGCTCGTACGACTATGCAGGATGACTTTGGAGAACTCACGCTGCTCCGTCAAGGTCGGAAAAGAACTCACCGAGACCTTTGATGTCGAAAAAGGCTTTAGGCAAGGCGACAAACTGTCATGCGATTTCTTCAACATCATACTTGAACAGATTGTAAGAAACTCAAACGTCAACACCAGAGGAACAATCTTTCAAAAGTCTGTACAATTACTCGCCTATGCAGACGATATTGACGTAATGGGAAGAAAAAAGCGTGATGTCATAGGTGCTTTTGCGAATATTGAAACAGAAGCGGCAAAAATGGGTTTGATGGTTAATGAGGGCAAAACGAAGTATATGCTGTCATCAAACAAGGACACAGAACATCGACGAATTGGACAAAACGTCACAATAGACAGACATAACTTCGAGGTAGTACAGGACTTCGTCTACCTAGGATCCGCTGTAGACACGCACAACAACATCAGTGCGGAGATCAAATGGAGAATAACTCTTGCCAACCGTTGCTTCTTTGGGTTAAGAAGGCAATTGAGAAACAAGACCCTCTCTAAGAAAAACGATGGTGACCTTGTATAAGACCTTGATCATCCCAGTCCTGCTTTACGGCGCGGAAGCATGGACCTTATCGAAAGCAGATGAGGAAACCCTTGGTCGTTTCGAATGAAAAATTCTCCGAATGATCTTTGACAATGTGTGGAGAAGAAGATACAACAACGAGCTGTATGAGCTGTACCGCGACATGGGCATAGCTAAAAGAGTACGCATCGCTAGGCTACGATGGTTGGGCCATGTAGAGCAGATGGACCCAAACGCTCCGGTTCGAATAGTTTTCGAAAGCACATTGCAGGGAAATCGTAGAAGGGGAAAACCTCGTATTAGGTGGCGCAATCAAGTGGATGAAGACCTCAACCGACTTGGAGTGCGAAACTGGAGAGAGCTCGCCCGAGATCGAAATCGTTATAGAAGGATGTTGGTTGAGGCCCAGGTTCACCCCGAACTGTAATGCCCACCTAAGTAAGTAAGTAAGTAAGTAAGCACTGAAACTCTGGCCGATGAAAAGTAAGTTAAATAGATGGGAAGGTATTTACTTCGAAAACAGCGTACATGCCTATAAAGCAAAAACAAAACTTGTAAGAGTCATTCGTTATTGTTTTCGTTGTCTTAAATTGAATAACCGCAATACCCACAACGTATTCAGCTACTTAGAGAATGTATCTTTTAGGTACAAGATTCTAAAATCTTTAAAGTGAACATGGGTAAGGTACATATTTACAGCTTAAAAAGAACATTCCGTGGATATAAACTTTGTCTTAAATAAGGTCATCATCATAAGAACGCAATGATACTCGAGTAGTTTAATTACCTTTTTCCTTGCAGTTTTACTTTGCCCTAAAATACTGTGTGGCCTCCCATAAAATCAAGAGGTAATAAAAGTACCGCCGCTGCCGTTCAAAGTGTGGCTCTCTTGAAAGAGCTCCTTAAGGAAATGTAAAGTTTACTACCAGGTCTTTTACGACGCGACGTCAAAGTTTAGTCTCCCATATTTAACGTTCCTAATAAACACATGGTAAAATTTTTATCTGTTCAACTCAAAATGTAGTAGGCATCCGCTTGCATCTCATTCGTGCTGAGATGATAGTTAAAACTATCTAGCCTCGTATTATGACCACCAAGTGTGATTGCGTCATGGTACCTTTAGTTGTATAATGTACAAGTTTAATTACCAAACGCATGAGACAAAGAGATGAACAAATAATTAGCCCATAAATAAAAGCAGAGTCATATAATGTCCGTTCCATGGTATAATTAACCTACTAAGGTTACCATCACGCTGCTTGGAATGAAGGAGATACTATACTTGCAGCTAATTGAGTGCAATGAGATAAATGAATTACTTCCGAACGCGACGGCCGCGGTCGTCTGTCGTCGTCGGCTGGGTATAGAATTTTATTGTTCGTCACTATTTTTTTTTATTCCTTATTTTTTTTTCTGTTCCAGATGTGTCTAACAAACAAAAATTCTACAGATTCTTTTTGAAAGAATTTCGACTAAGAGAAATTTTATTTTATTTTCATTTTAGCAAATCAAAGATGAACTGTGTGAAGTAGTCTCAGAAATGGAGGCGCTAGATGTGCCCGAAGATTGCAAACATTCCAACAAAGATAAACAAATGTCGATAGGCCGCAAAAAGTTCAATATGGATCCGAAGAAAGGTAAGTTGTCCGACTTGTTATGATTGCGTGTGTGAATAACTGACTGCAAAGAAGATTGATTTTATGAAAAGGAGAGTGATTTTGAAATATGCATGACTCTGAACTCCTGTTTATGTAAGGTAAACTTCTTCTCTTATCGTAAAGCCAACGTTCTACTTTTTATGGAGAGATATAAATAGAAATTGGGGACAGTACGTAGTGGATAATGGGCAGTGATGGTTGATAGCTGATAGATTTAAGTTAATAGTTGATGGTTGATAGTTGAAAGTTGAAAGCTGCAAGTTGAAAGTTGAAAGTTGATAGTTGATAATGGATAGATTATGGTTGATAGTTGATAATTGGTAGATGATGGTTAACAAACGATAGACCATAAAATAAAATGTTTATAGAGTGGACAACAAAGCTTGTAGAGCCTTAACGCATTTCAACACCCTAAAATATTATGCGGATTTCGAATGACCAATTTTAGAAAGCACTTTTCTTTTAACCGTGCAACAGCTCTCGCAGAACTTACCAATTTCCCGGGCGATACCCATTGAAAATGGGTTTCTGCAATTAGAACCTGAAACCCCAACGTAACAAGTATAACTTCTAACCATTCATGGACCATAGACAAAAGAAGACAGACGATTGAGGTCTGAGGATAGAGATGTTTATCTCGGAACATATAAACATGTACAGAAAATTCCAAATACGTAATATAAAAAAAAAAATAAATAAATAGGGTGGCGCTACAGAGCGAGGAGCCCCTGGGCCTAGCGCATTTCTCACAACCATGCCTTGTGAGGGAATGGAGGGGACCTACAATTTTATGCCGGATCCGAACGGCTAATTGAGAAAGCGCTTTTCATGGCATGAATTTACTAACGGAGGACTTGCCAATTCCTCGCGAAAGGCGATACCCGGGAAAAAACATTTTTGCGCCTCTGCTGGGATTCGAACCTCGAACCTCTGGGTTAGCAGGTGGACATGCTAACCATCGCACCACGGGTACCACTACGTAATATACAGAGTTCAAATTCTTACTGTACGAAGATATAAACTTCATAGCTTACAAATACATAACTGGAACTCTAAAGTTTTTGAAACGAACAGGGAGGACGATTTCTACACTCTAATACAAACTTAAAGCATTTCTTTCAAAGTATGGTCCGATCCATGGTTACAGAGGCTTAAAGCTAGAAACTACTAGATTTCGTAAAACAATTTAGCCCCAAACTTTACAAACATGTTTTAAAATAATACATTTGAACCACCAAAGTCTTGCATTGAATATGATACATGTCTATATTGGTCGAAAATGAGCAACGCTAATAGAGCGCCATTTCAATGAAGATTTCATTAACACAATGAGCACTGGATTTGTCCCAAAGTTAAACCAAACACTCATATCCTGCATTTGTATTGACGCCAAACCTGAACATTATTCGAAAAGTTTTCTATTTCTTCAAGAAAACAAAAATAAACTAATTGAAAAGTTGAGTTGATGGCATAGCAGGAAAGTTCGTGAAAAAAAACCTTCCACGATAACGCAACATTTAGTATTCTACTTCCGAATATGGTTTTGAAAAACGTATTGCCAAATTTTCAAAGATAACCAATTGGGCATTACTACTAATTTACATTTCTTTTTATTTGAGAACTTTGAAAAAAAATTCAGCTTCTGAACTGAGAATGCTTCTGGAGATTAGTTCAAGTAAGAGTTACTACATTTCATTTTCTATACCTTTTTTTTTTATTGGCGGATCACTAGTGTGAAGCATAGGTCAGACCCTTCTAAAGGGTCCGCCATCTAACGTTTTTTTTCAACTCAAGCTTATTTCGTGAATGGTAACACTTAACTCATGTCTGATTTGACAGATAATTAGTTATATTCTTCCGCTGAACGAATATGGTTGTGTATACGACATTACACTTTGAAAATCCAATGCCGATTTTGCCGAAAAAATCATCTTTTCAGATGAAGCTCATTTTGTTCTTGGCGGGTATGTAAACAAGCAAAATTGTCGCATTTGGGTACAGAAAACCAGCACGCATACATTGAAAAACCGATACACCCAAAATGAGTCACTGTTTGGTTCGGATTTTGGTTCAGAGGCATTCTTCGAAAATCAGCAAGGAGTGGCCGTTACAGTCAATGGCGATCGTTATCGGGCAATGTTGAACGAATTTTTGTTCAAAAAAATTTAAATGGAGGATATTGGCAACATTTGGTTTCAACAGGACGGCGCTGCGTGCCATACAGCCGAAGCTACATTCGATGTTTTGCTCCCTGTTTTTGAAAAAAAAAAAATGTTATTTGGCGGACCCTTTAGAAAGATCGTGATGCTCGTAACACCAAAAAGGAAAAGATAGCATTCAATGCATGATCTCAGTTTACATGGCAAGTAACCAGAGCCGGCCGAATCACTGCACCTAAAAAGAAATCGATAAGTTTAAAAAAAAAAAAGAAAAGATTATAATCACACGTTTCAGCACTTAAGACGACTAAAAAAATAACTCTAAGAAAAACTCTCTTTAACGTCCCTCCCATAGTGGTACAGACCTGGACAATAGAATAACACAGCCGGTGCTTCATGCTTATGTCTCCTATTTGGAAATTCATTCATACTTTCATTTGAATTCTTTTGCGTTGAGATCGGCAAAGTCTCGGAAACCATCTCGATAAAACAGCAGCCTTGGTGCATGGTTATCCTTTAGATGAAATTCTCAGGGTGTAAGAAGGGCTGGAAAATGACGAAGAATAACAAGTTTTGTAGAAACAGCCACCCATACAAAAATACGGCCAAGGTTCAAAACCTTCGTCATTTTCCAGACCTTCTTGCCATCCATCTAGAGAAGGTTGGACAATATTTTTTGTCGCTCGGATAATTGTTTTGAAAACAGATATATTTCTGACTATTTTTTTAGGATATTGGTGAGCAATGTTAGCCCTAGACGTAGAGTGTTGTTGATTCTGAAACATTTTCTAAGCTCATAGTGCTTTTTGTGTAGATTTTGAAGACTTATGTTTCCTGTGCGCACATAAAAATCTATTAATTACAGCACAAGTACTTTTTATCATTAAAAAAGAAAATGATGATTTTCCATAATCACGTTGTCTTATAAAATCAAACTTTATAATAATTATCGCATTATGAACCTGCCTAATGATATGTATGTTTCCTGTGAACAAAAAAAAAAAAAGAAGAATAAACACTTCTCCTAACAGAGCCTTACATCAATTCCCATAAAATTACTTCATATATGGTCAATGATTGTAAATATCAAAGCTCTAAAACATCCTCTTCCTTTTCGGCACCCTTCAGAGATAAACATAAGCTATCCAGCTGGTAGCGCGATACTTATATCTAATTACAATCATGCCTCCCTATTCTCATTTTAGATTCTCAATGTGACACTGTAATCATAATTATGGAATGCGACATTTTTATTGCTCATTGTGTGCGTACCGTAGAGCAGTCAATGTTATTTGCCATGCCTTGCCCTTGTCACGCAAGGCACTTCTCCTATGAAAAGGCTTTTATAGCACTTAAATTGAATGAATCGAGGAAGGGCGTTAACGCGGGCGGCAATTTGCTTGGATTTGATAATCTTCGTAGTAAATGGTGCCGGTCGTTGTCGTATCAATAGATCTAAGCAGCGCTCATTGTTGTGTGTGATGAAGAGAGGAGCCATGGTATGTAGTAGCGTCACGTTAACTACATACGGGTATATTGCAAACTTAGGTTTTTTTTTTGTCCATTTATGCTCGCCGATTAATTTCCGGTCTTTTGCCAATCCAATCGCGCATTGCATTAAAAATATACGGCCTGCCCTTTTTTGCGTTGTTCTGAGGTCTGCTTTTTCCGTTTGTGGTTCAATGGTTTTGATTAATTGGAGTTGGGGATTTAAAAAAATGTTTATCTATTTTTTTTTTATTTTTCAATTTTTGATTGGTCTCTTTCTTCCATAGGTATTGAGTACTTGGTGGAGAATCGTCTGCTGCGGATGGACCCTCAAGATATTGCCCATTTTCTTTACAAAGGCGAAGGACTTAATAAAACTGCGATAGGTGAGTGTATGATAGAATGATCATTAATTTTCTGTCGTTTTATTGAGAGAATCATTTTTCAATAAATATGAGACATATCCAGATTGTTAAGACGTACTAAAAGATTCCAATGTTGACGATTACGAAGAGAAGGTATTGTGCAATGAATAGAACAAGATCGAAAGATATGTGTTTGGATTGGGAAGCACTTTGCAATTGCATAGCATCACTGACGTCAATGAGAAAACTCTTGAAAAAGAGAAAATTTGTTCTGGTTTTTTGTATGCATCAAAGTCACTTGACATGGTGTTTTATGAAGCCCCAAATTCAAATTATTATTGACTCAGTTTCAACAGGCATGAGCGCGCAGTGTTTTATGTCATTTTCAAACGGAATGCTGCTTTAAGCTTCCGAAAGTACAAAGACTAGCAATAATATGTTTTGCAATTTACTAAAGGTAGCCTCAAACATGCTCGACGAAGTTGCTATAGTTTGCCTTTTGTCGTCCACAACAAAATTGGAACATTCACTTCGTGTTGATTCTTTAAAGTCTAACATAAGCGATAATAGAAGCACATATAGTTGCGCTCATGGTAAAAAATTAGGTTATTAGCGAGCATGATCCTACATTGCGAACATCGAAGCCAAAAGCAGTAGAAAATCGTAATTTTCCGCACACAGCAAGCGGCTCGTGTACCAGCCCCTAATCGATGGAATGAGGAAGCTCGACGTGCATTTTCGTCTTTTAGGGCTACCATAATGCTATGTTTATATGATTCACTATATCGACAGAAAATCTCTCTCCAGTAAAAATACTGTGTTATTGTGGAACTAATTTTCTTAGCTTTGTTAAATCTATTAAATCGCACATACCTAGAGCTAACAAGAACACTCTTTAAACAGCGAACGTAGCTTTTTGAGTGGGGTGAACTCCGTTATGGTTACGTTTCTGGGATTGTGTGTATTAATTTGGTCTGTTACGCACGATAAGGTGAGTTTAGGTTTGTTTGAAGATTGAGGTGAGACATTTTCGTGTAAGACTAGAAAATGAGTATTCAAACAAACAACAGTACCTGAGGTACCGCAAGGGAGTGTTCTAGGTCCAACTATGTGTCATTTACCTCGAACAGAAGGCACTTTCATTGGTCCGTTCGCTAACTACATTGCAATACGATCGACGAAGTTATAATTTAATTTAAATGTTGAATTTTAACAAACCAAGCCGAAGCGATACGATTAAAAAGCATTACAAGTGCTTCGAAATAAGCCGATTACATAATTTCTAAGTGTAATTTGGTTTTAACAGCCTTTTTTGCATTTCAGAGACAGAGCTGTACTGAGCTTAGAGCAAGGTCATATGTACCCAAGAGTTAGTAACCTACATACAAACCTTCTTATGAATTTATTTTCCTTAAATAAAAGTAATTTTGATACAAAACTATTATTTATCTAATTTATCTTCATTTATGCAGGTGATTACCTTGGTGAAAAGAACGATCTCAATGAAGATGTGCTCAAGGCTTTCGTTGCGCTGCACGACTTTACAAATCTCATCCTAGTACAGGCTTTAAGGTAAAATAAACACTTCAACTAAGAATTTTCTTTTTCAATTCATACTGACTCTTTCTATTTATTTTGCAGGCAATTTCTGTGGTCTTTTCGGTTACCCGGTGAAGCGCAAAAAATAGATAGAATGATGGAATGCTTTGCCCAGCGATACTGTCAGCTAAATCCCGACATATTTACGAACACCGATACCTGTTACGTACTCAGTTTTGCAATAATAATGCTCAACACATCCCTACATAATCCATCGGTAAGTGTGTTATGATAATATGTAGTTCTAAAATTACAACGCGGTTCCAGCCAGTAAACAGTCAATGACTGGATGGTTTACTTCAGAAAAAACCAATCAGAAATTATATGCACAATTGCCGCACGAGCCACTGCCTATTTTCGAGTTGGACGACGACCTACCCTAAGCACTAGAACTTCGTCATTTGCCAACTATGCAAAGCACAGTGGGCACATTCGAATTGTTTTAATTTTATTAATCTCTAAAAATAGGTCAAGTATAGTGATGCTGCTGTGCGTTGTTGATATTTTTTTTTGTAACGTAACTCTTTAAGATTGCATTAACATTTTCATTAATTGTGTTCAATTGTTTTGTTTTTTTTTTTTTTAGGTTAAAGATAAGCCAACTGTGGAGCAGTTCATATCAATGAATCGTGGTATAAATAACGGTGGCGATCTTCCTCGAGGACTACTAGAATCTTTATATGAATCTATTCGAACGGAGCCATTTAAAATACCCCAAGACGATGGTAACGATCTAATGCACACTTTCTTCAATCCAGACAAAGAAGGATGGCTGTGGAAACAGGGTGGCAGGTGAGTTTTTACTATTTTAACAGCAGTTTTACATTCATTGTCTATAATGTAATCTTTTATTTGTTGTAGATACAAGTCCTGGAAGAGGCGATGGTTCATATTGAACGATAATTGTTTGTACTATTTTGAGTACACAACTGATAAAGAGCCAAGGGGAATCATACCGCTGGAGAATATCTGCGTAAGCAGTGATTTTTATTATGCATACTTTGGAATACTAATAACAACAAAAATGTTGCTTCTTTTTTTGTAGGTAAGAGAAATTCATGACAGAAGTAAGCCCCACTGCTTCGAACTGTTTGCAACAGGTGGAGCTGATATTATTAAAGCATGCAAGACTGACTCAGAAGGAAAAGTAAGTAGATTTAATAAAAATATTAAAAACGCCCTAGTTAAGAAGAAGTAGTGCTTTTATGGCTCAGTAGATGTATAATTATTTATTATTAAGGCGCCATTAAATTTTCTGTAATGCCTTTATACATGAGCTTTTTCACTCAACCATAAGTTTTACTAATGTTCCAATGCCAGTTTAGCCCTCGACCTAATGGTCGTTTCCTCCTCCAGGCTTGATATTCTTCAAAGTATATTTATGATCGAACTGCTTTCTCTGAAAACATCTATCGTAAAATTTACCGCCGCACAAATCAGTTGAGACTGCACTTCATGAAGTAGTCGGCACCATTGAACAGTCAATCCAGTATAAAGAGCACAAGTTGGCTGCATACCTCGATATAGACGGGGCCATTAAAAACGTTGAATACAGTGCCATTCGCTAGGCACTAAGCTCCATAAATATCGAGCCAGCGCTATCAAATTGGATCGACTCCATGCTCCAAACAAGAATAGTAAAAGCAGAAAGGTCAAAGCTTGTCGAGGTACGCCTCAAGGAGGAGTGTACAATTTGTACAATTTATTTATTATTTCATTAACCTTACTCAGTAAGATACAAAATCTTTTTTAGTTGAGTAAGTTTTATCCCCGCTTCTCTGGCTCCTAGTAGTTAACCAAATCCTGGTTAAACTAGACATGAGCAGAATAAAGCCGTAGCCTGTGCCGATGACATCGTCATAATGACTTCGGGAAAATACACAACAACCCTTTGTGAACTCCTTTAGACAGCCATAAATAAGCTCATCAGCTGGATCGAAAACTGTGGGCTGAATGCCAACCCTACAAAAACAGAACTTGGTCTGTTTACGAGAAAACGTAACATTCCGGATGTACTTCAACCTCCATAAACGGTATACCAATAAACTTATCAGGTCCGGCAAAATATCTGGGAATTATCCTTGATCGTAAACTTAACTGGAAAGAAAATTTAAAAGAAAGAAAAGCTAAAAACTACACTTGCAGTAGAATTTTTGGGAAAAATGGGAACCTGGTCCCAAAACTATTCACTGGATGTATACATCCATAATAAGA
Organism: Melanostoma scalare; assembly: GCA_949752695.1. NCBI lineage: Eukaryota > Metazoa > Arthropoda > Insecta > Diptera > Syrphidae > Melanostoma > Melanostoma scalare. The sequence continues at coordinate 55,245,134 of OX456984.1, read as the reverse complement.
CCAACCCTCACGTATGCCTGTTTGTTTTGGTAGCCGTCATTAGAGAAGGCGTCTAGCCTTAAGACCATGACCAACATCCAAAGGCTTGTATGCATTGTCTCAACCAGTGGTATGAGAACGACACCAGCTCTGGAAACTTTACTGTCGCTAGCCTCCTATACTCCTATAAAGAAGATGGCGGCCAAAAGCGCACTGCGACTCAAACAATGCAATAATTGGAAAACAGGCATATCAGGCCATAGAACCATCATGAACCATACCGATATAGACAATCAATTAGACTACACCCCCCGCATATTGATTTCATTCCAGTAGTCCTAATAGTCTTTCCGACAAGAGAAAGCTGGGAGGAAAACAGGGTTATAAAAGAAAATCACATTTCCATCTTCACAGATGTTTCCAAAACAGACGAAGGGGTAGGGTCAGGTATCTTCTCAGATTATCCTACTATGAATAGATCAATAAAGCACCCCAACTTCTCCAGTGTCTTCCAAGCAGAAGTACCTGCAGTGTGTGAAACCGCAAAACACCTGGCTACGCAAAACTTGATCAACAAAAATATTGACATCTTAATAGACAGCCAGGCGGCCATTAAAACTATCTCATCTCATCCATTATCTAAAATCCAGAGTAGTAGAAAGCTGTCGCAGTAATCTTATACTGCTCAGTTCAACGAACACCGTAACTTTAATCTGGGTTCCAGGACATCGTGACATAATCGGTAATGAAATGACGGATAAGCTGGTTAAAATCGGGTCAGCACTTGAATCCAGCACAACGAACACCTCAGTTCTAAAGCATCGTGATTTAAAAACATTTTGCTTCTTTAGAAGATTTGCATGTTGTGCTGGTTGACTTCGAATACATAAAAGAAAATGAATGAAAGAGCGTTAACCCTTTGTTGACCAAGCTATAAAAAACATTTTGTTTAAAAAATACAAATAATAGATAAAAACAAAAAAAAAAAAAAGCTGAGACATGGAGACTACATAGTTCTTATAAGAGTTGCTTTGGTCGACAGTCTCAAATTCAACTCATATATGGAACTTATTTGAAGTAAAATTTAGTGGTACTCACAAGTACCGTCGGTCGACAAAGGGTTTTAAAGAAGTTAAGATGTCCAGCTGGAGTCACTGACACATTCCAAGTCACAGTAGATATACACCAAGCAGGCGTCTTGGGACCTTCGCTCTTTAGTGCAATGCTTGACATGGAGATAAAGTACAGAACAGTACGTATGACAGCAGGAGTAACAAAGCTTTATCGTATTAGATGTACCAAGATCCGAGGAAGCCTTTTCCTCAAAAATACCATCTTGGAACTAGTAGAGCACGACCAGCTGGGTTGGTATTGCCATGTTGAATACCCCAGAGAACCCTCCCAAAGGCAACAGCGTTCAGACATACATAAATGTTCACACAAGGCAAACAACCCTGACAGAATACTTCTTCGACGAACATCTTAAACCTTCCGCCGAACAACATCCTAAAATTCATCCATGGTTCCAAATGGTTCTGTAAGGCTTCTTAATCCCTATAATCCTGTTACCACCAATCACCCTTTCTCTCCCCTTCTCACTACTCGGGGAGCACTATTGATTCTTTTTGATTTGAGTGAGGTGTTGCTGTGTTTGCGACTGTTCAAAATTTGTTCTGTTATTAGATATTTGATTGGGTATATTTTCTTGTTTTCTGCATCCAACTAATCTCCTCTTTCAAGTTCTCTTCTCAATCTAGTACTTAAAATACAATTTTATATCCTTTGTTTTCTCTTTACAGGTTGTTGAAGGCAAACACACCGTCTATCGAATGTCCGCAGCAACGGAAGAGGATCAACAAGAATGGATTAAACGTCTAACACAGTCAATCAGTCATAATCCATTTTACGACATTCTAGTACAAAGAAAGAAAAAGGCACTGAGCAATAGTTAGTATTAAATCAAGATAAGCAAAGAGAAGAGATCCTTTAAAAACGGTCAAAGTTTCATCTGGTCTGGTTTCCTGTTTGCATGCGAGAACGTTATTTTTCGCTTAATAGTTTTACACATCAACACATTCATACTCTCTACACCACCGCCGATTTTCATCTATTTATGTATATTTATTATACTTTCTATGTTTTTTTTTTCTTAATCAAGTTCACATTGTAATTTTTTTTTCTTCACAAGGGCAAAAGAATTTGTCTGTTAAACTATCTTTACACGCGCATGCAACAAATTTATATAAATCCTGATCCTAGATTGTAATTTAGTTATCCGTTTGTGTCTCTATTGTGATATAATTTATTTTGTTTAGACTTATTATTAAATGGAAAGTTATTAAAAAAATTTATTTGTTAAAACCATTCGTAAATAGTAAAGACAAAAATAATGTAAAAAAAAAATAAGATAACTGAAACATACAATTGCAATAAAATCAAAATAACTTAACAACATGCAAAACTTAAAGTTTATTTAAAAAGAAAAAGAAGAAACAAACACAAAAACATATCTTCTCCCATCGAGTGAGGAGCGTAGTAAGAAATAAAACAATTTGTATATGTAAATCTTATCGTTTAGTGAGGGATAATATCTGTTTATTATATTTTAAGTTTAAATTTATGTATTTGACTCAGCCAATATTTGTTCAAATTTGATTAATCTCATTTTCTTGGGTTTACGCCTTTGATGAGTATCTTTGCCCATCTATAAGGAGTGCACACAATAAGTGCATTTTGAACTTAGTCCTTTATAAATAAATAAGCTGTTTTTGTAGTCATTATTCATCTCATCTCTGTTATAACGTCTATAACGTCCGATTTGAATTCAATAATACTCGTCTGCTTTAACCGATCGATCTTTCATGTAGAACATGTTATTGTATAGAAACATGTTTAATGGTTGATGCTGTGATAATTAAGACATGGTGAACCGCGTATTGCATATAAATCGTTTGTAAAAAAAACCACAATTGTACGGAGTTGGATCTGTAAAGAGTTGTTTCGATTCTTTGTTTATAGAATACTTGTTGAGTTGATGGACATGACTTCAATAAATTAGCATCGAACAAGCTTCTTTATAGATTCAACTTAGAATTATAGAACAATGGGGAGGACTTACTTATGTACATCATTAAAATTTTTGATTTTCGGAATCAAAAAATGTTTGCGTCGGAATTTATTGATGTGTTAAGAAACACAAGTGGTGGTATATGTATGTTAGCAAAAACTAAATTGCAAATTGTTTTCTTTTTCGTTTAAGCATATGAGTTTAAGGTGGTAGTTAGGTATTTAAAATTATAAGGGTTTTATTTGCTCAAGCCTTAACAAAAACACTGTGACTGTGATTAAACTCGATCGGTTATTGGAATTCAAAGCTTCATGTAAACTTAGTTGTGAAGTTTATGTTTTAAAATTATGAAGACAATTTTGGCTAGACTCACTACGAGTTTGTCTGGTGTCATCAAATGTATTCACCATATTGTATTTTTTTTTTGTTGGTGCAATGCGCAAGCGAATGGCTGATAGGACGCTGGTTCGTCTTATTTGAAACTTAGTTATTTGATGTTTCATTGCAAATTGTTTTGTTTACTTTTTTAAATGTACTCTTTTGCTATTCACCCCTATTATAAGGCTCGTCATAAGAATTCCCGAACATTAATGCCATAATGAAAGGACTAAAGACATCTTGTAGTGAATGTTTTTCAACCGATCATTTGAACTTGTTAATAATTAAAATCAAGAGTAACAAAGACCGCGCCAAAACATTTACTACGAGGGCGTTTATTATGCTTTCTTTTTAGCATTCGTAGTCCGAAATTGTTATGACGAGCCTTGTAATAAGGGCCGTTATTGTGCTTTAATCCCATTATAAGGTTTCTTTTCAGTGTAAATCATTTTTTGTGAAACCTAAACAGTGCGATAGAATATCTCAACAAAAAAAAAATTAAATTGAGAACGAAAAACTCTCTACAAAATGTAGGCTTGTAAAAATGTTGCTGATTGTTTTTGAAGAAAATTGTTTATTTAGTTTTGATTGCGTTGGTCAATGAAAACATAGACGTACAGACACTTATTTGTTTATTGTCAGGAATACCCTGAATGAAATGCTCGTCATACTTCTGACTTTAATAGTAATTCAAAAGTTGGTTCAAAACTCAAACTCACCAAAGCTACATCCTCGGTCTCATCGAGAGAGAAGTGGCCGTTTTTCTTTGTTTAATTTTTCGTTTTCGAGTTACAATATCAAGCTTAGAGGATGATGCACACGTTCTTCAATTATGGGTTAGCTACCAGTGGTATAGCTTTTTAAATATCTGATTTCAATTGTTGTTCACAATTAATTATAAACCACTCGAGAACGTTTGATTTTCTTTTGAAAGAGACTTTCAATTAAAGAGTTATGAATATAAAAAAAATGATATAAAGGTTTAGAAGTAAAATGTGCTATCTATCTAAATGTTAGCTTTGCTCATGAAAATCTTGCGTTGTAAAGTAACATTGAAACTAAAATATTCAGCAAAGTCTTATTCAGTCGGCTTTTGAGTGACTGATTTTCTGGTGCTCAGGTTTAATTTAAATTCGGAGGATTTCTGGGAAGAATGATTTAAATCGACAAAAGTTTTTCATCCTTTGAATTGTTTAGATTTTACAACAGTTGGCGACGAGGCTTACTTTGAGCTGTCACACTATTCTGTTAACTTAGTTTCTCAATTCCCCTCATGAAAGCGATAGCACTCCAAAGGCGAAGTTTGCCAATTTGTGAACTTTTTATCGATGTAGTATGCATTTGATTTAAACCTGAACAATGGGGAGTGTATTTCCTGTTCAATCCAACTACAACGAATTTGTGTGTGTTTTCAAAATTTGCCAAGAAGGTCGTTTCATGTAAGACTAAAATTATGAAATTTAAAAATGATTTTCCACATAAACAGACAAAATGAACCAACAAATATGTGCATTAATACGTAAATTTATTCTAAGTGTTTGTTTTCTATCACAGGATGTGCAATTCTGATGAAGGTTTAAAAAAGAAAAAACAGTAAGATAAACCACAACAATTTTGATTTACGAAATTAATGATCAATTTTTATATTATTTGTCAACAAAATTAACAATTGTGTAAGTGTATATATTTCATAGCAATTAAAAAAAAACATCTCATTTTCTATAGTAATACAAAAAAACCTGCATCACTCGATATAATAATTTAGTTTCATTGAAATTTGTTTTAAATTCAAATTTTGGATAATTGTAATATATTATTTTTATTTTTCATTTTTTTACCCGGTACCTTTAGTTTGTAATTAAATTTTAACTGTGCATAGGCATAGGTTTAGTTTTATTTTGTACCCCAAGTGTTAATAATAAATCGATAGTTTTCTATTTGTTTCTGTTCATTCGAATGAAATTGAAGGATAGCCTAGCAAGGAATGAAACGAAATAAAATCATAAATGATATCAAAATAGAAACAAAATATGAATAGCTAAAAAAAAATGGTAACACACATTGTATGCAATATTTAAAAATTATTATATTTCTTAATAATCCAATTACGGAAACAACATGTTCTCCTAAAAATATATTTGTATTTACACATAAAAATAAAATATTACCAACTTAAGAGTGTAAATTGTGTAGCTTAAGTATGGATACTTTATAATTTGTATTACAATAAAATTTTTTATATAAACTTATATTATATATGCTATACGTAAATGAAAAAATTAAAAATATTATATAAATATAAAAGATTTCGTGTTTGAATATTTCAAAATTCGACCAAAAATCCGTTGACTTTGCTCTGTGTTTTGTCAAGCAAACTATTTTCAAAAGCAGATGTACTTATTTGCGAGCGTGCCGCGTTCGAGCGTATGTACTGCCTGCTTTTGACAGCGTCTAATCGAAATGGTTTTCACCGTCTTAACTATTATATTCAACACTATCATGGCGACCGGTCATAGTAACCAATCGTAGAAAATTTACGATCTGAAGATTAATCATCTCGGAGAAATCTTCGATCGGAGAAAATTAACGAATCGAAAAAAGTTAACGCCAAAGAAGAAATAACGCACTCAATTGACATCTAATAATTCGTAAAAATATTTGAACCCAGTTTTTTTTTTTTTTTTCTTTTTAATAAGAGAACCATCACAGAAATAAAAACGTAAAAAACAAGAAATTTCTAACTCAACGTTAAAATTTTGACCAATCGCTTTTCAATTTTTAAATGATTTTATGATTTCTCCAAATTTTCATAAAAAAAGCACGAAACGCAATCCGCAGCATTTTTTTTAGAGTTCACTGCATAACATATATTTCAGATTTTATATTTTTTGGTATATCTGGCCGATTTAGGGCCCTCGAAAACAAGAGCGGCCTGCGTTTACGGACTGGCATATACCAACAAGGCCAACTGTACATCCAAATAAGAATTCGCTCCACATGTCGTAATGCAGACCGTGGTGGTTTGCGCATGGCTTTAATAGTAGGAAGGGTTGCAATAAGAGCGTTCAATGATCGAATGCGGATCGCTTTTGGTTGTTGTTTACGTGGAAAACATTTAGCAGAGGTACAAGCCTAGTTCTACTTCTCGGAAAAAAGCTTCTAAAGTTATCCGATATCCGTTATTATATGATAGAAGTTGCTTTTGTTTTTAATTTTCGTTTGCAGAAATTTCAGTCAGAAGGTTCGTTCGTTGAACTTTATCCAGGGCTGACCCAGGTTTTCTTGACAACCCTTTGAGTTGTAAAAAAAACCTGCTTTTTCAGGTCCCCAAAAAACGCTAAACCCCAAAATCACCACACTTCCCTGTCATTTGAACAAAAATACATGCCAATTGACAGCCTGTTCATTATCTTAACTTGCCTCAGCAAAAACCTATTTGACATTCAGGGCGAGTTTAGGTTTTTCAAAAACGCTTTGTGGCGACCACAGGGCAACCCCAGGGCTTAGGTTAGGTTAGATGTGGGTGTCAGTAATACGGAAACCGATACACTTAGACCACAAGGGGTCCATTGTTCTGATACCAGAAGATATGATCACCTTCTGGTTCCTATTTAGGGGATTCGAGAGTTGAAACACCCTCGAATCGAACGTGGACTAACAAGTTGATCACCAGTTAGTCAATCCATACAGAACTTCGAACGAAAATAGAGAGACTTTTGGGGTCTTTAATTAGCTAAATCGCTGGTGTCGTCGAAAAAGTAATCATCTAGGTGAGCTTTCCGTCTGTTAGCAAGTGCAGGGCATGAGCAAGTGAGATGTAGTAGTAAATCTTTCACATTGTGACTAACTCCAGATTTACTCTCTTTTCAGTGAAACATGAAAAAGGGGAAACGGAGTAACTCCTTTCGCAAATCAAAAACGCTCTAAAAACAAATAAAATTCTGACCAATCAGATGCCAAAATAGCTGACTATTGGCACCAGCTGACTCTGCTCTTGGTAGCCAGTCATTTTTTATGTTTCCGACTTTGCTCTGAATTGCTCATTAAACACAACTTATAGTTCGCTTAAGATATCAAAATCATGATTTATAAGTTTCCAATTTAAAATTTTCAAAAATACTAGCGTTGTAATCTTGTAATCCAATCCCTTTGACATGATGTGTGTTTGGATATTGGATATATTATGTAAGCCAAAAATCTATTTCGTTTTCTTATCAATCTTCTTTTGAAAAGATCCGTAGGCTGTAGGCAACACAAAAATGATGCTCGGCACTCTATTCAAAGCTATTCGGTCGCTGAATGAATTGGTGTCTCTGTCTACATAGAATCTGATTGCACATTAATAATAGAGGAATTGCCTTGTTGCTGGCTTTCAAAGAATAAAATATTTTAAAACCTCGAACCTCCTGCGTAAGAAACCGGAGTTCGAAAAAGAGCTATGATGTGCTTGCGTTGGAAAATCACTAGGCAGAGTAGAATTATTATTGAACAACAATTTTAGTAATAATTTTTTAAATAGTTGTACACAATAACTGAATATGAAACCTAACCTAACTTATTTGGTAAGAGAAAGAGGACAACTTGTTCGCACTTGCCAAAACTGCATCAGTCGTGCCTATAGTTTCAAGCAGTTCGGTTCGTTGGGTGGTAAACTGGTGATTATTAAATACGCAAATTAATTGTGTTTTTCGTTGTGTTTTCGGGTCAAACAAGAAAGTATGTGTTATCCTTGCCCATTTTTTGTTTCTCGCATTTGCTTATAAGCACGAAATTTTACTTTTCTCGTCATTTTTTGCTTTCGAAATTTATTATCAATCACGATGCACGTTTTCTTTTTACCGGAGTAGCGGTTGTGGTAAAAACAAATGAGTGGTGAATAGTGGTGAACTAACAGCGATTTTGTTTGCTCTTGCAGAAAGAATATGCTAGCTACAGTCGATCTACATAAATGCAGCAAATGTATAATTACGGAGCTAGTGTTATTTATTCTGGAAAATACATAGCTTTAAGTAAAAAGCTAAATAATTTGAAATGTGAAAATAAAGTTGAAAGAAGTGAAGTATAAAATTTATAGAAATTTATAGTTGGTGCACAAACTTATTAAACAACAATCAACAAGTAGAACAGTAGAAAAGTCTTCTGGCTTCGAAGGTAAGTCTATTGTTGTCTACATATTATTTCTTATACAGTTTATTTCTATGATATACATCAAATAAATAAAGAAATATTTATTGCCTCCACAATCATCAACAAATTAAGTCGCTTTCTGATGAGCACTCAGTTAAAATGATATAAATATACCTACCTATACAAAAAAGCAAAAACTTAGGCCTCAAACTAAAAATGTTATTTAGAGTGAAATACATAGGATTGTCATCAGTTTTCAACGCAACTTACAAAAACTCTAAACCACAAATCCCCACACATCCCTGTCATTAAAAGCCCTCAACTAGCCACAGCAAAAACCTAGGGCGAGAATGAGGGAAAACCTAGGTCAACCCTAGGGCTAAAAAACACTCAGTCTGACATTCAGGGCGACTTTAGACTACTCAAAAAACGATTTGTAGCGACCCCAGGGCCACCCTAGGGCTTCAACGAACAAACTTAAAGTCAGATTTGATTTGAGGTTTTATTAGAGCGCATATGAAGTTCGTTCTTCGCCATTCCCTCACAAGGCATGGTTGTGAGAAATGAGCTAGGCCCAGGGGCTCCTCGCCCTGTTGCACCACCCTATTTATTTTATATTATATGAAGTTCATTCGTTGAACTTTTCACAGGGTTGACCCAGATTTCCTTGACAACCATATGAGTAGTCATAAAAAAACTTGGGGTCTCGTTTATGAAAATATAGTCTAAACTCTAAACAACGAAATCACTACACATCCCTGTCATTTGAAGAAAAACACATTGAATTTGACAGCGCTATTTGTTACTTGAACTCGCTCCAGCAAAAACTTAGTGCTATACTTTCGCAACTTGTGCTGTAACATGAATAGATTTTACACTAGAAATAATAGTAAATTGTTTGATTATTTTCGATTAGTGGTAGAAGTGGCGTAAAAGTTGGCCTCCCATGCCGAGGTTCGCATCCTAGGATCATCTAATGATTTGGATGGGAAGAAAGGTTACCAAATATTTTCAGAATTTTATGTGTAGAATGCTTTGCAAAAGAAACTTACTCGTTTTTTTAAAAAGATTTTTTACCAAAAGTGAAAAATAAAAATTGATTTGAAACGAAATACCCGAATAAATTTGATCAAATTGTTTAGAGGAAAAGGTTGTAATGTGGCCCCTGTATGTTTATTGGCCCCTTCAATATTATAAATATCTTAACAACACCATCTAGTATAATTTTGGTGCAACGGGCTACTTGTGTCATTCTACTAATTTAGTATGGTACAAATCTAGCACGGTCTGTCACGATCGATTATTATCAGGTTTGTTCGTTGAAGCCCTAGGGTCGCCCTAGGGTCGCCACAAAGCGTTTTTTGAGAAACCTAAATTCACCCTGAATGTCAAATTGAGTGTTTTTTGAGCCATAGGTTTGCCATAGGTTTTCCCCAAACTCGCCCTAGCTTTTTGCTGTGGCGATTTGAGGGCTGTCAAATGGCATGTATTTTTTTTTAATGACAGGGATTTGTGGTGATTTGTGGTGTAGTGTTTTTTGAGGACTGCAAAACCCAGGTTTTTTTGACAACTCATAGGGTTGTCAAGAAAACCTGGGTCAGCCCTGGGGAAAGTTCAACGAACAGACCTATCATTCGACCTAATTGAAACTCGCCACCGTCAAAACTTTTGAGTACTTACTGTGATTTTTATTCGATAGTTTTTCAAAAATAGAAAGTTTTGGCTTTTGCGTTCCAACGAACATCGGATAGATTTAACTGTTCTCCTACGGAAATTGAAACATAAATATGAAATTGAAAGAAGTTTATAAGTATAGACTTTTATTAATAACTGAATTCGAATAAATTCATTTTATGTTAATTTACAAATTTATATAAAAATAACTTGTATAAAAATAACTTGCCAAACGAGCTGACGGCAGTGCTATAGCTTTTAGATTAATTAAATAATATAAATTAATGTATCCATAATAGTCAATAAAATGAATGAATTACTTACTTACTTACTTACTTACATAAATATGAAATTAAACTTTCAATAAATACGTTTGGTACGTTTGTTTTAAGTCTTCGCATTAGCTGTAGTTTGTCCTCATTTCATTGGTTGTATTGTGATCTCGGGAGTAACATAACATGTAAGAGTGATTCGTAAACAAATAAGTTTCCTGAAAACGTGGATGTGCCGTGTATGTCTGGGAAACCATTTACTCCAGTGACAGACTAGAAGAGTCATGGGTACAGTGTCAAAGTTGCGATTTATAGGCTCATATAGCTTGTGGAGGCTCTGAAGTTGGATAATACCTTTGCGATTTTTAAAAATCGTAATCAGCATATAACAGCAGGCATGCATCCCAGTAATCCGAGTGCCCAGTTCTTTTTATCTACAAAGGGACACAAGGACTTGAAAAACTCTTCGTGCCTCTTAATTGACTCAATTGAAACATACCATGCATATTCAAGTCAGTCGGAGGCATTGATCAATACAGCAATCTGCTACCTAAGATATCAGAGAGTTATTTGGTAATGTGTTAATGTGGAAAGTGTTAACTGTCCTCCTCCTCCACACTCTTTTTTTATCATCGCACACTCAACACAAGTCAGCGAAGCTGAGCCAGAGTTTTTTTTTTTGTGGTAACTCATTACTGGAAGAGATGTTCATCAGTTTATGGAGACTTCTGATGTAATTTGTAAATATGTATCAAAAACCTTGATCAATAGCCACTAAGTTTTTGCGTTTCTGTCACGAGCCCTTTCGCATGGCATTTATTATAAGCTTTAAATTGATTCTAGATACACTTTCCAGTACATCTACTATGTTACGACTTATCTTATTTTAATAATAAGAGTGACGGGCGATATGTACATATTTTTGAGCTGAAATCAAATTATTTATCTTTGTAATTTTACTATCAAATCCAATTTTATTAAATTTTTCATATTTAAATCCAAAAATAAATTTAATTGTAACTCATTTATAAATGAAAAGATTAGTAAAGTTTTTAACTGTTAAAAACTTTACTAATCTTTTCATTTATTAGATTAAAAAACACGTGGAATATCTCAACTAAAAAACTCATTTATACTTAAAAATAAACTACACCTTGATTTGATATTAATTCTTTTTTAAATTATAGAAAATTATTTTTCTTATAAAATATTCTAATAACAACGATATATAAATTGAATCACAATTTTAAGTATGGTACATCGTGGATTATCGATTAAAAAACAAGATCCTCTGATGCGCTGAAATGGGTAACTAGGTACGTTAAAGAAATTGTCTGATAGGGTATTTCGGATACTTACACTTATGGTCACACAATTAAGTCATTTTTATAAAATTAGGTTTATATATCCATATATTAAGTACAAATTACAACGAAAGCAAAATTTGTTCAAATTCAAAATATTTACAATCACAATCATTGAAAAAAACCAAAGAAAATAAATTCCACTATAACAATAGTCATTTCTTTAACAAAAAATCAATAATATATAAAATAAGTGTAGCCATATAATTAAGTCACATGAAAAAAATAAGCGAAATATGATAAAAAACATAGTTTTTTTTTAACCGCACAGTTGATATTTCGTAGGATTGCCTTTCTGTTTCGATACGGCGGATATTCTCCTTGGCATGGAGTCCACCAAACCTTTGCATTGCTCTACGCTACTATTTTTCCACTCTTTCTGCAAAATACTCCAGAGATACAAACAGCATAGAAGTAATCTCCACCATACTCAAAGCCAGAGGTGAACTTTTACCCCTCAACTATATGCCCCACAGGACTGATCTAAACCCAGAGTGCTCCCTATGCAACCTTAGATCTCGCGAAGATATCCAGCACTTTATAGGAAGATGCCCTATTCTCAAGGAGATACGTGTATCCGTCTGGGGAAAAGGTACTCTCACAGTGGAAGAAATCATACAGATACTTAATGGAGACAACTGGAACCGCCTTTGTCAGTATATAAAAACTGCACTTAATTATCGTCAACATATTATAAATGAAGCCTTCTAAATAAAAAAAAAAAAAAAAAAACTATTTAATTTTGATTGAAATTACAAATTACAAACTTGGAGCTTATTGTATATATTAAATAAAAACTCTTTTTTTTCGGCTGACGGCAAAAGCCAATGCTAATTGTGAACTATGTACACCATAAAATAATCAAGAAATAATAAAATCACATTTACTACTACTACTCCAGAGAGTAGTCTTGCTGGTTGGTTTTTTTTCCGCAACTTTTATTTTTAGTATGTGGGGACATTTTCATTTCCAATAGGGTTTAAAGGCCCCAGCCCATAGAACGCGTTGCGCGCGTGCGGCACCGCTTCCAACTGACAGCTCGATTAAATACACACGTTCTTATGAGAGGTGACCCATAAGCACCGCGAGTAACGCGCCGAACGCGCAGAGTAGCCCAACTTTCTACTTTGCCGCGGCTCTCACGCGGTGACAGAAGAGAGACATGCGCAGTCACAACCAATTTGAAGTTTTCTCTTATGTGGAAAAAGTGACAATGGGCGCGTTCAAGAACCTATCGGATAGCTTATCTCGGATAGCCGTATCTTAGATACCTTTTTGAACGATCGACAACAGACAACAGCTGTGAAATATTAAAATTCGACTTTTGAAAACAGAAAAACATTCAAAATATCATTGCTAGACGATTATAACTTATTTTTTTCGATTTCCCACACGTAAACAACAACAACAAGCTATCCGGATACGATTATTGAACGCCCCCATTTTGACTAAATTTATCTGTCAAAACACCGCAACGGATTCTATGGGTCACCCCCATCAGTTGCGCGCGGCAAAACCCACCGCATCAGTTGCCGCGCCGCTTCTACCGCACGCAACGCGTTCTATGGGCTGGGGTCTTAAGTCCGCAGTCCGGTGACATTGCTGGCCACCCGAAAACATTCACTTTACGCTCTTCAAGGAAAGATTTCACAACTCTTTACTTGTGTTTGGGGTCATTGTCGGGCTGAAAGATTCATCATTGGGGTAATTGGTTCTGGCAGTCGCCGAGAAGATTTGTGTCCAGTATGTCCCGGTAGTAAATACCTGTCATTTTACCGTTTATTTGACACAGCGGACCGACACACCATGGCTTGTGAAACACGCCCAAACCATTATAGAACTGCCGCCATGCCTAAAGGTCTTTTTGGTGTATCTTGGGTTCAGCTCAGCAACCGTATTGGAAATTTGGGGACATACTAAAAGTTGCGGAAAAAAAACCAACCAGCAAGACTACTCTCTGGGTATTTTGCAGAAAGAGTGGAAAAATAGTGGCGTAGATCAATGGAAAGGTTTGGTGGACTCCATGCCAAGGAGAATATCCGCCGTATCGAAACAGAAAGGCTATCCTACGAAATATCAACTGTGCGGTTAAAAAAACTATGTTTTTTATCATATTTCGCTTATTTTTTTCATGTGACTTAATTATATGGCCACATTTATTTTATATATTATTGATTTTTTGTTAAAGAAATGACTATTGTTATAGTGGAATTTATTTTCTTTGGTTTTTTTTAATGATTGTGATTGTAAATATTTAGAATTTGAACAAATTTTGCTTTCGTTGTAATTTGTACTTAATATATGGATATGTAAACCTAATTTTATAAAAATGACTTAATTGTGTGACCATGAGTGTATATCTCATACAACGATTCAGATTTCTTTCTCCCGACTGCTGCCAAAAACAGCTTTGAAATATAAAAATTCATCATTCCAAAATAGAAAACATAAAAAAAATGTCCTTACCTAACGATTGTAGTTTTTTTGCAACTTAATTTTACCACTTCAAATAGCCGATCACTTGAATAGGAAGTTGTAGCAAAATTTTTTGGGTACCTTCGGATAACTTAATATTTATTGAATGCTGCTGTTGATGCCCAACTCGAACACTTTCATTGATGAAGTTAGAGATTTGAAGCTCTGATCTTTCATATACACAAAGGTTTGGTGAACATAATTTTGGTTACCATTCGATGTCGGCATTTCCCTGGACTTGCATTTTGACTGTTGAAGATTGGCCAGAGAAAGTGTGTCTCGAAAGAAAGTTTATATTTTCTTAGTCAACTGAGTGAGCGCATCGAATCTCATCATGGCTCTTAAGGAATCAGTTTCTATGAAGCCTTTCTCAGTAGCAGAGCACGTGGTGTGCGTTTAAGAATTTTACTAAAACGTCATTCTACTGTAGTGCATAGAAGATTTGAAGGACAGTCGACCTGTAGAGTTCATTAGCAATTTTGTGGTTTGAGTAATAAATTGTTGCAATTTTTAAGAAATAAACTCCCAACTAGTGTTAGGTGGAAGTGGCTGTCAGTCAATGAGTACATTGCCTAACACACTTAGGCCACAAGGGCCCATTGTGATACCACAGAGATCAGCAAGTTAATCACCTACTGATCTCAGAAACCCGATGTAAGATTAACGAGTTGATCACTTATTAATCTTCCATTACGGGACTAGCCGGTTAATCACCTGCTAGTCAAACCACGTGGAACTTTTAATGTATTTTGAAAGACTTTTGGGGTCTATGTAAGCTAGGTCGCTAGTATCATCGAAGAAGAATTCACCGAGATGAGTTTTCCTCCTATGAAGTAGTGCAGGGCATGAGCAAAGAAGGTGTTGAACGGTTTCTATTGTGTACTATCAACTAGTGTACTTTCATAATTAATAAACATATTTTTATCGTTATATTATTTTTTATTTTATCTTGTCTTTATTATTATGAGAGTGATTAATCATGGAAAAGAAAATTAAGTCATTGTTTGTATTTCATAGATTTAAATATATTTGTCATTTGTTGCCAATTTTACAAATCTTCTCATCCATTCAACACGTCAGCGTCGTTATGTAGTTTGGTGAAAGTATTAAATCAATCTAATCCTATTCCATCTTCTTCTCACTAACTTTGCCTAGCAACAACGATCGACAGAACGTCATGAACATAATGACGCTGACGTGTAAGCACGGACGAAATTAAAGAGCTCTCTAAGCAATTATACTTGGTGCAAATAAACTCAGTGCAAATACCATATTCGATGACATTTTAGTCGTCTACGGCATAATTCGAGAGAGATTTTTCAGATGCCATCAAATTGAAATTTGGTTGTATTTTAATTTTCATCGATGTTCAACTACTTTAATCCACTCGATTCTACTATGATCTACAGCACTATGTTCTTATTTTTAAATAAAGTTAAATAATAAATAAAATTTAATAAATAAATTAAGTGTGAGTGAAGTAAAATTTAAGTAGTTTGGTGTCAACTTGGCTTCACTGTCTGATGTCTGTGGAACTTAGCTTAACTAAGTTTACTTGCACAGTATTCGAGTGTTTAAGACAGAGCCGTTAAAACAAATCCTCGTTATAACTAATATTTACTTCTTATTCCTAAATAGCCATGTACATTCTCGACCGCAGTCTAAGGGCTTCCTTTTTGCAACACTTAAGCTCTCTCATTAAAGCTCCTAAGGTGTGCACCCTGAACGCTTTCCATACAATATTTTATATTCCGGCACAATCTGATTCTTAATCAACTTGTTCATGGAATTAACAAACTTCTCTCGAACTAAATCTCGTTTGAAAACCTTTATGCCAGGGCTGTGTATAAGGAACGCATTGTTGAGTACATGGAACTCATAGTTCAGCAAGCACATTGCATAGCCCTAGAGAGACAAAAAAATCCTTTAAAATTTTGTTCAAAAGAAAATAGAAACGCGGTAACTCACCTGAATGCGTTTATTTTTTTGACCTTCCCAAGTGACTCGTTCATCGAAGAAAGGCTCTTGATTGTCACTTATATAAAACGGCTCCCAATAGCTTTGTTTTGATCTTCGTTGACCGATTATGAAAATATCCATTTGATCTGTCTCTTTGGCTTCCATCCATTCGGTCATGTTCGGAACGTTATGACAATTACTGCACACTTTCTTATGAAACGGTATAGCAGCTTTGTTTTTCAAAAGTGTTTGCAATTCGGTTTTAGTTTCTGGTATTTCTGCGGACTTTTCAATTTCAAAAGCTGCCAACACGAAGACTCTACAATATAAATAGAAAATTTCCTCTTTAGTTTTTGAAAGATACACGCTTGGAATTATATTTTCGATAAATTTACCTGGGTCGATCGCCTGATAGCAGACTTGCATTCCTTGTAATCATTTCCAAAAATTGTTCAACGAATCCGAGATTAGGATAGAGTTCAATGTCACTGGCGAATATGAAGTGGGTTATTGCTGCCTTACGGGCAATGTTTCTTCCAACGTTGATAGGATAGACAAGGTTATGGCTTTGTTTGTACATTGAACTTCGGTTTACATTCTCGTATGGTGGTGGTAATGAGCAATTGTAGGGCCATTTAAGTGCTTCAGTTTCGGAAAGGGGCACCGATGCAGGCATATGGTCATTTGGAAAATAAATGTGAAACGTTACATACAATTGTATGAGCTCGCTTTCCGGCATGCAGTTGCGGACATACTGAATGCTTTCCAAAGTTTTCGCAAAGTCATGTCCAGGTGCAAAAAGTGCAAAGCTTACAGGAGCATTCCATCTAAAAAAATAATTTGGTTTTTTATAACATAAATGGAAAAAAAATCAATGGTAAATTTATAAAGGAGGAAGCTCAAAGAAAACCTAGAGTCGATGAAGACTTGAGATCGGTTCATTACAACAATAGTCACATCTATGTAAAGGAACAGCGTAAAAAAATTTTAATTAGTAGATTTTTCTACAATATTGAGCATATTTTCACAAACGTTGTATATTTTATCATGCAGAAATATTTAGGCGTAAGCCGGTGACAGAGCTTCCCCTAGAACGCCATATGTGAAATGAAAAACCATTAAAAATCAGTTATATCTCTCAACGTTCTCTGATATACTTTTTTTCTTCACTTAAGAATTTTTGGTGGCCATCTAAAGAGTAAACTGTTTTCTTAAACCAAAAACTCCGCCAGTTTGTGGGTACGTAACCGACTAAACTTAAGAAAAAATATTTAACGTAGGGTAAGAGGTATTTTATATGTAGAAAGTGTATATAAAGTTTGAAATAAATCAATCAAGTAGTTTTTAAATGGTAGTGAACGCTTACTTTGAGAAAGTAGTTTTGAGAAAACGCGTTTAAGGAATAACGCTCCTAGCTGTTAGAGTTTGATGGTAGAAGATTAGTAAGACAGTAACTCCAAGTAATTTGCTTTGATTAGCTTAAATATTAGTGACGTGTTCTTGAAATGTTGAACAATTTAAAGAAGACAAAAAAAAAAGAAAGTGTTGGTTTGCATGGGACTTTATTTGAATTCAGACTAAAAATTTTGTACTTGATTGGTTTTCATGATTCCAAGTACTTCAAAGCTTGATAATAAATAAATTAAATAAATGAATGTAAAAAGCAGTCCTTTTCAGATCAACGAACTCCCAGTTTTTTAAGAACATCTACCTTCATATTAATGAAGAATATAAAAAGATGTGTTCAGGTAAAAGAACTGATTATCTTAAAAACCGGGCGAAGAGCCTAGAATATTGTAAGGACTCCAAAGATTTTTGGGAGACTGTTCGTGAACTTGGTGGGCGAAACCATAGTATGAAGTACTCCTTGGAAGCTGATACGCTAGCAGCTCATTTTAAAACTCTACTGTCAGCTGACGAGGACCTTCATACTTTTGAATACGCATTACCTAACTTAGCAGTTGCTGAACTAGACGCGGACATTTCGCTTTACGAATTGGAAGCAACATTGCATAAGATGAAAAACAAAAAAGCTCCAGGCTTAGACGGTATTCCAGCGGAGTTCTATAAAAATAGTACTACAGACTTCAAAACTCATCTCGTTACATTTTTTAACAGATTGTACAAAGATGCGATTGTTCCTAGCAGTTTTAATTCAGCAGTGATTTTCGCTATATATAAAAAAGGTGATGCTAATCTTGCAGAAAATTATAGAGGCATTTCGATATTAAATTCGTTAAGAAAAATTTTCTCTGCAATTTTAAATGAAAGGCTTTCAAACTGGATTGAGAACTTTGCTATCTCCAGTATCGCAAGAAACTTCATCGAAAATAAAAAGAAGCTGTACACGTGCTTTATCGATTTCAAAGCTGCCTTTGATAAAGTCAATAGACAGGCTTTAATCTATAAATTATCATGTTTAGGTCTATCGCGAAAGTTTCTTCTAATGTATTCCAAACTAGTGTCATCGTCAAATGCAAAGGTTTGGGATGGGTGTGAGTTCTCGAGCACATTTGAAACAACAGCAGGTGTTCCTCAAGGATGTGTCCTCAGTCCACTACTCTTCGCCTTGTTCATCGATGAAATCAGTGTCCTTCTTCCTGGCGGAGTTCGTTTTGCTAACACTTTGATTAAAGTCTTGCTATATGCAGACGATTTGGTTTTGCTAGCTGACAATCCTTTTTCTCTACAGCTGCAAATAAACAGACTCAACTCTTTCTGTGAGACATGGGGTTTGCATATCAATACGGAAAAAACTAAAATTATTATTTTTGAGTCGAGAAGCACTAGAAGACTCCCAGAAGAAAGATGGTCCCTTAATTCCACACACATTGAGGTTGTGCAAGAGTTTAAATATTTGGGAGTTCTGTTG
Source organism: Melanostoma scalare (assembly GCA_949752695.1). Taxonomy (NCBI): domain Eukaryota; kingdom Metazoa; phylum Arthropoda; class Insecta; order Diptera; family Syrphidae; genus Melanostoma; species Melanostoma scalare. The sequence continues at coordinate 55,225,967 of OX456984.1, read as the reverse complement.
ACTTACAATCTTAACTTTGTAAAACACGCTAATGAGAAAAGCAATCAAGCTAAACTAGCCTTAAATATGATGTGGACAAATTTTTTTTCCAACCAAAGTATTGATTTGAAGTCCAAATACCGAGTCTTTAATGCAACGGTTAATACATGTATGTGCTATGGTGTTCAAGTGTTTGGATATATTAAACTTGAAGCTTTCGAAAGTCTACAAAGACATTTCTTCAAACGCTTATTTCGGTTACCAAACTCAACCCCAAATTATGCAATTTATGTAGAGTCAGGTATAACACCAATATACATACAAAACCTAAAAGCTAACGCAGACTTCATTATTAAAATAATGAAAAGAAATAATACATGTCTACACAAAATAATTTTGGAAAAATTGCTTCAAACCAATGCCTCTCCTTTCCGGGAATGGAATGAGCTAGCTTTAAGCCATGACTCTTCTCTAATAATATTATCTTCTCTATATTTGACAGAGTTAAACGTTGATGATTGGCCAGTTCAGTTTGCAGATGTGATTGCAAAAGTTGACCATAAAACTTTTATAGAAAATCTCGCTAGAGCAAATTCGTCTCCATCCAGAAATATATACAGGCAGTTAAATCACCAAATAACTTCGGATGCAGGTTATTTTCGAAGAGAATATTCAGCTGTCGAAATAGGGACCATTTTTCGAGCTACAGTTGAAATTTTACATCTTAACTTCATACCATACCGAGATGATCTACCGCAAAATTGTAGTCTTTGTAACAGAAGAGAGAAAGAAGATATTTATCACTTCTTGGCTATTTGTCCAATGTTACAGGAAATTCGTCGTTTATATTTCCAGGAGAGTTTCATGTCATTATCACGACTTTATGAAGTTTTAAATGGGTCTCTGGGTTGGATAACTTTGTTTAAGTTTTGCAAACACGCGTTTATTTATCGCAACAGTTTCCCATAAGTCAGCGAATTTTCTTTTTCAGTTGTTGCAGTTTCTTTTATACAAATCCCGTTTTATATTCTTAATTGCTTTTTGTTTGTGTTTCAAATCACGTAAAATTGATGTTACATATCATTTAAAATTGATTATTCTTTTGTGTTTCAAATCACGTAAAATTGAAAACTTTATTCAATTATAAGTATCAAACTATACTATGTACTTTAATTATTAATTTTCTTTGTGTTTCAAATCATGTAAAAATTGGTAGAATGCTTTCATTAAAGTTTTAATCTATTCAAGTAACTATTGTATTTATATTTATTTTAGTAGTATTTTTACATTTTTCCTATTTTTTATTCTTTAAAAATCATACGAAATGTCATTTCAGGCAGACGGCAGTTTTGCCATGTCCTTATTCTTAAGAAAAACCTTATTGTTAAACTATTGATGAAATAAAGAATTTATCTATCTATCTATCAGTCCTTTTCAAAAAAAAAGTATTCCCGAATTTTTTCCAAAAAAGAATCCCTGGAATAATATTATGGCAAAACTGAAAGAAACGAAAGATTACCACCGAAATGGATTTTTGCTTTTACCAAGCGATACTAATAGAGCCTTAGAGTGATGCCATTTATTACCCGTGCTATTTTAAAATTTATCGATATTTAGTTGATTTTCTTAGGAATTTTATTTTCAACTTACAACCTTCATCAGTGTTTTATTTGAATTGAAATTAGAACGAGTTTTAATATGTTAATAGTTTTGTGATTGAAATGCAAGTGTTGAATGACTTTACTATTAATTCAGTAAAACACTGAAGAAGATTTGAAGGTATTAATAGAGGAGTTCACACTGTACAATTAGTTGAACAAACTTCGTTTGATGGATGTTGGATGGTCCGACGTAGTTTGTGTTCAGACTTACCAGACTTGTCGTCCAACATTATGAATTTTTTTTTACTCCGTCCAACTTGAAAGTTTTCAAAAATATGTATTTGAATACCATACAGCAAGTTGGACAAGCGGTCGTCTGAGAATTCACATTGTCAAACATTGGTCGTTAAAATCAAAGTCTGTCCAAATACATAATTGTACAGTGTGAACTCCGCTATTAACATTTGCCGAGTTGAAAAGAAAATTCCTTAGCAAATCAACTGAAAATCGAAAGTTTACAAAGCACATCGTATAAAAAAGTTGTATCTCGCATTACTTTCATCTTTCTGATATCCCTTTAGCTCGTTAAACGCTATTTCATTTTTAAAACGGAAAACTCCATTTTTTCAGCACATCATATAAGGTAGCAGACCCTTCTTAAGCACCATTTAGAGCCAATGTTTCAAAATGTCACAAACAGTCGCAAAAAGGCACAATTACTTTTTTAATTAAGAAAACATCAATCTAAATCTTAAGATTGTTTGCATTGCTCAAACGATTTCTATCAACCTAACTATAACATTGTCAAGAGAATTGTGTTATCGACATAAACAAAATTCAAAATTCATTTCAGACTTGAAATGTTGTAGAAAGAGTCACAAATTATTCGTGCACTACATACCATTAGCAACAGAGTCCGTTTTTGATTATTTAATAGAGCGCAGTAAAAACTTGAAGGAAAGCCAAACCAAGAATGCACTGAACGTGTAAAATTGAAGCTATCATTTCAGAACCGTCAACAAGTAAAACTGTTGCAATCTACAAAGCGTGATAAGTGATATTCAAACCTCACGATTTTTATTAACAAGTTCAAATTAAAAAAATATTGCCAATCGGATTTTTTTTTAATAGTCGTATAATCCAAATGAATACAAACTTTTTTATACATGTCTGAGATTTTCTTTTTTACATGACCAAATACCAAGTGTTTCATGTATTAAGTAAAGGGTGGGTCAAATACTGGTTTTGTTTTGTTTTAAAAGCAATAAAATTAACAATTTTTTTTTGATATATTATGTCTTTCTTGGCAAGAGCAAACATTCTTATCAACTTATGGAACACAACGTTTTTTCAGGTATCCGTCTCAGCTGGCGTTGCTACTGCGAAGAATATACTATCACTAAAATTTTACAAGAAATTTTCATGGTTTAGGGCTGTATCTCACGGATTGCTTGTATTATATTGGGCTTTTGTGCTAAAACCGGTTTCGGAATGATAGCATGAAAAAGTTCCGTTACGGTTTCCACAAAGTAGTCCAAAGGGGTCAAACCACAGATCCAAGGCGGCCAATGTCAGTGAGTGCTTTATTTCGGCCAAAGCTTCATTTTAAAAAAAACGCACTGTTTGAGCTACGCAGCACTCACTTTGAAATTATGATTTCAATATTTTTAATTGTTGTTCAAGCGGAAAGCGACACATGTTGTTCCGAAGGGTTTGATACTGATTTTCGGTCAAGATTTCTAGCGAGAAACAGCTTTCAGTATCAAAACAACCTTTGATTTAAAAACAGAGACTACTTGATGACTCACGATACGATCTAACGAAAATTTCTCAATCAATGTGGTATTTTTATATAAAAGATAAAGATCATGCTCTATTCATTCGTAGAACCAAATTTAGATTTGATGACGTCAACCTATGCTCACTTTCAAGCATTTTTCAAAGAATATAATCTCGTACTTTACCCTCTAAAAATATCACCGTCTCTTTTTACTACTGAGTTATGTTCAACAAACTATTTTACTTTAATGTTTGTTACAACCGCTTGGTTGGCCTGCAACCAATCGTAACATCTAAAGAAAAATGTTAAGACGTATATTCAACAGCAAAAATGAACTCAAAGCTGCATTAATTTAAACTAACTTGTGCATAATGTGAGTCCACTTCATAGAAAAAAGGCTATTGCATAGGCACCCTGTTAAGTTGGATGTTATATGGCTACCAATCACGTTAACAACGACATGAGTTTTTACTTTTTACGACAGATAGCAGTCCCTGTATAGCAAGCATTTGATTACAACTCGAACTTTTCTCTTATTTTAAGGCACACAAAACTTGAATTGATTTCTTATCTTTTTCGAAAAAAAAAAATTGATTCAAGTACCTCCTTAATAACCGATCAAGCCGAATCGGTAGCTAGCTATTCAATGGTTCATTAATCCATTCAAGCGAATGGCCCTAATTTTAAAAATACTTTGTGTCAATATTGATATCATAATCATTATACGACATACATATAAAAAAAAATTTCATAGTCTGCACACACAAAAAAAAATTTGTTAAGCTAAGCTACATATTTTGTGAGTGTTTTCGTTTGCCATTCTTTTTTTTTCTGTATGTAATTGCCTTTTTGACAGGGTTCTCCTCCTTTGAAAATGACAATACAATACTCAGCATGTCGTGATATTTTTGACGTTAAGACTTCTATTGGCTTGGTACTTCTAATACGATCAAATCCTGCTGTCAAACGATACGAAACATCTTCATTTCATTTGCCAACAACTTAATAATAATAATCTCCAGTTGATTAAATACAGCAACCCGAATCTGCCTACTCACGATTGGACGGTTCCGGTTATTGAAAAAGAGTCGGTGGGTCGTTATCGGTCGGCTCTTGTCATCTTGAATAAGGAGTCATTAGAACCCCTGGCGGCACGCGGGGGTGTTATTCAGTATGGCTTTGATAGCCTAGTGCTGAAAATATACAAAAAAGATGAGGACGCTGCAAAGCTTCCAAAGCAAGCGGCTGAATCCGAAGCCAAGGAGTCCACTGCGAGCGTCGAATCTTCCATCATGGAGACAGACGCGGCAAGTTGCTCTGATTCTTTGGAACAGCTGTCTTGCTCGAAACTGGTCGAAAAGACTACAATAATAGTGTCTGATCAAGACGCAACTGACAACAAATCGTCCGATAAGGATGACAACAACAAAGGTGGAGTCTTAGACTCCGACGATGAAATGCTTGGGGTTCTCCTTTCTGAGGATGAGTTGCTAGACTCCGCCTCAGATATGGAGGACCTTAATGCTACAGTGTTGGAGATTAAGCTGGATGATTGTAGCAATGCTGCAAATACTCCAGATTAATCTCCAACACTCGATCAAAGCCTCAGCCGGACTCCTTCTCCAACTAAGCAAGTCTGGCGAGGATATAGTCCTGATCCAGGAACCATGGATTAATAAATCCGTGGTAAAAGGACTCAGGACGAAAGATTATTCTCTGCTGTATGTGACGGACAAAGGTGAACCAAGATCCTGCATACTGGCAAAGAAAACACTTAACGTATTTTTACTACCTAATTACAGCAATTGCGACACCACAACAGTAAAACTGCAGACCAACAGTGGGACTTACTGGCTCACGTCCGCTTATCTAGGCCATGACCAACCGGGGCCGCTACCAGGAGAGATGCTCGAGCGCGTAATAAAAAGCGCAACAAAGCTCAAAGCGGACCTTATAATAGGAAGTGACGTCAACGCACATCACGTAGTATGGGGGAGTACGGACGTAAATGAAAGGGGTGAGTCTCTTTTTAATTTTATACTAAGTACTAACCTTCTTATCTGCAATATTGGTAACGAACCAACCTTTGTCACAAAAAACAGACAAGAGGTTTTAGATGTTACCTTTGTATCTCAATCAATCTATAACAAGATTAAAAATTGGGCTGTATCTAAGGATCACTCCTTCTCTGATCATAGATACATCCAATTTAGTCTAACAGATGACACACCAAAACCCATAGGCTTCCGTAATTATAGGAAAACTGATTGGGTAAAATTCAGGGAAATCTTCAAACATTGTTACAACTACAATGACAATAGCTTCCCTTCAAACCCCAAGGATCTTGACAGCAAAGTCGACGATCTAACTAGTGCTCTTAACCATGCCTTGTGTAACTCCTGTCCTCTTACCATAGTAAGAGGGAAGAAGAAACCACACTGGTGGACCAAGGAGCTAGAACCGCTCAAGAAAAGTTGTGCGAAGCTTTTCAATCGAGCCAAATCTTCCAGAAATCCCATAGACTGGGATCTCTATAAGGAATCCCTTAGGATTTACAAAAAGAGGTTAAGAATAAGCAAAAGATCCTCTTGGAGAGAATTCTGCAATAAAATTGAAGACTCCTCAGAGGCATCTAGACTTAGGAAAATCCTATCAACGAGTCCAAACATGCCAAGTTCTATAAAAGATGAAAACGGCAACTGGACCAACTCATATGAAGAAACATTAAACCTGCTACTGGATACTCATTTCCCTGGTAGCTCGTTGACAATAACAGACGAGGAGCACTTGCCCCGACTCGCAAACCAATCAGGAAAAGGTCTTATCTCTAGAGATATACTGTTATGGGCAATAAACAGCTTTGACCCTTATAAATCACCGGGGCCTGATGGAATCATTCCTGCGGAGCTGCAACAGGTTTCAGACATCATCATCTATAACTTAGAGATGATCATGAAAGGATGTATCAGCTATGCATATATTCCCAAGGCCTGGAGAGAAGCTAGGGTCGTCTTTATACCTAAAGCCGGCAAAAGCTCCCATGTAAATCCAAAAGATTTAAGACCTATTAGTCTATCATCCTTCCTCCTTAAAACACTGGAAAGAATGATTGACATACACTTAAGACAAGAAATTAAACCTAGTCTGATTTCAACGGCGCAACATGCCTATACAAAAGGTAAATCAGTGGAAACTGCACTCCACTCTCTGGTTTGCACCATTGAAAAATCCCTGCACTACAAAGAATACTCTCTCGTCGCATTCCTAGACATAGAGGGTGCATTTAATAATGTTAAAAATTCAGCAATCACTAATGCTCTTGATGGGCTGCTCATAGAGGAACACATCAAAAACATGATAACAACAATGCTCAGCAGCAGAATCATTAGTTCCGAAATGGGGAACTACAAAACAAGCAGAATGGCCAATAGAGGAACCCCGCAGGGAGGAGTTTTATCTCCCCTACTGTGGAACCTGGTCGTCAACAAATTGTTAATCGACCTAGAGGACGAAGGTTTCAAAACAATAGCCTATGCCGATGATGTAGCAATTGCCGTTTCAGGCAAGCACCCACAAACCCTAGCTGAGCTGCTACAAACAGCACTTAACAAGCTTAACAATTGGGCTGCAGAGTGTGGTCTGAACATCAATCCACACAAAACGGAATTAGTTCTCTTTACGAGGAAATACAAAATTCCGGACTTCAGACCCCCAACTATTAAAGGGGTAACTCTCACACTGTCAAATCAGGCTAAATATCTAGGTCTCATTTTTGACAAAAAACTGACCTGGAAAACCAATATTGAGGAAAGAGTAAATAAAGCCAACGTTGCACTCTTCTCCTGTAAAAAAGCCATTGGCGGGAAATGGGGTTTCTCCCCCCAAATCACCCATTGGCTGTTTACATCGGTAATTAGACCGATACTCACATACGGGGTGATAGTCTGGTGGACAGCACTAGACAAGATGATCAACTACAACAAGCTGGCCAAAGTTCAAAGAACGGCTAGTCTGTGTATTAGTGGTGCACTGAGGACAACTCCATCGGACGCCCTCAATGTACTACTAGATCTCACACCCCTAGATATCTTCAGCAAACAAGTCGCAGCTAGCTCAGCTACTCGACTCAGAGCTACATCACAGTGGACCAATAATCAAATCGGCCACACTACCATTCTAGATAACTTTAGATTCTTACCGAATCGATGCGACTACACCACCCCCAAGTTGGTGTTTGACAATAATTTCCAAGTAACCATACCTTCAAGAGAAGCTTGGGAAAATGGCGCTCTTTTGGAAAATGAAGCAATACACTTCTACACCGATGGTTCAAAAACCAGCGAAGGTGTGGGAAGTGGAATCTACTCAGAAAAACTGAATCTCAGTCTTTTCTTCCGCCTACCCGATCATTGTAGTGTGTTCCAAGCGGAAATTCTGGCGATTAAGGAGGTGCTGTCTTGGCTCAAAGAAAACGTCATATCCTCCACGGATATTCGGATCTTCTCAGACAGCCAAGCTGCCCTTAAATCTCTTGCCTCTGTCTCTACAAAATCCATCACGGTCCAAAATTGTCAGATGTCTCTGAGGGAGATGTCAAATCAGTTTAACATTCACCTTTCATGGGTGCCAGGGCACAGGGACATACCAGGCAACTGTATGGCAGACGAACTAGCCAAAAAGGGCACGACCACTTCCCCACGCTCAGAATGGAACAACATAGGTGTACCTATCGCTACATGTAAACTCCTACTTAGACAAGACGCTTCAAGGATAACAAACACTAGATGGACTGAGAGTAACAACTGCCTTGCAACCAAAAAAGTTTGGCCGTGTGTTGACTCAAAACGCTCGAAGAGTTTGTTGGCCCTGAACCGTCTGTATCTAGGTTCTACCATAGGTGTTCTTACGGGACACTGTCTAATAGGGAGACACGCCAAAAGACTTGGTGTGTTTTCCAATGATTTCTGCAGAAGCTGCATGGACGAGGAGGAAGAAGAAACCGTTCAACACCTTCTTTGCTCATGCCCTGCACTACTTCATAGGAGGAAAACTCATCTCGGTGAATTCTTCTTCGATGATACTAGCGACCTAGCTTACATAGACCCTAAAAGTCTTTCAAAATACATTAAAAGTTCCACGTGGTTCGACTAGCAGGTGAATAACCGGCTAGTCCCGTAATGGAAGATTAATAAGTGATCAACTCGTTAATCTTACATCGGGTTTCTGAGATCAGTAGGTGATTAACTTGCTGATCTCTGTGGTATCACAATGGGCCCTTGCGGCCTAAGTGTGTTAGGCAATGTACTCATTGACTGACAGCCACTTCCACCTAACCTAACCTAATAATAATAATAATAATTATTTTATTGAACGTTATATATATACAATTGATACTTATACTAGATAATTTTAGAATTTAAAAAATGATAATGTAAGAATGTTGGCACATAGGGGGCCTAACCAAATACTTTGCCTAGAATTGAAATAATAACTTAATATTATATAGCTGAAAAGAAAAAAAAATCTTAATTATAAGTCGGTTGACTTGGGTGGTCTCGGGATGTTCCGTCCCGGTTGTCGCTGGCATCCCTCTGCATGGGGGGCCAACAACTTACTCTCATACTCTTTGTACATTGTTTAACATTGTGAACGCAATTGGGACACTAAAGATGGCGATCACATATGTGTAAAGTCCTCAATTATGGTGGCTCCATTGTCAGCAAAAAAAAGGTTAATGTACTTTGGTGTTCTGTAATTTATCTTCAAGCTGGTAGCCAAGGACTGTAATACAGAGCAAATGGACTCAAGCTGCTTCCTTGATGGTGTCCTCAATCGCGTACACATAGGCTTCCGGAACTCCTTCCTTGTTCGTGCTCTAAGGGCCTTCGTTTGCCGATCGAATGATTGTTCGAAGTCAACCAGCAAAACATGCAAATCTAATCTAAGGAACCACGATGTTTATTCATTAGAGAGCGACCAAGCTGCATTTGCAGGCAGACTAATTATACTCCGCACTTCCGCAGTCAGCAGCCCTATACCCGCTTTTTTCTTCAAACTGTGGGACATGAGCTTTATCAAACAGTGATTATAACTATTTTGTGTGTCTTCCTCCTCTTTGTAGCAATCTAGGCCTTATGGTGTCTCGTCTCACCCAGCCTCACTAACTTTTTCGAGTGTTAGGTCGAGTACTTCCGTAAAGATAGGTTCAACTTCTTGAAATTACTCTCAAGAAAACTTTTCGCGCACAAGGCCATAACAATATATACATAGGAAAATTTTGTTGTTAACGAAAAGAATCTGTTCTTCAGTATCGTCAGTGAACTTCGGCGAAAGAATCTCCTAAGTATTTTTCTGCTTCTTTGAGTGGCTATTTTGTAAATTATTGCTCCGTTATTTAAGTTGTTTTGTCGTATTTCTTGAATAGCTTGATTTATATCAGTAACAAGGACAGGCATTTCTTCCAGCTTTCGGTACATGCAGTCCGGTCATCTGTGCTCGCCAGTTGTGTTAGCCCTGTCATGCACACTTGTAATAAAATTTAAAGGTCTTCCGACCTAGTCTAGACTTGCCTCGATATTAATTTCCGAGATATGATCATTCCTTTGGTAGCAACTCACGGCAAGTGGGGAGGTGCTGCGGCGATATTTTAAGCAGCCGCTGCTCATCAGTAAACGCAAGCATCTACATCTACTTTGAAATGCGGTCTAATAAAAAATTATTTATGTTCTGCGTCAAAAAGCTCCTAAGGTTCATTTTATTGGGTTGGCACTCGGGTCGGATTTCGGAAGGTAGGAATGCCGATCGGTACATCGATATTGCCGATCGTAATGCGCCATTTGGTGATGGTCGGCACAGGGTGGATGCACATTATGTACACTTAAATTTTTTTGTGGGGTTGATTCAGCGTCATTTAGGAAACCATGTTTTTCAAAGTGGTGGGCCAAGAAGAAAGCCAGACCACAACACTCCTGGTACAAATAAATGCAACGACTTCTGGGCATCACTGGCCTCAGAAACGGAGGAGGCCAGGAGCGACCCACTAACTGATACCAAGAACGAAATTGACGTCGTATGCTTTGACAAAAATGTCTCCTCCGATTGGCCTAGACCATGCTATCTTTTAATTGAGGTTAATAAAACAAAACAATCGCCTTAGACAATTTACGATTATGGGTTTGATCGAGCGAGCAACTGATATCCACTAAAATATTTGTTTTATTTCGTTTGCAAATGAAACATTGTAAACAGATTGTGTGCGTGTGAGATTAAAGTAAACAAATTTATTAAACACTTATTATTTATTGAATGAAACACTTCCTGCCGATGTAGTTAACTGATACTCACATCGATTAAAATTGTTTTTGTTATCAATATCTTTCGAAATTTTCAGGTTATTTGTTTATTATAGAAACCCTTCTAAAATACAAGTTTGTTTTGATTGCTCTGGTGTACGAATGAGGGAAAAGGTGGGTTTGAAAGAGATTTTTATCTGATTTGCTTGCGATAAGAAGCACTCTGAAGCACTCCACTTTTAAAATAAGAGTTTTGCTTTATGGGTACATAAAGCAAAATCTTAATGTCTGAAAAAGAATGGATTAGATAAGCATAGGAAGTCTTGTCGAGAGAAATATATTTTTGAAAAGTACAATACAAAAAGTAATTATAAATAACGGTTACATTTGAAACTTTCTGTAATGTCTTTTTTCTAACGAAAACAACTTTTGACAAGGAATTTTCAATCCTTACTAATATTAGAAATACGATACTCTACTCTGTCCATTGGTGTGTGATTGAGTTTCACGCCTTCATCGGTGTTATACACTACATTGCCGTAGAACCTGATCTAGAACAATTGAAATTTATCTTTTACAATAAGTATAAGCGCTTGTATCAGTGGGCTTTCGGTTCTTATATCAAAAAAAGTGTATATATATACTGCTCGCAAAAATTAAAGGACATTAAGAAAACTCCAAATTTTAGGGTGATGATTTCAAAAATTATTTCAACTTTAGTATGTTAAATCGTCTCTCAGTAACATAGAGCATATTTTATCCCCATATTCCCACAACAACGAAAAAACGAGAACGGGAACCTTTAAACTACAGACCCCACCAACCAACGCAACGCCGGGCAGTTTAGCTAGTATATGTATATGTATACAAAAGTGGATGTATGTTTTTCTGTTTGTTTGTTTGGCCGGTATATACTCCTGAACGGCCCAACGTATTTTTATGAATTTTTTAGGGTAAATATAAATTTGTCCTGGGATGGTTCCTGACAAAGTTTGATCCCCATTTTCCCACGAGGAAGGGATTGGGAACGGAAATTTAGAAACTACTGGAAAGATTTCTAAAGTTTTTTCAACGTTTGGATGCTAAATTATTATCCTTCAGTAATTAAGACTTTATTTCATCCTAATATTCCCTCGGGAAGAGAAAGAGGAACTAGAAGGGGAACCTTAAAACTAATTGACCGATATCAAAAATTCTTTCAGCCTTAGGATGTTACATTATCCTTCAGAATTAAATACTATATTTAATATCCCATATTCCTTCAGGAACGGAAAAACGAGAACGGGAACTTTAAAACTCGAGCACAGCGAGTGGCTCAGGTAGTAATCTGTAATAAAAAAAAAGATTTATATGTACTCCGTTCAATTTGACAGGGAAGATAGGATATTTGGCTTTCACTTTAACTTTTATGGATTCCAATAAGCTAGCTCCATTTTAAAGCTCTCATATGCTTGCCGCTCTGAGCTTTATCAATTGGCCCAGTTCTCTCTCAAACATCGGCTGGGTTGACAACTTTTCGTTCTGTTACAGAAAATAATAATAATTATACTCGTAGTTTTCTTAACAGCTTCCGTGTCATTTTTTACAAGATCTTTGGTTGGTTGCATCAACGATTACCTGCTTCTTCTCTGCATTGATGTGTTTGGAATAACTCGAAGGCGTTTCAAAAGTAAATTAAATTTGATTCTTTATATCACTGTATGACTTAACTTTAACAAACTAAAAAACTTTTTAAAAAGTCTCTAGTTGTTGTTTTTTCGATTTAAAATCACTGTTTCATAAATATTAAGTGTCTCTTGTAGTAACTAATTGGTTCAAAGACAAAGTTGACCATTGGCCTGTATGGGCGCTGAGAATAGGATCCTATGTAAGTATCCTAAATGTAAACGTTTGTTTCAATGCACTTCAGTAATCCATTTAGTTTTTATTTTATGTATGCTTAGTAAATTGTAAACTATCGAATAAGTATGATATTTTTTGGTAAATGGAAAATGGAGCAGTAGCTCAATCTTTTGCTGACTTCTGTTGGTGTATTGCAGAAGCATAGTCCTTAAAAGTGAGAACTGTTGGTTAGCATAAGTTCTAAGGCTTATATTTGGTACTTTGGTACTTCGGAGGGTACTTTGGGTACTTCGGAGGCGAAGATGAAGAAATTCTCAAATTTTTTATTTGGTTTGTGGTGATCTCGCGTCTGTTTTTTTTTTTTTTTTTTTTGTAAACAAAAAGCTTTATTTTTTGACAATTCATGTGGCTTTCAAGCATACCTGAGTCCACCCGAGCAAAGTTTAACGATTAGACCCAATAACTACTCATAAAATTAGATTTTTTTTTATGTACGACAGAATTTTTAAATTGTCGATGTAAAAGAGATCCATACTTTTTAAAAAAGGCTAGAGATGCAAGCATGCCTCCTCTCCTGTTCCGCGAATCCTCAAGACCACCTCTAAAATACCGCAAAGTCTACACACTACTCTTTTTAAAATACTATCCGAAAGGGGGGCGCGACAAAATATCTGTTTGCATATCTCTTAAGAGGATAAAAAGCGACAATTAACTGCGTACTTAGTTTTTGATTTGGAATTGATTTGAACCTGAAGTATTGAACTTTGGTGTTTTTTGTTGCTTGAAACTCATTCATAAGGGGGGCACTTGAAAAGAGGGGTCGCGACAAAATATCTTTTTGGATATCTTGTGAACGACAAATTTACGACAATTAGTGGCGTATTCAGTTTTTAATTTCGAGTTGATTTGACCATTTTAGGGGGGTGGTAGTGCTAACTTGACGCGTCACTACACACTATTTTTTTTTTAAAAAATGAAGAGCTAAAATTTTTTTATTTTCACGGCTAGTCTACGACAAATTTACGACAGTTAATTGCATACTTAGTTTTTTGTTTAAGATCGATTTGACGGATTTGGGGGGGTGGTAGTGTTAACTTGGGTGTCAAGTTAGCACTATACACGGTTTTTTTAAAAAACGAAGAGCGACAAATTTTTTGTTTTCACGACAAATTTACGACCGTTAATCCAATTAACAAACTATGAAAATTTTGAAGTGGTAGTGCTAAGTTGACGGACATGATGACTAACTAAATCATGGTTTAAAAAATTCGCTGATCTACTGTGTAAGTGTTGACACAGTTCAACAATCATCTCTGCTCGCCAAAGGGATAACTAAAGGGATACTAATCGCTATGTACAAATTGAAGAAAATTCCTACAGTGAAACAACTCCAAATGAAAATCAAATGCAACTTGTCTGGCGAGTGAGACTAATCGAACCTCGACAAAGCTAGACTTTTAGGGGGCTTATACGGACCAACATGCTCGACAACATGGCTCGACGGAAAAAATAACGCCAATACAGCATTTGCGTCTACACAACTTACGATGTGGTCTAACATCATTTTGGTTTTGTTTCGCGAGTTTAACGGACGCACAGTGGAAAAACAAAAGTTTAGCGGCATTAATAATAAAAGAAATATTTGCATAGTCTTATGCTGCTTAAACTAACATTTGAAAAAAATCTTTCGAAAACTCATTATTTGCAATTGTTGCCATTGTCTGCTAACGTTGTTGTTTCGCCGAGAAAATTTACCGAATGAAAAAAAAAATCCCTTTTTTTGTCGAGTATCTGTTTACACAAGTTGGTTGGTTGGAAGAGCCAATCAATTTGTTTTTTTTAGTTTTACTTTCGAAATTCAAAAATGAATAGCAAATCAACAGCATAAATTACAGAAATGATGTTTCCTCTAAAGAAAATTCTAGGCTAATGATGAATTCGGACCCATAACATGAGAAAGTTGAGCGTGAATCAGTCAGTGCCATAAAAAATACATAAAACTACTCTATACTGAATTTTCTCCAAATTTCTTGTAGTAATCTTTCCGGCTATTGATTGATTTTCTATTATTTAATTCGTTTCACAAAGATTTTGATCTACATTTTCAATTCATTGAAAACCGTTTGCCAAATGTAAATGTTCGTATTTGTTTTGCGGGTGACAGTTATTGGAATGAATGAAATAGTTGTTTGATCAGTACCCCCTCATATTTTTATACAAGACCGTCGGCAGTACTTATCTATAGTATCAATCAGATCCAACTGTTTGACTTGCATTGTTGCCACCCTCTCCAAAGGGATGATAAAGTAATATTTTCAGGAAATGAGGTCAGTTAGCTTACACGACATACCTATAACATGTTAGTAAACCATAGAACAACAAGTAAGAATTAATAAGAAGCTAATGCACATTTTTCTCGAATTTATTTTGCAGTAAACGTATGAGTAATTTCTTTGAACTATGTAAAATGTAAATCGTCACTCCGGTAGTTTATTGAAAGCTCAAAAAACAATAATCAAAAAGTTCAAAAAACGGAGGCAGTTAAAAGTTTTTCGGATAAGCGGCGGATAGACCGGCAAAAGGAGGCATCTGAAAACAAATTTAAATGACCACCTCTGTTTAAAAAAAATCATAAAAAGAGTTGGTAAACAACTAATTCATTATCCACTTCCTAACACCCTTGTGCAGATCATTTTTTTCGGTAAAAAAATAAAAATAGACTAGCTTAACTTTCAGTCACGTCTAAAAATAAAGTTTTCTTTTTTGTTTTTAAATTGTTTTCGTGAGAATTTCAATCGACTGTTTGTATCAAAGTACTTTTTTCAAAACACAAACTTATCATATTTTATCTGCTACTGACCTTGGTAACAAAGTTTGTAAATTATCCAAAAAAGTGTAATCTCCATGGGTTGTATAAGTTATACTGGAACCACAGCCCAGTTCACCATGATCTGCCCGAATGTAATTCTTTAAAATCCAGAATATTCCATTTTGGATTTTCTCTAACTCAAATGGCTTGTCAATACAACCAACAACTGATTTAAGATCCACTAATTCACTTGAAACCGTCCTTTTTATTTCACTCGTAGGACTCATACGGAAAGTGGAAAGCTCGAAAAGCATAAACAAAACAATCACTAATAAAACACCTTTAAATGGCTTACTCGCTCGTGCCATTTCTGATATACCTGGAACTGTTTGCGGTTCTGAGAGATTATTGCAAATGATTAAGAATACTCACTAGGCGAAGCAGAAAAGACTTTTAGATTAAATGATTGCGTTACGACCGGCTGCGGCTCATACATGTTTGGTGTGTGCATGCAATAAAGATTGCAACTGGTAGTTAAGGTTCAAAGAATTGATAAGAATATCGTTTTCACAAGTTCATTATTGGGCGATTGATTTCAAAATATGTATACCTATAGGCTGTCATAATTCATCGAGTTAAAATCTATGGTTTGATTTTAGCCCAGTTGGATGGTACTCTTTTTCTACGGTGTATGATTAGGATGGGTTAAAAGCTAAAGACCTGCCAAATAATAATATGTTTTCCAAAAAAAATGGCAAAGCTGTTGTTAAATTAATTAAGACGATAACTTTAAGTGGCATGTCTTTAAAGAAAACTTGTAAAACTTAATTCAGTGAATTTGAAAATTCATTTAGAAAGAGGTTGTGATATTTAAGTGCATATTTTCAGAATTTGTAAAAGTTTGAGTAGTAACAAGTTTTGAGTGGTATAAGACATTACGATGTGTCTGGACAGATGTCTGTTGTTGCTTTGCTTACGTGTTAAGCATAAGCATAAGCATAAGCTGTCTGTAGGTATCCGAGAATTTTCGCTAAACCTTTCTATCTAAGTCCTAAGCGGATACAAAATGTGCTTCTGTTTCTTTTAATGTTGGTTTTTTACTCTTTTATTTTTGTAGATATAAGAATCATTTGAGTTCCAAGGAAAATAGAAAAAATTTATTTACAATGGTTCAACGACGACGTAATGAATGTTTTTCTAT
This sequence comes from Melanostoma scalare, assembly GCA_949752695.1. Classification (NCBI taxonomy): domain Eukaryota; kingdom Metazoa; phylum Arthropoda; class Insecta; order Diptera; family Syrphidae; genus Melanostoma; species Melanostoma scalare. The sequence continues at coordinate 55,209,463 of OX456984.1, read as the reverse complement.
TATATATTTCTCAGCTATTGTCCGCATCAGATTGGAAGAATATATCTGAGTCGTTCAAAGAGTTTTCTAAGATACCCTATCCGAAAGACAATTGAACACACGACTCAAAGAAGCTTCTTTTTATAGCTTTTGAAAATCGGGCTGGCCTTCACAAAGTGAAATACATATATTACGCGATGTAAAAAGTTTTTTCTTCTGAGCGTTTTTTTTTTTTAAATTCTAGCTGAAGCACACAGACCTAAATACTGGTCCATTATATTACAAGATAACAACGATCTTTTGCTATAACTTTCCAGATGTTCTCAGAAAAGTCAAAAGACGCTGCCATGATAATTAGCCAAGGTTACCACAATGTTTGCACCGAATATTTGCTACCTTATACGAGAAAATGCGGAACAGTCACTGGGAAAGTGGTCCGCTATGTGATCTTCTTCTCTACATTCGTATCTCTCTGGAATGTTCTTCCATTATGGACTGTGTTAGCATATTTGTGTGCTATATCAAGGTTCGAATCCCAGAATATATTCAATTGTTTTAACTAACGCTGTGAAATGATATGAAGTCGGAAAGCTTCAATCGCAAGAGATAGCCAGAATGCCTTTTCCAATCAAGTGTCTCTCCAACAGTCTTTGAATTCTATGCCGCCAGCATTAAGCATTAAAGACCAGTATTGCCAAAAAGCCATCAGAACCGCAGCCTCTGTAAACAAAGTAACAGACACGTAGTCGCTACTGAGGATCTGCAAGAACTACTTCTGCAGACTACTTCATGGAAATAAAGACACAAATTCTGTCAGGCAGGAAGCTCAATTCAACTTGAACGACCATCAAGAACGCTGTTCTCCCGACGTAGATAATCTTGGGATAGCTTAATTTAAGCAAATGAAGCTGGAGACGACTTCGACTTTTTCAAAGCAGTTACAGATCAGTCAGGAGGCAGCATGCACCATCACCTGATCTGCACGACATGCCCGGAAGAAAGCATGGAATCTCAGTATCGTATGTGCAATTCTTAAGGGGAAACACCGCTGTGAATTTTAAAAAAAATCGATTTTTCTTTTTTAGGCTTAAAATATAATTTGAACCTTTTACAATTACAATTTACAATATTTTTTTTAAGAAGCGTTTCCCCAAGCCCTTCGTTCATGTCTATAATGCATGTACCTCTGAGGAAATATAAAAAGTGTTTTAACTGTTAAAATGTTTACTAATTTTTCCATTTGCTAGATAAAAAAAAACACGTGGATTATCTCAACTATAAAACTCATCTATAATGAATTTCAAAACTTTAAATTCGTTTTTATCGAAACACGATTTTTCAAAACGGCACGCAGCATAACTGGAACAATTTTCGTTCTTTTCATTCGAATTTGTTGCAATATCTGGAAAATAAGATTTTCAAAAGAAATACGTAGGGGATTTTTGATAAGTCGACTTAATCATTATTTATTATCAACTGATTATCTTTTTTTTTTTGTTGAAAATTTAACAATTTAATTCAAATAGTCGCCAATCACAGAAAAATCAATATTTTTAAAATCCCTTATGTATTTCCATAACTATAAGCTAAGCATGTACAATTAGTGTTTATTTTTTTGTTTTTTAAATCCAAATTTGCGGCCGTGCCGGAAATTCTACGTTCCTCGCGAAAATGGCTTTGGTGCCGTCATTAAAAAAATTTTTTTTTTATAATAATTTTCTATTTTGCTACTTAAATATACACTAGATAACTTCTCTTAACATTATGATTTTACTATCTTTTTTCCACAAAAAAAAAAAATACAGAAAAACATGCTGTTTTAGGCTGTTACAGTGGTGTTAACCCATAAAGACAATCTGTTAAGTCTTTATTAATGCGGTTTTAGACCAAAAAAGTCCAATATCAACCAAATTTTCACATTAGTCTTCCGAGTTTGAGGCTTTATTAGCTGAAGTACCTCAAGGATCAATATTGAGACCGTTACTATTCTGTTTATTTATTAATGACCTACCTAGTGTATGTTCTAATACAACTTTCCATCTGTGTGCTGTGCTGACGATGCCCAAGTCTACCTGTCATGCCCAATTGGGTTGTTGACGATCTTATTGCCAGATCGAATGAGGACTGTTAACTATATGTGAGGGCGAATATATACAGGCCTTAGAAAGCTTTGGTTTTATTCTAGTTGCACACCAGAAGACATTGAATTGAGGCTTGTCAAAACATTATTTGTTCCTATTCTTGATTTTTCTTTTAAAGTATACTGCAAACTTGACTCTCACTCTGAACACAAATTGCTTGTCTCATTTCAACGACGCTATTCGATACGTTTTTGGACTGCGTCGATTTGAAAACGTATCTCACTATTATAAAATCGTTTTTGGATGTAGCTTTGAACAATTCCTTAAAATAAGATGTTGCCAATTCATGCACAAACTTATTAACGATAAATCTCCTACATACCTAGGTTAGGTTAGGTTAAAAATGGCTGTCAGGAGAACAACTGACACACTTAGACCAATATTAGGTATCATTGTGATACCATAAAAATTATACGAGGGAGTGCCTCACTTAGCAAAACCATTTGGAGCTTTTAATAAAGCGAAGGAGATGCAGGGGATCTGTGTTCGCCAGACGCTTGGATCATCAAGAAAATATTTTCCTAGATGCCGTTTTCTTTTAAAGGAGAGTGCAGGACATGAGCAGAGGAGGTGTGGGATTGTCTCCTCTCCTCCTCATCTAAGCAACTTTCGCCGAGTCTTATGACGTGTCTTCCTATCAGACAATATCCGGTGATGACATTGATTCCGTAATCGTAAGCTAAAGTGCAATCTGGTTATTGATAACAAATGTCTAGTGCGTTTTGGATCTAGTCTTGGCCATATCTGTTTTGTTGCCACACACGTGGTGATAATATTGTTCCACCTATAATTTGTTCTATCTTTCTATCCATTGCCTCTTGCTTTAGCATAAGTTTAAATGTGCCCCGGCAGCCAAATAAGGTGAATATTGAACTGTTCAGTCGGAATGAGAGACTTACGTTAAGTCGGTTTGAGTACACCCCGCAGCCTACCCCTTCTTCGGTTTTTGAACCATCTGTACAGAAATGAATTGAATCATCTCTCAAAAATTCTTAGTCTTCGCAGGTCGTTCTCGGTGGGATTGAGACTTGGAACTTACTATCAAAAACCAATTGGGGGATGGTGTAGTCAGCGTGGCCGTTGTTGTTAACAGTCCATTGGGAGATAGCTCTCATACAAATGGCTGTACTGGCGGCCATTTGTTTGTTGAAGATATCTAGTGGTGTGTGGTTCAGGAGTATATTTAGGGCAGCTGAAGGTGTTGATCTCAGTGCTCCTCTTATACAGAAACAGGCTGTTCGTTGGACCTTCCTTAGATTATCGCAGTAGGACCTTTTATCAAGAGCGGTCCACCATACCACTACTCCGTATTCGAGTATTAGTCTGATGGCCGCGGTGGTTACCATTGGGTGATTTGGGGGGGAGAAACCCCATTTATTACCAAAGGCTTTTTTACAGGAAAATAATTTCCTGATTCTTTCCTGTATATTGGCTTTCCAGTTTAGCTTTTGTCTAGGATTATACCTAGATATTTGGCTTCGTTTGAAAGTTCAAGTGGGATTCCATTAATTGATGGAGTTGTTAGTTGAGGAATTTTGTATTTCCTGGTGAAGAGAACGAGTTCAGTTTTCTGAACGTTGACCCCTAGATCACATTTTCCCGCCCATTTTACTATTTTATTTAGAGTGGTTGGCATCAAATCCGTAAAGACGTAAGCATGTTTACCAGATACCGCAATGGAGAAGTCATCTGCTTATGCAATCACTTTGAATCCCTCAGCTTCTAAGTCAACTAGAAGTTCATTGACGACTAGAAGAGGGGATAGGACTCCTCCTTGTGGTGTTCCTCTACTGACAGATCTCTTACAATACTCTAATTAACCCAGTTTTCTAGAACCTAAAATCTGTTGATGTCTTCATTTAATTATCTGAACTCATCACGCCTCTTCTTCGTCCACACCACCAGACTTTGGAATTCTCTTCCCATTCAGACTATAGGCAAATAATAATTGATACCAACAAATTCAAGATATCAGCACAGCATTGTTTGTAAATCTACACCTCTACTCCAGTATGTTATGCATATACAATATTCACTTTTTTTCTCTATATATTCATAGCTTCCTAATTTCTTTACTTTTCTCTAGTTACTTTCTCATTTTACTACATTTTCTGTGCCTCTAATGTTTTTATTTCTTTTTCCTTACTACATTTCTGTTGTATCTTTTTGGTTTATACAACTTTTGTTTTAATTTTTTATTTTTGTTTGTTTTAATTTTTTATCTACCAAACATTTATGGACTATAAAAAACAATGTCTTATTATACTTACCTTCTAAAGTAATAATGAATTGAAATCTAAATGAAATGAACTGAAATGAATTAGATGTATAGTTCTGATTTCCCTGTGAAACTCGTACGAATATGCATTTAGGGTGGTCGTGGTGCAGTGGTAGAGTGTTCATTAGGCCAAACGCGTGAGTTCGAATCCCGCTCTGGGCATCTACTTTTCTTTCAGCCTCCCAGTTTCATCTGGACGCCGCCGCCGCCCTTGAAGTTATATGTGAAATTACTAACTACTTCCAAATAACTACCATCTACTGCACCACAAAAAAAGGGAAGGCTGCTACCCTGGTATTACAATTGACTGGAAATTAGGTCTGAGTGCTCCAGATTAGCATAAGCCTCCTCTTTTTTTTATTAAAAAAAAAAAATGCAGGTTGATAATTTTAATTTGTTATATTCTATTGACAAAACTGCAAGGATTATACTTCGCCTTAGCAGAAAAGACTACAAAAAAATGTTCGCTGTTGCCAAGTAATTAAAATTGCTAATCTTACGCGACATACCCTCTGAGAATCCTATAGACTTAGAGAGAATTATATATATATGTAGTAGCGGAGCACGCTCTTTGACACTGTTTTAATAACCCTTTTAGACGATCATTCCAGTTTTCATTTCAGTTGAGCCTTCAGTTAAGTTTTCAGTTAAACTGATGTCTAAGTGGTAAGTGCTTATAATGGTAACTGAACTGAAAACTGACTGTCTAAAAGGGCCTTTACATTGTCTTCGAATCAGTTTACGGCATTCGGCGACGACATGGGAAAGCAGTGAGAGCTATTGACTAAGGCTGTTTATCAAGAAAAGCTGTTTCTGACCTTTTTATGGAGATGTGGAAAGCTGTAACAAAAGAAGGTTCCAACCAGATAGTAAAATTTATCTCCATTTATTTCTCAACGCTGGTTTGAGTATTTTTAATAATATTAAGATTTAAAAGATTATTTGTTTGCCGCCTAACGAAGGGAACATTCACAATACAAATAACATGTGGTTTTTTAATTGGTCTTTAGATAAATAAAATGTAAATTTTCATGGTCTTTAGAAGTAAACAAATTGCATCTAAGTAATTTTTCTGTCTGATCGTCAAATAGAAAATAGTGCAGTAGCAAACAAAATATTCTCTGCTGCGAAAAACTGTTTTATTTTAATTTGCGAAAGTATTGAAGCCTGCAGGTTTTTAGTAGACACTTTTAAACATCTAATGCATAGTTCCTCTCGTGACTAATTAAAGTGAGCCCTGGCCCAAAAAAAATTTACTATGAAATGTAAGTGCTGCTTGTTATCAGTTGAGGCGGCAAAGAGGAATATTCGGAAGAAGACCTCAACGTTGATGATTCTACTATTATTTATTTAGTTTCAAGTTTGCTGCAAAATTGTTATTAGGAATTTCGTTTTTGCGATTATAATTGCGTTGAAGTGATTTGCATTTTGAAGTATTCACTTGCAATACAATTAGGCAAGTTTTTGCAATCGTGCAGAAAAAATTTTAAGATAACAATTAAACATGGCATTACGATGATACAGAATACGAAAAAAATGGGTCCTGTAATTCTGTCTGTATATGGACCTAGAGCCTAAACCACTAAACCGATTGTCTCCAAAATTTGCAGTAAGCGTCTGTAGGGCACTCTACGGAGGAGTTTTTGGAATTAAGTCTCTAGGTCTTTAAATAAGGGTACCTGTCTATGTCTATTATGTTAATACTAACTTTTTTCGAAAATGACTCTAACGATCTTGATTAAATTTAATATGATAAATTCCTTTTTTGTCTGTCTGTTTTATGATGTAAAAACATTGGAAAAGTCTAAAATAGTAGAAAGTAAAAATACGGCCGACTTCCTCCATAATGGCTTGCAAGGTTTCGACAAAACTGCATATTTTGTAGTTCCAGGATTGTTTATGAAAGATTGTGTATCAAATTAGTACAAATTTTAATGTTTGAAAATTTTAATAACTTCTTAAATAAACTTTTGTTATTTTTCAATATTTTGGTAGAATACTAAAACTTGCATTCTTGATTTTTATAATACGTGTTTTTAAAAAATAAAAAACTGGATATTAAAAAAACTGATCTAACCATTTTGATTGAATTTTCAGCTTTTATATGTACAGGGTTTTCCAATAAGAGTTACATATATAATTTCTTTTCAAAAAAAAAACACACACTTGTTGTTAAGGAAATTCAAATATTTTTTATTTAATGTGCAGTTAAATCATAAGAATTAAGTTTTAAATTAAACGTCTTTCAAATGGCCACCACGACTTCTTCTGCAGCAACAAATTCGATGAACCTAATTTTCGAGCACTTTTTCCACTTATTCAAGTCAAGTATATCATGAATGTCACGTTCAATATTGACTTTTAAAGCATGAACTTTTATTTTATTTTGAATGACCAATGACTTCAAATAATCCAGGAAATAGTCTAATGGTGTTAGACCACAACTTCTCGGAAGTCATTCACTATCACAATTTCTTGAAATAATCGAATCTCTAAACTTTTCTCGCAATAGTTCAATTGTTGCATTTGCTGTATGGCACGGAGCCCCGTCTTGTTGAAACTAAATGTTGTCAAGATCAACTTCTTCCAATTTCGGCCATAAAAATTTGGTTATCATCGATCTATACCGCTCTCCATTGACAGTTATGGTGTTACCAGCTTCATTTTGAAAGAATTACGGGCTGATGAGCCCAAAAACCACACCAAACTGTCAGTTTACGTGAATGTAGTGGTTTTTCATGAATATTTTGTGGATTTTAATCGCACCAGAATCGACAGTTTTGTTTATTTACCGCACCAGTCAAAGTGAGCCTCATCGGAAAAAATGATTTTCTTAAAAGAAATCGTAATCGTTTTCAAGTTGTTCCAAGGTAAAATCAGAAAATTCACGACGTTTACGGTGGTCTAGTGGCTTCAGTTCTTAAGTGAGAACAATTTTAAACGGATGCAAACGCAAATGCTTTCTTAAAATCAGCAAGGTTGTGGCTTGAGGCAGTCTTAATTGTTGAGAACATCTTGGAATTGACGGCAGCAATATTTGCATTACTTCGAGCGGTTCTTTGTCATATTGGCACTTGAACATTGTGTAAAGAAAATGTACGATCAAAATTTTCATCAATTCGACGAATAGTGAGCACACTTGGACGATTATTAAATTTGTAATATTTTATAAAGTCTTTTTTTTTAAATATTGATTCTATCCAATTTTCATAATTAATGTGTAGTTGGCAACCATGTACCTCCAATTATATTTTGAAGAGCAAACAAACACTTAAACCTTAAACACTATCGGAAGATCGTGGGAACTTTTTTTTTCATAAAAAAGAAAAATGAATATAATTTCTCGCTTATTCAGACAATAGTAACGTAATGGGAAACATGAACGGCTAAAATGGGTTGAATTAGTCAATGAGGGCAAAACGAAGTATATGGAACGAAGTATGAGCACATGTTATAATTGTATTTGTATAAAATGCATAAAAAACTATTAAAAGTGCCCGTATTATTGTTTTATTCACACAAACAAAAAAAATTTTTTAAATTTTTTTTTTAATTTTACCCGTTTTGTATTTTTTCAAGTATCACAAAATGTATCGGTTTTTGAGTGCATTTATTCATAAATTTTTGTTTTCATTATTGTTTTGTTCATCTGTACAAAATAAAAAAACTCTATGTTTACCAGGCATTTTCTGCAAAAAAATGACCTCAAAGTCAAAACTTTGTTTCGGGAAGAAAATTTGAACACCACTTAAAATTGAAAATCTGGCAACCCTAAACCTATGGAAGCTCAACTTAGATACAGTCATAAAGGTTGTTATTTGTACAAAAAATTAAGTCTAACATTAGGTCTCTATCATCAGTATTGACAGGATATCGAACTTAACACAGGTCAGGGTACACTAAAGTTAGCCTTTTCTTAAATTTTTAAAAAGTGATGTCAAAGTTGAGAAATGGACTTTGCTGTATAACAATTTTTTTCTTAGAATATGACCAAGAATCACACCCCAAAGGATATAATACACGAAGTACGGAACACAACAGCACAACCGTTTATTGCATCCTTCCGTTGTCGTTGGATGCAGGCAGTATGCTCCCGAACGTCAAAAGTAGCGACATCCACAAATGGAATAAACCATCACAGAGTTTAGTATGCAAATGTTTGAATTGTTATATTTACTAATTTACGTTGTGTCTATGATGCTATATGACCTTTTTTTATTTCGTTTGCTTAGCAAAAAAAAGTACTCATACGCCACAGTGACTAAGGAAGAATTGAATTCGCTAAATGTTTATTTAATTTTAGCACATGAACGATCTGTGTGTTTTGAATTTTAATATAGTAAAGCTTTGTTTAACCAACCTTTCTTCTTTTAATAACAGTCCTTCCAGTTTTGATTATTTGGTGTCTTCTTATAGACATTAGCCTTATAAACCTAAACTTTACCAAAACAGTGGTACGGTATCTTGTTATTTTTACTAAAGAAGAAGACCGTTTTCATTTTATAAAAAATTCTTCCATGCCAGCCTTTTACGAGGCCTTGGCATTATTTTGCTGCCTCATAGCTATCGTACTATCCTTAAAAAACAGTACATTTTAAAAATTTGTAAGGCCCGTTTTTTTTTGCTGTATGGAAAGCTTTGATGGTTGTTATCACTAGTTTGACACTAGAGAATGTAAAAACTGTGTTGATACTTCTGTTCAGTAAGATTTGGCAACTGTTTTATGGTCAACATAATCGGTCTAGTGAGCAAGCGATTTCAATTTATTAATTATTTATCGTTTTCGCTCTAATTTAACACTTCTCGGTTCAAAACCATCAAAGAGACAAAGAAATATGCGTTTACACGCGGGTGGCATCTTCGGTCCATATTTTTTTTCGAAATGAGCCGCTGCCGTTACGGTGAATGGGGAGAGCTGTAGTTACTTTTTGCTTGAAAAAAATAATTAGCTTAACTTAGACGACATTTCGTTCCAACAAGACGGCACGTCGCGTCGCGGCGCAACATCCCATGTAGGAACCCAAAATGCCCAATTACAAAACTATTTTGATGACAAATGTATTTCCAGAAGTGTTTCTGTTTAACTAACCCATGCTTATGTGTAAAACTGTATTTCAATTGGGTTGACATGGTTTTGGGGTTGCCAGATTTTCAATTTCAAATTTTTTTTCGCCAAGCGTAATTTTGACTTTATGGTAGTTTTTTTTTCAAAAATGCTCAACAGTTTTTTTTTCTGATTTTATGATATTTGGAAAGATCTAAAATAGGTAACATTTTAAAAGAAATATCTTTTGCCAGTCTGAATGAAACAATAATATGGGATCCTTTATCGACCGAAACTCTTCTTGTCGTTGCATTACCCCTGTTTGGTCTTGCAGTTAATACTGATCCAGTTTCTAGAAGCCTTCGAAAGGTATTTCCGAAGAGAAGGAAGTCGTCTGTTAAGGTAAAGATGCGGGTATCTTCGTTTTGATTTTCTTGAATTTCCATTGAACAACCCGCAAAAACGATTAAAATGTCTGCGTATTCTTCTTTCGTAAATGAAGAGATTTCAAAAAGCGCTCTTATCAACTGCAATCGTGAATTTATTTTATGATCTGATGAACAAATTTGTTCTGCTATTCATTTATACCAGTTTAATTAATTTAAATTTAAACATTCCCATTCCAAATGTAAATCTCCTTGAAAAGAGGCAGAGTCAGTTAGGATTTTGATAACAAGTCAAATTGGCATAAAAATTACCTTAAAACTCTCAAGTCTTATAAAATTACTCAAATTGTCAGGTGCTGCAATATAATTCGATAAAAACTCATACATAATAAGATTTTTTAAATGTTAGTTTTTTACCTGTTTTAGATTTTTCCAAACATCATAAAATGTATAGGTTTTTGAGTGCGCTTAATCCTGAGTTTATTTCTTAATATTATTTTGTTCATCGGCAAAAAATAAAAAAGCTTTATTTTTATCAAGCATTTTTTGAAAAAATTACATCAAAGTCAAAATTTCGTCGATCAGTACTGATAGACAAATCAAACGTAACATGGGCGAGGGTACACCAAAGTTAGCCTTTCTTAAATTGTCAAAAAGTGATGTCAAAGTTGAAAAGCGGACTTTAACATCTCAAAGTGTGGCACACGACTTACTGGATACCCTTTATAACTCATAGGCTCGGTGTATGTATGCCCAAATAAATGCTATGAAGTTATCTACCAGATAATAAAAATAAACATAAAATAAATAGGGTGACGCAACAGAGCGAGGAGCCCCTGGGCCTAGTGCATTTATCACAACCATGCCTTGTGAGTTGTGAGGGAATGGAGGGGACCCTACAGTTTTCTGCCGGTTCCGAACGGCTAATTGAGAAAGCGCTTTTAATGGCAATGAATTTACTAACGGAGGACTTGCCAATTCCTCGCGAAAGGTGATACCCGTTGTAAAACATTTTTGACTCTGCTGGGATTCGAATCTCGAACCTCTGGGTTAGAAGGTGGACATGCTAACCATCACACGGGTACCACAACCAGATAATAATAATAATAAATTCCTTCCAACAATATTTCTGTCTTATATTATTATGTAAAGTTCTCTAGTTCTTAAAAATACACCTTTTAAACTCACTTTTTTTTTGAAAATTTCATTAGCCAAAAATTATTTTGTTACATTCCCGTGAACAGTATTTAAATAAAAGTAATTTCATATTTGTTGTCTACAAATCGAAACATTTCAAACGACGCGGTGTATGTACCAATCGACTTTGGAGGTTTCGCAGGGTTTTGATTGGGCACACTTCTTCAGCCTGTTTCTTTGTAAAACCAAATTTTGAAAAATGAAGGAATCCTTCAAGAAACAAAGGACACTATACGTCTTTCCAGGTGATGAATATCTCGAAACTAAGTTAATGTAATTAATTAATAGGGTTGCTCAACAAAACTATAGAAACCTCGGGGCTTTGCGCATTTCATAGACCTACGATCTTATGCAGATTCTGAGTGGCTTTTTTAGAATAGTGTTATTATTCCTCTCGCCGGACTTACCAATTTTCGCGAAAGACATGAAAAAAGCAATTTTATATTTCTGAGATCTGAACATTGAACTCCCACGTATAGGCAAACATGCTAATTACTATGCACCACTAATTACACTATTAAAAATCTGCACTGCGTTGCTAAAAATTTTTAATACAAGTAACTCTTAAAAATTGTCACGCACAAGCAATAGCTACATAGGTACTCATAATTAAAAAATTTGTAAAAAATTGATATTCTTAATTCTACTTGTATAAATTCCATCACCTGTTGCATGTTATTTTACGCGATCAAACCCTGCTTTTAATCTTACCTTGGAACCAAAACCGGTAAGTTCTCCACAAAAGTAAAATCTCCATGTGTTGTGTACGTAATAGTCTCACTGCAACTCAATTCACCATGACCTGCCCGAATATAATTTTTAATAATCCAAATTTGACCATTCTGCATTTTCTCCAACTCAAATGCTTTATCAATACAGTCTTCTATTTGATCAACCGCATTTGAGGAAATCATCAATTCATTATCATACAGCACATCCCGTTTGAGATCACTTTTTGTTTCGGCAAAGAATACACACAATTCGAACACATAAACATACACGATCACTAATAAGACAGTTTTAGATTGTTGAGTTTTCGGCATATTTCTATGTTAGGTTAGTTTAATACTTTATTTTTCAATTCAAAATATTAACACAACTAAGTTGGATACAGGCAATGCTTTCTATACCATAAAACTGACAATCCGCTCTTAGGTGCCTCTAATAATGTTGTTAACCAAATGCACTTGAATGAGGGCTACCGCAGTTTTGTTGCGGGAAGTCAACACTGAAGCTCGTGAGGCCTTGGCATTATTTTGCTGCCTCATAGCTATCGTACTAGCCTTAAAAAACAGTACATTTTAAAAATTTGTAAGGCCCGTTTTTTTTTGCTGTATGGAAAGCTTTGATGGTTGTTATCACTAGTTTGACACTAGAGAATGTAAAAACTGTGTTGATACTTCTGTTCAGTAAGATTTGGCAACTGTTTTATGGTCAACATAATCGGTCTAGTGAGCAAGCGATTTCAATTTATTAATTATTTATCGTTTTCGCTCTAATTTAACACTTCTCGGTTCAAAACCATCAAAGAGACAAAGAAATATGCGTTTACACGCGGGTGGCATCTTCGGTCCATATTTTTTTTCGAAATGAGCCGCTGCCGTTACGGTGAATGGGGAGAGCTGTAGTTACTTTTTGCTTGAAAAAAATAATTAGCTTAACTTAGACGACATTTCGTTCCAACAAGACGGCACGTCGCGTCGCGGCGCAACATCCCATGTAGGAACCCAAAATGCCCAATTACAAAACTATTTTGATGACAAATGTATTTCCAGAAGTGTTTCTGTTTAACTAACCCATGCTTATGTGTAAAACTGTATTTCAATTGGGTTGACATGGTTTTGGGGTTGCCAGATTTTCAATTTCAAATTTTTTTTCGCCAAGCGTAATTTTGACTTTATGGTAGTTTTTTTTTCAAAAATGCTCAACAGTTTTTTTTTCTGATTTTATGATATTTGGAAAGATCTAAAATAGGTAACATTTTAAAAGAAATATCTTTTGCCAGTCTGAATGAAACAATAATATGGGATCCTTTATCGACCGAAACTCTTCTTGTCGTTGCATTACCCCTGTTTGGTCTTGCAGTTAATACTGATCCAGTTTCTAGAAGCCTTCGAAAGGTATTTCCGAAGAGAAGGAAGTCGTCTGTTAAGGTAAAGATGCGGGTATCTTCGTTTTGATTTTCTTGAATTTCCATTGAACAACCCGCAAAAACGATTAAAATGTCTGCGTATTCTTCTTTCGTAAATGAAGAGATTTCAAAAAGCGCTCTTATCAACTGCAATCGTGAATTTATTTTATGATCTGATGAACAAATTTGTTCTGCTATTCATTTATACCAGTTTAATTAATTTAAATTTAAACATTCCCATTCCAAATGTAAATCTCCTTGAAAAGAGGCAGAGTCAGTTAGGATTTTGATAACAAGTCAAATTGGCATAAAAATTACCTTAAAACTCTCAAGTCTTATAAAATTACTCAAATTGTCAGGTGCTGCAATATAATTCGATAAAAACTCATACATAATAAGATTTTTTAAATGTTAGTTTTTTACCTGTTTTAGATTTTTCCAAACATCATAAAATGTATAGGTTTTTGAGTGCGCTTAATCCTGAGTTTATTTCTTAATATTATTTTGTTCATCGGCAAAAAATAAAAAAGCTTTATTTTTATCAAGCATTTTTTGAAAAAATTACATCAAAGTCAAAATTTCGTCGATCAGTACTGATAGACAAATCAAACGTAACATGGGCGAGGGTACACCAAAGTTAGCCTTTCTTAAATTGTCAAAAAGTGATGTCAAAGTTGAAAAGCGGACTTTAACATCTCAAAGTGTGGCACACGACTTACTGGATACCCTTTATAACTCATAGGCTCGGTGTATGTATGCCCAAATAAATGCTATGAAGTTATCTACCAGATAATAAAAATAAACATAAAATAAATAGGGTGACGCAACAGAGCGAGGAGCCCCTGGGCCTAGTGCATTTATCACAACCATGCCTTGTGAGTTGTGAGGGAATGGAGGGGACCCTACAGTTTTCTGCCGGTTCCGAACGGCTAATTGAGAAAGCGCTTTTAATGGCAATGAATTTACTAACGGAGGACTTGCCAATTCCTCGCGAAAGGTGATACCCGTTGTAAAACATTTTTGACTCTGCTGGGATTCGAATCTCGAACCTCTGGGTTAGAAGGTGGACATGCTAACCATCACACGGGTACCACAACCAGATAATAATAATAATAAATTCCTTCCAACAATATTTGTCTTATATTATTATGTAAAGTTCTCTAGTTCTTAAAAATACACCTTTTAAACTCACTTTTTTTTTGAAAATTTCATTAGCCAAAAATTATTTTGTTACATTCCCGTGAACAGTATTTAAATAAAAGTAATTTCATATTTGTTGTCTACAAATCGAAACATTTCAAACGACGCGGTGTATGTACCAATCGACTTTGGAGGTTTCGCAGGGTTTTGATTGGGCACACTTCTTCAGCCTGTTTCTTTGTAAAACCAAATTTTGAAAAATGAAGGAATCCTTCAAGAAACAAAGGACACTATACGTCTTTCCAGGTGATGAATATCTCGAAACTAAGTTAATGTAATTAATTAATAGGGTTGCTCAACAAAACTATAGAAACCTCGGGGCTTTGCGCATTTCATAGACCTACGATCTTATGCAGATTCTGAGTGGCTTTTTTAGAATAGTGTTATTATTCCTCTCGCCGGACTTACCAATTTTCGCGAAAGACATGAAAAAAGCAATTTTATATTTCTGAGATCTGAACATTGAACTCCCACGTATAGGCAAACATGCTAATTACTATGCACCACTAATTACACTATTAAAAATCTGCACTGCGTTGCTAAAAATTTTTAATACAAGTAACTCTTAAAAATTGTCACGCACAAGCAATAGCTACATAGGTACTCATAATTAAAAAATTTGTAAAAAATTGATATTCTTAATTCTACTTGTATAAATTCCATCACCTGTTGCATGTTATTTTACGCGATCAAACCCTGCTTTTAATCTTACCTTGGAACCAAAACCGGTAAGTTCTCCACAAAAGTAAAATCTCCATGTGTTGTGTACGTAATAGTCTCACTGCAACTCAATTCACCATGACCTGCCCGAATATAATTTTTAATAATCCAAATTTGACCATTCTGCATTTTCTCCAACTCAAATGCTTTATCAATACAGTCTTCTATTTGATCAACCGCATTTGAGGAAATCATCAATTCATTATCATACAGCACATCCCGTTTGAGATCACTTTTTGTTTCGGCAAAGAATACACACAATTCGAACACATAAACATACACGATCACTAATAAGACAGTTTTAGATTGTTGAGTTTTCGGCATATTTCTATGTTAGGTTAGTTTAATACTTTATTTTTCAATTCAAAATATTAACACAACTAAGTTGGATACAGGCAATGCTTCCTATACCATAAAACTGACAATCCGCTCTTAGGTGCCTCTAATAATGTTGTTAACCAAATGCACTTGAATGAGGGCTACCGCAGTTTTGTTGCGGGAAGTCAACACTGAAGCTCGTGAGTATGGGACAACATAGAATTTTGTATTCTATTTACATTTAAAAACAAATTGGTGTGAAATATCCAAAGTTTTAATTAACCGTTGAGCCTGTGGTGAAATGGTTAGCCTGTCTGCCTTATAAGTGGGAGTTCCAGGTTCGAGTCCCAGAAAAACCGATTTGTTTCCATGGGTATCACCTTAAGTGTACTCTTCGGGAGTATTCACTCCTCCATGGAAAGCTCTTTCTCACTTAGCCGTTAGAAATCGGCAAAAATGTGTAGGTCCCCTCCGTTACTCATCAAGTTATCGATGAGGGATACACTACGCCTGGGGCCCCCTATTTATTTTTGTTTAATCAACTTAGCGATGATAGGGAAGCCTATATAAGTGGTTTTTGTCGTACCGTACTCCAGTCTATGAGACCAACACAAACAACGTCAAGTTCTGAACCAAGAGGAGGCCAAACCTGTGAAAACAAGAAGACGATTCTTACACAGATCTGTTCAACCAAACCTAAGACATTTGATAATCTTAGTTGCTGGCTTTTCACGAATCATTCCAGCTTAAATGGGAGATCTATCACGCCTGTCTATAGTAAACGTTCTATCGAACAACTTTGGAGCTTATATTCTATCACACAACCAGGTTTCAGTCAATTCTACTATGACATAGTCTGAAGATGCGATGAGAACAGAATTAAACATAAAAAAAATAGGACTGGTGACCGATTAACTGACCGTAGTGGTTTAATACCCCTTCCCCACGTGACGGTGCAGCGAACTTTCCCCTGATAAGACTTATCAGTTAAGCAGCTAATAATAATTTCAGATAAAGTTATCTTCTCTGTTTAAATCGTGATAAGTTGCAGGTGGTGGATTTTGGTGTTCTGTTCTTACATTTTCTGTAGGCCTTCGAACAAAATGATGGCTGGGTAGACTTTCCAGACCTGAAGTAGAATTGGCCAAGAACGACTAGATTGACAGAAAACGGCGTGAGTCAATCATATTCAATGCTGGTAAGGAACTTATAGGCAATTTTTAAAAGTAGTGTTATCAATGCCTGTATAGTTAGTGCAGAGATTTCGATATCCTCTTTTGAGTCAATTGTACTCAGATTTTAATGATAAGGGCATACCTGCGACCTTATTTTACAGGGAAATTGGTGTGCTCCTTATCAGTTAATTTTCGGAGTCATCACTTGCAGCCAGATGTCATTCAGATTTAGATGGTTTTTTGATATCACTGCTATTGGCCTTCCCGGTTCCTACTCATGGAGTTATGTTTTGTAAATTCAAGAAATATATACGCTGTTTGTAAGGTTAAAACAGTTGTTTTTGTCCAAAGTTGAATTTTCAAGCTAAGTGATTGATCGCCTAGCCTAGACAATAGAGCGTCTTTCGATATTCGTTCTTAAATTTGGCACCAACTAGGAAGTGTTCCGAGTCAATGTTGGCCCATTAAAGTTTGCGAACGTCCTATACGCTGCATTAGTCCCTTTCGTCAATCGCAGTTCGTTCATGCTCCGTTTGTTAGTGTCAAGACGTGGCAAACTTGTGCTGGTCACTTTGACACTAAGCCCACTTGTTAGCTTTCCATCGCATTACCAGGAACTATGGTCCTACTAACTAAACCTTTGAATTAAAATTATAAACTACACATCTTCCTTTCTGAGGGCGTTTATTCAAGCGATGCATACAGCTCAATTATTTAACGGTTTCATCTTCCTAACAATATATACAATATACATACTTACATATGTTCTACAAGTGTATGAGTGACACGTTACATCTTTTTTATTTGTTTTCTTAAGAACCAATTGCGAAATCATAAAAGCACATCTTAAAAAGTTGCTTTTTTGTAGGTAATTACCTACATTATAATCAAATACAAACTTCTTTAGAAGAAGTGCATCAATTCTTTTTCATACAACTGTCAAGAGTATGAAACTAATTTTCAATGTCACCCAAAGCATCATAATAGGTCTGTTCGTTGAACTTTCCCCAGGGTTGACCCAAGTTTTCTTGACAACCCCATGAGTTGTCAAAAAAAACTGGGTTTTCCAGTCCTCAAAAAACGCTAAACCACAAATCGCCACACATCTCTGTCATTTAAATAAAAACACATGCCATTTGACAGCCCTCAAATCGCCACAGCAAAAAGCTAGGGCGAGTTTGGGGAAAACCTGTGGCAAACCTATGGCTCAAAAAACACTCAATTTGACATTCAGTGCGAATTTAGGTTTCTCAAAAAACACTTTGTGGCGACCCCATGGCGACCCTAGGGCTTCAACGAACAAACCTAATGTTTGATTAATTATTATGTCGGTAGGTACTTGTAATTACATATTCTCTACAGTTTGACGAAAGAATCATATTCCATCCACACTACTCAGTTATATCCATTTTCATGATTGGCCTTAGATTATGCTGCCACTAATTGTTTATTGACCAAACGATTTGCGATCGCAATGCTTGCTAATGAATCAACAGATAAACCGAATGGGCTCATTCTGTTAATTGATGTTAACATAGTTGAATGAATGCACTTAACTTCTTGTAGGTATTTTCAATTCTAGAAGATGTACCTATTGGAATGGTTGTGATTCCCGACTAAATCTTTTAGTTTAAAAGTGTCAGAGGTTAGCTAAAGAAACGCTGAGGAAAAGGAGGAATGCAAGGAATGTACTTTTCTGGTTTAACTTTAGGTTTGTTCGTTGAAGCCCTGGGGTTGCACTAGGGTCGCCACAAAGCGTTTTTTGAGAAACCTAAATTCGCCCTGAATGTCAAATTGTGTGTTTTTTGAGCCATAGGTTTGCCATAGGTTTTCCCCAAACTCGCCCTACCTTTTTGCTGTGGCGATTTGAGGGCTGTCAAATGGCATGTGTTTTTATTTAAATGACAGGGATGTGTGGCGATTTGTGGTTTAGCGTTTTTTGAGGACTGGAAAACCCAGGTTTTTTTGACAACTCATGGGGTTGTCAAGAAAACCTGGGTCAACCCTGGGGAAAGTTCAACGAACAGACCTTTTATCAGAGCGAATCCATTTCGTATATTTCGACGACATGTCGTATCGTTTTTGTTCCGCTGGGTAGTGTACCAGGCAGTGACCGAGTTACCGCATACGTTATCGAGCGATACGTGACTGAATTACTTTAGTATGGCACTATCACTCACGCTATCGAGCAATCTAAGTAACATAATTTTATATTCTCTCATCAGTAATCGAACGGAATTTGATTCGATAGTTGAAAACCCGACGGAAATTGTGTAATTCAGAGCAAATTCTAAGAGAAAATGTCACTTGCTCGATCACTGATCCCGTAATTTGTCCCAGTTTTCATGAAAAAAAAAATTAAGCTATTTTTGGAGGAAAGAAAGACAAAGCTAGCTTGCCATTGCTTTTGTAAGTAACTTAAGCTAAATTCTGCCTAATAGCTTCAGTAGGAAGGTGAAGGTTATGGTTTCAAAGTATTCAGAAACCCAAGGCACATTTTCTTTTTAACCCGAAAAAATTAAAAAAAAACTCATGTGAACGAATATTCTACTGCTTTCTATAATATTTTTTGGTTGTCTTAGCAGTAAAAACACCACCTCTCACTATACAAATAACTTAGGAAAATCCTTAAGTTGATTCAAATATTCAAATCTATTTAGGCAGAGGTAAAAGAATCTTGATACTTTTGCACTTTTTTTTTCTCGATCAATAACATAAATTGAAACTAAAGCTGGCAAGACAAACTAAGGGTCCATGATCTAAGCGTTTGCTATTTGAGAAATAGTTTTTACAATTAGACTTTTTCTTAACTACTTAAAGCACATGGTGGAATTGTTAACATGTCTGCCTGTTACGTGGGGCGTTCAAGATTCCAATCTCAGAAACATAGAATTATTTTTCCACGGGTATCGCCTTCCGCGAGAAATTGGCAAGTGCTCAGAAAATAATTACGCTGCCATGAAAAGCCCTTTCTCACATAGTCGTTCGAAATCGGAATAAAATTGAAGATTCCTGAAATGCGTGGCTCCGTTAAATAAATAAATAAATAAATAAATAGGGTGGCGAGGAGCCCCTGGGCCTAGCGCATATATCACAACTATGCCTTGTGAGGGAATGGAGGGGACCTACAATTTTCTGCCGGTTCCGAACGGCTAATTGAGAAAGCGCTTTTCATGGCAATGAATTTACTAACGGAGGACTTGCCAATTTCTCGCGAAAGGCAATACCCGTGGAAAAACATTTTTGCCTCTGCTGGGATTCAAACGTCGAAACTCTGGGTTAGCAGGTGGACATCCCGACCATCACTCCACGGGTACCACGGTGGCTCCGTTACCCTACTGTTTTTTACCTAGAAACAATCCTTGGAATTATAGCCTTGCATTCTGTGACTTCTGTGGTGCCATGAATACATATTAGGCTTGTTTATTCTTGAGTGGGTTATCAATTTCTTGAGTGGAGAATTGGAATGGTCTGAGAATTAACGCTTCTTTCTGTTGAATGATAATTGATAGAAACGCTTTTCATGAAAGTTCGAAAGATCTTGGCTGACTTCGTAAAACCATTCGATTGACAACCACGAGATCTTATCTGGGTGGCCCTTAGACAACGAGGAGTTCCAGAGGGCCTATGTGCGGATGATCAAGGATATGTATGAAGGAGCAGTGACGAAGTTAAGATGCGGAGCCAACAAAGCATTTCAAGTCACTGCAGTCACTCTTGAGTTCTTTGTTCTTTATAACAGTCCTCGACTACCTGCAGGAAGATAAAGTACAGAACACCAAAGTACAACAACTGTTGTTTGCTGGCCAATCATAAGTGAGAATCCTACATCTCTACAAGAAGAACACAACGGATATGTAAAAGTTTTAGAAAGCAGTTGGTATCGCATAAATTCAAAAAAAAAAAACTCAGTACTTGTGTTGTCTGTTTTCTGATCCAGGCTTTCCAATACCAGATATTTACTTCAATGGAAATGTGCTGCTAAAGGGTAAAAGATAAAAAGCGAACACCGCACAGGCACACACTGAGCTAGCCTAAAACTAAACGTCTTTTTGGTGATGTGGCTACTTTTGATTGTAAATTTGAGAGACCTTTACTTTGCTTCCGAAACTAATTATTATTATCATTATCAATATTTTATTAACAAGCAATTTAAATTACAAGCTAATTGGCCCTATCGAGGTAACCGTCGGAGCGGAATTCTCTCCCATTTTCTACGATTCGGAGACATTTTGCTTCGTGGTAGTTCTCCGATCTTCCGATCCGACGCGACGTCTTCCAATAAGTTTTTGCTGCCCAAAGTTTTAGTTTTAGAAATGCAATGCGTTGTTGCATTTGTGAAAAAATTCTTACGATGACAACTACTTCGAAACAAAATTGAATCTCTGAAAAAGGATGCGTTGCGGAGAAAATTTCGCTCCGACGGTTACCTCGATAGGGCCGAATTTAAAAATTTACAAGCCTAGCTGCAGAAGCTATTGGCTTTTTGCTTAGGATTTTAAGTTTCATGTTTTACATTTTTTTAAAATTCAGTGATGCTAATTACATTTAGTAATCTGGGGTTCTTAAGGATTTCATATATTGAGGTATTCTTGAAAATTTTGTTAGCTATGGACAATTGCAACAGTTGGCAGGGTCAATAGGTTTAGATTTTATGGGGTTTAAGTCTTTGTAGTGACGTTGATATAGGCTCTAATCGTTGCTATTTTTATTTGTTAGCAAAATATGTCTTTTCGGTATGCTTGAGAAGGTCGGTTCTGGTGAAATTGTTGAAGTGGAAAACAGATGCGTTTTTAGCTGAATTCGCTGCGCTGTGGCATATTTGTTTCCGGATATTCCAACATTCCCGGGAGTAAAAATTATTTTAATGTTTTTCATTTGTATGAGCTGGCACCTTATCTCTGCTATGATTGGTGCTGTTATTTGCGTTGTTGATTGCATTGATTATTGAGATGCTTGCATTACATACATTCTTCAGAATAATTGGCTTCAGCTTTTTTCGCTTTTAATATGGCAAATGCTTCTGCTGTGAAAACCGAGGCAATCTCTGGGAGAATACCAATGCTAATGGTTGACCCGTTTTCATTGGTCACCACAAAAGATGTGCCAAGAGTTTTTAGAACTATCCGTGAATATAAATCTCCATCCATCGGATCTTAAGTCGGATTCTATACTAGAATATAGTCGACGATATGTGCTCTTTGAAGTTTTTAATTTTTTCTATTTTGTGAGATCCAAGATCAGCGATTCAGTTTGAATGAACCAAGGGGGTAGCGTGGCGCGATCATCCTAATTATTCAGGGGTCCTACTATCAAGCTCTATTCTAGAATAAAAATAATGGAACGCACAAAACTCTTACTCAGTGATTTAAGAATCAAGGGGAAATAAATGGTAGCAGTCACATTCGATTCTACTTTAATACTACTTGTTGACATTTTTGAAAGCAAAGTCAACTTTTATAACCTTAGGTTAGCCAAACCATAGAAATTGATTTGAGCTCTTGGTCTGTTATAAAGTGTATAATATAGACATATGCCTGCCAAAAAAGAATAACTGAAAAGAGGTTGATTTATTTTGTGTTTTTATTTTTAGTTTTTCAATTTTAACCGGACAACGCTCTTTCAATAGTCAAACCCAGTGAGGTAGGTGTCCAGTTTTTCAAACTACCGTCACTCAGCATCACCACGTTACGGTCAATGTAACAAAATAATTTTCCAACACGATAAACCTGCAAATAGAAATGCATTATTCAATGACTTGCCCGGAAGTCATATCAACACTCTTATTATACATACCTGTTTACCAAATTCTCTGCGACCTGGCATCGGTGCAAAAATGACTCCACGCTCTGCACATTTCTGAGACACAAGCTCTTTAAACTCTAACTGCGAAGGTGGGGCGATCTGTAGATCCATAAGTGCTGGCGGCCCAACTAACAATGAACTCGTCAGAGTTGGCGCAGGCGGTGCCACAGGCGTGGGTACTGGCTGAGGAGTAGACACTGTTTCTGTAGCTCTGTGCATCATTTCAAGTGCACGTCGCAGATGTTCTTTAATCATTGGCAATTTAAGTAATTCTTCACCGAGAACCGTTTTCCAACCAGTATACCATCGGGAGATCTGATCAAAGTCTGGTGATTGATTAAGCCAAAGGACAAGGACTTGCATCCATTTGGGGAAGAAATACTTATCCAGCATTTGTCCCATTAACAACGGTGGAATCAGCTCATTCCATTCCCAAACTTGGTTCCAGAGTTCTGAAAAAGCGATATAAGTTAATAAATGTTCTGAACAGTTATTCAATTTAAAAAACAACAATTCACTCACCCAAATCTTGCTGAAGTGGATTAATGACCATATCACTGAGTGCCAATTGCAACTTGGGAATGATATGTTTCAGCAGAAAAGCTTGCATTTCTCCTGCTTCAAATGCACCCTTCCACGGCGTGAGCATAGCTCTCGCAGACCGATCTTGGGGTGTCCACGCTTGCAGAGCACACCCCAATTTATCGCGAATGGTCGGGAATATATGCTCCTCCATTTTATGACCCAAAATTGTATTCCATGGCAGTATCCAACTATGGATCGGTATTGTATCAGTAAGTGGGTCCCATTCGTTCACTCCCGAAATTAGCCTAGGCAATATTAACTGTTCGAGGACATTGTCCAGCACCCAAGTGGGAAATAGTGGTGCCCAAGCGTCTAAAAGAGCGGCCATTTTCTGGTGCGTTTTTGGGTTCCATTCATTGACTGTTGCTCTAAAACTCGGTATTACTCCAGCCCAAACAAGTGACGAATATGGATCAAATACATTGTTTCTTTGTTCTGTTTTATGCATGTGCAAAATGGTTCGCCATTTTTTGATTGTGTCAATGAATTTGACAGGCTCTTCTAGAGGTTTCCATGATTTGAGTTCATTATTGACCATCGGTGCTATAACTCCAGCCGCCAAATCGCCTAGAGAAAACTCTTTATACTCTGCAGCATAATCTTTTTGCAACTCAACAAATATCTTTTCAGCTCTGGAGAGACTCAAGTTATCTGAAGTCAGCTCTTCAACGAGAACCAGAGCCTTTTCTAATGTTGAAATGTGGTCTTTCTCCAGTCGCACTATCTTTTCGAGATTTTGTTTCTCATGTTCGCGTTGTTGTATTCCTTCTTGAGCTTCGCGCTGCTCCTTGTCCAACGATATGATTTCCTGCTCACACTGGTTCACTATAAGATTAAGGTTGTGCTTCAGCTCAGGCAAGTCAAATCCTGTTGCCTTTTTCTTATTACGCGGGTCATATAATTCTTCGTCCATGATTTTCGTCTGCCCCAGTGCATGGTACCCGCTTAGAACACGTTTTTCCGGTCCGGTCATGTCAATCACAGGAACATTTCCTAATTTCCTACTCAGGGTGCTTGGCAGAATACCACTATTGAGTTTCTTTCCCTTTTCAATTACTTCTTCGACAGAGCGATAGTAATAACGATTTTTCTTCGACTCCTTTTTGCCGTCGTCGTCCTTCTTCCACTTGTTAAGCTTGTCTTTGAATTCTCTTGTTTCACGTTCTTCTTGATCTTCGATCGGCTTATGTTGGCCTGCGTCACCTATCGACGCAGGCGTTTCAGGTCCATAGGCACCGATGGCTCCCCGTCCCTTTCGCAAATGAGCCTGCACTGGTTGTGCGATACCTTGAAGATCCTTACCCAAACCCATGCCCGGCTTGTATCCCATTTGAAGCAAAAGTTTTGCTCCAATACCTTTTGTATGTTGTTCCCATGCTCCTACAGGCTTATTACTGCTCGAAGGCTGACGCTGTTGCATTCCGAAGCCCATTCGGGCTGGTTTGGCTGCTTGCTCCTCATCCGAAGAAGTATTCGAATTACTGTCTGCGTCGTTGCCCTTTAGTGCTCGGTGATGCGAGGGACCATCATCCTCTGGAAAAGTAAAGCAAATTTTCAATAAAAAAAAAGACCCAATGAAAATTGTGCACATACCTTCGTCAGTTATTTGGTTATTATCATCTTTGTCTTTTTCGTCTTTTTTAAAGCTGCCAGACTGTTGTATTCCACCGGTGACAAAGCTCACGGGTCCAGAGTTACGAGCTTTGCCACGACGGCGGCCAGTCATCTCGACTTCACTGTCAGCATCGCTATCACTGTCAGCCCATATTCCTACAAAGAAGTGATAGGTATGTTTAAGTGTTTTACATTGAGTATAGTTTTCTTATAATCAAAAACAACACTTAAAGCCATATAAGAGTTTGGAACAAGTGCTTTTTTGGTTCCAGTTTTGATCCCAAAGAAGAAAAAAATTAACTACAGAAATTATGGCGAACTGGAATAAGAAAGAGATGTATTCAAAGAAAAATATGTACTCGTTATGAAACAGGGATAAAAGGTAAGAATATCCTCCACCAAAATATGACCAGCAAGTATGTATAGTCTGCAAGTATAAACTGCAGCAAACTGCAACTTTGGCGATATTCGGATTAATCGATCGTTGATATTGCGTTCGATGTGTTTTCGGTATTCAGAATCTTCCAGCTTTGCTCCGAAGTCCTTTTGATTTTACAAACAAATTCTACGGGCAGCCGAAACAACTTTGGAGACCATCAAAAAGACCTTAGTGAATGTATGGAAGTATTCAGAAAGATAAGCACAGAATAAAATATGCTGTTTGCTATTGTAAGAAGGCATAATAGATGACCGCAAAAAGTTGATGCTATGAATCCCAATAACCTTATGGTCATTGGTTGCAGCAAAACCAGAGTAGGTGATTCTCAGTTAAAAAATCAGGAACAAAACTTAACTTATAATTTTAAAAATAAGTTGGTAGATAGAAAGCAGAATTTCTACTTCTAATTTTCCACACAATGCTCATGGCGCTGTTAAAAATAACAAAGAAGAAGATACTAACTGGAGTAAGGAGTCAGGCTATTAAAGCAAAGATGGTGGCGGATCAGCTCCTGAAGAGCTAACAACAGCTCTCAAACTTCTAGAGTAGATCACTGACATTCGAATATTCGGCTCTCTTTGTCCAAGGGGTTTCAAAATAGGATCGTGGGTCAACACACAGTGTTAAAAAATGATGGTTCCCAAAATTCAACGACCCAAGTGAAAGGAAAAAGTGTATAGACCTTAGGATCTGTACCCTAGGTCCCGTAACATACCGTGTGCTGTAGAAGAAAAAACGAATTACCCAAACTTCTATAAATAGATACAACCGCAAGCTAACAACTGCAATGTCCAATGTGCAACGTAAAAAACTGTTTCTGATAGTAGAAACAAAACTTATTTAAATGAGTATATCTTGCTCACTTCTTAGCCGCACAAGATGTTGTGGAGCGATATGACGTCGAAAGGCTAGAGATACAATCAAGTGTACCGACAACTATCCCTGAAAAAGATGCCTCCAGCAACAAACATCGAAAGAACAGTGCGACAATGCCAACAAGTCATAAGAGCCGATGCTCCCGAAGTTCTAGGTTTAACTTGGCTACCAAAACAAAACTATTTGTACGATGAAGATGAATGAAGTCAAACCAAAAACCAGTAAGTGATGATGCAAGTGCATACCTGGGCCCCAACTATATAACTCTGTTCTACATTTTTGATTCTACAATGCCTATAAGAATGAAAGTCGAATCGAATTGGAGTTCTTCCAACTGATTTCGACAAAAAACTCCAAGTCTCCCATTGTATCAACGTCCTTAAGAATAAGGAATTCTGAGAATTCCAATTACATAGTAGCCCTCTAGCGTTATCGTGTTGTCGTGAGCTCTGCAGGAAGAAAAAAGGGGAAAACATCGTAACTTTAAAGTTATAGATAAGCAAAAGGAAGAGCACAAGAAGCGCTCTTACTTACTTAGGTGAGCATTACAGTTCGGGGTGAACCTGGGCCTCAACCAACATCCTTCTGTACCGACTTTCCTCTCCACTTTTGCACTCTAAATCGGTTGAGGTCTTCATCTACTTGATTGCGCCAACTAAGACGAGGTCCTCTCCTTCCGCGATTCCCCTGCAATGTGCTTTCGAAAACCCGTCGAGCCGGAGCGTTTGGGTCCATCCGCTCTACATGGCGTAACCATCGTAGCCTCGCGATGTGTACTCTTCTGGCTATGCCCATGTCGCGGTACAGCTCATACAGCTCGTTGTTGTATCTTCCTCTCCACACATTGTCTTCGCATACGGGACCAAAGATCATTCGGAGAATTGTTTCTTTCGAAACGACCAAGGGTTTCCTCATCCGCTTTCGATAAAGTCTATGCTTCCGCGCCGTAAAGCAGGACTGGGATGATTAAGGTCTTATACAAGGTTACCTTGGTTTTTCTGGAGAGGGTTTTGTTTCTCAATTGCCTTCTTAACCCAAAGAAGCAACGGTTGGCAAGAGTTATTCACCGTTTGATCTCCGCACTGATGTTGTTGTCCGTGTCTACAGCGGATCCTAGGTAGACGAAGTCCTGTACTACCTCGAAGTTATGTCTGTCTATTGTGACGAATTGTCCAATTCGTCGATGTTCTGTGTTCTTGTTTGATGACAATATATACTTCGTTTTGCCCTCATTAACCATCAAACCCATTTTTGCCGCTTCTGTTTCAATGCTCGCAAAAGCACCTATGACATCACGCTTTTTTCTTCCCATTACGTCAATATCGTCTGCGTAGGCGAGTAATTGTACAGACTTTTGAAAGATTGTTCCTCTGGTGTTGATGTTTGAGTTTCATCAAAGGTCTCGGTGAGTTCTTTGCTTTGACGGAGCAGCGTGAATTCTCCAAAGCCATCCTGCATAGTTGTACGAGTTTTGCAGGGATACCGAAACTAGACATGGCTCTGTACAGCTCGTCTCTGTAAATACTGTCATACGCGGCCTTGAAATCGATAAAGAGATGGTGAATATCGATATTATATTCTTGGGTTTTTTCCAAGATCTGCCGTAATGTGAAAATTTGGTCTATTGTGGACTTCTCTGGTCTAAAACCACATTGATAAGGACCTATCAAGTTGTTGAAGTGGACAAGATCTTATAAGCGACGTTAAGGAGGCTTATCCCTCTATAATTGGCGCAGTTGTGAGGGTCTCCCTTCTTTAGGATCGGGCATACGATACTGAGGTTGCATTCATCGGGCAAGTTTTCCTCCGACCATATCATGCAGATCAGCTGGTGCATGCTCCTTTCCAACTGGTCTCCAGCTGCCTTAAAAAGTTAGGCATCAATGCCATCTGCACCTGCAATCTTATTTGATTTAGGTCTGCATATGGCAAGCTAAACTTCTTCAAGGTCGAAGCGCTCATTTTAGGAAACTGAGAAATGCCATGTTAAAAATGTGACTCTCAAGTTTTCCCAAGAAAAAATAGATCATGTCAGCAAACCTCTAACTCAAACCGTGAAACATCGTAGTTGAAGACTTTTTCTGCCCTGCTTTACGGCAATAATATGAATCCCCCTTTTGGGAAGATTCACTCATTGAGCTTGAACCAAGATCAAGTTTACAGTCCTCCCAGTAAGTTTGGCATAACTAAGTTTGAATCAAATAAAACTGCAGCTGCAGATGGCTTTTGATCTCGAGTTTTTCAAGGCACATGCAGATCAGCTGGAAAGAGCACACACATGTATTCTGAATGACATGGTCGAAAGAACCTTTTAATCAATCATATAAAACCCTTATAATTGTGCCTACGGAGGAATACGGCGTTTGAGAGGATAAGAGTACAACCAGCAAGATAAAAATACTAACCATGGTAGGACGAATCATAATAATATAAAACAAGGCCTGACAACATAACTGATAACTTCTACACATCTGAGGACTTTGTCTTTTCAAACTCCGCTATAAATAAGAAAAAAGTACGTATAAAATACGCATATATCTATATGAGCTCTCTGGCGACAGCTACAAAAGTGCGCAACGTGAGACTACGATGACTAGGAAATGTAGGGCTAATAGACACTAACGCTCCGTATCAGAAGACCTCAAAAAACACACTAAAAGGAGACTGCAGAAGGGGTCCATCATCTTTGGTAGCGGAATCAAGTAGAAAAGCACCTCAACTAGCTTAGAGTACAGACTCATTGACGGGATATGTTATTGGTGGCCAGGTTAAACCCGAGTTTTTATGCCCACCTGAGTAGGAATTTACCACTGTGTTCACAATCCACAAGCAAAAGAAATTCAAGCACACATCATTCGCGGCCAGTTAAAGATGGCAGAGGCATTCGCTCACACCTTACTTTTTGTTTCGATTCACTCCACAGATTTTAAGTCGCGGGTTGTCTCCTGTTCTTTCACTAATCAGATGCGAGTTCCTCCTCAATCAATTATTTGAAAACATTCTTTTCCTTTGCTATCAATCGTCATGTTTTTTGGTTAGCTATTTTCTAGGAAGTCAATATGCACCCAATAAATGAAATTAATTTCCTATTCTTATGAGCCAACGTTTAATTACGTACCATAGATTTGCTGATTCTTCGTTAGCTTCCTTCGTGGTCTGTTTGGATTGAATTCATTGGCCAAGTCATAGTCAGTAACTTCGAAGGCTTCAAACTCATTTCCAGACATTTTATGAACAAATTAGTTTTGATAAATCTATTTATGAAAAGCCACTGTTTAAAGTTCGATTGATAAAAGAAATAACAATTTTTTGTTTTGTTACAAAAAGCTAAAACGAATCTTTTTCACAGAAATGTCATACCTCTGACAACTGACACACAAAAAGTGTTTACAAAGCCCCTGAAACTGTTTTTGTGGTGAAAAATGATAGTGGTGTTAAAAATGTGTTGACTTGTGGCCCTTGTAGTTTGTTTACAGTGCGACTACACTTCTGCTGGTGGAAACATGATAAAAAGAAATTAGTGCTAAAAGCTAAAATCGAAGATAAGTCTCAATAAAGAATTCAATTCAATTCAATTAGTGCTAAAAGCGAAATTTATAGGTTTAAGAAAATTTTGATATAAAACAATTTGGTTTGCATGGTAAGTAACTATAACATAACAATTTAAGTCGTTTGAGGCAGATATTGAAGAATATCAAATACAAGACTGAAGTGATGTTGGTAATAATTAATAAACAAAAAAAGTTTCTAATTTTTCTTTTTGACTCCCGAGTTTCTTTTTTAAGTGACTTTTTTTTTTTATTAAAAAAGAGGAGGTTTATGCTAATCTGGAGCACTCAGACCTAATTTCCGGTCCATTGTACTGCCAGTGTAGCAGCCAGTGTGGTGCAGTAGATGGAAATAAGGTGTTAGTAATTTCACTAATAACCTCAAGGGCGGCGTCCAGATGAAACTGGGAGGCTGAAAGAAAAGCCCACAGCGGGATCCGATCCCACGTGTCTACGTGCACCACGGCCGCCCTTTTTTCAAGTGATAGTGTCAATGCCAATTCCTTTAAATTGAATTTAGGCAAAAAGTTATAGAGAAGAAGGATATTCAGAGCGACACCAAAATTTGAGTGACGTTTCTCTAACTCTCTTTAAGGCCCCGGCCCATAGAACGCGTTGCGCGCGGTAGGAGCGGCGCGGCAACTGATGCGGTGGGTTTTGCCGCACGCAACTGATAGGGGTGACCCATAGAATCCGTTGCGGTGTCTCAACTCAACAAGGCCACTCATGTTAACAGAAGAGAAAATTTCAAATTGGTTCTTACTGCGCATGTCATCAGAGAGAAAATTTCAAATTGGTTCTTTCACCGCGTGAGAGCCGCGGCAAAATAGAAGTCTGGCTACTCGGCGCGTGCGGCGCGTTGCTCGCGGTGCTTATGGTCACCTCTCATAAGAACGTGTGTATTTAATCGAGCTGTCAGTTGAAAGCGGTGCCGCACGCACGCACCGCGTTTTATGGGCCGGGGCCTTTACTCTTGCTTTCTAATTTTATTGTACGTCTATCACAAGTGAGCTATACTTTAATAATCTCAGCAAAGCATCTTTCCACTGAACACAAACGCCAATCCCGTGACTTGACGGTTAGCATGTCTACCTGCTGTTAACCGGGAGGTTCTTGGTTCGAGTCCCAGCAGAAAACACAATATGGTATCGATATTAGATTCATTGCCATAAAAAACCTTATTACTTATTTCTTACAAATAAAAATCAAAACTGAATTCGCTCAACTGTTGTTTTTGGGTTCAGTGGTAAAATGTATTTCTGAGCTGCTACGAAGAAAGACACTCCGAGCACCTTAAATTCACTCAGTTCACTGAGCTCAAAGAAACAAAAATACTCAATTCCATTGATAAGTTTGATTTATATTTTCCTAAATTCACCCCTTCTTACCACGTTTTATTTTCATTTGACTTTTTGTTTGGCTTGAAACCGTCCAATACTACAAAGCTACATTTCTTATACTACCTTCCATGGTGAATACAAATCTACCACAGCACTGTTTCAACCGCAAACGGCAGCCATCGCCAACTTTTAAAACTCTTGTCATTTGTTGTTGCTGTCAAAACGAGGTTGCACGTCGTGCGAAGAACAGCTCGCGCGCTACCCCCGGGAAAAATGATTTCAAATATTTTATAATCCAAAGAAAAGCACTACACACAAAATAGAATATAAAGTAAAAAAAAAATATCGAAAATAGAGAAGTATCCACAAGAGCAGCATTAAGCACGTGTAGTGAATAAATAGAGAAGTTCAAGTGTGAATAAAGTTTGCGCATAGTTTCTATCGTTAGCGGGTTTATCCATTGGAATTTTTGTTTAAGTGCAGAGCTGAACTCATATTCTAGAATCAGCGTGGACTCTCTCCAAGTAGTGTTGTATATACATATATATTTTTAAATTTGGAGTTTGAATTTCCGGGAATATCACGTGTGTGTTTGGAGCTGAATAATTATAAATCCTCAAGACGTCGTCGTGCAAGTTGTAGTGCTGCAACAACAAAACACGAACAACAATGGTGCAGGTAAGATTTCGCTGTTTTTACTTTAATTTCAATTTGAATTTTAATTTTGATTTGAAA
This sequence comes from Melanostoma scalare, assembly GCA_949752695.1. NCBI lineage: Eukaryota > Metazoa > Arthropoda > Insecta > Diptera > Syrphidae > Melanostoma > Melanostoma scalare. The sequence continues at coordinate 55,177,952 of OX456984.1, read as the reverse complement.
ATGAAGCAAAGTTTCTGCAATGAAAGTTTGTTAGTTGAATTAATTTGAAATACAAAGCCTCGGCGTCTAGGGTTGTACATAATTTTGGAACCCCAATCGTTAGAACATACAAACAACCCCTTTTTGAGCTCTGACAACCTTTCTCACCCTTCATATACGCAATTTTCCTATTTTATTCGCACTGTCCCAGAACGGAATCGTCCCAAAAGTGAAAATCTTACATAGAACTGCTGCTGCCAAACCAACACCACCACCAACATCAACACGACCACCCTACCCTTCCTCCCATGCAATAGTCATCTGTACGGTTGGTTGTTGGGTCGGTTTGGTTGTTGGTTGTTCGTCGATCCCTCACCCTCCGCCTCACTGGGATAAAATGTTTAGTACTACTATATAAGTTTCTAGGATTTATTGCGTTTTTCATAAATAAACGATGTGGGATAAAATAGAGGGCTATGCGGAGCGACGAGCGAAGCGAGAGCAGGCCAGCCATGAGCAGCCATCCCATCAGTAGAAGCAGGGAGCAGCAGCAGCAGCAGCAGCAGTACTCCCAATGAAAGAGTGTGTAAATATAAAAATGCGATAGGAATTGCGGGTAGAGAGTCAGAGGGGCCAAGCAGAAGAGGGGTTTACTGTAGCGCGGCGCTCTCTCTAAACGGGATGATGTATTCTCGTACAGGATACACCACGCCACGGCACGGCATCCGGGATGGGGGGCTATAGCAGTAGCTAGGCCTGTTACGCGGAAAACCATTTCCCATTTTACGGAGTTTCCTGTGCCTGGCGTGTTCTCTACTTTACTCTACTATACCTACCTCCATCCATACCTAGCTGGGCCATCGACGTCGTCGTCGTCGTAGTCGTCGTAGTCGTAGTCGACGAAAGAATACAAAAGCTGGAGGAGAACGAAAATGGAAACGAGGAATTGTGTGTATTATCGATTTTGTGTTTGTCATATTGTTTCTATTGGCCTTTGTTTTTGTGACTCTCCTCCTAACGGTTTTCGTTTGTATTTTTTTCCGTTTCTCTATTGCTGCTGTCCCACACGAATCCTTTTTTTTTTGGTTGTGTCCCCCACAGCAAGCCAAAAAAATGGAGAGGAAAAAAAAAGAAAAACCCAGAAACAGAAACCACCCTCCGTGCTGAGTCTCTGGCTCTGCAGCAGTGGATGGATGTTTTTTTGATGTCCTCGTTGTTATAACGATTTTTTTTATATAAATTTATATACCGTTGGCCAGAAAACCACTTAGTCACTTATATATATTTTTTCAAATTTTTGTCGAGAGCTTGAGTTTGTTGTTAGAGGAGATTGAGCGGATGGGGGAGGTAGATGAAGATGAGGAGGCGGCAGAGGTAGAGGAAACGAAGGGACGGCGAACTTTTACATGGATCTTAAAAATAGTCGCTTGCTTGCGCAATGAATTTGTGCCAAAGTTTGATTACTATTTTTGTTTTTATTTTTACTTTTATTTTTATTTGTATTTTTATTTTGCTTGTTTCATTTTGTGGTCCAAGCAAAAGTACAGCACGCTTTGAAGGGTCAATCTTGTGTTTTGGCCACAAAGTTATTCGCCTTTGGCACTGGTCATGGAACTTAATGCAATTACCTACAAAGAATCAAATGAATGAGGGTGTGAAACGCAATGCCATTCAATGAATGATATAATGATGGTTTTGCGGAATTAAAATTGAACTTGTCTTTCAAACGACCGAGGCATGTTTTTTTTTATCGTGGTTTAGAGTGATAAGGCTCTTGCACAATGACCTCGCGTCTAGTAGTTTTGGATTTTAAAAGGTTTCTTTTTATCTTTTGTGTTTTCTTTTTGAGCTAAAAGAGAACTCTCTCTAAACGAGATAAAGTATCCAAAGTTGTATTTTTCTCATCTTTCGTCAGCATTTTCACAAATTCTGAATTACCCCCAAACAAAATGACTGTGGTGAAGGGTGCGCTTTCCTTTTTTTATGGGTTCCATTCACATTTCACAATTCACATTCATGTCTTTATTATGATTGAAAGAAAAGTGATTTGGTTGGACAATAATGGACAAGGAGACTTCATTACAACACGTTTAATGGAGCAGTAAAGCGTTTTTTATATCTGAACCGCTGATTATTTCTTTTATTTATGTTGAGTCATTAACAGTTTTCGACGTTTATAGCTTGAAGAATATAAAGATTTATTATTAAACGTGGACAGTCCGTTGACAAGAAAAGTTACATTGAAACAGAATCTTTTGTTTGAAACTTGAATCGCTTAAACTATCAAATGGAAGGTGCTTTTGTAGTCTTCGCGTAGATCTTTAAAGGTGAAAAGAAGTAGGTAGTATAACAGATAATTTTTTTGAGTTAAGCAACAGGTTCATCCAAAAGATCAGTCAAAAAACCTCTTTTTTCGATCATTTCTTAAATGTGAAAGACGTTTTATTTTGTTTTGACATTGCATTAGGTTTGTTTCTTTTAACCTTGGGACTTGATTGTTTTTTGAGCAGTGGGTTTGTTTTCAACTCACCCTAAGGTAGCACAAAGTTTTTCCTGAGTTGAGTGCTAGTAACAAGGAGGGCTTTCAAATGGCATGCATTTTTCTTAAAATGAAAAGGGTGTGTCGAGATTGTGTGACTCGTCTTAAGTTGTCCATAATCCTGAATATGTTGACTTTTTCTAACTTCCAAGCAAAGTCTTTTTTTCAGGTAGCAGTAAAGTTGTCTTCATTAGTAAGGATGAATCAAACTTAATTATTGATCGTGGCACTGGCTACACTAGATGAATAGGTACTTAGACATGCTAACTTTTACGCCACGGGCACAACTATGACTGGCTTTATCTCGATACAACACTTTGATTTTTGTTCTATTGCTTCGGTGCTTTTATTGTCGGATTAACCTTTTTTTTGGAACATTATTTTAAAGCTCTTTGCGTTACCGCCCTTGCGGTTTCCTGAGGTGTAATTCCGTTTTTTCAATTCCGACTTTAACTCGACTTTTTTTTTGTGTTCCACACTTCTGATTTGCGAGGTTAGGAAGGTTCATTTATATCGCTACAATTTTCTTTTCAAGTTAATATTCAGTCTACTGCCATTTACGTTTTTGAACAATAGCGAAAGCCTGAAAAGATCCTTTACTCCTTGCGTAAAGCTCTAATGGAAATGCTGCTGAATCAGAAAGTTCGTGACAAGTTTCACTGTCACGTAACTCGTGGGCGCGAACTTACATCGAAGTTACATCGGCAGTAGTAGTTTTTCGTGTTGGCCTTGCAGTAGATTTTGGCCATGTCGATACTGGGCTCGTGGCAGAGATGAGTGCGAGTACATGTACTTGTTCTTCCTATCTGTGTGTTCTTGTGGCTTGTGTTAGCGGTGCCTGATCGGTGCCTTTGATGCTGTTTCGTTGAGTCTCCTGGGGCTAGATTCCGCAAGAGTGAGTATAAAAAACTCACACTCACGGCCCTCTGAAAACTCACTCTCTGAAAGACCGTGAGTAAATTTGAAAGATAGTGTACACGTCTTATGTCAAAAAAACTCACCTTCACCCTTGCGGAATCCAAATTAGAGTGTGTGCACAATTTTTCTTGTACACATTTAAAATTCACTCTTGCGGAATCTAGCCCCTGGTTTTCTTTGTCAGTTTTTGTTTGTAATTGTATAGGTGTGCGTAGTTGGCCAGTGGTTTCTTCCTCTGCTGGTGGTTGAGTGCGTACATCTGAGGTTGTCAGGCCTCGAGAATTGAGGTACTTATCTGGAATTGACCTTCACCGTTTCGAAGCTTCACCGGAAGCTGTATTCTGGTACCACGGGAGATAGGCCCTCCTGGATGGCGTAAGTTTCGTGTGTCTCACGGCTCATGGCTTCGCTATCTGGGGCTATCTATGAGGTTGGCCCTCTTTGTGGGACTATCGTGGTGGCTGTAGTTAAACAAACGCGCAAACGACTGGCATCCAAATTTTGGATGCAAGAGGTGTTAGATCGGCCTCGCTCTTCAGCAAGGGGTGTGGACATGCCTCAACTGGTTCACTTAATTGCTACTGGGGTCAAACTCAGGGTGGTGGTCAACACTTAACTTGACTCTGCTATGCCTCGCCGTGGGATTTAAGCCTTAAATGGCAGGTGTCCACGTTAAACAAGACTTCAATCTGTCACGTAACTCGGTTAACATCTATTTTTTTTTTTCATTTTGTTTTACAATTTCGGTATTTCACTTTTCTTCTTCATCTTTGTTACCACTTGTTAAAGATGATAATGTAAACGAATAGGCATATTTTAGCCTAGGTTGTTTTATAGAATAGGAATCCCTCCAATTTTGATCTTAGAGGGATGTAGGTTCACCACTAATCACCCTCAGTCAGTGGCACACTAAAGTGTCAGTAGGATATTCTGCTGAATTTGTTCAAGTCACATGAAAGTTGATTCTCGAATGGTTGGAAGGTACTTGAGCCTGTTGGTATTCAAATTCGGTAAAGGGATGCTTCCGAAGGGCATCTACCACAATATCTGCAGTAGAACGTTAGTACCCTGCTGAAAATATTCGTGACCCCACCCCCCTAAGTTTTTTAGTTAAAAAAATAAATAAGGCGTAACAAGTTTCGGGTGACTCGGCGCCTTACGAATTTCTGGCTTATAATTCCGATTCCGAATGGCTAAATGAGAAGGCGCTTTTCATAGCAGTGTTTTCACTTTAGAGGAATTGCCAAATCCTCGTGAACACATTTAAGTTCTTCTTATTGAATTAAGCACTATACTCGATTGCAAATCCTTAAGATTGACTGTTACACGACAGAAACTTAGCAACTTTGTAAGTTTTACTGAATAACCACTCAAAATGAGTTCCACAAACCTGAAATAAACAAAAATAGACCAAACCCTAATTGTTATTCTTCCTAATTATGTTCTGCGACGATCATTATTGCCTTGAGTAATTTAATAAATTTATTTTTCATTGACATGCTTCAGGACTTATGTAAAATGCTCTCCACTGTTAATTGGTTTTGCCAGTTAAGGGAACGTGAGTGGTCAAAAAATAAAGTCATTTATGGAGTCTAATCCGTTTTTATTTTTATCCTCAAAGTGGATGAGTTTGCATTCTTTGGTGTGTTTTTAAAATCACTTCCTGAACGAAGGGGATTATGAGAGTTCGACTAAAAAAAAACCTCACATGGCGACATGGCCACTTAAGAAACACCAGATGCATTTTGAATTCTAGGGGATGTTGATTCTAAATATAGCATGCGATCGAATGTAGCAATGTTATGTTTTAAAAAAAAACCAAATGAAGTAGCAGCTTAGTTCGGGTGAACCAAACCAAAGTCCTATTGTTTAGTTCATGCTTTTGCTGCATGTCTCAAAAATAAATTGTATTAATTCGTGTGGCAGATTTATAGAAGGAAATAGGAGAATGTTGTGAACTTTTGTTCAAGCGTCACCACTTTCAAAAGGATAAAAGTTGTTGTCACAGGTAAACTCAAATTTTTTAAGCAGAACTTTTTTTTAAGTATGACAGAATTTGAAGGAGCTCCTCAAAGATATTTCATTTTCTTAAGTTTTCGAGTCACAGACGAAGAAAAAGTTAAAATTAGACACTTCAACGGAATATATTTCCAACTTGGTGGTCAACGGAGAAAAACAGAGTGCTCTTGCAAGGATATTCTTTGAGCTCATTCAAATAATTGACTGCGTTTTCATTGCTTGTCTTATCTCGCTGGTTCTTATCGCATGACCATGAGAGCGGTTCCATCAGACCACTAATTAATTACACGTTGAGCACCTGTAACCGTCATTCGTTGCATTTTTTGAGGGACTCTTTAACTCAAAAAAAAAAAAAAAAAACTTAAAAGAGGGGAGGAAGAATAAAAAAGAAATGCAAAGAAAATACAAGATGTTACCTCTACTCACAGTTGCGCCACCGTCACAGAATTGCAGGTGCTTGTACCTTTTTTCCTTTTTAAATAAAATCAACCCAACACAAGGCAAGGAGTAAAATAGAAAGGTAGCTAGATGGGTAGGTACCTACTTCGTCTTAGAAGAGACATGTAGCCAACAACCAAATCCGTGTTTGCTCATTTTTAACCCAGTTGGAGGAATCTTAGCACCCTAACCTAGTTCATCGTACCTATAATCGTACATACATAGGGCTTATGTGGTTTAACATTACATAAATATGTATACAAAATTACCTACATACAACCGTTTATTAACAAAAGAATGCACCTATTGCAAACAAAAACTGCACTGCTTGCAGTAAAAAGTCGGTGGATAAGCAAGTAAACAATCTATTCATCCCTCAAGGGTTTTTCGTTGCGTATACCTACTACAGCACAAGCAGGGTAAACAGTTAAAATAGCAGGCAATTCATCGGTTTGTCGATAGGGTGCTATAAATACATAAAAAAAACAAAAAAAAAATTATTACCTACCTGCGTTTCTACGAGTTTTCATTCCAAAACGGGACAGGATCATTTGTTAGGTTTCTTATTTCCAATTTTATGGGGAACAAAACGACCCTTTTGATTTTTTTTTTTTTACAGAAAAAGGAAACTATGTAGGTATTAACACGATAAATTCGTGCTCTCTTCATATTTTTATCCTTACGGGAAATAAATGTGCATGAAGAGTTGATATATGATGGTCAAGCTTTTTAGGATTAAATTCATTTTTATGTAATAAAACCTTTGTAACGGCTTTGATAGAGATTGATAAGTACTCCGATGACTGTACAGTCCCATCGCGGGACGTCCGTCCCAGGTGCATCTGGACACCAACCCGTCTAACCGATCCAGGTGGTCGCAACTAAAATGTGGGCTGTATGTTTCCTTTTTTTACCTACTTTAAAGGGTTTTGCATTTTTCGGAAACCAGTCATAGATTTGATTCTATTGCTTCGTTTTTTTTGTATTGAAGAATGCCTCCACCACGCAGCGACTACATAAACGATGGGCTGATATTCTTGCGTTTATTTTACATCCTACTCGCACGGCTATGGGGAATCTAACCTCAACACTTGCGCTGATTTCTTTAGTAAAGGAATCATTGACCTCAAAAAAAAAAAAAAAAAAATGCTTCAGCTTGGGGATTGAAACCCAGACAGAAAACAAGGCGTTGTTAGTCTTTTCACTGACTGCACTCACCATCAATCTTAACTTGCTTCCACAACGCCATTAGGTTGAAGGAATGCGTTATAAAATATAAAAAACACTCATGTCATCTTAACACTTCTTATAACGAAACATATTCCTGAAGCGCTTGGGCACTACACATGTTTCAAGTCGTGCAGTGCTATATGTACTTCTTGCAAAAACTCACGTTTGTTTTTCCCCATTAGTTTACGAGTACATAAGTACATGTTCCTTGAACAAAGCATAAAGGTTCATACCTACTAAAAGATAAGTACCTACTTATGCCTTATACCACGAGACGTTAAGGTTTCTGTATAAAAATAACTCGTAGAAAAATGTTCTGAGGTGGCAACGAACTAAGAAAAAAGAAAGTACCTATTTATGTATATATATCAGAAAGTACAGCATAGAGTGGGAGTATGTACAGACATGTGTTAGGTATCTATACACATATGCCATAGCCAATCGATACCCGCAAAACATGTTCTTTTTTTTTGTGATTCCTAAAAGAAATCGGACACAAAATATGGTGTTCGGTGCTTGATGTTGCTGCTTTGTGTGACTTCTAACAGTGATATTTTTAGCAGACCGTTTCTGGAGAACGTCGATTGTTTTGCTACGAATTTCAATTGCTCGTGAATTTGAAGACTTGGGAAAATTCTGATGATTTAAAACGAGAAAAATTTGAATACGCTTGGAAAATTCAGATGGGATCTCGATGAGACAAAAATAATATGAATTCGCTTTATTTTGAGATGGAGATAATGCACGCACACGCATTCATCCAATGAACCAAGAAGTGGTTGTTTGTTAATATCATAAATTTGTTGGCTTGGATGCATGTATTTCATTGTTCCAACGCTGCCAAAATAATTTCGAACAATGTTTGAATGAAAACTCATTGGAAGATTGGAAGAGTAGGGTTCCTAATCCAAGAATTCCCTGGATATTTGTTTCTTTTCGCTTCTTCGCTTCTTCTCAATGAAATGAGTAAAATTAAAGTTAAAAAAAAAGAACGAAAATGCGGATACATTTCAATGTTTTTCGTTAGTTTTCATTTAGAATTGAGTTGTTCCAAATGTCCTTACCACTGAAGGGGGGAATGTAAAAACATGTGTACTAATTCAAAAACCTGAATGAAAATGTCAAAACTGAATGCTTCTTTTAAAATGCGTTTTGTCACTGAATATTTTATGGGGAGGCATCTTTTGGATCCTAATCTAAAAAGGCCTTGCGACATCATTTTCTTTTCGCTGTTCGGTTCTTCTCGAGAAATTACGAAGAGAAAACAGATCTGAAAACATTTGGATGTTTCCCTGAAAGTTTCAGTTTAGAATTGCGCTGTTCCAAAAGTCCTTAGCACTGGTGGGGGAGATATAAGAACCGTGTAGTAACTCAAAATCAAGTTCTCTTATCATACGGTTGATACTGACAAGTCTGTTCTATGATGCTTTCAAGTCTTATATTTATGAATTAAAAATAAATGCTGGGATGTCCCGATGCTCCATTTTATAAATTATAAATTGTCCGCCAATTAACTTTTTTTTTTCAAAAACAGGGCGCAAAACATCGAGTTTAGTCTGGCACGTAGCACTGTCCTATTGAAACCAATTGTTGCCAATATCCTCCTCTTCAATTTTTGTGAACAAAAATTGGTTCAACATGGCCCGATAACGATCGCCATTGACTGTAACGGCCACTCCTTTTTCCACTCCATTTTCGAAGAATGTCTCTGGACCAAAATCAGCACCAAACAGTGAATCGTTTTGAGTGTATCGGCTTTTCAATGTATACGTGCGGGTTTTCTGTGCCCAAAAGCGACAATTTTGCTTGTTTCCATACCCGCCTAGTTCAAAATGAGCTTCATCTGCAAAGATGATTTTTTTTTGCAAAATCGGCGTCGGATTTTCAAAGTAATGTCGCAATATTTCCCAGCGTTGTTCAAGCGTATACACAACCATATTCGTTCAGTGGAAGGATAAAACTAATTATCTGTCAAATCAGTATGAGCTAAGTGTTACCATTCACGAGATAAGCACTAGTTGAAAAAAAAAAAACAGTAGGTGGCGGACCCTTTATCAGGCGCGCAGCTATGTAAAATGTAACTTTATTCTACTTCCGAATCATTTTAGTTTCAAGTGCCAAACAGAATGAAAGTAGAATCGAATTTAAATTGTTCCAGCCGCTTGTGAGCTTCTTTCAAGTCTCTCATTTTATCTTAGGTAAATAAATATTATGCTTTTTGGGCATTTGAAGACTTTTATTGTATAATCATGTTACAGAATAGCCCGAAAAATTCTCTGTTGACGTCATTTTTGTTGCCGAATTCGTATTTTTATGTTTTGGGTATGATATTTCTAAGGCTATTCTATGTTTCAATAAGCCCACTCTGTTGTCTGCTGTCAATGAGTCTCACTTGGATAGTAACTAACTAAATAGTTGGCAGTTAATATGTGAACCACTTTCTGTTGATAAATCAGATCACTTATTCGAGGTCTCCAGACAACGGGGAGTGCTAAAGTTTTGCATCATGTTTCGTTGAAGGCCTGAGTATGTTTAACCCATTTGGGCAATTTGTTTCGTATTCAGTTCAAAAAATTATAGTTTATTGTCCTGCATATAAAGGCATAGAAAAGAATATGCAACTCTAACATGATTAATTGTTCTTTGCTGTGTGTTTGACTCCTAACCGTTGGTGGGGGATATCTGCAGTTAAACGTTGAACGGGCTGAACTTACTTTGAGTAATTGGAACCATTCCATATTATCGCCCGATTCTTTCAAACATCAGCACCTCAAAAGACACAAAGTTCCTATCTAGTCACTGCTTTCCCCTCAATCCTTAAATTTTTGGTAGAGTTCCTAGCAGGTCACCGCTTTTTAACTTGTGACTTTGGATAGAATCGGGCTGTAAGTGATCGCAAATAAGAGAAAACCACAATTTAAACCACAAACAGAGTAGTCTGAGACTTTGTTTTTGAACGGCATCATCCAACAGCTTGGTAACAAAGCTGGAGGTATTGCCTTTGTTGCTTTGCCGAGAACGCTATTCGTTTTTTTTTTTTTTTTCAACTTCTATATGGCTTCACAGCTTAGATCAGACGTATAACGTATTACTACTGATTGCAATCACTCACTTCGCATTTAGTTTAGCACTCCAGTCTTTTGAATCAATATATTTGCAACAAAAAACTTCAAAAAAACATATATGTACTCACGGTATACATGAAATGAAGAGCATACACAATACATGTCGCATCACATGTCAGTTTAACGTCAAACATTAGAAGGCTCATAACACGAGACATGAAAACGAATTTTTCACGGGAGGGCAGAAAGTAGAGAAGAGAGGTAGGTATTTCGGTGGCTTCCAACACACAGTTTACGGAGACATCAACCATGCTGTATGGAATGTATACTTATGTGCATAAAATAATTAGCTGTACTGAAGGCACACAGAGGCAGTAGGTACCAGCTACCGTAATAGGTCCTAAACCTACAAAACAAAGTACCTACTAGTTTACTTTTTTTCTTCTCTGCGCACACACTTAATTAGCTTTAACTTCATAAACTTTTTTAAATACGCCCGTTCACGACTTGCCTGTGATGCCATTGCAGTGACGTTCTACAGTAAAATTTAACTGACACATTTGTGTGTGCGTCAAACAAAAAAATAAAAAACTTCTCCAATTTCAAACAGACATTTTAATAACGGTGTGTTTCACTTGCATGCCAAGAAGGTACAAGAAAAAAAGAATACCAGAAATAATCTAGAACTTAAATGAACTTAAAACTACAACTAAAAAAGCTCCTTTGTTGAATGGAAATTCCTTTCAATATGTTTCCTTCCAAAAATAGGATCACGAGACTGTTGCATAAGGCTTCTTCCCTCCTTATGGCCAAACCTTCTCTCTACAAATTCGCTTTGACTGAAATTGAACAAAAACTTAATTTACTTTTGCTTCGGAGGTGGAGGTGGATATGAAGGGGGAGTTAATGTTGGGGTTATAACAACGACGGCGACGACGACGACTACGACGAGTCTTCAACTTCAAGCCATACCAAGCCAACAATCCAAGTTATCTTCAATCAGAACCGAACGAAGAAAACGGAAGTTGGTAACTTCTAATAAATCTTGCGGTTGTTGAGTGGGTTGGTTTGGTTGCGGTAGCTTGTGTGATGGTTTGCGGGTGAAGGGTCGTGTCAGTTCCTTGTTTCGCAATGGCACTCCTTCTGATTGTCCGTGTATAGAGGGTTTTGGTTTGAATTTAATCAAACGAGGGTACCTACAATCCTTTTGGTTGGTATTATGAAACAGAAGCTTCATCATGTACTTGTAGCGTAGCTGTTAGGTATAGAAGAGAGTCCAAGAAGGAACATTCTGAGGGTATATCGTGTAAACTTCAGTACCTCTCTTAAGATGTTTAAACCCGGATATTATGTGTACATAGCCTCATGTATCTGTCATTTTCTTAATGCACAAGTTGTTAGACAAATACATTCAAGAACTAAACCTCTTCCCTTCCCCCCACCTCCCACCTCCCTATATCTTCGTCTTTGCAATCAGGGCAAAGTGATGGCCGTTCTAGGGGCTGTGTAGGATAGATATGGATGTAGCCTATTTGCATGTTTATGCAAATGCGTATTTTATGTATATGCATATACAATATATATTTTATATATATGTATCTCTGTACTGTAGTGTGTGCAGTGCAATCATCAATAGCAGCAGCTGGTTTATAGTTAGATTAAGTGCCTGCAGATGAAGGTGGGTCTGTATTTATGGTTGGGTATAGATTGTTGTACGAGGCCCTGAGGTGGGGCCATCTTTCCTTAGCAATTTAATATTCAATAGGGAAGGAAAACAGAAAACAAGAATAAAATCAATATTTTGCCACTTGAGTTCAGAGCCAAGCTCTGAACAAGAATAAAGACTATATGCCTCTTGACTTATCCCGCAAAAAGTTGAACTCGCATTTACAGAGTGAGCGTATCTTTTCCGTTTTGCCGAAAGGGTCCTTTTGCCTTTTATAGTCTTCATTATAACGCGCCAAGTATCCTTCATCCTTGTGTCAGAAAAAGGACAAACTCAGGTCCCTGACAGTATTATGATTATTATTATTTTTTATTTTTATTATTCAGAACTCAATTCAAAAAATTATTGCTGACGGAGCAGTTTCATATTTTTTCTTTCTTTTTTTTTTTGCTTGCTCGAAGCGACAAGTTTTCATCCACTTATTCTTTTGTGCGAGATTGTAAGCAATTTTTCAATTTACAAGATGACAAGAGTAAAGTAGGTTCTCCGACAAAGAATAGGGTATATTGTGTAGCATTGTTCGAGCGGAAAGCTTGTTCATTATAAGTCGCCCGTCTGCCATCATTAGAAGTTCTCCTCCTTCCTTTATTTTTATAGAATCTCTTCGAGTTTTCAAATATAAGATATTGAAATCCTTAAGTTGTGTGTATGGCGCAATATTTTTGTCTATCTATTCATTTGGTTTTGCTGCAGCGGCAGGAGCATCGTTTCGTGACTTAAACAATTCGAAGATAAGAGAACAATGAAAGTTCGATGCAAACAGTTTTTGTCTCCATCATGTCGGTGTAGTTAGTGTTATTTGCCAAAGGCTCATGAAGATAAAGTCATAATAAGAAGAGATTCAAATTCCTTCGTTTTCAGTTCAAGGAAAAGTTTTAAGTTCGTGTGAGAGAAGAGGTTCTTCCTTGTGCGGAGCTACTGATATTAAAATGGGTGTTGCCTCATTATCATTATGCATTTTCTTGTTTTTTAATTTTTATTTATGTGACTGTTTACAGTTGAGCGAGTTTTTGTTCGTCGGAGGAGGGGCTTGAGTTCAAACAAAAATGAATAATGAGTTGAGAGTTAATAGTTCGAAAAAGCTTAGAGTGAAGGGATTTATCTTGGAAAGGAAGGAGAAGCATAAAAACGTTGCAATAATTGATGATTTCTGGAGGAGGAAGTGATAAATTTATTAAGTGGAGTCTTAGCTATTTTTAGATTATTCGTGGAATGATAAAAGTTTTCAAAAGAATATTCGTTGGGTTAACGTAGCAGGACCCGATGATGGAGAACGCGTAGCACTTCTTTTAAATGATGCATCCCAGAATTATGTTACATTAAGAAAAATATAAAAGGGGGGAAAAAGCACGGCATACCCCACGAAGAGATCACTGGTGTGATTAAACTTTGACCTCTTTGAGACCACGATGCTCGTATCGCTGAAAAAGGAAGAAGAAAAAACAGAAACATCGTTGCTTGTAGTTCAGTCTGGTCTCTGGTTGTAGTAGCCTTCGTAGTCCTCTTCAAAGCTCTCACAGGATTGCCATTATTTGAAAAGTATTCAGCTTGGAAACCAATAGTAGCATACGGTTTCGGTTTACTCTTTGGACAATTATTTGTTTTATTTGCCTACAAAGCAAACAATGAAAAATTATTTTATGATTTTGTAACGATTTTTCATACGTAAAACAAAAATGAGAACAGAACACTCAAATGAAAATGATCAAAATAAAGCAGTAAGTTTTAATGCTTCAAAAAACTCGATTCCATTCGATACTAATAACTCTACATTTTCATCTTTGAAACCTCCGAAAAACACAATTCAAAAAACAAGGGATTTATGAAAGAATTGTTTTTTTTAAATATGTTCATAAACGGTTACCTATTTTAGCTGCATGAGAAGTTTCGATGGTTGTTTAAAAGTTCTCAAGCTCTTAAAAAAAACGCCTGATATTTTTGTATTCTTTTCAATGGGAAAAAGTGCTAATAATACTATGAATTTGTTTTTGAATTAAATCGCTCCTTACCATAGGTGGGGGTAGTAATGAAAACAATAAGTAGGTTTCTAGTCAAAAAGTTTTGAATTTTTATTCTTCACAAGAAACAGTGACCCCATACTGAAGGATCACTAGATCCCTTCTAGTTCACAACAAAAGGGAAATTCTATTTCTTCCTTTATAAGTAGAAAGTGACCAGGAGCTTTTTTAAAACAGAACCGGTAAACAGGTAGACGTGCTAACCATTACGCCACGGGTACGAGTTGCGTGGTGATTCCATGAATTTACGATTTTAGATGTCTGAAACCAATCAAGTTTAGGAACTGGAAACCCACTTTTTTTCGCAACTTATAGGGTTGTTAAGGAAACCAGGGTAAAGTTCAACGAACAAACCTTTTATTTATTAATTTACCCACATTCGTAGCATAAAAGTTCAAAAATTCAAAAAATAAAAGAAATTTAAGTTGTGCAATCACAAAAATCCTTTATTTTTTGCTTTTGTGCTAATTTAATACTTAAATGTAAAACATGACGCTATTTTTGACGTACATAAGGTTTTTTTTATGTCTTTTTAAGGAAACCTATTGAAGCTTTTGCTTGAGACCTTCAATCGCAAATATCTCAATTCTATGAATTTAGGGTCACTCCTCATATGTTGTAACCATAATTTGTATTCTATTGAATTGAATCAAATTGAACTAGAGAACTAGAAATACTGGTAAATGTAATTACGAATCTATTTGCATAGAAAATAAAATTGAAAAAGTAAGGTTTTTTTTTTCTTTGAACATCTTTTTTTCATAGCTAGTGCGCGGAAAGGGTTTTTATTATTAGATGTGACATTATGATATATGGCCATATGGGGTAAGATCAAATTATGAAAAACTAACTAATGCCTATTCAAGGGCTTCTCATTTATAGAGATTCTGTCTTCCGTCGTCTGACATCTCTTTAAAGCATAGCGAAATTTCTCTCATTAGCCACCCAGCAATGATCAGAGGAGTCGTTAATCTTTTCCAGGTTTTTATATACTTATACTTATACTCATACGCCTTTAGTAGATAAAGACAAAGAGGCAAGCATTTTTTGTGCAGAAGTGAAGGCAATTCCCATCAGTGACACCTTACGTCTTTGAGTATAGAATAAATAGGTGGCAATGCAGACGTTAGCTTGCTTGCAAAGTGCAATAAATTCGAAAATCTTACTCGAAAGCAGACAAACAATGGGTTGGATGTAAGAATCCTTTAAGGAACCCCATAAGATACTCGTGGCCTACACTTAAAATAAAACTTTTATTAAGGGTGTGCTAAAGAGGAGTAGGAGAATTTTCACATAGAATGATGCCAAAGCAATCGAGCAACAGAATTTCTTGTTGTGAAATGTAGAGAGTGAGAAATGTCGTCTTCAAACGATCTTTAAGTCAAGTATACTATCTTTAACTTTCGCTTGCAGGTTGACACAACATTCCACGGGTTTCACAGTTTTCGTTGAAGCACGGAGAAGCTTTTCCTCATTCAAAGTTCCCAATCAACAAGAGAAAAACAAATACATTGTCTTCAAAGAGTTCTTTAATAATTCAAAAAGCTTAAGAAATCGTGTGTATACACATCAAGAACCCAAAATTTACTGCACATCGCAATTTTTACATTAGCCGAGTTCACACTATACAATTAGTTGGACAGACTTCGTTTGACAGAAATGTTGGATGGTCAGATGTAGTTTGCGTTCAGACTTATCAAACTTGTCGTCCAACCTTATGTCATATACTCTTCCTCTCCGTCCAACTTCTAAATTTTCAAAAATATTTAAAAACCATCCAACAAGTTGGTCAACCAATCGTCTGAGGGTTCACATTATCCAACATTGGTCGTTCAAGCCAAAGTCTGTCCAACTAATTGTATAGTGTGAACTCGGCTATTCTGAATTTTCCAATGAACTGCTTTTGTTTTCTTAAGTTCTCCAAATTTTACGTTTTATGTTTCATTATTCTAAATAAAACTAATACTTCATACATAGAGTAGCTTTGAAACTTTTTCTTTGTTTCATGTACCGAAATTAGGGCAGTTCAACCGCCATATTGGAAAATATATTGTGACTTCAAATTTTAAGTTTCGATTGTTCAGACCTACTGTTGATCCCTCAATAATAACAGACAACAACTTTATGCTACGACAACTCCGGGTTGCGTCTTCAAAATCAAACCAAACAAATCTTGTGATTCATTGAACCGGACAACCAGAACACACCCTATGCGTACACACACAAAGAATGTATTTTTTTTTTTTTCAAATTAGGTCAACTTCTTAGGAACAGATTAAATATAATTGAACCTCCACACATGAAGCTGAAGAATGGCTACATCATTATATCAAAGGAACTTAGTTGTCTTATAAACTTGGTCGGCTTATTTTTTGTATTTGTATAATGCTTGTTCGTAATTCACCATGCTGTTTCAAATTGACGACTTATTTTTCAATCAACTCTGCTAACCCAGAGGTCTACATAAAGATGTTTGTATTTCTTTTTTTTATTTTCAATACATTCTCGTAAAAGTCTCCAGTCGCTTGTAGTTATTGTTCATGTTATTGTTACTTCCTTTGATTTTGCATTGCAAATTGAATGCACTGAGCATAGGTATACCTATGCTGTGATCCCGAAATCAAGTTATATATGGAACCAATTTTCAGGCTAAAATGTTTCCTTCATTTATTTGTTTCGTTTCAATTGACTTGTACCGGGTTCTGTGTGTGTTTTTTTTTATGGATGTCTGGAATGACAATTTTGTTATATCGACTTGTTTCTTTTTCTACTACAGAACTAATTGTTGGCATGGAAAGATCTTTCATTCATTTTAATTGAAAGGCATGGAAGGCGTACGACGCTGTACGGCTTTCTTTGAAATAATTGCGATACATGTTGTCATAGCTGAAAGTAGCAAAGTACCAAGTTTTTTGTCTTTCTCTTCTTCTTCTTACTTTTTCGGGCGTTACGAGCATGGTGATCTCGAAGGAATCACTGCTTTTTATACTTAACTGCTTCATACAAATGATCCGGTCATAGGGTAAGCCGCGTTGAGCTCAGAATGCGTCGGTGAGCCTTCCTGTTTTTGGGTTGTTCCATGTCTGAGGCCATCCAAATGCAGGTTTCGTGGCATTTGTATGTACCTTTAGTGCTTTTTGCCAATGAATCCTTATTCTTGCTTTAGTCGTTGATTTAAATCACCTCTGGGATATAGAAAAGCCAACTAGAGTAATTATCCCCTAAATTTCAAAAAGTTCCTAAGGAAGAAGTGTATTGGCCGTGTCGTAATGGTGAGCATGTCTCATTTTTACGTGGCTGTTTAAGGTTCGCATCCCAGAATCATTCAGTTCTTTGCCGAGATGGCCATTTATGCCACTTCTAAGCCATGAAATGCTATTGCTGTGAGGTTTGGATTGATTTTAACACAGTACATCTTGAATCTTGATGCTCTCCATCCAAATAGAGAAGATAGTACCAGCTCTGCATTGCATGGATTTGATGAGTTTGTTGCTTTGTATTGTAAACCAGTCTCGTTTATTGTTTTTCTTATCCAGACGTGGCTGTTATCGCCATACTCACACTATATGTGTAGATACTTTTGCTTGAAATGTAAGGAATCAATTCTTTACTGCAGGGTTGAGGTTATAAAATAAATACATTGTGGCGCAACAATGGTTGGGGAAAAATGAGTCTAGCGTACCTACATCGCAACATACTGAAATCCTCAAATTAGCATTTCAATCACAGAAGACTCAGGCTTTGTTCAAGAAGTAAGTTTTGACTCTCCTTCTTTGCCAATGCGAGTTGCTTATAAAAATTTTGGCTGTAGTTTTATTGACATGAAGTGAGTTGGGAAAGATTGTTGTTTTAAGAAAATATGAGTGTGAACAGTTAACAGGAACTAAGATATGCTTCAAGTGTGTTGAACCTTGATGAGTGCTTGAAATGTGCGTTTTCAACCATCAGTGAAACTGTCCTTTGATTTAAAAAGGGGCTTTACTTATCGAAGGGTTGGAGTTGGAGGTGTAGTTCGTGGAGGTAGCACAGATCACCTCCGATGGACGCATCATTGGTGGTTGTTCAAAGTGGCCACACCACCTATAGAGCCTACTGGAGGCTATTTTGTTTCAGTCGGGGCTTTACTTTATTTGCATTTCATTTTTATTTTTGGTAATTAAACGGTTTTCTTTTATTTTTACATTTCAATAATAATCGGAATGGTTTTTTTTTTGAGGTTCTTGCTGCTTCCTGTTTGCACAATAAGCATCAGACAAGCTCTGGCAGTATTGGTTGGTTACATCAACTAAGTATCTGATTGGAGCCTGACAATTGGTTCATTGGAAAGTTAAACAGCGCGTTGATGTTTCGGCCAAATTAAACCAATGAATGAATTTCCCCCAGCTGCCATCCCTTTCTCTGTACCCGACTTTAATCCCAGACACACTCCTCTCGACTCTCGGCTTGTATTTCTGATGCAAAGTTAAAAAAAAAAAAAATGGAAATTAAAAAAAAAAAATATTGCATAATGCCTGACATGGAACAATTCTGGCCTGATATTCATTTGTACATATACACTTATTACCACTGCACCGCGAGTAGCGCCATCACAATGGGTGTAGTAGGTATATACTTTTGATGGTAACTGTATATCTCTCACTACCTGAATGTCCAGCGTTATTCAATCACTGTGCCTCGGTGTGTTTTTTATTTTTTATTTTTGGTTCGTTTATCTGTTTGTTTTTATTTTTTTGGCCGAGTTCTCTGGCGGCGGTGGTGTGGGCATAAAATCGAGACAAGGGGTTGGACCTCTTGACTCGAAAAGCTATGAACTGGGAAGGTCGATACTTTTTCGCCCAATTCATCCCACTCTCATTCCCACATCACACATGCACCGGTGCCGAAATTTTTTCCGGGTTGTCCCGGGAAAAATGATGCCTCTTTCTTTGAACTGGGGATTGGGGAGTGTGGTTGCCGCAGCACAGAAGTTGAGCGGTGGTGGTATGGAGATGGCGGTGCTCATCGTTAATATGTTTTATTTTTTTGTTTTAATTTTTATTTTTTCTCTTATTACCGAACCCAATTTTTACTGTTTTTGGGGACCTTTTTTTTGTTGGTTGATTGGACTTGTGATGCATCAGCAGCAGCAGCAGGGAGAGCGATATACTGCCACACTCCCCATTGCTGTTGCAGGATTGCATAGCACATATGTGAATGGGGCTGGGCTGATATTGTCAATATCTGGTTGTTTTGTGTGCGCTGAATTTCATTAAAGAAAATAAGATGAGTCAAATAAAAAGCAGAAAATAAATAATAATAATAAAAAAAAAAATTATGCAGCACTTGTGGTGCCATCACATGGTTGAAGGTGGCACTGCTGCCCGGGTTGAGTTCTCTGAGTGGAGTGCACCAGTGCCAGAGAAATTGCCAAAAAACAAAATAAACCAGGAAAAAAATGCAAAAATTTAAAATGAAAAGCAAGTGTGTCCTGCAAACAAAAAATCCTTTTTTTGGGGGGTGGTGCTTAATTTAAAAATGTGTTTTACACTTTGTTTTTTTCATATGCGGATCATGTAGGTAGTAGGTATGTGTGGTGTCCCTGTTTTCAATTCCTTCTTTTTTATAAAATTTTTGTTTTTTGGGGATTCATTATTATGCTCATGTTGTGAAAATCGCAATTGGCGTTGCTGTGAAGAGCATGAGGGGGTGCATTAATAAAAGGAGGAATTAAAGAAAAAAATATAATAATACCCCATGTACTTGAATGAAGGTAAATAAACGACTTGTACTCCTGCTGTACATAACTGTGGTAGAGCTATAGTAGATATAGGTAGTGTGGAACGGTTTTTTTTATTGTTCTTTTCCACATAATGTATACGATGAGTGGTATGTAGGTACATAGGGACATCCTTATGTACGGTCACAAAAGTACAGTTGTGTCGATTGGCGAATTTATGGATGAGGATTTTTTTAATTATAAAATTAAAAAGTAAAAATAAAAAATTGACAGAAACGTAAATCCAATGAGTGCATTAAAATTAACAGCAAACAAAAAAAAAAACGGAACATGAACCGAACCAAAAAAAAAAAAAACAAAATTAAAGGAAATGCATTTTAAATGCAATTTATTTACCAGCAAAAAGAAAACAACGACTTTTTTTCCACAGATAATGCCTCTGCCCATAAATGGCGTTGTTGGAAAAGTTGGTACAGTCTGCAGTGTTGGACAAAAGCTGACATTTTATATCTGAAAACGTAAATGCAAAATGAATATAAAATTCTTATTTACCATGGGTGTGACCAAATTGCTTTCTGTATTCCGAGTACACCAAGCACTATACACGCCTTAATGAATAACAAAAATAAAATCCTGTTCAAATTACTGAACCGACAAATGCATCAAATTGAGATCTTAAATTTAAAGGTAAAGTCTTTCCTTGCAAATTATAATCTAAAAATAAAAACAGTAAAATCAGCAAGTACCTACCTACCTACCTAGGGGTCTCTTCTTTCAAATTCCACTCAAAGATTTATGCTTGAGTTACGGCGGAACCATTTTTTGTGAATTGATATTCATTAAACGCCATTACCTGCTCTTCAAAGAACATTCATCCTCTTTCTTTTGCATTATTACTACCAACTAAGACTACAAGAACAATGGTTCAAGTAAAGACCTGGGAGCTACCGATAGGAACACACTATCGTTGTTGCTACCTGATGATTTCATTTCGACTCAAAACAATCAACTAATTTCCCTCAACTTATAGCTGTGCTGTTGGACGCCACATTTTCGAAAACCAATTTTGTTTTTCATCTAAGCAGAAGGCAGTTCTGATTGTCCATTGAAAATCAGGTAGGTTTAGTGCTCCAGGATAAATCTTTTAATGCAATTGTTCTTCTTGTTGATGGCGCATAGTGAGAAAAACTGAAAATATGTTGGACAATATATTTGTTCTTTTGCTTGAAATGGATTTAGTTATTGTTTCCTGGTCCAAAATTAATAAGAACCAATTTGCTGGTTCACCTTAAACGGTTTATTTACATGAGCAGTTTAAATTAGCTTCGTTCAAAAAATATAAAACTAAGAAAACACAAAGGAGCTCGTGGAACTTAGGGGCCTAACGTATCTTAAGGGTCTACAATTTCGTGCCGATTCTGAACCGCTAAGTTAGGAAGCGCTTCTCATGGCAGTGTAAATACTCTCGCAAGAGTTTTTAATCTCTTGCGAAAGGCGATATTCGTAGAAAAACATTTTTAAAAATCTGAGATTCGAACCTCAAGCTCTTACGTAACAGGCAGACGCTAACCATTGCACCAATAATGATAAAATGACTGCCATCTGCCTGAAGGCACGAACTGAGGAGATTCCTTGGTGGTAAATTTCTTGCAAATTTTTTGTACTGCAAGAGTAAAGACTCGTTTCGATTTTTCAATACATAATTCGATTTTGAGTAGAACAATTTTGCCTAATAAGCGAACCACATCTTAAAATACCACGCAATGAGCTTTGGACTATACCTCCTACCCTATCTTCGTTTGATAGGCTAGCACCTTGCTTTGGATTCACTCTTTTTATCCTTTTGAGCTGGGACAAAATTTTTCAGTATATTTTTAGCATATCCACAGCTTGTTTACTTTATTACAAAACTTTAGGTTGTTGATACCATGTAATGGTATCATGTAACATGTAAACAACATTTGGTTTGATGTCTCTTAACGTTAAATTTGTTAAGTATTATGTTTAAAGTTGAATATTTTGTAGCAAATAGCGGAGTTCACACTGTACACTTTGTTGCACGAACTTTGGAGCGACTAATGTTGGTATTAGTAGTACCCTCAGACGACCGCTTGTGCAACTTGTTGGATGGTTTTCAAATGTTTTTTAAAATGTTAAAGTTGGACGGAGCAGCATATTCTATCCGTCCAACTTGACGGACCACAAATCAGATAAGTCTGACCGCAACCATTTCAGACCATCCAACATCCATAGAACGAAGTCTGTCCAACTGATTTTACAGTGTGAACTCCTCAGGAAAATTTATCCTTGTGCATCGTTCATGTTTGATGACAGTAGAGCCTTTCAAAACTCCTGCTGTGAGCAATAGTTCAATTGTTTTTTGCATAGTCTGAGTCCCAAGTCTTCTTTAACTAAGCGGGGCTAGGTTGCAAGCTTGGAGCGAAGTCTAAATATTCAATTGTTGTACAAGGTACAAATTAGAATTCAGTCATTGCGAGTTCAAACGATGTCAAAGTGCATGATGTAGTTGAGTAGTTCACTGGCTATGAGACCAAGCGCTGTGTATTCGATCTTGAGTGGAGACTAATTTCAAACTTTATCTTGAACATGATTTCCTTAAAATGAATTAAATAAATTGGGTGGAGCAACAGAGCGAGGAGCCCAAGGCCTAGTGCCTTTCTCTCAACCAAACCATGTGAGGAATTAAAGGTACCTACAATTTTTTGCGGACTCTTCTTCTTTCCATTTCGGGCGTTACGAGTAGTGATCTTGAAGCGATCACAACTCTCCCACTTTTCTGCTTCACACTAGTGATCCGCCTGTGGGGTACGCCGGATTTTTTTTTTTTTTTTGCATTAATTTTTTGCGGACTCTAAACGATACAAGTGAAAAAAAAAAATAGGATCAGCCTTATTATGAGTTTCACATGAACAGCTTTTCGCCAGAAACATTTTTGTTAGCCCGGAATTTTAAAAGCTATTATGAGTTTCCCCTGAACAAAATTCCAGACTTACATTTTTTCCGCTTTTGTTGTTCACTTGTTCGCCTCAAAAAAATAAGTGAAATAAATTACTCTCAAGGTTTTTACATTTCACGGGGAAAAATAGCTCATAAAAACGCAAGTTTTTCGAACATGGAAAATTTTTCCCCCGAAACTCATAATAAGGGAAAAGTGAAATGGGATCTTTTCCGAGGGGAATGCTGTTCACGTGAAACTCATAACAAGGCTGGATGTTTTCGGGATTCCTACCGCAAACTCCCACTTAACAGGCAGAAATGCTAACCATTTCGCTTCGGAGACTAAAACAAACACAACTTCCGTTAATGAGAAAGATTCCATTCTAAAGCAGTCTGTTTTTAAATGACGTGTTCCAATATAAGAAAAACAAATGCTTTTATTGAGAGGTTGAGACAGACTTAAAAAAAAACTCTTTTAATAAGATGGCTTCACTTCAGCATCAAATTTATGTTAACTCACTAACCAAAAGGAGCCACTAAGCCTGCAAAAAGAATTTGATTGGTTTACTGCTCCAAATCTTTGCTTTTTTCATGAGGCTGGGCAACATTTCGTTAATATCTCTGGTGTTTCCTACTACGCCATAAATTTGAAATTGAAATCCCGTATAATCCGAATCTCCTCTATCAAAACGACGCAATCTAGCGCTAATTGGGTTTCCTTATCTAGTAGTTTGTCTTAAATTTCTCCCTATTATGCAGTTCTCGTCGATATACTTAATTATGTGAAGAACTTTAAACGAGGCATTTGCCCGACACGCAGCCATTTGGAACCGATGGCAAGTTAAGGGACCATTCCCACACATTTTTTCAATGTCTTACTTAAATAAGATGTAAGTGTATGAGAAAACCAATTAATATCAATTAAGAACTCTCAAAATATTGTTCGCTTTCCACCCATTTACAGTAAAATAGGCTACACAAGAAAAAGTAGGTATATGTTATGTACCTACATTCTTTGATTGCAAGCAAAAAAGCAGATACCTACATATTAGGTATAGACGACACCTACAAGGGCTGACTGATTGATTGAAAAATAGTAAAATCATTGAAAAAATTGACAAAGACTTGAACTTCCTGTGTAATCCATAAAAGTCATTGCAAATCGGCAAATAAGAGGAAAAGGCAAGCCATTCAACTAAGAAACATTAAGAAAAATCAATGAATCCAACTGAAAGCAAAGACGAAGCGAAACGTTGCTTTTGCGTTGGTTAAGCTCCATAAGAAAACAGGTTTCATGAAAAAAAGAGTAATTTAGCTGATGTTCCACGAAGAGTCCATACAAAAAAAAAAACTTGCCCATAAAGCATGAAACGCAAGAAACCATGCAAGTGGAATTATGTGGAGAAATAAAAAATCAGCGGCACACTTTTTATATCTTTCTGAAGTGAAGGGAAACTCAAGCGGAAAAAATGGCGATTTCTTTGAGAACCGTGTAACTGAGAACTAGCAAATATGTTTTGGAAGTGCCATTGTGAACCCATAACTTCGGAACTGTTGGAGCTGAAAATATCACCAACGCATTTGTAGGCACAAGCAAAGGTTAGTTAGTCGGCATCAACCCCACTTAATGTAGTATACCTGTGCATGACTCAAACACCATTAATTTACGTCACGTGCCACAAACCAAAAAAAAAAAAAAAAAACATGAGAATTAAAAAATAACCGTCACAGGAACTTCAAGTTCTCTAAGTGCCAACCGAAAGAACTACACATAGGTAGTATTGCTTGTATATATCGCCACAACTATTTTTTTTTTTATGGTGTTTCGTGTGATGTTTATCAGTGAAAAGTTGTGCTACCTCTCGTCTACGCTGATTTTGTTTGTTTCCATTGCATAGAATTATAGGCCTTCACTAAATACACACTCCCTGTTTCTGTATATATTTTCTTCTTTTTTTTTAACGAGGCCAACCTTGTGGGACTTTATACCGCAAAGAGTCATTAAGCGTTGAATGTTTGCTAAGAAATAAATCGAAAAGAGTTTACTTAACACTTGACTATCTAATGAACAGTTTAGTTAGAGATTCCCATGAATTAAGGGGCGATTTCATGGAAGGACATTGGCAGAAGGATTGTTGTAGTTTCAAACAAATCAAGAAGCTAAGTTCTGGAGAAAGTTTTATGACCAAATAAGACTTTCTTTTTGCGTGAATAAACAATAAGACAGCTGATTTGGGGCTATACAATGTGCCACTAATTTAGCCCCTTGCAGTTATGATAGTTTCAAGCAATATGCCCTTAAACATCTCATTAGGAGTGAGGTAGTCATGGAACTAGTTTGTTTTGAATGCCACTTTTGATTTTTGAGTTGTACTTTTTAAATCACATTTTGGGTTTTGTTTAACCATTTCCACTACCCTAAGGCAGTCATTTGTTAACAGAAGTGAAAAGTTCAATCAGCCTCATTGAGAGCTTCACCCAAAAGACCTTCCTTCGTCCGGGAAATTTGACATTTCGCTCTTGGGTTTTGGTCTGTCATTAGAGCTGTCCGAACCCGACATAGGAGCTGAAAATACCATTAGCGCATTTTTAGGTACAAGCATAGGTAAGTTAACATTCAATGTTCACCTGTGCATGACTCAAACACTATTTAAAACGCCACGTGCCACAGGAAAAAAAAAAACCAAAGAATTACAGAAAAAAACCGTCGCAGGAATTTCAAGTTCTCTAAGTGCCAACCGAAAGAAGTACACATATATACAAGCAATTGCCAATGCCACAACTATTTTTTTATGGTGTTTCGTGTGAACATAAATTGCTATTTTGGGAATCTTTTCTCATTCAAAAGCATATAAAATAGGATCCGAGCACACTTCTTCGGGAGAAACTCACAATCGAACAAACAAAGTCATCTTTAAAGTCTGTCAGATTTTGTATGACAGTAGTGGTTCCACGCGGAGGGGCGCGGAAGAAGTGAAACTTCAAACTTCCACCGAAGAACACATTTCACTACAATTAAATCGTCTGGCTGAATGACGCGGAATTGATACAACTGTTATATCAACAAATTGCGAGCAGTGCCGAAAAGTATATGTTTAACGCAACCTTGTTGGCAGTCGCATAAGAAGTTTCACTTCAAAAACTCTAATATTACTGATGATGTTGTAAAAGGTTTATTTGTGCCGTGTGGTTTCTAAAAATGAGGAGTTTGATTAGACGACCATTCTCTTAATACAAAATTAAATGATTCCCGAAAAACAAAATACCAAGCGGAATTTGGCAAACTGTATCCAACATCAAAAGTTAGTCAAAAAGTCATTTCCTATTTCCTTTCAAAAAGTGCATGAAATGAGACGATTGGGATTGTGTAAATTTCTGAGAAATTTTTAAGCGATTGTTGCCATTGAAAATATTTCAGCAAAAAAGAAAAAAACACACACACACAAAAGAGCTCTCCTCTGAAATATTTTTTTCTGACAACTTGTTTCATGAATTCGGTGAGAGTCTAAATCGCAGAATCTTCCAAATGCAAGCTTTTCAGAAACATTTCTCAAGAATTCGTCCAGTGATCAAAGGGTTTCAAATCATGTCAATGTCGTTCTAAGATTTTTCAATTAGTTTCTTCATATTTGAAAAAAAAAAAAAGGAAAAAGAAGAAGAAAACCAATAGCAATACAAAACAAGAACTTAAGAGTTAAGACACTGACGATGACGAAGTTTTTTGTCTATGTTTTTGTTCGTCTTTTCATTGTGTAATTATTCGGAGAGAATAAAAAATACTTCTTCGGTGGCCTACCATAATTTCTTTTGATCTCCTCTTAGTTTTTATTTTCTCTCCATAAATTGTTCGGTGACCATGTTGAAATGAATGGAGTTCTATATTGTGTCTCACTTATTTGTTATTCTTTAATCTTAAAAAAAAAAAAAAAAAAAACCACTGCAAAGATAGAGAAAAGATGAAAGGCGACGTGGAAGATGAACTTACACAGAAGAAAAGGTTGTTAATGAGCACGATAAGGAAAAAGAAGAAGACAGGTAGGTAGCTTCCGGTCGCATTGTCAAAAAGAAGCTTCGAAAAAACTGAAGTGAGTATATGACGAGGTTTTACGTTGCCAGCATACTTAGAGGGGTACGAAAGTATCTAACTGATGAGCTCCCACTGTCGCACCTCGGCAAAACGATCGTTGGAGTTGTGGTCGCTTGATGTTTGTATTACTTTTGATTTGTACACTTATATTCAACTACATAAAGAACCTAGTCATCATTGTTAAGCTTTAACCACTACAGAATCTCCATCGGTTTGACAAGTCGTGGTAAGTGCATGAACTCTCGGAAGTCTCATGATAAACAAGTTACTCAATCCACATAACTCGCCAACGGTTTTCTTTTTCTGACTCCATAATATGGAATCCAATCGACCGATCGGGCAAACAATTATTAAGTTCCCCAAGAGTTTTACTATACAAGACATAGTGCTAGATAATTCTATTAAAATCAACTGTTGTTTTAAATTTGGTTTCAGCTACTGTTATTGTAATGACGTCGCCTACAAAAGAAATTGGCCTTGGGTCGTGGAATTTTGTTGTTGAATTCGCTACAAAGCAAAACAATTCAATGGAATTGTTTGTACACAATGTCCAAAGATGGGAAACGAATAGCTAAGCCAACAAAACACGCAATAGGCTACG
The DNA here is from genome assembly GCA_949752695.1 of Melanostoma scalare. Classification (NCBI taxonomy): domain Eukaryota; kingdom Metazoa; phylum Arthropoda; class Insecta; order Diptera; family Syrphidae; genus Melanostoma; species Melanostoma scalare. The sequence goes on along the minus strand of OX456984.1, from coordinate 55,150,658 downwards.
TAGTCTTAAAAGAGAAGATAAACAGAAGAAGTATGGCGGGATTCACACCAAGTTAACGAGCATCATTGTAGTGGTTCTACAGTGGTTTAAACTGCTTGTCTAATTGGACTAAAACAAATTTATAGAAAAATAATCAGAGTTTGAAGCGGACCTCAAATTTTTCAATGTTGATTTTATCAAAAATAAAATTAGATTCAAATCACATGCCAAAATAAAAAAAAATTGGTATTTAAAGAAACTAAAGGGTTTTTAAATAAAATTTTAAGTTTTTGTCTGATCAGTAGTATAAAAAACTGGAGATTTCGAACCGCTTGATAAAAAAAATAGCAATTAAATAGAGTGGCACAACAAAGCTATGAAAACCTCGCATTTCCAGGACCTACAATTTTATATCGATTCCGAACGGCTGTTAGAAGGAGTGTTTTGTGTAATTACTCTCGCAGGACTATCCAATTTCTTGCGAAAGGCGATACCCGTGAAAACGTTTTTTTCTTTGATATTTCTGGGTTTCGGAGCTCGAACCTAAGAAGTAACCGAGAGACATGCTTACCATTACGCCACGAGCTAAAGATCTGTTTTCCTAAGGCACATTGAATTGGATCAGGCTTTGGCTTCAAAGTCAAAAACCCGCAACTGAAAATCGTTGCTTATGGGGATGATAGAATAGTTAATCACTAACCTTTTCTGGATGCCAGGGCAGAAAAACATTGCGGGTAACTCCAAAGCGGATGAACTTAACAGAAATATGCATAATGAACATTGGTATAACTATCGCTACCTGCAAACTAATACTAGGGCCACATGCCAAAAGCTAGGAGGACTAACATCACCACGTTTGACTGGGCAAGAGGATTTGTCCAAGTCTGGATTCAGAACGTACTATATGTTTGCTATCCCTAAGCTATATCTTCGTAAGCGGTTATAATCGTTGTATACATATATATAACCATCAAATGACTTCTGCAAAAGCTGCATGAACGAAGAGGAAGAAGAGATCGTTGCGCACCTACTTTGTTTATTCCCCGCTCTCGGGTTGAGGGACATGGACATTAACTGTCTACATCGCTTCGTAGAAAGCTCCAAATCGTTTAAATAGCTAAGCAATTCCTCGCTTTTTATGTGGTATCACAATGGACCTATTGTTGATCTATCGTAAGTCAGTCGTTTTCATGACAGCCAGTTTAACTTTATCTAAGCCCTGCTCTACGAAAGTCTTCAGTTGTTATACACTGAAATAAAGTTGCTCGAGCAATCAGTTGGGTTAAGAAGATTTGGCGAAGAATAAATTTTTGTTTCCATGAAATATTTTGTTACTTTATAAATTACTAGCTGACCCGCCCACCGTAGCTCGGATCCCTACGCGGTGATCGAATTGAGTAAATTAAGTAAAGTAATTTCTAAGAAGAAATACTATCTTTGTTACTTGGGGACAATGTAGCATTCCAACAGTGAAAGAATTTTTTTAAATCGATCTCCGGTAATTTTTAAGTTCCCGATTATGTTCCCGTTCCTGTTTCCGTTCCGGAGGGGAACCCCAGAGCTTAGTGCATTTCTCACAGCCATTCCCTTTGTGAGGGAATGGAGGGGACCTACAATTTTCTGTCGATTCCGAACGGCTAATCGAGAAAGTGCTTTTTATGGCAATGAATTCACTATCGGAGGACTTGCCAAATCCTCATGAAAGTACCCTTGAAAAACATTTTCGCTTCTGTTGGGATTCAAACCACAAACCTCCCGGTTAACAGACAGACATGCTTATCATCACGCCACGGTTACCACTCCGGACGGAATATGAAAGGGAGATACATCCAGTCATTTCTCATTTCTAAACCATCTCTGTTCAAAATTTCATTCAAAACAGTTAGTTAATCGCAACTAGTAAGTTTCCATTCATTTTATTTGGGTGATGCTGATAAACAAAATCGAGGGACATAAAAATTCAGAAATGTATTTACCAATGGTCACAAATCATAAATTTTCGTTATCTATCGCTACGTTAATTTGTCTTTTTAAATTGGCAACAATTGGCTGGCAAAGCCATTTGTTTTAATTTGTTCGAAGTGCATTTTGTATTTAACACGTTAGCCCCGAGAATGCATGTTATTACTTGCACGACAACAAATTTTCTTTTTATCTACAAAACACGACCAACACTACGAGGTATGAGTACAGAGACTTAACTAACATGACATTCTACCATTTCTTTTCATTGTCTATGCGGTACTTCCCTAATGACCCTCTTCAAGTCGACGAATGTGAATAAATATAACACTGTGCTTTTTTTTTACCACCCACCTGAGATATTTATCATTGCTGAGGAGGTAGTAAAACTTATTTAAGGCCAACACTGATCAATCTGATAATATTTGGTGATAATTGAATAAATACGTCTTTTACATTATCTATTTTGATCAGCACATACTATTATAGTGGACGACGACGACGACGATGACTACGGAGTAAGAAGACGACGACGACTACGACGAGTATCGAAGGGTGTAATCACCTGAATAATACACCTTTAGGGTGGAGTGGGACGTGTCGTTTGGTGGTTGTGGTTTTAGAGTTGTGTTCGTAGGTTTCTAGGGTAACCTCTTCGGCCATAACGAATTTAGTTATTCTAGACCACTTATTATTAATTACGGACAACTTCAACGAGGCTCTGACAGACAATCAATCACAAATGACTGTCAAAGAGAACTTTCAACATAAATCAATAGTTTGTATTTGATTGTCATGCTTAATAGCGTTCTTAGTGAATAAAACATTTACAAAGCATACCTACTGTAGCAGTGTATAGGTGGGGGAAGATTGAAGAGAAGACATTTTCCCATCAGAAAAGGACGGAAAGTATAATTCATCATAAAAGATTAATGCGTCAGAGGGTCGTCCCTTTCCGAGAAAGTTTCTTGCTGAATTATTTCTCGTCTTTTCATATTTTATATAGCTCGACGATTGGATACAGCCCTCTTATCCTGATTGTAAGGAAAATGTGCGTCAGCCCCAGGATTCTCAAATGGGACATCTTGCTGTGCTCTGCTCTGTTCATAATCATAATAATTTTCTTGAAGGATTAATCTCGCATAAAGTCGTGGTGGGGGAGGGTTTATATATATACTTTGGAAATATATAAAGATATTACAATGAAGATTTGATGTAGAAGACTTATTATAATGAAGAAACGACCCAAAAATAATCAATATCAATTTGCTCGCGCTGCTGGGCTTTGGTTGTGGATTCTTTGTGTAAAATAAAATCTGTAGGAGAAGTAGGCGTTGGCGGGTGCTTTAAATAGAATTAATTAATAGAAGGCGGAGTTCATTTTGCGATGGGTGTTCCAAAACCTTAAGCGCGTAGCTATAGGACATACTTTAGTTTAGTATACCTGTACTGCATACCCTCCACCCCACCAGCAGTGCAAATTTTCACGTACGTATCTTCCATGAAATTTCCTACAGCAACAACAACAAATTTCTTTACATTAAATGAAAGTATGAACTTTGAAATTCTATTTGATATTTTTGTTTCGAGAATGGCTTCACCGTAAAATGGAACTTTTTGCCATGTTCTCGTATTTGCTTTTTGTATCAAAAGGAATATGGAAGATGGTTAGTACCAAACAATGATGTCACGAAGGCGTTGCTAACGACCTGATTGGCAAGCAAACTCAATCGATTTTTATTTTATCTGTGAAATTTTTGCCGACGGTATTCGGGAAGATGTCAGTTTGAGAATGTCACGAAAATTTTTTTTGTTTTGTTTTGTGCGTAGATGCGAATTACGAGAAAGTTCGCCTCTGTTATGCTTTTCATATTCTGATAACATTTTGTGTGAGTTTTTTGATTCATATGCGTTCCTATATCATTGACTGCATTTGGTATGAAACTACTGTACAAAACAGCTAATTGATTTTTAATTAGTACAAAAACTGTGCCATAGGTGGCAGACGACTCGTTCTAGATAATGAATGCTAATCATTTTAGTTGAGCAATCGTAAAAAACACTGAAGACAATTCAGTGAAATGCTGACTAGGTTTATTCGTTTAAAACAGTCAAGTCATTGTGTCATCGGTAGACTTCACGTATTCCGTCACAGCAAAAACACAAAAAAAGTTCCTAATCGAACTGTGTGGTCATATACGAAATTGCCAATCCGAAATTTTAACTGGCCATCGTGTTTTCTCGCGGCAACGTTTATGGTTCGGCTGATATGATATCTAACATTCTCTTTAAGGGCATGATAAACTTTGTTCCTCAAAGAACTAAAAGCATCAAACCCAAAGATAATTCGTGGTTTGATTTCAGCTGTAAAAAGATGGAAACAGTATTTGTCCAGCATGTCCCTAAAAATGACGATCCTATTTCCTATCCCCTTCCAATTACCGTCCAATAGAACAAACGTCCTTTCATTACGTCCTTTGATTCCGTTGATAATAATCGTTTCTGTGACCTTTCACCGAATAGTGGAACCAATCTTTAAACTGTTTTGGAAGGAAGTAAGATTATTGCGCTTGACATCAAGCTCTTTTATCGAAAATGCGCTTATACTGGAAAAATTTGATACCACAGGCACAGTACAAAATGTTTCCGTGTCAGTGAGACAAAGAAGAATGGCTTTGTCAATAAACAAAATATGCGGCATTTGTCAGGCAGCAATCCACACGTACCTACTCCATGAGTCATCATTGCATCCCGAAAAAATTACGGTTTGGTGTGGTTTATGGGCTGGCGGCGGCGTCATTGGGCCGTACTTCTTCCGTGACCGATCAAGGGATCGCTAGCGTTCAATGATAACCGAATATTTTTGGCCCTAATTGAATGATATGAACTTGGAGGACAAGTTTGGAGTTTGGAACGTGTTATCTCACGAAATGGTCTAGTCGCTTGGCCGCCTCGGTCGTGCGATTTGACACCGTTAGACTATTTCCTGTGGGGCTACGTCAAGTCTATGGTCTATGCCAACAAACCAGCGTCGATTGATGAACTTCGTACGAATATCGAACGTGAAATTGCAGCAGTATCGGTCGATTTATGCTTGAAAACCGTCGAAAATTGGGTTCAGCGTCTGAACTTCTGCAAGCGTGCCCGAGGTGGCCATGCAAAAGAAATCGAGTTCCATAAATAATGGCATCGAACGTACTTTCACAGGAATAAAGAATTTCATTGATATCCATCTTTTATTTTAAAAAAAACTTTTGTAGCGCTCTATTTGAAATCTCCTAAAATGCTGCAAAGTGCTTCGATTTCTTTAAAAGATGCAGGAAGTTTTTACTGCTTTTTACTCCCAAAACTGGCTTATAACTTCTTCGTTTGGCACCTCCTTGCGCCTAGTTGACATGGTTCAAAACACTTGTGCTTGAACCCTGTCTCACTCTGTTTAATCGGTTTTTCTTCAAAAGGTGCTCAAATGAAATAGGTAGTTGAAATTCTCCCTTGAAAGAATTTAACAGCTACACCCTCTAGGAATGTTTATCAGTCTTACCTTGAGCCCAACTTCGAACGTACAGTTAAATTTAGAGATTTATATTTTAGTCGCACAATGCGGTACCAAAATCAGTCGTAATTGATAGCCAGTATCGTGAAATCGTTTTATTTGTATTACGGTCCCTGAAATTTTGAGGATTTGGAAACAGCATATCTTTTGACTTACGTCTAGTGGACATGCCGTCCAAAACGATGATCGCAAGGAACTGCGCCAAAAATAGCATTGTCAACTTTCCGTCGGCTCACGACTGGTTCACTTCAGAATTTGAAGGAAATTATTGCTAATGGATCTTCACGGATGGTTTCAAAACATATGAAGGATCTGGCGAGATGTATGCTATCCAAATGGCTATAAGCTATGTATTTGCGTGTCTGCAGCGATAGCCAAGCTACACTCAGAAAAAAAAACATTGTTGTCCGAAGAATTTTCCATTCTTGTAACATTGTGATTTAAAAATTGTTGACTCAACAAATAGTTGTTGAATCAAGAACTCAATTTTGATTTTTCAAGAATCAAAACGTCAATTTTAAAATAAAATTCTTGAAAAAACAATTTACACATTATTAAACATTTTCAAAAACGGAAAATTGTTAGCCTAAGAATAAAATTTTTGTTTTAAATATTTTTACTGGCAAAATATCATATTAAGAATCAAATTGTTGGACCAACAATTCGTTCTTCAGTTAACAATTATTATCAAGAATAAAAAAAGTTGGAATAACAATGGAAAATGTACATTTTTTGTATTATTATCTGATTTCAAGAACTAGTTCTTTACTTAAGAACAACCATTACAGTTATTGTTATGAAATTGAAGAAAAAATCATTGTTCTAATGTGAATAGTCTGTCTTAAGTTAAAACCAATTTCGTACTCTACCCTGTTCAATTTCATAACCCTTACAGGACACAATAAAATTATCTTTCATTTTCTTGGGATATATTACATTTGTATATTGTATTGTATACTCATTGGCTTGCTTACTTTGTATGTATTGCATATTGTATACTCAACAATAAAATTTGTTGGCACAAGCATTGCATACTTGAATCGTTTTTTTTGTGTATTATAATTGCAACTGTTTCTTTAACAATCAATTCTTGAGATTTGAGTATAAATTGTTACTTTTTCGACAACTAGTTCTTGGCACAAAAATTTTTTCTTGGAACAAAAATTTATTCTTAAACTCTTGCAAACCTAACTGTGAAATTGTCTGTTAGAAGAAGTGCAAAAGGCATTGGAAATCATTGTCTTGTGAAATGCGATCCGTACAACATTAAATAAATTAAAGGAAAACAATTAAACAAATAAAAGTGCGATCGGCAAGTGTGCAAGTGCAAGTGTGTTTATATCCGGATAACAATTAATTAAAAATTATAAATGAGTGAAAAAGAACAATTTGTGATAAATTATATCGAAGCTGAAACCTTGGAACTTTTTTTAAGTTGGGTATTATCCTGCGACGGGATATCTGCACTAGATGAGTGCCGCATAGCTTCTTTTGATGTAATCAAAATTCTTAATGGACATGACATTGATAATGTGTTCCAAAAAAGAGAGCTTATGGGTGACCGAATAAAATTTAGATACGGTCTAAATAAATGGAGGGAAGCTAATCATGTAAGTACGAACTAATATTTTGAAATTATATAGTTACCTATATGCAATACGTATCAAACCTCCAGTGGGTGGGTGCATTGCACATTGTAACTATTTTTTGTTGATTTATGGGTAGGTAAATTAATAAATTTTTTTTCTATTCTTTAGGTCGACTTAATACCATGCTGCCAGAGTGACAAAACACTTTCCATGGTATCACAATGGCTATCATCGGAAACATTACATGACAGCTCCTCAACGTCTTCTCAAAATCTTTTCGAATTTCGTGGAAAAACAAATATAAATATCGATTTTAATATTAAAGAAATATTGCAAAAAACTGTTTCTGGAAATGATATGATTAAAGCGTACCAAGAAATGCCAAACCTATCTAGCACTGATCAAACCATCCTATCTAGATGCGTAGTCGACCATTTTCATCGCAATAATGGTCTAAAAATGTGTCCAAAAACCATGCAAAGAGTAGCTAAGGAAATAGTGAAATTATTTCCGATTGAAGACGAGCGTACATATTACGTTCCGCGGGAAAACGGAAAGCAACCATCAGGAAAAATTTTCGACAGGTACTTTAACGTTGGATACAATCGAAAGAGAAAGGCTGACTCGTCTGTAGCAGAAAAGATCGCCAAAAGCACTATTGAAACTGAAAATGATACTATTTCCGAAGAAAATGACAACATTGAAACCGAAGTGTTTTTGAAGAAAAAAGAATTTCTGTTTCACAACTCTCCTGAAAACGCAAAATCTTTGTGGGAAGAAACATCTAAAATGAGAATGAAAGAAGAAAAATATCCAATTTCTTCATTTTTAACTGCATGGCCACGATATAAGGACGTAAATGCCGAAGAGCTCATAAATGTAGACTTCAACACATTACATCCGGGAAAATCTTCTAAACTCTTCGAAAAGTTCAACGAGTAAGAAAAAAGAGCAAACAAGGTTTTTTTTCCATCATCAATTAAAGAAAAACTCTTTCTTGAAATGTACAAGAAAATGATTTCCCCCGAGCTTTGTGTCGGTAACTATAATCATAAATACATTTGTAAAATAATTTTACTAATAAAATTAAAAGAGTAAAGACAATTGAACCTACCATTTCAACCATTGAAATTCTTCCGAATACCCAACCACTTAATGATTCTAAGGAATGCAATTTCTCGCTACAAGCCCAAAGTTCTTTTTGTCAAAAATCACTTAAAATTGATCTTAATAGAATAAAAACTAACTTATCTAAAGCAGTAATTTCCTTTGCACTCCAACTTCATACAAAAGCCAATGTTACCAGAAAAAGTATTCCAGCAATTCAAAATGCTATAGAAGGTGATATCCTAAAGCCGCTTGTAGATACTTTAAGCGAATTTATTCCATTTATTGAGCCCGATCTTCAATCTATATACCAAACAATTCTCAACTTTGTAAATAACCCGTTTGCGGACATAGCATCCGAATACAAATTTTTTCAAAAAATTGAATCTCTAAAAATTTTTAAACCACCCAATTTGTTTACAATAAGCAGACAGTTAGATGAAGTTTTCGTACGAGGCGAGCCAACTTTAAAAGAAAACGCAATTGAAGGATGTCTCAACGACATACATTTTCAATTAAAAAAGTACTTTGAGTCACCATTAGTTTTAAGTAAGACCCTAAAGAACATCGATGATATTAAAACCCAAAACTTACTGAATCACTTTATAATGGGAAATATGTGGAGAACTAAAACTGACACAATACGTGATAAAATAATTTTTCCTTTATTTTTATATTTCGATTCATTTCAAACAAATGATGCAAATGGGCCTCGTAATGACTCGATTTGTGGAATTTATTTTACCGTCCCTGTTATTCCTCAGCACCAATTGTCCCACTTAAGTAACATTTTTGTGGCAGGATTTGTTAAATCAAAAGATATGAATCACTTTGGAAACAGTGCTTCTTTGGCTAAGTTAGTTCAAACTCTTGAAGATCTTGCTTTAAATGGCATTGATTTGAATATCGAACTTCTAAAGTATATTTTTATCTAGGACAAATACTTGGTGATAATCTAGGACTCAACGAAGTCTTAGGATTTATTCCAAGTTTCAATGCTAGACACTATTGTAGAATTTGTACAAGGGACAAAAAAAATTGTCAAAATGATTGTGTAGAAGTTAAAGAAAGCATTCGAAATTTATCTGGTTATGTTCGTGAATCAACTTTGAGCTTAAACCAACCGGAACTTTCTTCTTTAAAAGAAAATTCCATATGGAATACATTGACCTATTTTCATGTTGTTGATAATAAGGCATGTGATATCATGCACGATATTTTTCTAGGTGTTGCGAAATACAACTTGTCAAAAATCTTAAATTACTTTATTTTTGAAAAAAAATATTTTTCCTTAGACGCATTCAATTATTGGTAATTTTATTGGTAATATAAGTCGTCCAATCGATGGAAACCAAATTAAAAATTGCAATATAAAAATGAACGCAGCTGAAATGAAAACATTTTTACATTTTGTTTTGCTCATCATTGGAGACTTGATTCCGAAAACAGATACAGTTTACCAATTTTTAGTAATTTTTATAAAAATAATTGATATTGTAACTCTTGACGAATTCAATTCAGCTGTTTTAACAAAACTTGATAATTTAATTGAAGAACACAACAACTTCTATATTGATTTTTTTAAAGAAAAATTAAAGCCCAAATTTCATTTTATGTTACACTACAGCACTGTTATAAAAGAAATTGGTCCATTAAAAAATGTTTGGTGCTTTAGATTTGAAGCAAAACATCAATTTTTTAAGCAGTATTGTCACGTTATTAATTCAAGAACAAATGTTCCATACACTTTATGCATAAAAAGCTCTCTTCAATTCTCACATACGACTCTACAGAACTTATTTTTTCAGGACGATTATTCCAAATTTTGCAACTGTTTGCCTATTGATTTAACTAAACTCCCGTATTACCTTAATCTTTGCACACATTTTTCTTTCGGTAGCCGAGTTGAAAGTTTGATTTTCAAAGGAAACCTTTTTAAAACTAATTGCTTTGTCAAATTTTGAAAGTTCAGTACTAAAAATACTAAACATCTTTTTGGATTCAGAAAAAAATATTTTTTTAGTATGTCAATTATACAAATGTTTGTATCTAGAACAATTTCAGGCATATAAAATAGAGCAAAATGTAAATTGCTTTTATATGAAACATATTGTTAATTTTTCGACGTGTGCAAGGAGTGTCACTTTAAATAACTCGGAAGAAGTTGTTCGTTTTTATTAATACATTATTTTTCATTAAATTTATTATTTATGTACATTATTTCTAAAGACGGCTACTATAAAAAACAAATAAAATATGAAATTCGTTACATTAGAAAACTTTTAGCGTTTTTTCTGCTTCATTGTCTTTGTTTTAATTTGTTGAATAGAAAATTCTCCGTTTGCTGAAACCAAGAGGTGTTTTAAAGGTAAGTTTAAATTTAAACCTACACATTTTTAAATACATATGTATATCAACTTTAGTGTTAAAGTAATTTGATGAGCAATTTTCAACACAACAATTTTCGGAAATCTCACATTTATGGTATTTGAGTCAACAACTTCATTTTCATTATTTATTGACAGTTTGTTCTTGGGTCAACAATCTATAGTCTTAAAAGTCTGACATGTTTTGTTCTTGATCCAACATTAACATTGTCATTTTTTATTAACAATGCATTTTCCTCGCAACAATTTTCGATCTTGAAATTTTAAGTATTTTAGTATTTGGCCACACAATTTTAATTGTTGAGCATTTTTAACAATTCGTTCTTGAGGCAACAATGTAAATTCTTGAAGCTTTAACATTTTTTATCTTTAAATCAAGAATAAAAGTTCTTGCTGCACGTTCAACACTTGCATTCTTAAGTTAAGAATTTGAAGTACTTGGGTTCATTTCAAAGTACGAAAATTGTTGGGCCAAAGTATAAAATTCTTGATATTACAATTTTTTTTTCTGAGTGTATGCTTTTGACTATACTCAATCCTCAAACTACTTTGAAAGTGATCCAGGAATGCAAGACCTGTGTAAAAGCGATAGGAAAACTGAGTTCTTTGAGTCTCGTTTGAGTCACGGTATTACGGCATGATTTTAAACTGATGAACTTCAAAGGCAAGGATCTCAGGCAGCTTTCTCAGGTCTTGAATAAGAGCTTGCTCTACTGGGATCCTCAGTGAGGGCTTCCGGCAACGAATGTATCTGCCAAGGGCATATCCGTAGATGGCATGACGTTGGATACAGGCAGGATAAACATCACCAATTTTCATAAGAAAACTGCAACATTTTTCTGTTCCTCAGCTGAAAAGAATCTAAAAGACTTGGTGGCGTTGTCATGGTGCACTTCGCTTTTGTCAAGCATTTAAACGTGCTGGGATTAAATGATTGGCACTAAACTCTGTGAATCTCATTAAGAAGGTGATGAAACTCTGGAGCATTTCCTCTGTGAATGTCCTGCATTTCCTCGAAGCACATGGTGACGGCGCTGACATGATGAAAGCTCGTAATTTAGGCTCCTCATTATGGTCATCGCTTTCCAGCTTATCTCTACCAACATCTGGAAAGCTATTACAAGAGAAGGTTGCTCTTTGGAACTGTATTAAGGTCTGAAGGTTTGACTAATTAGTATGTAAAAGTATATGCTTACGCTCACCAAATAATGTCGATTTTGTTTGACTTTGATTTTAATGAATTCGATAAATTTCAGCACATTTTGTTTGAAGTTTTTTTTCAACTCAACAATCCTATAGCCAGCTCAGCAATACACTTTACTGAACATGAAAACAAATTATTGCTGAGCTAGAGTGCTTCACTATTGATTGGTTTTTGTGCTCAGCGGAAGATTGTATGCGGAGTTGTTTATAAGATTGCTGAATTGTGACAAAAACACACCTATTATCTGCTGCTCTATCTACCGTCTTTTTGTCAAATCAGTCAATAAAAGTTAATCTTTCCATTCTCTAGAACAGCTTTTCTCGAAAATTGTTTGAACTTCCTCAAAAAAGAACAACCCCCATCAATTTATTTATTTCGTTATAAAAATTAATCAATTAAACCGAAGAACCTTTATATCAACTTTAGCAAGAATAAATTCAAAAATTATCCTCGATTAGAGCAACCACTTCTCATTCAATTAAATGTGCCTATAGTCGAATAGCCACTTGGTTTTGTTTAATTGTGTTGTGGATATGCTCAATTAACTTGTAATCTTTCTATTCCCCCTTTGTATTGTCCTTAAAAAGTGAATAATCCCACTCACTTTTTTTAATGCTTCTTACAATGAAAAACATTATGCGGGTAAATGTGTGGAAATCCCTTGAGTTCACACAATTTAACTGAAAGAAAAGCAACGAAACACATTAATTACCTCGTTGGCAGTTAAAGTATTCACATTCATATGTTTTCTTTTGAATAAAATCCTTAAAGCGACTAGAAAAAAAAAAACGAAATCAAAACCTGTAGTTCATGTGCTTCGTCTGCCTTCTTTCTTTATTTTCTTTCGAACGCATATACTGCACATACTCGTGTCGTCTTGTATACCAACCCTGAATAGCAAAGAAAGTTTTTTTTTTTTAATCAAAAGTTTGTAGTAGGTATTCCTTCAAAGTCGATATCAAAGATGAATCAATAACCTATTTGCTAAGCCCGAAAATTGTTCCTCGTATTAGGGCTTGTGATGTGAATTGAGATGGAAGAATTGTGTCAGTTCTTCTTTTGGGTGTATGTTTGCTGTCCTCAAATATTTTTGAGACATTGAAGTTTATATGAATACAATTTAAGGATTGTCATCCATAAATTCATATATTTGTGAATAGGAAATGTACAGCATACTGTGCTAGAATTCCTTCCTTCTTACAAGTGGTATAGGTACTTGAAGAAAATACTAAGCAACTATTACGGAACAGGCCCTTTGATTTTTTCTCTTTTAATAAAAGTAGCTGTGCTCGTCGGCACTTTAGTCAAAGGGTGGAGCTTATATTTTGCACCGAAATCATCTCTGATTTTCCAACATTGAAGGCATCCTCCGCTCTGTACGAATATATATTTTAAGTCGTTATTGTTTAGGGAGTATACCCTAAGAAAGACGACCCACCATTACTCTGAGTTTACTTATATAAATGTTATGCTGCTATGGATAGGTAGATATGTAGGTTGGTCCATGATGTTCGTTTGAAATTGGGACACAAGTCGAATATAGCAACAAGAGCAAGCTTTGTTTCAAGAAAATCCATCTGCAGTTGCTGCCTTCGATTACAAGCATCGTCACTCTCCTGCTAATCATTATAAAATATTATACGGAATTCCCGTATACATATGTAGACATACATTTCTGCTTATATTCTTGCGGCTCATCTACATAACATTTGTGTATATACGAGTGTAAATGTTATACAAATTCTCTCAAATGGAAACATTACCTACCACACTTAACTGTACATAGGAATTTGGCCTAAGTACCATCACAGGAAATACAATCTATTATGTAAGGTTTCTTCACATACATATGTATGTGTATGTGGTGCTGTTAGATAAATATCAAACTTGTGAATGGTACATGTAAGGTGCTTATAAGAAGATGTATAGAATGCATGTGTTCTTTGAAAGGATAATTCCTTGTATAACAAAACAAGTGGAATGAACTATTAAGACAGATGGTAATGATGGCAAGTGCAAGTGTGTAGGGGCTGTGAAAGTAGGTGTGCGTCTCGTGTAAGGGGAGACGGGAGACCCCTACGTCGGTCGTCGTGATAACACACGAAACTATTTCAAAGGCAAAGACAATTATATTAGTTATCCTACGTAATCGATGCAGGTCCTCGGACGTATCCTAACAACCAACGACCAAATTGCTGCAGGTGTTATTTCCCATTTAAAATAGGAGGAGAGTATTTATTTTAAGACGAAGAGGGTACCAATTTAAGTTGTTTTTTTTGCTAAGAGGAAGACTGGTTTCCTTTCGAATCCTTCTGCAAGACGAACTCAGAAACAATCAATTTGCTATTGCAGTGAGGTAGAGAACTGTTCAAGACAGCAACCTGTCTCTATATGTTGTTTTGATATTTTACAATCTAAACAATGTTGCATTTTCTGATAAAATACATAAAATAATACGTTTGTTCTGAAGACGTCTTCCAAGATATACTAAAACAACAGCAGGTGTGGTTTTTTGTTACTCTGACCACAAGCAACCTGTTATTGGAATCGAAACGGACATCCTGCATAGAAACACAGAATACATTGCATTCTCATAATAAGACGTGGCTTCTGAGAGAATACAATGATGAACGAACATGTTTGTGTGTGGAAAAGGGTAGTTTCAGATCACTTTCAGTGCTAAAATTGTTTAAGCAAAAACCCAACCATTGAATTTTTTGTTTCCTTCAATATTTTGAAATTTTCTTGAAACTATTAGGGAAGAAAGTTAATGGATAACCTTTGCGAACACGTCAGACAGGAGGATCTTTTGTGCTGACCCTTGTTATTAACAGAGGGATTGCGCAGTTGAACTCAGAAGGCAATGAGGTTGTGTAAGAATTTTTAAACTTTTCTTCTTTGCTTAGATCGGGGAATAGCAAGATATAAATTCATTTCCCGCTTTTTCTACGTTTTCGACAAGGAAGCGACAAGTGCTATCTTGTCAATGTTGTCGTTTGTCGCTGGAGTTTCAATCCAAAGGGCAACGGTCTGTGAAGAAGACCGTGAGTAGCTTAAAGAACGAGCCAATAGGTATACGCGATACACCATACACCTTTGATTGTTCGAGAAAAGGAATGGAGGGAGAACAGGGTTGAACAAATTGGTGAAGATTGGGGTTGGAAAACATATGTGGGTACTCTTATGAGACCGGGTGTAAGATAAAAACACTTCGAAGCGACAACGGCACAGAATACTTGAACAACGCGTTTAGTGATTTTTTAAGAGAGTGTGGAATCCAGAGGCAGCTTTCCGTAGCGTACACTCCCCAACAAAACGGTGTGGCAGAGAGAGCCAATCGAACTTTGGTAGAGATGGCAAGGTGCTTGCTAGTCTCTTCAGATCTTTCCGAGTTCTTGTGGGCGAAAGCTATTAATACGGCTGCATACTTAAGGAATATATCACCCACAAATACCCCTGGTATGCTTACTCCTTATGAACTTTGGTCAGGTAGAAAGCCTATTATATCTCATCTTAAGGTTTTTGGATCCAAGGCGGTGGTTTTAGATAAGAAGCCAGGTCGGTCCAAGTTTTCTGCTAAAGGGAAGGAGTTCATTATGGTCGGGTACTCTGACGACTCAAAAGCTTATCGTCTATTCGATCCCAGAACGCGAAAAATTGAAAAGAGTAGAGATGTCATATTTTTTGAGAACTTTAAATTCAATCCTTCATCTAGCGGATGTGAGCTCCTCACAAGCGATGTTGTGGATCATCAACCTGATGCGTTAGCTGAACAGCCGTCTGAAAAACAACTTAATGAACAGGGTTCAGAGGACGGTCAAAACGTTGACTATGTAAGAGGCCCTGGTCGACCAAGAATAGTCCGAACAGGAAAACCAGGTCGTCCAACGAAACAATTTAACCTTGTTGAAACTGTGAACATTTTAAACACGGAACATGAAAGTTTTGCATCAGTTCCCTTAACACTTGAAGAGGCTATGATGACACCAGATGCTGCAGAATGGAAGGCCGCCATGAATGTTGAAATGAACGCGCTTAAGAAAAACGAGACTTGGGAGTTGGTAGATCGTCCAGAAAAGGCTCAAGTAATAGGCTGTAAGTGGGTGTTCAGCGTGAAGAGAAATGGAGACGGCTCTATCGAAAGGTACAAAAGTAGGCTTGTTGCAAAAGGTTGTGCGCAGAAGTTTTTAGTCAACTATAACGAAACTTTCTCCCCAGTCGCACGTTTTTCATCGATTCGTTTGATAATTGCCCTGGCTGTTGAACGAGAGCTGCTGTTAGACCACTTGGATATTACTTCAGCATATCTGTACGGAGATCTGGAAGATACTATTTATATGTCACAGCCAGAGGGTTTTATCGATAAGTATCATCCGAACAAAGTCTGCAAGCTTCGCAAATCTCTATATGGCCTCAAGCAGGCTGGTCGAGAGTGGAACAAAAAACTTGACCATGCTTTGAATAAAATTGGTTTTTCGAGATGTAATGTAGAAAATTGTATTTATATAATGAGAAATGGGGAGCATATCAACATAATCCTGGTTTATGTTGATGACATCATGATAGCATGTTCGAATGAAAAGGATATGATCGATATAAAACTGAAAATAAGTCAACAGTTTGATTGCGTGGATAAAGGTCCGCTGACATATTTTTTGGGTATACAAGTAGTGCGTCAAGGACAAAGAGGACCCATAAGCATTCATCAAAAGCTATACCTAATGGATATACTTCAAAGCCGTCGAATGACAGTTTGTAAACCACTATTCTCTCCATTGGATCCAGGTATAAAATTACGTAAGTGTGAAGATCGGGTTTGTAAGAGAGAAAATTCAGGTTCCTACCAATCGCTTGTTGGAGCTCTTTTATACTTAGCTGTGTGCACGCTTCCTGATATTACTCACACAATAAGCAGACTTTCGCAGTTCAACACTGATCCACATGCAGAACATGGTGTTGCCCTAAAGCATTTATTACGGTATTTAAAAACAACATCTGACTTTCAGCTCAATTACACAAAGACTTCTAAAGATATCGAAGGGTACGTAGACGCAGATTGGGCGGGTAACGTCAATGACAGGAAATCTTATACGGGCTACGTATTTATACTAGCAAGCGCGGCAATTTCCTGGGAGTCAAAAAAGCAGACTTCCGTTGCACTCAGTAGTACAGAGGCTGAGTATATGGCCTTGTCTCAAGCCAGTAAAGAGGCAGTTTATTTTAGAAATTTGCTAACTGAATTAGACATTAAAATGCATAATAATCATATTGTTCTCTTTAACGACAATATAGGTGCTCAGCAACTTGCAAGGAACCCCGTGCATCATCCACGAACGAAGCATATCGACATACGCTACCATTTTGTTCGAGAGCTCATTCAAGAAGATAAAATCAAAGTCAATTACCTATGTACGGGAGACATGATGGCTGACATATTAACTAAAAACCTTGCTAAAGTAAAACATTTAAAATTTGCAAACATGATGGGCTTGAACTATGCTCAACTCTAATTATTGTAAAAAAAAAAAAAAAAAAATTAATTAAGAATTTTGTAACTTGAAATTATAAGTATTGCATTGTGGGGGAGTGTTGGAATAATTTTACTTACCACTGTACCTAAATATAATCAACGCAATACTCTCTTATACTTAACAGAACCTATGTACTCAAATGTAACTTTACTTTTTTAATTTGCTTTCTTATCTATTGTCACTTGCTCTGAATACTTTATACAGTAAACATCTCTTGATAAAAATCCCGGTTTGGTTTCATTTTCTGCAACATTTTCGTTCTGTGTTATGTACTTGTTCTTGTTTCTGTTCCTGTTCTTGTTCTAGTTCTTGTTCTTGTTCTTGTTCTTGTTCTTGTTCTTGTTCTTGTTCTTGTTCTTGTTCTTGTTCTTGTTCTGGTTCCTGTTCTTGTTCTTGTTCTTGTTCTTGTTCTTGTTCTTGTTCTTGTTCTTGTTCTTGTTCTTGTTCTTGTTCTTGTTCTTGTTCTTGTTCTTGTTCTTGTTCTTGTTCTTGTTCTTGTTCTTGTTCTTGTTCTTGTTCTTGTTCTTGTTCTTGTTCTTGTTCTTGTTCTTGTTCTTGTTCTTGTTCTTGTTCTTGTTCTTGTTCTTGTTCTTGTTCTTGATCTTGATCTTGATGCTTTTCAAATTATCTCTCCTGTTTCAACGTTTGTTGGTCCAAAAAATGAGGGACGCTTTATGATTTGGTGGAAATATGCTGTATGGAACTAAGTTATTTTTTTTTTAAACAGCAACATGAATTTTAGATTATTCTTCGGTTTGTGGGTGAATTAACTTTTCGTTAAGTGCCTCTAATTTCATCATCAATAAATTAGGTGAATTCGAGTTGTAATTATTTCTCACAATATGTGAATAGAAAATGTTTTCATGGTCTTTCAATTGATACGATGGCTATTCAGCTGAAGCAATCCCTATAAATAGAAATTATTTCTCCCTAACATATAGGACAACTTATCCTCGATATGTGTCCGTACTTCCCAATTTAGTGTATATTCTTATAAAATCGATGCCTGAGCACAGTTCACTTAGAATGATGATTATTTATTAAACCTTGCTGAAAGCCACCCCTTGAATAGAGACCACTCCCGAATTTATTGAACTCAATTCCTCGTATAATTCCCTCTTTAATCCTCCCCCAACTCTCCCTCTCTCCTTATTTATCGAAAACAAAAAGCATTCAATTCAAACAAATACAGAAACACAAAATCTAATTCACCATCCCTATACCAACGAATGGAAACTATAAAACAGCAACATTTATTGATCCATAATGCCGCTCCTAAATGGCGTCATCACATAACTTTGAAACACACAAAACAAGTTCGTGTCAATTGAATTCCTAGCGAAAACTCCATTATTCTCAGATACCAATGTCATATTATTGTGCTCCATTCACATGTGTACATATGTATGTGTATTAGACTGCTTTTTTTTTTGGACTAATTTTTTTTTTTCACTCCCATCCCGAAATTTTGTGGAAAATACCTAAAAAAAAATTCACAAAAAATTTGAGCCCTTGATATTAACATTTAGTACTCGACCAAGGCATGCAAAGATTTCCCATATAAAATACACGTTAACTTAAACTTTTTTTCTTAAAAACTCTACAGTTCAGAGGCATTTTATGGTATAGTCTAGGACATTAGTAGGTTTTCTTAAGAATTGTGTGCTCTACAAAAAAGCTCATTACGGTGAAGTCGTAACTCACACCGGCGAGTTAGTACCGGCCACCAAACCCAATTTTTCCGTAAAATATTTTTTTTTTGCCCCTATCTCGTAAAGGACAATAGCTACAAAAGAAATGTTTTTTACAAACTTGTAGGAAATTTAATTTTCTACAAAAAAGTTTCGAGAATCAGTATGCTAACATCGATATTTATTGAGATATTGAGCTTTTAAGTTGAGGAAGTATGGAATTTTAATTAATAATAATAATAGTAATAATTAATTAAAATTCCATACTTTCTTAACTTAAAACCTCAAAATCACTATAAATATCTGTGTTAGCATATTGATTTATAACATTTTTTTGTAGAAAATTAAATTTCCTACAAGTTTGTCAACAACATTTTTTTTGTGGCTATTGTCATTTACGAGATAGGGGCAAAATAACAAGAATTTAATGGAAAAAATGGGTTTGGTGACCCGTACTACCTCGCCGGTGTGAGTTACGCTTTCACCGCAATAAGAGCTTTTGTAGAACATTTAATTCTAAAGAAAACCCACTAACGCCCTAGGCTATACCATAAAATGCCTCTGAACTGTAGAGTTTTTAAGAAAAATAGTTTAAGTTCACGTGTATTTTATATGGGAAATCTTTGCATGCCTTGGTCGAGTACTAAATGTTAATATCAAGGGCTCAAATTTTTTGTGAATTTTTTTTTAGGTATTTTCCACAAAATTTCGGGATGGGAGTGAAAAAAAAAAATTAGTCCAAAAAAAAAAAGCAGTCTAATGTGTATATATAAATATATAGAAACAAACCGCAACAACACTTATCCCTGTTTAAACATTCAAACGATGAACTGCGACCAAGGGGGCTAAGCATACTCGAGCACATTAAGCCCGCGCTTCTTTCATTGCATCATCCAGCAAACTGCGAATAAATCTAATTTATTAAAACCCTTAACCAATTTGTAACATCATCTGAGTGCGGAGGTGACTCTGGACTGTACTCCTTCAAATATTCCCCATTTACCACCATACATACTGCACTACATTCACACACATTGCATGCAATCAACATACGCTAGCTACGCGCTTCGTCTACACTTACGCTGTCCGTTGCCTTTGTCCAATTCAATTGGCTCGTGCATTACAAGCTCCGCATAAACATGCATGCAACAGACCCAGAAAGGAAGCCAAAGTCGTCGTCGTCGTCATCGTAGTCGTAGTCGTCGTCGCCACCAACGTCGTCATCATCATCATCATCATCATGCTCTTCGTCTCCAACGACCATTGCCGATGGCAACAGCAACAGCAGCAGCAGGAGAGAGTAAATATATGTTCATTAATTTTTAATGCAAAGGATTGAAAGCACTGTCTCGTAGTCGTTCGCTGTCGTCGTCGTTGTTGCTCCAAAAATTTATCTATGTATCCACTCTTTCAACGACGACTTTACCATGCATAGAAAATAGAAGACATCATCTTCAACAACGACGCGTGGGCAGTGTTAAACAAACCAAATTGACCAGAGTTAGCAAACAATTTAAAGTAATTGAGCGCTTAGTAGTTCCACAAACACCGGCCCTTGACGAAATGCCCACACGAAAAAGTAACGAATAATTTTGTTAAAAAAGTTCAAAGACAAGAGTGTTGTAACATACGACTCCTCATTTATAAAGGTCAAGGGTTTCTAACATGTAAAAAGGTGTTGAACGGTAAATAATTCCCCATTGCTCAACTGTACTCATCACAAAAATTAAGACAAAATATAGACCTAGTACCTACTGGTAAAAGTTTCGTGTATTTCCCTGGTGTGTCCGGTGTTGAAGTGCAGAAAGGTCGTTTGTATAATTATTTTGAATATTCTAACATCAAAAATTATGTTTTCTTTGATCCACTTGCAAAATAGCTCAATCGCTTGTAGGTCTAAGATTGTTACACTTTCCTTTACTGGATTATTTCAGGATCTCCGGCCGATTCAGTCGAACTATGAAACTTTTTTAGAACAAAAAGGATCAAGTTGCGTTACATACAAATAACTATCAAGTATAACCATAAATAGCACAATTTATGTTCTATCTGACTCAAATATACTTTCAGGACTCTATCAAGGCTTCAGAATAGAGATTGACCATGCATTACAACTTTTGAAGTTAAATATCACAGTAATTTGACGTAATACACCCATTTTGAGAACAGATTTAGATTCAGCACACAAAAAACCATAAGAAAAGCATTGGTCTGTTTTTGGGTTGAAATTTTTTTTCATGTTAAAACATTGGTTAAAAGATAAAAAAAAATTATTTTTTCCGATTTTGAAGGCTTAATATCTCGAAAACGACTCGTAGCGACTCAAGTCTGAGGCCAGATTTGGGTTCAGCAAGGCAAAAATCTTTAGAAAGCTCTAGAAAGCTCTCTTCTGTTATAGAAAAAAACCCAAATTTTGTTGACCAGTGTTTTTGTTTTGGTGTTCTTGGTAAGCAAAATATCGTCCTTCAATTGAACTCAGTATTCAAAAGTGTTTCAATGTATTCCTGTATTCTACCAGAGACACAATGATTTCCTTGTACACAACTTTGTGACTCCTCATGATTTGTTTATTATTCGGCCCTATCGTGGTACCCGTCGGAGCGGAGTTTTCTCCGCAACGCATCTTTTTTCGGAGATTCAATTTTGCTTCGAAGTAGTTGTCGTCGCAAGAAATTTTTCACAAATGCGGCAATGCATTGCATTCCCTAAACTAAAATCTCCGCAACTAAAACTTATCGGAGAACGTCGGATCGTCCGATCGGAGAACTACCACGAAGCAAAATGTCTCCGATCGGAGAGAATTCCGCTCCGACGGTTACCACGATAGGGCCGATTATTATTTTGTTTCTAACAACAACACAGAAATATCTTTAAGAAAAGGCCCAGGGCCTATATGGACAATCTCTGAACAATAAAAGATGCCTGTTCATCGAGGTGCACTTCAATTAGGGACTATCGGCCGATAGTTTGGCCGGGCTTATAATCAGTATGAAGATGTATGGAAGTCCGCATACTACAACGATCTGGTATCGGCCGATAAATAAGTTTGATGGGCTTCTCAACTGCGTTCAAACTAAACTATCGGTCGACTGCTATATTAGTATGGAGCTCCTCGCAAGCGCGCACACCGACCGATTGTTTATTCGGCCGATGGTTCATTTCGCTCCGAGTTTTGGCGCCGGATGGTCGTGCATGTTTTTGTTTTTTCTATTATGGCTCTGCCCAATTCTACTGAATCGCTGGTTGTAGAAACGTCATTCGTAAATTTAATTGAAGAAATTGAAAAAAGACCCGCACTTTATAAAAACACTTAAAAGTCTGCGCACTCGCCACCAACAGAACTGTTTAGTTGGCGTAGTGTGCGCGCAAACAGCGCAGAACTTCTGCCGCAACTGCTGAGTGCCCATTTCTTTTTTGGCATTTTTTGATAGCAAAAGTGATACATATTTCCTGTAGAATAAGAGTTTATGTTTAGTTGTTTTAGAAAAAAAAGTTAACTTTTTATATAAAAATAAATAAATATCTAGATAGAGTGGCTAAACAAAGGGCTAACGCATTTCTCGGAACTACAATCTCATGTCGATTCGCAACGAATAAATGAGAAAATGGTTTTCATGGCGCAGTGTTTTACTCTCAAAAGAATAGCAAAAAATGGCGACTCGTGAAAAAACAATTTTATATTTGTGATGATGTAATTGACGATCTTTCTCTTAGTATTAGTATATGCTTCTGCTTTTGTGCCATATTTTTTATTTCATCTTTAACCGTAGAAATCAAAGGTCCACATTCTAAAAGAAATTTTGATACAATTGTGGTGCTTATTACCCTTTGCTTGGGAGTTCGAAGTTGGAAGCCCAGAATATTTTTTTTGTGTGTATTTTACGAGGAATGGGAAGGTCCTCCGAGAACCGAGAGTAATAACACTGTCTTTAAAAGCACACATTTTCTCATTTAGCGTACATCATTTTCCGAACATCAGTAAAAAAAACTGTAGATTCCTTCCATTTCCTCATCTAGGTATGGTTAAGAAAAATGTTTTGGGCCCCGGCACCGGCCCTGAAAAGTTCGTTGTTCTTTTCTATTTTTGTTTTTTTTTTTACGCGTTTAGTTTTCAAATTGGCAACACTGTTGCTTGTAATTGTCAATTTGACAACTGGCGGTATATTTGTGGTTAGTAGGTTTTCAAAGTTCAAAATAAAAAGAATTGCTTCACATCAAAACTTGCAAATTGTTATTGTAGATATACGGCCCCAGTTGCTCAAAAAATGGTTGAACATTTGACTTCCTGATTACGCTTCACTCGAGGCAGCCGTGGGCCAAACGATTAGAAATTCTTTAATATTATCTTAGAAACAATTTTTTATAATAAAAAAAAATTTAAGTAAAGTATTCCTAACTAAATTCTCTTCTTTTTTTTCTTTCTAGGTAAGAACTTAGGATTTTTTAAATGACTGGAGAAGAGGTGAGAAATGTTGACGTCTGAGAATTTATTTAAACGTAATTCGGGCTACAAATGTTTGACGTTTAAACCAACGAAAAATCTGGCCCAAATCTAAAGCGATTGAACGGCTTGATCTCTCTCAATAGAAAGAACGGCAATGGGTGCCATTGAGGCACTGTTGGGTGGGGTGTTTTATTGGCAGACATGTCGCAAGGCAAGGAATTGCCTTAAATGACTTCTTCAGAAATTGTATGTATGAAGAAAAGGTGGAAGCCATTCCTGAACTTCGCTGTTCGTGGCCCGGTCTAGTTCAACCAAACGCTCTACAACTGCGAACTGACGCTTTAAGGGTATGAAGATAAACCATAATGGTTTGTTTTATCACAATAGACCCAACTGGTCTTAGTGTGTTAGCAGAGCTGACAGTCACCTTAACCGAACCCAACCTAACCTACGCGAGATGCTTATCCGACATTTGATCAATTTCCATTAAACAACAAATTTTTACTACCAACCGGAAAGTGGTGAAAAAGTGCTATAATAATCCTTTTAGGGATACTCTTAACAGAACCGCTGACTCTAACTTGATTTGCAAGTTTCCTCAAATTTCACATAAAACGTTTTTGAAATATTTCGCATTCAAAAAGTGCTATCTCTTTTCTCTTAGTTCAGCCGGGACTAGGTCCTGTTCTCAAGATCATTTCAGAAGACGTCCGTCTTGATCTGACTTACTATTTTCTTTGCAACGCATGTAGGTACTCCTTATCGAAGATTGAAGCTTGGCTCTCATAGAAATAGTAAATGCCATAACAACAAAAAACCTTTGTCAATTTTTTTTTTTTGAAACTCATCTGTCTTAAGTCGATAGAAATAACTTTCGCTGTTAGTCGTTAGATGTACTCCCATTCGCGAGCTGTTGTCATTTGTTAGGTTGGAATATGTAGCAGGTATCAGTCTCGTAAGTAACATTGTCTTTGTCACCCGGTGCTGCAACCCCCCTAGTTCGTAAATATATCTGCGGAATAAATGTCTGTAAATGTAACTTAAAGATTAGGCTATGGTTGTTGGTGGTAAAACGACAGGCGGCAGACCAATATTAGGTCCATTGTGATTCTGTTAAATGAAAGTGTTAATTTAAAAGCAGACTCCGTAAAATAGGTACTTTTATAAATTGCAAATATGAAATCATTTGTTGATCGTATTGAAAGACAAAGCTAACACACTTAAATCAGGTTAATTCTTCAATTACTTTATTATCCTTTTGCAAATCCACCCTTAAACACCTTGCACGTAAAAACCTTTTGAAGAAAACACAAATAATTTCCCAAATCACCTTCGCAAGTGTTTCAAACACCTAAATTTCCATATACGAGACACATAATTCCCTCTGGATTAGATTGTTCTCCGGGTCAATCTTCTGACAACCTTGAAAAATATACTTACGTATAGGTACCTAGCCAGTGTTAATTTATTGTACGAGTATATTTAAACTCAATTCACATTTCCACCTTTAAATATACACACAAGGTCAATTTTATTTTGTTCATTACATACAAAATCCCCCGCAATTAAACACACCGTAAGCTTTAGGAAGAAGAATTAAAGGGATCCAACAACATCACTAAATAACAACATCCGCAATGAATTTACATACATTTTCCTTTCGCCTTCAGAATAACCACCAAAGGTCAAGGAAGTTTTTTAACACACATTTCACCGACGCCGACAAATACATTTTCCCAGTGGTCAACTTTGCTTCCCTTAAAAACACGCTGGTCACTTCGTAAACTTAAAAGAGCGAACACACATTTATGTGCAGTAAAATTTAAATATCGCCTTTAGAATTCCACACAAGGTCAAGGAGTTTTTTTTCTCACATATATCATACAGACATATAATATGAAGATATTTGTGTGTTTGTATGTGTGTCGAGAGACAAGTATTTTCTAGAGCGTTCACCTACTCTTTTTCATTCTAAATAACCAAACTGACCTGGTACATTCCTTGCATATCGTACTACGAACGACCACGACCATTATCAACATCATTATCATCATCATCATCGTCGTAGTTGTCGTCGTCGTCGTCGGATTCGCCGTCGTCGTCGTCATCATCGTCTCGGTCTCGGTCTCGGTCTCCGTCATCATAATAGAATCCTTTAAAAACCTTGGCCCCCGCGCGCACCGCCATTACCATTGAAATATGTATAAAAAGGAGATGCCCCAGAGATGGTCTATGCAAACTACTGTTTTGCATCCTTAACTATCACCGCTCCTCTTGCCGCAGTTCCTCCTAAGAGAGAGAGGTCCTCCTTTGCCGGGCAAATACTTTCAATTAAACTTTTACTTTTCAACAAGTGAAACTTTCTAGTCTTGTATTCCTGGCACTTGCTTGCTAGAGCCAAGGCAACCCATCCACCCACCAACCCAACGACTCAGCAACCATCATTTGTCCCACCTCCTCCATCGTCGTCATCATAGTCGCCACCACCACTACTTTTCTATATAAATGTATTCCATTTGAAAACATTAACCCCGAATCAGCAGGAACGAAACGGGAGAAGAGAAGGATACACACCGCACACTGAGTTGTACGCCTTTTATTATGATGATGATGATGATAAAAACCAACGAGCCAGCCAAGCCAAGCCAGCCAGTCAGCTTCACCACCCCCAAACTTCTTGTATTCCTTAATGCTCCGAAGAGAAAGAGAAAAGAAAGAAACAGAGAGAGCGACACCAAAAAACACGATAAACATCCATATCCTAACCTGCATCAGCAGCAAAAGCCAGCATCTAGCATCCACCCCCTTTGCCGCTGCCTGCCACAACGGTCCATACAACAGAAGACCACCACCACATTACCATCACGACGACGACGACGACGATGAATACGACGACGACGATGTCGACGACGTTCGAGGATGTCTCGACGAAAATTTTCCTGCTGCTCCTCCTCGGAATGAAAAATTCTTGTTCTCGCTTGCATCTTTGTTCAAGGTTAACCTATTGCACTAGTTCCTTCCTTGCGAGGAGGTGAATAAAACAAAAAGGAATGAACGAAGGACGAAAGAAGAAAGAAAAGCAAAGCAAAAAAGCAAAGGAAGAAAAGGATTTTCTGAATGGAGAGTAGATTTCGGACGCGCCATTGGTGGGTGTTTGGTAAGTGGGTAAGTGGGTGGCTGGCTGGCTTACTTGCTGACTGCCTTGGGATGCTGATGCTTGGACGGACCATGGAACGGGTGCTTGGTGGACATACTTTATTATTATATGTGCTGCTGGCTGGTCCGCTCCCTACTTTCTGGTTTCTGGGAGATTTTCCCCGACAAATTTGGGTAATTTTGTATTTGTGCTATTTTTAGTGGAAAATAGTTGCAAGTGTTTTGTATGTGAATGTGAATGTAAATATTCGTCCTCTTGTTCTTAACAATGTGTATGTGTGTTTATCTTCTTTTTAAAATTTTGAGAAGTGAACGAACGACTTCACGGCTATACACGAAGAGATGTATCTCTCTGGTCTCTCTGGTGTTGATGGTGGTGGTGGTGGTGGTGGTGGTGGTATCATGCTTTCTGGCTGCAGACTGGTCTGGCACTTTTGAGGGTTATTGGCCCACATCTCGTGAGAAATGGGTTGAGTTTAAGTTTATAAATGTACGTACATATATCTAAATATATATATATGCAAAAACGTGGTGGTCGGTGGGGCTTTAAGATTTTAAAACATTGTGTATGGTCATCGTCCATCGTCCATCGTCCATCGCCCTGGTTCTCGTTTACCTACTCATACTCGTCCTCGTTTTTCTTCTCGTCCTCGACGTCGTCGTGGTGTTTTTGCTTTTGTTATGCAAGGTCAAGTTTGGTGTGCATATTTTGGTTATTATTTTGAAGGTTTTTCGATTTTACATTTAAAGTCATGACATAGCAAAAGGTGGTTTAGATTTATTCGCACACACAGGAACTTTAAACACAACGATGCTAATGTTAACGAGAGTTTATTGTTGTTTGAGGAATGAACTGAGGGATAACCACAACAGTGGTCATTTTAAGAGGAAGTGTGTGTCTTTTTCTTGTTGTGCAAGTTTTAATTTACAACATTCTTTAACAATGATATCTACAAGTGTCTTCGGTTTACACTCAATTAACATCGTTCTTCTAGTTATGTAGTAATAAGTGGGGTTTCTTCCAGATCTGACAATTTTGCTCTACAAATCCACTTCGTAACAATCAGTTCAGTTCAGTTTTCTTTATTGAGACTTAAATTCACAAGTTTAGTTTTGATTACAATTTTTGTTATATGCTGCCGACTTTAAAAAGTATGTCTGGCTTATGAGTTTTCGTTAGTAAAAAGGATATAGCTTTTTTCTTTAATGAGGTTACATAGTTCAAAATGTTTTCTCTTAATTTATTCATCGTATACTTGCTCCCGGCATACGTTCACATTGTGGCTCTTAAAGGCCAAACTTAAAACTAATAATGACTAGAACTTAAAACTAAGATAACAAAAGATGTATTTGATACATACATAGATATATAAACAATTTCTTTGTTTCTAAAGTTTTTTTTTTTAGTTTGACATAAGTTAACGTTAGGTACTTAATTCAAAATACAATTTAATATATTGGAACAAGAACTTATGATTAGCACAAACTAATACAAATAAAAAAATTTATAATTGTACTAATTTAACTTATTTCAATTCTTTTTTTGAAGAACAATTTAAGTTTTTCATTTACTAAAATGAAAATAAATCATTTCATATGATAGAATAAAAAATGTAATTTTATCCTCTAAGGACATTCAATGAAGCTTTCTCATAAAATGGCAAAATTAGTGTATTTTCAGACTCTATTGATGTTTGTGATCTATCATTTAAAAGGTCAAATGGTGATAAATAGTATTGATGATTTTCACTTCCGTTAACAATATTTACATCCCATAGTTCTTTTATAATTGGATTTGGATGGTTTGCACTTGATTCAAGTCTGCTCTTTAATAAAGTTGTCATATATATCATTAACGGCTTAACCTTTGTTAAGTCATACAAAGTGTAATTTGAATACCATTTTTTGTTTGGTTTACGATACTTACCACTGCAAAATCGTAAGATTGTTCTTTCAAACTTTTCTAACTCTTTTGCTGCGGTGGGAGAAATAGAAAACCACGTACTAAAACCATAAGAAACGATAGGTCTTATAAGAGTCTTATAAATTAAAATTTTTGTGTTTTGAGATAAATCTTTTGAAGAAAGAAGTTTCTTTAAAATGGAAGTAGCCATTTTCGCTTTAATTCACTTCGTAACAATCTGAGGAAGGAGTCGACAAGTAAAATTTGTTTTTTTTTAGGGATATGTTTTTGCATTTTTCAGTGTCACATCATGACTTGCTTAATCACACAATAAAGTGAGACGTTGTGTGTGTACCTGGACGCAAAGATATAAATTCTACGGAAGTTTTTGCTCTAGAGATTTTAATTTCCTACAAATGAGTTCTGTGAGTTTCTTCTCTGTATCTCCATATTTCAGAAAATAATTTTACAAAAAATGTGTCTATGGGTGTGACCAAGCGAGGCCGGAAATCGAAGTCGATCGTTTGTACGCTCAAATACCAGAGGGATTCGCTATAGTACTTTAAGCTCATTGCTCTTGTCATACAGTCTTGAATTGACTTCTAAATCTAAATCAAAGCATGAGGAAAGATCTTAAGCGAAACTATGGTTTTGTTCTTGAAACCCATGGGATCGAGTAAAGCCTTAAAAAGAACTTTCACCTTTCAACTTTACGGCTTACAGAGACTCTCGAATCTTTTTAAATAACTTTTAAATGCGCACTCGCAGTTTGAATATGCTAAAATTAATTCTCGTTACAATCCGTCTTTCTGAAGTGAAGCTTCTCACCCTTCTTTGAGGAATTGGCAGACCTTCCAAGAGCTATTAGATTAAACATAAAAACATTGCCGTGAAGCTTTTTCGTTTCATCGAGTTTCAAATCACAGCGATTTTAACGCTGTGATTTGAAACTCGATGAAACGAAAAAGCTTCACGGCAATGTTTTTATGTTTAATCTAATAGCTCTTGGAAGGTCTGCCAATTCCTCAAAGAAGGGTGATAAACTCGGGAGAGCAATTGAATGTTTCTGGGATTCGAACCTCGAACTCCAACGTAACAAGCAGACATGATGACCATTACGGCATTGGTACCACAAAAAAAAATAATATATCTAAATGTTCAATGGCATATGGATATGAAGGTTTTTGGAAACTTCAAAAGGCAGAGCTCTACATGGCATGATAGTTGTTGAGTTTTAAAGTCACTGTTTTTGTAGTGTCGGAAGTATGGAGTATGGGGTATTGCCCCTAAATCAGAACTGCATGCTTTGATTGATGCGAAGTTAGCTACTGCATGATGAGTGGTGCCAGAATAAGGACTCCCAAGATTTTGCCCTTGTTGCTGAGGTGAAAAACTAGGCTTTATTCAGAAACGTTGCGTTAAATAAATAAATATATTAAATAGGATAGCGCAGAAAAATTATGCTTCTGGGATTTGAACCTGGAAGTCCCACGTAACAGGCGGACTCGCTTACCAATACGCTATAGGCAACCCAAGAAAGGTTGTTTTGTTAAGACCGAAATCTTTGGATTACTACTGCGTTGTGGAAAACCACAGTCGTAAAGGCATTTGTTTATGATGGTTTCTATTTTTACAAGTAGTTTAGTTCATTTAGCGCCCGTTTTAGTTCAAATCTAATTATTGAACTATTTCGTTTTTTTATTGAAGTGAAACTTCTTATGCGACTTCCAACAAGGATGCGTTAAACGTTTAACGCAGATTATCGATTGCATACTTTTCGGCACTGCTCGCAACTTGTTGATATAACAATTGTATCAATTCCGCGTCATTCAGCCAGACTATTTAATTGCAGTGAAGTGTTTAACTTCTTCCGCGCGGAGGGACTCCACGCACTATTTTTTATTTAGCTCACTACTACAGTATTTTTGTGAGTACGATGTACGAGCAAAAAGACACTGTTACTCGTTCTCAATATCAACGACCAAAACTGTTTATGAAATTCTCATTTATTTAATCAAAAGTTATCTTCCAACCTTATAATAATTTTTTTTCACTATAATTGGCTCTTTAACTGGCTTTCTTTTTGATTCAACTTCTGCAAAAAGTATGCACAGGGCAACAACGATTGACCAAAGTTTGGAGGAATTCATATCTTTATACTCGAAGTAAAAATATACTTTGTTTGTTCTTTAAGCTCTGCTGCAGTTTAAATAGGCGGAGCCAGATATTTGTTGAAACTAATGCCTTTCCATATGGCTATTTAAGCGTGTCGAATGGATTTTAGTTTTTTTAAATTGAATAAACGTTTCAAATTGTAAGATTTATATAAATTCAGGAAATACAGCGTCTGTTTAATTTTTTGAATCATAATGAATCATTCGTGTTTGGTCAGTAATCGAGTGTGGTACCCGAGGCGTAAAGATTAGCATGTCTGGCTGTTTCGTGGGAGTTCGAATTTCGATTCCTTTCAGAAACATATGTGACGACTTGGGATCTTCTTCGAAAAAACCATTCTGCCATGAAAATCGCTTTCTGACTTAGTTGTTCGGAATCGACATAATATTGTAGGTCTTTGAAATGTGTTAGGCCCCAGGTTTCCCGAGCCACCCCATCTATCAGTTTTTATATGACCCCTTAGCTTCTATCATTTCTTTATATAAAAATGAACTTTCGAATGGCGTCTTTTTCTTAACTAAAAGGCTTATCTAATTTTTTTTTGTCTACTCATTGAAGTAAGTGTCCGATTTGGTATTTGCACACTCCTTGTGGAGGAGTATGTTGCGCAGCTCCTTTGTGTTTTTTTCCCCAATAATTCAGGCTCAAAAGGTCGTCGTTTTTTCAAACCCGTTGGTGTTCTCATCTTACATATTATGGTTTCTAGATTCTAGTACTTACTGGTGAGAATCTGCGGATGCCATGATGAATTTCTCTGTAGTCTTTGTATTTTTGCATACTCTTTATTATAGAAGCCATGACTAAGGTCTAGAAAAAGGATGAAGAAGAAGATTCCTCATTAATGTTTTTTTTTTATAGTTATGTGTTTTCCACATATTTTGGGCTTGTGTAGAGCACATCTGCACAAAGTCTTGATCCAACCTTCGTTCAAGCCAACTAAACGCATTTTGAAGATCGTCTGGATGAGTTCTTGGAAAACATTTGGTGCATTAATTGAAATAAAGATGCTGTTGCATCTTTTCTGTATTTGATTACATGATTGAAGTGCAGATGTCTACACTACAAAGCCTGGAAACGGAAAATTATAAAAATTATAAAAAATTAAGAAGTTTAAACGGTTACGTTTACGAAATCCCCTACTGTAAACTGCAATGGGTTGATTAAGAAACATCTAAAGTATTTTTGTAGAAAGTTCACTAAATTTAGTTCAGTTCAACAAAATGAAAGTGAAGCGTTTTTATTTACATCCTGTTCAGAATTCAGTTTAGTTTGCAAACAAATGATGACAAAGCACATCTCAGGGATTTCCAGGGCATAGCGCATTTCTCTCAACCATAGCTTTTGAGGAATGAAAGGGACTTACAATTTTTGCCGACTCCTATCGGCTAATCGAGAAAACGCTTTCATGGTATAAAATTACTAAACGATACCAGTGGAAAATATTTTGATGTTTCCGGGATTCGAACCGCAAACTTCCACTTAACAGGCAGAAATGCTAACGATCTCGAACGGCGGAAGTGAGAAACAAAAGAAAGGAAGCGCTTTTCTAGGCCGGTTTCAGTTCAAATTTTCATTCAATTTAGTTAAATTGAGTATTGAACTAGACTGAGCTTTACAAACCTATTGAACCTATTGATCTATGCAGTTTGTTTGTTGCTATAATTTTTATGTTTGCTCGTGTATTGCGTACGATCATTTGCTGATATAGTCTCCTGATCTATAAGGCTTTATTTTTCTGAATTGCCTGTTACCTAGTCTAGTTCAATAAAGAGAACTGTTTTCTGAACTACATAGTTCGTTTATGAACTAGTTGAGAAAAATGTGCTTGTAAAGGGTGATTTTTTTGAGGTTAGGATTTTCATGCATTAGTATTTGACAGATCACGCGGGATTTCAGACATGGTGTCAAAGAGAAAGATGCTCAGTATGCTTTGACATTTCATCATGAATAGACTTACTAACGAGCAACGCTTGCAAATCATTGAATTTTATTACCAAAATCAGTGTTCGGTTCGAACACGCGCTTTACGTCCGATTTATGGTCTACATAATCGACCAAGTGAGCAAACAATTAATGCGATTGTGACCAAGTTTCGCACTCAGTTTACTTTATTGGGCATTAAACCAACCACACGAATGCGTACAATGCGTACAGAAGAGAATATTGCGTCTGTTTCTGAGAGTGTTGCTGAAGACCGTGAAATGTCGATTCGTCGCCGTTCGCAGTAATTGGGTTTGTGTTATTCGACCACATGGAAGATTTTACGCCAAGATCTTGGTGTAAAACCGTATAAAATACAGCTCGTGCAAGAACTGAAGCCGAACGATCTGCCACAACGTCGAATTTTCGGTGAATGGGCCCTAGAAAAGTTGGCAGAAAATCCGCTTTTTTATCGACAAATTTTGTTCAGCGATGAGGCTCATTTCTGGTTGAATGGCTACGTAAATAAGCAAAATTGCCGCATTTGGAGTGAAGAGCAACCAAGTCTAAAGTCTACAGAAATAAGCCAGCAACTATTCCAGCTTTGGAAGACATTTCCGAAGAAATTCGGGCTATTCCGGCCGAAATGCTCGAAAAAGTTGCCCAAAATTGGACTTTCCGAATGGACCACCTAAGACGCAGCCGCGGTCAACATTTAAATGAAATTATCTTCAAAAAGTAAATGTCATGGACCAATCTAACGTTTCAAATAAGAACCGATGAGATTTTGCAAGTTTTATGCGTTTTAAAAAAAAAAAAGTTCTCAAGCTCTTAAAAAAACACCCTTTAATAATTGGAAACTGTTCAATCGCTAAGATTTGAATCTGTTTCTATCTGTTCTTAGACTAAATCATAATTTAAAGCACGATTTTCCTAAACTACCACAAAACAACAATTATCCCTCATCACAACTTTACACTCCAGACGTAAAATGTGATTTTTCTCTCCGCTGATCACAATGCTTTGGGAGAAAAGGGCTTATTGTATTGGTATCTTCAAAATCCTTGTCAGATATCTGAACATACTATTCAAAGACGACATTCCAGCCTTAATTAAAGGCAAATGTCGAAGAGGGAACTGAAGCCATCAAATTTTAACCACATTCAGCTGTCAGGCCTTCGATCGTTCTTTGTTTTTAATTTTTGATCCACACATTTTCTTAAGACACTGAAGAGTGATGATACCTTTTATGTGACGAGAAAACTCCTTTTTTCCTGACTCATAAATCTTATACCATTTGAAAATTTTTTTTGTATATAATACTTCTACTGTATAAACGACCAGAACCAATTTTGTTTACGAAAAACGCATTTATTTAATCAAAAGTTAACCTCCAGTGCGATAAAATTTTTCTTTTTTAATAATTTCCTCTTGAACTGGGACACGCTGGGATTCGGCTCCAGCAAAAATAATACACAAAGCAGCAACGATTGACCAAAGTTTAAGAGAATTCATGTTTCTATACTCCGAAGAAATTTAAATGAGTTCTGAATGTTGTTTTCACATCCGGACTGCAGTTTATATAGGCAGAGCAGAGAAAACCTTCGTGTTTAGTCGGAACTAATGTCATCATTCCATGTGGCTTATTTGAGCTCGTCGAATTGATTTTTTTCTCTAAATTAAATGAACGTTTCCAAATGTGAAATTTGTTTTAGGATAATTGAGGAAATAAAGTGCTTGCCTTTTTATTTTTTAAATTTCATTATCAATCACGTCTAGTCAGCAATGGGGTTCCAACATATGTACATCATATGGCTTCTACCATACCATTTTTACCATTTCTACCAGTTTTTTTTTTAATATGCAAAATCATATAAATGGGTACTTCATCTAAAACATTTTTCTCTTTTTTTTTTTCATGGGATACATTAAATTAAAATTGTGGGTTTAATTAGATAAAATAAAACAAAATCAAAAGTAAGATATATGAAATCATCCCTCTAAACACAACTGACACTGGGGGCTTTTTGTGAAATGGTGCTTCTTCGTTGTGGATAACACCTTTTTGTTGCCGGTACGGTGCGGTGGTTTGCCATTGCATGAACGTTAAGATAGCGATAGCTGGGTTCTTACTCTTGATGAAGGTTTTGTCGAGTTGTTTTCAGTTAAGGGTGGATTTTTAAAACTCTAAGAGTTTTGCCGCAACATGTACTTTATTGTGTCGGAGATTTTTAAGTGAAATAGGTGGGGCACTCAGACTGATACTAACATTCTTCAACATATGTATAGGATAAGGATCATATTTGCGTTCTAATAAAGAATTTTTATGGGTATTTTTATCCTTTGTATAGCTATGTATTCTCAAATGGTCCTTTGCAAATATACGCATCGGCAGTCTCTTTCTCTCGAACTCTTGCATGTAATTCGTGGCAAATACAGACTTTTTCGAAACGTACATGGATCATTCGAAGGTTTTATAATCTGCTTTTATAGCTATGCATGTATGTACCTATACCGCTTCTTGAGAAACGACTGTTCCAAGTGTGAAGCGAATTCGGTTGTTCGAGACATAGAGACTTTTTTATAGAGTGAATTTTGTAAAGTCTAAAGTTTCTTATGGAAATTGGATCGGATTGCTATTGCACGACTTGGGTATGAGAATTCAAGACTAGTCTTCGTAGTCAAATGATATTTCTTTTTACTTTCGTTTCATATTTTTTTACGCGAAATTATTTCTTTTTAGAAAATTGCAGCATATTTACGCAATATTTTTTAGACTGAAGAAGCTGTGGTGAGATTCCATTCATTAGTTTTCCAAAACTTATAAGACTTTTTTTCGTATGAATTGAAGCTTACCTCAATCTTGGTATTCTTCATATGTACACATAGGTACTTAAATTGTCAAATGTCTTGACATTTCGTGTATTTTGAAGTGCTAATGGTAACTATTCAAGAATTTCGATATGTCACATGTTAGATGGCAAATTTTTCCATGTCAATGTGCTGTGTCTTGTGCCATATGTGTCATGTTTCATGCCAGGTGTGACATGTTTTAATCTATATGTGCCTTTATGATGATGATTTGCAATCGCATGCAAATTTTCACATGTCAAGTGTTACATATCTCATGAAACATACGACATACCACATGGCACATGCCACATGTCACATACCCCATTTTTTTTTTATTTACTTTTGGAGAAATGCTTTAAGCACCGTAAGGAAGTATCCATACTTCCCCGTGTGTCGGACTCTCCAAGGTGTACTGAGCTTAGCATACCGACTAAAACTCCAAAAGTTTCTCGCTGATCTTCCCCTCGGAACCACTTTCGCATTTCTTCGAGGGGGGATCCGTATCTATGTGGCAGGTTCGAGTTCCTCAACTACCTCTTCTTGTTTTTTGTTTTCAGGATCTGCGTTAGATACAGGCTGATTCGCCTCCAACTCTCCTCGTCTCTCAGCATCTCCTGGATGATATTATTGGGGCTGAGCTCTCCGATAACTCTATATATTTCCTGACGGGGAGATTCCCATCTACTGCACTCGTACACTGTATGATTAGCGTCGTCTGTCAGCGAATCTCCGTATTGGCACGAAGGGCTTCTTCTTTTTCCAATTTTGTGCAGGAAAGCGTTGAAATACACGTGTCCGGTGAGGAACTGTGTGACGTAGTAGTTCACTTCACCGTGTTTCCGGTTACTCCATTCGCTTATGTCTCCGATCAGCATAGCAGTCCAGCGTCCTCTGCTTTCCGACTCCCAGTGTTCTTGCCGGTTCTGCTGCGTTCGCCGCTTCCACACAGATTTCTGCTTTCTTTTCATGTATATATCTTTTTGTGTTGCGAGGAGGTCAATTGGTAAGACACCTGCAACTACAAGAACTACTGGCTCAGACACGTGCGGTACGCGCTCGCTATTCGCAAGGCACCGCGCCTCTGTACCGATACTAGTTGCTTTCGGTACTTTTCCTGTTTTAGTGCTTCAGCCCAAATCTCGCTTCCGTACAGCAAATTGAATGTGTCGTTGCCAAAAGAAGTCTCCGTTTGCTTGCGGATGGTCCACCTAAGTACATTTGCCATCAGCCTTGATAGGTGGCTTGTAACCTTGGATGCGCGTTCAGGCAGCCGTTAGTATCTGGTCCCAAAAGCTCAGTTTCGTGTCAAGCTTTATTCCCAAATATTTTACCAGGTTTTTGTTTTTTATAAGTTTTATAAGTGACATACCCCATGCCTCGTGCCCCAAATGTTGCATGCCACTTGCTGTATGTGGTATGTCAGATGACTAGTCGAATCGTTTTTGTTCATTGAACTACTTGGAAAGAGGAATGTAAATGTTTCTTAAAAGATCAGTATTTGTTTACTGGGTTTCCTTTATCCTTAGCTGTCTCAGGTCGTTTGGTTGTCGATACACGACGGCTGTGGATAGTCGAACAACGAAAATGAAATTTGGCATTGCGTATTCTTATTGTTCGATGCTTTCAATTTTGAATTCGTTCGTTATCGTCCGTATTTTTGCGTTCGACTATCACAGAAACTAAATCTAATGTCAAATTATAGGATTTTTTCACAATAGAAAATTTATCGAAGCTTTCGACCCTTGTCGTATCGAATGTTAGGCGACACTCGCAATAAGGGCCTCGGTGTCGTATTAAAACGCATTTTCGTTTCACACTGTTACTGTGTTACTTGTGTGATCGAGGAGACACCAACGGATAACCCGTTTAACTCTGCATTGAGTAAGGCTTAACCTTAGCAGTAAGATATGTGACTGGGACTATTGTTATAAGTGAAACAACTATGTTTGCTGAATGCCCTTGTGATGTTGAAAAACACATTTGGAGAATTTCGGAGAAGAGGAAAGAATTAAGTAGGTGACAACGATGAGGATTGCTCTTAAGCTTTATGAATATTAATGCATTGGGAAAAGCAAAGCCTGTTAAAACATCCTACTGTCTGTTTACGTGACTGTAAAATTAGGCTGACGATGATGATGTTGAGCATTTCTAGTAAAACGGGTGTTGCTGCTAAGTAATTTAATTAATAGGCCTTTTCGCTACAGTACTGTTTGTGAAGAAAGCTATAGAAGGAAGTGAAACAAGTATAATGGCAGTGCCAAGAAAATTACAAAATTTGTTTGCAAGGTGGAACCTAAGTAAGTGTACCTACACACTTTCTTGTACATTCAATGAACAAATTGGTATAGCATTTGAATGGTATCACAACATTTCCTTCCTTTCTTGGCTTTTGTTCGCCATACTAATTGAAAACACATTTTTGTGTGCTCATTTTATTTGCAAAATGTTTATTGATTTTTTGTTTTGATTGAACCAGAATTTATTAAACTCTATAGTGCAGTAATTTCCTTTTTCTGCAACATTTCAATTTACTCGTTTCAATATCTTCCAAGTTCATATAGGTGGTCCTTCATTGAAAACTTTTGATAAACCACCTTTTTTCTTGTATCATTTGATTTGCGATTGAAGATAACAACGCAAAAAGCAGTAACAGTCAACCAGAGTTTGAAAAAATTCATGACTTTTAACTGTTTCATTCTAAAGAGAAACATTTTTTTATACTGCAAATTATTTAGTGAAGTTAATTAACAGCACAAACGTTCTGTCATGGATGTTATAGCGAGCGTGATTTGATTGTCTCAACTGATAATGAATCAAGACTTGAGTGATCTTTTTTTTGAGTGGTATGCGAATCTAAATAAGCTGTGACAAATTGATTTTTAAACCAGGAAAAAATTAGAATGGATTTTAGCGTATCTAAATGTAATTTTTTTTAAGAAAAAACAGCAACACTTTTGACGAGATGTCAGCAGAGATGTTTAGCAGTATTAAAACCTTTGTATACTCTGATGGGGAATATTGTCATGAAATGGTACCCATTTATGAATCTTGCTAGTTAAGCGTTCGCAAGCCTTCCGGTTTTGGATTATTCCATGTTTGAGGCTAACGAAATATAGATGTTGTTGCATTTGCCCTTTAGCAGTTTCCTAAATCTCACTGTTGAGGACGTACTGGTAACACCTGACCACTGGTGGGCGATATTAATAGCATGCACTCAATAACTTAAAACACAGAGAACGTCTTTTGGGCGATCACAATCGTAATCGTAATCAATCAATTTTTTTTATCAGTCTTTTTTATATGCAAAATCTGCTGACACATTTCATATTATAATTTTCATACCCACGATACAACGTGAATATGATCAGAGTTGCAAATGCTTAAATCACTCCAATAACAGCATGGCATCTTTTGGTGACACGAGGCAACAAACAAAACAGCCCAGATGCCTTGTCAGCACAAAGTATGTACGAACTTGTACACTCACGTTGGGCGCCATTTTTCCGATGCCAAGTAAGAACCAATCTCAATCAACGTCAGTAGTTTGATTCTTCTGAGTGATTCATATAAGGCATCGAAGAGGAAGCCTAAAATAACTTTTTGATCAACCTTTAAACTGCAATAGGACTTCATTTGGACATAACTTGTGTTTTCTACAGATGATTGTCATTTCTGCTTCTATGTTGTCATTCTGTTGTTTCATGACAAGGAGCGTTTACACTATGCCGGGCAGTAGTTAGATTCATTGGATTTGAATTTGGGTTGGCAGACCTATCGGAACGTCCACGTAAATTCGGTATTGCCAGTCGGTATATGCCTTTAGATGCCGTTCGTTGTAGTGCGGACGCACCTTTAATTTGTGTAACAGTGTGGAACACACTTAAATTATGCGCTCTCATCATTTCTGTAGCGTAGGGTTAAGTTATTCCTCGGAAGACGCAATTAAAATTGAATATATTCTTATCAACAAAAATCCCCTATACCTACACGTTGCTCGTTTCAAAAAGTGTTTAAACAATAAAAAGCTCTCCTATGACATCACTTTCCTTACTACCTGCTCCGTGCATAATTGTTCCAGTCTGACTCCATAAAACCGCCTTTAAATTTACCATTCAGCGTTGAATTCAAAATACGAAAAAAAAACAATATTCTTTTGAGCTTAAATCACATGATAGTTTAAACAAAAGAACATTTTGGTTTGCTAATGAGAATCATATCTGCATGAAAAAACAGCTCACCCCTTGCGTCGCACAAAGCATGTCCTTATTGCGCGCCCGCCGTCATACAAAAGGCAAAGCCATCACAAAGCTAAATAAAAACCGCCAGTGTCGTTGCCGTAGTCGTTCTTGTCGTATACGTCGTCGTTGTAGCCGTAGTCGTAGTCGTTGTCGCCTACTTCATCAGCCGGTTTATAGTGTTCAGCTATTTTTCAATAAATTTTAAAACACAAGCAAAGAATGAAAACAACAACATCAAACAAAAAATAATACAAAAACAAAGAAACAAAAAAAGTACCTACAGAAAAACAGACTCTTTAGTATTAAAAGACGATGCCTTGCATTGCTGAATCCCTTATTGGATACGGAACACATCAAGTGCTCTAAGGGGAGAAAGCCTATATGTATGTCACATTCCATATGCATACCGGGGAAAGGGTGCAAACCTCCCTACATGTGCGTCAGTGACTGCAATTTCGGTGCCCATCTACACCACAGCTACCATCAGGCTATAGACTTAGGAACCTAGTTGTAGCATACGAATGTTGTCGTTTAAAGAATTTTAAAGCATATTGCTTGACGACTCTTCATTATGACGTCGCACAGATACAAAATGATGTATAGAATGGCATGGCATGGTAGGTTGTTAGTTTTTCTCTATAATAAAAAGCTGCTATTCTTTGAGGGTAAATAAGTTTTTTTTTGTTTTTGTTTTTTAAATACTTATACCTCAAGCATTAACAATCTAACAGAAAAATCCGAAAACAAAAAATAAAAACCTTTTGGATACCAAGCCAAAGAGTAAATAATCCCACACAAACACTCAAGCTCGCATCACAGGATAAAGAACTGCATTCATTCATGTGTCAATGATTAGGAAATGCCAAGGGTATAATACACAAAAAAAGCATGCAATGCGTACAAATCTTTGCAACAAAATACCTATGTAAACATTTTTAGCATGCATGGTGAACTGTCTCTAAAAAGTCGTGTTCGTGTGTGTTAGGCACACTCTCAGGCCCTGGTACGTGTAGGAACGTTTGCTTCGTGGGTAGGTGGTATATCTGAAAGAAACATTTATATACTTTTTTTTTATATTTGTACCTTTGCATTTCTAAAGAAGTGGAATCATAAACAGGAGTATGAAAAAAACAAAACAGACCTGAGTCTTATGACAAGTAGAACAGCATCAGAAAAAGAAAAATGCGTTGTTTTGAAGAAAATTAAAAGCGAATTGCGGCATTAAATGATTTATCCTTGTTTGTAGATCTATTTGTGGGAAATCTTTGACTCCATCTTAGTCTCATTTCTTCTGTCAAGGGGGCCAATGATGAATAGAAGGCTCATTTCGTGTAGCCTGTTGCACTCTAATGAGTCTTTTGATAAGATGCTGTTTTTATTCAAAGGGAAAACAGTAGGGGTTTTCTTGAGATAAAGAATTCAGTGAGCAAACAGAAATGCACATGCATTTGTTTTGAAGGTGGCGAGGCGGGTTTGTATCTACTTCAGGGATTTCGATGAAATATTCCCATGTCAGTAATGAGGTGTCATTAGTGGATAATTTGAAAGGGATTACATTTTGATAAACATTCTGATTATTCTTTACTTTTTTTTTTTGAAAAATAATAATGGGAGCCAACTCGAATTAGGGTGGATATTGTCGGGTATGCAACATAATCCAACCCTCTATGAGGGATAATTCATTCCATGTGATGCGAGTTCTTTTTTTTTTGTTCATTTCCTCGAAGAGATAAGGGACTACAAATTTTTGTTTGAATAAAAACTAGATTCATATCATATTTCGAGGACTTCCGGCACAGATTTCCGTGAAAATAAAGTTAATGGGTTGGTTGTTCATAACGAACAAATGACAATCACGCCTACCATAGTCGTTGACACATCCTGTCTTTTCTTTAACATTTTTGTTAGCTCGCGATGATGAAACTATGACGAGGTGTAAGTCCCTGTCCACACGTGTTATTCCAATAACGTTATATCGGTCGTTTCTGGGCAAAAGGGGTGAGGAAGAAAGAGGCTGGATGCGCAAAACGAAATCAGATTTATCTGCCTAAGCAGTACACTTGGGGTGTCCAGACGGGTTATGCTCATAACGTTATGCTTTTTTCAATACACTTTTCAACACAAAATGGAGAACTTGTGCGAGGAAGTATAACAACGTGTAGACACCTAGCGTTAACAGCATAACGTTATTGAAATAACCCGTCTGGACAAGCACTAAGGGAGTTAAACGTGTTGTTCAGGATTTTTTTTAGATTCATAATCGTATCACTAAAGAGAACTTTGAATATCATTTGCACGTGTTAACCCGTGAGACTGAATTTTTGGGATAGTTATTTCGGAATATTATGGGATAGAATGTCAGCAATAGTTCATTTGTTGCCTACTTCCGTGCTAAAATAACCGGATTTGGAAGAACCCATGAAGCTTTAGAAAGCTCTAGCCGATGTTTTATTACCAGCCTTATTATGAGTTTCACTTGAACTAATTCTCCTCAAAAAGGATCCCATTTCACTATTCCCTTATGAGTTTTGGGGGAAAAATTTTCCATATTCGCAAAAATTCTCTATTATGAGCTATTTTCCCCGTGAAATGTGAAAACGTTGAGAGCAATGACGGGAAATTGGATGCTTTTTTTCGAAGTGAACTTTCTGATTCCAAGTGGAATTTTGTTCTATTATGAAACTCATAATAGCTTTTAAAATTCCGGACGAACAAAAATGTTCCGGGCGAAAGGCTGTTCATGTGAAACTCATAATAAAGCTGTACTTCACGTTTGGTTACAGCGAAGACATCAAAGCCTGCTGTCACCCTGTGTTTCAATCAGCATTTTCTCATTATCATCGAACGTCTGCCATAACTAGGTGGCTTTTCGAACATTTTAAGACGACGCTATAGTAGAATGTAATGCTTATACATGAGATCAAGTTTTTGCATGACCGAAAAGCAAGGTACAACTTAATGTTCTGTCCAAAAGAAAGCAGAGACTTTTGGTTTTTTGTTAAGAATATTTAGAGATCCACGACGTCATCGATATCAAAGCTTGGTTTAAATAGCTTCCGTATGTCAACTCCGTCTGTAAACCAATTTGCTCGTAGCTCAATTTTCAGCTAATATATTGACTTGATCTGAGTTTCAAGTTGTGAATTCTGTGACTAAGCATTTTTACTCGGTCTATGGCGAGAGTCCTCAGTCCCAGATGGGATGAAGAGATGCTTCCACGATGTCAAAAGCATTGCGTAAGTTTTTCTATCTACCCTATTATTCTGCCAAAGCTACCCTATTCTTCTGCCAACGCTACCCTATTCTTCTGCGTTTTCTCCTTCTAACTATCGTTCAATTGTACTAACGTCCCTTCTTTCGAAAGTCATGAACACGTTGGTAAACCGTCTACTCATGAAATATCTTGAAAAACAATAGCTTCTGAATGATTGGCATTATGGCAAAGGTTTAATGGTTATTTGATAGAATATCATGCAGAAAAGTGGAATGAATCCTTACATTGTCTTGGAAAAAGAAGGACTTGATATTTCAAACGCATTTGATAAAGATTTGATAGGCATTGTCGCATCATTTAACGCATCTCGAATTGCTTG
This sequence comes from Melanostoma scalare, assembly GCA_949752695.1. Lineage (NCBI taxonomy): Eukaryota > Metazoa > Arthropoda > Insecta > Diptera > Syrphidae > Melanostoma > Melanostoma scalare. The sequence continues at coordinate 55,107,373 of OX456984.1, read as the reverse complement.
TTGCATCGCATCGCCTTCTCGCACTACTACACCCGTAGCCTTAGAGATGAAAACCACCCTAAATTGTTTCCAAGTCCTAGAATGTAGACTTGAGATAGGTATTCATATTCATACAAGAATTTTAGGCGATAGCCTAATCGTCCGTTCATTATTTGAAATAGACATGCAATCGTTTGACAATGGACTACGCAATTTGAAGCATTTTTTTTGGTGAACTGATGAAGCTACTGTCCCTCTTTAGGAAGAAAAAAAATGAACACAATAAGGCACCAGCTCATTCGTCAACAGTATGGTTGATAGAGTTGCGCCATGATGAGCTATTCACCCAGCTTCTTGATAGGATTTGACTTCTTTTAAATTTCTTTCTATTTCCAAACGTGAAGAAACTGCTCAGTTGAAGATGAGTTTCATCGAATGGTGAAATTGCCAAGTGCCGCTTGAGATACACCTATGTTTATTTTGTCATAATCGCTGTCGATTTAAATATATTTTTTGTTGAAAATAGCCTAAGCTACAAGTTAGTAAAAATTATGTCCAATCAATCCTTTTCAAAATAGAAACGAAAAGCTGGTTTTCGTGACCCTTGAGCGATTATAAATGAAATGGAAGCCACGGGACCAATAAAGACTTCTGAAGCGTTATATAAAGGGTCCTGATTCAAATACGCTTGCTAAAAGTCTGCCTGTAAATAATATTTTCCTTGATTTTTTCGTATGTTCTTACTGGACCACAATGACCTCACTCTTGCCTATTGAGATTGAGTTCACCAAAAACTAACCCTGTTCTGATTTGATGAAGTCAATCTGTAAAATAATTTTTTTTTCCGCTTGATGTAGTTCCAAAAACAATCGCAGTAAACTAACGTTTGCCCTTGGACATCTGTTAAGACTTAAAAAACAATGAAATTCTTTCAGCTAAGAGCAAGAAGCAAGAACCAACCATTTGTTGAATGCTTCCCTTTCCTGTCATATGTACCTACCTATCGGCATCTCATTCTACATCTTTCTTTTTAATTCTCTGTTCTTTCCGCTTGGATTCCACATTCAACTGGTGTCTCAAGTAACCCTCGCGTATAGGTATTACCTACAATGAAAAAAGAAGAAACCCTACGTAGGTATTTTAAAATAAACTCTTATCGCGTATCTTCTTCGTCGTCGACAAATATTTTTTAACAAATAAAAATGTAGGTATACAGGTTTTCTTCCCCTCTTCTCAATTTTGTTTTTTCTTCCTTTTTTTATGTCGCTTCGCGTCGCTCCCTACTCAACAACAACAACAAAAGAAGTAATATGAAGCAACAACGAACCATGAAAACATTGCCACTTCATTTTTCCCCCTTTTTTAGAAATTTCTTAATCTTTTATAGGAACACGTGCAAAGTTAGAAGGTATGGGCGTATCCATTCATACGATGACAAGAGGAGCTCTTCTTTTCATATATATGTTAGGGGTTGAATAGATTACCAAATCTTGTGTCCTACTTTTTGGGTCGAATTGTTTAATGACGTGAGAATTATTCTTTGGGCGATTATTTCAAGATGATTTCACATTTGATTCTGAGATTTAATACGATAAGCAAATTGATAATGAGTCTAGGTTTGTTCCTTTACATCGTGTGTGCGTTGGTTGTGGGTTTTCTCTTCTTGTAATTTTTTTTACATACTCAACGACCTGTGACCACAAATTATGACGCACTGAAGTCAATTAATGCTGACCGAGCTTGTTAAGGAAACATGTAAGTATCGTCATTGATTCAATTAAGGCAACTGGCAATATGTCATTATGTCAGAGTTAATAAGATGGGCTGTCTGTTTAAGATTATAGTCGAAATTTAGACAATACATATTTTGGTTAGTGAAACTAAGAAAATATTTTCTCGTTGCATATTCAATGGAATACTTGTGAGAATAGCTGCGTTATTGGAAGTGGGTCCGGCAAAGTGGGGATTTGGCGTTAAACACAAAAATTTTAAGAGTTCTCCATCGTGTTTCTATCCTCTCAAAAGCGTAATTGCCGTTTGTTTGTAGCTGCTTTGAGCGTTTTAATCACTGCTGACAATTTTGTGTTTGCTTTTCTTCGCCTTAGGAAAGTAACAAATAAAACTGGACCAACAACTCTGCCTTCTGGTACCCCACCAATATGCAGCGGAATTCGCACTTCTACCGGTATTGGATTCTTGTGTTTTGAGTATTTATTGAAACTTTGTGAAGTACAACGCTCAGTTCACAAAGTGCAAACGTTAACGTTATCAATACTTTTTCGTTGTGGTCTTTCAGAAGTTAGATCAGCAGTGAAACTAGTGCTTGTAAAACTGGGTGACTGAATTCACCTACTGCTGAAACACTGACTTATTTACTGAATCGCCTTCTCACTGAAAAGCTTACTTACTGAACTGCCGATTCACTGAACTGCTCACAAAACAAGCTAGTGACTCGCTGATTGAGTGAAGTTTGACTTCTTATTTGAAATACTCTATGACTTCCAAACTAACAGTTTCACTGTCTCACTGCTTCACTGCATTCTTACCTCACTGACTAACTGCCTCTTTGCCTTACTGCTGATTCACTGAATTGCTCACAAAACGATAGCTGGTGAGTCACTGATTGAGTGAAGTTAGACTCCTAATTTGAAGGACTCTTTGACTTCCAAACTAACTGCTTCACTGTTTCATTGCCTTCTTGCCTCACTGCCTCCTTTCCTCACTGATTCACTGGCTCACTGATTTACTGCCTCACTGCCTCACTGACTACCTACCTCACTTGCTCATTTCATCACTGGCTCACTGCGTCACTAACTCACTGATTCGCTAACTCAGTGCCTAACTGACTCTCTGCCTTACTGGCTCCTCTGCCTCACTGACTCATTGTTTCACTGGCCGAAAGGCTCACAGACTTATTCACTCATTGACTGACTAGGGAATCAATTCACTGACTCTGTAACGCTGTAGAATGACGAATGTTATACCCCTAAAGATTGTGAACCTCACAGTTTGTTACACAAAGTATCTTGAACGAATGAATAAAAGTATGTAATCGTATAAAATGTTCTTCAAATAGGTTCCTCTCTAGGTTGCTAACAACGTAGTAAGTATTTCATAAACTAACCAGCTTCCTTATGTCTTACTTTTGGTGTGACTGTGCTTAAGTTGATCAATGCTGTCCATATACATACCTAGTTCATCTCACCACTAATATCTGTGCGTACAACCCATCAACAGGTCCACCCAACTTTAAGGGAAATCAATAAAGGAAAAGAAATTAGACTTCCTTTCATAGTCGCCCCTTTTCATTTAAGATCCTCAATTTTATTGTCAAGCTTAAGGCTTTGCAGTTCTTAACTGGTTAAAAGTTTGTCTTTAAATATCTCATCATTGCCGTCAATCTATATCACTTTAATGTTCTAAATACCGCACGACAGTAAATATGTGTGTCCTTCTTAATCGTATAACAGTAACCCACTTTATTCGACTCGCATGATGAAGAAAATAATTGTCATTCTATTTGGAAAGCCCAAAACCATTAAGACACAACACAAAGTCATTAATCTTAATGGTTAGTGGTGTATAACGGTCTTCTTCTCACCACCATCCGTTTAGAATATATAGGACATTGTTTTGTTTCCTTGGAAGCTTGTTAACGTTGCTTGAAATTGTCATTAAAACTGTCATTGAAGACCGCCCTTCGGGATTTTCGAAAAGTCAAATTTTGCATGTCATGCTCAGAGGGTAACCGAGCTAAATGTTAATGATATACGGTTGGCGTCTTGTACAAAACCACACAAACACACCGACCCCTCCTCAATGCGATGATGGTGGGGTCTAACATCATCAAGTATAATAACCGTAGCAAGAAGCCATATACCGTGGCATTTTCCATCGCAATTTCGGAATCAAACAAGTAAAATTAAAATAAGTGTGTACTCATCTAAAAGTGGGAATCTTTATGGGGACTGCTCCTACAGACGTCTCTCACGATCGTGATTTACTGAGTTTTCCCCCTCTATTTTCTTGCTTTTTTTGTAATTTTGCTTTACAGCTTTTCGTGGATAGAAATTCTTCACTTAATAACATTCCCACACACAACCACTATACGCTTTGAGTCGAGTCGACTCGAGGCTCATCTTCTTCACGGTAGTGATTTTTAAGTGCACAAACTTTTTCGGTTCGTTGCACATTCGCTTGAGCAAGCTATTCCTCAATATTCCGTTTATAGGGAACAAAGCCCTCGCACTATCTTTCATTGACAAAAACAAAAAATGGAAGAAAAAAAACTTCTTTTTGTTTTAGAATTTAGTTAAATGGAAAGAAATAACGCGAAGAGGACATACCTACGTGGAATTAAATTAAGTGTGTGAGATTGCATGCGTTATTGTCATACGATTGAAATCATCACGCATTTGCTGAAACCACCTTTACCCACGTGATGTTTGTCTCAACTTATGAAATGTTTAATGTTTACGTGTCTTATTTGGTCGAACAACATTTCTTTAACTAGAAATGTAAATATGTCTTCATAAATATGCACCCTTCCTTACTCAGAAGTGATAGTTTTATGTGTAAAGATAAGAGGATGATAACGAAAAGAAAAACATAACGAATAGGCTTTCAAAAGTGAAGAATTTTTTTTCATTTGTGTACACTACTTTATCACCAAAAAAATAAAGACTTGTTGAAAGCATATTACTATTGAAAAATTGAAAGGCAAACAAATCAATGACCGTCTTTCCGTTTTAAAAAAAATGTGGGATTAGTTCTACAAGAAGATAGCCAGGCGTTTGAACGACATTTTAGATAGAGTGTATTCGGTAAATGGTTTGTTTCGGTTTTTGAATATTTACATAGAAGTTTGTATAAGAACCTTGGTAAAGGTTTTCAGTTCGAAGCAATTTAAAGTACATACGGATGAGGGAAAACAGCTTACGACAACAGTCAAAAGAGTTCGGTCGTAGATGTGTTTTCAATATGTGATCCCTCCTATTCATTTGCCAACAGCTGTTTGCACATCTTTGTGTTTTAGTTCCAGTCGCTTTTAAAAATTTCAATCTTAAAACTTTGGTTTGCAAACTGATTTTTCCATTTGGTTTTTTCGTCATCGTTTGTCGAAGAAGCTGTATAAAGTTTAATAAGAATCCGATCAGTGGTTTTGGCTTATTCAGAGACATACGTACGCTTGATCGAGCTTTTTCATTTTTGTACTATTACCACTACATCTTTACACTTTGGTCATAGGAAATCAGCCTCCTCTCACCTTACACGAAACCGTCGAAGGGGTAAGCAAAAAAAAGATCCCAGCACAGGTGAATGTTAAAGTGTGCTTGAGAGATGATCGGTATGGTTACACAGCATACATTCGAAGGCAATAAACTGGCGTAAATATGATGAAACATTTTTGCTTCTACTTACCGATCGATTTTACAAAACCAAAGGAACTGCCATCAAAGTAGAACAGCTAAGTTTTTGCATTGTGGAAGAAATCCCAAATTTGCGATGTAGCCCACAGATTTCGGAAGAGAAAGATCCTCCAATAAAATAAAGATCATATTACCTTATCTTCTTGAAAAGGCTAACATGAATTTATTTCTTTTGTGTGAATACTCTGCTCTGGAAAATTTCCCATTGCCAGCACAAATAACATTTCTAGTAACTGCTCTACTGAATACTGCGATCACATTTTCTGTTATACTAAATTGAGCCTTTAACAGGTTGAATACATACAAAACTGCAGGCCTAGATACCATTCCCCATATGAGTACTTAAATTGAATGATCATGAAGATCAGTTGTCCCAAACTTATGCACATTCCCTCAGTTTGAAGATAAGAGTAGTTTTTATAACTTAAGCTGAAAAAGGCCTTCATTTTAGACCTTAGAAAATATACTCATCTCCTCAAAATAACTGAGGGACTAGTGGGCATTTATTTACCTACGCAATGAAATTGATGCGAAATTTCTGTATTTAAGGTCAGCATATGCTCTTAAAAAAAAACTTCACATGGTTGGGTCATTAGGAATCAGGTGATGAATTAATTACAAAATATCCTTTAACAGGAATGCTGTAGAGTTATTGCTTATAAAGATGATACGTCGTACCTCGTACGTGTCTATGTCTTTATAGATAATTACTGATCAGCCCGTTTCTGCCCAAAAGTCCCTAATCACAACAGTGTTATCTGCTGAGAACCACATCAAAATTTTGTTTCGAGTGGAAATTTGTGACTTGGCTGGAACGTTGTTGCTTTTGAGGGCTTTACTTTGAATCGAGAAGTTAATAGGAATGGTAACATACAAAAAAGATTGAAAAACTCTTTAGTAGCTACTAGCTGGTAATCTGTAATAAATGGGCCTTCCAACTTACTCATTGAAAGTACACCTCTTATAAGGCTTGTAGGTACGAGAACTTCATAGGGTATGGCAATTTCTTTGTCAGCCCTGCGGCTCAAAAAATATAAAAATTGGAAAGCAGGCGTTTCGACCATAGAACTAAACATAATGAGTCATACCGAGATTGATATTCGAACAGACTACACCTCACCGCATGCCCTCACTCATTCAAGTAGCCCTAAAAAACATCCCAACAAGGGAATGCTACGAGGAAAACTGGGTTATAAAGACTATCTAATAGACTAATATGACTATATCATGGCTCCGACTTAGCAGACGGTTTCAAAACGGACAAAGGCGAAGCGTCAGCCGTCTTCTTCAGTCTTCTCAGATTGTTCTCCCATAAACTGATCAATAAATATCCCAACATTTTTAGAGTCTCTTCCTAGCAGTGCAGAAGTACTTGCAGATTGCAGTATGTGAAACCGTTAAATGTCTCGCTATGCAAAAATTGATCAACAAAAACATCTACATTTCCATAGACAGCTAGGCAGCCATAAAAGCTATCTCATCCAAAGTCACAAAACCCAAATTGGTTAAAAGCTGTCACAGTAATTTGAGCCTGCTCAGCGCAATGAACACCGTAACTTTAATTTGGGTACCAGGGCACCGTGGCACAACTGGCAATGGAATGGCGGATAAGCTGACCATCGCTCAGATCCACAAAGACTAACACTTCTGTAGTGATGTCAGCAGAGCAAGAAAAAAACAGAGCATTCTAAAAATGGCATTTGGTCAACTTACAAGCTTGCCGGATATCCAGACCATAGATTGCTAAACATTTCAAGTTAGGAAGTAGAATTTTTACTTCGTAGCTTCGTAGCCTTGAGTTTCTCCGTTGAGACTCCTCTACCCAAATAACCTAGTCACCAACAGTCACGCCCCCTCCATCCTTCACTCTTATCTACCTTATCATCCTCCGTCTTCCCAGGGAACAAAGTGGGACCTTGAAAATCGAGTGAAGTTTCGCCGCTTGAGTCTGCACCCCCAGCCAACCTAAACTAATCTTCTAGTTCGCTGACAGTTTCTTTGAGTTCTAAAGCCACTTTTTTTTAATGTTGATAGAAATAACTTCGACTAGGCTGCGATGTTATACAGGGTCCGCCAAATAACTTTTTTTTTTTTTTTTTTTTAAATTGGCAAATGTTGCCAATATTCGTTCAACATGGCTAACGATCGCCATTGACTGTAACGGCCACTCCTTGCTCATTTTCGAAAAAATGGCCCAATTATGCCTCTGGACCAAAATACGCACCAAACAGTGACTCGTTTTGGGTGTATCGGCTTTTCAATGTATGCGTGCGGTGTTTCTGTGCCCTGAATGTGACAATTCAAAGATCAAAATGAGCTTCATCTGAAAAGATGATTTTTTTTTTACAAAATCGGCATCTTCTCTAAGTCGATCGCAGGCCCACTTAGCGAAGCGAAAACGCAACATATTCGTTCAGCGGAAGGATAAAACTAAATAGTTGTCAAATCAGATATGAGCTAAGTGTTACCATTCACGAAATAAGTTGAAGAACGTTAGATGGCGGACCCGTTATAATAAAGTACCCCTCATGAGTTTTCATATGACACTGATTTACACTGATTACTGTTTAACAATATTAAAATTGAGCCCAAAATGCCCATGGTTTTTGATTAGGTAACATTGAAAAAAGCATACAACTTGAAATTGTATGTAATCTCTACCAAAGTTTTCAAAGTCCTAATTCGAGAGCATTGCTGTCAAAGTAGTTTCGAAATACTGAAATTATTTTTTGTAAACACAAACAAATTTTCCTACTGCCCTCGTTGCCATTTTTTTCATAAATCTTTATTGTCTATTGTGAATACATGTTTAGATATATATTCATATATCTAAATTCGTCTCCCCCTTATGAGTTTTTAACTCCAGCAGAAGTCCCTCTTTGCAATGCCCACAAGTATTTTCAATGAGAAGAAACATCGCCTTACCTTTATGGAGTTTCATCTACAAACAAATCCTACTTAAACCAGAAGGTCACTCGCCGTATGTTAACTTTGACTTAGAGTTCATTCACTTCTATTACTCCCTTGATTCAGAAGGTGAAAGAAAACATCCGTGATTCCTTTTTACTGGTGCAAACAATTCTTCCTATTTGGTGGTGACCTTTTGTTGACCATAAAGACATCTTACTTAAGCTCCTGAAAAAGTCATGGTATAATCTCTACAAACTGCTAACTTTTCAAATTTGTTTTTGTTTAACCGAGCAACAAGTTGACTTGATAGTTTCAAATTGCATTAGTAAATTAATTTGAATAAAACAAATATCACTTTAGGTAGGTTATAAAAAATTCATTCGTACGCGATTCAAAATTGCTGACCTGATACCTAGGTGTGTATGCTTGTGCTAAGTAAACAACAAAAACACAAAATGCAATGCAGAAAAATAATCCAACTATTAAATTATCCCATCGTAGGGGCAATCATAACATTTATTCATGCCCGCTTCAGTTATTTTAATAATGTTAATTCGTTTGCATTTAAAATGTTTATCTTCAACGAACGCCAATCATCGATGTACAATCCCCCTCAGGACACACACCCAGTACAGCGCACAAGGATTAATGTATTTTATCGATTTTTCATGCTGCATAGAGGTGAAAACCGGCCCCATTCCTTCAATTCTCATTGCCATAGTCACAGCCCATGACATCCACACAACTCCTCTCCTTCTATATATAAATGTGCTATAAAAAAATCCCGCCCCATTTCAGTGACCTGAGGAGAGTGTGGGTACAGGGAGGTAGGTAGGTAGGTAAGTAGGTGGGGTAGGTGGGTGTAGAGGTACGGTCCCCCTACCTCGTTTCCATTTGCAACTCAACACACGACACTGTCAAGCAAAAATTTGAATTGCATCAAATGAATGGTTGAGTTTCGAAATACGAAATAAAAATTATAAAATGTTCCCCCCGAAAACGAGAAAATAATAAAAATTCTTTCTGCTGCATTAAAAATAAAATTTTCCATATACGTACCTACCTACCAGCTCTACCACCACCTCACCACACCATGACCCACGCCATATCTGTTTTTAAAAACAAAAAACCAAAAACAGTAAAATAAACATAAAATATTCGCCATTATTATTTCGCGATGTTTATTTCATTGTTTTTTTTTTTTTATTTTTCATTTCTGTACAACACGAACCTTTATATATCTTATATCGTCCCGTTTCAGAGTCGAATTTTTTAAACGAGTTTTCGAAATACATAAAACAAAAAAAAATGAACAAAATATTATTTTTTATGCCTTTTTTGACAGAGAGTGGAAAAAAAGTCCTTTTAACAAGCTCCATCCTTTTTTGCTGCTTGAGAACCCCCTTTACCCCATATTTCAGCAACCAACCTATATGTCGGATTTTTTTATGACTCAAAACTATTTTCATTCAGTTTGTGTGCTTTTTCGTTTCTTTTTTCTGTTTTGCTTCCGTTGTCCTGAATTCGACACTGCCATTCTCAACATACAACCGGAGATTACATTCTTTTTTTTCGTTTTGTTTTATTTTTGTTAATTCTTTTTCTCGCTCTGCTTTTTTAACTACTTTTTTGTTTTTGTTCGCCTGCTGTTTACTACAGCTGTATAGAGCTAGCTGCAGGTTGTTTCAGTTGTTCTTTCTCGTACTCGCAGAGCTTTCGTCCGTCGTGGTCGACGAAATTCGGGGCACACTCTCTACTCTATCCACATTCACATCCACAAAGCAGAAATATTGCTCATTCTCATGTCCGCCTGTACTCTTGATTTCTCTTCTTTCTATCTTTTTTTTTTTTTTTTGTTAATTTTTATCGCAGCCCCTCTCCGACCGAAATTCTCCCAAACCCTTTAACTGTAGACCCCCACAACTACTCTGTTCTTCGGTTGTTTGCTGCATTAAAAGGACAAGCAAACAACAAAAAACTGAAAAAAATTCAAAAATAGTAGAAAAAAAAAATGGCCATAAAGCAATAACAACAGCAACAACAACACAACACAATAGAGAGTGGACGTCGAGAAACCAAAACCAAAAGAACAAAATAAAAAGTATACTCGTATTATACATCCCATCGCATCGATTGCTGCCTCTTTAAAAAGGACCAACAGAATTTTTTTTCGCTGATTGGCAACGTATCGAAGCACAACCCTTAATTATAAAAAAATAATTGTCTACCCCGGTTGAGTGAAAAAAATATAATACATATAGGTACTTGTACTCGTTCTCGTGTACATTGCTGCTCATCTCCGTAATAATTTTGTTCGGCCAGTAAATGGGGAACGACTGATGCCTCCCCTATATAATATGTGGCCCAAAACGAGGACCAGGTCTCGAACCAATTAAACAAAATAAGTTGCGATAAAACAAGGATATTTATTTCGCCTATAAATATGCACGAGCTGAAGAGAATCCACTGCCAGTACCTTTCCACCACCATCACGACCAACCGCCCCCGCACCGCCACACCGGCAGTAGCACCATTCGCGAATAAAAAATAAAGGGGTGTGCTTGAACCCCTTTGACGGTGGGTCGGTCGGTCGGTCGTTTGGTCGCTCGCTCGCTCTGTGGTAAATATATGTATGAAACTCGTAAAAATTATATAGTCTCTGTCCCGGCTGCTGTATGACAACTGTGCTGAGAGCCACGATGCACCCGTTCACAGGTAAATCGTCGGTCTGCATCTGCACACCACCACCACCACCATCACCGTCATGCCATGCCATCCACTTCCATGACACAAAAAATCCCAAAAATCGAAAAACTGTCAATAAAGCAAAAATAATATATCAGTGTTTCATTTTCGTGTTTTTGGGCCGTATTTTTATTTTTTCGATATTTTTTCTTTCATTTTTAATCCGGTTTCGTATTTCTCGCCGAGTTTTTCGAAGGATTTTCGAAAAAGTAGGTATCTTGTGTGTGTGAGTGTGTCGGCGGCGGGCAATCATCATTCTGACTGCCCTCCAAAAGCAGCATTAAACCCGGGACAGCAACAGCACACCCCCAAGCGGCAAGGATTTTTTGTTGAGTTTTCAAAAGCAAAAAAAAAGAAAGACAAAATTATCAACCCACAGTGCCACCCCTGCAAAACGAATCCACGACAACCAGGACTACGAGGACGACGACGACTGCGACGAGGACACGAGAATCAAACTGCCAACTGACGTAAAGCGGAAGTATACCAAAGAGAAAGAGAGGCAAGGCAAGAGAAAATAGTGTGAGTAGGTGATGGTAGTGCATACAGCAAAAAATTTTTTAAAAAAAGATGATATAGGGTGGAAAAAAATCAGAAATGAAATCAAAAAGAAATAAAGGACAACTTTACTACCCCACCATAACTCCGGCGGCCACCCGCCTCGTCAGTGTTGCTATACCCCACATTATAGTCAGCCAACCGTCATCAGACTGGTAGCCAGCTAACCATTGAGCTACCTCTATCCCAAGTACTCATCATCACCAACACCACACTACCTCCATCCATCCTCCACTATATATAGAGAGGATTGTGTTTTTGTTGTTATACGGGAAATCGTCGACGTACTACATATACACCCTGTGACCGACCGTGTTGTATACCCAGGATCATTCATTCCATAGTCATCATGCGGCTCTAAACCTAAATCTAAAAGAACCACCCAACCTCCGACCTGGTACGTCACCCGTCTCATCATCATCATCATCAACATGGTGCTGATGGTAGATTGCTACAGCATATCGGTACACTACCGAGAGCTCAACTGTGGAACACCCAAAAACCTAAAGTGGCCAAAACAATTGAATTTTATTTTGGCATATTTTTTGTTGTTTTTCTTTTCTTTTTGTTTTGTTTGGATCCCTCCGCGCGCCTATTGCATTCACCTTTAAAAGAGAAAAAATAGGTTAAATAGACGCAGTGGCATGTTTCGTAGAATCAAAATTGATGAATTGCATATAGGGACATCGTACATAGGGTAGCAACCGAGCGTTGACAGTCTGGTTTATGTTATGCAGTATCACACAAACAATACCGTTCGAAATAAGTGATGCTTACGGATATTTTCTTTTGCTTCTGGCTCTGCAATGATGATTTTTTAATTCAATCAATGACTTGAACTTGAATCAAATCGTTGATTCAATTAAAAAAAGTTAAAATTTTAATTAAGAAATTACTTGTTTGGCGTTTTTATGCTGGTACTACTCAAAGTATTACCTAACATATAGGAAGAAATCAAAACAAGTTTCACTTTCATAGTTTCTTCAAAACGTTATAGTCCTGATATTTCTTACCAATTATTGAGCAAGTTTTTGCATCATATATGAATAGCAGTCCTTGATATGGGTTAGGCTCCATGGTTTCCAAGGTTTCGTTACGCCACCTTAACAGTAACACAGTTTCATGTATTCTTTGGATCGTATCTTTTAACTTTGTGCAGAAGACTAGCCTTTGACTCATTCAATCGGTAGCTAAGCAATTCGTTAGCAAGCTCAGCAATACACAAATCGATACTCATTTTTATACTTAAATGGAACATCTATTGCCACTTTTAGTCCACGGTTGAGTGAAGCTGGAACTTTCTTTTCAGCGAATTATGGGTTGTTGTCTGTACTTTTTAACATTCGATTGATCTTACTTATTTTTCATTCACCAAATCGATTCTAACTGACCAAACTTGTCAAAAATGTCACATCCACAACCAAAAGTATGAACGATTGGTTAAATCAAATCCTTTACCAATATTGTTTTCAGCAATTAGATGGTTGTTGCTGTGGATTCGCTTTAGAAAAATAAAGGGTAAAAAAATAGGTGCAATTAATTAGAGCATTTCTCTCAACCATAACCTGCCAGTAAATGGAGGGAGCTTACAATTTTTTGCCTACTCACATCCACATACGATGAGGTCTCCGTGAAAGTTAAGATTTGGCGTTACGCATCGTGATCTCGAATTGATCAGAGCTCTCACACTTAACTGCGTCACTTTAGTGATTTGACTAAGCCGCTTCCTCAACATTAATATGTTCACGGTTCACCCCAATCACAAAACCCTGGAGCTTTAATTAAACCGAAGTGCCATTAATTTTCTTCCCCAAACCAAATAACCCACAGTTTAGTTCTAGTGGTAGCATTATAATGGCCCCTATCACAAGACCCTTCTTAACGAATTCGGACTACGAATCCCACCAGCACTAGACTTTTGTATACGGGATAAAAGCACTTTGGTTTAATGAAAGCTGTTTAGTTTGATGTTGTGTTTAGTGTAAGATTGTGAGAAACTGAGTAGATAACTCCAAGACGTTGTCATTTACTTACCAGGCTTAGCGATTATACAGGCGGTTCACCCACTGCAACTATTATTCTTTTTGCAAGTAACTCTTGCGTTTAGTTTTAAAAGGCTTGAGTTTGGGTATGGAATTTGTAAAAGTAATCAAGTATCAGGTATAGGAAGTAAAAATTTTTCCCAAATATATAATAATGTATTCCAATTCTTATCTCTTAAGGTGCGTCCACACTATGCCGAGCGACATCAATCGGCACATGCCGATCGGCAATACCGACTTAGTGTTGACGTCCCGATCGGCCTTCTTCCTTACCGAAAGCCGAACCGAATGCGATCCGAATGAAACGGATCAGTATGCCGGTCGGCATAGTGTGGACGCACCTTTACAACAGTATTAGCAAATGAGGTCATTTGAAATTGAGTGCAGTACTTGAATTCAGATTGGTCAATTCACAGCAATAAATTGCTGTTTTTTGGTGTGTCTTCTTTCTTGAAGCAGAATGCGGAAAGGGTTTCCACAGCGGCCACCAAAAACTTACCAACTAAATTTTGAGGGTAATGATGTTTGAAGAGTTTGTTTTGCTCAAGATAGTTTTTCTACAACAGTTGGCGCTAAATATATGCCTAATATTCAGTTCTTTCTAAGGTCTTTACTTCATTCTACGGTCATGACCTGAGTTTTTAAACGGCACAGTGTGTGTTTTTCTCGTCCAACTGCAAAATTTGCGGTAAATGTTTTTGGCTGTAATCTAAACTGTTATGGTTCCCGTTAACATGTCTGCTGTTAACCCAGAGGTTCGTGGTTCGAATCCCAACAAAGGCAAAAATGTTTTTCCACGGGTATCGCCATTCTCGAGGAATAGGCAAGTCCTCTGTTAGTAAATTCATTGCCATGAAAAGCGCTTTTTCGATTAGCCGTTTGGAACTGTTAGAAAATTGTAGGTCACCTCCATTCTCTCAGAAGGCAATGGTTGTGAGAAATGCGCTAGGCCCCGGGGCTCCTCGCTCTAAAGTGAGAGTTTTCTTTCATTCTGTCAAATCGTCCGCTTCTGAACTCAAAACCTTTTGGTTGAAATTCATAAAAACCCTTTTTTTAACAGGGAAGTGTTCAAGTTTTTTGTTCTTTCAAATAAATTTAACGTGAAGCAAATGTATAAGAAGGGTCAAGTGACTCAATGGCGTCTCGCCAGTCGCCACCAGTTGCATACAGCTATTGAGAACACCACAACGAAAAATACGAAACTCACTTTCCTCATGGCTCGATGGTGTGAGGTGTGGAAATGAGCTTTTTAACCAATACAAGTCCTACTCTTCTGATTTTACAAAAAATATGATATAAATAGTAGGAGAATTCTTTTATTTAGTTTAAAGCAAATGTTTGTCAAAAACTATTCTTCTTATCTTGAACTTCAGTTTAAAAGTGAAGCTTAATTCGCTTGGAACCATGTTTAATGTTATCTGAACCGAGGTTCAATAAAGTGAACTTTGATTTCATATTACGAATTTGAGTTGGCATCATGATTCATTTAATTTCGTTCTGAATTTTTCGTCGAGCTTGGCTCAAAATAATTAAGGCTTCGAGGAAAGTTCCAATTATTAAACTGAAGTTTATACGCAGAATGCTGTCTTTTAAAATGAACTCAGTTTAAGCGTAAAGCATCCACAGAGGAATTACTGACGCACTTAGACCATGTAATAACAGTTCCATTGCTATATTGAGTGATAATCAGTAGTGTAAGGGGATTTTTTAAACTCAAGTTTAAACCAAAAGAAGAGCTTAAACCGTAAGAGCAGATTAAAGTACCAAAAGGTCCTTCGAATACGAACAGTACACATTGCAGTAAGCTGGAACGAAGTATGTGGTCTATGGTCTATACGCAATAAAATTTTCTTAATAAATGAGTTCGCAAAGATCGGCGAGCCCCAGATCGCTGTGCATTTCGCTCAACTATACCTTTAAGAAGAATGTAGGGACCTTTAAATTTATTTTCCGATTAGATTTCCCTGGTTAGAAAAGTCGTTCATGAGCTTGTGGTTGTATTGTAATTGGAGATGGATTTATGGATATGGATTTATACATATTGCCCAAGTTGTCATAGGTGCGAGCCTGTAAAGATTTAATCGATAGAGTAGGTAACCAGATCTTATCAACAACAATTGTTTTATAGAACACAACATTTTCAGACAAATAGAGACACCGATGCAATGTGCAGCTAAGCTGAGTTTCGTAAATGCTTCCAATTCCGAACTTTTTCTTTTGTTCACTTTACGCACAAATTTTCCTTGGTGAGGAGTAGAGACCCCATCTCTCTTTATTTTAATTCACTATTTGACTCTGCAATCCCCTTTGTTTCTATACCCATATACCTTCCTATATCCTTCATCAGCTTTTCTATATACATAGGTAATCATTTTTGCACACTCACACAACAACATCGGCAAGTGAAAGCCGTCACGCAACGAGGCTATGACTAAAAAAGTTAACTTTTAGCCTGACGCAGCACGAAGGTCTTCAATCATGATTTGAAAAGTGATTAAAAGTCGCATATTGTTATTGCTAGGCTCTGTAGAATAAATAAGCTTTAATTTCTCATTCAAACTTTTAAAAATATGTATGTGGCAAAGTAGGAATGAAATTGTATAATAAATTGACAAAGCTGCCAGGAGAGGTTTGATAGAAAGTTTTGTTCCTTTGACTTTTCTTTCGATAAAATGTAGTTTGTGGTACGTAAAACGAAACAGGAAGTGCGTGTTGCCTTTGAAGGGAAGTAATTTTTTGTTTGGAAATTAAAAAAAAAATATATGGTTACCTCAACGACAGCGACAACAGTTATTTCTGTTGTTGTAAAAACCAAAGCTTTCACCCCTTTAGGTCCTTGAATTTGCTATGGCTGTTAATTTCAATTCAGCTTGTCTGGGCTGTTTGAACTAGGAGTACTCTTTTTCTATACCTGAAGCTACTCTAGTGAATTTCAAAAGAAAATACATTTCCAAAGCCGTTCACTCGGTTAAACTCAAAATCACTCAAACTCAGGCTCCAAGCATTAAGAGGTCCAATTTTCCTCATTGTCTAGTTTTTCACTTTGTTGAAACCTGAGGAGATTTCTTGAACCTCCTACAAGCAGATTATTTTAAAGCTTGGTTTTAAACTCTCATTCGAACTAAGCACTAAATTTATATTTAGGCTGTAGCGGTGTCATTCAGTCACCAACTTACCAGACTCAGCAGACGCAACAACTTCGTAGGTGTTAAAACCGTTTTTGTGTGTGTGAGAGGCAATCGTTATTTAACTAAGTACACGTACAGTTTGGCTCGTATCCTGTTAGCTGCTATGCTTGCTTTTATCTCATCAAAAACTTTGTCTCACTTCAATAGCGCCTTCGAAGATCATTGAAATTCAAAATTAATTAATTACTTCTTAAACCACTTGGACAACTTTCAACGCCACTGTTTAAGCAAAGAACCATCATCATCATACTGAAGCACGGCCGCACTGCCACATCGTTTGCTACCATCTCTTCCATCATATCTCTCGCTCTAAAAATCCCCCTTGAACTTCCTATCCCAAACAACAACTATAAGCACCATCATCCCAACCATCACCATTAACTTTTTTTCTCTCGTTCAAAACGGTGGCGGCGGCGGCGGCCGTGGAAAAAAGGTTTCTATTTCATCCATCCATCCATCCGTTCATTCGCCCGTCAGTGAGATATTTGCAAAGGTAGAAAATAGACATCCTTATCCCCCCGTTTCAACTCCCTGACAAACTCTCATACACATATGTACATCCCCAAGCGGGACAGAAACAGAGCAAAACAGAGCAAAAGTAGTAGAAAGAAGTAAAAAAAATCCACACACACAATCACAAAAAAAAAAAAGGATAAAAATCAGGATACAGCACAGATGATTGAGGTAGTACCAATTCGTAGCGCAATCCATATCCATTTGGGTACAATTCCTTCAAAGACCATGAATGCTTAAGCTTTAAAAATCCAGCAACACGGGATTCTCTACTTCTTTTTCTTGGATTTATTTTCCTCCTTTTTTAATTCATTTTTTTTTTTCGTACCCTTTTTTTATTTTTATTTTTCATGGTTATTCTGTCGTGTTGCTGCTTATTTTCTACTGCTAAACAATATTTTCTAAACGTAGAAGTTGTTGTTAGCTCATAGGTTGCTACTGCTGCTGGCCAGCATCCAGCTCCATCTCCATCTCCTGCTGGCCCCTGTGCTGCTCTGTTGATTGTTGAAAGGATGTTTTCTTTTGATATGTTACGCTGAGGCGTAATCTGCCCAGTATAGAGATGATGTGACGTAGTGTTTCTGTGTCGTCCTCGTCTGTATATTCCTCAATATGGTTTGCCAGAATTAAGCTTGCGAATTGCTTAAGCAAATGCATAACGTACGGAACGAAACGTGGCATGGCGTGGGAGTTTGTTATAGATGGACACCAGCGAGGCTTGTGTGTGCAGCAAAAATTGTAGGTGAAGAATGGGAAGGTGAAGTTGGAATGTGAGAATAACACTTTCATGTCGACCAATTCCAAGGAAAGCTAGAAAAGTTTTTTCCTTTACAATCTAAATGTGTATATCTTTTCCCTGTGCTATACTCTCGAAAGTGGTGTTAACTCTGTGAATAATAGTCAAAGCATCTATGCGTTTGGCTAACTTTTGGGAATTTGATAATAAGACTAATTTTAGGTAACACAAGTACCGGGGTCAAATTATAAGAGGTTAACAGCTTTATTTTAAAACAATTTGTAAAAGTTTCCTCATTCCTCAAACACAAGCGAAGCCAGGCCAGGCCAAGCCGTGCCAAGCCATCGAGAACAGCAAAAGAATGTTTGAACTTTTGAACGAATTGTGAATGTCTTTGACCTATAATTGACAAAATGTAAACATTGTTTTGTAGGTGGTGGTCTTTTTTGTGGACAGTTCCTTTGAATATAAGGGTGTATTTCGAAGTGATTACATGTAGTCCATTGCTTTTTCTCGTGAGTAATGTTGGGCATGCATGTATATTTTTAGCACACAATTGTTCGGGACTTATTGAATTAAAACTGTCAGGGTTGGAAATGGAGAGAAGCCTTAAGCTATTTGGGACTTTCTATACACATTATGGATAGGCACAGAGAAAAGGCCTAATTAGATTGACCTACAAGAGAAGCTGAACATGTAAAAGGCGAATAAAATAAGCAAAACCACAGTACGGATGCTAAACTCTGGAGGTCTTGGTTCGAATCCTTACTTGTGGCTTTGTAACATCAACAAATCATTCACTAAAACGTACTTGTTTAGATTAGGCCACAAGCAATTAGGCAGCTGAGACGAATTTGTATTGGTCTCCAGCAAAGCACTCACAGTGGTTTAAAATTTATTTCCACATTCGAGTGCAATCTACGTTGACGCATTCCCACCACTCGTATTTAAAGTCAAAGGAATGATCATTTTTGTACTTTTTTCTCTGTCGGGGGCTGTTAAAATACTATTGGACACTCAGACCTAAATACAGGTCTAATGTACTACCAAATAGCAACAATTCCAAATGTTTGTAGAAAAGCCAGAAGACTCTGCCATGGTAAGGAACCTATGTTACCAGCTCTTACTTACACCGAGTATTTGTAACCTGATTCAAGAATATCCAGAAAATTCACAGATGAAGTGCTCCGTGGTGTCGTTACCTTCTCCACAGGGTTTATGGAGGTTCATATCACTTAAACCTACTGTTGGTAAAAGAAAAGTCGCTGTGGCAACATTAACAAGCTTTCATCTGTCTTTTCTGCTACGGGATAGCAAAAGTGTTTCAGTTTTCTTATTAACGTTGGAGAGCATACGTTTAGTATCTCTGCGCAACGAACGAAGATATGTCGTCTACGGTTAAGCTCTTGACACATAAAGTCGTTTAATGAATCCCTCACTGAGGATCGCGGCAGACCAAGCGCTGCTGGTTGAGGTCTTGACAAAGCTGTCTGATATTCTTGCCTCAAATTTCGGTTATTCTAGCCATTGATCTCGGATCCTAAGAAATCAAAACTCCTACTTCTATACTTTGACGATTTTCTATTGTATCGTCAATGAAGTATTTCTAGCACTGGTACTGGAAGTTAGCCAACCGACAGGAACAATTTCGTTTCAGATTAACCAAGAGGAAACGCAACTATCTTTTTCATCAAAAATGCAGTGTAACACGATGTGTTTTTTTCCTCAAATAAATCGAAAAGGTCGTGTTAAACGAAAGGATACGAACTACACGATACTTTTTTCCATCTCCGAAATGACTTGAGAAAGCTCGTGTTGGGTGCAGACAGTGACCAAGCAAAGTTTTTCAAAAAGTGATTGTATGAATTTTAGGCCAGTAATTCCTATAGCACAGCGATTTGTACATGTTTCTAGAAGTGGCGAGAACTCTATAAGGGCATCTCAATTTCCAATGTCAGATTTATTTTACATTCTATTATTCGTGTTACAATCAATGGCTTTTTTCGTTTTGGACTTCTTTCCGAAAGACCTCTTTTGGCGTTAAATTTACTTTGACATCGAAAACACTTTAAATCTTTTCATATGTTGACAGAGCATTATGTAATTTCGACCGACCTTCAAAACTTACCATCCATAAATCGAAATCCTAAAACTGATTTGAACACTCAAATACCTAATCATTACTTTGTTTTTATGCATCACATTTTCATACTAAAATTTCTAACTGTCTTGTTCTTTTTTTCCAGGCCTTAGACGAATACGATGTTCATCCGGACATCCCAGAAGCTATCCAGCTTCTCGGGGAAATGAACAGCAATGTAAAACAAGTGACGGACTTAGTTGAAGGCATGTTGCAGCGAGTGAAACGTGGAGAACTAACAACAGAATATGGTTTAAGTTTTCTTGAAGTAAAATATCACATGCTTTTGGATTATTTGATTAACCTAACTCATGTTGTTCTGAGAAAATGCTCAGGTATGTTATTTTTTTTTGTACACAAAACATCAAATTAACTTAATTTTCATTTATTTTGTTTAGGAGAAACAATAGAAGGTGATCCATCCATCGAAAGGCTAATTGAGATTCGCACAGTATTGGAGAAAATCCGCCCCATTGATTATAAGCTGCGATATCAAATTGATAAATTAGTTAAGACAGCTGTAACGGGTGTTTCAGATTCTTCGGATCCAATTTTATATAAGGTATGTTTGATTTTTTTTTTAGTTTTCTACGAAACTGTTTTGAAAAATTACATTTTTTTTGTGTAGGGAACTTCACACCAGAAGAGGTTGTTTACTAGCGTGGAATTCGAAGTCACCAAATAGCGTGATTGCTTTTCCAGGCTCTCAAGCCTAACCACAGATTTCGTTTTTAAGTGTTGCTGGTCTAATCGGATATGATCTTTTCGTTATCTTTCTGGGTATCGAACTTCCAATGATCGTATTTGCTGAAGTTTTATTCACTTGTTTAGTTCCTTTTATAAGAACTAGTAAATTTTTGTTTGGGTCAGTGAATTATAGTAAAGAAGTCCCTTTTCATGCTTAGCATCTAACGCTTTACATTCGTTCAAAGACTGCTATTATACGGTGAAATTTGTTGCACGAAACTACTTCGAATTCTTCTTTGTTCTGTCATCCCGTGTCGCAAGTGTTATTACATGATGAAATCCAGTTTCATGAAACTAGTTTCACATTTCTCTTTATCTTTCATTCGGTGTTTTTATTTTTGGGGAAAAATAGTTATCTAGTAGTGCCTGGTTGCTTCAAAACCTCTTTTATTGGCAATTGAAAAACAAAACAGTCATTATTATTAGTATTTTTACTCATTATTGAACCAAATGAAACAGAAAAAACAAAAACACGAACAAAGACAAAGGGGGCGTTCGAGAATCGTATCCGGATAGCTTGTTGTTGTTGTTTACGTGTTAAACTTTTAACAGAGTCACAGACCCATTTCAACTAAAAAGCTATCTAAAGGTATCCGAGTATGTTTGGTATACCTTTCTAATCAAGTGATCAGCTGATAGAAAATTTATTTTTATTTCTTTTCATGTTGATTTTTTGTTTTGGTGTGCATTTATTTCAGCATAAAAGTTTTAAAACGCATGGGAAATCGAAAAAAATAAGTTATAATCGTCTAGCAATGATATTTTGAATGTTTTTCCATTTTCAAAAGTCGAATTTTAATATTTCACAGCTGTTGTCTGCAGCAATCTGGAAAAGATATCCAAGATACGGCTATCCGAGAAAGGCTATTCGATAGGTTCTCGAACCCACCCAAAGAGAAACGTCAAAGCTGTTTCACGAAACCATAACCCATGCGACACAGGGTAGCACATTGTCCATCTCTGTTTTTCGAACTTTCGTTCTCTTTTGCTCTTATGGTGTTCGAACAGTTTCGTGCAACAAATTGCACCGTATAATAGCAGTCAAAGCGTCTGAAGTCTGTCAGCTTTATTATATGAAAACATTGTTCAAGAATTATAAGCACTAGGCTTGTTAGTTTGGCTTTAAAACCAAATTTTGATGGCCAATTTTATATCTGCATGAGCTCCACTTTTCTTCTTTGACATTCAATATGGAATTCAGAGTAATTGTATCTTATAACCATTTTGTACTATAAAAGTGGTACTGTTAGAAAAACATTTGAAGTTCGATTCTATTTGTAGTACCGTCTACAACATCCAAGCCCTTCATAATTGAACTTATCTTTTTGTGTTGAATTGTCAAAATGGATCGCAATCAAAGCAGATACTCAAACAGTTAGTTCGTAGTTATGCTGCCATTGTACATTTTTTAGTAAATACTAGCGGGTAATAGCGGATTATATCGTGGTTTTGTTGCTATATGCCTTTGAATCAAGTCATCGTTCGAGTATTGTGAGCTTAAAGGTATCCCAAGTAATCATGTCATCGTTCGAGCATTGTGAGCTCAAAGGTGTTCCAAGTCTTGCACTCGTCTGCTTCAAACTACTAACTGCGTCTCCCAGTTTCCATTACTGAAACCAACAAAAAATTTTATCTAATTGCATTTTCTTTGACCATTTTCTTGGTCTGCCTTTCTTTTTCTTTTTGAGCACTGTGCGATATTTCCTTTTGGTTGTGATTGTGAGATAATATGTAGACCAGAACCTATTGCAGCAACCACTTAACAAATGTTCACTTGAAACAAATTATAAAAACCGATTAAATATCACTTAAATGTCCATTTTTAGATTATCATATTCGTGTGAATTATTGAAAACTATTAGGGTTCTTTGAAAACAATGCATTTGAGGTCCTTAACTGATTTCAATAAGTTACATATGAAACTGCCAATGCGGTTTAGTTCATTTTATCTCAAGCCCTTTTAAGTTGGGTTCTTATTATCAAACCTTCAAAGCGATTGCAAATCCTTTTATGTTGTTTTATTTCTGTTGGGATGAACCGGTGGTGTTTAAAGTGTATAGCAATTTAACAAGTTATACTCAGTCTCGTTTTGTGTAGTTGTGTGTCTTAAAGAATCGCAATATTTGAAGTTTTAGGTACACAGTTGATGAATTAGATTACAAAAATCTAAGTAGATTTAAGATTGAATTATAAAAATGAATTAAAAATTAATGAATAATAAAAATATTCTTCCAGCCCAACCCGGAAAATATGCTAACAAATTACGACGAAGATGAATCTGCGTCTGGCATAGAATCGGAATCGGAAGATGCAGAAGCGGAAGCCGAAGAAGAATCAATAAATCCCAAAAAATCATCATCAGTGGCGAAGAGTGGCATATATGTGCCGCCAAAAATCAAACCTGTCTTTTATGATGGAGATGACAAGCCTGCTGATCGGGATAAGAAAATGATTGAGCGTGCTAAAAAGAGGGCTATGACGTAAGAGAGTTTTTGTTTTTCTTTAAATGAAACTATTTACTAATAATATTTTATTGGTTTTTCGTAATTAAGAACCTCAATGCTGCAAGATTTAAAAGAAGAGTACCTTGATGCACCCACTGAAATCTCGTCCGGCTCAAGAGCCCAGCAAATAATTTCTACAGCACAAAAAGAAAAACAGGAATACGAAGAGGCTTACCTGACACGTTTACCTGTTACAAAAGCCGAAAAACATCGGCAAAGAAAGCTCACCACACTTGGTAAGTTATAAATTATAAATTTGGCAATAACAAACTCGAAATACGTACATGCATGACATCTTTTGAAGCAGTCCCACTATGTCAAAACTTGTAAAAATTCAAATATGATTTTATACATAATAAGAACCAAAAATATCCTATTTACTCAGCTTCAACTCAAACTTTCCACACAAAGTCGCCATGAAATCGAATGGTGAAACAATTTATTAAACTTCAATAAATTGATTTTTATTCCTTTCCAAATGCGTAGAAGAAGATTCAAAAACCAATGAAACTGTTTTCTTCTTCTTTTATCCAAAGATTAATCAGAACGCAATATAATGCCTTCTCATTAGTTGTCCTTTGAGTAAGACATACCTTTTTTGAGTCTTTTCAATGGTCGGCAGCAATTGGTTAATCTCTTCGGAACACGGTACGATGAAAGAAATGTAATCTAGCAATGATATTGCCGAATTCAATCATTTTTCCCAAATACAAGCAAAGTACAGTTACGGAAATGCGGAAACTAAAGAAAAATCGCAAATAGAAGTTCATGCTAGAGTTAATTCCACACTTCGCGCAATTGGTAAAAAAGATGGAACAAATATAGAATGTGGAGCTATTCGAGAACTAAAAAGCATTACCTATGGAAGGATATTATTTTGACTGGGTGCACTTCCGGCCTTCCTTAAATCATGTCATTGAAATCTTCCATCTGCCTACTGATCGTGTGCCGACCAGAACTGTGTTAATTTGGCGTCAATAATTTTATAATTTTTTTTTCACATGTCTTGGATATTATTGTCTGTGGAGAAACTGATTTTGAGCGAAAACCTTTTATACTCAAGACAGCAAAATGAGCAAATAAAAAGCACTTATTTGTACATTGAAACTTTCTCGTGCTATATTTGACCACACACCAAGCTTCGAATCGGCCAGGTTCTGAATTAATGAAATGAAAGAAAGCTAAAACGTTATATCGATTCCGAACGGTTAGGTTAGGTGGAAGTGGCTGTCATTGCCTGACACACTTAGACCACAAGGGTCCATTGTGATACCACAGCGATCAGCAAGTTAATCACCTACTAATTCAAAAAAAACCCGATGTGAGGTTAACAAGTTGATCACCCATTAATCTGTCATTTCGGGACTAGCCGGTTAATCACCTGCTAGTCGAACCACGTGGAATTTTTAATGTATTTTGAAAGAATTTTAGGGTCCATGTAAGCTAAGTCGCTAGTATCGTCGAAGTAGAATTCACAGAGATGAGTTTTCGTCTTATGAAGTAGTGCATGAATAAAGAAGGGTGTTGAACGGTTTCTTCCTCTTCTTCATCCATGCAGCTTCTGCAGAAATCATTGGAATACATACCAAGTACTTTGGCGTGTCTTCCTATTAGACAGTGTCCCGTAAGAACACCTATGGTAGAACCTAGATACAGGCGGTTTAAGGTTAACACACTCTTTCAGCGTTTTGAGTCTACACACGGCCAAACTTTTTTGGTAGCAAGGCAATAGTTACTCTCAGTCCATCTAGTGTTTGTTATCCTTAAAGCGTTTTTTCTAAGTAGGTTTGTGGTGTGAGCGTAGGATCGTGCCCTTTTTGGCTAGTTCGTCCGCCATACAGTTGCCTGGTATGTCACTGTGTCCAGGCACCCATGAAAGGTGAATGTTGAACTGATTTGACATCTCCCTCAGAGACATATGACAGTTTTGGAACGTGATGGATTATATAGAGACAGAGGCAAGAGATTTAAGGGCAGCTTGGCTGTCCGAGAAAATTCGAATATCCATGCATGATATGACGTTTTTTTGAGCCAAGACGAACGGTTGCATTTAACAAACTTGTCGTAATAGTTTGATTATCCGGGGACTTGCTAAATCCTCGTAACTCGTGGGAGAAAGTTGTTGTTGTTAAACTACTACTCCTAAAGACTCAAAAAATGTGTTTAAAAGCCCACAAAAATCCAAAAAAAAATTATAAAATTATAGCAAAACAGCTGCCCTTCAAAAGTTGATAACGAAGTTACTTGAACACAATCTTTTCACCATGAAGTGGACAAAATATGATTGAACGGTAATTGTATTACGAGTAAAAGTTACGCGATTCTTGCCTAAGATTTCAGCTTTAAAAGATTAAGTTACCTAAACTCTAATGAAAGTTATCATGTTTGCAAAATGACAGTATTGAGACCGTTGTGCCTTTGTAAAAATAAAAATACAGTGAACTATCGCAATAGCTTTTCATTTATCTAAAAAACGTGTGTGGAAAAATAAAAATAAAAATTTCATTGGTAATTCCAAACATTTCCGTTCCTTGCCCATTAAAAAGTGATACTTTTTGAATTATCCCAATCCCAAAAAGTGTTTTCTTTTCTTATCAATACTAATTTTACTCTTCTAGGTACACTTGGTGACGAGATTCTCGGTGAAATTAGTCGCGATCCAAAATTATCAGCCGTTGGCGGTGGCAGTAATAAAAGAAAGAAGAAGGCTGGTAAGAAGCGTGGTGGTAAAAAAAGGAAATTCCATTAAACTCTCCAAAGAATTTAATTTTCTGATTATTCTTTTCCTAAAATTGTTTTCGCTTAAAGTGTTTATTTCTTAGTACTAAGAATCTATTGGTTATATTTTATGATAATTATAAAAAAAACAAGAAAAACAAAAGATATTATTTAATCTAAAAAGAAAATCTTGAAACAAAAACTAAAAATTAATACAAAAACGTTTATGAAATACAAAATTCTAGCAAAAAAATAAAAAAAAAAAATAGTTCGTTCCACAAATGTCTGAATAAAACACAAATAGATATTAAAAACAATTATTTGATTACTTTATTTTATAATTGTTTTTGTTAAACAAATTCTTTTTTGATAGTTTTTCTTTTATATTTTGTTTAGTATCTAACTTTTTTTTTTAACAGATTTATAATTTTTTATCTGTTGAATTTTTGTTGATTTATGTAGAAAAAAAAATATTAAAAACAATTTCTTGGGTTGGTTATCTTTAACAAAAAAAATTCATTTACAACGACTATGATTTAAAATGTTTGCTTTAATAAATTGAATTTTACTTAGTTCCCTTTTAGTTTTTAATGTTTTGATTACTACATTTTATGTTTAAAAATTTTATAATTATCTTTTCAAATAAATATTTTGTTTACTTTCAAAGTAAAGTTAAACGGACTTTGGATTTTTTTATTTCTTTTATGATTTGTTTTCGTTTTTTTTGTATAGTTTTGGAACAGAGTGAGTTGCATTAGACGGTGTCGTCGTTCAAACTTTTTGTGTTCTCCACTGTAGCTGGAACTACTGAACACTTTGGTATAACTAAGTGAATGTGAAAAGAAAGACTAATCAGAAGGATTATTAGCTTTTTCTTTGAATTAGTTTTTCTTATTTAAGTGACATAAGCTTAAAGACTAACTGACCAAGCGATTGCATGATTCCTGTTTATGGTGAACTCTTCCTACGTTCGTAACAATTACAAAAAAGGAATTTTAAACTTTATTTGTAGAATCGATTTACATAGTAGGCTCCCTGGTCTCCGCTCATAACACCTCCGAACATAGTTTGAAATTAAAGTTAAATTTGTCATTAAGAGAGATCTTCTGATCTTTTTCACAATTATCAATTTGAACACTTCCAAAAGCACCTGAAGAAAAGCATGCTGTTGTACCTAACCAGTCACCTGAAAATCTAAGAAAAAGATCACCGGGAAACTACAAATGTTTGTTTCACACCAGTTAACACATGTGTGTGTTTTGTACGTTTCATAGGATGATACCTTTTCAAACGACCAGAAAAATGATATTTCCAGAAAAGCGATTCGGCTCTGTTTAGGTTTTAAACTACTAAGTTCAAATATCGTTCCTTTCATTTTTCAAACTATAATTTAGTTTCTAGTTCCTATTTTATTTTTAACTATTTTATATCTACTTTTATAAGTGTACATACAACAAACTTAAAAAAAGAAAACAGACAAACCAAAATCAGAAATTTACGAACGAAAACTGTTCTTTAGGACATTATAAAAAAAAGTTTAAATAAACATGAGGAAAATAACAAATCTTTGAGGCCATTTTAAATATTATTCAAACTAAATTGACAAATTTTTGTTTTCCACTCGATATTTTAACAAAAAATAACAACAAAATTTAATACAAAAAAAAAATCAAATATTTTTTTAATTAACAAATCTACAAACAAATATTTATTTTTGTTATTTCTTGTATAACCACTTCTCTATTTCATTTCCTACCACAACAAATAGATAAAACAAATAGCAAATCACACAAATACAAATGTAAAAGACGCCTTGAAACAAAAGAAAAACAAAAAACAAAATAAAAAATCAGCAAAACCAATAAAAACTAAATAAAAAAAATATTTTGTTGTTTTTAGGAGTAAATACATATTGCAATAAAGAATTATAAATATATAAGTTTAAAAAAAAAAAACAAAAATCGTTATACTTATATGAAAATAAGAAAATAAAAACAAAAAATAGTTACCAGAAACAAAAACTCGCAAAACCACATATATAGAAATATACCAAACGAAACATCACAATAGAATTAATTTTTAAATTACCGAACAAGACAACAGTTGCCTTAATTACCATTTAAAATAAAAATAAAATAAAAGAAAGGAAAAGAAGAAAAACCAACAAAATGAAAATACAAAAATAATTGAAATTAATTATTGATTTTCACTGAAATGAACGAATATTTCTTTAAAACAAAAAGCAGATGACAAAAACAAAAATAGATTTATATTAATTAAAAAAAGAATCTATATGAAAAAAAAAAATTATATATAGCCCCACCCAAAATAACAAAATAAGAAAACAATGAACAGTGAAAAATGGTATTTTTTATATATTTAAATAAGTGAATAGTGAAATTAAAGATGATGAAAAAAAAGTAAAAAAATGTACTCCTAAAAACAACTTAATCTACAGTTGCAATGAAAATATTCCTAAACAAACAAACCGAAATAACGTCCATAAGAGAATGTTCAGATTTCTTCAAAGGGCCTAAGTTAAAAAGTCTTGATTTTTCAAAATCCACTTTGGACAGTTTTTTAAATGATCAGTTTTATTAACACTTGTTTGAAGGATGTTAATGAGAAAATAAAAATAGTTATCTCTAATTTCCTTATAAAATTATATTTTAAAATGAACAAAAACGCATGTTAAGACACAAATACAACATGGAGTAAGGTTATTCGGTTGGAGGTAGGATCTTTTCTTTCTATGACGAGACATTTTTCGAATGTGCATTTTTCAAGTGTTGCGATTAGCTTCTTTTTACAATTTACAAATCACAATCAATTTCGGTGGTCTATAATAGATGAGTTTCTCTTAGCTTCAGAGATTGCCGAATAAGCGCTTACGATGTTAAGGAAATTCTTTGATTTCTTTTAAGCCAAATTGTGTTCAAAGACATGCTGCCAGTGCCACGAAACTTTTCACCGCTATAAGCAGAGCATAAGGAATACGCTATTGTGCGTATAGGCTTATAGCTCACAGTTGATCTTGGAGAAACTTTTTTGTAGGAAGAATTTTCAAACTTGAATTTATTGAAAGACATGGATTTAAATATTTATTCTAAATCTAAAGTTTATGTTTTGTAAAAGTTACAAAATTTTTTTGTAAAAAAAGGTGTTAGTTACAATTCCAATAGTTCAAAACCAAGCTCGAATCCTTTGTCAGGCACTGTACAAAATTTCGTAGTTTGTTAGTAGCACCTAATGTTAGGTCAGTATTTAAAGATGATAGTTGCCTTGTTTGTTGAACTTTACACAGGTTTAACAAAGGTTTCCTTAGACTACAGTTTTTGTGGGAAAAACCGGAGGTTTATAAAGAATTAGTGGGTAGATAGATACCCAATGGTCAAATACCATAAAAATTTTTATTTTGTTTTATTTAAATAATCAGTAAAAGGACTCCTTATTTTATAAAAATGTTCATATTAGAATTAACCTTTATGTCTCATCTCGCATTGATCATTCCGAACACGTTCGCTTGAATATAAGAACGAAAAAAAGTGTTATAAGTGGTTAACGATTCGATAACTTAAACTCACCTCAAACGTCAACAAATTTGAGACTTCAATTTGTGATTTGTCGAATTAGCTATAATTTGAAAATACATATCTGCTTAGTGTGTCAACTGAGCAACATTCGCTAGAGCATTCAAATCCAGTCAAATGAATGGAACATCGCTGACGTTTCACGCCAAAATAAAAATCAGAAATTACTTGGAGTGTTATGAAACGATACAAGAAACGTTTAGAGACTTTCGTTGGATCATTGACCATTGACCGACATTACAAATTTAGTAGTTTTCTTGTATCTTATACCAGATACTTAATCAATACTACTGTTTAGTAGTTTAACCTCATATTGTCAACACTTAACCCTCCTTTACAACCTAAGTGGGATTTATATTCAGTAACAGAATTCAATTATTGATTCATTTCTTACGTTAAAACGACTATCTGATGTTTACTGATTTTTCTGCTATTTTTTTGTGAAAAAGACCCATCCACCCGACCTGGGGTCCATTTGGACCCCGCTACTGAAATTCTATGAAAAGTCATGTTTTTTCTAATAAATAATTATTTTATTATTAAAGTAACATAGTTTATGTTTAGTAGGGACCTGACTTGAAGCTGTTGGTAGTTCCGGGAGACATTTTTCTAGTGTGGTTAAGGCAACAACATCTGCCACATCCATCGCAGGTGGTTCTGCTTTTGTTGTCGTCTGCTCTTGGGCAAAAGTGACATCTGCCCATTTTACAAGAGAGCCTTTCGGGGACTGTTGGTAGTACTTTTTGAACTCTCCCCAAAATACAGAAAGTATCCAATGCAGATTTTCCAATGCCAGATTGTGTTGCAGGTTGTGAACGGTTATACAGTTCTGACTCCATCAGTTCCTCCGCTAGTTCGATAAGCTTATCACTTCTGAATAAATTTTTGTTTCTTCTACATAGGTGGATTGAAGTGTCGGAAAATGATGACAGTTGCTAGGGCTGCTACGTCCGGTAAGTTGTAGAATACAACCATCATCGGCCAGCGCGATTTGTTTGACGTGTACATGAATATATCGAGACCATTAGGTCGAATACTCTATCTTTGGTGCGGTTATAATCAAGTTACATTAAAGGTTTACTTTGAAGACCGGAAGTGGCTTTCTCAGTTATGTTGTGTTGATAGCAATACAACTTGTTTGTACCATTTTTCCAGAAAATCCAAAGATGGATGAGTATACTCGACGATACTGCTTTTTGTTATTGACCTTTACATGCTCATTCTGGTCATCAAGAACCTCCTTCGCTACAAAAGGTTGAGGCAAATCTCGTGCCAAGAATAGTGATCTTCTTATCCAGCAACCTCAATGCCAAATCCACCGACGTAAAGAAACTATCAATAGTGGGGTGGTTTGGACCCTAGGTCCGGTGGAAACGACTTTTGCCGGGTCGTAAAGGAGGGTTAAAGGAGTTTGAAAAAGATATCCCTACATTTGCCTTCTCTGATTTCTGTGCGCCTGGTGCTTAAAGAATTTTGTAGTGCGAATTTTTTCAATTTATGTCAAAAACAAGCATTAACTCAAGAGGGTTGGTTATAAAGAGCTTTGTTGATATCTGATTCCTGCGAATGCATTGCTTAGACATAGATTTCATTTGGAGCAAATCATTTATTTTGTTTCATTTTAAGGACTTGAAAAGGGTACCATTACGCAGATCATTATGGACAAGGTTAGCAATTTATAATAATAACCATTAGTAATAATGTTCATCAACAAACGTAGCTTCAACAATCTGACAAGTGCGTAATAAGTTGAAAATACAGCAATGGACATTTTGAAAAAACTTTTCCAGTGAAACGTTGTGCAATTACAACTACATAAACATTTTGCATTGATAAATTTTGTACAAGTTTCTTCCAAATCCCACTGTGAATCAATAAGTGTTTTTTGTCTTTAAAATCATTTATTGTAAATCTACTCTTATCGTTCACTTACTGACTGACTTACTTTTTTCTGTAAAGTTGTGAATTATTTCAAGTTCGACTTCTAAACTCTTTTTTATATCACAATGCTACAAAAATAATCATAGAGATATTCCGTACCTGAAATTAGGGTAGTGATTTACAAGTTAAATTAAACAAAGAAGTTGTAACGCATAGCTGGGTTAAAAAAAACTATCTTCCCAAAGACATAAAAAGAGAACCCAATCAACTCTTTTCCACGCGCATTGCAGGTTTGGTGCAACAACTTCCGAAATTTTACCAAATAGATATTCTAGAATATAAAATGCAACAAAAGTGTCTCGTCGATTACTAAAGTAAAACCTTAGACTGTACAACCTCTCCCCATGAACAATTAAAAATATTTCGTTACTGTAACAATAAAATGGAAATTGATTAATTTTTCAAACTGTTTTAGTGCCTCAAATTGTCATATTTATGATTAATCATAATGAAACTTTTTAATGTAAATTGAAAGAAAAACAAAATACAAAACATAATATAAAAATAAACCAATTAAAATAAAAACGAAACTCTAAAAGTTAATATCAACATTTACTTTCCTACTGGTGCATTACAACTTACTAATAATAAAACTTTAAATAAAAAAAAGAACATTTATTGTATAATCAAATTAAATTTTATTAAAAACAAAAAATTATATCTTAGTTTTATCAAATAAAAATTAAAATTATTTTTAAGCACTCAGTTTGTATTTTGATAAAACAAAACTTTGAGAAAAAAAAGTATTAATCTTATTTAAGAAAAAAAAAAAAAATCTTTTCAAAATTTTCTAAATTATATCTCTACTAAAAAATTAGTTTCATACTTTGTATATGATATTTTTGGCAAACATTTTTGGCTATAAATTTTTAAATCAAATTTAAAAACAAAATTTACCGTGAAAGATTCAATCGCTCATTAAAATTCAAAACCGAAACAAAAGTTGAAAATACATTCAATCGAAAAAAACAAACACAAATTAAGAAATAACTTCAAGTATAAAAGACTGATATTAATTTATTAATGATTTTTATTAAATAAAAATTGAATAAAAAATTGGACGCTTTGTAAATAAAAATGTACGAATCCATGAAAGCACTTTATTGCGTAAATAGATACCACAAAAAAAATATGGAATCAAGGGGCGTTTCTCATTCTGTTATTCCGTTACTCCAATGTTCGAGACCTTAAACCCTATGTTCCTCTTTTTTTCACCTAAATAATTGGAAAGAAGCATCGCCTTATAAATGAAGTAAATAAAATGAAAGAAAGAAAAAATACTGACAATTTTAAACAAAAATATGATGAATAATAAGAAAATATAGTTAAAAATGTAATTTTCATTTTCTTTTTATAGCCAAAAATATTTTTTTAAATTAAATTAAGTGAATATTAGTATTTTTAGTGTTTAGTTTTAATCTATGTATTGATGAAATTCGAGCTTAAAAAAAATATTCAGTGATTATGAAAGAAAAAACAAAACAACACACAATTGATTTAAATGTTTATGAACAAAGAAGAACAACAAACATCAAGCAACCAGTTTGCGAAAGAAATATCAAAATGAATTGATACAACTTGTTTAATGAAAAAAAAAGAAGTAATTATTAAAAAATGCGGAATTTTGGAAAATTTAGTTATAAAAAACAAAAGCAACAATTTTGGAGAACAATTAAAAAAGAAAACAAAAATTATTATGAATAAAAGAAAATTGTAAATTTTTGGCATAAACCTTTGGCATATTTGACACAAAAAATTACCGCTACGTAATTTTATGTATTATATACAACAAAATTTGAATGAAAAGAAATTAAATTTACGCATAAATATTTAATAAACACACAAAAACGCATACATTGTATGTTTTATTTATCCATGAAAGTATGAATTTAAAGACTTATGTAGTTCTCCGTTTGTATAATGTAGCTGCAAGGTTCTAGGTAATGCTTACACACTACAAGGAGTGTAGTGATAGGGATGCACATTTGAGGATTTTATGGAATGAAAAACTGAGCGTCAAACAAAGGTAAGCCAAAGTAGCAGGCAAGCTGTTTTTTTCTGGAACGTCAAAATCAAACCTGTAGATCAAAACTTTGATCAAAGATCGAATTAATCAACTATTACCTACCTCGCACTGGTTGCCTGTAAAAAAAACAACTGCTCAGCATATATTTCCTGAGGAAAGGAAATAAAACCTTATCTAGAGCGTAATATGAATCTGATAAATCTAAAGGCTTACAGAAACCGAGTCTGAATTCAGATTTAACATTCGTTGATCGTGGCCATTGTTTTGTTATTTATATTCAATTCAAACTGAAAGCTGTTGTACGAATTGTAAAGTTTTCATGAAGTACCAGGCGCACAGAGTTGTCAGAAGGTGAACGTCTAGTTTTTACGGCGAGCAAGTTTCTCTCTCTTCATAATGTGCTTACATACAATGTACATGTATATGAATGTATAACACACTCTTATCTATTTCTATTCTATTGTACTTCTTTTGTTAATTGCCTCACACATACCTACTTTCTGGTTCTACTCCTCTTATCTTCTGCGGCGAAATGCTGACGTAGTTTGTTGTGTGAAGTAGACTTATAGTCAACTTGCGTGTATAATCTTCAAACACATGTCCCTTTCCATTTGGTTAGGTAAATACATATACAGCCAGACACTCATATCGAGTACTTTGCGCGCGAAATTGAATTGCTACATGAACAGCAAAAGCTACCTCCTGTCTTCTGTGTTTTCTGTGCGCCTGGTGCTAAATGAAAATTTTACTTCTGAGAAACCCCTTTTTGCGTTCAAGCGTCAATCGTGGAGTGCTAAGTTAATTTTTTCCTTTTCTTTTTAGTAAATCAGCTAATAGTTTAAGGTGTATTTGCTGATATTTGATCTCCACGCAAAGTGCACAGCTCGGACATAAATTCCATTAAAGGGAAATGTGATATATGTACATATTTCGTTAATTTTAAAGGGTTTGAAAAAAACCTACGAGAAGTATTGGCTATTTCGAATACATTTTGCGATGCCTTTTGAACAGCAATCGTGAACAGCTAATACTCGAGTCAATTATAAAAGACAAAAACAGACGAGTCGCGCGTTTTACTATCGACCAAATGAACAAATTTCATTTCCGAAATCTTATATAGCGTAGTGAGATTCGGAAAAATTTGAGGGCTATCTATCAAAAACCGAATCTGATCTCAGATTCAAAATCAAAGCTGATTTGATCGTGGCCAGTGGTATACAAAATTAAAACAGATAGACATAAGTAGACCTATGTGTATTTTACTGATGTTCATCAAGCTGGTGCTAGTATCTCGTAGAAAGAAACAAGAAATAATAGGAGAAATATTTCATGAAGTACCAGGCGCACAGAATTTTCAGAAGGGGAGCGTCGTTGTTGAAAGTAAAGGAAAAAAGCAAAGCTCCACCACACACAAATTTATCTCTTGATAATGAATGGTCTTGCATACAACGCACATGTATATCAGTAAGCTACACTATTTATATTCTACTCTATTTCTTTTATAACAACTCAATTGCCTCACATATACCTACTTGCTGGTTCTACTCCTCTTCTGCGGCGAAATGGTGGTGTAATTTGTTGTGAGTGAGTGAGTGAGTAGACATTTCCATTAGTCTATTGAGTGAACTAAATACTTTGTGTATAATTTACAGACACATATGTTCATTGTTCATTTCCATTTGACTAGATAGGTACAAATACAGACACACAATCATATCGAGTATTTTGCGCTGGAACAGCAAAAGTTACCTACTGCCTTCTGTGTTTTCTGTGCGCCTGGTGCTAAATAAAAATTTTACTTCTGACAAACCACTTTTTGCTGTTCCGATGGTAAATCGAGGGAATGCTTGAATATTTTTTCGTTTCTTTTCAATAAATCAGCAGAATCAGAATACTCTCCCGTAGAAACAATAAAGAACAAGAGAAAAATTTAATGACAAACATGTAAAATTTTCATGAAGTACCAGGCGCACAGAATTTTCAGAAGGTAAGCGTCGATGTTGAAAGTAAAGGAAAAAGCAAAGCTCCACCGCAGACAAATTTATCTCTTGATATTGAATGGTCTTGCATACAACGCACATGTATATCAGTGTGCTACACTATTTATATTCTACTCTACTTCTTTTGTAAGAACTCAATTGCCTCACATACATATACCTACATTCTGGTTCTACATTCTACTCCTCTTCTGCGGCGAAATGGTTGTGTAATCGTTGTGAGTAGTAGAAATTTCCATTAGTCTATTGAGTGAACTAAATACTTCGTGTATAATTTACAGACACATGTTCATTTTCATTTGACTAGGTAGGAACAAATACAGACACACAATTATATCGAGCATTTTGCGCGGGAACAGAAAAAGTTACCTACTGCCTTCTGCGTTTTCTGTGCGCCTGGTGCTAAATGAAACTTTTACTTGTGAGAAACCACATTTTGCTCCAAGTGATAAATCGAGGGATTTTATTTTTTCTTTTCTTTTCAATAAATCACCACATATTGATCGTGGCCAGTGGTACCTATATATAAAATTTAAACAGAAGATCATAAGTCGGCCTATGTGTATTACTCTTTCGTAGAAAACATAAAGAATAGGAGAAAAATTTAATGACAAACGTGTAAAATTTTCATGAAGTACCAAGCGCACAGAATTTTCAGAAGGTGAGCGTCGTTGTTGAAAGTAAAGGGAAAAGCAAAGTTCCACCTCCATATTCAGCTTCTCCAAAAATTATGCTCACACAAATTCATCTCCTGACAATGGTCTTGCATACAATGTACACGTACATATATCAGCGTGCTACACGCTTTTGTCTATTTATTCATTTCCATACTACTCGACTTCTTTTGTATCAGCCTCACATATACGAGTACCTTCTTTCTGGCTCTACTCCTCTTTTTCGGTGAAATGGTGGTGTAATTTTTTGTGTGTAGTAGTAGTTCCATTAGTCTATTGAGTGCATTACTTCGTGTATAATTTACAGACACATGTTCATTTCCATTTGACTAGGTAGGTACAAATACAGACACAATCATATCGAGTATTTTGCGAGCGAACAAGAAAATTTACCTACTGCCTTCTGCGTTTTCTGTGCGCCTGGTGCTTATTGAAAATTTTACTTCTGAGAAACCACTTTTTGCTGTTCAAGTGGTAAATCGAGGGAATGCTTGATCATTTTTTCTTTTCTTTTCTAGAAACAAAATGACAAACGTGTAAAATTTTCATGAAGTACCAGGCGCACAGATTTGTCAGAAGGTGAGCGTCGTTGTTGACTTGAAAGTAAAGGAAAAAGCAAAGCTCCACCTCCATATTCAGCTTCTCCAAAAATTATGCGCACACAAATTTATCTCCTGACAATGGTCTTGCATACAATGTACACGTATATCAGCGTGCTACACGCTTTTGTCTATTTATTCATTTCCATACTACTCGACTTCTTTTGGATCAGCCTCACATATACGAGTACCTACTTTTTGGTTCAACTCCTCTCTTTCGGCGAAGTGGTGGTGTAATTTTTTGTGTGTAGTAGTTCCATTAGTCTATTGAGTGCATTACTTCGTGTATAATTTACACACATGTTCATTTCCATTTGACTTAGGTTGGTACAAATACAGACACAATCATATCGAGTATTTTGCGCGGGAACAAGAAAAGTTACCTACTGCCTTCTGCGTTTTCTGTGCGCCTGGTGCTTATTGAAAATTTTACTTCTGAGAAATCACTTTTTGCTGTTCAAGTGGTGGTATATCGGGGGAATGCTTGATTATTTTTCAATAATCAGCACATACCTTAAGGCGTATTTGGTGATATTTGATAAACGTAGGTCACATCTTTGTTGCAACAACTTAATGAATCATTTGGCAGCCCTCACAAGCTGTATACCTTCAATGAAACTTCTTTAACTTATTTCAAAAACTTTAAATAGTCTATGTCCCTTGTACTGACAGTTCTTAGTTAATTCTTAACTTCAACTGGCGGCGGCGGTTGGTTTTACGGACAAAAAAGATTCGTTTGATGGGCTGTTCGGTTCTCATGGAGCATTTTAAAGCTCAAGACACTTACTTACCCACTAGGAAAGAGCTTCAGAGGACGCTGATAAATAATTAAATGATAGTTTCAAAAAAATAAACCAAAAAAACTCCAACACCCTTGCAAGTGAATACAACATTTTAATTGACTCTCCCTCGCCGACTAGATACGAAATATAAAACAAAAATTAACAATGTTAGAGCGCCTTTTTCTATCAGCTGTTAATATGCAATTCTTTACGATGCAGTACAGCTACTGATATTTTGACAGTTCTTTTGAGTGCCTTTTTTTACTAGATTAGTTAGGGCAGGTAAAATTTTCTAGGCTATCGCATGCTTTGATTTCAGGGTTGAATCCATAGCCTTCCCCACAACCGATTCTTCGTGGCTTTCCATCAGTGCAGATGTAATACTTTTCACAGTCAGGTGATGGATAGAACGAATACTCTTCATCGCCGGGATAGATAATCTTATCATCTTCTTTTGGGCATTGGAAGCCTAAATATTCTTCAGCGTCACATTCAGGAACTAAATCGGGCCAATCACAATGATAAACATCTGAATTATATGCTAGATCCTCTGGGCAATCTAACACATATCCCCTTCCCTCAGCACAATTCATGAACTTGCCACAATCGCCTTTGCCGCCCATACGATAATATCCAAATTGATGTGGGCAATCGTCTGTGGGTTGTGGGTCTTGGAATTTTGTACGCGATCCGCAGTCAACCTTGTTTGGGTAATCACAAGCCAGACTTGTGACTTTGTCATTGAAGAGCAGACCATCTGGACAAAGTTTTTCTTCGCCAACTCCATCAAAACACTCGATGTAAGAATCACACTGTCCAGGTGATGCAAAGCGACCTTCCTCCTTAGGGCACTCAACTGCCAAAGCTAAAAAAGAAAGTAGGTGCGAATTAATTTTAGATAAACTATCATACATAACTTGATTGCTAATATTGCAAAATACAGATTGCACCTTTCATTTAAAGTTTAGTTAAGACCATTTTTACTGGCGCGTTAATGAAGGCCATGGAATTGTACTGAATATGCAACAACTCGCTGACCTTTTCAGCAAGTCTGTACCTATCCATTCTGAGAAAAAGTCGTTTATTTTTTTTTCTGGTGTTGATTACATGGTAAGTGATCTATTCTCAAATGTCATTCGTAGCCGTGACTTTCCGTTCAGATTTTAACCTTTGGCTTAAGTGCAACAAGTTGCTCTCTTAAACCTTCTTATGCTTGTAGTAAACAAATGTTGTGAACTTAAATAAATCAAAACAGGAATCTACACAAGGCTCGCTTTATTTCAAATATCAAAATTTAAATGCAAAGGAAAATTAATTTTTTTGGATTAAGGAACACTTTTTGCCTGACTTACTACTACTGCAGTCTCCTTACTCGGCTTGATCGAGAAGACTCTTGGTTATTGCTTGAATTTTGGGAACTTTCGTAATATCCCTCAGATTCTTGTAACATTCCGAAACCTTGGTATAGAAGTCACACTGACCAGTTTCCTCGTTGAATGCCAAATATTTTCCACACGAGTACAACCTTGGACGGTCTTTAACACAAGTGAAATATTGACTACAACTTTCTGGTTTGCGATATGAACGCAAAACTTCTTCAAACTCAGCTGCGATTTCATCGGTGGTCCTTTCAACAGGTGGACATTTGAAGCCAAGGAATTTTTCAGCATCACAATCTCCTACTTGATCGGGCCAATCGCATTGATAAGTGTCCGAGTTGAATGCTAATCCTTCAGGGCATTTGGTAAGTGAAGCAACTCCATGGGCACAATTTTTGTATTGTCCACATTGTGAAGCATCACCAACACGATAGAAACCAAACTGTCGTGGGCATTCGTCACTGGGCTGAGCTGGTTGAAGACGGGTTCTTGGCTCAACACACGATGAGAAAGGGGCATAGGTACAGTCTCCTTCGTTTTCTGTGCGTTGATTGAAGATCAAACCATCGGGACACAGTTTTTCTTCAGCCACACCGTCAATGCATTCGATGTATGCGTCACATTGGTCTGGGGATGCATATTTGGCATTTTTGACCGCACAGTCGTTAGCGGCAGAAGCTGCAAACAGAAAAACAGAAGTAGTTTAGTGAATAAAAAATGGGAACACAGAACTTAAGCATTAACAAATTTAGCCCGTGCAACAATTTTGTCTCATAATTGTTAAGAGTGCAAATAAAAATTCTTATTCTCAATTCATGTCGAAAAATGTTAGAAACTTAAGAGCTGTAGTTCCCATTTTTTTTCCACGTTTGACCTCTGTTTAGAACCTTTCATTCGACCAAGGGTTTCTAATGAATGAAGATATTGCACCTCGTGACCTTACACCGCACCGAATAACACCTACTTTAACAGATTCAAGATGGCTTAAAGGAAAGCCACAATTTCGGCACTCCAGTTCAGACTGACAACCAACGAAAACTTTCATCTTTGTTCAATGTTGTTTTAGTGTCTCAAAGTTTAAGCCTAGGATAGATAGGTGTAAAAGATAAAAGAGGAGTTCACCAATTTTTTTTTTCAGAGTGGGAACGTACAGTAAGAGCACATAGTCTCTATTAGAATAAAAAAAATTTAAAAAGATGTTAGAGTTAGAGTTGAGGGAAAATAGCGGAATTGAGTATTTTAAGGCAGATAATTATTTTTACCATAGCTTCCTTCAGTTATGTATAAAATAAACAGAGTTTAAGTAATTCAAAAGATGTGAGGTGATATTTATGATGATTCATCGAACCGATTGAATGAAACCCTATCAAACAAGAAACAAATTTGACTGAGCCTCAACTTTAACTAGAATTTGGAATTCATTGATAGAGTGACAAGAATATAAAGCTGATGGAAATACGTGGTTAGATAAAGTTCGACGTCATCTGCAAGAAAAAAATATCCGAAACATGAGAATAATCAAAGAATAATCCACCAAGAATGGATCATACTGGAACTCCTAGGATACCAAGTTTAGCAGTTGAAATCTTTTCACTATAAACGACTTTTTGCAGGCTACCAAAAAGAAAATCTGTTAACAATTGACAGAATAGTCTTACAGCTCCAGTCGATATTGTTATGATTAGGACTTTGTCAAAAGTCTAAGAGAAATCAGGTAAGCGTAGTAGATTGACATGATTTTTATCATGTCCTCGAGAACATTGACCACCGGCAGTCGAGCAGCTGCCCCAGCGACACTGCCGCCGCGCGCCGATTGCTTCTCCAGTAACAGATTATTCGTTGAAGGGTTTTTCTTCAAAAAAATCACAGTCCTTGAGACGCCTAAAAGGAAGAAAGGGAAGACGAAGACTAACCAAAAAATCAAAAGAAGTAAATATCTTGAACATCGATTTATTGAACAAAGTGTTGCTTAGAAAAAAGAAAAAGTATACTCGTATTTCTTGCCAACAGAGTAGGAACGAGTTAGGACTAGGAGCTTGAGTTAAAGCTGGCAGAACAGTTGGAGTAGGAGTACGAGTAATAGTCAAAGTTTGAGTTGGAGTTGGAGTTGAAGTTGGAGTTGGAGTT
Source organism: Melanostoma scalare (assembly GCA_949752695.1). NCBI lineage: Eukaryota > Metazoa > Arthropoda > Insecta > Diptera > Syrphidae > Melanostoma > Melanostoma scalare. The sequence continues at coordinate 55,066,049 of OX456984.1, read as the reverse complement.
GGAGTTGGAGTTGGAGTTGGAGTTGGAGTTGGAGTTGGAGTTGGAGTTGGAGTTGGAGTTGGAGTTGGAGTTGGAGTTGGAGTTGGAGTTGGAGTTGGAGTTGGAGTTGGAGTTAAAGTTAAAGTTAGAGTTAGAGTAAAAGTTAGAGTTAGAGCTAGAGCTAGAGTTAGAGTTAGAGTTAGAGTTAGAGTTAGAGTTAGAGTTAGAGTTAGAGTTAGAGTAAGAGTTAGAGTAAGAGTTGGAGTTTGATTTAGATTTCATTTATATTCAAAGGAGTTAGAATTGGGGTTGGATTTGGAGTTTAAGTTGTAATTAAGTTATAACCAAAGTTGGAGTGAGACTTGAGCTGGAGTCGAGGTAAACACCACTCAGGCTCTTTCGTTTGAACTCTAAAAAATGTTGAGGTCAAGTACTACTCTATCAACTATGAAAGAGGCAAACAATATGCAACAATGGTTGAAATAGTTCAATGACATAATTTTCGAACTTATTTTGTAAATTGTATGAGCAAAGGGAAAAGATTTTAAAAACCTTTGAGTTTTGGATCAGTAAAAAGAGTAACAACATATAACATTTGCACCTTAGTTCACGGACAGATATTGGAACTTTTTTAAAAAGCTGAATATTTCTTCAGTTTGATGCAATAATCTGCCTTACTAGGCCTTAATTACTGATGTTATTGGACTACTTTACTTTCCTGTCGAGAAAGAGCATTAGTTTGAATTCAGTTACGGGGTGCTTTAAAAACAAGTAAACAATAGAGCCTGTTCTTTCTAACACGAAAAAAAAGTAATTTGGGACTTCTGTTTTCCGTTTCAGTGTTTTCGACAAGAAAATTTGCGAACATTAATTTTAAAGACAAGTTGAAAAAAGAAGCTATTGATTTCTGTGTAATGAGATGATTTATTAAATGTTAAAAAAATTAATTATCAACTATTCACAATGAATATGTAGATAATTCTAAATTGAGATAGATAAAACAGAAGTACCTCACAAAATCCAACGTTATTGCCCGATAAATTGAACTAAATTATGATAATAAAATTTTGATAATATTCTACCATCCACCCGCACCCATTTGGTCACACAACATCACAATTACATTCAATTTTATGCATCGTTGCATTCCGTGTCATAAAAACGTGATAAATCTGATATATTTAACACTCATCGCATGCAAAGAAGCTTCACTTCACAAAAGAAATACAAAACATTTCGAAGTCAAGGGAATGCTTTTATTAAATATCCCTCCTAAGGACTAGATACAAAACAAGATTCTATTAAAAAAAAAAAAATTAAGAAAACTGCATGCACCACTGACTCGCTGCACCATTATCTACTGATTCTCCCTTATCCATAATTTGGTCGTTTAGCTGGTTGCTGATAGTTATTAGACTGAGGAAGCTCAACAGTCTGCACCTTGGGGGCCGTTCTGACAGATCCACTGCATGTTATATTTTCATAGCCATCACATGAATTGATGTCTGGGTTAAATCCATATCCTTCTCCGCAACTATTAATTCTTGGTTGTCCATTCACACAGATGAAGTATTTCGAGCAATCACTTGGTGATATATAGAAACGTGTTTCCTCATCACCAAGAAGAGGAGACTTAGCCACTTGTGGGCACTTAAAACCCAAATATGCTTCAGCATCACAGTCAGCAACTAGATCTGGCCAGTCACATTGGTATGTCTCAGCATTCCATGCCAAACCCTCAGGGCAATCTAAAATGTGTCCTTTGCCTGAGGCACAGTTCATAAACTGACCACAATGGCTCTTATCACCAACACGATAGTAACCAAACTGATGTGGACAATCTTCTGTGGGTTGTGCTGCTTGAGTTCTCGCACTAGGTCCACATTCAACATCAATTGGATAGGCACATGGATAGCCAGTACTTTTTTCGTTGAACAATAAACCATCAGGGCATAGTCTCTCCTCTAGGACACCGTTCACGCTCTCTAAATAAGCATCACATTGTCCTTGAACGGGTGAACGTTCGATCTTTTCTGTACCTCCTCCAGGTCTGGCCGCAGCTGAAAGAGAAAAGGAAATTATATTCACGTTAATACTGATATTTCGATGTTAGCTTACCTAAAATGCACTACAAAATCAAAAGATTGCTCACATTTCTTTCTCAGTCATTGAAACTGTGCTCCAATAAAAGTTAGGTGAAACTAAGTATTTGCGTGATATCGAGCAGTAATTGAAAATAAAAACCGGAAAGAAGACAGTATAATGAATGACTAATGAATTAAAATTCATCGTTAGCACTAATTAATTCTTAAACATCTTTCAAACTGAAGGTATGTGATGCCACCCGGTTTAAACTTGTTTCGAATACTTAGATGTAACTTTAGTTTAAAAAAAATGCAAAACAAATATGTACAACATTCTGCCCACTGACGTCTTTGTCTTAAAATTACTTCAAAGTTGGCATACATATGATGGATTGGATTGGGTTAGACGTTAGACAATACTCTTGAGATGAAACTCAGCTTCTTAGGTTGGGTTTTCATATATATATGTTTTAAACGATGTTAAGGTCGTTCAGCAGACTGATCAGTCAACAGCCAGTTGGCCTTGATTTGAAACAAGATGATTCAAAAAATTTAAAATATTTCAACCTTCGATTTTTTTCCACAACAAAATAAGATTATTGCGTGAAGTAAAGCATGCGCGTTTGCTTTATTGGAAACTAAAGAACCGTCAGTTACGTCACTTTTCCGCCAAATCTTCGACTTGAACAGCCAGAAGCCTTGACAAAAACTTTTTTAAGTTTTGAATTGATGAATTTGTTTTAATTTTTTCGTCATTTGAGAAATTTAAATCTTTTATTTTCATTACACTAAAGGAGCACTATCACTTAAGACTCAGCTCTTTATTAAGACCAACACTTTTTAATTTTTATCTATGCACTTGTATTAAAAATCGAATAAAACTGGGAAGTAAACATCGTCCACTGGAAGTCCCAGTATTTTTTCACGTATTTGATTTTTTTTTGTTTAATGTAAGCCAATTTTGGAAGATTTTAAAGACTTGTTTACCCCATGTAACGCTCCGTTACGTTTTTCTGCATCATCCCTTCCTAAATGTTACACAACATCTAAGTGACCATTAAAAAAAGACAAAAAGGAAAGGGCTGACAACATGGGAGAACAAAATAAAAATTACTTACAACAAAATCGAGGGGCTCCCCGTAAAATATAAACTAAAATAATTGCCAACTTAATAAATAAATAAATCAATCAATTAAAAAAATAGGTTTGCACAACAAAGTGGGGAGCCCTGGGGCCTAGCGCAGTTCTCACAACCATGCCTTGTGAGCGAATGGAGGGGACATACAATTTTCTGCCGATTTTCCGTAAGTCTATAAGTCTAATTATCGATTAGATAAAGATCTTTTCAAGGCAATGATTTTACTATACGAGAACTTGTCAATGCCTTGCGAAAATTTAATTTTTAATTTTGGTGGGGGCAAAACCCCCATCTACTCGGCTTAATACAAGCTAATTCTTAATCTAAACTTAAAAACTAAGAAATTAATAGCTAACGTTATTCTTGAGGCAGGGTGATTTAGAAGATGGAGTTTTAGGCAAGGGGTGCTGAGGTTGAAGTCAAAACTGTTTAAACTCGAATGACCATTACTCAGCATTCGGGAGATAGGTTCATTTGAGCCATATGACGTTCGATAAGGGGGTAGGTAAAAGAGGCGAGGATTCCGTATGTTGCGAGGATTAGTGTTAAGGAAGATAGAGTGGTAAAGGTTTGTGCAGTCGACGGTTCCAGAAAAGACACACGGTGAATGAAGAGAATATCGAATATTTCTCTTCGATCTTTCAACGTGTTCATGTCGAGAAGCTTGATACGATCTTGGTAAGGAAAGAGAATCAGGGGATTATTCCTCTATAATACTTTCAATACTTTCAATTCTTGAAATGTGAACTTGTTTTAAAGGGGACCAGACTTGGCAGGCGGAGTGGGCGAACAAAAGTAATGTACAGAGATCGGGCTACGTAAGGATCGGAGAGTTCCTTTGCCCAACGCTTGATGAAACCAAGTTGTGAATTGGCTTTTAGTATAATATCATCAATATGTGAGATGAAATCAAGTCCCTGGTGGCAAATGATCCCGAGATCACGAATCTTATCAACTGGTGAAATGGTTTGGCTATGAAGAAGATAGCAACGGAGAAAAGATTTGATGCGCTTACGAATGAAGGTAATAGATTGACATTTGGAAATGTTAAATTCCAAACAGTTTTTAGAACACCAGATAGAAAAGCTGTCGAGGTCTTGTTGAAAATGAATAGAATCGGTAGGTGAAGAAATTATCTAGAAAAACTTCGTATCATCAGCAAATAAGGGAATGATGAATAAATCAATTCGAGATACCCGTGGAAATGAATCTTTATTGTTTTTGGTTGGGATCACTAACCTGACACGTAACAGGCAGACAGACATGCTAACCATTACTATACGGGAACCACACCACGATTGCCAACTTAAGAGAATGCTATTAGCATTTTTGTTAAAATAAACAAATTTTACGTAACGCTTTCTTATGTTCCAATGCCTCCCTATGGCCCCTATAACGCACCTTAACGCTCTACAGAGATTCCACTCCTTCTGATTGCGTAACGCAATACTTCATCGCCCCCTCTGCTTTAAAAAACGTCTTGGCTGTATTATTACTTCCTGAGATGTTTAAACTAGTCAAACTTGATCACTCAGTCGAAATATCTTCATAAGAACAAAAAAAGAACATCTTTTTTTGCTTAGTTGTGTCTTAGCCCGTAATTCAAATTCACTCTAAAAATACTGTGGAAAATCAAATTTTTGAGGTCCTTCGTAAGACATCTGGCGGTCTAAGTTGCAGAACAAAAATGTACAATGCCGTAAGTGATTAGTGGTTAAATATGAAGAGTTCACCTTCGTTCTACGGACTGTTACATCCGCAAAAATTAAGAAGTTGGGTTCCAATTCCGAACAGAAAATACTTTTTTTTCTTATTTGGTCCTTACTTGTTGCAACCGCCAATTAACGAGGGGTTATAATATCGATACAGCTATCACATAATCAACTAAAAATTGGCAATCAACCACCATCTCTACCACTGTCAACAAATTAAACTTGCAACATGATAATCGAGGCACTGATTTTTGGAGAAAATGTTACAACACTTTGGTCTAAATGATTCAAAACATTTTGACCACCTGTGTTTATGAAAATATAATTAGGTAGGTACCCAAAGCGATCAACTCAATCAAGTGCCTTTTCTTTTGAATCGCACCTTTTACAATCAAGAAAATTAGTTTTTTTTCATCACATCTTGAACAAAAATAACAAAAAAATAAACTAAAACTCCCACTCAAATCCCAAGTTCCAACAAACACTATAATAACACTAGTTTCGCAAATAAATTACACCAAGGCTAACTGCACCCATAACACCAACCACTTATCGGTGATAATTAACGACACACATTAAATCTCAGTTTGTTTTTCAAATTAAGTAAGTAACACTTCAATGCATACTTCAGATCAATTTCATTTTCAATTAATAAATAATTTTTATTTTTAATTAAAATACCAACCTACGGCTCCGAATAGTGCCAAGCACAATCCAAAATAAAGCATATTCTTCAACATTTTCAATAACACACTTTAATTATTGTTTCACAGTTAACGGGCTGGATGTGGTTTAAGATCACCCAAATGAGACTAAACTAAAGTTTACTCGCGAATACCCTTTTGAATGTTGGATATTGTGTGTTAAACTCACGGATGCAGAACAACGACTGATGGTAGGTACCTGTTGATATTATGTAGCATCTTTGCAAAGTCTTATTGGAAGCGCACAAGAAAAAAGTCGTTTCGGTGGATTTTGTTTTTTTCAAAAATTTGCATTTTCAAATAGGTTTTACTTCGACATAACTTTGTAGAGAGGGAAGGTGAAGCGAAGATATTTATTTAAAAAAGAATCGCACAGGGTTTCTAGCGGATTTTAATTTCTGGTAAAAATGTTGGGGAGAAGTGATAGGGAATAATCGGCAACCTTTTAAATGTCAACAACAAAAGAGATGATAGAATTCTTGGTACGTGAGTGGAAAGATACATTGGAAGATGTGTGATGCTGCTGTGATTCATACAAAAAAAAAAAACGATTTCATTAAAAATAATCGTTTCATAAATTTAATTCATGTCTTGAAGCATTGGTAGAATCTGATGATTCCGATGAATGACGCAGTATTATTATTGGAGAATAGTTTAAGGACAAAGATATCAAGATAATCAAGCGATTGTTTCTAATCGGCTTATTTACTGATTTTTGCCCTTTTGTTTTTTATCCAAAAACTTTTTAAATCACCAAAAACATTATGACATGAAGGATCATTTCAAATTTTTTGTCTCGCCAATTCGACAGAACTTTAGTTTGCAAAATTAACAATGATTATAAAATGTTTTTACAAAAAGAGTGTAGTAATCTAAACCATCGACTGTGGTAGAAAGTTTGCACTGCAGTGGATATATGCCCTTCAACTGCCTGAACAGTAGCAAAGAAAATGCAGTGAAATGTCTCTTGTTTTTTCCACAGACGACATGAAGCTAGTGTAGCATTAAGGTTGAGTTATACTTGTAGCGTCTTATGTGAGCACATTGGGTGCATATTCAGCATTATTTTGGAGTCTAAGTCTTAAACTTCTCCGGTGGCTTAGTTCAAAAAAGTTTTCACGATTACAACAAAGCGCAACAATGGAATTGTGAGATTTATAGTCACTTAAGTTAACCTTCTCTCAACGAAAAAAATATTGCAAGTCTGTTTTAGTTCACACACATAACTTGCAATTGCAATTCGTTTTAAAAGAGAGCTGAGTCCTGCTTTTCGCACTATCACATTTAGTTGTGCTAACGTTTATTTTACCCTGTAACTCTTTTATACAAAAAATAAAGAAGAGGCTCTGATTGGTATCAACTTGAAGGCGCCCAGATGAAAGAACTACTTACTATACGTACTCGCAGTAATTACAGGACACTGGTCTCCTGCAATAGGAGGTCACTTTCCAAATTGGTAAGAGCGAGTGATGACGAAGAAATAATTAAAAAGAGTAGCGCAACAGAGCGGGAAGCCTCGAAGCCTAGTGCATTTCTCACAAAAGTGACTGTGATGGAATGGAGGATACCTACAGTTTTCTGCCGATTCCAAATCTCTAATCGAGGAAGAGCTTTTCAATGCAACGAATCTACTATCTACTTGCCAATACCTAACGTAATGCGTAAGGCGAGGTTTACTGTTAAGACTCAAACCGAATCCGAACCTCCCGTGTAACAAGCAGACATGCTAACCATTACGTCAAGGAAACATTGCATTGACAAAGAGACCAACAAAAAGTAAGATCAACACTATAATGTTCTGCGAGTACTGATTAACTGCCCGAATCTCAGTGATGTGCTTATGAGAAATTTCACCGCGAATGATTTCAACCTACACAACCAACCAACCAACAACAGCAGGGTGGACTTCAGCGGTGACAAATCAGAAACGCCTGCATGGTGTGTTCGGTTTAAATGCCTTTCAGGGTCTTTCAACACTAGAACAGGATACTGAAATAGAGATCGTGACGGATGAGCTATTGGCGAGCCAACGGCAGTTCTCAAAATCCTGCAGCAGAGTACTGAAAACGGATTTTCCGGTTATTGTCCAAGGGGATTCCAAAAGGATTTGCCCTCCAAGTTGAGGTTTGTGTGTAGGGTTGACTACACAGCCACTCGAAAATTTCATGGTTTTAAAACAACAAACAGCCTCGGATAACAATAATATGATTTCACCGTTGACTTGGCCCGTCAAACGCAAACGAAAAAAAGGAACTGTACTTGGAATGTAACATCTCTTAGCGAACTACGTATACGTACAGCCGGAGAACTAGTGGAAACTCTAGAAAGCTGAAAAGCAAATATATAAGGAGCCCAAGAAATGCAATGGAGTGGACTGGCATCAAAAAGATGAAAAACTGTGATAAATAAATATCATGTTTTCCAAATATGAACTTGACAGCTTTTAAGTAAGGGTTTTAAAACCCAATCCATTTGAGATATTTCAAAAACTTTTTTTCTCGACTTGAAGTACAACCAAAACATTTACGAATGAAACCCAACTGCGTTCGCCAGCCTACCCCGGGCACGTTTGCAGTGGGCAATTTGTTTAACCCAATTGGATGCCGCCGCCGTTGAAATTACTGATTTGGATCGTTTGCTATGGACGCCTGAACGGCAGCGATATTTTCGCCACTTCTACCAACAAATTGTCTCACTGACATGGCAACATCACAAAACAAATATGAAGACTCAAATTTTGGCACTAAACTTGTTATTGCGTGTCTAGTAGGGCGAGAATTACGACCGATAATTGAAGTTAACGCTCTTAAAGTTCCGGTGACCGACTCCGAATTTGGGTTGAATGTTAAGGCCAACAAATGGTTTATGCTTTGCTGACAATGCTCGTTCGTGTACTTTACTATGATGAAAATATTGACCTTGCTGATAAATTAACAATGACAGATCGATGATTATTCAAAGGGTGCGATCAGTAATTAAATTCAAATTTTTCAAGTCTCGATAGGAAACCCATTTATTATACCGATTACTCCAAACAGCAGAAGCATCGCTTTGCCGGTAGAAGTTATAAAACAGCAAAGTCATATTAAAGACCGTATAATGATAATTCTCATCAAGGCTAAATTTACCAACATTAGTCTGATAAGTACTCACGCGACACAGAAGAGAAAGATGGTAATCGCAAAGACAAATTTTGTATGCACGGACTTGTTTCAACAAAAAATGTGGAAAGATATCAAAAAGATTGAATGAAGCTCTAAGCACACTTTGTTGTACTTACAGACATTGCCATATAGTTATTCAATAGGGTAGATAGTCTTAAAAGAAAAGCAGGATAGTTTAAATTTGGAGAAAGATCCGCAAATTGAGTAGCTAAGAGTTAATTGATTAATTGTTAAAGGAAACCGTAAGAATAAACAACAGTCTTCATATTTCGTAACAGGCAAAGACTTAAAAGCTTTTAACTTCGAAATAAATTTCAAAGGCACTCAAAAAGAAATGATGCTATCTGCCCTAATGTCGCAGTGAAAAGCTTGCACTTGTTTTACTTTGACAATACGTAACGAGCACCTCTCACTTTTATAATGCAATTTCATTTGAGTCTGCGATATACTTTCAAATAAGTGTTTTAAGCCGTAGAATAAAAAAAAGTACGTATACGCCTAGGTGTCTGTTGTCAGAGCTAGTGGTACCTAATTGCGCATTATCATGTCTTTTGTTTTTAAAATTATGTTTCCTATCAAATAACATTATGAAAATCGTACAATTCTTTAGTTCAGTTAATTTTTTTTAACATTTCACAAGATTAGTCAACACCTGCGTTCTATGATTGCAACATTTCACTTCTATTCAACATCAAATCGTACCTACTCTCAGTAGATAGTTTAAGTACCCTCCTACACTTAACCAACACATTGAATTACAAATACAGGGTGGCTAAGAAAACGTTCTCATTGCGAAAAAAATGAATTTATTTTTCATTATGCCACATAGACTTTTTAGTGTTGTTTTTTAGTCACTTATCAGTTTTTTTTGGCAAAGGAAAATAAATAACAAAGAAAATATAAATAATTTTTCGGAAATAGGTTGAATAGTGCGACTGGTTAAGAAAAAGCCAATGATTTTCTGGAATACTAAACTTTGAGTTGGTCTCTTTGAAATTTGTCAATCTTAAACGATGTAGGCGGAACTGGTATTAGTTAATTGCCGTTTTGAGGGACTGAAGATAAATCAGAGTGCCAAATTGGTTGTTCTGCCTTTGGATTTACACTCCCTATTAGCAAAAGACAGAAAGTAGTCTGAAATATGATCTTTATGCTCAGATGGAAAAACACCATATGACGTAATCCTTTCTTCAAATCAGTTGAAAATTTTACACATGTTGTGCACTAAATATGTGGGGAACAAACACAAGGCTCAAGCTATGTCTTGAAAATACTCGTCATAACACTTTAAAATAATTCAGAAAAAGTCGCCAGTCATTTTTGGAGTCAGCTCACCATAAAACCCATTTAACAAAAAGAGTAAGAATAGTAAACAGGACTTTCTCGGCATATTCGCAGAAGCACAGAAGCCAATTGAATTACTTACTTGCATAGGTGAGCATTACTGGTCGGACCGTCAGAAGCGTGTGTGATACTATCACTAAGTTCCCATGTTGGCCTTAACATGATTGAGCTGTGAGGTTTGCCACTCTGGTGTGATCTTTTTACCCTTTGGTAAAATTTTAGAGTCTAACTCACATCATGGCATCTCTCAGTTTCCTCAAACGAATCTTTCTAATGATATTTCTTTTTCCTTCAAATGTGGTGCCCTTTTCTCAATGTAAATCTATTTCTACTGGTCACAGGTAGCCCCGGTTGTCTTTTGCATCAACATTTGTTGTGTTATTTGTTTGGTTGTAATTGTAATTAAATTGATTAAATCCAAAGCAATTTTTTATAAAATAGTGGCATCTCGTATTGAAAGCGAGGTTCACTTATAAGCTGCTTCGCTACTGAGACGCAAAAACACGATGGAAGACTGTGTGTCTAATTTTTGAGATAAATTTTCACTTAATCTTCACCACTGTATGATGTAATATTATGCTGCAGCAAATTTTTACTCACAAACCGAAAAATAGAACCAATCGATTACACAGAGAAAAGTAAATTCGATTCCCTGATTTGCTTTCAAGCTCCTTTCATCAACCACCCTGTATAATAAAAAAAAAAAACTGTTACGCAAACCTTTCAACGAAGATGTTTCATTACGTAAGCAATACGATGTACCAAAAGTATCTCAAACTACATACGAGTATCACCTATTTTCGTTTAACTGTTGTTGATGATGCTGCTTAGACATAATCAAAGCTTCAAGCGCACATATTTCACTTAATCTCCAAGTGGTAACAACCTGAAATAGATCTACATGTGGTTTCCAGACATGGTTGACGGTACCATCCACGGAGTTAGTACTGAAGGAATTTAATATGAAACTGGTTGATGATTTCGGTACTGCAAGCGGGTATGCTAAACATTCGATGAAGCGACCTTGACATTTTTTACTTGAATTTCTGGTTTAAGATGTTGAGATGATTGTTGAAGAAGTATCTCTGGTTTTGATTTTGGGTAAACTAATTCGTGTGGGGCAATAAAATATTCATTTAATGTTTGCAAAATTTGATAAGCGCATTCAAATGCAAAATACCAATCTCATTTTGATAATCCAAAATATGTAGCTCAATATAATGATGACTGTGTCTTATTTATTTATTTTTTTAATGGAGTTAAGTCTGCACTATTTAAAGCACATCCATTGAAATTGCTTGGAATTGTTTAGAAAAGAGACTGAGAGAGTTTAGCAAAGATACAATCAAAACTGCGTATTCGTTGCCAGGCACAACCCGAGTCAAAAAAGTACTTAGCAGTTGTGTGTATGCAAAATAATGACCATGTAACTTTTGAGGAGTCAAACCGAAAGCTCTAAGCGAATATGAAAGAACATATCAATACCTTTCGCATTAAATCCATCCACCACATGCTCAAGAAAGCAAAAAAAAACATAAAAAGGAGGAAACAGGTAAGAGGGGCATAAACCTACAAGGTGTTCTAATATGGAACGGTTTAGAAAAAAACGAAATCGAAAACATTCTTGCGAAAGCACAACTTGGCAGTTGGTGGGAATAAAAGCCAAATTGACTACCATTTGTTATTCATGAGACCTAGGTTGAAAAACTCCAGAGATACTGGAAGAGACTTTTGCCAATCACACCATCTTTTAATCATAGAATTTTTTATGAAGGCGTAGAAGGAATTCAAGCAAACAAAGGACAAACAAAAAATAATCAAGTAGAAAATCAGTCTAAAATGCAGGGAGCATAGTACAATGTATGTGGGATTGCCTACAACAAACTTGTTTAGATAGAGCCAAATCATTGCTAGGTGTTGTAAAGGGACACTACCAACAAGCAAATGAAACATGGTGGTGATATGATGAAGCAAAAGTAAGGATAAGTAGGAAGAAAGCGTCTTTCAAAGCGTGATCAAAAGGCCTCTTAAATAATAAATTTGAAATGGAAAGAAAGCAGTGAAGAAGAAGTGCATCCATCACCATGAGCATGGAGAGCATGTATTGAGAGCTGAAAGAAATTTGCCTTATGTAAATCAAGCTATTCAAGAAATACGACAAAGCAATTTGAAACAGAGGGGAATTGAGGTAAAGTTAATTCGGCCGAAAAAAAGGCAAATTTTTAAGATTTTGTTCTTGGCGTTACGGGTAGTGTTCGCTTATTGAAAAATGTACATATAATAAAGCAACATTTGAACAACATTCTCCTAAATTTGCATTGCAATTGAGAGAGTGAAAATTAAACTCCGGAGGTGCATCGAAAAAAATTGTTTTGCGGTGTGCACAATAACTCGCAACAGAATAATCTGAAACAAAAAATCAAAATGCATTCGTTAAAGGAGGTTCTTTTCGATTTTTCGTAGCACTCGGGAGCCAAAAACCTGATTTTCGTTGAAAAAATCGGCTAATTTGTTGTTAAAAAATTAGTAATTATTAAAAAAAAAAAAACGAAAACGCTCTCGACAATACCTGGTGAATTATGTGAACAAGGAACTGTGCACGATTTTGAAGCGATTGGTCCAGCAGATTTTGAGTTATCGTGCACACGAACGAATATGACAAGTCTCAGAAAAACGGGTTGAAAAACACAGAAGAGTTTGATCGTTTAGCTCTCCTTGCAAACAAGTTTGAGAACTCTACACACTAATATACACCATGTATCGAATATAAATAACAAGACCGGAAATGTCCGTTCACGAAGGAATTTATTTAGAGTCGAAAAATACAATAGCGCACCGCGCAGCTGCCGCCCAGGTATAAAACCCGGCATGGAGCAATAGACGCTCAAATACTCATAACTTCGTCCATTTTATTCCGATTGACTTGAGATTTTGACACAATATTTTTGAGATATTATCCATTCATTAAAAAAATTAAAATACTTTACCCCTCTCCCCCTCCCTTTTCTTAAGGTGCAACCATCTTTAAAGTTGCCGCTCACAGTTGGAAAAATGTTTGGAAGCTTTGTTCGCTTCACCAACTCACGATTTTTATCTCCGAGTTTATAGAAGGTGATAGCCTGCTTAAGCAACACTGGTAGAGTTTTCTTCTATCAATGTATAAAGGAAAGGGAGATACGCGAAATTCCGTGGGATCAAGATGATGTCCAATATTTTGAAGGTTGTGTGCGGGAGTTGGGTAGCCAACTTTGGAAAATAATAAAGTTATCTAAACAATAATGCCGGCAACAACAATTGCAATGCAAGGTATACGACTATACGTATCCAAATGGAAAAACATCGTCAGAGGATTTGCATGTCGTGCCGGTTGATTTTGAAAAAGCATTACACCGCTAACGACGCGATGGTATCTAAAATGGATGGCCCTCAAACAACGAGAATCTCCAGATGTTTATCATGGCTGTTCTTATTTTCGACCAGATTGAAGACGGAAAGCGAAATTAAATCGGTACGGATTTTAAAAGTGTGTTTTTATTTTCGAACGGATTCACTACTGATTTTATGTCGCAAAAACGTTTTGGAAATTAAATTTTTGAGTTCATTGGATCTGTTTACAACTTTATTAGCTTATTATTTTTTATTTTTAGGAATAAATAATGTTCTACAGAATTCGTCAACCGGATTCAATTCCTAATTGAAAACGTACGAATTCGGGATTGAGAACAGCAAAAATTCTAAAACGGGAGAATATGGTATACGAACGAAAATCAGAACAGCCATGTATGTGCGGATTAAATCACCCGAATATTAAAAGCCTCTTATGATTTCTTACGAGGATTGGAAAGACCTCCGAGTGTGATTACATTGCACCACAAACCACTTTCTTACAATTCAGCATTGGCAGAAAATATTAAACCTAAGAAATTTGTAAGACCCAGAGGCTCCCCGAACTTTGCTGTGATACCATAATTATTTAAAAACGCACTTCATCATTAATCCAGGTGTTAGTTGTTAGTAAATAACAGCAACACAAGAGCAAAAGAATACGGAAAAAACAACATAACGATTAACACAAACTAAGTACATTGATAGAACAAAATAAAACTAGGACAACATTGTTAGACACATAAAAACAAATTTAAGTAGGTACTAATGCGGTATAATCGAATCGGAAAGTTCTGTTAATACATTGCCCGCATATTTATGTAAATAAAATATTTCTGAAAATTCCTAAGAGGGGAGCAAAAACAGATCTGAAGAGGGCAGTAGCAGCCCAAGGTTGTGCTGGAAATAAATTTGGCAGAGAGTTTCAAAGAGGCATGAACTTAAAATAAACTGTGGTTTGTTAAATTTGGGATACGTTTTCGATCAATTCATATATTGTTTCTAGACGGACAGATAATCAAAATGTTTGGAACTTATTTCTTTCGATTTGTTTCGCAACTTAAATGAACAATACTGAAATAAATGTACACCAAAATAAAAAGCAACTTTGAAAAAAAGGCATATTAAAAGTTCTCGTATCCCTTAACACTCAAACAAAAACAAACAACCATTCGGATACGCTTACTGAACGCCGCCAATAAACACAGGTTTCTGTTGTACTGATCATTTCAGTCGCAACATTTCAGTGTCATTGATTTTTTCCCTCGACGTGAGTATTTCAACACATCTTTGGAGTTTCCTGGGCCCAAAATTAAAACGCAAATGTCTTTAGTGATTTTTCTTTTATTTTGCTACCATTTTGGTCTGTATTACAAAACAAAAATATATATATTTAAATTTATTTTGAACTTATTTGAATATTTTTGTTTTCTTGTTTAATATTTTCTCTCTATTTTCAATTTCGTACTTATTAAGAACCTAAAATTTCAAAATACAATTACACAGTTATGTTTCTTTTTCATTTAAATTAAACAAAATAAACCGATAACACATTTGTTCCCTTTGGAGAATATTTCTTCTTTTTTTTAAATTAATTTCATTTTACTTTCAAGCAAACAATTCTATGTTATTTGCTCTTAATGATTTCCTTTTTTGTTTTTATAATTTGTTTCTGAATAATAATTTGAATTTTTTTTTATATATCTTCATCTAAGGCACTTTTCACTTAATTTTTCAGTAGGATAACATCATTTTTTATTATTACTTTTGTTGTTTTTTTTAATGATAAACATATTTCATGCTTTAAATTTACTTTGAGAATAATTTGATTTGTTTTGTTTTTTTTTCTTTTATTTGTTATAATATTGTAGACTAGCAATTTCTTTTATTTTATTAAAAAATTATTCATAAGTAAGTTTAAGAAATTTTTACTTAAAAAAGTGCCTCTACTTAGAGTAGTTTTATTTATGGTCAAGATTTTTCTGTTTTCAAGAATTTTATGTACATTGTTGAAATAGAGAACCTGACACAGAAGTCATCGGAAGTGCGATAGCATTTTAATATTTTTGTATATTCACTTTGTTTAAGCATTTGAGTTAAAATTGGAAAAGACATAATTTGGGTGCGCTTTAGTAAATTTGAGGTATTAAGATTTTGTCCTCCGGTGGTGGCGAACAAACAAGCTTAGACTAGAGCACATAGCCATGGAATATATTTTTGAAAACAATTTGACTGGAAATTGTAGTTAGTTATTTTTCTTTTTTCAAACCGTGTGATTTTGTGTTGCAATTTTTTGTTTTTAAGAAGAAAAATGTTGGTTGAATGGAGAAATTTCAATGATCAGTGCTTAAATTAATCTTAGTGTTTGTGGCTCTGAAGCTGGAAATGATTGATAAAGACTTTCGAAATTCTACGTTAAGGAAATCCATACAGTTAAATTTTTAAGTAAAGGATAGGTATAACATAAGTGTTTTGTTTCATAACAGTTTTTTATTTCGAAATAGCTTGCCAAGAAGTCCATAGGCGACATATGGCCATATGAAGAAGCACAGTTCCAAAAATCACAATTTTAAATGAGTGTGAGTATTGGCATCTATAACTAAAGAAAACACGGCCTTGTTTGATCTTGCGAATTCGGCTCCTCTTATGACTGGAGTCATCAAGTGGATGAAGACCTCAACCGACTTAGAGTGCGAAACTGGAGAGAGCTCGCCCGAAATTGAAGTCGTTATAGAAGGATGTTGGTTGAGGCCCAGGTTCACCCCGAACTGTAATGCCCGCCTAAGTAAGTAAGTAAGTATGAGTGGAGTCTTTTCTAGAACTACAACATGAATTGTTCAGCTTCGTCTCATGGGATGCCAACACAAATTATGGAATATCAGAATGGATTATTTTCAAAATTTTGGCGAAGAATTTTTTTTTCGTGACGGTTTTACAAACTATGAGCCCGCGATGTTTATGTTAAGTAATAGAACACTATGCACTCTACTATGGTAGAGAACATCGTGAAAAGGTGTCTTGAACTGGTCAATATTTCAGTGATTGGAATATAAAACAAGTATCTAAGTCCAAAGCTTGCAAAAATCATTTTAACCTCAAAGACTTCAGACCAATTAGTCCATTATCGTTTCTGCATCAATCGCTGGAACGTCTAATAGATGAACATAACAATAGTAATTTAAGACTTTTCTCTGAAAACAGCTCTTCATACGATAGTTCGTACCACTCAATTCTCCTTTCTCCTTAATCTACTGTCAACATCGAGCAAAATGTAAAAATCAGTATGCCTCTCCACTAGTGGCGCTACACATAAAACATATTAGACATATCAAGGACCGCAACTGACGCTCTTTCTATTCTAATTTCAATGTATATATTCAGCAGACCAACATCAAAGAAAACGGTTATTGATCTCTCAAACAAATCACAGAGCCAACATAATATCGACCACATAGTCATCCTAAACGTATTCGGTTCCTAACAAAGTATTGTTAGTATGGGGTGGTGGTGACTGGATTAATAGGGGCGAGGAACCACTTGGAACCCAGAATGAACTTTAAGATGCTGTTTAGTGTAAGGTTAGAGATGTCGTTAAAGAAGTATTCTCCGAGCTTGGGCAATTACAGAAGAAGTGAGATGGACTTTCGTCTGCCTCTTTATCGTGGCATTATCTACATAAACAGATGTGCTTATGCCCATTCTTATCGTATGGGCATCCAATAAGCTGTGAGCTGTGAAAAAGCCAATACGCGGAGAGATCCAAAGCCAGCTTAGCTGGTATAGAAATTCTGATCTTTTTCTTGGAAATGTCTCGTGATAGATTACCATATGTCATTGCTCTAGTGGTGTGCAAAGGTGTCGACCTCGCTAGAATGGAGTGACAATCCCGATTTCAGACAGCTTATCTGCCATTTCATTACCAGTTAAGTCTAGGAATACTGGAACCCAAAGTAAATTTACGGTTTTTATTGCACTGAGCAGTCTAAAATTACTCCCACAGCTTTCTACTAATTTGAATTTTGCGACTATAAGATAACTTTCTTTGGCTGTCTGGCTGTCTATGAAGATTTCGACTTCACCAACTGCAAGTAATTTTCTTGGAAAACGCTTCCAAAATATGGAAGGTTTATTTATTTATTTATAGGAGGATAATCTGAGAAAATGACTGATCCTAACCATTCATCGATATTGGAATTGTCTGTGAAGACGGAAACATGATTTGCCTTTTTAAATGTTTTCTTCCCAGCATTCCCTTATTTGTAAGGGAACCTTGGTTCAAATTATTATGCAACGGACAAGGAAGTCTTTGGGCGTTCCAAAAGAAAAATACTTCGAGATTTTTGGTCCCGTAGGTGAAGACAAAATGTGGAGAAGAATATTAAACAACGAACTGTATGAGCTGTACTGCGACAGGACTGACCAGTGGGACGGGTTTTCGAAAATAAATTTTAGGGAAATCGTGGCACAATAAAGTGGAAGGAGACCTCAACTGACTACAAAACTGGAAAAAGCTCATCCAAAATCGAAATTGTTGGCGAAAGATGGTAGTTGAGGCCTAAGTTTACCCTCGACTATAATGCCGACGTAGGCAAATAAGTATATTATTAGTCAAAATGTTCTTCTCATCACTCTCAAAGTAGGCACTCCATTGTAAAATGACGTCGAAAAATTAAAAATATATTTGTTTGATAAGAGTAATTGTAATCACAACTCAATCTTAAAATTTCAAAGGATTTCGAACTTAAAAACTTCATTCATGAGGGCTAATTGAAAAGTTGCTGACGTAGCCTTTTGAGACACTGTACATGCTGTGATTTTTAACAGAGTCAGCGCGGACCGAACTTTACGGAAAGTAGTCCCGGTAGGGGTCATTTAAACTTCTCAGTTGAATAACTTAGCCAGTTAGTTAGTTAGTTAGTTAGTTAAAGCACTGATCATCGAAAAAGCTTTTGCGCCGCGTCGTATAAATTTACTCTTTTTTTTAGATGGAAAATAAACAAGTGATGACTTCTGCCTTTTTTAGAAATATAAATTTTAAAATACTCATTCTCATTATAAAATGCGATTTTATCAGAAAAAATACATAGGAATGCCAAGGAGTTATATTAACTAATTTTTTTTTATAGAGTCCGGAAGGCAGTATGATTAACATGGCAAAATAAAGAACACAAATAATAAAAAAAATACTAATTCATCGGTATTACTAACTAACAACCTGGCTTAGGAAAATGTTTTATTTCTTGTTTCTACCTTAACTAAAAAAACAAAAAACAAATTCGTAATACAAAAATTATTCTTACGCGTGTTTTTCAATTTCACTTCTTAGTCAATTAGTTATTACATAATTCACCTAACTAATCACTATAGGTAGTTATTATATTTTATGCAACATTTTCAATTATTCTGTATTATTTTAATCAATATGTTGTTTTTTTTTCTAGTTTTGTTCCGTTTTGTTTTCTTTGTTTTCTTTTAAAATTACATTCACTTCTGATTTCTGCTTATATATTTATGTATTTTTTTTTTGTGTTTGGATCTTTGTTTAATGCATAGTTATTTTTTTCTGTTTTTTGTTTTTTGCATTTCTACAAAATATTTTTAATTTTTTTTAAAACAAAAATGTGTCTGTTATTATTTTTATTTCTTAGTCCTACAGTTATATCACTTTTTCACTTAAGTATTAGGTTTTGTTTTTATCATTATGTTTGTATTTTATATTTTTAGCTGAAGGTTTCATTACTATGTTCTTTATCTTTTGTTCATTTCTGTTGTTTGGGCTATTCTAGGATAGTTAAGTTTAAATTCAGCTCAAGCTTTCTGTTGCTATGGAAGCAGTTTTGCATTATTTCAAAATATTATTCCGTTTCTTATTTTTCTTCTTTTAATCAAATTACAGTTTTATTGTGTGATGTATATAATGGCATGAAGCATTGGTAATCCTTTGAAATAGGATGAAATTGAAGGAATAAGATTTTCTATTCTATTAGTTTCAAGTTAAGCTAAAATTGAAACAGCATTTTGTGTTTTCTTTAGATGCAAGAGAAAATTAAATTGACAAACATAAGTTTCTTTTTTTTTTGTCTTGATTTTCCTTATTGTATGTGATGTTTTGTGTGTGTGTGTGATGATCTGATGATGATTTAAAAAGACTAGCAAGACATTGTCCAACACTAAATGAAAGAACTAAGCATCAAACTTCAGTAGATATTTAAAAGTATAAGAAACTCGAGGTCGAAAACGTCGCGTCGGTACTCGGTACTTGCTTAATTAAGAATAAGTAAGAACAATTCATAATTGAAAACAAGTAGGAATTTTAACAATAATGAGACATAACATCAAATTTGACTACGCCCCAATAAGGAATAATAGTTCGTCTATATAGAATCAAAGCTTGTTGCAATAGGTCTGTTTCTCTTTACGCTGGATTCCACAACATGCCAAGAAGTGTTTTTTTTTATCTTTTTTTCACATAAAAGTAGCACAGTTTTCAAGTTTATTTTCTCGTTTTTCTCACTTCTTTTCCTGCAAGAATTTACCCAAATAATTGGCTAGGGCACTTTCTTGCTTTTCAAATCCGCTGTGAAACCAGCTGATCGAAAAACATTCACTGAATTCAAATTTATATTTGAAATGAAATGAAACATGGAAAGTATAATCTCTGCTTCTTGTTTTGCTAAGCAAAATAATGGTAAGTGGGTAATGTAATGTTGCTACGAGTTCGTTTTCAAACGTTTATAGGATTGTTTATATGTCTACTTATTATCTCTACTGCCGATGACATACCAAATGTCAAACGACCAGAACCATCCCAAAATGTGTTTCTTTACATTTCTGAATACAAACTAGAAAAAAATCATCTTAAAGCTCGAACCATAACTTTTCCCGAACTTTATCCAGAAAGTCAAGAAACAGACCAAATGCTTTTATAATTTTTTTAAGAAGCAATCTTCTTAGAGTAAAATTTCATTGAGTATTTATGTTTCTTTTTAAGATAAAACAGGTATGGTTAAATAAAATATAGTTCACGGTATAAGCTCATCAGAAAAATATTAGAGACTACTTTTTTTTTTACAAATATACAGACAAAGGAAAAGTAAAACACGCACAAAACATTTAAATATACTGATGATATGAATACTTAACAGATAAAAATCACGCAATAGGTTATTAAGAATTTGCAAAATATATACAGTACATACGAGTGAGCTTTTTGGAAGCAATCAGGAGAGCTATATAAGTGAGAGAATACGTCTTGGATTCGAATGGAGTACAAGTAGTATGTCTTGTTGGCAGTTAGTGTTTGAATATGGTGATGGCTTTATAATTATGCGTAGACAAAAGTCTTGCACTGTTTTGCGATAGTTAATTGCGGAGAAAAAGGCTGATTTTAAATCAACATTCTTTAGGTACTGAAAAACGCAAAAATGGGGGAAATACCAAATCAGTTATACTTGAATAACAAACAGATGTTAAGAGTTGAATGAAGTAATAAATTAAACAAAACACCTTCCTTGAATTTGAAAAACCGTTCAAGTGTCTGCTTCTTTTCCATTTGAAGAGCTTTGAGCATTGTGATCTTGAAGGGATCACAGCTTTCCCAAATATCTGCGTTATCCACCTGGTGGGTTACGCACAAAGAATAAGAAGTCATTTTCGGAAGATCACTGCAATCTGCAAGTAGTTTTTTTTTTCTACTCAAATATTTTAAAAGTTTGTCAAAAACAAAGGAAGATATTGAGGACTGCCATGGAGGTATAGGATACGGTACAAGGAACCCTCCTGGTGAAGATTTCCTCAGCATGTGCATTGTGCAAGTCACATGACCTTATCGTATTAAATAACATGTTAATCAAACAAGACCGATACCTTGTCACTTACAGCAGTGTTGGAAATGAAACCCAAATTGACTACCATTTGGTAGCCAAGTTAATGAAGTCTGGGGTGAAAGACTGCGAAGTGATGCCGGGTTAAGCCTTTGTCCAGCAACATCGCTTTCTGACTGATAGAATTTTTTATATTTTCAGGCTGTGAATCGTTTATCTATTGCCTTACTAGAAACACCCATGGCTCCATCACTCAAACGGAAAAAAAAAATTGAATAGAATCAGGTCCAGATAGTCGAACAATCAGCATAAGTCTTTTTGGGAAGGAAAAGAAGCTCTTCTTTGAATGCACCTAAAATTATTTTTAAAAAAGCGCAGTGAAATATCAAAGATGCACTGAAAAAATAACACCTGCTCCACCGATAATTCTACAAACTAAGGGCCGATGCAGCACGGCAATAAATACCATGGGGCAAACACATCACAAAAAACATACCTACAACACTGACACTACATCATAGCAGTTGTCATCAACGAAAGTTTATATTCCTCTACTCACACCAAAATTCTTAAACAAAATATAGAACAGGAAATAAATTGAGTATCTATTCAAATCGATTCGAAAAACGTTTAGAACGGCAGCTCGGGGCGACACCAAGAGAACTTTCGATTTCGTAAAAGACAGGATTCCCACGAACGTTTCTATCTAAAGCACTGAGGTAAACCACTTCTTTAAACTTCAGATCTTTCTCATACAATAGGTACTTTTTGCTTAGCGGCAGTTTAGTATGAAAGAGCTTTGATGTTATACTGGACGTTGTGGTAGTAGGTTTCATCCTTGCGCTGGGAGCTGGATAGTTTTTTCTTTCCTCTTAAGCGTCTGATTTTAATCTGGGTATAACAACCACCTTATTCAATTCCTTCTTATCTTCTACTCCTTCTTAACTGGTATCGTACAACCCAATTATATTTCAAAAAGCAATGGGCTTTACAGACATAGTGCAATATTCGTCTATCGTTTCTAAAGTAGTCTAATTCAAAATAATATTTCCCCCGAATGCTACAGATGTAAATTCTTCGCTAAAAGGTTTTGTTTCACTAACTTTTTTACTCAAGACGAACACGGCTTTGACTTAAGCACTCGACTTTTAAAATTGCATTTTGCTTTCTGTTAGACCAAACCATTTGTAGCCCTCAGTGTACATATATAACTCTGCCTTCATCCACAATTACATCCAAATATATGAGTAATAAATAACTTTTGCGTTCCTATTGCTTCTTGTTGCCCTTTCAACCATTTACAATAAGTATTTCTTTTCTAAATTAATATCTCATTGATAGTTTGTTTTTAAAAATATTCAAATTACAATATAATTTACAATTCTTATTGGTTATTCTAAATCTAGACACATTCATATTTTGCTTGCTCTTAGCAACTAAGTATATAGACATAAAAAAGAGTTCTACTCAAAGACAACAGAACGATTTAATACGTTTTACAAAAGTAAAGTTCGAAGTAAAAAAAGAAATGAAATAAAAAAACAAGTACACAAAAAACAAAACAACATTTACACTTAATTAAGAACAGATAAAACAAATCACAACTAAAATGATAGAAGTTAAGTTCACACTTACGGCGCAAATACACGCACACAACTATAGAAATTGGTTCCACCATGACGATGATGACACTCTGTCTCGCATTAAAACGTATGGTTGCGTGTGTGTGTGGGCGTATGTTGCATAAGTGTCAGTTTATACAATACAATGTGTGTGTGTAGGCGTGTTCATAGTCATATTAGTTTACTTAGTAAATTCTTAATTATCTCCGATAAATATCCTTTTTTACTAAATGTTCTACTCGTGTCTAGGTTAAGTCTTTTCTTCTTTATCATTCTTTGAAGAGGAAGGAAAAAAGGATATTTATCATAATTACTATACCGCACATCCTTTGCGTTGGCCATACATTATCCTTAGTTCGGGATAGATTATCTTTTTGATTAGTTGATTTGTCTTACCCGCGAGCATTGCTCGCCTTGGATCCTTTTTGAGAACCTTGATGCCGGGTTTATGGACTAGGAACGCATTGTCCAGAATGTGGAATTCATAATCAAGTACACAGAGGGCATATCCCTGCAAATTAGCAATGAATTTAAGTATTTCAATTAGATTAATATTAAGAAGTTGACTTACCTGAGTCATCTTATCACTTTTGCCCTCCCAACTTAATCGCTCATCGTAATGAGGATCGGCATTTGTGCCAATATAAATTGGTTCCCAATGAACGAAGTAGCCAACACGTTTACCAATATGGAAAATGCCTAACTCTTCTGTTTCGTTGGCAGCCATCCATTCTTTAGACTTGGGCACTCCATGACAACTGGAACACACTCTCTTGTGGAATGGAATGGCTTTACCAAGTCGTAATAGTTCTTGTAGTTCGGTTTTATCTCTTGGCACAGCGGCAGAACTTTCCACCTCGAAAATTGACAGCGGAAACACTCTGCAATAGCAAAAAATATTTATAGCAAAAAAAAAAAAACAAAAATTGGTCAAGAAACAATCATTCTCTTACCTTGGTGCCTTTCGGTGTAGATAGGCTTCATTCCTTGCTATCATTTCAAGGAATTTTTTCACAAGGCCAGGGTTTGGATATAGTTCAATATCACTGGCCAATATGAAATGCGTGAGAGCTGCATCACGAGCTATATTTCGCCCCACATTCACCGGATAGAGGAGCTTTTTTTGTGTCTTATAGAGATGTCCGCCAGACAAATTGAAAAATGGAGGCGGTATGGTACAATTGTAGGCTGAGCTTAGTACCTGATCACTTTTGGCAACAGCCTTTGGGATATGTTTGGTACTAAAGTATATGTGAAATGTGACAAATTGTCGAACGAGGTTACTCTCGGGCAGGCAGTCTCTTAGGTATTTTATCGAATTAAGTGTAGGCGCAAAATCAGTGCCAGGCGCGTGTAAGGCTATGCTAACTGGTGCATTCCATCTGAAAAATAAAAAGAAAGTTATGAGTTTTTTTTTTTCAAAGAATGAATGTTGAAAAGTTTCTTCAAAATTAAAAAAAAAAGTCCCACCAAATTTTACTTTTACAAACAAACCAAAATTCCAAAATGATTTTGAAATAATAAAGAAATTATTCTAGTACAACGGGTGAAGTAGAAAACATGTAAAATCTTCATATGTATATGGAGCTATAGAACTATTCCGGGATCCAGTCAAAATCGCGTCAAATAGCCAAAAGACTCTGACGCATGTGTGGATAGACTTGCCTCCAACATTCAGACTAAAAACGCAGAAAAAATGTAACAAAGCCATACAACTGTTGTCAGCTATTAATTCATTGATAGATGGTAAAAATTGTTGTTTGGTAGCCATTTAAGTACTTGGTTGTCAATTGATAAAAAGGAGAAATACCTCCGGATCTGCACGTCTTAACGTACGTGCAGCCGAAGAATTAGTGGAAACCTTAAACTACTGCAAAACCGTCATCCAAGAAATGCAAGGGAATTTGCCGGGCATAAGGAATATGAAAAATTGCGACAACAGAAGCAACGCTTATTTGGGTGTGTGTCTTTGTCGTTAAAAAAAGAGTTGGGGTTAAGGTTGTCAACCAAAATCTGAAATCAGAGTTAAATTCGTCAACATAAGCACCCATGCCCCACAGAAGAAAAAGACGATAGTAATAAAGAATGTTTCTACGTGCTCCTCAAAGAAACATCTGAGCAATGATCTGGACATGACCTGAAAATCGTCCTTGGTGATTTAAAGCCAAACTAAAAATGCAGGAGATCACGCTTCCCACATCGCATAGTCCTTAAAGCTACATGGCGATCCACCGATCAACCAACAGTCAACTAAAACGACTATGTCGCGATCGACACGAGGTTAGACACTCTTGCGGTATTATAGATGTTTGAACTTTCCGATGTGCCAACTTTGAGTCCGGCCACGGACCACGGAACAAGGTACGAATGACGACATTCTGTTCCAGAACCCTTAGCTACAATCGCAATTGATAGCCAGTGCTCTCTCCTATCGAATTTTCCTCCAACTATCAAGCCATCATATGCCACCAGCGTTAAACCTTGGATACCAGTGGCAGCAATGCCAATCAGTCATCAGAAACTCAACCTCCGATGATTGAGCCTTAACAAAAAGCACAATGTTGATGCAAAAGAAAATCAGGTCTTCTCGTAACGAGTACAAGAAGATTTACAAGGAGAAGGGAACAATACCGAAATCAAAAAAAAAAAAAATCAAAAAGAAGCAGCATGAGAAGTGCCAGCATAGAAATTGTATTCGGAAGTTTTATTAAAATGTAACAGATCATGCCAAGCAGGTAAACTATGAACACAAGCCCGTAAAGAGCAGTAGGTTACTTCTGAAGACTTGGAGGATCACTTCTGCAGGCGCCAATGAAGAAACAAATTCGGTGATCTGAAACCCCAAGTCAACAAATTTTCACACTGCTGCAGACGGTGAATATAATATCGATATACACCGTTTTTCTATCGATTTCAAGGGCGAGAGCTATACTAAGCCATGTCTATTTCTGGCACCCCTTCAAAACTCGTACGAATTCACGCTCCGTCAAAGTAAGTAAATAACTCACCGAGCCCTTTCACGTCGCGTCGACAGGACGACACACTGCCATGCGACTTTCCAAACATCATATTATGTACTTGAAAAGATTGTGCAAAACTCAAACGTCAAAACCAGAGAATAATCTTTCACGAACATAATGACACCGTGATTTCATCAGAGGGTAGTGCTCAGTCAAGTATTCTAAGAACTACCTTTTTTTACAGGAAGCAACTTAAGCCATTTCCGACCACATCTAACTTGAGAACAACAGTGGAAGTAGTAATTCGATATTCAGAACACTTAGTGTTCTCCCCGAAAACAAAACATACATATTACTAAATTTCAATTTCTTACAATAAACTGGCCCTTAGTTTGAACGGTTTTGAAACTGAGAAATGGGGAAAGTATGTTCATCCAATGCACTAATCAGAATGCGAAAATATAAAGTAATGAATACAAATTCCCAAATATCTGAAAATAACCAACAAAAGGTTTGGTAGACTTACCTTTCAAGCAATGGAATGAGATTATCCAAAAATGTGTAATCAGCGTGCGTAGTATAAGTTATAGTCTCATGACACTTGAGGTCACCATGATCGGCCCGCACGTAGTTCTGCAGCACCCAAAAATCACCACGCTGCAGTGTGACCGCTTTGTAGTCTCGGTCATGACACTTCAGTAGTGATCGCAGTCTCTCGTCAAAGTCTTTTTCATCACCAGTCACCATATAACCATCGGGACTTGAGTTATTTACATAAGAGCTTGATTCTTGCATTACACCCGCGTCTAGTGTAGAATCAGTTGGTGCCTCTGAGATTTTCTTATCAGGAATCTCTTTCAGCTCCAGCACTTGTGGGTGTTCGGGTGTTGGTCCATCATTGCCAACTGCCGCCGGAGCTTCATCTTCTTCTTGCTGTAGTGGCTGGCTTTGCTGCTGCTGTTGTTGTCTCTGTTGTAGCTGCTGAGGTTTGTCCTCAGATGTCGACTGAGGACTTTGATCCTACAAAAAAAAAAAAAAAAAACACAAAAATTATCTCAATCTCATTTATTTGCATTCAGACTTACCTGTTGCGACAAAGGCTCCCTCACATTTGCTTGCTCGCCTTTAAATGGCGCTGCAGCCTCCAAATGTTGGGCTTTTGGCGCCTCATCTTGAATTATGTACGCCGATCCCGTGGAAAAATTACTTCCACCACCAATCATTACATGACTGCCAAGATACAAAATAACAGCAACATTAATAATAATGCTGCAGCGCAGCAGCCAATTTCGTCTAGTAAACATTTTTAAGCCTTTTTGTGTTGTAGCGATTTCTATTTTCTTCAGTTTGAATCGATTGATGTAGTTCTTGTGCGGATTCAACATAAAATTCAAATTTCAATTTAAGTACACTTTTAGAGATACTTTTTAGGAATTATTTGAAAAAAAGTAACATTTGGTTTGATAAAGAGTTCGTTAGTCAGTTGCTTGTTGCAGGTTGTTGTTTAGTGCGCCAAATCGAAAATGTTGGCAATTGTTTTGTATTCGATCGAAGAGAAACGACGCGACGGGAAAGGAAGGTATTTCAGCTTTTAGAAAAAGGTTTCAGTCGTGTTCCTTGGGAGTTTTTAAATTTCTCATTCGTTTTACGATAACCACGCGACGTTACTTGCTTTTTCGTCCTCATTTAGAGTTGTTTCTTCTGTGACTGCCAAATTTGCTTTTATATTGCTCTTTTTTTTCTTCTTGTGGTTGTCTAAGTTGGCGCTTTTACTTGACCATGAGTTCAAACAAATTAATTCTGAAAAAAAGAAGAGAAACAAAAAATTCGATTAGATAAATGATTGAGGTCGGTTTGAGGATATCAAAGGAACATTTTTAGGAATATATAGAAGAGCAACAAGTTTTTCTAAAGGAAAGCAATATTGAAATATCTAAATTTTACACATTTTGACCCAGATTCATTTGACAAACACTCAGTTTTCCGTTGAAAAACCTGGGTTTTCGGTTCTTAAACAATGCTACCACGAAATCATTACACAGCCTTGTCAATTGAAGACAAATACATGACCTGGTTGTTACCTGAACTCGCCCTATCTTAAACCTAGAGCCAACCATTGATTGATATAGAGCAAGTCATCAAACAGAGCTTATATCGTTCGGAGTTTAAAATCCCGAAGTAAATTTTATTAATCCAATGAAAAGAACAAACGTTTCAAAGACAAAAGAAATAAATCTTCAAATTATCCGATACTCTTTGTAGTGCCAATAGGGAGATCTAATATTCAAATATATCACTGCAACTCATAAAATTAATAAAAAAAATGTCCAAATCTAAGTTGATATTCTCTAGCATAACAAAAATCAGCATGAATATAGAGCTCAGACAAATGAGAAGACATGGCTATACTTATAAAAATTTTTACTTGTATAATATTCATGCACTGCATACAGATCCTTAACAAGCTGAGATTCAGATAAGCCACAGAAGTTTTTTCAAAATGCAAACTACAATAAAGAATAAAGGGTGTTTTGCATTAGATGTGACAAAAGCTCAGGACGGATCAGTTGGGTCGACACAAGAAAAAATCGTATAGGGTAATTTTATAAAAAATTCACTTTATTAAAAAAAAACTTAAAACCAACTAAGCCACTTACTTCCAAAAACTATAGTGTTTTTGAAAGCTAATACTTTGTTCTTTAACAAACATTTTAGTTCAAGTTACATAGTTTAGTGAATAATTTTTGAGTAATCAAGTTTCAATATTTAAATTTGTTGCTAATATTTCTAGCTTGCTAGAAAAGCTGACAAGTAGTGTAAGGAAGCGGCCGGCAAGCAGCTTTGTGTGACCCGTATATAGCGATCAGGAAAATAAATCAGAAAAAATTTTCAAATAGAGTAGTAACTATTTTGTTTTCTGTAGAATTAATAACAAATGAATGCTATACCAACGGACAATAAATAAAGCAATTTCATTTTTCGTTTCAGCTGATGGTAATTTCAGCCAAAATGGAACAAATCAAGAAAAACCAGCTGCTGATTTGTGGCTGCGAAGTGTTGAGAGCCACGCAACTGACATATTTTTATTGTTCGCTATAAACGCTCATCAGAAAAAAATTCATGTACACTCAGAGAAAAAAGGCAGACTAAAATCAAGTACGAGTAAGCTTTGTGGTACCCGTGGCGTGATGGTTAGCATATCCACCTGATAACCCAGTGGTTCAAGGTTCGAATCCCAGCAGAGGCAAAAATATTTTTTCACGGGTATCGCCTTTCGCGAGGAATTGGCAAGTCCTCCGTTAATAAATTCATTGCCATGAAAAGCGCTTTCTCATTTAGCCGTTCGGAACCGGCAAAAAATTGTAGGTCCCCTCCATTCCCTCACAAGGCATGGTTGTGAGAAATGCCCTATGCCCAGGGTTCCGCTCTGTTGCGCCACCCTATTTATTTTAGTAAGCTTTGTTCTATTTTTTTTGCATTCTTAATTTTGTTATCTAAAAAAAGACACGTTTTATTCCTAATTCAAGAATTTTATTCTAAAAACAAGTTTTTATTCCGAAAATAGGAACACAAAACTTGATTTGAGTATGACATTCTTAATATAAGATTTGTTTAAAGTTATAGTAAAATATACGTTCTTAAATTAAGATCTTCATTATCTTGATTTAGTTTCGTTTTCTTATTAAGAACAAAACATTCTTAATTTAAGATTATTGAATGTTAAAACGAGCCGATACAGTCTTAAACGAGCCGATACAATCTTAAACAATCCGATACGATCTTAAGCTAAGATTGATATTCTCAAATTAAGCCGAGGCGATCTTAAACTTGTCTGATGCAGTTTGATTACAAAGAAGCTTAGATCGTTGTTTCATTTTGAAGCGTGCTTTCTTCCGGTTCGGACGGGATTTCTTATTGAGTGATTAAGTTATATTTTTACCATGGAAAATTTTACTTCGGACGAAAATATCATTGAAAACAGTATCTAGTGATGTATAATGTGTTTAAAAACATTGACGGAAACTTTGTTCTAGTGAGTGATAAAGTGATATCGATGTAAGAAGTGGAGTAGACATTGACTATTCAGCTGAAGCCGACGCCATTTCTACCACCATGGCACCAATAAGCTTTACGTAATGATTTTACTAATAATTTTTAACTTTATAAATTAAAAATTTTTATATTTCAGAATGAAACAATTTACATATGTTCTATGCCAACGAATTGAAAACCTTTGATTTGACCATCATTTCCAATCATTTCAAATTGGTTGTTTAATAATGTAAAAATTATTAGGGAATTTTTAAGTCCACCACTCCATTTGTATTCATTAAACAAAGGAAGAACCTATTTTAGAATTAAGTATATTTAAATAATTTTTGTAAAATAAAAATTTAAAAAAGTATAAACACATTAAATTATAAGTGCTTTTAATTTCATTTTGGAGGAGAGGGGGTGGGGACGAGGGATGGGGACAAGGGGGTGAGGACGAGTGGATTGATTCTGAAGGTAAGAGCTTACAAATCTAGCATCATGATTTAATAAGCTAGAAGCTATCCGAAGGGTACTGAAATAAAGAGTTTTTGTTCTTATTTCAAGTTCAGTAATGCTTTATTTCAGTCTAAATTCAAGATTAAAAGAGCTAGAAGCGATCCGAAAGCAACTAAAAAATAAACCAGATTTTGTTCTTGTTTCAAGTTTGTTAATGCTTAATTTAGGAATATAAAAAACTTCACTTAAGTATGTGTTTTCTTATCCCTGGTATATTTAAGAATACGTGGTCTTAGTTTTAGGTTAAATAGTCTGACATTAAGCTTTTGTATTCTTATAATTTAGCTTAAATAATAATTTTATATTAAGGTGAGAACATTCTGGAAATCAGAATTTGAGGCTTATAAAAAATAGGCTTAAAACAAGAATTTTGGGCACGGATTAAGAATTTTCGAGGTTGACAGACTTTCGTCAACGAATAGGCTTGCTTTGACACCGATTTTCTTGAATTTAGCTCGGTTTTTTTCGTTTAGCTTGAATTTAGCTCGGGTAAAGTTTTTAAATATTTACATATTTTTAAAATTTTTTGGCGCAACCGGTAATTTTCGTGTATTGAAAAATTTATAAATAGGCGTGTTTTTTTCACAAGACTGTTATATACATAACATCATTTTACATGCAAAGTAAAAACAACATCCCCGACAACCAATGTTATGGATAAAAGGATGGTTAAGATTTGGTCGGGGATAAATTTTTGACGTTTAGTCGAGTATCGAATGAGTTTTTCGACTTTTCATTTTTAATGTTGGTGCGTCTAGAGACTTTCATGTATCTCGAACAAAAGCAAAATGGGTGGCAATGGGTCTGTTCACAAATGTGTAACTGAATAAAATCATATGCCCACTCTTACACTCCACAATTTAGTTGCAGAAAATTTTAGATTTTTAGAATTTCATTGATTTCAAGAGTTAGATTTGTAAATGTATATTAAGATACATAAAACAACGTAATAGCAATTAAAAAAGGTCTGTTTAGTGACTGAAAGCACATTTTGCATATATCTTTTCACATTTTTGTGTGAATGTTAACATTTTTTTCAAAGCTAATTGTTAAGTATGCCATAAAAATGGTTGTACTTTCTTATTATTAATAGTTTAATTCGTTTGAAAAAAGTAACAAAATATTTTTTCCAACTCACATCTAAATCACAATCTCATATAAACTCAACCCCAGCATGAAAACAGAGTCAAGAGAAATTCTTTGTTACCTTTGTGAACGGACCTATTTTTGACGTTTCTAAACTAACAAAAAACACACAAAAAAAATTGTTTACCTGAATTAATTTCACTACGGAACATTTTTATTTTCCACTCTATACAATTGCTTTAGGTTTTTAACAAACAGTTTGTGCGTTTTTGTGCGAATTTGGCAAAAAAAAATCATTTGTTGCCTTTTATTGGTTTGACAACTATTCGAGAACACCAACCCACAAATAAAAAAAAAACGAAGCGTTTTTTTTTGGATATCATGTTATGTACATAACATCCTTGTGAAAAAAACACGCCTAATGTATAATAAAGTAACATTTGAACAACATTCTGGAGGCTCCTCGAAAAAAGTTGGTTTGCGATGTGCTTTGAAACAAAAATCAAAATGTATTCGTTAAAGGAGGTGTTTCTCAAGGTAATGACGGGAGGATATTTTTTCGATTTTTCGTTGCACTTAGGAGCCAAAAACCCGATAAAAAATAGCTAATTTGTTGTTAAAAAATTAGTAATTATTAAAAAAACGAAAAAGCTCTCGACAATGAATGGTGAATTATGTGAACAAGGAACTGTGCACGATTTTAAAGCGATTTGTATAGTAGATTTTGAGTTATCGTGCACACCGACTTCAAATATGAGAAGTCTCAGAAAAACGGTTTGAAAAACGCAGAAGAGTTCGGTCGTTTAGCGCTCATTGCACATAAGTTTGAGAACACTATAGATACTAATATACACCATGCCTCTCGAATATAAAAAAACAAGACCGGAAAGGCCCGTTTATGAAGGAATTTATTCGGGGCCGTGCCGCCCAGGTATAAAACCCGGCATGGAGCAATAGACGCTCAAATACTCTTAACTCAATTTTACTCCAATCGACATGAAATTTCAACGCATATTATTATTCATTAAAAACAAATTTTTTTTTAATTAAATAAAGGGTCCGCCATGTAAGATGTAACGTTTTTTCAACCAGTAGTGGAGTGGCCTTTACAGTCAATGGCGATTGTTATCGGGCCATGTTGAACGAATTTTTGTTCACAAAAATTGAAGAGGAGGATATTGGCAACATTTGGTTTCAACAGGACGGCGCACGCTACGTACCACACAGCCGAAGCTACACTCGATGTTTTGCGCCCAGTTTTTGAAAAAAAAGTTAAAATGTTAAATAAAGAACAAAGTATTGGTATAAGCAAGTGGCTTATTTGATTTTTATTAATTTTTTTTAAATTAAGTAAATAAATAAAGCAGTTTTAGCCTCTCCCAGATAGTCCCTTCTTCCCATACGATTTTTTTCTTGTGTTGACCAAACCTATAGTTTCGGTTTTTTGTGCACCGTATGCAAAAAACCAGTATATACATCAAAGAATCCATTACAAAACCTTCCGGACCTAAAAGTGCTTCAACTTAGAGCCGTATGTTGGCACTTGGGTTATAACATTGATGGTCCTTGTGATCTAACTCAAATGGCATTCTTGCGCTTCTTTCGCTTCTTTGCAAGCTACAAACTGTTCAAGTAGCAACCTGAGTACATCATGAATGTCAGTTAAGTCGACAGCCATTTTAACTTAGCCCAATCTACCCTTTAAATGTCTATTATAAAAGTTTTAAATTTTCTTTGTCTTTTTTTGTTTCAAAATATTTTAAAAGTGAATGCAAATATTATTGTTGCTGTACCATAAAAAAAAATATAAAATCATTAAATATTTCATTAGCAATTTAGCTTTGAAAAAAATAAAAATCAATCTTCACTAACATCCCAAAAGCCACAAATTCTTTTTAAAATCATGGCACATCACAGCACTTTCAACGAAATTTGTAATTTACTTTTGAAAACAAATATAACAGTTTTTATCTATTGTACCAGATTTATTTAACTACCATAAACTTGTAGCTTTTAGTCAACACGTGCAGAACATACTGAAAAAGCTCTCACAAAAGATAAATAAAAGCTCCCCTCTTAAACAGCTATGACCACAACGAGAAACTATTTATATTATTTCACCTCACAGCAGTTAGTTATACTGATTTTTTATAAACCGCCCAATTAAACTAGTTTGGACAACACCAATCAAATAATCAGAACAGACATATACACCAATAACAACTGTTTTACTGAGCATGCATACAACAAACTGTTGCTCAAATTCAAATCGTAACGGATTTTATTTTAAAAGCTTTTTTTTATCACCAGATACCCTCAAACCTAATCGAGCCTCGAGTAGAGCTGTCGGCAGTTCTCGATTCTCGAAGTCGATGTCATTCAGTGACATTTGACGTTGACGTTCGGTTGTGTTTTTTGCGTGTAGTTTGCGGCGCGGAATTTATTTCATTTTTGTATACAACTTTAATTTTTAATTCAAGTTTTCTTTTTGAAAATAAACAAAATGGTTGAAAATACACTCACAAACGATTTGAGCAATTGCATAATAAACTTTGACCGCAAAGTGCTAGTCACAAATTTGTTGGATCAATATGGTGGGCTCCTGGAAGAGATTGCAAAAACTGTTCAGGAATTTCTTGCGAGTGAAGAAGAAAAAGGCAAACAATTTGAGAAAACATTTCTCTTACGTGGTCGACAAGCAGAAACAGAAGACGAAATCATTACTCTGATTCCAGAAAACAAACTTGAACAGAGAAAAGAAAAGCTACGTGATGTCCATAGCATGTTGTATAGTGCGGAAGCTGCAGGTGGTTCCAAGTCACCACCGACAGAATTTGTGCCCTTGAAACATATTTCAATTAAATTAAACAGTTTGCAAGTCAAGGAGTCACCTGCGTTTGTACCTCCTTCAAATGGAACTGTGCCAGTCAAAGAAGACAAACCGGCTGCTAAGAAACCTGCAGGTTCTTTGGGAGCAATGTTTAAGAAACAAGAAACAACTGCCGCTGTTAAGAAAAGTCCTCAAAAGAGTCCCCCAAAGAACGCCGAACCTGAAAAGAAACCTAGTGGAGCTCTGGGTGCTATGTTTAAAAAACAAGAAGCAACAGCAACTAAAAAGAGTAACAAAACCGAAGCCGAGAAAAAACCAAATGCTCTGGGTGCTATGTTCAAAAAGCAAGAATCCAAAAGTAGTCCTGAGAAAAAACAAACAGTCAAACCAACTCCAGAGAAAAGTAAAAGTACTTCCAAAAAAGGCCTTACCAGTTTCCTCACCAAAAAGGAAGAAGAGACGCCTAAAAAATCATCAACAACAACAAATAAAAATAAGAATAAATCAAAAGAAGAACCACCAGTTAATGTTTCTGTTAATTTATTCGAAGAGAGTGAATCGTCCGATGATGAAGAAACCCTTGATGCACTCAAACGTCAAGTCCTTACCGACGACGAAGAAGACAAGCCATCTACCAGCAGCAAACGTCGACGCATCATTGATTCTGATGATGAAGACACTGGCCCGGAAGTTAAAGTCGAACGAAAAGAGGACGAACCAATGGAAACAATAGAGGTCGAGGAAGAAGAGCCGAAACAATCCCAAACGTATTTAGATGATGATGGATTTATTGTCACAGTTAAGTCTAAAAACAAGAAACCCGCTGCTACAAAGAAACCTGCACCTACTCCGATCAAGGTGAAGAAGGAATCACCAAAGTCACCAGTAAAAAAGGAAGCACCCAGCAAAGCAGCCGCAGCGAAGAAAAAGCAGGGAAATATAATGAGCTTCTTTTCAAAGAAGTAAATGTAGAATATTGCTAAGATAGGGAAGGGTATACAAATCGAATAAAGATTAAGATATTTTAACTTGTTTCTGTTTTTTATCATTGGTTTTTTTTTCATAGACTATGGAAGTTGCTGGATTCGGAAGAATTTATTTAGAATCTTTTGGATTTGTCATTGATAGGAAGTGTCTTCTGTCTGATTATAGCATCGAATAGTCAATAAATTAAGCTAATGAAATTTAAAAAATATGTATATTCAGTTGGTATATTCTCAACTCTTAGCGGATGAGCTAAGGTACAATTGTTCGTTAAAGAATTGTCTTTTTGCCCGTATTTAAAGCCACGAAACACAGTGAAGTTAGGATTGTTCCATTTGACTTTCCGAAGTACTTTTTGGTATTAGGAAATGGATTAGAGTAGAGAAGTATGCAAACACCCAGCTCTTTAGACTTTTCGATCTGGGTCATTCCACGGTAACACCCGAAACGAACAATTTTCGACTCATAAAATTGCTAAACCTTATGCTGATATTTTAGCGTTTTAATTTTTTTTTATTTTCTACGTTTTTAGTTGCTTTATCTCAATTGTAAGATTTGTAGATTTTAGCAAGAGGATAAACAATTTTATGAGTCGAAAAGTGCTCGTTTCGGTTGTTACAGTGGAATGACCCATCTGTGGAAGTCAAGTTTCTTTGCATTTCCTCGAGATGGCAATGAAATGCTTGCAATTTGAGGTTGGACCATTCTTACAAATGAAACGCAGTACATGATATTTTTCTTGTAACGAGGGCCTTCCTGTGTTTTTTATAACTTTTAAGATAAATGTCTGAATTATTTCATGAGCTAGTTTGAACCCTGATTCCGATTATTTGCATTTTAGACCACCAAAAAGGACATAATGTCGCTTTCCATTGGTTTAACTAGGGGAAGTGCTCACTTTAAAAACCAACGGAACGCCCAAAATCGTTTCTATTCAGTTTAACGAAATTTCTTCTATGTGACTAGCACACCTATGGCTTTTAAAAAATATTCCTTGAAGAATTGAGTAAAATGTGTTAAAACGTCTTGAGTTTGACTTGATTCTTACTTCAAATCGAGAAATGGATGTCACTTTTTAAAATCATGAGAAGCGATCTTTTTGCACTGATGGAACTGTTTGAGAATGCTCCAGGACTGTTCTTTTCGTCAAATGGAAAGCGACATAAGAATTTGAAATGTTTGCAAGTAAAAACACATGTGGCTTTCCATTGGTTTTACTTGGGGAAGTATTCATTTAAACAAAACCAATGAAACACCCAAAATTTGCTTCTGCTCACGTTTCTTTTCTTTGGATGAAAAGAAGGGTTCAACAGCTTTGCGGAGCATTCTCAAAACGTTAAATTTTCGCGAAAAAAATCCATTTTCACGAATCTGGAAAATAAATTTCCCTTCTTAATTTGAAGTAGTATCCGCTTTTGCAATGCAAAAACATATTTTGTTAGGAATAATGGACTCAAAATTGCATTTTTTAAATTTTACTTTGAAGACCATTTAGAATACAAGTCTGCATTTCATAAGTTCAAGACTTTCTTTGAGTCGAAATGTATATGAGTTTTTGTTTGTGATCGTGTTTGCTTCTCAAAATAAGCCCAAGCAAAACTAATTGCAACTGAAATAATGCTTTCGAAGATGCAATGAAAATTGTTTCCGACATATTCGCTGCTAACCGACAATAAATGTTCCTTTTATTTCTGTAAGGAAAACCTGATTTGTCTGCCATGCGCAGATTCTTCAGTTAAGTCAATTACCAACGCAAGCCCCGTCGTTACACTTTCGGACTTCATCGAATAAATTTGTCACTGTTAATAAAATAAAAAATTATTAACAAGTTCCAAGATGTTTTTAATTTTAATTAGACATTCGTAGTTCAAAACTATTAGGATGAACCTTGTGGTAGAGGTGATTGTCTCAACAGATAACAAAACAGCTTTTCTTAACAGAGAAGGCTGAGAAGTAGGAACGATGGAAATACCACACCCAGCTACACAGACAGTTCCAAAAAAGATACCGGCTTTGCTGGTGGATAGCGTTTACGCTTGATTTTAGTCAGGTAATTTAAAATCTAACAATATTCTCTTAAGAAAAAGATTGAGAAAAAAGTACTTCGCAACAACAAACGAAAAATGGATATCGCTATATGCTACTCGTTCGTATGTCATGACAAAAGAGTTTTCGCCACAACTCAATTGAACAAAAAAAAAAAGACAGCATGATAAAGGCCTTTTATACAACCAGTAATCAGGTGGATTGAAAACTGATGAAAATCCCATGCATCTTAGTCTCAGTATCATTTCCAAGGTCGTATTTTTTTGGTAATTATATATCACTTTCAAATGAATGCCGCCTAACTGATAGGTTATTTGAAACTGAAACTTAAATCATCGCCTTGTAAAACTTTAAAAGAGAACACGATCACGAATCGACTCGACTCGAATTGCTTGATGTTTATTTTTATATTCTCAAATTTATTCATGCTGTTCAAGCGAATAACTTCAGAACACAAAAGTTATAAATAAAAAGCGACAGAATTTCGACTTAGGTCGTTAGTCGATCAATAAATCGACAGACACACATGTCAAATCTCCGATTTATCTCTTTTGTGAGCATTATGTACTACCGGACACAACATGCTGAATAATGACCACTTGTGTTTTATTTTTTGGTGTGTGTGTTTAAAAGAAGTTCATGAATGGACTCTACTCTTTCATTGACACTGTTAAATTGCAGTACTGCTATCATTTAACAAGCAAAACCTTAGGAAACATTGCTTTGAGGATTTAGATTTTCAGAAAGTGTCTCGGAATGGCTATACAAATTTTGCCTTTCCCCGTAAAAATAAAATAAAAATAAAATCAAGCTTACCGACTAAAGAAATACCAAGAATTTAAGCCAGTAAACAGAAGTAACAACAGGAATGTGATTTAATGAAAAAAACACGCTGTGAAATTTGTTTAAGGAAATAACATGAATCATTCTAGTGAATCATGCTACATTAAACAGGCATATTATGTACACATGTGCAGTTAAACAGAACTTTAAGCTCGGGGAACAACTTACATTCTGGAAACCAGTGAAAATTTAAAATGCTTCTGCGGTTTGACGTAAAATATCGGTGAAGTTATATGTTGGTAAGAATTAGTAGGTTTGTTTGCTGAAGCCCTGGCTTTTGTCTTGTGGTCGACACAAAGCGGTTTTTGAAAAATTTCAACTCGCCTTGAATATGAAACTAACAGTGCTTTTTGAGCCCTGGATCTGCCTTCAACTAGCCCTAAAGTAGCACTAGGTTTTTCTGGGGTGAATTCAGGCAACAAAGACTATCAAATGGCATGTAGTTCTTTTTTAAATGACATGGACGTGTTTGATTATTTAGTGAGGTTGTCAAGAAAACCTGGATAAACCCTGGGTAAAGTGCAACGAACCAACTTTATTCTGCTAAGTTTAACGTAAAACAAATAAAATAAAACAAAAATAAAAATAAAAGTACAACAGAATGGGGAACCCCGGGCCTAGAACATTTCTTACAACCACAACTCGTGAGGAATGAAGGTGTCCTACGATTGTTTGCCTATTTTGATCGGCTAATGGACAAAGCGAAGAACTATTCATGACAGTGAAACTATTGTTGGAGGATCCTCGTGAATATTCGGGTTTTTTGTGGGGATTCGAACCTCGAACCTCCCGCGCAACAGGCAGACATGCTAACCTTTAAAGCATACTG
Source organism: Melanostoma scalare (assembly GCA_949752695.1). Taxonomy (NCBI): domain Eukaryota; kingdom Metazoa; phylum Arthropoda; class Insecta; order Diptera; family Syrphidae; genus Melanostoma; species Melanostoma scalare. The sequence continues at coordinate 55,026,966 of OX456984.1, read as the reverse complement.
AACATGTAGATCATATCCAACGAAATTATCGGCTATTGGCTGTGAGTATAACAACTATGGATTTGTTTCCCAAATATTAAAACTTGATAAATTAGGGGGATAATCTTATTTCACATGAACATTGTAGTTTCAAAAAAGGGATGTTTAAACCACTTATGAATAAAGGCTAAGGAGAAGCACATCGACTACGAATCAGCAGAGATGTTGACCAATAATAATTAGGGAATTTGGAAAAGAATATTGGATTAGAAATTCGTAACTGTAAATTACAAGTATGTATCTTTGTAACTTTTATTTTGGAGAAATAGGAAACAGGCATTACTTCGGGAGGTGCTGATAAACAAGTTTAACTTCTCCATTTCAGTCACAAAAAGAATTAAAATCTCATGGCCTACTTGAGGATCGACTTCAGGCTAAAAATAAATATAAGTCACAAGCAACCGACGATTCATTATTAATTCAGCAATCGACTCATACAAAAACTAGTTTTGTTCAAAATAATTTATGCTGATCATGCAAAATAGTGGAAAAAACATAAACCCTCCGGAGTAATTGTTGTCCGAAGTCAGAGAATCTATTTTCATGAGAAAAGATCTCATCATGGGATTGCGTGTGATACCTACAAAAGGTTTTGAATAATTAAAGAATGCTTGGTATTGAGGTTCTCAACAGGTTTGATTGAAAATGAAAAAGCCAATAGTCTTGCGATGGACAGCTCTCAAATTTCCTGATGAGATCTACCGCCACATCATAAAAAAATAGTTGAGAACAACTTACTCAATCCGCATAAATGACTTAATTATACACCAAATCAATTGGCCAAAAATATTCATATATCCGTTCATATGCATCAACAAACTTCTGTTTTTTTTTTGTTTTATCCCAAAGCATTATCGCCACCAATTTTTAATGCGAAACTGTGATTCCAATGCGACTTAAAACTCAAATATTTGTTTTTATCCATTGATGGATGTATTTATTCGATTAATTATGTATTTTTGGTATTAAATAGAAAAAAATAACCAAAAAAACAACCAAAGTCAATAAAACTTTGTTGCACCTCGACCATAATTGCAAACAAATAAATTAAAACGCTTTATTGTTTTTTAATACTTTTTTGTACAGCTTCCAATAGGTATTTTTATATTTGCATAGTTCTTGCATTTTTTTTGTGTTTTATTTTTAACAAAATTCTTCAATATTCGTAATTGAAGATTTTTTATTTTGATGGTATGAATTTCTGTATTTGTTTTTATGCAAGCAAGCGAATAGTGATTTATTTATGGAATTGCAAATTGAAAAATACAAGAGAACACTCAAACTGAAGGTAAAGCAAATAATATGGAATTGAATAGACAAAGAGACACACACGAGGGTGGTGACTGTGAGTTTATTGAGAATTTTTATTCGTAGCGGGCTATCATCACTTGGCAGCATGACGTGAATAATTTGCATCCGAAAAAGACTTTATTTTTCTTTATTTTATGGTATGGTATTCATTTGGAAGTTGATAATATACGGAGAAGGAAGAGACTGGACTGCAATAGCAGCGCACACGTTGTTTGGTTTTTGCGTCATTAAAGTCGTATTGTTGAGGAAATTCAGTTTTGAGGTTTTAGGGTTTTGATTGAATTGAAAGAATATGATGCGAGTGCATTGAAAAGTTGTCTAAATCTTTTGTGTAGAAGTTCTTTGCCGGATATGGTTAGGAACGTTGAATTGCAGTCATTGGGGAATGTTATACAATAGAGTAATTGAAAGTTGCTAATTGGTGGTGAGACATGAACTGTCTAGCGTCATTCTTTTATAAGGTGTCCCAGTACATAGGAGGAATGAAATACTCTCTGTTTGAGGTCTATTAAAATAATAAAAAAAAAAAAAATATATATAAAATATGACAGCTTAGATGATGGACTTAGACACGTTGGGACTAATGTGATACCACAAAGACCTAATGATTATATCCTCTGACTAATAGAACTTTTTAAGCTCACAATGAACCGTGACCCGTGAGACATGTAGGCGTCTATGTAAAAAAGATCATTAAATGCAAAAACAAACTTGAGTACAAGTCATTGGGTTAGGAGTAGATCATGAACTGAGAATATTTTCCACCTCATCTTCGTCCACACAGCATTCGAACATATCATTCATTCAAAGTGATTTCAGGCTTTTTGTCGACATGTCTGCTTAGTGATTCGTATAATGACTCTTAATATGGAACTGATGTGCTTTCTATTGAAAGACATTCAACCGTTTGGTCAATTAAGATCTATGTATCTGGGGCCAGACTTGATTAGTTGCAGAGTTCAGGTCGTACCGCTGGGCTATCTCATATAAGTTTTTTTTTTTTTAAGGTTTAATGCTACAAGACAAGATTTGTAGTACAAGTGAGTTCATTTCAGTCGACTGGTACTTCGACAAGTGAGACGAGCCTTTTCATAAGTCATTAGGGCAATTGTTGCACAGGCTTTGGTCTAACCGACCAATGTTAAATAATGTGAACCTTTTCATATTTTTGACTGTTAGCAGCCTTTCTGTCGCTGTCGCAACTACAAAATTGCTTTGGTTTGGGAGAGGGTTAAAGCTGTAAGCAAAATCACAGATTCTGCTACGATCACGGCCGAAATGATTGAACAAATAAGTCCGAGAACAGGTCTGACAAGATGAACGCTAACAACATCAGATCATTCAACAACCATTAGACCAGGTCTGTCCAACAAGTTAATACTAAGCTGGAGCACTCAGACCGGTATATTGTACAACCAGGAAAGCTTTTATAATTTTTTGTGGGGCAGTTAATGGATATAACTTCAAGGGCGGGTCAAATGACACTGGAAGAATGGGCAGAATAGAGAATGCTCGGTTCGAGATTTGCCCAATCACTACCGCCCTAAGAAAGTTAATGTCAAAAGTAAGGATCTGATTACTGTCTTTATGAGAAGATACAATTGGCCATAAAATGCCACGTTTCTTCACAAAAAGGACAAATCTTCACTTAACGCCATCAGTATCGCTTAGAACACCGACAATAGACAAAATGAAATGTTAAGTTTAAGTTAAATTGCAAAGATATAGTCTTTAAAAGAGGGTCAAGAGAGTAACTTCCCTAAACAGCCTCTCAGGGAGTTTTAGGTCTGTTATGAGTTTCAGGATTCTAAATTCATGCTGAATGAATCAAAGTGGCCAAATTTACTTTTAACAGAGTCCAGAAAGAATTGTAGATGACGCAACGATCAGATACAAGAACGATGAGCGTTTAGCTTTGAAAGAGAGAGGGAGAGAGTGAGAGGGCACAATGCTCAAAAAAGAATATTTTGGTCATTCCAGCGGAACCGAACCGTACGCATAAAAAATAAATGACTTAATTTATTTATATTTAAATTCATATCTGGAGAACAGAACATTATAAATTCTTATGAAATGAAAAGATTGTAACATTTAAATAATTCATTAAAGAGCTGATTTAAAGTAAATTCAAAAAAACACTTTATACACTTTTATGGCCAAATATTACTCGTCCCACCCGTCACAAAAGTACTGTCCCACCCGTCACAAGCATTCATATTATTTATGTTTTACGAGATATTTGCGTAAATTATATATAATTAATCTGTACAATATCAGGAACCCTATAAAATTAGGTTCTTTAACAAAAGTTTCATAGTTGCAAACGGTATAAGTCAACTCGCAAAGGAGAGGTAATTTGATGTCCCACCCGTCACCCGATATTTTCATACCTTTTTCGATGGTACAGTATGGAATGACTCTTCAAATATGCGAAAATGTCATATTCAGTACGTAAATCGTTGCCGTTTGACAGAAATGAAGCAAAGTGTAGGCAAAAAATGAGTATAAATGTCCCACCCGTCACAATTGAATAACCCATTTGCAAAAAATTAAGCATATAATAAAATACTGACGTAAAGTGGTTAAGTTGTAATTTTTTTTTAAGTAAAAAGAAAGAATTGATTTTGAAAGAAGTGATTTTTTAAGAGGTTTAGAACTTTTTTTAAAAAAAAAACACAAAAAATTCGAAAAAATGAATGAAATATTTATTTGAATCGATAGTTTGAACCTTGCAATTTAATGTTTAAAGATAATTTCATGCAAATGTTGACCGCGGCTGCGTCTCAGGTAGCCCATCCGCTGAGTCCAATTTTGGCATACTCTTTCACACATATCGGCCGGTATCTCACAAATGAATGCATGGATGTTGGCTTCCAGTGCGTCAATCGAAGCGGGCTTGTCCCTATAGACATTAGCCTTGACATACCCCCACAAAAAATAGTCTAATGGTGTCAAATCGCACGATCTAGGCAGCCAATTGACCGGCCCGAAACGTGAAATTAACTGTTCACCAAACTCGCCTCGCAATTGCGCCATTGTTTCGCGTGCTGTGTGGCATGTGGCACCGTCTTGTTGAAACCACATATCATGCAAGTCAAGAACTTCCATTTCGGGCAAAAAAAAGTTTGTTATCATCGCTCGGTAGCGTTCACCATTGACAGTAACGCTGCGATTCGCATCATCTTTGAAGAAATATGGCCCAATAAAACATTTCCAACCGAGCACGAATTTTGATAGTAAAATTCAATAATTTGCAAGCGTTGTTCATTTGTAAGACGATCCATGGTTAAATTGCAAACCAAACTGAAGCTGTCCTGTTTGACAGTGACACAAGGTACTAAACACACGTCAGCTGTCAAAACCAGTGTTGCCAAAACCAAACCAGCTAAAAAATCACCCGTTATAAGCCACAACCTCGGATCTAAAATGTGGCAGTCATAGGAAGCTCTAGCCACTTTGCTTTATTATGGAGTAATACTTCATGAACTTAAAAACCAAAGCTCTTGGAATTTGTTGAGTCCAGTTTGCTTTTTCTTTTCCTTTCTTTAGGAAAAAGTTGATATCTAGCAAAAAAAAAAAAAAGAACATGAACAGAATATAGTAGATCTTCTACATTTGGAGCAAGTAATTAATTCTGTTCAGTCCTTTCTGCATTAAAGCAGCTCTTTTTTATTCTTCCCCTTCTTATCATTTGATTGCGCTTTGAACATTTTGATACCAAGGATCTTCTTCAAACTTGAAATTCGCTTCAGGGTAATGTTTTATAGATTTATCTAAAATAAATTTCGACCCGCACTCAAGAGCAGACAAATAATAATTTAAGTACCTATATAATTTAAGGGTTCATTCACAATGCACATTAAATGCCATTAAATATTCAAATAATACATTAAATATTGGTCACTTCACTTCGTTTTTTTTCTTATCACTTCTTTTGTTCCTTTTTTTTATTTCTCGTGGAATTGTTGTCTACAAAGTTAAGTGCATTTGGCTAACATGGGAATTTTTTAATTTCAAAATTTGTTCATATAGAAACTTATTTCCCATTAAGATGGGCCAAGAGAAAATTGAGCACAATTCCAATAAACTTCAAACCAAGTTTGATATAAAGAAAATATTTAAGCACTCTTAACAAAAAAATAATCTAGGAAAGGAAAACAAAAAGTCAAAACGAAACTATGCGAAACAAAAACAATCGAGTGTTGCGGGGTGTGGAGCAACTCCTGTCTCCAAAGCAAAAGGCCTTCATTGAAATTAAATTGCGCATTCATTTGATGTTTGTGATTAAAAGAAACAATTATAATTGTGAGCGAATGAGGGGGACTTTGCAACGGGTGAGAATTGTTATTTCCCAATCTCAATCACCATTGAAATTGTACATCGAAAACAAAAGTATAAAACAAACAATTAAACTTTTGCATTGCTGTTGTTCATGAATTGTTCCTCCTCTTCAATATTTGTTCGTTTTAACACCTGTCTAAGCAAAGTTATCGTAACTGGGTTAGTTAGGATCATCAATTATTGGTCCTAAACAAAACTATTGGGTTATTCAAATGTTTTTCAAACAAATAATTTGTAGGAAAAGCTGTTGTAAAAACAAACCCAATTATCATGCAGGCCGAGCAAGCTTGATTCATTGTCACTGATGCCTATTTCAGATAGAAACTATAATTAGTGCACTGCACATGTACCAGACATCAATCAACAGATATTACGAGTATCTGTTTAATCAATGAAAATTAAAAGAATCATTGTAATTCATACACATGACTATTTTGTTTAAACACGAGCGGTAATTACCTTATATTTGCTCATTAACATAGAACAGAAGCTGCGGGGCCATTTTTTGCTTTGAAAGATCATAATTCATAAGACTAGGGAAGTACTTAATGGCAAGAGTTTAGCCCGGCATTTGGTGCCACATTTTAGCAGGAGTCTAATGGAACTGCCTTTGCAGTTGGAAAGAATTAAAAAAAGGGGGGGTGGCTCACAAAGTGCGGAAAACCACGGAGTCTAGCGCATTCACCTCAGCCATAAATTGTGGGGAATGGAAGGGGCCTAATTTTCTTTGCCGATTTTGAACTCCTTAGTGAGAAAGTGCTTTTCATGGCAGCCAAAATAAAGAATCCGATGTTTATTGGATCCGAACCACAAACTCTCAGATAAAATGCAAACAAGCAAACTGATACGCTACTGGTACCACATTATACGGGGAATGTTGCTATTGTTTGGTAGCTAAACATATAGTCTCTCGACTATGAAATTAGTTTTGCAGTTCGATCTCCTCCTTCATGTCATGACATCTAACTGTCAAATTTAATGTTGCAAGATTTCTGCAACCATGAGCGGTTTTAGAAGATGAGGGGGGAGAAAAGTGTACGTTACGATTGAAGTCTCTGTAGCATCTGCTTGATTAACCGAGCCCCATTAGATACAAATAAGGAGCTAGAAACCGTGAGAAAACTGACTATCAACTTAAACAGCCAAACTAACCCACTGCAAGAGCTTTTCTAAGTGTGCAGAGAAACTCCAGCCCCAACAGACACGAACTAGGAAACCTACTAGAAACCACGAGAAGACTGATAAGCAATTTCAACAACCATATCAACCAACTGCAAAATCTTTTCCAGGCATGAAACTAAGCACGAGGAGGAGCTTGAAATCGTGAGAAGACTGACAATCAACTTGAAAAACCAAATACCAGCCCACTGCAAGAACCTTTGCTAACTGGGCAGAGAAACCCAAGTCCCACCAGACACGAACGAGAAAGCCTGCTAGAAAAACCGAAAAGACTGATTGGAAGCTTTGACAACTTTATCAACTGACAGCAAAACCAACCTACACCGAGCTCCGCTAGACACGAACAATGAAAACTGCTAAAAACCACGAGAACTGATATTTGGACAACCATATTAACTCACTGAAAAACCAACCTATACCCAACTCCGCTAGAGACGAACGAGGATACATGCTAGTAACCGTGAGAAGACTAGGCAAGTATACCCCGAGCCCCGTTACCTAGACGCCATGTCTTGGTATCAGGCTATTTATTTGTCCTGTTTGCGTAGAAAAACAAGAAATCAAATCTGACGCAGAAGATACAACAATCAATTACATCTGCTGTACAGTAAGAAAAACCTACACAAAATAAATCGTATACCTGCTTACTTTTTTTTCTGTTGGAGGTTTTTAAAATACCAGCTGGAGCACTCAGACCTAAATGCCGGTCTATTGTACTACCATATAGCAACCTTCTATTCGTCATAGCTTTCCAGATGTTCAAAGAAAAGCCAAAAGACGCTGCACTGATAAGGAGCCATAGTTACCAGCTCTCACCATGTTTGCGTCGAGTAGCTGTAGCCTGATACGAGAAAATCCAGGACATTTACTGAGCAAATGCTCCACGGTGTCATCATCTTCTCCACAGGATTCACAGAGTGTGGTATCACTTGATTTAGGAAAAATGCTACAGTCGTCTTATAAATGTTGGAGACTGTGTATTTTTGACGCAGTTTGAGTATTGGGATCATCGTGTCAGACGGCATGTCTAATAGGTTAGGTTAGGTTAGGTTAGGTTAAAAATGGCTGTCAGGAAAACAACTGACACACTTAGACCAGTATAAGGTCCATTGTGATACCATAAGAACTAAGCGAGGAAGAACCACACTTAACAAACTGTCTATTAGACGTGAGTTAAAAAATATGCTCTTTGCGAGCTCCTCAAAGCTCCAGCGCAAAATGCAACAGAGACCACATCTCTTTCAACGAGGGATGGTCTTGAGATAGGTATCAAGGGAAGGAAGATTTAGCAGTGCGTCGAGAGCAGCACCGGGAGTACTATAGGGAAGGATCCACTACACCCGTTACATATTGTTCTTCAAAATTTGGCCTTGCTTACTTACTGAAGTGGGCGACCTGGGTCTCAACCAACATTTTTCTAAAACAATTTCGATTTCTCTCCAGTTTGTCTGTTTCACAGTAGTAATCAGTAATCTGGCTGTAAAGTCTTTGTGTCGGTACTTCTTTTGCTTTCATTGAGTGATTTTCGCATAAAGCGGTAACAGACAGACTAATTTTTCTTTTTCAAACTCTGAATTTCTTTTCTGTACTCATAATAATGACTATTAAAACAGTTTTCCAAAAAATATTCGACCTCCAGACACGGCTCAGCTAAAGTTTATTGAATAAATGCCATTTGATAAGGTTAGTTCTGCACTGGCCGAATACAATTTTTTAAGCAATTTTATTTTTAAAACCAACCTCACTACCATCTTCACTGTCACAACTTTAACTATGTCTTTTATTTTGTTTACTCATAATTCAAAGCCATAAATGTGTTAAATGGAAGCATAACCTTCTTCGTTTTATTTTCTTGAATATTCTTGAATTATTACCCAAAATGTTAAGAGCTTTTGACCACATGGGAGCGAAATAATTTTAGAATTTTTTAATGGCCATACTTCCCATGTAGATTAGTCAAAAGGAAATTGTGGACAATAAATTGCCTATGGACTTAAGACCCTGTGCCTAACCTGGCGTTAAATTTGTTTATCAAAGACACCTCATATCGACATGAAAAAGAAAAAAAAACAAAACAAAACTGCGAGACAGCTGAGTGTTGAGTAACTCCTGTCTTAACGCACAAGGCCACCATTTAAATTTAATTGCACACTCATTTAAGACTTACGATTGAAATAATTGTAAGTGCGATCAAACAGGGGGACTGTGCAACGACTGGGGATTTTTATTGTTCGCATCACCATAATTAGACAAATATTAATAAAACAAAAAAGAAAGAAAATATGAAAAAAAGAAAACGGAAAATATGTTGTTTGTTAACTCAGTCTTGCGAATCTTCTAATCATTCATTCTTCTCATTACACCTGTAAAAACAACCTAGTGAGAACTGGGTTAGTCAAACAAATATTAATTGATTGTTAACAACCCCTTTCAAACTAAGAAAACACATTGCAGGCTTCATTTGTAGACTGATGTGTGAAAAATTGGAACAACAATGCTATAGACAGGTTACAGAAGTTTTGTGTTTGATCGATTGAAAAAGTCTGCAGTTCAGTTTCTTTTAAAAACATACATGGGCGTCTTCAGAAGAAGATAAACAAGGGATATTGTAGTTTATTTATTATTTACCAAAGTAGATAGCACACGGAAGAATTAGGTGATTAAATGTCAATGTCAATCACCTTTAGGCCAAATTTTTAGCTAAATGTGTCTCTTTTTCTCTATATTCTTCTATGGAATCGAAAATTAGGCTGCTGTGAAATAAGTTTTTGGAAATACTTATCGGCCACTCGGACTCCTCTCGGAAAAGTTTAAACAGTTTTCATTTAAAAATATGGCAGATAGAATTGACGCCGAGCTTTTCAAGACATTATTGGAAATCAGGTTATCAGTAAAGGAGCATACAGTAGCTGACCTGCTTGATATGGACAGCAAAAAGCATGCCCGATGAATGGAACATCATTATCGTATGTAGAAACCTAAGAAAGGAGACCATCACAATTGCCCCAATCATAGGGAATTAACCTCCTTCGGGTCGAATATAAGATAATTTGAGCTGTAGGTGAACGTCTAAGGCCCCACATCAACAATTTGACAAGTTCTTTTCAATGCGGTTTAAGAAAAGACTATAATCGAGTTCTCATTGAGGAAGATCTTTAAAAAAAAACATGGGAATACAATATCGACATATCCCACTATCTTTATCTTCAGAAATCAAATATTGACTTGCGAAAGGCGTATGCAAGTTTTGTGCAGTACAATTCTGCAAACCCAACCAAATATTTTTCTCGATTTCAATGGGGGGGGGTACGACCATGTTTACAGAAACGAGCTGTATAGAACCATGTCTAGGTTTGGCATCACTGCAAAACTCTTAAGACTTTGGAGTATTCAAGCTGCTCCGTTAAGATTGGTAAAGAAATCGCCGAGATCTGTGATGTCAAAAAAAGCTTTCGACAAGGCGACACACTGTCATGTTACTTTTTTAACATCGCACTTAATAAAATTGTACAAAACTCAAACGTCAACACCAGAGACATAATCTTTCAAAAGTCTGCACAGTTACTAGCTTACTCAGACGATATTGACGCAATGAGAAGAAGTTAGTGTGATGTCACAAGGGCTTTTACGAGCATTGGAATACAAGCGGCAAGATGGGTTTAATGATTAACTAGAGCAAAACCGAAGTATGTGCTGTCGTCAAACAAGGACAGTGAACATCGACGAATTAGGCAAATCGTCACAGTAGGTAGACATAGCTTCGAGATAGTACAGGACTTCGTGCACCGCTATAGACACGGAAAATCACATCAATACGGAGACCAAACCGAAAATCACTTGCCAATCGCTGTTACTTTGGGTTAAGAAAGCAATTGAGAAATAAAACCATCTTTAGAAAAACCAAGGAAACCTTTTCAACGACCTTGATCATCCCAGTCCTACGAGCCCCGCACCAGACACAAACTAGGAAACCTGCTAGAAACCACGAGAAAACTAATAAGCGATTTCAACAACCATATCAACCAACTACAAAAATTTTTCCAAGTGAGTAGAGACCCCGCCGAGCACCACTAAACACAGAGGAGGAGCTAGAAACCGTGAAAAAACTGACTATCATCTTGAAAAACCATATCAACCCACTACAAGAACCTTTCTAAGTGAGCAAGGAAACCCAAGCCCCCTCAGACACAAACTAGGAAACATGAACAAATGGAACAAGTTCCATTTGAGAAGACAATGTGTAGAGAAAAAACAAACTGTTTGTTACGACTTTTTGGTGAGAGTATATTTGAACTCCAAAACTTATGTGAAGAAGTCATGGGCTGAATTGAAAGACAATATATTGAAATGACCGCTATTCACCTAGACTTGATAACACTCGCACTCCATCCCAAAAACTGTACGAAGCACCCTCCTAACCAAGAGATTCAAAAACTTTAAGAACAGTGGCATGCTGTAGGTACGTTTTAGCTGTATGATTTATTTTGCATTAGAAGATGACGAGAACCCTTAAGATGTGACAAACCGCATTTGATTTGTTCATATTCACCTCCACTTTGGAGAGGTATTCAGAGAGGCTTTACAAAAAGGGTTTTTGAACAGGGACGCTACAAAAGTAGAGCGATAGGGACAGCAAACGACGCCATATTTCTTCGCTCTTTTGACATTTCTCTTCAGTAAGGTTTTAGGTTTGCTATTTCATGATGGAAAGAAATACGATCCAAGTCGAAATTATTAAAATTTACTACTGAAATTTGGAGTCAGTGGCCTCAACGCTAAGAGCGCTACGTCCAATTTATGATAAGGCTCATTTCTGGCTGAATGTCTTCGTCAATAAACAAAATATGCGGTACTGGTCAGGCAACAATCCACAAGTATACTCCATGAGTCATCACTGCATCCCGAAAAAGTTACGGTTTGGTGTGGTTTATGGGCTGGCCGGCGCGCGACGTCATTGGGCCGTACTTCTTCCGTCATGAGCAAGACCGGCACGTTACTGTGAATGGGGATCGCTACAGTGCAATGATAACCGAATATTTTTGGCCCAATTGGATGATATGGACTTGGAGGACATGTGGTTCCAACATGACACACAGCGAATGTCACAATCAATTTATTGGAAACCAAGTTTGGAGAACGTGTTATCTCACGAAATGGTCCAGTCGCTTGGCCGCCTCGGTCGTGCGATTTGACGCCGTTAGACTATTTCCTGTGGGGTTACGTCAAGTCTATGATCTATGCCAACAAGCCAGCGACGATTGATGAACTTCGTACGAATATCGAATGTGAAATTGCAGCAGTATCGGCCGATTTATGCTTGAAAACCGTCGAAAATAGGGTTCAGCGTCTGGACTTCTGCAAACGTGCCCATGGTGACCATGCAAAAGAAATCGAGTTCCATACATAATGGCATCGAACTTACTGTCACAAAAATAAAGAATTTCATTGATATCCAAAAATGTTTTTGTTTTATTTAAAAAAAAACTTTTGTAGCGCTCTTATTGAAAAACTCGATATATACAAAAAGTGGCGCAACAGAGCGGGGAGCACCAGTGCCTAGCGCATTTCTCTTAACCGAACGGGTAATCAGGAAAGCGCTTTTCTTGGCAATGAATTTACTATCGAAGGACTTGTCAATTTCTCGCATTTCCCTGTTCGGATTCGAACTCGAAACTCCCGCGTAACAGGCAGAAATGCTAACCATTACGAGGCGGGGATCATCAACAACTAGCCTTAGGTATTGCGAAATACTCATAATTTTTTATAGTAGTAACTCAGCACCCCTGAGCCTTGGCAAAAACAATCTCTAAAATCAAAATTAACCAAATCAATTTAACAAAAACCTCCTGATTCTGATCCTTAGTCAGAACAGAAAAGCGTTACATTGAATGGATCAAGATTATTTACCGAACGAATCCTTTAAAATTATAGGTATTATAATAAAGAAGAAGATACCCACAACCATACCCGCAAAAAAACTAATTTATCTTTCAAATTCCACAAATATCACTAAGCGCGGAACAAGTAATTGATTGAAATCGAAGATAATCCGCATGTTCAATAAATTTATATACATATCATGTTGAAGAATGCCCATTTCATCTGATTCAGATGAGAGTATATCCACAAGCCACAATCCACCGCTTGTGGACAATTTGAGTGATTCTTTCGATTCTCTTTGTACAGACTAAGCGAATGCATTTCATTAAATTGGAGTGCTCCATTGCAAAAAGGATAAAACAGAAAAGATTTATTTTCAAAGGTAATTAATTCCAATTCACCACCGCTGCCGCTGTAGAGAATCATCGCACAGGACGCTACAGCATCGCACCAGTTCTTTTCATACATACATACGCGAAAATACCTGCACTATGCAAATCAATGAAGCAATCAGCAGTAGTAAAATAATCCTTTGGTGGATGGGAAAACATCACAGGTGCAAGAGAAACGACACAGAATTGCCACATAAAATCCAATTTCCTAATTAATAAAAATAAAATGGCACACATAGTCTGGAGTTCTGGAGCCATCTACCAGTTATGGCAGATTGGTTGGTTTGCACACAGGAGATGCGGAGAGGTGTGATATTTCTTGAAACCTACCGATGAGGGTAAGTTTACGAGCAAAACTTTCACAAATAACGACTCAATTTTGATTATTCTACGTAGAAATATTAAATCTCAGATAGTGTCTTTGAACGAGTTATTTACGAAAGTGGTGCGTAAGTTTCGAGATCTTCACTCTGTATCGATAGATGCAACTGTTAAAGAAGACAAAGTACTGAGAATATACTTGAAATATATATATATAGAGGCTGCGTTTATAGGAAATGATGAAAGACATTTAAAAGTTTACACAAATCAAAGCATAGCAGTCATGTGCGAAGTATCCAACCAAAAGATTGGGAAGTTTACACCGGAAGCCCATGAAAATTCATTACACAAAAAAAATTTTAATCAGTGCTCTCAAGCGATTCAAAAAATCACGCGCTATTCCCTCCGAAATGGATCAACCAGGCTCTATTCGTGACACGCTCATTTGTGTACTACAAGATTTACATACGCTCGAGACTCGAACTTAGACCACAAAAAAGAGGGAAAAAGATAAAATACACAAAATAAATTTGCACTCTATTAATTTTGTTAATTCTAATTTAACGTCAAAGAACCATAAGCTGCAAAAAAAAAAAAAACAACACACGAGTAGAACGAAACTTGCCCTGAGTTTATGTTTTTTTTCGTAAACTACTTAAGTAATAAACTTGAGAAACTTAGAACTTGTCTTGACATATACCTAAGACTCGTTTTGTTACAAAAATTCAAACTAATTTGTAGTTTCACAAGACTCCACTTCTAACTCTAGCTTTGCATACAGGTGCAGAATTGTGTAATAATCAAGACACTGAATGACTATCACTTTGATTTACCTGGATTTTCACCATCTGCAATGTAACAATTCCATCTTCCGATGTCATGCGAATCCTTCGAAACATCAAACCACAATCTTTTATGCACATGCACAAACACACACCAGTTAAAAGCAATTAGCCTCGTTTCATTCAATTAATTTAATTTGTAAACCGTACACATATAAAAACAAAACAAACGACACAAGAAAAAATTTACTATTTCCACAAACCAAACTTGTTATAACCTATGCAACCACAAAGGTCACTTATAGTATGCACTTGAAATGATTTTTTTCCTTTTCTTGGAAAGTTTACCTATATCCAAATGGAATGAAAAAAAAAAAACTAAACTCGATAGTATCAAGTTGAGTGGATAGCGATCACGATCATTTAATTCTTAACACGCGTCAACATTTGAAATAAACACCGTAAGTATACTACACTTCCGCAAAATAACCGATGATGATAACAAATATGCTCGCTCAATACCCGGTTTCTTATTTTTTTTTTATTTATCACATAGAATCGGAGCGAATTCTTTGGTGAATAGAACGTGGATTCCGTTTTAGAGATCGAAAAGGAAAAACCACACCACAACCACAACTCTGCGCGGAATAAAACTGAATGCGACTGAGCAGTGAGCACTCCGGTAGCAAAATACAAAAAATGTGGGATCTTTGTGGCTCTTTGCGATTTGGCTTCGTAAGTGTGACCAGGCGGGGATATTTTACGAACCAAAAAATCATTTTATTCACTAGCAATTGTCTACAAAGATTTCAGAATTATAACTTTCGTGCTTTATTTGTAAGGCACCCGCTTCACAACTGAATGGTTTGGAGCTCAAGCTTTTTTGGAGAATATAGAATTCTTTCATTTCTATTATTATAACGAAATCTGTGTCTACACACTCACATTTGTAACTAAACACCGTCAGTTTTCAAATAGAATGCGAGTCGCTTCAAATACTCAAGCCATACAATTGGTGCTCAATTTATTTGGTTGCCATTGATCGCAACCAGGGTCTAGAGCATTTTTGTCACAACTGTACCTTCTGAGGAATTCGGGAAAGCTTAAATTTTTTGCCAATTTCAATTAAGCTAAGTTATAAAGCGTCTTTCATGGGAGGGTATTCACTCTTGCAGGACTTGCCTATTACTATCGGATGTGATAGGATACCTTCAAATTTTTTTTTGTTTTTCTGTTTTCCCAAAGCTGTTGCCCACAAACTGAATTCAACTGGGAACCTTTGTCGTCATTTTATTGTTAATTGGTTAGAAATCAAAAGCTTATAGTTTAAAGATTTTCAATGTAGGAAAACTCGTTTAAGTTGCAGTAATACACATAATTTGCTAATGAAGGGGAAAAAAGAAGAAAGAATGATACTTAATTGTAACAGGGTATAGACGGACAAACCCCCTTCGCCCGAAATACCCTAAATTTTTTTTTGTAATAAAGTCAATGACAGTGTATAATCTGAACGAGTTCACACTCTGGATTGCCTCTGGTCCGAACCTTATTAATGGCAAAAGAAAGTTCAAATAGTCACATAACCTATGAAACGGAAGATGTTTTGCGAGAAAAATTGAACTCTTTCATGTTTCGGTGACGTCAACTGACCTTCAAGTTGCTCTGATATAATGTCATTAAAATTTTTGTAAATTTTTGCTCTTAAGAAAGAGCTACAACAGACTCAAACCCTTAAAGCAATCAACAATCACCATCCTGTCAAGGTTTAGCCGAGATATCCACAGAAACTTGCGAAAAATCTGATCAGAGCAATCACTCAGGCAGCAGGACAACATCAAACAATGTACAAGTTATTTGTATTTAGTAACCGTCGGCGTCGGTCGGAGCGGAATTCTCTCCGATTTCCTACGATTCGGAGACATTTTGCTTCGCCGTAGTTCTCCGATCGCCCAATCCGAGGTCCTCCGATAAGTTTTTGTTGCGGAAAGTTTTAGTTTTGGGACTGCAACGCATTGCCGTATTTGTGAAAAATTTCTTACGATGACAACTTTGAATCTCCGAAAAAGGATACGCTGCGGAGAAAACTCTGCTCCGACGGTTACTTCGATAGGGCCAAGTATATTTTTTGAGTATAGACAGTTGTAAGATTTTATGTATAAGGTAAGTATTAACTCAAGAGGCATTGAAATAACTTATTGGTTTTTAATTTTCCCCACCAGTCGTAAGGACTCATAGAAAAATAAACATCGCATAAACATAGACCGCAGTGTTTTTAACGCATATACGCACTTATTTTGTTCGAATTGCTCTTATAAAGGGTCCGCGAAATAACATTTCGGTTTCGGCTGTGTGGCACGTAGCGCCGCGCCGTCCTGTTGAAACCAAATGTTGAAAGAAGAATGCCTCTGGACCAAAATCCGCACCAAACAGTGACTCGTTTTGAGTGTATCGGCTTTTCAAAGTATGTGTGCGGATTTTCTGTGCCCCAAATGCGACCATTTTGTTGTTTACATACCCGCCAAGATCAAAAGGAGCTTCATCTGATAAGATGATTTTTTTTTTAGCAAAATCGGCATCGGATTTTCAAAGTAATGTCGCAATATTTCCCAGCGTTGTTCAAGCGTATACACAACCATATTCGTTCAGCGGAAGGATAAAACTAATTATCTGTCAAATCAGACATGAGCTAACTGTTACCATTCACGAAATAAGCACTAGTTGAAAAAAAAAAAACGTTATATTGCACTGCAATCTCTGAACTTCGAAAAAATTATGAAAACGCCAAATATTTCTAAAACATTCTTTACATCTTTTTGTATTTAATGAAGGACTTTTGAAAAAATGACCCTTTAGCCCAACGGAGGAAGAACGATTCACTTTCATACGAGAGCTCTGTTCTTTCGGCAGAACAGGCACTTGAGTTTTGATTCATCGCTAGCAAATCATCTTGTGGATGTTTTATGTACCAAATGGTCACACTAAGTTTTTCTCAAACAGCTGATAAACGACAAGAGAAGCGCAATAACGTAATCCAAGCAGATTTTATGAATTGTGGTACACCATAGGAATCTCGACTCTCGACTCTCGAGGTCAGTTAGTCAGTCAGTTCTCAGTTCTCACTAGCGGGTGGGAAAGTGCGTAATGCTTATTCTGAGTTTACAAAAACAAAACTCGAAGTTTGTTAGTTTTGTTCACGCCTCGTGATCAAGCAGATATGATAACTAAAAGTGTTAATGATTGTCGTCTGTAGGCATAGGAATACGACGATAAGATTATAGTTGGTGGAGTACCATTCTATGGTCAGTTGAGTATATTAAAGCAGCTAGGCACAAAAAAAACTGATAAATGAACAACAAATTCTTAAGTGTTTTCAAATTTGAACAAGAATTAAAGGATGAGAAATAAGTTCCACGGATAAAATGGCTATCTATTTCGTATCAGATTGTGGAAATTTGTGAGTTATCTAAGTTTGTTGCACTTGAGTGTGGATTTAAATATTTACTACTGCGTATTTCGATATAAAAACGAACAACAAACGAAAAAGGTCTAAGAGTTTTCTTTCAAGCTAACAACCTGCGATGCTTACAAATTCGATAAATTGAATGAGTTTCGTTTTCACGTAGGTAAGTCAGACTGATGTTGTTCACATACTACAGACAGTACAAACACGATTTCCTCACGTTTTTATTGAATTTATTATACTGGTCTGGAGTTTTGATTGAATCACTTCTGCCGATTAAGTTTTGAATCTGATTATATTTCAAATGTGGCGTTGAATATAGAAAATCACAACGGCATTAGGTATAATAATTCAAAGTGTTTATGTCTAGCCTCTCAGCTGACATTTGCTTACATTCTGTGAATGGGAGACGAATAAAATAGATGTCAACATAGAAGTCGAAAAAAGTCAACACAACCTGCTCGTTGGGAAAACGTTAAAATCATTTTCAGAGCTTCAAACAAGGCTAACATTTTGAAGATCATTTATGTCTTTTGGTAACGAACTTCATCAGAAATGGCAAAGGGCTGTCACGTAGTAAAACTAGAAAAAAAAAAAAAAAATTTCGAAAAGTTTTTCTGTTCTGTTTTGGCTTTGTCAATACACAAAGGACAAAAATTTGATTCCTCATACTTTAGGAGACTAAAATGGACTTTGCTTGAAGCACAGAACCAAATAAATTAACAAAACATCGACAATGTTACGCCTTGGACACATATTTCTGTCCTAAGATAAAAAAGCTGTGGAAACATCAGGACCTAGGGCATTTCAAGGTCCTACAATTTTATTCCGATTCCGAACAGTCAAATCAGTAAGTGCTGATGGGTGATGTCTTCTTTGTCAGAGAACATGCAACTTTAACATTACATTAAATAAATTTATAATGATAATAGAAAGCGCCTTTCTTGGCAGTGCATTCACTCCGAGAGGACTTGCCGTTTCCTCGCGAAAGGCGAAGAACGTTTTTGTGTTTGATGTTTCTGGGATTCGACTGTGAACCTCCCACGAAACAGGTAGACATGCTAACCAGGGGACTGCAATTATCCTTCAATGTGCCTTCGAAAGTGCGCCTCTAAAGGTGCTTTTCGAGCATTGAAACAGAATATAGACAATGGTTAATGAGGGCAGAACGAATTTAATACTATCATCGAATAAGGGCAGAGAACATCGACGGACTGGACAAAACGTCATAACATAACATCGAGATTGTACAGGACTTCATTTATCTAAGTTCCGCTATAGATACGGAAAATAACATAAATTCGGAGATAAAACGGGGAAAAACTCTCACCCTTTTTAGCCAATCGCTGCTACTCTCGGCTAAAAAGGCATTTGAGAAATAATAAGTTCTCTAGAAAACCAAGTAACCCTTTAAAAGATTCTTATCATTCATCTGTTGCCGTAGAAGAATGGACCTTATCTAAAGCAGCTGAGAAAATCCTTCAACGTATCGAAAAAAATAATACTCTAAGTGATCTTCGGTCTTCTATGTGAATGCAATTTGTGGATAAGAAGATTCAACACCGAACTGCATGAGCTGCACCGCAACAAGAACATATCAAGGAGAGTACGCGAGACTTACGATTGCTGGGACATCTAGAGCCTATGCTCATCAACTTTCCAGTTCAAAGAATTTTTTTTATTGGAGTTAAAATTAGTTAAGCAATTATTTTAACAATATCAAATAGATAAGTTGTTTGTTGAATTGTTCATTTTAATTGGTCGGAATTCACGTCGGGACATCGACATGATGTACTATCTATACGTCAACATTTTTTTTTAAGAGCCTTTAATAACAATTCTATAAACTTCTCACCATTCCACGGTTACTCCAGTTATTTCAAAAGTCACAAAGTCTTACCTAGAAAGAAAGGAAAAAAGGAATTTAGTAAGGAATATATTTTTTAAATTTTTTTTAATTTGTTTATTTCTAGATATTTATTCGCTAGGAGTATTAGGCGCCCTTTTTCTCCTTGGGTTTATTCTTCCAACTACTGTATTCAGGTTCAAGACTACCCTTTCGTGTTCAATTTAAACAACAATTTGAATTAAAAACAAGGCATTTCTTAAGTTTCATAAATCTTTTCCCTATTATTGAGGCTTGTGGTAAAATGAAATCTGAATAGCCTTAGAGCATGATTACTTTCAGAATTTGTTTTCCATTTTCATGTACTTCAAAACCAATTTATTAGTTGCACAAAGCCGTGATTGTTCTTAAAATGCTAAATGTTTCGTCTTCTCAACATTTCTCTTTTTTACGATTCACATTTTAGAAGCTAGATTGAAAATAGAAAAATGAATTCAAATCAAAGTTTGTGCGCAAGTCTTTTGAAGCAGAAAGCTTAATTTTACATTGTAGGTTATTTCGCTAGAACCGTATACTGAGCACTGAGTGCCCATATCAATATTTTCTGTATTATGCTTAAGACAGTTTTTACTTTCGCTTGGCACTCAGTGTCCAAGTAAACGAAAATGATTTCATTGAAACTCTTTTCTTAATATTTATGTCAAATAACGATTGCTAGTTAACAAATGTCGATATCGTATACGTCACTTTAAAGTTTAAAGTCTATGAATTAAATAAAATTTAATTCATAAGTCACCAACTAGGCTCATGACTTGAAAAATTTTCAATTCAAAATCAACAACTAGATTGCGAATAAAATTCTTTTTAAATTAGAAGTCAACAAATAGCTTATGACTTAGGTATTCTTTAATTTATAAACTCGCAACCCTGCAATCGGTCGATAGTCGGTCTGAGGGTATTTCACATTAACTCGTGTTGCAACTAACGAACCAATATGTGGACAAGGGTTACAACATAACCACGGGTAATTATTTAACTTCAGTGCCATTAGCCCTTAAGTTGATGACAAGAAAAACAACAATAGTAGGCACAATGAAAACTAATATACCACAACTTCCAAAGGTTTTTACACCACTAGATAAGGACTTCAAAAGGACCAGGGAACAATTTTCATCGGTGTTGTGCTATTCTCAGTGCATGCAATTTTGTAGCTATGCAAGAAACACAAAAAAAAATATACTAATACTGTCGAACACTCATCGCGAAGATAAGATAGATGCAGTAACAAAAAAACCCAAAGTTATCTTAGCCTGCAAACGAATGATTACCCTTTAACCTAAGAGAAAAACTAACCGTTGGCCGGTAGCGGTATTTTATAATCTTTTAGACTATGCTGGTGTTGCTACTTACAGGTTGATTGACATATGTCAACCTACGTGGTACGTGAACAAGAGGAGGTAAGAGAAAAGGAAATTATTTTTAAAACAACTAGCTCTAGAGCTTCCGGATCGACACATTCAAAATCGAATCGGACAACCAACGCTCCAAACTAAAGTGAAAATTGCTTTAAAACTGATTGGCTATGATGTTCAAACCGTAACGACATCACCTGCAACTGCAAAGAATAGCTTGAAAAAACATTGCGAAGCTTCTAATTAAAAAAAGATAACAGAACCACAGCGGTGTGTGATTGTACTAGCGTTAAAAGCTATAGATATGTTATAGCTTTGCGGTTGAACAAATTGCGTTATCATATTAATATTATATAAAAAAAAAAAAATAGCTACTTTTTGACATATTTATCCAGCAAATACGAGCTGACTGGTCACATAAAATGTGCCAAATAGGTAGGTATAATAGTTAAAGTGAGTAAAGACTATTCTACACCTCCTCTGCTCATGTCCTGCACTCTCCTTTATAAGAAAACGGCATCGAGGAAAATATTTCCTTGATGATCTAAAAAACGATCTGGTGAACACAGATATCCAGCATCCCTTTTGCTTTATCAAAAGCTCCAAATGGTTTTGTAAAGTGTGGTACTTCCTCGCTTAGTTCTTATGATATCACAATGGACCTAATACTGGTCTTAGTGTGTCAGTTGTTTTCCTGACAGTCATTTTAAACTAACCTAACCTAAAGTGAGTAAGATGATCTCTTAAAATTAGATAATTAGAGAAACAGAAATGATAGAAAGAAATGGTGTGCTCGCAACTCAAACACGTGGGAAGTGAGACTTCAGAAAACACACGGCGACTACGAAGGGCCGAACAATAGGAGACGAGAGAAGTTTATAGGAAATAAAGCATTTTTCAACAGGGACCACAGTGGCCGAAATTGACAAAAGTGCTTGCAAAATTCATTTTTTGGGTGGGTCTCTAATGCAAAACTTTTAATTTTTATGAATTCACAAATGTTTGGAGCTTTAGTAATCGAAAAAATTATTTCATTTGAACGATCGGTTCGCCTTGTAGAGGTTGTCAAAGTTGACAAATATTTAAGGTGAGAAAAAACATTAATAAAAAATAATTTTTTTTTAACTTTGAGAGTAAAAACTTGGAAAAGAGGGTTAGTTAAACCTTGTTTTGTTTTTTTTCCTTGATATATGTGTTTATTGCTATGATCAGAAAAAAAAAAAAAAAAAGTTATAAATTTTTTGAAATACTAAATTTAATTATTTTCGAAACACCACTTTTTCCGTCATGGAAAATGTTATTTCTTTGTTTTGCTGGAATAGATCCATAATAATATTTCAATAAAATACTTTACAAATACTTATAAGTAGAATTTAAAAAAAAAAAAAAAAAAAATACAACAACCAATTATGACAAAAAAATTTTTTCACTATAAAATTAATTTTTTCTGTTTTCGTTTTTTGCCACTGTTTTACTTAAATCATACTCAAATTACTTCATAAACTGACTTTTAACCTTTTTAACATAATATACCAATTATGTTAACCACCTTAACTAAAACTTTTTATTTCAACAGCAGATTCTGAAACACCCTGTAAATATTTTTCCTTCAAATTTACAAACTTTATAGCCTTGGAAATTTCCAATAAGGTAAAAAAAAATTAAGTCGATATCTTTATTCGTTTAAGAGATATGATTTTTGCAACCAAAAAAGTCAATTTCGGCCACTGTGGGACGGTACAAAAGTAGTGCGACAGGGACAGCAAACAACGCCATATTTCTTGCCGCTCTTTAGAAATTTCTTTTCAGTAAGGTTTGTCATTTGATGATGAAAAGGTATACGAGACAACAACGAGTCGAAATTATTAAAATTTACTACCGAAATTCGGAGTCAGTGGCCTCAACGTTAAGAGCGCTATGTCCAATTTATGGGTCATAATCGTCCTAGCAGATCAAGAATTGAGAGTCTAGTGGAAAAATTTGAATCCACAGGCACAGTACAAAATGTTCCCTTGTCAGTGAGACAAAGAAGTGCCCGTAGTGTCGAGAATATTGCTGCCGCTGAGGCTTCAGTTGCAGAAAGCCCAAATGTGTCTCTCACACGTCGTTCTCAAGCGTTGGGCATCTCTGTGACGTCGTTGTGGCGAGTTTTGCTAAAAGATTTTATCCTACAACCTTACAAGATTAAATAGACGCAAGAACTGAAGCCTCTTGACCGCCAGAGGCGTCGTATGTTCGTGAATTGGGCTAAGCAACAACTTGAAAACGATTCGGATTTTCATCGAAAAAGAGATGAGGCTCATTTCTGCCTGAATGGCTTCGTCAATAAACCAAATATGCGGTACTGGTCAGGCAACAATCCACACGTACTCCATGAGTCATCATTGCATCCCAAAAAAATTACGGTTTGGTGTGGTTTATGGGCCGGCGGCGGCGGCGTCATTGGGCCGTACTTCTTCCGTGATGATCAAGACCGGCATGTTACTGTGAATGGGGATCGCTACCGTTCAGTGATAACCGAATATTTTTGGCCCCAATTGGATGATATGGACTTGGAGGACATGTGGTTCCAACAGGACGGCGCCACAAGCCACACAGCGAATGTCACAATCAATTTATTGGAAACCAAGTTTGGAGAACGTGTTATCTCACGAAATGGTCCAGTCGCTTGGCCGCCTCGGTCGTGCGATTTGACGCCGTTAGACTATTTTCTGTGGGGCTACGTCAAGTCTATGGTCTATGCCAACAAGCCAGCGACGATTGAAGAACTTCGTACGAGTATCGAACGTGAAATTGCAGCAGTATCGGCCGATTTATGCTTGAAAACCGTCGAAAATTGGGTTCAGCGTTTGGACTTCTGCAAGCGTGCCCGTGGTGGCCATGCAAAAGAAATCGAATTCTATGCACAGTGGCATTAAACGTACTTTCACAGGAATAAAGAATATCCAAAACCGTTTTTGTTTTATTGAAAAAAACTTTTGTAGCGCTCTTATTGAAAAACCCGATACATATATACCCACTATCAAACTACAAGAGGACCGTACATTTGGACAATGCTTAGTAAACGAGAGCGGGGTAGCTGCAAAGGAAATTGGTAATCGAGAATATCAAAAATTGTACGTAACGTTTTCTATCTCTTGCCGACTTAATTCTATACATTCTTTCTTTATCGTGACGCATTTTCGTTTCATAGATTTTCAAATCAAGTTTAATTTAAAAAAAGATATAAGACAATAAGAAGAACATAAAAACATTTTATAATTGACAAAAAGAATATCTGTCTATATTTATCTTAACTACAAAACTCATTAAAGTGAAGGCTCAAACAATTCGTTGGTGATCACTCAAGACTTTACCCAAACGCTCAATGTGATCCTCATCAAATTACAATAACCAATGTGACAGTCACAAAAAAAAACCATTATTAACTAATTCCACCTCGAAAAAATGAAATCAAAGGTTCCAATTGGAAGCTACCAAGTTCCCGATTTTCTCCAGCCACATTCAGTTATGTCATGCGATCCGTGAATGGGTTCTCCGTATTTGTCAATGCTCTAATAACAATGTTTGACTATCAAATGTTTGTCTGGCTCAAACAATTTCTATGGTACATGGTACTGCACTTGAATGTTGATTTTTACACGTAATGGCTCTATGAGTTCTCGACAAATATTGAGACTACTTAGCACTTCGTTGTTAGTTATTCTTTTTTTTCGAAATCGAATATTTCCCACACACTTGAGTTTATTTATCTGTAACGCAGCTTATGATTATAAAACAAAATTAATACATACGAGAATACCTACACAGAAAAAGGTGCTAAGACATTTTGGAATAAACATTATATGAGCGTTAACTGGACCACTATCCACAGCAAAAAAAAAAAATAAAAAAAAATAAAAAAAATAAAAAAAAACCAAAAGAAAAGCAAAAAGTCTCAGCCCAAAGCAGGTTCAAAAGAAAACGATTATGTTTGTAGTTTCTGTGTGGCTTTTCAGCCACACCAGTGCACATTCTTCCAACAAGTTCATTCAATCGTGTTCACACAACACGAGCTACAAGAACTCTACAACCTCGTTTGGGTATTAAAATGCGCTCAAACGAGGTAGCGATTATTATATCACACACAAGACACAATGCACTTGACAAAAATGTTTCTAAATCTGAAATCTGAGACGCAAGAGCGCATAGCTACAGCGAGAAAGTAGATAATCGAGTTTCGATTGAGATTTTATTTTTCGTTTATGTCATCCCAAAGAAAATAAATAAAAAAAAAATAGAAGAAGAAATCGGCAAAATAAGAAACACACAAGCCGTGAAATGAAATGAGTGGATTTAGGTCAATCTTTTAACTTCCAACACGCAAAACGTTGTAGGAATAATTTTCGAAGGTAGTGCCGATATTTCGCGCTGTTGCTTTATTTAATTGGTTACATTTGGCATGACACATCATGTGCGCAGAATGTCGCAGTTCAATGAACTTGTTTGGTAATTTTTTACGAATCGGATTGTTTTCAAACGCAAACAGGGAAAAGTAATTTTAAATTTAATTAAGAATCGATTTTATTTATGGAGACATAAATATGAAAAGTATCTACATACACATGCACCTTAATTTTGGATGATTCATGGAAACGAACGCGACGCGACCTTTCAATGGTCATGCTGAGGATGATGAATCGGCCCAGTTGACATGTCAAAATAAACTGAGGTGACAGCAAACTTGGGATTGGATACATAATTTGGAGTTCGTTTCATTGGGTTGTTGACTTGAACAGCTGTTATGAATTTCATTTGAAAACGTATGCGTATATCCAAAGGCACTAGGCAGGCAAAACGAACATTAAAAAAAGGAAATTCTGCGATATTAAGACCGAATTCAGTTTGAATAAAGTGGAAGAAGACATAATAGAGGCGATTGCTTTTGTTTCTACGCAGTTTGTTTTGAGCCCCACCTTGTTTGACTTATCTTCTGAAAATAAATAAATAGGAGGATATTTCCTTTGAGGGACCAATTCCGAATGGTTAAGTGGGAAAGCGCATTTTATGGCAGAGAACTCATTACTCTCGGAGGACTTGGCAATACCTGGCGGAAGGCAATACCGGTGGAAAAACATGTTTACGCTTTTGAGACTCGAACTTCGAGTTCCTACAAAACAAAGAGACATGCTGTAGATACTGTACAACGGGGAACCACAACCGTCAAATGTAAATCCAATGTGATATTTTCACATTAAGCTGTTTGCCCGACAGCACAGACTTCTCGAAATTTGATTGACACCTGGTGTCCGTCAATCCTCTTACAACTTAGGTTGTTTTCTTCAAAAGTCGCAGAAAATTGACTGATTTGACCCAAATTGCATTTCGAAATTTCCTTCTGAAACGAAGTCAAGCATCTTGGAATAATTCTAGATAATAACTTCCTTTCGTCCAGACATGTCGAAACGATGACCGCTAAGCTATTAACATTCTTCTTTGAGTGTTTTCAATGTCGGACGTCTTGCCAACTCCTCCTGAAAGACGATACTAGTGGAAAAAAAAAGTTCTGTTTCTAGTCCGAAGACTCAATTCTTCGAGTTTTTTTTTTGGCTTTCAGGCCATCGTAGTTCAGCTGAAAACGAAATCCTCGATGAAGTGGAAGCAAGTGAAGGATCCCAGACAGTTTTTTCAAAACCTAAACAAGCGCTTGACCTCTCGGGGCACTCAATGAGGGCATGCATCAACGCAACGAATGGATCTTTTGCAAGCACAATCGCAGATGGTATGCCAGCTTTGGATGCAGACAGACCAAACATATGCTCCCTAACGTCAATAAGAAAATTGCAACATTTTCTTGTTCCCCTAACAAAAAAGACTGTGAAAAGCTTTTTGGCGTAGCAACGAAGCTCTTCCCTTTTGCCAAGCATTTAGACTTGTTAGGCTTAAGTGATACCAAACTTTGTGAAACTTGAAGCACTTCCACTGTGAATGTCCTACATTTTCTCGAATCAGGTTACAGATACTCTGCCAATAAGTGGCAGCCTAAGATCGTTATAATGGCAGCGTCTATTGGAAATTCCACAAACATTGCTTTCGTACGCAAAAGAACATCGGTTTAGTCGAAGTTTTAAGGGAATAATGTAATGCCTTGATACCCACTTGGAATGATAGAGGGGATAATATGGACCCTTGTCGTATTCCACTACAGATTTTATTTTGTTGAACGGACACTTTTGGTTTCCACTTTAGCGTTGGTAAAAGCAACAATTTCTTATTTTTTGTTTTAATTTTTTGAGATTACTATCCCCGACCAGCGGTAAGGTTGAAACATTACGTTCTCAACAAGAAATTTTCCCTAACTTTATCCCTACATTAGTCGTTTTTGAATTTCTTAAGCTTTTATACAAATTTATCTATTGTTAAATAAACATATCAGCACGCAAATTTATTTATTCTTTTGAGATCTGATGGAGGACACATAACATTTTAAATGCAAATCACTAGAAGGCACTTGTCGGCTGAATAATCCATGAAATTCATTGCTGCCGCAAATGCAAATTGCAAATCCAAATTTGGGATGCGGCAATGGCAGCATCAGCGGGAGCGGCAACGGTGACACTGCCTGGGAAGTGAATTCATCGTTTCTTCTACATATTATGTGTGTATATGTATAGTAGGTGGTTCTGATGATAGTCTCTCTGTGAGAACGGAGTGGAATTTCAAATGAATAGAGCCTGATAGCTTTGTCAGGATGAGAGGTATATTCCCTTTAAGTCATGTGTCATACATTTCTAAACACTTGAAGTTGACATGGACTTTTGAGAAGAAACAAGAAACTCACACACAAACAACAGCCACGCACACACAGCAGTGGGCATTTTATTTAAATTTGTTACTTGTTCTTTGGATTGTGTTGTGTTTAGTAAGCAAATGGGATACAATAGTTGAATGAAGTTAGTGCCAGAGGGCTCTCAAGAGAATATACATTTATTTGTAGAAGCCAAAAAATAAAAATATAAAACAACAACCTGCACTTTAGAGTTGCATCAAAATGCTTATCTTCAGGACGCAGGATGAAGGAGAAGAGAGATTGAATAATGAATGGCTTACTCGAGGTAACGACGTTGATGGGTTACGGAGTTACAGTATACCTACTAGGACAGGAAAGTTAATAAAGAAGGCATCCTTGTAAGTTATCAGCATAATAGAGAAAGATTCAGGTTACCGATTGTGGGAAGTTCTTTTTTTTACATAAGTGTTCGGTTAATGTATTCACTTACCGTTGTTTGGTGTGAGTAAATTTTGAAATTTTGTATCCTTAAGTGCAGCAAACTCGTAAGAAGAACTTACAGGTACGTATAACCTATTTGTTTCTGGTTAAACGCTTGGGTTCAACCTAAAATGCTGTAAATTACAACAAAATCAAAAGTTACAGTCTGGAAAGCAACTGAAGGAGTGTGTGTTTGGTTAGCTATAACCACACTCACTTAATTTCGTGATTTATTTAGTGAGTTGTGTATATTTCTTGAACAAAAGGGATCACTTACAGGAAGAATTATTTGGTGTTCTATGTTAAAATAAATAAATCGATATACGATCTCTAGCATCTCTCACATAAAAAACTTTCGAAACTATCTCCAAATTGAAATACACAAGATTTGTTCAACTTCCTGGAAATGCTTACATGTTCTTACCACGCGAGGACTCTCCAGGAAATCGAGGTGGTTGGAGAGAAGCGTTCAGGAAGCCGTAATTTAAATTATTTTACAAATAATGTTGTACGTCATATTTAACATTGAATTACGTGCTTCTCAGAATTGTTGAGAGAAAATTTGCTGTGCGTAGGAGAACATCATCATTATAGCTCCACTTGCGTTGAAATTGAAACTGATTGCTTTTCTTTCTCGTGCAGTGATAGGATCAAATAATTGATGAGGTAAACAGGCTTTTTTTTTACTGAAAGAACCTACTTTTCTCCTTTTCTTATTGCATTTGAGCCCGATAACTAGAGAAGTTCAAATGAAGCTGTACAATCGCAAACAAAAGCCATTGTCTTTTTCAACCGAGTATCCCTCCAACTATCACTGAATCATGTCCCGCCAGCATCAATTATAGAAGATCAGTGGCAACAATTCAAATACATGGCCTCTATGGTTTTGAGGGTTCGCATAGCAAACAAAAATTGATTCGAGACTCCACGGAAAATGCAGACAGCCAGATCCAGATAAAAAAATACCTCAAAAAGCAGATGCATGGCCTCTAAGGGAAGGGAGGGAAGCAGACCCTTTTCTCATTACAAAATAGAGGAGTACACGAAACTAGTGTTCCAGGAGAGCTGCCACTGAAGGAAAAAGAATCGATAGTTTGAGGAAAAGCTAAAAAGATCTCACAATGACGGCAAGCCTTGAACACAAGCCTGCACTATTTGCACTTTATGTTGTATTGAGAGTAGTATGAGAGATTCATTTCAGCTCAGCAGAATTCTTCGATCACGGATGATAGCTTCATTTACCATCTGTTTATCCTATGACTGATCCTGTTATTAAAAGTTACTTCCCCCGAAAGAGAAGAACTACTTAAATCAAAAAGGCTGCAGGAGGAAGTGGTTAAACTGAACAAACTGGGAAGTTAAAATAAAGTTACAATTTATAGGGAACGAGAATATATGGACCTATAAGGAAGGGACGAGGCAGTAAACAGCAACTGGATAGATTGCTCGCAGACAGTGCCATCTAAGCATTAAAAAAAACAACCGCCTAAAACAAGACATAACCCAGGCGCTTGATGTTAAAATGGAAACTCGTCTAGATAAACTATTTAAATATAGAGTTATGAATGACTCAACTTATCAAGGGCACAGATCTTTTAGTCGCAGTGTACTTAAAAACAGAATAATTTCGTTTATTCGTTCATGTAACTAAAGATTTTCACATTACGGCAGACCTTGGGAAAAACTAGGGAGTTTGACTCATTAAATTTTATCAATATCTAGGAGGAGCCTGGCAGCATTTTCAATTAAAAATATAATAAAGCCATGTTCAGTCTTGGTATTCTTGCCTTGAAGAAAGCCAAGACATTTTGATGTTGAAAAAGGCTTTTGACAAAGACGATCCGTTGTCATACAATTTTGATTCATTGAAACGGGACAGCTACAATGGGTTAGATATCCTCAACGTAACATTTTATAAGGCCCTGTAGATGTATGAGCAATCAGACAAAAAATCAAAAATTGATCGATAATACACTGAAAAAAATATTTTGTCATATTGATGATCGGTGGTTGTTATAACTGAAAACTGTCATATTGATGAATAAAATAATCAAAATGAGAACCTGTTTTTCGCATTTGATGATTGCAGTCATCAATTTCGGTTATCAAATTGCAGTTATCAATATGATGATCGTTATTTTCAATATGATCACTACGGTTGTCAATATGATGATCGTCACTTTGCGGTTGTCATATTGAGAATCGTGGTTGTTAATATGATGATTTCATTTCAGCAGTTTTCGCATTGAAAATTAGAATCATCAATATGAAAATCCAGACAAAAATAAAACGGTAAAAAAAGTTGTTTTAATCTATAATTTGAGTATAGCGCGTCATTCGATTCGTAAAAATCCTGGTTGTCACTTCGTCGTGTCGCATTACTAATTTTCTGCGCATCGAATTTCTGAATAATAAGTGAAATTAATAAAAAATATCATTATCACACAATCCTAATTAAAAGAAATTTACGAAGGATAGTATTAGTTAGTATTTGTGATTCAATAATAAATATATTATAATCAGGTAAGTAACTAGTGATTTCTTAATTCATTTTCATAAATGTGTGGTAAATTATTATTTATGATGTTAAGTGTTTATTTTATCCGATTTTTGAATGAAATGGAGTGCTTTATATGCCGTCTTAAATTTATTGCCTTAAATGAACGTATTAAACTTTAAAAAAAAAAATTGGGTATAATTGAACATTGAATTTTCATTCCATTTAATTTGATCGTTTTCTTTTTGCTTAGATCGATAAGAACTTTTCTATGCGGTATGCATAATGACGATCAATTCTTTCTCTTTCTGAAAATTCATCAAAATTCATTCAAAAGAATTTCTAAAGCAAAATATCAATTGCAAGAGAACGGTTAACGAACTTAAAAACATTAACGATGCTAATTTCGAGAAAGGTAAATGCATTTTTTATATCTTTTAAAACTTTTAGATGATTTTGTATGCTGTGTCTTGATTGATGCTTTGAATAATTAAATTGCTGAATAGTAAGTATTTGTTTGCTAAAAATTGGGTTAAGCTTTCCACTCTAACAATTTGAAGTATGAAACAAGCGGCTTTAGCATTCATAGGTACTGTCGTCAATTGAAAAAGGACAACAATAGGATTTCTCAATAATCGTATATTTTTGACAACTGCAGTTATCATATCGGCGATGGGAATAATCGTATTGAAAACTGCGATCGTCATATAGACAACGATAACAATATTATTGACTACTGCGATCGTCATATCGACGATCGCAGTTATCATCTTGACAACTATAATTGTCGTAGTGACAACTTCAATAGTCGTATTGACAACCGCTATCATCATATTGAAAATTACGGTAGTCAATATGATGACCACAGGGTTCAGTATGATCATAATAGCAGCAGTCAATACGATAATCGCGGTTGTCAATTTGATGATAGCGGTTTTCCAAATCATCATAATGATGATCGCTGTCGTTGGCTGAAAAATAACAACATTTTTCATAAATATGATGAACGAATTCATCAATCGAATGATATCGGTTAGACCGGTGCATGCGCTCTCGAGTGTGGCCGACGATGACGACGCGACGCGAGTATACTTCGACTGATGACGATAATTAGATGTAGCAAGTCTTGATGTTCTATGCCGGTGAAACAATAACTTCTTCTTAAGGTTTTGAAAAATTACGTCACGTGGTTTCAAAAAGAGCATACAAAAATAGTCCATCCACTGAATAGGCTTGCTGCCGTCTGGGTCTTTGAAAACAATATGTGCAATTTGTGAAGACAAAGACTATGAACAAAGAAGAGGAAAAAATAAACGATGACATGAATCGAATCGAAAGATTCCGGTGGAGGGGACACCTGTGGCGCAATAGGCATATACGATGAAGATCACGTACTAAGCCACGAGAAATCAAGGCGAATAGAACCTCAACTGACTTAAAGTGCACAACAGGAGATAGTTCTCCAAGATTCGGACTCGTTGGCGAGAGGCCCAAGCTCACCGAAAACTTTGAGCAAAGATCAGAGGGTATGCAAAACCATTCCTAAAGATATTTCTTTTTATCCATCAGAGCAGTTTCAAAATATCCCCCCCAGTTTTTCAAAAGTTCCAGTCTATTTCATACCTATATAGCTTTAAAAAAAAATTCGATACTCGCATCTTCTTTCGATACTTGGAGTGAGAATACACGGGCGTCTTTTTCAATATATACATTCGTTGGCGAGTCCTGAGAAATATGAAAATCAGTGGGAGTGTATCAACGAGCGTTACAAAAGGTTGTTGGATAGGAAAGCGTGAGCTATTTATCGATTTGCTAGACTCCTATGACACGCAAACTGAAGAAAGTCAAGAGTGGTACAGTTGCACGTCAAACGTATAAATTTACGTGGGTAAAGAATATTTTCTTTCCATTTTTTCTGAACATAAAATACCACATACTCGTTATGTAAAAAATGAAGCCTTGTGCTGACATACAAATGGAGGGGCGACACTTTAAAAGCATGGGTATCATCTATCGCGAGGAATTGCTAAGCCCACCGATGGTAATTCCATCGCCATGAAAGGCGATTTCATTAGCCGTTCGAAATCGACAAGAAACTGTAGGTGCCCCTAATTTCTCACAAGTTTGCGAGAAATGAGCTAAGCCCCGGAGAACAACGCTCTGTTGCGCTACCCTATTTTTTATTTCTAACTGTTCTTAAGATGCTAAAATGAATGGACCACCAGAAAAAACTCTTGCGTATCAAAGGCTTCACTGTCAGTGAGAAATCAACAAAATTTTATGACATATGGGCCGCTAAAATGGAATCGCATCCATTTGGATACTATGGTCTTTCATTTACCTTTTCCTAGAATTTATCGTTTGTGTGCACACGTGCATTGCAAAAACCCTGTTTAACGATCAGAAATATAAAACAGGCCGATGACTGACAACCCCAAGTCCAAGCTCTCTCTTAAACCAAGAAATTACCTTTACAAAGTTCAACTTTGAGTGGTTGCTGCCACGTATGTTTCGCCATTCTACTTATTTTATGGCAAAGTGAATTCCCAATTTCTATTTTCCAGAAGGAAAAAAAAAACCTTTTTATTATTCATCAACATGATACCTATACGATATACCTCCTTTGTCTATAGCCCGAGGAGGTGCTTAACTAAATGATCTCGTCATAAAAATTCAGATGCTCATACCACATACTGACATTAAGACGATATCTAATCGCCGTCGCCGTGTCTTAGCGCTCCAATTGCTCACAAGCCACTCGTGAGGTTTAAAATTCATTGGTGAATGACCTCATAAAAGATTCATGGAATTCCCGTTTAATTAAGTTCAACAGTCACCTCGAGGCAGTCAGCAATAGCAAATTTACCATTTGACCGTGCTTCGTGTCTTCGTCGTCGTCGGGCACTACTGCCATTGCCATCTTCGTCAATATGTTATGACGGAGTTTATTAGAAAATACTTACTGTGCACGCAGTGCGGCATGAACTTGAAAACAATTACCTCTTGCATGTCTCCATTAGAAGATGATGGAACGTGAAAAGCGCGTATTACTGCAAGGCGGAAACTTGAAAGACCTGCTTGCCTTGCTACGCTGTAGTGAGGAGGGAAATGTAAGGAAAACAGTTTTGCCGAAAGACGCCCTGGAGTACGTTTTTTGCTTTGTGTGTTTGTGTGTGTTGCTTGCTCTGTTGTTCGGTTCTTTGATTCAATTTGATTGGCAAATATTTAATGGCACACCTTGTGGAATGTCTTCAGGCTGTTGTCTGCTGTAGCCTGTAGCTAGAGGATTTGCTTTCCTCGCGGTGTTAAGGTTTTTTCTTTTCTTTTTTTTAAATATTTTTTTTACAACAACCCATACCACCTATGGATGGAGGGCAAATTATTATTGAAGCTCGTAAGCAGTCATCTTGGCCTACTAAGAGGCATTCAATTTACAAGCTTGTTGATTGTTTGTCGATTGATTGGCAGTTCGATATGCAAATGAGTCAATAGAATTTCTTGGATGCATTTAATGATGTTCTTTCAGATAAAATGACTAAGTCAGGAAGTGCCACATTTTATTCTTAGCAGTAAATGGCATTGGGAATGGAATTTTTTTTGTTGAAGTGCGGTGAGGCTATAAATAAAATTAGGTATGGAAATATGAGAATGTTTTTCCCTTTGGGAAGATGTTCCGACTTCTAGAGCGGAAATGAATGAGAGGAGTAAGCGCTACAGAAAAGAAATTAGAAACTTGATATGACAAACAATTTACACCACTAAACTGGAAGCAGTCTTTTGGAAACTGGGCATAGAAGGAGATTGAGAATTGAGGCCATGGTACTTAATTTTGCTTAACGCATTTCAAGAACGAACAATTTTAATTTCTGAACGGCTAAGTATGAAAGCACTTTTTGTGGCAGTAATCTAATCTCGGAGTACTTGTCAATTTCTTGCGAAGGCAATACCCGTAGAAAAGCAATTTTATGCATAGGATGGGATTCAAACATCAAGACCCCCCTCCCCCCCCTGAAATACTTTCCAGTTAAGGGGCCATTTGCTTTATCACAAAAGATGATAGTGGGTTCTACCGCCACTTCATTAACCCAACACATAGATATACGATGTTTTGATCAGCCGTTTCGAACTAATATCGTACCAGCGTGCTTCTGAAACGTCTACCAAGACGTCAATTGCTTATTGCATAATTCGGATATAGTCCTGTTCTCGCATGGCTTTCCGTAATAAACTCTTATGCAAAATATCTTTAACGAAATTAAGTCGACAAAGTTGTTCCCATATTTTCACACCAACCTACAAATTTTTCAATCAAACATAATCTGGCTACTTTTTTCGGAGTTGGTCTATTTAACAGATGTCACTTGATTTAAACTTAGTTTTGGTTGTTATTTCATAAAAAATAAACTAACTCCGGATCAACTTTTGCAAATCGTACAAATTTATTACCAAAATAAAGTCTTGGTTGGCATAGTCGCCCGAAAGGGTCGGTAATTTGAACAACAATGGACAACTTTCGCAACCACGTTTAATCTAGCGAATAATGCGCATTAGGGTGTGTCATTTTTGGGCAACTTTTTGTTTTCCCCAAAAGACAGGCTAAATACTTTCAGGAAGGTATAAAAAGAAGTCTCTTAAAATTTGAGTCATAAAAAAGTCATCAATATGAGTTTAATAAAATAAAAGTCATAATTTCATACATTTCCAACTTTGAGTTTGAATATCTTCAAAACGGCTCACTCTATGAAAAAAATAAGCAAGAGCTTTTTTGTAGAACATTCAATTTCCTACAAGAACAACTTGTCAGTTTATTTTTACAATGCTCAAATGTCAAGCTACAAAAATAAGAAAAAATAAAAAAAAAAATTTCTATGAAAAATTGAAAGCTAAGAACAGGCACCTCTTAATGTTAATAGTAAGAGCTCAAATTTTAAGAGACTTCTTTTTGTTGCCCAAAAATGACACACCCTAATGCGCGTCCTCAGAGACGCCTCCACCGGCGCCGCGCCGTGGATTGCGTACCGAATACACTATTGCTGCAGTGGAGGAAAGTATCGAAGAAGACGCGAATGAGTCCATCCACCATCTCGAAAAACAATTAAAGATGTGCCTATCACTTTATGGAATTTTTTGCGGAAGGATCTTGGCTTCCTGTTTCACAACTTCCAACTCGTGCAAGCAATTCAAGCTAGTACGTTTGTTAAATGGGTCGATAACGAGATGGCCATCGATCCGATTCTCATAAGATAATTTTCTTCAGCAATGAAGCTCACTCTTGGTTGAATTCGTACGTAAATAAGCTAAATTGCCGCATTCGGAGTCATAAGCCATTGTTGAGATGCCGTTACATCCTTTAAAAGTCACTGTTTGGTGTGCTTGAGCTTGAGAATGTAGATTCTACAACGGAACGAGTTAACATTATATACTGCATCACTAGTTGCAAGGACTGTGTGCTGATTTTTTTTTTTTTATAATTAGCTAACACATCAAGTTATAGAACACAGTGCGAGCATTTAGGAAAATAGGAGAGG
Source organism: Melanostoma scalare (assembly GCA_949752695.1). Classification (NCBI taxonomy): domain Eukaryota; kingdom Metazoa; phylum Arthropoda; class Insecta; order Diptera; family Syrphidae; genus Melanostoma; species Melanostoma scalare. The sequence goes on along the minus strand of OX456984.1, from coordinate 54,990,729 downwards.
ATTTGAAAGGAAACACCGATGCACATTGCTTTTGAATTTTTGTGAATCGTAATGCAGGGGAAAAGCAGACCCAGGTAGAGCATTCCACATTCGGGTGGTGCGACTAAAATATGAAGCTCTATACTTAACTGTACGCCCGAAGTTGGGCTCTAGGTAAAACTGATTAGCATTCCTAGCGAGGCGGGTGTTGCGGCTATTTCACTAGAGCACTTTTTGTGAAAAAACCGATAAAAGAGAGAGAGAGAGACAGGTGACATTTCGACGATGTTCAAGAGAATCAATCGATTCTACGATTGAACTGTCACCTATCAACTTTAACGCTCTATTTTGTACCCTATCAAGTAGGCGCAAAGATGTTTGGGGAGCACCTGGCCAGATATGGGAGTTATACTCCAGTTTTAGGTGGATGAAACCCTTATAAATTGTAGCCAGATCAGAGGGGGTGAAGAACTTCCTGCATCGTCTTAAGAAACCTAAGCATTAAGCAGCGTTTTTGGCGAATTCGAATATGTGGTCATTCCAACGAAGATCATCGTTTAGACACATACCAAGTACTGACAGCTTTTCGCTTTCTTGGATGCAGGTACCTACCATTTTTTATTATTATTATAATTATTAAAATACTTTATTTTTCCAAAAGATATTTTACAACATGTTGAGTTAACATGGACTTTACATTTAACATGAATGGGATTTAATGCATCCAGGACGATGGGGGTTTGATTTGCAGGTACCATTCATGGATAATGGTAATGGGGGAATGTTAAGCTTCAACGACAAGAGACAGTATTGAGTTTTCGAATTATTGAATTCTACTCGGTTTTTTTATGACCCCATGTAACAATGCTGTCAAGGCCAGAATTTAGTAAGCTTATCATACGCAACCGTTCCAGTTCCACATCCGAAGAGCAGGGACCTGAATTTGGAACCGAATACGAAAATCTGAGGGTCGAGTCGTGAGCAAAACAGTTAAGCGGATTAGAAGTTTCAGACAAGAGATCATTTATGAAAATGAGGAAGAGAGTCGGAGACAAAACGGAGCCCAGGGGCACACCAGCATTTATGAAGTTGATATCAGACTTGAAGCCATCCAATACAACTTGTATTGAAAAGTCGGAAAGGTAATTTAAAAACCAACGAAGAAGAGACTCATCGATACCTAAAGCACGCATTTTCCATAAAAGAGCCTGATGCCAAACTCTATCAAATGCTTTAGAAATATCAAGCGCAATAATCTTACTTTCTCCAAAACAATGTAAAGATTGGTTCCACTTTTCGGTGAGATAAGCCATCAAATCACCAGTGGACCGTTTGATACGAAAACCTTACTGACGGCCATTAAGAAGCTATCGTTCTTCAAGATATTTCATAATTTGACGGTTTATCAACGTTTCCATGACCGTGGAAAGAAGGGACGTTAGTGCAATAGGACTGTTCACACACAAGACGGTCCGCTATCTAACCACTAACAGCGCTAAACTCGACTTAATTGCGGAGTTCTAAAGTGAACCGATGCTTTCGAGTGACCAGGCCGTTGTCTACAAGGAAACATATTCCTTTTCGTACTCGCTCGGTTGCGAGAGTCCTCAAAGATCTCGATATACATTATTCCGCTGCTCCAGTGTCGTCGAAACGTTACCTGTATCTCTCACTCTATAACCGCTTTTCTACAAAACAGTGCACCAGTGAAATAGCCAGTTGCATTCCTTCTCTGAAACAATTTAGCCGCAGCACCTGTCTCGCAAGGAATGCTCATCAGTTTTCCCTTCTTTTGACCAACTTCGGACGAACAACAGTCAAATATAATTACAGCGTGGATAGAGTCAAGGAACTTGTTGAAAGAGTTTCAACCTGGTATTCAACAGTGGACAATATTTTTATTGTGCGGAGTGTAGCTGAGAGCTTTCTTTTACAAGGCAGACAATTTTATGTGTTTTTATCGATTTCAAGTCAGCTTTTGATACCATTAATCGAGGAGCCTTGCTTTACAAGTCATAAGGTTTGGGACTATCTCTAAAGTTTGGTCGTGTACTAGAAGAGGTGTATAAGGCTACACAAGCGGCAGCCTGGAACGGTACTAAACTTTCCTAATGGTTCAAAACGAAATCGGGCAAGGATGTCCACTGAGTCCCATCTTGTTCGCATTCTTCATTGATGACCTGACTGATGATTATTATCTACCTGGCGGAATAGATTTTGCTGGTGCGCGTATTAAAGCTTTACTTTTTGCGGATGATATAGTCATATTTTCATATTCCCCGGAAACGCTACAGCTCATGATAAATAGAGAGTGTGAATATTGTCGGTTATGGAATTTAATAGTCAACACACAAAACTCTAAGCTCCAAGGTAATGATTTTTAAAGGATGTAGTGACCCAAGAGCGGCGAATGAAAAATGGTTTTTTCATGGAGAAACTCTTGAGTGTACATGAACACTGTTGAGAAACTGTTAAGATATTATGTGAAGACTACCACCAAATACACCAAACTATGTAGTTAAGCTTGAAACGGGATTGTCGCATACATAAAAAGCTTAAATTACAAGCGGACTATTTGCTTACAGTCTTTTAGATGCCCGAAACTCGGCTTATTAGAAAAATAGTTGTCAAAGCCTTACAAAACAAAAGTAACTGGCTCAGCAAGTGGTTCGGACTACAGCAAAGTTGTGGTATGATCTTGAGCATACACGTAGAAGATTTAAAAAGCACTTAAAGACACCTGTACGAGATAATCGGAAGAGTAGATGAGCGAGCAATGTAGAACAGATTTTATTGCTGAAGCAACTGGGTCATTATTCAGATCAATTTATAGCCGTCTTACTCTTAACCACAATCTAGCAGATAAAAACTACTTCAGAGATACACATAATGTTGACAAGATTAGCAAAATGGTCAGGCTTCAAAGTGAATTACTAAGCTTAAACTTTATCCCGAACAGGACAGATTTAGGTACTATTAGAATGCAGTAGAATTTGCAATTTTGTGGAACGGGAAGATGTTATTCACTCCGTCGGAAGGTGCCCAACTCTGAGAGAAACAAGGAATTTTTTTTAGTAGTGACTTCTTATCGGAGGACCAAGTTCTTATGAAACTGTTAGAGATGGATATAACAAGATTATATGACTATATGAACAAAAGACTTTCCAAAACAAATAGAAGATACTCTTTCGTACAAGCGAGCAACAACATAAAAGCCAAAACACCAACCCTGAAAATTTGTAGTTAGATAATCAATTCACTTATCAACCACAGACAATTAGATACTCACGCTTCCGTCCTCATTTATCAGTACCTTTGCTATCGTCAAAGGCCTTTTATAATTACGATGAATTTGATAAGATAATATTTTAGTTTTTGTTTACAGATATCCCCCCATATATTTATGAAGCAATTGACACTCAAAACTTCTATTAAATTCTTCATTAACGATTTATTAATATTATCACCTATCGCAATCAAAAGCCATAAAACACTTGAATTACAAAAGTAACGCGTCTCTTTATCAGCTTATGAGTTCAGGAAACCATAGTCTGATTTGATTTAGGTATTATATAAAAAAACTGTTGAAGGACTCATAAAAATAAGTGCTCATAAAACAAAACCACAATCAAGGAAGTTGGGGTGAGATTCTCTTTTGCGGGTGGTAAATACCATTACCAATCGCAATCGTGATAAGTTCCTCAACTGTCAAGAAACATTTGTTGGTATACCTCCTCCAAGATAAGCTGTTCCAAAAGAGGCTTAAAAAAACTTAATCTCAGCAAAAGAGGCATCAGAAATATCTCATGCATATAAATCTCAGCAGGGCATTTGTCAAGCACCTATCATATCCAAGTATGGGTTTCGTAATGATGTGAAATTAAATATAAAAAAAATTACTGTGGAATATAAAAACTCTTTTCTGAAGCCAGCTGTTTAAAAATACCTTCGTTGGCATGTTTGCGGTTCACAGAGCTTGGATGAGAACATAATTCTAATCAAAATAAAGTGGGCAAAGTAAATGAGACCAATGTCAAAAGAAATTCCCAAAAGCTGTTCACCATTCCTTATCCCATCAAATCTGCTTCACCCCCTTTTCAACATACAATAAAGACTTGTTACCATTAAGAAGCCTCTTTAATTTGAATGGACATCTTAAGTAGCACTTCATCCTCAACTGTAGCTGTTGATTTAGTCTGGATTTTCACTGTTTACCTGTGTCAAAGCGAAACCCAAAAAACTTCCCAATAAACGGTAGCACATTCAACAAGTTAACCCTTTTAAAGATTCCCTTTATTATGACGTTCGCACACAATATGTAATTAGCCGCACCATTCTCACTTTAATTACTCGATGAAATTTAGAGATATCTTTTTTTTGGCATTCTCTCATTTTTCTACAGAAAGTTTAGTTTATGAAAATTGGATATTTAAGAACGCATCCATTTAAATGATTACAAAAGTCATTAGCATTGTCTGTAGAGGAAATTCAAGTTTTTCGGTTTGTATATCTTTCGATTTGGCAGGGGCTATGTCTGAAAGAAGAGTGAATAACTTTCGCTCTTTGACATACACAGGGGCGCACTTAAAAAACAAATCCTTGTTCTAGGGGATTTAAGTAAGGCACCGGGTTGAAAGGCGAAAGCTATGTTGGAAGAAACACCATAGTGTCAATTTGCTTGAAAAATGTTATCGATCTTTCAAAGCATTGAAAAAAGACTGTACGGCAGAATAGGGTAGAGCAGGGAAAATTAGACTTGAAATGTCATAAATATCATCTTTTTCTTCTGTTGGAGGTTTTTAAAATACTAGCTGGAGCATTCAAACCTAAGTACCGGTCCATTGTACTACCAGATAGCAACCTTCTACTTGTTATAGCTTTCCTGATTTTCAAAGAAAAGCCAAGAAAAGCTGCCATGATAAGGAACTTAAGCTACCAGCTCCACCATGTCTAGTACCTGGTACGACAAAAAGCAGGCCATTCACAAAGGAAGTGCCCCGCGGTGTCATCATCTTCTCTACAACATTCACAGAGTGTGGCCTAACATGTTAAAGTATTTGGCAAAGAGAAGTGCCCGGGGCTACTCCAATAAGCTTTCTACATTCTTTTCTGCCACGGGATAGCAAAAATGTTGCAGTCTTCTTATCAACGTTGGGGAGCATGCGTTTGGTCTTTCTGCATCCAATGGAGGCAGGCCATCTACGGTTGTGCTTTTGACAGATTCAATCGTCGATTGAAGACTTCAATGAGGACCCAGTCAGACCAAGCGACGGTTTAAAAAAGCTGTCTGAGAACCTTGCCTTGCAAGTTCATCGGGGTCTCATTTTATGCCATATGGTGTTTCTTCCAACATAGCTTTCGCCATTCAACCCGGTGCCTTACTTAAATCCCCTAGAACAAGGATTTGTTTTTTAAGTGCGCCGTGATAGCCTAGAACCCAAACGAGACTCAAAGAATATAGTCTTCCGATCGCAGTCCTGGATCACTTTCGAAGTAGTTATAGAGGTTTGATAAGGGCCTTAAGCACAGCTTGGATGTCGCTGCAAATACTGATACTTCTCCCCATCCAACCACTGTTCGTAACGTAACTTATAGTCATTTGGACAGCATACGCCACCGGTTGAAAAACGGATGCGTATGAGCCTTAAGGGGCATGTGGTCGTGTGTCATCGCTCTACAGAAAAGCACCAGCGCTAGATCCATCATCGGTTTTCGAACCATCTGTGAAGATTAACTATCTTTTGGTAAGTTGACTGAGTATTTTTGACGCAGTTTGAGCCTTGGGATCATCGTGTCAGACGGCATATCCATTAGACGTGAGTCAAAAGACATGCTACTTGCGAGTTCCTCAAAACTCCAATGCAAATTGTGCCAGAGACCACATCTCTATAAACGACAGATAGTCTTGAGAATACACCCCATGATGTAGGCATCAAGGGGAGGAAGATTCAGCAGTGCGTCCAGAGCGGCACCGCGAGTGCTGGGGAAGCCCCCAGTACAGCAGATACATATTGTTCTTTGAAATTTGGCGAACGAGGCAATGGCGTACTTACCCGAGAGCTTATTCCACCAAACAAATGATGGATAGCTGACGATTGGTCTTGTCATATCCTTATAGATCCAAAGGACCCTTTTAGGTGACAGACCCCATGTCTTTCCAAAGGCTCTCTTGCATTACCAGAAGACTGATAGGGCTATAGCAGTCTTTGACTCGACATGTTTAGTTGGTCTAAAGAAGCTTCTTATTTAGGATTACTTTAAGATGTTTGACTTCGTTTGAAAATGGGATGTTCACTCCTTTTAGTGTAAGCTGTGTCAGACCAGAAAAAATTGCTACGTCTCGTGAAGAGAACAACCTCATAAACATCATAATATGCAAAGTATAACTATGGACCATAAATATCCAGTTCTGGCTTCCAAATCCAATTTGAAAAGATTGAATGTCTAAAAGCAATCCCAGAGGTGACCAAAAATATAACAAAATATGAAGAGTAGTCTGGAACGGTAAGATGCAACTGGTAAAAGACCAGTGTCTAAAGTTGCCAAAAGTCATTGAAGTTAAGGATGGCAACAATGAAAGATAAATTTTTTTAAATTTTGAAGTTTGATCAGTTTTAGGAGGTGGCTAATACTTTTGCCATGGCTGTATTACCTCCTAAATAAAAATGCACTCAAGACTTTTCAATTCAACGCACTATTCATGGAAAATAAAAGATTTGTACTCATAACAAAACCTTCGTATGATGACCGGTGACCTGCGCGGCATGACAGACGTTGCATACCATACGAGATACGACACAAATTTAAATGTAAATTGCGATAGATTTACAGTATATGCGATGGTTTAGCCTTAATTCCGATTGTTTTACGGCCACTGCGGTCGGTTTAAAGTAGTTGTGGTGGTTTTGGTGAAGTTGGGCCCGTTTTGAATAGACTTCTGAAGTCTGCCGCAGTTGCGGTTCATGTGACGTAATTGGGGTCAATTTGACTCGACCGATACTGATTCGTCGCTATTGTGGTTGCTATGCCGTGATTGCGACGGTTTTAAAGCAAAAGCGGCTGATATGCAGTAACTGCGGTAGTTGCGACACGGTTTTGGTTTATCTGAAGCAAATGCGGTGGTTTTGCTGAAATTGTGGCCGATTTTCCGGGATTTCATACGATTTACCTCAATTGAGATTACTGTGGCGCAATTTAGGTCAATTCGACTCGATCGAAACTGATTCGTCGCAATTGCGATGTTTTGCGTAGTTGATTTTAAGCAATTGTGGTGATTTTTTTTTAGTTTTTTATTTTTTATTTATTTATTTCACCTACAAGCAATGAGCTCAACAGTTGACATATTATAACAAAATAGGTTTCAATTTCTTAAAAATAAGTAACATATTTTATTTCGAAATTAATCTCTGGAGAAGGCTAAACAATATGACCCCAAATTTCATTAAACTCTCTAATAGATCTTGAAATTGGTTCACTCATGCCATAATTAGTTCTGTGCCTTGATTGAAAAAGAAAATTTCTATCCCTCAACGGCCTCTCTGGAGCATAAATACAAATTTAACACAACAAGGAAGGATACTTTATATGATAACCATAAAATATCTCGCACAAAAACTATGTCATGACTAGTTCTACGTGATTTGAGCGACTGCAAACCAAGAAGATTCTGCCTAGCTGTGCAATTTGAATGAAAACACCATCGCATTTTGTAAAATGCATACTTCGTAAACCTATTCTGAACTTTCTGAATTCTGTCAGAAAAAGATTGTTGGTGAGGGTTCCAGACGATGTCTGCTTACTCTAGGTTGGGTCTTACTAGTGAGGTATAAAGAGACACAAGGGTGTAGGTTGTAGGGGTTAGTAAAGTCTGTTGAGTTCCTTTTGATATATCCTAACATTGAGTTAGCTTTTGATACAATAGCTTCTATATGTATGTGGTGTAAAAGAGAATTTGGGGTCAAAAAGTACGACTAAATCTTTAAATTTTTCAGTTCTCTGAAGAGGATTGCAAACAAGATAATATGAAAACTCTTGCGTATGATTCTTTCTTGAGAGAAAAATCACAAAACATTTCTTGGCGTTAAGATTCAAGCGGTTTAACACACACCAGCGAGACAGATTATCAAGATCCAATTGGAGTTTTTGGCAATCACTAATAGAGGTTACTTTCAGAAAAAGTTTCAGATCGTCTGCGTATATGAGATATTTGCTGAAGTTGACACAGTTAACAAAATCAATAAATATGATAAAAAGTAGAGGACCTAGATGACTACCCTGTGGAACACCAGAGGTACATTTTATCTACCTTGAGGTAAATTCGTCAATTTTGACTTTTTGAATCCATTTTATGAGGAAGGAAAAGATCTCCTTAAATGGCTTGAGTGGAAACCAAATGATTCCAATTTTTGAAGCAGTATTTTGTGACAAACCGAATCAAACGCTTTGCTGAAATCGGTATAAATAACATTCACTTGATCTTTGCTTTCAATAGCGTCAACAACGAAAGAAGAGAAACATGTTAAGTTGGTGATTGTTGATCTTCCCGAGATGAACCCATGTTGGGTATCACTTATATGTTCCTTCACTAGAAAATCAACCTATTTTTGACAAGGCTTTCAAAAAACCTAGGAATTGCAGATAGTTTACAAATTACTCTGCAGTTCTCTACATCGATTTTGGAACCCTATTTGAAAATTGGAATCAAGAAAGAGGATTTCCATTCATCTAAGAACAGTCCAGATGACAGTGAAGAATTGAAAATGATCAGTAATGGAAGAGCCAGGTAACTGGAACATCTTTTGTTCGGTTGATTAGACGTGACTGCGGTCAGTTTAACTTGGATACGACTTATCTGTCGCTATTACGATAGTTGTCTCATAATTGCGATAGTTTTACTGCAATTAAAGCAACCGCGAACAATTTGACGCAGATCACGAATTGATACAATACATACGAAATGGTGATAGTTTTGCGACAATGTGGAAACTATTGTGGCAGTAGTTGCCTCATGGCCAAAATTTTACTTGAATTCGCAACAATTGCGAAATTTTCGCGGTACTCACGAAAATTTCACTGCAGTGGCGACAAGTTTGCTTCACTTGTTTGCAGCAGACGCAAATTTCGTTGCGATTGCGTTAATTTTTTTTAAAAAACAACTACGTTAGACGCAATTGCAACAAATTTTTGGATTTTTTTATTTCGTACCATTTGATTACACTTCTTTCTCTTCTTCTTCTCCCTTTTCGACGTTTTGAGCACCATTATTTGGAAGAAACACAGCCACTTAACTCCCACTTGACTGCTTCACACTAGTGATCAGAATGCGTTGGCAAAGTTCCCAGTTTTGGATTCATCATTGTCTGAGAAATGCAGATGTCATTGCACACTGAAAAAAATATTGTACTTAAAATCTATGAACAGCGTTCTTAGAGCCAAAATGGCATATTTTTCCCGAAAATGTATGAAAAAACGGTCATAAAATTCATGTATGGGTGTTGTTTTTATGAATCTAGATTCCTAAAAAAATTTGTATGGAAAAATTTCGTTTAAAATCATTGATCATAGATTTCATGTATTTATACATACGAGCATGAACGGTTCCTGCTTTAAAAATTGCACTTTTTTATGAATAATACATATGATTTAGGAATGAAATCATAGGTTGTTCTTATAAATTTAGGATTTTAAGTTTGTATGCATAAATTCATGAATTTAATGTCTATTCCTATATTTTATGAATCATGAACCTGGACTTTTGAAATTTTCCAACAAAAACTCTATGAGTTAGGTACCTATTTATATGAAATGAAATCCTAAGTTGTAAGTATAATTCTTATAAATTTAGGATTTTAAGTTTGTATGCATAAATTCATGAATTTAATGTCTATTCCTATATTTTATGAATCATGAACCTGGAATTTTGAAATTTTCCTTTAAAAATTTTATAAATTGTATATACCTATATATATACACTTGGGACTTGACGATTTGGTTTCAGCCTACTGCTTGCCAGACGCATTTTTACACTTTTTAAGTGCATTTTTCAGCTTAAAGCACTAATAACTTTCTGTTACAAATAACCAAGAAAGTGGTACGCCAAAAAATAAGAAAAGTTACCCTCGTTCCAAAAAAATGTGTCTCAGACGATTTGGTTTCAGTCTACTGCTTGCCAGACGCACTTTAACATTTTAGTAAAATGCATTTTTATACTTAAAGTAACTGATTATTTTTTCTTATCACATGTAACCAAGAAAATGGTACGCCAAAAAATCACAAAAGTTCCCCCGACTACAAAAAAGTGTTTCCAAAAGGATTTGGTTTCAGCCTTCTGCTTGCCAGACGCATTTCAACATTTTTCAAATGCATTTTTCAATTTAGCTGATAACTTTTTTCTTATTACATTTAACCAAGAAAATGGTACGCCAAAACATCAGAAAAATTCCACTAATTACAAAAAACTCGGTCTCAGACGATTTGGTTTCAGCCTTCTGCTTGCCAGACGCATTTTAACATTTTCATTTTTACATATACTTTCAATAGGATATCAACGGGTAAAAAATAAAAACTCCATGGAAATATTGTTTTTGAATATATATCACTGTTTCAGAACTCCAAATTAAGCTGCGTAAACGAGATTATGACTTCTCGAGATGTAAAAAAATTCTTTCGGATTGCGATCGACGCAATGATGAACAGAAGAAAAAACAAAGCGACAATAAAGGTGACCAGGAAGAAACCAAGACGGAGAATGATATAAATTTTCAGTTTGTTCCTACAGGTTTCATCCTTGGCTTGCCGTCCTCATAACAAACAACAGCAAGAGGCTGCATTCGCTCAATTCCAACTACATAAATGCAATTCTTAGTCGTTCCGATACACAGTTGTTGATTCTTTCATTGGTGCGTGGTGAGGTCTCAAAGCATGGACTTATAATTCAACTGTCTAATCCGAATCCCAGTTAATCGGAGGCTATATCAGATGTGTTAACTTTGTCTGCCCGCTGCTGGTCAGTTTCATTAGCAATTAGCAATAAATAGCAATAACCATCAACAACAGCAATACTTATTGCAAATCAGTTGCAGAATCTTGCCTAGATGTAGCGAATGAATAAGAGCCCAGTTGCCCAGAAACACTAATAAAGTAGGACGTCTCACTGGAGGTTTTCAACCAAAACCACAAAAGTTGAGGGTTTGGTACGCATTGAAAACAATGTTCCAAGTGCGCTCAGTTCCATTATAATTCATGCTTTAGATTTAAGTTCAGTTCTTGCAGAGACACGCTATTGAGGTGATTTTGAAGAGAGAATAAAATCTATAATAAAAGCGATTGAGGCAAAACCAGGTGCTATCCTTTTTATTGACGAAATACACACTATCATTTTACAAGTGGTAGCTTTCTTGATTCAGGTAACCTACTCAAACCTGCGCTTGCAAGAAGTACACTGCGTTGTCTACATAGGTGCAACTACAAATAGAGAATACAACAATAGTTTTGAAAAAGATAAAACATTAGCGAGGATTTTTCAAAAAATTAATGTTAAAGTATCTTTTGTTAACGAAACGATAAAGATACTAGATGGTAAGAAGGGTATCATGGAGTATATTATACAAAGAATGCCATTAGGTCTGCGGCTGGACTTTCGCATAAGTATATTACTGGGCGAATATTACCTGATACAGATGCTGATGTTATTCAAAAAATTATGTCTCGAATATTGCACCACAAATAAAATTACAATTTGAACACAATATTAGCATTTATCTTGATCTTGTTGGTTTACAACACATAAAAATACTCTTTTCGGGAACAATTATTGAAATAGGAGCCTGAGTCGTCGTCGTCGTTAAACTCTTCACCACTTTCGCTTACATTCTCTGTAACGTCATTTGTTAATGGCTTGCTCCATTCGAAGTAAACACCAAATCCATTGTAATTGTTATCGAAACACGAACCTGGAAAAAGATCATAAGTTTTAAGTAAATAGTTAATATTCTTTTTGATTTTTACTTACAGTAACAGTGTCACCATGGCCAATATTTATGATGCCATCTCCACGGCCAGCAGCAACTACCACATTTTAGCTATACTAATCGTCACATAGCCTTAGTTGTCGGAATCCTTTTTCTGTTCAGATGCTAGCGATTGTTTGGAATCTAAAGATTCTGGTTCTTCTGCTCCAACATTCTGCAAAATGTTTGGCGATTTAGGATTAGAGTGCAAGTGCAGTTGCTGCATGTACTGGTGGTATTGTCAACAGAACATCAATCCAGTCTTCAATTGCATCCAAACCATTTTCCCGCTGTTCCAAATTTGTTAATTGAACAATTTCAAGGTACTTCATTAAATCACTGTCACTTCTACTGCCGAATTATTTCCTCGTGGGTGTGAGGCTAGATTATCTTAAAAAAAAGAGTAATCACAACAATGTTTTCCTCTTGGTGGTTTCGTTACCTTACCGCCTCACTTGTTATTTATTCATCTAAGGTCTAAAGTCAAAACGTTTCTAATTTTCTATGTATCAATTTCACTTTCACCACTTCACCACTTCATCACTTCACCACTTCACCACTTCATACAAAATTCACAAAATTCACCAAAAAAAAGTTTCGTTTACAAAGGCAATAAATAGGTTTGTTCGATGTGCGCTCTGGGTCGCTCTGATTTCGCAAGTTTTTTTCGGGGCGAGAATTTCAGAGGTGTTCAAATCAGCTGTTGACTCGTCAAAGTATAAACGTAGTACGTAGGTATATTTATTTCTGTATATTTCTTGTCGATTGTTGAAATTATACTTAAAACGTCTTCTAACTTCGAACGTCAGAAAAAAACCAAACAAAAAATTGTAAATAGGTACCAAAAAAAAAAAACTGAGCAGCACTAAAGCGTTCGATATGAAATAAACCCAGAGAAATTTTTCAGTTTTTTGACAGCTCCATTCAGTGCTTTGACATACACCGGAGCGCCCCAGTGCTGGTAACATCGAACAAACCTAATTATACATTTTATCAGAGAGTTACTGAAAAGAGAAAGAATCGCTTTTCGTTTAATTTGTATAAAATAGGTAAATACGTTTAGCTTTTTTTCACGATTTAAAAGCCTTTACTACTTTGGACCCTTTTTTCTAAATTAAAAAAGTAAAAAAATACCTTTTTTAATCAAAATAAAAGCTTTCTATCATTTTTATAAGCTTTAAAGTCAGAATTACTATCCCAAAATAAGTTTGAAAATTTTCTTATTTTTACTTTTTACTTTCATTTTTTTTTATGGGATTTTTCGTTTGGTGTTTATTTAAGGAGCATTTATTTGCACACCAAAATGCATGCATGTGAAAGAGGCCTTATTTTTGACTTGTTGGTAGGTAATTCATACATAAATCGTAGGAATTAATACTTATATTGCATGTATCTTCGAATTATTTTTAAATTGAATTCATACAAAATATGTATTTCATTCATAAATTAAACGATCAAAAACATTTATTTCTTTAGCATTCATATAATGTATGTACTCAATCTTTCGATTTATGTATGAAATACATATTATGCACGAATTTAATTTTCTATGCAATACATGTATAAATTCCTACGATTTATGTATGAATTACCTACCAACAAGTCTGAAAAATAAGGCCTCTTTCACATGCATGCATAAGTGAAATGAAATAGAAAAGGAAATAACAAATAAGTAAGGCGCGACGCGCATGAGCAGAAAGATTCTTATTTGGAAAATGTAATTAAAGCTGAAATTTACACAAAAATCATAATTATGTATGTACAATTTATATTAGGCGTGTTTTTTCACAAGGATGTTATGTACATAACATGATATCCAAAAAAAACGCTTCGTTTATTTTTATTTGTGGGTTGGTGTTCTTGATCATTTGTCAAACCAATAAAAGTCAACAAATGAATTTTTTTTGCCAAATTCGCACAAAAACGCAAAAAATGTTTGTTAAATTCCTAGAGCAATTGTATAGAGTGGAAAAAAAGCATTCCGTAGTGAAATTAATGCAGGTAAACAATTTTTTTTGTCCATATTTTGTTAGTTTAGAAATGTCAAAAATGGGTCCGTTCAGAAAGGTAACAAGGATTTTCTCTTGACTCTGTTTACATGCAGGGGTTGTATTCATATGAGATTGTGATTTATATGTGAGTTGGAAGAAATGTTTTGTTACTTGTTTCAAACGAATAAAACTATTAATAATAAAAAAATAAAACCATTTTTATGGCATACTTAACGATTACCTTTGAAAAAATGTCAACATTCACAGAAAAATGTGAAAAAAAATATGCAAAAATTGCTTTCAGTAACTAAATAGACCTTTTTTAATTGCTATTATGTTGTTTTTTTTTTATATAAATTTACAAATCTACCTCTTGAAATCAATAAAATTCTAAAAATCAAAAATTTTCAGCAACAAAATTGCGGAGTGTAAGAGTGGACATACGATTTTTTTCAGTTTTACATTTGTGAACAGGCCCTCTGACAACCATTTTGCTTTTGTTGGAGATACATGAAAGTCTCTGGACGCACCAAAATTAAAAAATTAAAAGTCGAAAAGACCATTCGATACTCGACTAAACGTCAAAAATCTATCCCCGACCAAATCTTGACCATCCTTTTATCCATAACATCGGTTGTCGGGGATGTTGTTTTTGCTTTGCATGTAAAATTATGTTTTGTATATAACAGACTTGTGAAAAAAACACGCCAATTGTACCTTTGTGTATACAATGTGTTTTTTTCGTGTGTGTAAGAAACTGTCCATAGTGTATTTTCGCCGTGATTTCCATAAGCATTTCGTTGACGTGTTGGAGAATTGCAGAACACAGAAAAAGGAAGGATTATTTCCTTTTTCACGTATCCAACTGTGGACTCCATGTGAATGGAGCCTTAAAGATTCGAGAAATTAAAAATGCCATTTTACTTTTATCTTTTATAAATTTCTTAAAATATGTAAATCGTACAGCAAAATATGTAAGGTTTCTTATTAATTATGAAAAAAATCATGCGTGGAAGGAATTCTTCAGAAAATCAAACCCTTAATCATATAATATGTGAATAGCTTCATATTTTCTATGAATTTGATCAACAAATTTATTTGAACAGGATTATGAGAAGAATATACAATTTACTTTATAAAAATTTAAGTTTTTTTTTTAAGAAAATACATAACTATGTTATCTCTGGTACAATATTGGAAATGAGTTATTTTTATTAGTTTTTAAATCCAGTCTCAGTAAAAATACCTTCACTTAACAACATACGCAGAAACCGATGCGAGTACCTACATAGAAACATCCATCTCTTTTTTCTTTCTATTTCCATCATCACTTCATTTTCAATTTGATTCACCATCTATACAAGGCCTTAGATACGAAAAAATAAATGTTTCTGAACAGGCCTAATTCATTGTGGTGAGTTAAGAATTTTTGTGAGGAGTATGTATATGTAGGGGAAAGGTGCGATCAGTGAGACACTTTTGTTTAAAATTGGTATATCTCAGAATGTTGCCGGACCACCTTAACAAAACTTTGAGTATATTTTAAGCGATATTTTGTCTTTATGTTGCAAAAGAAATTTCAATGAAAAAAACTCATGAGAGCATCACAATAAATTGAGACGTAGAAAAGCCAAACTGTCTCACTGATCGCGAGCAGTGCGATCAATGAGACAGTAGAAAGCAAACAATGAGACGTAACAAAAAAATCAAAAATAATAGTCAGTAAATAAGCATTTTATTAATTAAATAATGTAAAACGATAATTAATTTCTTCAAGAAAAGGAACAATAAAAAAAAAAACCTAAAAAAAAGGAACGAACATAACAAAAATCACATTGAGATCATTGAATTCACAGATATGGTATAAAATAAAAAAATTATTTATCATTTAAGGCTGCTTCCATAGCCCTGGAAGTCAACATTGAACATAACTGAAGCATTTTGGCGACTAGTGTGGCCACATGGCGTCGGCGTTGGCAGAATCAGCTCTATATCTTTGAGTGCTACGTAAGCAATATCCTCAACTTCAGGCGTAGTAAACTTATTTCTTGTGCCGCTTCTCCGCAGGAAGAAAATTTTGTAGTGGTTGGTTTCATCCTTCTCCGTTATTATTTGGCCAATATAGAAAACTGTTTTATTTTTGTCGGCATTGAATCGAACATAGGTCCCAGTTTTGACTTCTTGCGGAAAATTTTCCTCCGTAGACCGCTCACTGACAAAGGAACCGTCTATAGAAACAATGCGTTTTTAAGTAAAACCGGTTTGTAATGAAAGTGCAAACAGTGAGACATGTCTCATTGTATGCTTTTTGTAAGTGTCTCACTGTTCGCTTTTTGACATTTCATAAAAAACAACCAAAAAATATAAAAAATACAATGAGTTCTTATATATTTTAGATTTTTTTAAAAGAAATACATATAAGTGTTGAATGTAAAAAAAATCCATGTACTTACCTGACTTTTTCGTCTAGCTCTAATAAATCTTAACACACTCAAAAAAATACTTTCGTGAACTTTTTAGTATGTTTACTCGGTGGAGGTTAACGGGCAACTGAAAAACGTGCGCAAGAGAATAAAAATACGAGCAGGGGTAAACAGACGTTATGACTAATACTGGCATGAATGTACATGCTTTCAGAAAAGAAAAAAACGAATTGTCTCACTGTTTGCACTGTCCCACTGTTAGCACCTTTCCCCTATCTCATACAAAGAGCGTAAGAACGCATACATAAAACATAAGATAGCATACATACATTCATATGTTCCAGACTTAAACTACATGAATAGAACATGGAGTGTAAGAATACATACATTCATGTATGTGTATGGATACATGTTTTTCATGAATATGTGCATATTTTGCATGTATTATGATAAAAGTACCGTTTATTTTAGGACGCGCTTTCGTATTTTTCCGCATTAACCGTTTTATTCTTGATTTTGCTTGTGCAGCAAAACAGATTTCAGACGCTCATTTCATTTGGTCACGAGTTTTTTGAGATTTAAGTGTTTGGTAGTTTGGTTACTTAAAAGTGAAATAAAATACAAATAAATTAAAAGGAAAAAGCAATTGTTAACAAGAAGAGCCAACAACATAGATATTCGGTAAGTTTTAGTGCATTTTAATAAGATATAATTATTCACATACATATCAATTTCTTTGCTGATTTCGCGTCATTTAAAATTTGTTTGAATCTACTAATCAGAACCTAGGGCTCCGCAAAAGGAGATTATGCGAAACAAAATACAATTTCTTTTGAATATTGTGTTTTGTGAACATTTTTTTGAAAACAGATATGTATGTAAATGCATTCCAAGTTGGTAACAAATTTTCATATACCAATTTTCTTTCTTTTCTAGCAATTCATTTGGTCACGAGTATTTTGAGTAAAATACAAATAAATTAAAAGGAAAAAGCAATTGTTAACAAGAAGAGTTAACAACATAGATATTCGGTAAGTTTTAGTTCATTTTAAGTAGATACAATTATTCATATACCTATCAATTTCTTTGCTGATTTCGCGTCATTTAAAATTTGTTTGAATATACTAATCAGAACCTAGGGCTCCACAAAAGGAGATTCTGCGAAACAAAATACAATTTCTTTTGAACATTGTGTTTTGTGAACATTTTTTTGAAAACAGATATGTAAATGCATTCCAAGTTCGTAACAACTTTTCATATAGCAATTTTCTTGATGATTTTGCGTCATTTAAAATTTGTTTGAATTTACTAATCAGAACCTAGGGCTCCACAAAAGGGGATTATGCGAAACAAAATACAATTTCTTTTGAATATTGTGTTTTGTGAACATTTTTTTGAAAACAGATATGTAAATGCATTCCAAGTTGGTAGTTTGGTTAATTAAAAGGGAAATAAAATACAAATAAATTAAAAGGAAAAAGCAATTGTTAACAAGAAGAGCCAACAACATAGACATTCGGTAAATTTTAGTGCATTTTAAGTAGATATAATTATTCATATATCAATTTTTTTGCTGATTTTGCGTCATTTAAAATTTGTTTGAATCTACTAATCAGAACCTAGGGCTCCACAAAAGGAGATTCTGCGAAACAAAATACAATTTCTGTTGAACATTGTGTTTTGTGAACATTTTTTTGAAAACAGATATGTAAATGCATTCCAAGTTCGTAACAACTTTTCATATAGCAATTTTCTTGATGATTTTGCGTCATTTAAAATTTGTTTGAATCTACTAATCAGAACCTAGGGCTCCACAAAAGGGGATTATGCGAAACAAAATACAATTTCTTTTGAATATTGCGTTTTGTGAACATTTTTTTGAAAACAGATATGTAAATGCATTCCAAGTTGGTAACAAATTTTCATATACCAATTTTCATGCTGATTTCATTTGGTCACGAGTTTTTTGAGTGTTTGGTAGTTTGGTTATCGATAATTAGGGAAATAAAATAAAGTTAAATTAAAAGGAAAAAGCAATTGTTAACAAGAAGATCCACAAAAAGAAATAATGCGAAACAAAATACAATTTCTTTTGAATATTGCGTTTTGTGAACATTTTTTGAAAACAGATATGTAAATGCATTCCAAGTTGGTAACAACTTTTCATATACCAATTTTCTTGCTGATTTCATTTGGTCACGAGTTTTTTGAGTGTTTGGTAGTTTGGTTATCGTTAATTAGGGAAATAAAATAAAGTTAAATTAAAAGGAAAAAGCAATTGTTAACAAGAAGATCCACAAAAAGAGATAATGCGAAACAAAATACAATTTCTTTTGAATATTGCGTTTTGTGAACATTTTTTTGAAAACAGATATGTAAATGCATTCCAAGTTGGTAACAAATATTCAAATATCAAAATGTTGATGTTTCAAAATACCTTTAAATTTTCTTTATTCTAACGGCTTGTCTCTTTAATAACTTGGTGACTTACAGGTGCTACAAGGTTGTGTTTTTTGTTAGTTGGCAGCTGTTGATTAACTTGAAGGTATGTTGCACACCTATGTACATATGTATATATATGTAGATTTATTTTTCAAAACATATTCTATAAAATTTTAAGTTATCAAATTTTTCAAAATTTAAAAATTGCATATTTTCTGCCGTAATGGAGATTATCCAGAAAAAAAAATTATTTTATAGTATATCAATATTTTATTAAACAATTTCGAAAAATCTGATGAAATGCTACAAAATTAGCTAACATTTTCTCTATTCATTTTTATTTAACAGGTTGTCGCTTTAATTTGTTGGGAGCTGTTACCAAGTTCATTAGCTATATCAAACTGTCAGAAACTTGAGGAATCTTTGTATTTGTAGTTTAAATTCTTATAATTAATATTATATTTCTTTAGCTTCTTCGTCAAAATGCTTTGTTTTGTCTGCCACAATAAGTGTACAAATTTTACATTACTCATGCATCATCTTAAAAAGAGACATAATCTTAATTGTTCTAGTACGTATCGTTGCCTTGAATGCAATTTATTGTTTAATAACTCTTCAAGTTATAAAAGACATATGCTACGATTACATTTCACTTCAAGTTCAAACATTTCAAATTCTAGCGAATTTCAAGGACAAGCGTGTAGTATTGCAGAAGATTTAAATAGAGTAACTACTTCTTCAGAAGAATCTAGTTGTATCAACGTAAAAGGTACAAACGTGGAAGAGAAACTAGTTGTTCCATCCTCATTGTCATCATGTCAAAAGTCTTACACCAAAAAAGAGAATTTTGACGAAGAAATCAAAAATTTGCTGGAAAGTGCTTTCAAATTTTCTTTATCATTACATTCAAATGACAATTTCTCTAGAAAAGATGTAGTAAACATTCAAAAAAGTGTATCTACTCAGATAGTCGCACCCTTACTCCAAATCTTTGATAGCTTCTCTAAAACTAGAATTTGCCATGACCATGAGGCTTTAAATGAAATTTCAACTATAATTTGTTCTTGTAAACACCTGTTTGAGGACTGTTCATCCGATTATCTCTTATTACAAAAACTTAAAAAGAGTGGATACATGAATGATGTTAACGACTTTGTTATAAATAACGAAATGGAAACGGTTTTTCATTGCGGAGAGTTATCTTTGAACGAAAACTTAACTAAAGGCGTCGTTCTTCCATTACGATCTCAGTTTAAACTTTTGTTTGAGACAAACAATTTTCTTAAAACAATGTTACAGCACATGGAAATGTTGGAAAAAAGTGATAGAATTAGAAGCTTTATCAATGGGGAGTTATGGAAAGAAAAGGTCAAAATGTACCCAAATAAGTTATTAGTTCCTTACTTCTTATATGGGGATGATTTCGAAATAAATAATCCTCTTGGATCCCATTCTTCAGTTCATTCAGTATGTAACTTTTATTATTCCTTTGCGTGTATGCCTATTAAAGAGTCTAAATTGGATAATGTATTTTTAGCTGCTGTAATAAAAACAAGAGATATGAAAGCATTTGGCAATAGTAAATGCTTAGTCCCTTTAGTAAATGAGTTGAAATTTCTTGAACAAGAAGGGCTTCCTATTGAGGCATCTGATGGTCAAGTTTATCGCATTCATTTTATTTTAGGCTTGGTTTTAGGTGATAACTTAGGACTTAACTCATTAATGGGTTTTAACAGATCGTTTTCTGGCGTATTTTGCAGGTTTTGTAGATTAGAAAAAGATAAATGTAAAACAACGTGTTTTGAGGATCCTAATAAAATGCGAAATAAACGTAATTATGATGAAGATGTCCTTCAAAATAATAACCAAATAACTGGCATATCAAGCAGTTGTCCTTTTAATGCAATTCCTTCATTTCATGCCGTTGAAAACTACAGTGTTGATGTAATGCATGACTTGTTTGAGGGTATATGCCACTATGATCTTTGCCATATTTTATCAAATTTTATACAAATAAAGAAATACTTTTCGTTGGAAGTCTTAAACAAACGGAAACAAACGTTTGAATATGGTCCTCATGAAATAGGCAATATATCAAATGAAATATCACAGACACATCTCCAAAAGCGACATTTACGCATGTCTGCAAGAGAAATGCTCACTTTTATTCAATACCTTCCAATCATGATTGGCGATTTAGTTCCATTAGATGATGATGTTTGGCATTTTTTATTGAATTTGATAGAAATAATTGATTTAACTTTGTGCTTTGAAATAAATGACTTTTCTATTTCTTCTTTAAGGAACAAAATACAGATACACCATGAGCAGTACCTTTTACTTTTCAAAGATAGTTTAAAACCTAAGTTTCATATTCTCACTCATTATCCTACGATTTTAAAAAAATCAGGTCCACCTAGAAATTTTTGGTGCTTTAAATATGAGGCCAAACATAAAAATTTCAAAATTTACTCACGAACTATTACTTCTAGAAAAAATATTTGTCTAACATTGGCCAAAAAATTTCAACTAGGTTTTGCAAACAGGATTTTAAATTCTAATGATGATGACGATAAACATGAATTTTTTAAAGAAAACAAAATTAAAACTGGTCTTTCTTCTTTAATAAGCAAAAAAATGGGTATCCAGGAAGAAAAATTAGAATATTTAAGTAAGACTGAAATCAATGGCTATAAATTTCAAACTGGTTTTTACGTATCTAAACTCTTAAATGATTATAAAATTTTTGTCATAGTAAGTTTAGTCCAACATTTAAAAAAAATTTTGCTTTTTTGTCAGGAAGTAAAGGAAGTACTCTATGATCCCCATTTTACTGCTTTTGATATAAATCCTGCTATATTAGGAGAACATTCTATTATTGATCCCGATGAAATTGTTGGGCCTCCAATAACAGCTATAAAAACAGCTAAAGGTAGAACTATGGTTCGAATAAAAGATTACACTTTACAATAGATAGATAAACATAAGGCCACTGCCGAGTTTGATACAAAAATTAAATCCAGGTGCAGTTTAATCTTTTTAGAACAACAATTCTGTTTCTGTTAGTAAAAAGAATTATTGATATTGGGTCTATGAAATAACTCCCACGAAATAAATCCCATTTTTAAAAACGAAATAACTCCCATCAAAAATTGCTATTTGAAAGTGGGAGTTATTTCGATTTTAAAAGTGGGACTTATTTCGTCAATTGGTGGGACTTATTTCGTTACGCGTTTTTATTTTAAGTGGGACTTATTTCGTTTTGAGTGGGAATAAATTCGTTTTGTAAAGTGGGAGTTATTTCATACCTTCAAATATTTATCTGATAAATAAATGATTTTTTTATGGAGGGGTGCGATAGAGCCATGAAATATAAGACCATTATGGCTTTATTTCTCGTTTTTTTTTTCTTGTGCAAGAAGTTATATATTGGACATTTCGTAAAAGGGACAACCATAATTTTTTGTCCTTATCTCTCATGGCCAAATACTTCTTATTAGAAATCGCATTAAACAATGAAAAAGTGGGACTTATTTCGTTTTTAAAAGTGGGACTTATTTCGTGGGAGTTATTTCATAGACCCATTGATATTACGCCCAAGCAGTATATACTTTTAAAAATAATTGAATATGCAATGTCGAAAAGGGCACATATCTGAATACTTAAACATTCCAGGAAATGAAAAAAACTAATTATTTTGTAATTAAGTATAATATTTAGCAAAAATATTTCTGAGTTACATTTTAGGGTATCGTAACCCTCGAAAGTTACAGAAATATTTCAATGTTAACGTTATTATATATGTAGATTTCGATATTATAAATTCATGAGATGTGCCCTTTTCGAAATTTACCACGTTGAGTATTCATAATTTAAAAAATAACTTCACCAGGTTTGTTTGGATCAAAAACATATTCATAATAAGTCGATACTTGAAAATTCACTTTTTGATTTTTAGGCACATCTTTTCCATAACTTCTTACTGATAAAGGTTTAGCTTTAAAATTTAGTTGAACCCATTTTTTGAAATCTATTATATCTTCTGTATTTACTTATACGAGGTTAAATTTTTCGGTGTTGCTTAAAACAACGGACTTATATTTAAAAAAAAACAATTAATTCGAAAAGGGCACATCTATTTGTGTGTTGTGACCTTTTCGAAATTATTTCTCTGCGCGCCATAACATCTACCATAGAACGAATATCGGAGATATGCTTTTTTCGAATATAATAGGTGCATACAAGTATTAAGAACACAATGACATGAAAAAAGGTTTTTGACAAAACATCCGAGATGTGCCCTTTTCGAAATTGCATATTCGATTTAAACTTTGTTTTGTTAGTTAATTTAAAAAATGTTATTAAGCTACTGGCAATATTATATTCATACGTAAATGTGTACTTTTTTTTGTAATTATATTAAATAAATTTTTTTTTCTTTAATAAAAAATTAATAGAGTAGCTAAACATTAAATATGAAATAAGCTACTTTTAAAATTTTATTTGTTTATATAAAATCATGGGTATGAATAAAATATACATCTACAAAAAATAAAATAATATACTGTTGAACCAATGTTAAGCGTTGTTAAACAATATGTTGGTATATATATATTTAAATATGGAGTCTTAAAGAATTTTAGTTTTTATTTATTTAAGTAATTTGATATAATCTCAAAATTATAAAAAAATCTCAATCTACTTCATTTTTTTTCCTCTGATCTACTTCAATTTTTTCCTACAATTAGTCGTAATGCTGGCTTATAAGTATTTTTGTTGCCAAAAAAGTAATATAACATATCGTGATATGTTCATATGTATGCATATCTCCTTCTTTAGTTGTTCTTCTAAATACAAAATTTAAAAAAATATTTAAATAATTAGAGAATGAACTACTAAAAAAGAGGATATACAATCAAATATTATTAGTTCTGAATATTTTCTAAAAAATACTTTGGGTTTCAGAATGGATAATATAAATGTTATATCATTGGAACAACCCTCAACTCCTCCCGAGCCTGGGGTCGAACGAATAGTTTATAAAATAGTTCAAGAAACAGCAACTATGTCAAATGAGTCGCAGTCCCAGTTGGAAATTAAAGAACTTCTGAAAAGTTGGAATCTTGGACACCTATCAGATTTGTTTATTAGTAAGTCAAACATTTTTTTCTCAATTATCAATTATAGTCTAGTTAGTCTTAGTAGTTCCTTTTCTAAAAAAAAATAAAAATAAAAATAAAACGATTTTCTATCTGTTTTACGCGTTATATTATAAACTAGGTGTGCCAGCGACTTCGTCCGCAATAATTGGCATTATTTTTTTATTTACCAACCGATTGAAATGAAATAAAAACTAAATGTTAAGTGCAGCTTACCACAATATATTACTGAAAACCCTATCTAGATAGGAGAAGCCGTTTCTGAGATTAGCGTGCAGAAACAAACAAACTGTTACGTTTTTATTATATGTATAGCATAGATATGATAAATAATAATGATAAACGGGAGGCCTCAAATTTTGCAATTTTTCGATCCGGTATTGTAAGAATAATACCTACATTCACATAAATTTGATTTATTATAATCTTCATAAATTTTTCAATAGTTCTTGTTCAGTGTATGAGATATGAGATATTACTTAAAAATTGCTATGTAAAGAACAAGAAAATAATATTTTTCTCCATGCTCATTGACCTGTGTTATTGGTGTCTTGTAGCACAAACACATGTGTTTTCATGTAGCACATCAATTTTTAGTAGAACTTCGATTATATAGCTAATTTTTAATTGCATATGCTGAGATTAACTGAATGACGTATTGATTTTTCAACAGCTGAGCGAATAACGGTTGAAGTCCTTAAAATTCTAAAGGAAAAACATTTTCCTTTGCTTTTCAAAAACAGTTCAGTTGGAGATCTGGCAATGTTTGAACATAAGCTAATGGAGTGGAGATCCTCTCTAGGTATCGAAGAGCAGCAAATTGATATGTTTACCTTGCGGGAAAACTCATACAGCCCATCATTTTCATCGTCGCCAACGTCTTCATTAAGAGAAGATCCATCTGTGCCTGCTACATCTCTTTCTCTAATTTTAAAAAACTCTCCAAAGGGGAGAGATATAGAAAAATTCTATGAACAAAACTATAGGCTTCAGGATATACATCGGCAGTCGTTGATCACATTAATATGTGAATATTTCATCGACAACAATCTTCACTTGAATTTATATAATAGCTACATGCTAGAGGAAGAAATATTACAAAGATTCAAAGGGGAAAAGCTTGAGTTTTACCGCACTGGTAAAAGAGGTAAAATATACGCCAAGTTTTGCAATTCGAAGACTTCCTCTAGATTGGCTGTTAAAAGATCCATCCTTCCTAATTCTGATGTAACTCAGAAATCAAAGAAAACAAATTCGAGGGAATTCAGTAAGTTTGTTTTTTATTTCAATTTCTTTTTAAGAAATTAACATTTCAAAAAATTTAAAAATGGTCTTATGCAGTGATGGATAAAATATTTTAACGAATTCATCTCTATTTTTTGATTTTTCACCAGAGCCAGAGATTTTTTAACAATTCAAAATAAGCACCAGTTTGATGATAGTTCCCTCATAGTTTGGGAACAATGTACTCCGTGAACCATGTTGTGTTTATTCTTGAGAGTTCTTGAAAATCATAATCATTTTATTTCCAAAAAAAAAGACTAATTGTTAAGGTATCCCTATTGGGCTTCTTGCTTTGTCCGTCACTGTATATATGATTTTATTTAACTCCGGAATTGAATATTATAATCATACCGGAATTGAATATTACACCTACACTTACACATAAGTTTAAATCTAGCTTAAGAATAACGGATTTTATTTACAATTTTTTTAAATTATCTTTTCTTCATCTTTATTTTGCCATCAGCTCCGGAAGTTGATGCAGAAGAGTGTATTAATAGCATCAAGTATGATAGCTTGTCAACTTCAGAGTTCGATAGCTGTTGGCAAGCTTGTAGTCAATTTAGATTGGATCAAATAAATAAAGAGACATCATTACACAACATTTTCGAGGAATGGCCGGATTACAAGAAGCCAGGAGGTTATCGTTTGGTAAGCTTTAATTTCAAAAAATTATACTTAAACTTCGAACCTAAAAATAATCAAAATTTTAAGATTGACAAGGATTTTGGGGTTGTTTTCCGAAATTGTCCAGGAATTCTTTTGAAGTATCCAGAGCAGGCTGATAATCTAAGAAAGTTTTTATTAGATGAAGAGCACCTGCGAGACAAGAATTTGCGAAATATGGTGACCCAAATTGATGAAAATGATATTAAAACTGGTAAGATTTATAGAGGATTAATAGGTATTAAACAACAACGGCAGTATGTACTTAAAATTCCATGCTGTTTTATTTCAAAAATTTGTTTTTTGAAACATAATGGCTGTATGTGTTTGGGGATTTCCAATCAAATCCCGGTAGCTAAGTAGTTCCTTTTTCTGAGCTGCGGTGAGCTGGCAGATAATGGATTGAGGTACCGATAGATAGGCTCATTTCTGTAAACTAAAAGTTCCTAAGCTTACCTTCCTTTGAATTCCAACTCAAAAATATTTTTTTAAGCAATTTTTTATAATTATTCATCAAACTACTAACCTTCTCATAAATTAAGTTTTTATTCTAGAAAATCCTTAGATAAAGTTTAGTTAATCTTTGCCCTTAGTTTAAAATTTAATGTTTTTTTTTTATAGAAAGTGCTGCAGTAAAATTATTTTGGTGTCTCCACGGGTATTTGATACCAACACAAAAAGGCAGCCGAAAAGATAACTCTGGCAAGAGTAGCACTGTTAGATTTACTATTAAAAGCTCTCAAGAGGCTTTCCTATTTATTGGATCAAGCGTTCAAGAACTCGATGACCATATAACATTTTTGAAAAGCAAGTCAGAAAATATACAACCATTTATACTTGCCGTTGGGGATAAGGATTTTGAACATTTTTTGAGCTACTACGTTTACCTTGATGGCATTAAATTCATGTTTCCAAATTTTTTGAGAGCAGTTGATATATGTTTCAAGTGCTTCAACTTATTTAATTTGGAGTATCCGTTAGCGTGCTCACAATTATGGACATTTATTGAGTACTACTTCTACGAACTCAACGTTTCTAAAACAAAATCCCCTAAAATGTTTTTACTCATAGAAGCGTTAAAGAAAAGGTGAGCAATTTTTAATTTATATATGGATTAACTTTTCATGCGAGCTTCTTGAAAATATTTTTTCACTTCAAGATTATGGGCGAGTTTTTATATTTCTAATATGTATGCTTTTAATTATTATTTTGTTTATGAGACAATTTATTGTAGAATTGAAATGCATGCATATATGTTCTATAACTTCTTAAAATCGTTCAAAAGCTTAAGAACAAGTTGAAAGGACTACGATTTTTGTTTTTTTTTTTATCCATAAGTAAATCTCAGTGTTATTCGAAACAATGTTAGTTCGAACAATCCTAAAACAGAATCCTTGCAAGCATTATTGAGTAATAATGGACAATTACTTTTATGAAACGTTTATGTGTATAAATTACCAATTATAAGCTCAATGTTTTCATTGTTGAACACTTGTTTTTTTTTTGAGTAAAACAACTTCTAATAAAATTACCATTTAAAATACAAATTTAATTCTTTTGTTTTTCTTTTCATTATAACAGCGCTCTAACTCAAGATGATGGAGTTGCAGATTCAGAAGTCGGCCTCTTACCTCTGGATGTATTTAATTAAGTCTTATTTATATTAATTTTAATGTTGTGTTTTTATTATAAATTATTGCATTATTAATATAAATTAAATCGTGGCTTGTTTAAGTGTAAAATGTTGAATGATTTCTTTTTATTGACCTAAAATTATTTAAAAAAATGTTTCAGGTATGGTGGCAAGAATCTGTATTATTTACCTACTGAATGACGTAAGGTACAAAGTATATTTATTTGAGGAACAAAAGTAAGTATAGTTTTGAAAGAATGCCAAAATTTCAAAAACCTTGAGCAATTTATTAAACATTTTGACAATGCTCTTTGAAATAATGTTATAGTCTTAATAAACTATAACATTATTTCAATTTGTTAATACAATGAAACGAAATTCTGCTTTTAATAAACTATAACATTATTTCAATTTGCTAATACAATGAAACGAAATTCTGCTTTTTTAATGTTATAATATTATTTAATATTAAACGAAATTCTACTTTCAATTTTAGATGACTTTAGCCTCTTGATACAAAACTGTAAGGAGATATAGGAATAGGAGCATTTGATGCATCTATAAAGGCTATGTAAGTAACTCATGAATAATATAAATTTTTCTTTATTTCTATTAATATTTAGCCATAATACGTATGCATTTGTAAAAAATTTATGAAACTTCTTATAACTTTTATAAAACCTAAAATTTTGTTTCTTAGCTTTTGTGTCAACAGTCATTATTGCTATGTATGCATTTTATGAATAATATAAATTTTTCATTATTTTCATAAATATTTACTCATAATACTTAAACGTTTTATGACAAGGTATTCAGAAAAATAAGGACTGATTCATATTTTCATGAAAGCAGCACATAGTTTTAAGGAATGCAGTCATAAAATCTTGGGACAGAATTTTGGGTTTTATGTAGAGGATTCATAAATTTCATGTAAAATGCATGCGTTTTATGAATAGGTATTCATAAAAATAAAGATCTATTCATATTTTTCATGAATGCTGTACATAGTTTTTAGGAATAGATTCATAAAATCTAGGGACAGAATTTGGGGTTTTATGTATAGATTCATATTTTTCATGAATGCTGTACATAGTTTTTAGGAATGGATTCATAAAATCTAGGGACAGAATTTTGGGTTTTATGTATAGATTCATATTTTTCATGAATGCTGTACATAGTTTTTAGGAATGGATTCATAAAATCTAGGGACAGAATTTTGGGTTTTATGTATAGATTCATATTTTTCATGAATGCTGTACATAGTTTTTAGGAATGGATTCATAAAATCTAGGGACAGATTTTTGGGTTTTATGTATAGATTCATATTTTTCATGAATGCTGTACATAGTTTTTAGGAATGGATTCATAAAATCTAGGGACAGATTTTTGGGTTTTATGTATAGATTCATACTTTTCATGAATGCTGTACATAGTTTTTAGGAATGGATTCATAAAATCTAGGGACAGAATTTTGGGTTCTATGTATGGATTCATATTTTTCATGAATGCTGTACATAGTTTTTAGGAATGGATTCATAAAATCTAGGGACAGAATTTTGGGTTTTATGTATAGATTCATATTTTTCATGAATGCTGTACATAGTTTTTAGGAATGGATTCATAAAATCTAGGAACAAAATTTTGGGTTTTATGTATAGATTCATACTTTTCATGAATGCTGTACATAGTTTTTAGGAATGGATTCATAAAATCTAGGGACAGAATTTTGGGTTTTATGTATAGATTCATATTTTTTATGAATGCTGTACATAGTTCTTAGGAATGGATTCATAAAATCTAGGGACAAAGTTTTGGGTTTTATGTATAGATTCATATTTTTTATGAATGCTGTACATAGTTTTTAGGAATGCATTCATAAAATCTAGGAATATATTCATAAGTTCTATGAATAGCAACTGCATAAAAATTACATTACATGATCTTAATTCATGCAACTTAAGTATGCAAACATTAGATTTATGAATATCAAATACCTACATTTTATGAATGAATCCTGAATCACAGGATTCGTTCATACTCGTATGAATGAATTCATACAATAATACCTAAATCACATGAACGCGATGTTTAGCTCGTTTTTTATGTATTTATACATGAAAAATAGGTCATAATTCATGATAATTATGTACCTTTTTGGTTCAGTGCATTTGTTTGCCTTTCTTTTTATTTCTTCGCCATCGAGTCTGAACGTTGTATTACATTCGTATTTTTTTTTTGGTTCATTGAGTAAAATCAACTTTCATCATTTATAACATCAAGACTATAAGCTGGCCCAACTTTTTTTTTCAAACGAAGTGTCTAACTCTTCGCGTCGTCCAACTAGCCAAACGTACCACTGTACGTTTAAACAAAGTGCATCCGGTAATTTGAAAAAGTTATAAAAATGTATTTTGAGAGAAGTAGAGAAAGTCAGATTTAATATTTCAAGGAAGCTAAATTCTAGTAACCCTAGCCACTTTGCCACTGATTTCTTCCAATTCGATGTAGGAGGTTGGAAATGTTATAGTAAAATCGAAGCTTTCGGCCTTGAAGTTCTCTGAATATGTATTATCATACTCTCACATTTGACACTCACACAGTACAGCATCGTTTTTTGGAAATCTCTTTTCAGTTAAAATTTACTAGACACAAGACACAAGCGCTTACTTCATTGCAGAAATGATTTGTTCCGAGGATTTTCTGTGATCGAGGCCTTAAACTCATTGAATACACCCTTGTACACACACATAATAATTGTCTTTGATGGTAGATACTTTCAAATCCCCTAAAGGTTATACCCAAAATCCAAAAGAAGCTCTCATCCATCCAAAACATAAACTATACACAGTTCCAACTACAAAGCAGTAACGCCGTATAAAACCAAATGACTTCTTTTGAAATGGTGGCGCGACGCGACGATGACCATCTTTTTGTTTCAAGTTCATCGCCAGCAGCTCGCTTGCGTGTTGCGTCTCGTCTCGCCAACGCCAACGCGACCCGACCGCAGCCAACGATATCTATACTACTGTGCAATGTGTTTCTTTGAAGTGGGAGCAATGAAACCATTTCTCATCAAAAAATATAGGCGCCGCAATAACCACCATTGCCAACAACCACCATTGCTGAAAGGCATCCTTCTTTTCTTCGCGTCCAAACACAAATAATCTTTCCTCAAAACGACTGGAGGCAGCATTTTTGCCGTTTAAGAGGACTCTCAATTGAAAAAGTGTTTGAACGGTGAACCACAAAAGAGCTGTACACAGTTTCTTTCAATTCATGACTGGGATGGCTCTTCGTTTTTGGAGCTGTTTGTATAAGAAAAAGAGGGAGAAGAGCACACGGGACTTAAAATCGATGTTGATGGATTTGAACGAGATTGGTTTCGCTGCCTGTTGGCTGACATTATTTATCTTATATTCGAATGATTTGTGTTGAAAATTCGTGCAAATTGGACGCATGACCTTCATTTTTATATTTTACGCGCTTGGAGTGCTTTTTTTACGTTGTCTAGCAGTACAGCTGGAAATAAATCATTGAAAGTTCAAGATTTTTGTTCTTTGTTTTTTTCTTTTTTTTCATGACAAAAAATCGCTTTGCCGTCTGCTTTGTCCCATCAGAAAACGTTTTGTGATTTTGAAATGAATGAGACTGCGTTCAACAATTGTCTGCGAAATTTAAGTGTGCCTTCGGGATTCTGGATCAAAGGAAGTGAGTCAGAGAAAAAAATTTACATAGTTATGCACTTCTGTCATATTTTCGATGGAAATTGATTTCTACTTTAACAAAAAGCTTTGTTATGTTCCCAACCCTCAGGCAGTTGTCTGAAGTCCCTAAAATGTTTGTCTGCTTGGAAATAAAGAAGGTCGAACAATGTTGTCGTTTTGCGGTTGAAGGCTGGAACTCTGCTTCGCTTGAGAAATTAGGAAGATGAAGTGATTTTTTTTATTACAACTTTTTATGGCATTGGCGTCGGTGTCGTTTAGTTATAAAAATGTTGATTTGGTAATAAGTTCAATCAAATACCATTTATTCCTTGAAAGTGTGTTGTTAACACCATGACTTAAGAACCATGACTTTTAATGGTATCGGTATGGTGTTGAAAAAAAAGTCTTACTCCAAAAAAGGTAATTAGAGCAACCAAACCTGTCATCTCAAGATAACGATAGTTAAGGACAGCTCCTGCTTCTTGTGGATGACGATAGACTTCAGCACAAGTGGCGACAGTATTTTGATGCTCTATTGAACTAACAGTTTAATCGTAAGTTATTTCCAAATTGAACCTCACTTAAAAGAAAGACCAGATATTACAGTCGAAGAAGTTAGTGAGGCAGTTAAAAACTTCAAAAAGGGCAAATGTGATGAGCCACCATGTGGGTCTAGATGACTCACCTTTCTCATTTTCAAGCTTACAGTCAGTTTAGGCAATAGAGGAAAAGTAACCTTTTACCAATGTGCAAAGGGAAGACAAATACACCAAATTACGATTACTACTGTTCGATTAAGCTTATGTCCCACACTTTGAAGATAATTGAGCGGCCGGCTGTGAAACATAAACAGGCTTGGTTTATTGCGGGTAAGGCAACAAGGATCATAATGGAAAAATAGTACGATTCTTTAAAAGATTTGCATGTTGTTCATTTGCCCAACAACCACGAGATCTTATAGTGGTAGTCCCTTAGGCAACGAAGAATTCCAGAAGCCTATGTGCGTATGATTGAGAATATGTATGAAGGAGCAGAGAACGTAAGATATCCAGCTGAAGTCACCGAAGGGGTTCACCAAGGAATCGTTTCGAGTCCTTTGTCCTTTATGACAGCCCTTAACCAGCTTTTAGAAGATAGAGTAAAGAATCTAAGAAATCTAAGATATTTTAACCGAAGATCCTACATCTTTGCAAGAAGAACTAAAACAATGGATAAAAGCTTAAAAAGGTAGTGGCTACCATATATTGGCCCTTATCAGAAGGTCGATCGTAGTGAATGTTTTGCTAAGAAATTTGACACAATTACTGACAAGTTCTAAATACCTGTCCCAAAACACTTATTACGAAGATGTTTTTGGTCGATTCTATTTGACATTCGTAGTTCGAAATCGTTACGACGAGCCATGTGATAAGAGTAATTAGTTCAAAAAATGCTAGTCCAGAGATTTATTTGAATAGAAGTGTGCTGCCTAAGAAGTGTTAAAAGTAGAAATATCTGGAATATAAGACCAATAGGGAAGCAACTTGTTACGACAACATCAATAATCTGGTAGCCATAGGGTGGCTGCAGTGACCGACACAAAACCTGATATCTGGAGGATAGTGTCTTGCGCTGGGTGCCGACAAAAAGGTGTTTTCTTTTAGACGTGTTGTTTTCAATCTAACTATAACTATACTTTTATCGGAGTTGGTCTTTTTGAAAGCTGTCACTTGATTTAAGCTCAGTTTGGTTTCAAAGTTCATTGTGGAAGAATTTAAGCCGCACGACCACGAGGCACTGCGTACGTTCGGTAAATTGTCTTGAAACGAGATCACTGTTTACGCCGAATTTTGAGTTTTAAACCTGTGAGTTACCTCCATCGGCCAATTTGAAAAAAAAGTAGGGATCTGCAACAGACCGAGTAGCCCCAGGGCTTAGCGCATATCTCACAACCCTTCCTTGTGAGGAAATGGAGGTTAGGTTTAGGTTTAAATGGCTGTCAGGAAAACAAACTGACATACTTAGACCAATATTAGGTCCATTGTGATTTGAGGAAATGGAGGGGACCTACAGTTTTCAGCCGGTATTGAACGGCTTATCGAGAAATTACTAACGGAGGACTTACCAATTGCTCGCGAAAGGCCATGTCCGTAGAAAAATATTTTTGTCCATGTTGGGATTCGAACCACGAAACTCTGGGTTATCAGCAGACATGCTTACTATCACACCACGGATACCACAATGCGATTTTACACCGCTGCACTGGTCTATTTTTTGTGGGGCTATGTGAAGGCCAATTATAGAGGGATAAGCCTCCTTAACGTCGCTTATAAGATCTTGTCTGCTGTAATATGTGAACGTCTGAAACCCCACGTCAACAACTTGATAGGTCCTTATCAATGTGGTTTTAGACCAGAGAAGTAAACAATAGACCAAATTTTCACATTACGACAGATCTTGGAAAAAACCCGAGAATATAATATCGATATTCACCATCTTTTTATCGATTTCAAGGCCGCGTATGACAGTATCTACAGAGACGAGCTGTACAGAGCCATGTCTAGTTTCGGCATCCCTGCAAAACTCGTACGACTATGCAGGATGACTTTGGAGAATTTGGAGAAAATTTTCGTCAAGGTCGGTAAAGAATTCACCGAGACCTTTGATGTCGAAAAAGGTTTTAGGCAAGGCGATAAACTGTCATGCGATTTCTTCAACATCATACTTGAACAGATTAAGAAACTCAAACGTCAACACCAGAGGAACAATCTTGCAAAAGTCTGTACAATTACTCGCCTTTGCAGACGATATTGACGTAATGGGAAGAAATAAGCGTGATGTCATAGGTGCTTTTGCGAGTATTGAAACAGAAGCGGCAAAAATGGGTTTGATGGTTAATGAGGGCACAACGAAGTATATGTTGTCATCAAACAAGGACACAGAACATCGACGAATTGGACAATACGTCACATTAGACAGACATAACTTCGAGGTGGTACAGGACTTCGTCTACCTAGGATCCGCTGTAGACACGGACAACAACATCAGTGCGGAGATCAAACTTGCCAACCGTTGCTTCTTTGGGTTAAGAAGGCAATTGAGAAACAAAACCCTCTCCAGAAAAACCAAGGTAACCTTGTATAAGACCTTAATCATCCCAGTCCTGCTTTACGGCGCGGAAGCATGGACTTTATCGAAAGCGGATGAGGAAACCCTTGGTCGTTTCGAAAGAAAAATTCTCCGAATGATCTTAGGTCCCGTATGCGAAGACAATGTGTGGAGAAGAAGATACAACAACGAGCTGTATGAGCTGTACCGCGACATGGGCATAGCCAGAAGAGTACGCATCGCGAGGCTACGATGGTTGGGCCATGTAGAGCGGATGGACCCAAACGCTCCGGCTCGTCGGGTGTTCGAAAGCACATTGCAGGGCGGAAGGGGAAGACCTCGTTTTAGGTGGCGCAATCAAGTGGATGAAGACCTCAACCGACTTGGAGTGCGAAACTGGAGAGAGTTCGCCCGAAATCGAAGTCGTCGAAGGATGTTGGTTGAGGCCCAGGTTCACCCCGAACTGTAATGCCCACCTAAGTAAGTAAGTATGTGAAGTCGATTATCTACTCAGACAAGCTAAAAACGATAAACGCCTTGGAAGAGAATATTCGGCACCTTATCGCTGACAAATGCCCAATTTCCAAAATGAATGGAAATGTGCTGCCCAAGTGTAAAAAGTAGAAATATCTGGGAACTATAATCAATAATGAAGAAACTTGTGATAACGACATAAATCATCAAATAATAGGATGAAGTGAGAAACACAAAACCAGCTTCTTTGAGAATTGTGTCCTTCGCTGGGGGTCTACTATGTGGATCAATTCTACAACAAAGTGTTGGAATGCGCAACATTTTCTCTACGTAACACCTCAGGACGTAGGCGACTTGAACGAAACTCAGAAGTTTTGGTCAAAAGCAGCTGGAAAATTTTAAATTTGATTCTACTTTCATTCCTATTGAGATTAAAAAGTAGAATACAAACTAGTACTAGAAAAATTCAATAATAAAGGGTTTTTCAACAGGGACGCTACAAAAGTAGAGCGACAGGGACAGCAAACGACGCCGACGTCATATCTCTTGCCGCTCTTTTGACATTTCTCTTCAATAAGGTTTGCCATTTCATGATGAAAAGATATACGAGCCAACAACGAGCCGAAATCATTAACATTTACTACCGAAATCCTGAGTCAGTGGCCTCAACGTTAAGAGCGCTACGTTCAATTTATGGTCGTCATAATCGTCCTAGCAGATCAACGATTGAGCGTCTAGTGGAAACATTTGAATCCACAGGCACAGTACAAAATGTTCCCGTGCCAGTGAGACAAAGAAGTTCCCGTAGTGTCGAGAATATTGCTGCCGCTGAGGCTGTAGTTGCAGAAAGCCCAAATGTGTCTCTGCACACGTCGTTCTCAAGCGTTGGCCTACATCCTTACAAGATTAAATTGACGCAAGAACTGAAGCCGCTTGACCACCAGAAGCGTCGTCGTATGTTCGTGAATTGGGATGTGGTTTTTTGGGCCGGCGGCGGCGTCATTTAGCCGTACTTCTTCCGTGATGATCAAGACCAGCACGTTACTGTGAATGGGGATCGCTACCGTTCAATGATAACCGAATATTTTTGGGTCTAATTGGATGATATGGACTTGGAGGACATGTGGTTCCAACAGGACGGCGCCACAAGCCACACAGCGAATGTCACAATCAATTTATTGGAAACCAAGTTTGGAGAACGTGTTATCTCACGAAGTGGTCCAGTGGCTTGGCCGCCTCGGTCATGCGATTTGACGCCGCCGCCGTAAGACTATTTCCTGTGGGGCGACGTCAAGTCTATGGTCTATGCCAACGACGGCGACGATTGATGAACTTCGTACGAATATCGAACGTGAAATTGCAGCAGTATTTATGCCAATTTATGTTTGAAAACCGTGGAAAATTGGGTTCAGCGTCTGGACTTCTGCAAGCGTGCCCGTGGTGGCCATGCAAAAGAAATCGAGTTCCATACATAATGGCATCAAACGTACTATCACAGGAATAAAGAATTTCATTGATATCCAAAATTGTTTTTGTTTTATTTAAAAAGCTTTTGTAACGCTCTTTTTGAAAAACCCGATAGAATAGACCTATAGGTGAATATCATATACAACCTTCAGATATGACCCCGGAAAAACAAAAAGAAAGGCAGAACAACAGACATGGAAGATTCCAAGCCCAGGAGGCTTGCCAACGCATTCCGACGAGGTCAACACCGAGTACCCCACAAGTGGATCATTTGTGTGATGCAGTTAAGTGGAAAAGCTAAGATCCCTTCGAGATCACAATGCTCGTAACGTCGGAACAGAAGGAAAAAAACGCTTTTATTGTAAAATCCAGTTACGTAGTAGGCCTACTAGTACCTTTTAACAAAAGGAGACGGAAATCAGAGGTAGCCACCGCCTTCGGCAATATACGCGGTACCATTGACTCATTGATATCATTCAATGAGGTCATAAATCTACCTCTTCTTCTTCTTTTTTCGCGTTACGAGCATCGTGATCTCGAAGGGATCCTAGCTCTCCCACTACTCTGCTTCACACTTGTGATCCGCCCGTGGTGTACGCCACCGCCGCGCGCGCCGTTGCCACACAATTTTCCAGTCATTGAAATTGAGTTGTTATCGGTTCGCTATATTTAAGAGCTGAACACTCTAATGCTTGAGTTCTGCATGACGAGTTCTGATGGACACCTGGTAAGGTATGTTTATTTGATATGCCCAAGAAAGTTAAAACACTAGACCTCGCCAGGTTGCCCCAATCAATCCCTTTCCTGTTCAAATATCACCCAACCAGAAGCGACAAAACAGCCAAGACTTCAATTATAACAAAAATAATCTCAATGCTGCAGTTAAGATAGTTTTTCAATTTACTATGACACCTGAAAGAAACCACTGCATACATACAAAGTATGGCCGTTGAGACAACCCCTGCCTCAAAGAACCCATAAGAAGAAGTAGCATCTGGAAAAAAGAAATAAGAAGGAAAGCTCAAACTTTTTGTTTTCATTCTTTATCCAAAACATTATAACTTTATTTCTGTTTTCTGTCCTCTTGCCTATTCATTAAGCTCAATCAAATAAAAAAAGTTTAAAAAAATACACTTGCAGGGAGCAATTACAAACTTGAAATTACGCCCAGTGAACACAGAGTATAATGATTAATTTTCTTTATACATATGTTACACTTCATTCAAATGAGTATAAACGTTTCCTCTCCCTCTTTGTTTCCCCGAAGTAGTTCAAATATTGAACATCCCTAGCCCCAAAGCCTGGTCTGCAGGGTTAATTTCGGCAAACAACAGAACACCCTGGATTTTTCTATGGGAAGAATAATTGTTACAACAGCTCCGGGGTCCTTTTTGTAGGCTTAAGGGATTAACAATGTTTGATGAAGAACTTCTTTTTTTTATCTTTATAAAATGGAAATCAAACATTGGAAATTCTGCGTAAGAAGTAAGAACACAGTGGGGAATTCTATAGCTTAAGAAGGTTTCAAATGGTTGAATGAAGGCGAGTAATGTTAAACATTGCCTTGAAAATGTCCACAAAATGTGACAAAAATAAGAAAGAACTTTTTCTTCCTAACTAAGGACAGCCTTTGGGGAGTGCATAGTTGATACGTTGAAATAAATTCAGTAGACTGAAAAAGTTATAGCATCAGAAAGATGTATGCTTAGGACTTTTCTCTGTTGGTATCCTTTGGGAAAATTGCGAGTACAGATGGGGTTTGGTTTCATTTTCTTATATAAATATCAACAAAAAAAAAAAGAGCGTGTTATGTTAATGGCGGGTCATCTTCAATGCGTCGGATACAAGACTGACAATTCAACAGAAAAACTATTTTAGTAGGGGTAAATTGAGCAACGTATGTGCTCAATACGACTGTAGTTCCTGTCGATAAAACTGAAAAAGACTATTTGGAACGCTCTTTCGGCTCCTTTCGATTTGGATCGTTAAACAAAATCAGACGTCATCGTCTCTATTCAGATTGTTCATCTGCTTCTGAAGGATACATTCAAAAATGACCAAAATTTAATTTGAACTCTTTATTTTCTCGGAATTAAACTTCCGGCCTATGGGAGTTCTTAAACAATAAATAATTAAATAATAAGTCAACAGTCTGATGCATTAGACGAAGAACAACTTGCAGATATTTTGAGAAAACCTTTTACTTGAAATTCATTTAAGTTACTACTCAGGCTAACCCAAAAAGTTTCGCAAGTGTATAAAAATTGACAAATAATAATGTGAACCCTAAAGTTGTGTTCTTTTCATCCCTTACTCCTGTGTACTGTGTACTTTGTGCCTTGGGTTATTCGAAAGTTGTTAAAGAGTTAATGGCCCATATCGATTAGAATCTTGATGTCATCGACCCAATTCACTTAAAAGTTGATAAAGCCTAACCCTTGGCATTGGTGTTGTCCATTAATGGTCTTTTATCACTTTCGTGCCTTCCATTACTGTATCAATGTGCCTAACCGTTATTACATGCTCCAAGTACCTTACTCACTTAGGGATGAAATTATGGAATCGTAAAACAAGTAATATCGCTGATTTTAAGTTACACAAATGATAAAAAGGACATGACGTGGAAAGTCTGGATATGAAAATATTATTTCACGTTGTTTACAAACTCATAAGAAAAAATGTTTGGTCTTTAGAGCCGTATAGGTCCCAAAACAGCTGTTAAAGTGTCTCTTCGGAGCTGGTTAAGTCTGATAAGGTGTTTCATCGGATGGTGTCTGTATCGTTTATTCATTGCAAGTTTTGAGCCATCAACAAATTTTTCTTATTTTACATATCAAATTCTTGGCAATTAAGGCAAATGGAAAATGTAGAGAAGAAGAAAACGAATACGGTCTCCAAAGCTGGTTAAGTCTTAAGGCAGTTGTATGTTTTAAGACTGGACGAATGCTCTTTTGTTTATTTATTGAAAACTTTGCCTTCTGGTTTATTTACTGCTGTACTCGAAATTCGGTCAGGATCACTCTGCCAATTTGGTTAGTGTCACTCTGTCAAAGACGAGGATGTGCATGTAAATCTTTTTGCTTGTATTTTTTTGACATTCGATTTTCATATTATGAGATAATTATAAAAAAAGTATTGAATGCCAACACTATAGATTATATAATTCTAATATAAATATTCTGAATTGGGTGGGGTGACCCAGAAAATATAATTCAGAAATTCGTAAAAATTAACATTAACATTTTGAAAACTTCTCTAAGCGAAAGATAAATTTTGAATAAAGTAAACAATTTTTAAGCCAGAAGGCAGCCGTTCAATAGAGACGAAATTGAAATTGAAAAGCCAATCTTTAACCATCTTAAGAAACATTCCAGGTATAGTGATCATCTTCAGGGAAGTGTCTTGAGTCCACTGCTCTTTATTGTTCTTCTGGATTATTTGCTCGAAGGAAAAGTAACGGACAATAAAGTACAACAATTATTCTTTGCTGACGATGGAGCCATCATAAGCGAGGATCCTACATCCTTGCAACGAGCACTTGACGTTTAGATTGATGTTCTGGAAGGAAATGGGTACCGTATTAGCGCTAAAAAGACTGAATACCTGTGCTGCCCTTTTTCTGATCCAGACAAGCCTATTCCAGACATTTATTTGAATGGAAATGTGCTTCCCAAGTGTGAAAAGTTTAAATATCTGGGATCTATGATAAATAGTGAAGCAACTTGTGATGACGACATCAATCATCGAGTAAGCGTAGGGTGGATGAAGTGGCGAGAAAACTCCGCTATCTTCTGTGATCGAAAAATGCCCCCTAAGCTGAAGGGAAGACTCTACACAGCAGTTGTCCGTCCAGCTCTGACATACGGTTCACAATGTTGGACTATGTACAAAAAGTATGAGAGCAAATTGACGGCAGCCGAAATGAAGATGCTTCGGATGACAGCAGGAGTAACAAAGCTTGATCGAATTAGAAGTACTAAGATCCGTGGAAGCCTTCATGTCAAAAGTACCATCTTGGACAAAATTCAGCACGACCGGCTCAGTTGGTATTGTCATGTTCAAAGGAGAGATCCGCAGAACCCCGTCCAAAAGGCAATATCGTACAACGTTTCAACGAATTCGCGACGAAAAAGAAAAGGCAGGCCAAAACACTCCTGGTACAAGCAAATGCAAAAACAGCAGCATTTGGTTGGCCTCAGACATGGAACAATCCAAAACCGGGAGGCTTGCAGACGCTTTCTGAGGTCAACGCGGCGTACCCCACAGGCGGATCACTAGTGTGAAGCAGAAAAGTGGGAGAGTTGTGATCGCTTCAAGATCACTACTCGTAACGCCGGAAATAAAAAGAAGAAGATATTGATCAAGATCTTCAAGGATAAAGAAAGTTTATTAAATACACGATGTGATAAGTAGAAGTATGGAAGATCGGAATAGATACAGAGTAAGAAAAGTTTCCACGCAAATTATAATTTGAAATCAAGCGAAAGTTGCTATTTCCAGACTTCATAAAAAAGTTTTTGAGCAATTTCAAACAATACAAATGACGAACAGGAAGAATTTTTAAGTCACGAAACAATGAAAAACTAGGATGTCTGCCACGTTTTCCACATATTTTTCGTATAATATTTTTCTGTAGAATTAACAACGGTTGCAGTTTGTTCTTATACGTGCCTCCCCAGCAAGTAATGCCATATTGCAATTTAGAATGAAAGATCCCGTAGTAAATAGCTTTTAGAAACGTAGAAGAACAAACATTACTTAGGATATAAAATTGTCTCAGTGTGCAACGTAAATATTTTCTTAAAGTTTCTATATGAGACCCAAAATTCATTCTTGAGTCTATAGTAAGACCTAGGTACTTAAATTCTGTAACTTTCTCGATTAAGAAACATTTATCATCACAGATTCCATCACAATCATATTATGTGTTAGATGATGTAACTGATGAGCAAAAACATGTACACATTTTGAACCTTTGGCATTCACCATTCAGGACTATATGGAAATAAATATTGACATCCAGGTCCAGTCTAGAGGATAAACTAAAATACATTACTTTAGTCTTTGGGCTCATAACTAAGTTATGACCTAAGAACCAGATCCGCAAAAGATTAAGGTCCCAATTTATGTTAGCGATCATGTCAAGACGACTATCTGAACCATATGAGAAACCTACGTCATCAGCGAAAGCAGTAGGTGCACCTTTGAAATTAAGTTCAAACAAGAAATTGATATAAATGAGAAACATTGGGCCAAGCACAGAGCCTTGTGGTATTCCTAAGTTTAGTATCATTTTATCACTCCTGATTTCATCCAATTTTACTTTTGTTTTTGTTTGACAAAAAGGATCTAAACCATTCCAGCATAAACCACGGAACCCTGCCTTTTCAAGTTTTTTCAGAAGGATCACATGATTAACCAGGTCAAATGCTTTAGTAATGTCAATGAACAAACCAGCAGAACACTTTTTACTATAAAGATTAAACATTACTTCACCACAAAACTTTAAAAGCGCATCTTCGGTTGATTTAACACTTTGGAAACCAAATTGAGAGGGATGAAAAAATTCATTTCTCATTAGATAACCCCAATACTCTATTTTTAACAAGCTTCTCGAAAATCTTGCTTACTACAGGAAGAAGGGTGATTGGTCTGTAATTGGAGATTTCTGTAGTTTTCTTCTGCCTTTCTTATTTTTTCTCCGCGGTCATGTCTGAACGTTGCATATGATTTTTGTATTTTTGACGGGTTTCTCTGAATCCCTCATTTGAACATGAAAATACCAACTAACCCTCTTTTCTATTTTATCCAAGATGGCAGACGGCAGAGTTCTCTGCCCGGAAAAACAATAATATTCAAATGGCCACCTCGGGAAGTAGATTTTTACCACTTTTCGCACATGTCGGGTGGTCCGGCGGCCGTAATAACCACGGAAAAAATCTGACTTTAAACTAAATCGCATGATCTTGGGATTTTCGTGGCCGCGCCAAAGTATGAAACTACAAGACCCGAAATCTTCTCACGCTGTTAAGTCATAATTTTACGTGTGGCGTGTCTAGTAGCCCCGCAATTTGAACTTTAAAAAGATGAAGATGTAAACCCAAAACATGCCATAGTGAGTACGACATATTCAACTGCTGCCGATCTCTTCAAATGTCTTCACACTTGAGACGTTTGAGATTCGAATCCCAGAAACATAAGAAAAACACACAAAGTGCTTCGATAGGTATTGGCAAGGCCTTCGAGAGTAATTACACACTGCCATGAAAAGCGTTTTCAAACAAAGCTGTTCGAAATCGGGATAGAACTACAGGTTCTGGAAATGCGTTAGGCCACGGGGTTTTCGAAGCTTTGTTGCGGTTGCACCACCTTAATAATTTTATTATTTTTATTTTATAATCAGGCGCTAAATGTCGTTAACGCTTGGATCACCACTTTTGTAGCTAAGTTTTAAGGTTTTAACACATTGTTCGATTGCTATGCGATCGAAAATGGCAAACATTCAACTTCAAATGACAGCTTGTATGGGTGCCGGGTCACAGGGACAACCAGGCAACTGAATGGCAGCCAAACTCGCCAAAAAAAACGACTTCTCATCTTCGACCTGAAAGGAACAACACAGATAAGCCTATCGATACATAACTTTTGCTAAAGCAGGACGGTTCTGAGCAGAAGAGCTTTAGATGAACGCAGAGTACATGTTTTATGACTAAACAAATTAGGCCATGTGTGGACTCGAAACGTTCAAAGAGCTTATTGAGCCTAAATCGTCTGCATATTAGTTCCACCATATGTGTCCCTACAGGACACTGCCTGATAGGTAGACACAAAAGACTTGGTGTCTATTCCAATGACTTTTGTAGAAGATGCATGAACGAGGAGGAAGAGGAGACAATCCAACATCTCCTTTGTTTTTTTCATGCCCTGCTCTTGCTAACAGACGTAGAACTCACTTAGGTATTCTGCCCTATCACAGATTCCATCGTAATAGAAAAAAGTCAAAGTTTCCCGGTGTAACTATCACATAATCCAATCGGAGTGGAACGAATTTCGAAATTCGTAGATTTGGTATCACCAAATCCGAGTGGAATTTAAATTCGTCGTCTTAATATACGAAAGAAGTTGTGTTTGCAGAAAAAAGTGAATGATCTTGAATATTTGGCGTAAAACAGCTGATTTCGAAAGCCAGCATGGCGGTATTTAGTGTGGCAACTGGCAATGGATTCCATTTGGATTTTGTGAACACAAATTTTCGTAGTTCGTAACTTAGATTTTCGTGTGGAAGTTTTCTATGATAAAATCTCTGATAGGGCTGATTACTTATTCGACAACACCAGCGATTTAGCTAACAAAGACACTAAAACTCTTTCCCTTTTCGTACGAAGTTCTGAAAGGTTTGACTAACTCTGGATCAACTCGCTAGTCCAGGTTCGATTAGAAGGTGTCTTAACTCTCTGATACTTCAGATAGGAACCAGAGAGTGATCAATCTTTTGGTCTTAGTGGTATCAAAATGAACCCCCTGTGGTCTAAGTGTGTCTGTCTGACGACAGCCACATTTAACCTAAACCAAACCTAGCCTTGACAGGGCTCAAATACCAGCGCTACCAACTTGAAACCACGAAATGAATGACTCTGTATCTATACAATTTTTAGCTGCAAATGTTTCCATTTTCTTTCTCTCTATTGAAATGAATTCAATATTTCGAGAATTTAAATTGTGGACGCATCTGTACGTTTTAAGAATTAAATTTTATTTCCTATCGAACATTTTAAGAATGAGGAAAAAAATTATTTGATTAACTCAAGACCGATTGATTCTACGCATAATTTCATAATAAACACCTGATTAGGTATGCAAATAAATTTTTCAATATCCTACAGTCTAAAAGAAAGAAATGAAGGCCATTTACGGAACGGAAACAGTCATCTTGAAAACCCAACAGCTCTCCTTAGAAACAAAACCAAACCATTTATCGAGCAGTCCCGCGATACCACCCAAAACAATACACAGTTTCTTTAAAGAAACCCAATTGACAGCGACATTAAAGAGTCCTTTTTCTATCTTTGGTGGGAATAATTCATCATTAATGCTCCGTAAA
Organism: Melanostoma scalare; assembly: GCA_949752695.1. Lineage (NCBI taxonomy): Eukaryota > Metazoa > Arthropoda > Insecta > Diptera > Syrphidae > Melanostoma > Melanostoma scalare. The sequence continues at coordinate 54,946,311 of OX456984.1, read as the reverse complement.
GAAAGGAGTATCCGGCAAACAATAAAGTTTAGCATAACCGAAGCCTCATATAATACTACTTCTTTCTTCTTGACTTCTTCCGGAGCCAACAGCGCACGACAGAGATGCCGACTCTATGACAATTTTCTCCCATCACCGCTTGCAGCACCCATCGCCGATAAATTACACAAGATGTTCTTTACCACACCATCACACCAACGATATCTTCAGAGAAGATGGCCTAACTTTGTGTCGAAAGTGACATCACTATCACTATATATTCATGTATTGTGTGTTGGACTTTTGGGAACTTCACAACTAAGTTTTACTGATGTGAGGACATATTCAAACACCATTACATCCAAGAAAAATTGTTTAAAACTTGAAAAACTATGAAGTTAAGAGTTGCAAATATTTTATCACTGCGGGCGAACGAAACGGAAGAAGAAGAAAACTAAGGAAGAACTTAAAAAAAATATTAAGAACAAAACGTGTCCACGATAAACTAGTCGTCTTTTCTCATTCCTAAAACACTAGCCCAGTTGATGATGGGTAGCACAAATAAAAAAAATACAGGAAGACCGGAGATGATTTTATGGAGATGTCAGTTTTATACGTGAGACGCTACTTGCATTCTGGAAGTAGTTTAAAGTTTTGATGGGAATATAATTCCACTGCAACGAGGTATCTCCACGAAATTTTGTGCTTCCATTTGATATTTCAATTTAATTTGATATTTACTCTAAGGAAGAACAAATTTACCCTGGGGAATAGTCTAGACTTCATAGGGCTCGTTTGAGTGTCTAAAACGTAGGTGAAGCTGATGATTTAAATCCAATAAACAAAGTTTTCTTGGAATTGGTTTTCATTTGAAAGTTTTTGAGGGCGCTTCTCAAATTTAGCTACGAACTTTGGAAGCCAAACCTGATCCAGGAAGGTCTACACCAAAAGTATAAACCATATCAATATTGAGAGAGGAACCTTTTCTTTTTCTTCTTGGTTAGGTTTGCTTTATACGTCGAAGATAGAATCGGTGTTAATTTCTGTTCTTTGAATAGAGAAAAATGTATCCATACACTCAGCTATGTATGAAGCGCTCTGTTTGTATAAATCAAATATTCATTTGCTTTTGCAATTTATTCCGAAAAAATAAATGAATATTATTACTTGCTCTTCGTTCAAATTTCGAAGCAAATATGAAGAAAGCTACCCTCACCTTTTGTTCTTTGGAATATTCTTGTTCGTTTTTGATCAGGTTATTTGAAGCAGACAATTTTTTTGTGTGGAAAACTATCATCAAAGGATAAGGGGATTGTTTCGAGAAAGAGAAATGAGTAGAAGCTACGACGCACACTGAACTGTTTCGTACTTGATATACGTTAAAAGCTACATATATTTAACCAAATGTATTTGATGGAATTGTAAGTACTCATGGTTCCTGAAAGACCGTGAACTACAGCAGTCAAAAAGCAGAAATCCCTACTTCGACTTATTTGCCTTAGACTTTCAAAAGTATTTCAATACTAAGACAGGGTATTGAAGCAGAAATGTTGGCGGACAATGGCAGCTCTCAAAACTGGGTTTCCGTCACTTTATGCACAAGGGGATTCTAAAAGAACCTGCCCGTCTAGGTTGGGGGTTGTGCGTAGGGTTTACTACTACGGCCGATTCACCGGCGACAACCCTAGCAAACGAAAAAAGAACGAAGACCTCGAGATCCGCCCGTGCAACGGTGGCTACCTCAATACGAGCAGCCGAAGAATTAGCGGAGACTGCAAACTGCTGCAAAGCCGATGTAGCCATATCTCTCTCAGGAACGGTTAACTACGTTCCTCAATTGTAGTTACAGAAACCCTGACATTGATTTACTGAAAGGCATATACAAATTATCTATGGGAAGCATATCTGCCTCTTAACCGAGAGGTTCGAGGTTTGAATCCCAACAGAAACCAAAAAATATTTCTCCCCTGATATTCCCTCTCGCGAGGAATTGGCAAGCCCTTCGTTTGTAAATTCATTGCCACGAAAAGCGCTTTCTCGATTAGCCGTTCGGAACTGACAGAAAATTGTAGCTCCCTTCAATTCCTCACAAGGTATGGTTTGAGAAATGCTCTAAGCTACGGGACTCCTCAATCTGTTGCTCCACTATATGTATGTGTGTATATACAAATTATAATGTAGTATAGCACTGCAAAATCCAAATGAATATGACGATTTTAATTTTATTACGTCAACTTGTACACACAACAGAAGGAACCATTTTTTAAGTGCGGATTTGGCGTCGAGGTACACCCAAAGATAAGGTTATCAGCCGATAAGAGAGCGTAATATGTGACAGTCTGCATCGTGGATAAATTAGAAAACATTACCCTGATTTATGAGCTCCACACACACAAGAAAACGACGATAATTTCAAAGAATGTTTCTACGAGCTCCCAGAAAAAAAAGATCAACGCCTTAGAAATTACGAGAAAATCGTCCTTGGAGATTTTCATGCAATACTAGGGAAGGAGGATACTTTTGGAAACACCACCTACATGACAAAACCTCCGAAAACATACTGAGGTTAATCGATTGAGGGCGGCCGTGGTGCAGTGGTAGAGTATTCAGTAGATAGGCTGGACGCGTGGGTTCGAATCCCGCTCTGGACATCTACCTTTCTTTCAGCATCCCAGTTTCATATGGACACTAACACTACACCTTATTTCCAACTACCGCAACACAAAAAAAGGGAAAGCTGCTACCCTGGTAGTACAATGGACCGGAAATTTGGTTTGGGTTCTCCAGAATAGCATATACCTAAGCCTCCTCTTTTTTATAAAAAAAAAAACCAATTTTACTGCTGGCCTAAATCATGCGCTTCTCACATCTCAAAATTCATAAACGTAATGGCAACCTCCAGAACAATCAAATATGAACCAAATTGACCATTTTGCGATCAACGCAAGACACCCTTTCAGTGTTGTAAGTGTTGTAAAAGTACGAACTATTTGAGGGCCGCCTTTGATTCGGACCACTACCTTCCTCTATCCAAGGTACGCATGACGAGGTATATCAGGATTCACAACCGACGCGAACTAACGCTGTGAAACGATGTGATGTCGGAAAGCTACAATCAAATGAGATAGCCGAAGTGTTTTGCTCTTTTGCAGCTGAAAATCCCTCCGATTATTCGTGAATTCTTTGCCTCTTTTACCTCCAAAGCGAAGCCCATAGTTCGATGGGATGAGAATCCTGACAGGCAAATGCAGCCAAACAGAATGCACGACAAATGTTGGTGAAATAGAGAACCGGAGCTGCTTCTGACCACAGGAAGAAAAGAAGGGGAGAACACTGAAGGGAGCATGGAGCAAGCAGCAAGGAATTGTTCATTTCAGGAAATTAAGAGATGACATGATAGGAATGCCGTTCGGAAACTTCATAGACCAATGGAGTCTCAGTCGCTATTGAGGATCTGGGAAGACCTCTTCTGCGACGAAGACACAAATTCACCTTTGAGGCAAAATGCCACAATCAATTTAGATGATGATCAAGAATGCCGTCTTCCCGGCCTACAAGAAGTTAAGCTTGTTATAGACAAACTTAAATCAAATAAATCTGGAGGTGCAGATGGCCTTGATGCCGAACTTTTCAAGGTAGCTGGAAATCAGTTGTTAAGCAGCATGATGCATCAGTAGATTTGCATTATATTATGGTCAGAAGAAAGTATGACTGACCGAAGAATGGAACCTCAGTATCATCGTATGCCGATCTTAAAAAAAGGAACCTTACAATTACGGCAATTATTGAACAATAAACCTCCTTAACACTGCATTCCTTAACAATAACCAGTCAAAAAAAGAGAACCAGACATAACGATTCGACTCCCCTCCAATGTCCGTGAACAAAAAGCCTAAGGCGGCCAGTACAACTGACAAAAAAAAAAGTACTGTAGCGGAATTAATAAAAGAGAGCCTTCAGGTGGCCATTATCAATGAGGAGAATCCAGCAAAAAGGCTAAGCGAGGAAGACTGGACTCGAGTGGAAATAAAGCTACTCGAGTGCATGACTGACGCGCTCCCCACGTCCTCAGGCGCGGTGCCTGATTTCGGACCCATCTCGACGTTAAAGGTATTCAAGATTCTCACTTGCTGTGATGGATTTACCCTGAATTGGCTAAAATCCAAGATATCCGAAATGGCGAATTTTATAGAAGGAGCAACATTGAAAGACCCAAAGTCCAAATACACATTCCTGGGCCGCACTTGAAGAAATAAACAATTGAGCTTTTCTTACGAAAACTCAACACAAGTTTCCCAACTGCTGACTGGAAAGTGCTGAAAATGGAAGAGCCAATGAATGGTGGTCTTCTTTAGAAACATGACGAGTCTCCAGAAACCTTTGGCCAGATATTTCCAAGAAAAAAACAGAACTTCTATTCCAGCTTAGCAGACCTCGGCTATCTCTGTTGATTGGCATTCTCACGGGCCACAACTCGTAGGGTACCCAAATGATGAGAATGGGCATTAGCACATCCGACTTATGTAGAGGCTGCCAAGATGAAGAGGTAGAGGAAGGAGCATTTCACTTCCTCTGTGAGTGTCCTAGCTTGGCCCACACTAGAAAAAAAGCCCTCGGAGAATACTTCTTCGACGAACTGGGCGACATCTCTAATCTCCCATTGAGCAACGACCTGAAATTTACTTAGGGCTCTAAATGGTTCAGTTGGGGTTCCCTACCCCAATAAACCAACCCCCAACCCAACCCACCTCTCCAATCCTCCCACCTCCTCATCCTCTGTTTTCCCAGGGAGCACAATGGATCTTTGAGATCCGAGTGAGGTGCTGTAACCCCCTCTTCAACCGAACCCAACCTAACCATAGCATTACGTATAAGACTTTACCTGCAGTAACAAATGAACGTCTGAAACCCTATCACCTTTTTATCGATTGAAAGGCCTCGTAAGACAGGATTTAGAGAGAGGAGCTGTACAGAGCCATGTCCAGTTTCGGCAACCTTGCAAAAGTCGTACAACTCTGCATTTGACGGTTAATGAGGGTAAAACGAAGTATATGTTGTCATCGAACAAGGACAGCGAACATCGACAAATTCGACAAAACGTCACAATAGACAGACATAACTTCGAGGTAGTACAGAACTTCGTCTACCTGGGATCCGCTATAGACACGGAAAACAACATCAGTGCGGAGATCAAAAAGAGAACAACTACTGCCAACCGTTGCTTCTTTGGCTTTAGAAGGCGATCGAGAAACAAACTCCTCACCAGAAAAACCAAGGTAACCCTGTATAAGACCTTAATCATACCAGTCCTGCTTTACGGCGCGGAAGCATGGACTTTATCAAAATCGGATGACGAAACACTTGGTCCTTTCGAAAAAAAATTCTCCGAATGATCTTTGGTTCCATATGCGAAAACAATGTGTGGAGAAGAAGATTCAACAACGAACTGTATGAGCTGTACCGCGACATGGACATACCTAGGAGTGCACCCATTCCGAAACTACGATGGCTGGGACACGTAGAGCGGATGGAAACCCACTCAAAGTCGTTGGTTTTTTGCAAATACACAGCCGCTTTTTATGTAGCGAAATAAAGTTAAACAACCTAAAAATTTGACTTGCTGGACCCGGAAACTTAACAAAACTCAGAACTTTGTTTTGTTGTTATGCCAAACGGTGTAGACGTTGTATTATTGGAAAACATCCATGAAAACAAAAGACAATAGATGAGATTGGAGTATGTACCTTTGCTTGTATACCACGCCTCATTGGTTGAGTTTGATGGCCTTCAAGTCGTCAATAGTGTGTAATCACATTGATTCCTTCCGGATACGAGTATTTGTTGAATTTTCTATATTCCCATGGCTGTATTATCTCAATTAAAATACAAAAACATGCGAGTGAATGAGAAACTCTTCCGGATCCAAAGCATGTATAGACTTTTTTTGTTTTTGATAAATGTATTGACGATTATCTTGACAACCGTCATACAACAACTAAAAGATAAAACATCGCGTCAATCAATCCTCGTCAGCATTACAAAGGAAGACTTGAGTTATTATCTTAAGTAAACAACCATTCAAAAGAAATATACAATAGATGTAGAGTTCATGATCACAACAATAACAAATTGTGTCTAATGAGACAAAACCAGTGCCACACTCATTCAGCGCGTCTCCACCAGCGTATGAGCAATTTGCACCTGCGATCAATCCGCATCGGCATCGGCATACAAAAATAGCCACAATTTCCAACTCATCTCAAAATTTACATCATAAAAATAAACAATCAAAAAGCAGATTCGTCATTCGCCCTTCTCGGTCAATCGCTATATCCCAAGGTTTACAACACACACAATTATTAGGTATTCGGGACACTCGATACGCGGATAGATCTGAGTGGTACGTCAAATGGTGTCAATCACTGCCCGGGCGCGCAGCCTGCTGAGAGTGTATCTTTTTAAATAAACATACGTTTAATCATTGAGAAAACATCTGCAGATACTCTCACGAATTATAATTGATGACGCTATGAGGTAATTCTTAGCACGTCCCTTACTGAAGAGGGGGGTAAAAAAAAAAACATTACAAAATCGAGATACACTTGTGAAGGTAAATAAGTATAGGTACTTCATCAGATTTTTGCGAGCGTTGAAGTATCTTGAAGCAGCATGCATCATTTGGCTTACGAAACATTAAATTAGCCTCTTAAACGATTTGTTTTTATGTTTAATTATGGGGCCATGATGATGACGATGAGCAAGACAGTCGAGGAGAAGAAGGGGGCAGTTGTGGCGGGTCAACAATAAAGTTGATGGAAGTTTAGTCACTTCGGGGGCAAAAAAAGAAAACCATCAAAAGCTACTACAACACCGTCGAACCCTTAGGTAATTAGACGAGTTTTTGGCCTACACTAATGGATTATGGCCCAACATTAAGCAATGACTGATGAGGGTCTATCTAGGTTTTTTTTTTCATTTTGTTTTGTATTAAATGGCTTTGTTTCACTTTATCAGCATCTCAAAATAAAAATTTAAGAATTAATTGAACCCGCGATACTGGGCAATGAAGATAAATCAACTAAACCCACCTATTTTGGTGAGTTATCTTTTTTTTTTGTTTTTTTTTGGTTGTCATCGTAAGAACCCTCGCCCCTGGACACAAATTGCAACTGAACTGAATCTTAATGACAACCATCAAGTGCTTGATTGTTGCTCTGTTTTGTGGTATGGAAATGATTTAAACTCAGCCTCTGAGTTCATAGTTCAAAATTTAAATGCGTTTATGGACTTTGTGTGGAAACAATGCTCGTGTCACTATACTCGAGTATGTATACCGAGCGAAAATCAGCAGTTTTCTTGGGTTGAGGCAGATTCATTGGACTTTGATACTCAACCATCAGAATATCAGTGACTCTAGAGAATTTTGTGCGCCAATATGAGTAACTAGCTCATTTGGAAACAAAGTTAGAGTTCTTTTTGGAGGTCTGTTGATTGCTCTGGTTGGCCCTCCTTCGAGTGAGAAACGAAATTCAAATTGAACACGAGCCTCTTACTATTTTCTGCGGCACCACTGAGTTTATGCTGCAGGTCATCACTTCATAGCTTGGAAGCGAGATCGCTGAGGAATTCGACAGCCAAGGAGCTCAGACAGTCTTCTTAAGACCTGAACCAGCGCTTGACCTGCCGGCGCGCGCACTCTGTGGGCACAAATCCATGAACGATTAAATGTCTCAAGATCACAATCGTAGATGACATGCCTTAGATGGATACAGACAGACTTAAGTAGATATACGGAAACTGAAATTCATGCCTTAGCAAAAGGGACTTCAGAAGACTTGTAGCTGTTGCCATTGGACACTTTTCTTCCTCTAATATTTAAACTTGCTAAGCTTAAGCTACACTACTCTCTGTGAAATGTGAAGGTTGTAAAAAGAATGATGCCCTAGCGAAGCACCTCGTCCGATACTGTGACTGTCCTGCATCAGTTACGGAACTCGCCGAGCACATGGGGGAGCTTTGAGAGCTGTTAACTAAGGCTGCCTATTATGGAAGCATTTTCTGACCTTTCTACGAAGATGTGGGAAGCTCCAACGAAAGAAGTTCCGACCGTAAAGCAAAATAGACTTCTATTTTTTTCCTGAATGCTCGAGTCAGTATTTCCCATATGAAATACTATTGCGATTCAAACGATTACATGTTTGTTTACTGTCTAATGAAGGGTACTTACACAACACAAATTACATGTGGTTTTTTAATTGGTCTTTAGATAAATAAAAGGTTAATTAAATGCTCATAACTTTTAGAAGTAAACAAATTGAAATAAAGTAAATATTTATTTCCGATCGTCAAGTAGAAATTAGTGGAGTCGCTCTCTTCAAATGATAACACTGTGAAGTGTGGACAGCTGCTTCTATTAGATTAATCGGAAAAATGATTCTCTGTTACGAAACACTATCTCATTCTAATTTGCGTAGGTATTGAAGCCTGCGGGTTATTTATAGACACTTCAAAACACCCAAAGCATAGTTCCTCTTGTGGCAAAACCATTTACGCTCTCATCAATGGAAATTAAAGTGAGCCTTGGCACAAAAAAAAAAATGCATTTTGAAATGCTAAGTGCTGCTTGTTGTTGGTTGTTGCTGCAGAGAGGAAAATTGGAAATAAGACCTCTACTTTGATGATTTTATTATTATTTATTTAGTTTTAAGTTTGTTGCAAAATTGTAATGAGGAATTTCGTTTCTGCGTTGAAGTGATTTGCATTTGTGAAGTAATTTGCATTTTGAAGATTTTTTTTTTTGTAAAACAGTGAGATGAATTCGATTCTTTGCAAGTTTGTTGGATTCAAAGAACTAATTAACAACGGGGAATTCATTTATTTGAACTTTTCAGTAAGTATTCAATTTAAACAAAAGTTTTTACTAATGCAGTAACTCGTTTACTCAGACGATATCGACGTCATGGGAAGAAGCAAGCGTGATGTAAATGACTCTGCGAGTATTGAAACAGAAGTGGCAAAAATAGGTGTGTTAGTTAATGAAGGTCAAACGAAGTATTTATGTTTTCTTCAAATATCGACGAATTGAACAAAACGTCACAAAAGACAGACATAACTTCGAGGTAGTACAGGACTTCGTCTACTTCGCTATAGACAAGGAAGACTCATCATTGCGGAGATCAAAGGGAGAATAATAGTTGCCAACCGTTGCTTCTTTAGGTTGAAAAGGCAATTGAGAAACAAAACCCTCTCTAACAAAACCAAGATAACCCTTTACAAGATCTTGATGTTCCCAGTCCTCCGCGGAAGCATGGACCTTATCTACAGCAGCTGATCCTTGATCGAAAGAAAAAATACACCAAATGGATGAAAATATTCAACTAGAAACTGTACGACCTTTACCTGGTCATGAGCTCAGCTAGAAGAGTATGCATCGCGAGACTACGATGACTGGGGTCTGGATCAAAGAGTTTTCGAAAGCACATTGCAGCGAAATCACGGAAGAAGGAGGCCTCGTCTTAGGGGGCGCAATCAAGTGTAAGAGGATCTCAACTGACTTCGATAGCAAAACTGAAGAGAGCTCAAATTCAAAATTGCATGAAAAAGGAGTTGGTTGAGGCCCAGATTCATCTTAACTAAGGTTTCAATTTAGTAAGGCAAAAAACCTTTAGAAAAGTTTTGTTCGTTTTTTACACCACAATCATTGTAGAATAGTGTAAATCATTGGGAAATATTCAAATATGACTGATAACATGATAAACTAAGCGTTGGTCGATACGGAGCTAATATGGGTTCGAATCTATTTTTTTTTTATTTGAGACTCTAAGTTTGGAAGTTACCCTTGGTATTACATGTGAAATTACAATTACCATATTCCCATTTAATGTCCCATAAAAAAGGAAAGTTATTAGTACGACAACGTAATTGGCCCAGTTTAGTTTCAAATCCAATTTTTTTAAGCGCTTGTATTCCAAGCTGCTTGGCACCGAGGAAGTCGCAAGTAGAAAATATTTCAGCAGACCTTTACGTCTTTCCAAATACAGTGACAAGAATTTTCGACTGATTAGAGAAGATCTATCTTGTAAGAAAAGGTGTGAAATTAACTTCGTTTCTAAACCGGACAAGGATAATCACTTAAATATCGTCGTAAAACACAGTTGTAACATTGAACTAAATTTCAATAACTAATTAATTTTCCATCAACATTCGGCTCTTCGTTTTTCTTTCTTGTGAAAATGGTTTAAGTATTTATGGGCCTAGTCAAATTGTAGTGCAGTTTTCGGACAGCATATAAAGGGTTGTATTTTTTTTAACAATTCGCGTACGAATGGCAATAACAAAAGCTATAAATTCAATCTTATATAAGTACTGTAATGTTTATCGAATCACAATTTATAACAATAAAAAATATATGCAAACTTACAAATTAGATAAGCATCAGAAATTACCTGCAAGAAAAAGAAGAAGAACATTTTAAAATAAGTAAAATAGGCAAAATACATTTTTCATAAAATTAAAGTTGTATCTTGAGTTTTAACTAAAGATTAGAAAAAGATGAAGGTACAACAACTACCCTGTGGAACGAAGTTCTTTACTCTTTAACGTATTGTTACGAAAACGCCTCGAATGTAATTAATTACATCAAAATGTTTTCGATTTTAATAAGACAAAAAAGTTGATTAATCAAAAAATTTTAGTTGCGTTTTTTCCTCTGATTGCCACTTTTTCCTTGTCCTTGACAGTCTTTAGTAGTAATGTAAATTTTTGTCAATTTGTCTATTCTCCTGGAGCTGTAAATGTGACAGTTTTGGTGTTAGGAACATGTTACTTTTTCATTACTGGCGCTGTAGATGTGACAGTTTGTGAATGAAAAACATGTTACAATACTTTCCAATCCTTTAAGTGCGAGTATTTATGTTATATAAACACAGTACGAGTATGAGGAAAATAGGAAAGGGCTTAAACGGAGATGCCGATGCACATTAGACGTGGAATTTCTGAAACCTGGTGAATGGGAAGAATGCTATAATGCATTCCACATTCGTATAGTACGGTTAGGAAAGCAATCTCTGTATTTGACAGAAACGTCCGAAATTGGGCGCAAGTGAACACTGATTGGCACTGAAGCACGAGGACTACCGTCGAATTGTTTAAGTTCACTTGTGCACTATCTTTTAAAAGATAAAATAACGAGAGACAAGAAACATTACGACGATGTTCAAGTGACGTTAATTTTTTAATGAAGTTGCCAATGATTATGAAGGCACTCCTCTGAATACTGTCCACAAGATTCAAGTAAGTTGAAGGAGCACCTGTGCAATGGGTATAACTTCATCTTAGGACGAACATATTTTGTAGGTCCAAAGGGGATGTCAAGTAAGCATATATGATTGTTCCAAAAAAGATGGTTGGTAATGCACACACCGACAATTGAGCGCTGTTCATTTTCACCGATGGAACATCAGGAGGGGGGAGGGTATTATCATTTCAACAAGCTTAAAAACCATAATCAGAAAAACAATTTTATAGATAGTTTAGTTTTAAATTTCATTTTTATTTTTTATCACTTATAACTACTTACTTACTTGCTAGCAAAAATGTTTAAACTAGCTTACATAATAGCTTAATTAACTTACTGACCCTAGGCGGGTACTCTAAATTACTCAATAACTTATTTCTAATGCCTTTCGGCCTAATGATACAATATCTATTTCTAACTATAACTAATATTTAAAACTAAGAAAATTGTAAAGAACTTAGTTTCTGTTATAGATAAGTAAAACAATTGTGGTTAAAAAAAGCATTGTCTCTTCAAGACACTTCTTAATGGCCTTGGAAAGATGGAAGCTGAAACACAACCACAGTTCAAATGAAAGATTTCATCACCTTGCATTGAGAGATCCTACTTAGCTTAAGGTGAATGAATCTTTGAAAAAGTATGGTTCATTCGGCAACTATTCACATGAAAATGTATATCAAAAAGCGAGTAAAAACTTAGTCTGAATATTGTTTGGAGGGATAAAAGATTTATTTTACGTTCCCTTGCGAATTTAAAAAGCGGTATCGAGAAAAAATGCACAGATTTCGTATAATTGAACTTTAAGCAGTTGTAGAAATCGAATGTAATTTGTGATTCTGTAACGGCTACTATTTTTTGACATTTTTTACTGTGCGCTCCAAGAAAGGTTTTCACATATTTTCTTTTATCTGTCATCAGTAGCCTATCATCTCATCAGTCATCTGTCTTCTGGCGTCTGCTATCGGTCAACAGTCATCAGTCATCTGTCATCTGCTTATTAGCCATCTGTTGTTAGTTTTATTTTATTACTTATTTCTTCTCTGTTACAAGTCAGTTTTCTGTTTCCTGTCTTACCATTTTTTGTCTTCGGTCTTCAGTCTTCCAACTTTTGTCTTCTGTTTTCCGTCTTTATTTTCTGTTCTTCTGTCTTTCACCTTTTGCCTTTTGCCTTTTGTCTTATGTCTTTCATCTTTCGTTTTCTGTCTTTTGTCTTCTATCTTCCGTCTTCCGATTTTTGTTTTTTGTCTTCCGTATTCTGGCTCCCACTTTTTGCCTTTTGTCTCATGTCTTCCGTCTTTTGCTTTCTGTCTTCTGACTTCGGTCTTCTGTCTTCCGGCTTTTGTTCTATGATTTCTGTTTTCTGTCTTCTATCTTCCGCCTTTTGTCTTTTGTTTTCTGTCTTCAGTCTTCCGCTTTATGTTTTCTGCCTTTCGCCTCCTACCTAACGCCTTTTGACTTTTTTTTTACTTTTGCCTTTCTGTTTTCTGTCTTCCGCCTATTTTTCTGTCTCCCGCCTACTGTCTCCCGCCTTTTGCCTTTTGGCTTTTTCCTCTTGTCTTAGGTCTTTCGTCTTTTGTTTTCTGTCTTCTGTCTTCCCCCTTCTGTCTTTTGTCTTCTTCTTCTGTCTATGGTTCGTTTTCTGTTTTCTGTCATAAGTCATCTCTTTTCTCATCGTAGAAACTTTTTTTAACTGTCTTCGTAACAGAATTCTACTTTTGTTCATACAGACACGAACTACATTGGTTCCTATGTCAATTTATTTTTTAAATACGTGTTTATCGCAACATTCCCAGGGCACTAAAAACATATGTGAATAGAAAATGATCACTTTGAGCTTTTATAAAAACGACCTAACCCTTCCTACGATCCTCATCACTCATAATGCGGTTTTAATGTGTTCATGCCAGTGACATTGTCACGGACTCCTATTATTCTAAACTTCGTATTTCGTTATTCACAGTCGCTCCTTAATTTGCTAGCCTTTCCGTTTACCTCCTTCTCTAAGTGCTAATTACTAAATTACTTCTCCTAAGTGCTAATTACTAAATTAAGGATAAGCTCTCTTCATTCCATCATGTCTTTCAAAATGTCACGATTCACAGAAAGTGATTCACTTACCCACTTCATGCATAGTTTAGGTGATAAATCTACCTCCCTTTAACGCACTATACGCTACGCATTAACCACAGCATATACGAATAATAAGCTAAGAAATTGTCTCATTTTTTTTCGAAAACAGCGAAAGCACGTATCCATTTTCCGAACATCATGACTGCTCTGATAAGATATGTTTGTCAAATTATCCGTGTAAAATAACCAATTATAGTGACGACCGATTTGTGGTCCGAAAATAGAGCTGTTAGGATGGTAATGGGGGGAGGCATTGTCATTTTCCATCAATTTATTGAGATGTCGCTCATCGCTTTTTTTTAGACACTGCAGCTTGACGAAAAAAAAATACAATGGAAAAACACATGATAAATGAGGCCATCATTGCACCTCATTCGTAGTGAAATAGTCCATAGAAAAACAGTCATTTTCTATGTCTGCAAGTCGGTAATCGATGAAAAATGATTTATGTGTTATTTTAAGGAAATACGGTGGAAATTTCTTAGTTCTTATTAAGTTTCCAAAAAATGTGGGCCATGGTAAGAAAATTACTTAAACATTTTAACGGAAAAAGCTGAGAAGTTCAGCATGCAGAGAGAAGAAGGCTTTAATAAGAATGAAGAGGAGAAAATTTTACTCGTTTTTCTTGCATTTTTAGTCAAATTTCCCACAATTCTTAGGCTTCATTCGACAGATTTTTTGAAACATTTTATATGTATGTACTCAACCACAATTTGAATAGGGAATTGAAGTTTATCAGTCTGATGGCCCTGTGAGACACATAAACATAAAGAGAGACGATACTTTAGCTCGTAGTCATTCATTCGTGCCCGTGACATAATAGTTAGAATATTATGTCTGCCTATAAGCGCACTCACAGAAACTATTAAGAAAGCTACCCCAAAACACGGGCCGCCAAAGAATAGAAAAATTTGCAAGCAAAAATGGTTTGATACTGATTGCCTAAAAGCTAGAGACGTATCCTTTAATTACCTAAAACTCTTCAGGACTTATAACAAGCAAATATTCAAGAAACTGTATGCAGAAGCTAATACAAAATATAATCGAATATGCCATATCAAGAAGATAACTTTCGAGAAAACGAGTATAGCAATGATTAACAGCTCTCGATGCTCCGCAGACTTCTGGAAAGCAGTTAAGCCTTTTAATGGCAAAACAAATACCATATCAATAAGATTACAAGCATCAAACCTTAAAGAACACTTCAGTAGTCTTCTTAACATCACTGTAGTAAATTTGGTGCAATGCGCTGCCCCCCTTATCCTGGACGAGTTCCTAGACGCACCCATTGCGCTACCGGAAGTAAGAGATGCCATCATGAGCTTAAAAGCAAACAAAGCCCCCGGAAGTGATCGCATACCATTTGAGCTTTACAAAAACACCTCCGATGACTTCATTGTCCTACTTGCTGATGAGTACAATCGAATCTTTGAAAATGGAATAATACCTGAAACCTTTAAGAAAGCTATAATCTTTCCTATCCATAAAAAAAGGAAGCTATGACGATCCGTCGAATTATAGAGGGATCTCTTTCTGAACACCTGTGCTAAATTGTTTGCAGGGATCATCTATAACAGGTTAACGCAATGGGTAGAGAATAAGAATATCCTCACCGAGTTCCAAGCCGGCTTTAGGAAAAAATACTCAACGTTCGACCACTTATTTACACTCTTTACTATTGCTGAGACATATAAAAGGAAGAGAAAGAAATTATATGGGTTCTTCGTCGATTTTCGTGCGGCCTTCGACTCCATTGACCGTGAAGCGCTGGAAGCTTTACGGGATGAAGGTGTCAAGTAAAATCATATGCCTGCTAAGAGCGATGTATGACAACAATACAGCTTACGTCTTGGATGGAGACACTATATCCGAAGAATTCACGACAAAAATGGGCCTGAAGCAGGGTTGTGTCTTAAGTGCATCGCTTTTTGTCATATTTCTAAAAGACATTACGGAGGGAGTAAGAGGCGGAATAGAGTTTGGTGGAATAACAATGCCTGTCCTTTTGTATGCAGATGATGTTGTTTTTCTTTCTGACACTGTGGAAAAAATGGAAAGCATGACATGAAACAGACTCGGTGAATATTGCAGTCGGTGGAATCTCGAAGTTAACCTTCAAAAATCAATCATTAATGATGATCAATCATTAATGATGATCTTCAGAGAAGGCGGGGACAGGCATGCAAAGAATGATAAAATTGGACATTTGACAGAGAGGCAGTGGAAATTGTGCGGGAATACAAATACCTAGGTATATTAATAACATCTAACTTGAATATGAATAGACATTTAGAGACGAAACTATCAGAGGCTAAAAAAGCAATCTCTTCGATATGGGAGCGGTGCATAAAAATCAAATATGTCGAGCATAGCGCAAAGCAAAAGTTATTCCGCTCTACGGCAACGTCAAACCTTCTGTACGGAACTCAGGTCTGGGGATACAGTACTTTTGACCTATAGAAAAATTCTTTCGCTATTTCATTAACAGGATTTTTCGCCTACGAAGAAACACGCCAAACTATATGCTTTACCTTGAAACAGCGACACCCTTAATGTTTATGGATACACTGGCAAATCACTTTAATTATATAAGTAAAGTTATGAATATGGAGGACAGGAGACTATCAAAAATAGTACTAAAAACAGTAGTGCAGAACAAAGGAGCAATGTTGAGAGAATGGGAGAGTCTTTCTTCACTATGCGGTATTGACCTAGAAATTAGACCAAACGAACAACCTCCCACTTTAAGAAGCAAGTTGAACGAGCTGTTAAAATTTTGTAACAATCTGCATGAAAAATACGCATCTGAAGCGAATGCCTCACTGTACAGGAGCTTCTATAGTCGTTTGAATTTCAATCTGCAAAGCAATAAGTATTTTCTCAACAGCAAATCAGTCGATAAATAAGCATGATTCCTAAAACGAGAGGAGAACTATTGAACCTGGACTTCATGCCACACCGACCGGATTTGCCTGTTCTGCCTGATACCTCAGGTATCAGGCAGACATAATAAGAAAGTGAACCTATTGCCCACCCAGAAACAAGGGACATTGGCTACACACCTCTCTCTGATTTTTCCTTTTCCAGACACAACCGAGATTCTCTATCTTTCACAAATTACCTCATGTCGAACTAAAAATCATTGATGCAGGTTTAATGACAACACCAACAGTTAAATTAGCCTCGAAGGCCTAATCAAATAATTATTATCCCTGGAAAGCTCATGACAAATAACTTCAATATTTTTAGACAGACCCATCAGAAAATTAGAACGACCCGCTCCGCTCCGCTCAACCAAACCCAAATAACCAACATTCAAAGGTCAAGCTAAATTATAATTGATATTGCTTTAGTAGCTTTCCCAACACTAAGTGCAATACAACCATTCTCATGGATAATAATCATCAAATCCTTTGTTATTCGCTTACAATGTAAATATTGAATGAGAACAATATCTCGGCTTCATTAATCTTCAGTGTGCTATAGCCGCTACGCACTACCACCCTTAATCACTCCAAGGGGAGAAGGCCAAGCACTCGTTGTGGCGATGGCGCCCCAACGGCATTAACCCTCACCTCGAAAACCTATATTTACGGCACACAGCGCATAAGCACATTGTACAACAGCGTTGAAATGAATTGCCGACAACGACAAACATGTTCGCAGGTGTATGAAAATACCTTAAGCGGTAAGTGACCAAATCAACCAGTAGTTCAATTTATGTCTTCCGACAAAATTTTACCTGTCACAAAAATTTGTAGGTAACTTGTGCTGCCTACCTACGATGAAAAATGGAACTCGGAATTGTTTTTTTATGGAAATATTACAAAATCCACTTACAAAGAATTGTTTTTATTGGAATTTTCCAATGATTTGTGTGTGTTGGGCTCTCAATCATTTGAATCTATTTGGGCCCCGCAGTCATTATTTTGTTTAAATATTTGAAGGCTCTAATGGATTGGTGGTGCCTAGCGAGAGCGACCCTGTGAGTTTGATATCGTAGCTAAAAATACGATTCCCCCCTGTCTGACTTTCTTTTCTCTACGCACTTAGAAATGACATCAAAACAGAGAATCAAACGAAAATGGATGGTGTGACGTAGGTTTGTGTCTAACCTACCTTTCTATTCGCAAAGGAATTACCTTAGTTGAGTTTTTTGTTTTTCTGGTGACGACAGTGGGCTGCGGTTGGGGAAGTTTGAGTACGATGGCATTTGTTTCTTTTCGAAATAAACATGATGATAAATTGGATCAACAGTTTTGTTTTCTTGCTTTGAACTTTGCGTATGAAAGGAAACCGCGTTAAACATCACACGAATTTGGGTTTTGTTTTTTGGGAAACTTTATCTTCTATTTGGAGCGAGCATGTAATTTGATGACAGCATATCAATTCCCTTGGTGTCAGGATTGAAATAGAAACACGAATGTTTCATGAGATTTGTGTGCAAAAAGTAATTCCTTTTTAGGTCACTGACTTCATGTTCCTTTGAAGCTTCTTTATCAAATTTTAAAGGTTAAGGTGGATTTTATACGTCTAATACTTGGTCTTAAAAGAGCATAAGGCTTGGCATTGTGTAATCTAGATAAAGTGACGCCAAATATTTGTGATTACAAACCACATTTTTGAAAAACCTGATTTGCGGCGACATGGAAATGGCGGATAGGCTGGTCAAAATTAGGTCATCCCTCGAATTCAGCAACCAACCACTGTACCCAAGCCAAAAGACCAATAAAAAACAGAATCTAGCGTAACTTTTCAAAAGCCGACCAATGACTGGTGATCATCTTTAGAAACTTGCCGAGTTTCCAGAAACCTTTATGGCGAAACATTTACAGGAAAAACAACAGGCCTTGGCTCACTCTGCTGATTGAGACTCTGTCGGGTCACAGATCATTGGGTACTCACATGATAAGAATATGTATTCGGCCACAGCATGGTATCCGTTCGTAGCGGAGAACTGTCCTCAACGTCGCACTTCAACGCAGTTCGGCGGGTGTGTTAAAATAAAGTCGGAAAAAAATTCCCAACGGCTGTTCGGAAGAATACCTCGAAGCGAAAACCTCCGAATCGTATATAATCTGAGAATTTTCTTCTTCGAACGAACGCGTCAATTATCATATCCAACTTATGTAGAGGATACCACGACGAGAAGGCAGAGGACGAATCATTCCACTCACTCCGGAAGTGCCCAAGCTACAGATATAGATTCCGAAGGCTAGTAAAATACTGCGATGCATTGGAAGAGGTTCAAGCGTCGCGAGTTGGAAAGTTGGACGTATCACTGGCCGAAGGTTTGTACTGGGAGCGATGCTGTGACGATGACGAGTAGACATTTTCAGTACGTTAAAAACGAAATAGCGGAACACTGGAGTCAGGACTCGATTTTTGGATGTAAAGGCAAAGGCATACAAGATGTTCTACTATTGAACGAATCAAGGTAAAAATGGAATCGGTATCATTCTAGCAGATGAGCTACCAAGCAGCGTGTTAACCATTTCGAAGTCTAGTAACCGTTTCATTTCTATAAAATTGGTAATGGAGAGGAAAAGATGTTGAATATTGTCAGTGCATTATGATCCTCAAAGTGGAAGTGCGATGTTGGGAAAAGATGCATTTTGGCTTGATTTTTGCAAATCTATTTAAGGATATCCCAACAAAGGAGTTTTTGTCTGGAGATTTCAACGGACATGTTGGATAGACAAACAAGGGCTATGGCTACATATAGAATACGGTGCTAGAAATCTTCCTGGTAAATGTACCCAAGGTATGTGCAAGTGACCGACTCCTTGCCACTTACAGCACGGGTAGAAATGAGACCCATATTGATTACCATTTGATAGCCAGATTTATGAAATTTTGGGTGAAAGACTGCAAAGTGATATTGGGTAAAGCTGCCACTCAGCAACAATGTTTATAGCTGACTGAAATTTTGATGTAAGCAATAAAGGAAATCAAAAAAAGATGGGGAAAATCAATTGACAAAGAAAAAGACAACCAATTCATTTTAAATATATCTAAACAGTCCAAAATGCAGGAAGCATAGCAAAAAGTATGTTATGGGATTGACTTAAACAAAACTACTTAGATACATCTCACAGCAATACCTTGTGAAGGAATGGAGGGCACCTACAAATTATGGCCGATTCCGAACGGATAATCGAGGAAGCGCTTTTCATGGCAATGAATTTACTACCGTGGAATGACATTTTATGGTTTCTGTTGGGATTCGAACCATGGGCAAGACCATTGCTAAGATAGAGCCAAATTATTGCTATGGGTTTTAAAGAGACACTACCAACAAGCCAAATAAACATGGTGGCTTTCAAAACTTGGTCAAAGTGCCCCTCAAATGATAAAGATGAAAATGTTCGAAGAGGAAAACAAAAGCTGCATGAGAGAAGCAAAGAAAAAGGGCACCCAACTAAAAGCAAAGAGAATTGAGTGCATGTTTAGGAAGCTGGAAGAAAGTTCTACCCCGGCTACTGATGCAAACCAAGCTGTTCAAGAAATACGGCAAAACAACTTATATAAGTGAACGACCATCTTCAAATCAACCGCTTAAAAAAGTACAAATGCTCACAGGATACTCGTTGACCGGCGTTTAAAACGATGCTCAAGGACAACTTTTTGTGGATGACGACAAAATTCTACAGAGGTGACGACAATATTGTGACGGCCTTTTAAACAAACTGTTTCCCCGAGAGCAACTAACGGAAATATCCTACATTACAGTCGAAGAAACCAGTGAAGCAGTTAAAAACTTCAACAAAGGCCAGGGCTCCATCTTTTCATCTCCAAGCTTACAGGAGGTTATAGTCTACACAACCAGTGCAGCGAAATTTGTCTTGGCACCAGCTCCAAAAAAACATTGAAAGACTGGCTCACCTGACAAACTCCAATGCTGAAAAGAAAATTATTGATTTTCTTGCAGTTAACTTATTTAGCTCATTCCATTTTCGAAACACATCTTCAGATGGTATTGCGAACTGCTGAAAACGAACTCTTTATGAAACTATTTTGTTCGCCCTGACGATGGAGGCTCCATAGTCGAGGAACGCTCATACCAAGGAACTGATATAAAAGGGAAGCATTGTACAAAGAAAAAGGATATACACGAAGTTGTAATAACTACCAGGTTGATGTATCACACATTGAATATCACTGAGCGGGTATTAGGTAACCATCTGCGAAAAATAACAAAAGCCAATGCGATTCCGTGGTTGGTAGTTCAAAAACAGAAGGAACCCGTAGTATAAGGATACCTATGAAAAAATATCATGATTTCTAAGAAGATTTGCATCTTTTGCTTGTTGACTTCAAAACAGTGTTTAAAAGGCAACTGTGAGACCAAAGTTTGGGTGTTTGGATATATACCTAGACAGTGGAAGGGTTTTTCAGATCTCCTTTGTCCTCAAATAAATAGGGTGACGCAACATAGCTGGGGGTAACATTTTCCGAGCGACTAACTTAGAAATCGGTTTTCATGACAGTGTGTAATTACAAGTTCTCGCAGAACTTCTCAATTCCTTGCGGAAGGTGATACCCGTAAAAAACATTTTTTGATTCTTCAATGTTTCTGAGATTCGAACCATAACGTTACGTATTAGGCAGACATGCTAACCACCACACCACGGGCACCACTTTAAAAGTAGGTCATCTTCTTCAATAGTACTTCCATAACATACTCAAGGACTTTACTAAACCAATACGTTCTATCACACAATGCATCAACTAGATATATAGATATATGTATAGATTAAGGGGACTGGTAGAGCTTGCTCAGCTCTGGGCACTGCGGTGTCTGAATGAAACCTATTGTGCCAGCCCATGTGAGTTTCAGGGCAGTTCTCCTGCTCCTGAGTTCAACCAGAAGTTAGCAATCTTCTGTGGGTGAATGAGTTTGAGTTTATCTAGGGGGATGATCTCATAGTCAAGTACTTGCTTTTTAAGGCTGAAAAGTGCTGGACATTCTGTAATAATGTGCAGAGATGTTTCTTCATACATCAACTAGCCTAAATGAGAAAACCAACGATTGATAAGAAAACAATGTCGGCGCACAGTTGTCTTCTTGTTTTTTTGTTGAGCCAGCGGGCAGAGTTACTTAGCTAGCTCACTAGCTTCTTCGACTGTGATGTAGAGTATTTCCGTTTGTTGCTCTCGGAGAAACAGTTCGTTTTAAAGGTCGTCATAATACTGTCGTCACCTATGCAGAATTTTGACGTCATCCACAAAAAGCTGTCTTTGAGCATCGTTTCCAAACTCGGCGAACGAGTATCCTGAGCATTTCTTATGCTATGTAGTCACTCAAAACAACTGTAACAAAAGGTTCCTTTCTTTTCGTTTCTTTTTCTTCTTTTCTTCGCTTCAAGAAACAAAATTTTGGCCTTCATCGGTGTGTTTGTGAATGAACTTTACTCTCGACATGAATGAGGTCGACGCAGCGTACTGCATGATCAGATCACTAATATGAAGCTGTTAAGGAGGAGAGCTGTTATTCAAGATGACAAGAGTCGTAAAGCCAGAAAAAGGAAGAAGAAGAAAATAAGACGCCGGACTCTTGTCCTGTTCTGACTGCAAGCTACCAGGGCCTAGATTCCGTAACCTTTCAGACGATTATCGTTCAATCTTCTATCGTTGATTTTGTCGTCAAAAGATTGTTTCATATAATCCTACTTTCAGTGTTTGGTGGAAAGCTATTTTACTATTGTCTTACAAATTTTGGCAACTTTTTCAGGGTCTTAAACGCGTTTTTTTACTGCCTAAAATTCAGACGATAGTCGTCTAAATCATTGCAGAATCCGGCCCCAGAACTATAACTTTTCTCAAGTCAGAACTTAAAGGATACCTTTCCTTTGGAATCTTTTGAATGAGGGGCGAGATACTCTCTGACAAAATCAACGTTTGTTCTGGCAACGGTGTTTAAAAGTCTAAAAAAACGGTCTTTTATCTCTTTTTACTTTATTTTCCAGCAAAACCCATTCAATGGCATATATAACTTTTGTGCCAATTTCGTCTTTAGCTCAATATTTTAAAAAGCAGAAGTGCTTAAAACAAACGAGTCCCCAACGAACCATTACTTCAATTGCTTTCATATGATATCGTTCCTCGTCATGGTTCAATTCTATAGTGAAATTCACTCAAAAATTTTCCTAGAGCCCACGATTTTATCAAATTTCTTACGTAGGTACCTCGACTGAAAGAAATGAAACTGAAAAAATATATGTAAATACATAATACATACAATATTAGAAAATATCATATCTCAGTCAATCATCTTTATAAAGAACTAGCTGAGCCGCCCGGCTTTGCTCGGGTCTTTAGTTTTAAGGTTCCAGTTCTCGTTTTTCCTCTTCCGTGGGAATTTGGGGAAGAAATATAATCTGTCTTACTGTGGGACTAAGTGGTATCCTAGTGCAGAAAGAGTTTTCTAAATCTATCCAGCAGTTTCTAAGTTTCCGTTCCCAACCCCGTTCCTGTGGGAATCTTCCGTTCCCGTGGAAATATGTGAATGAAATGTATGTCTATGTCACTGAGGGATAATGTAACATCCTAAAGTTGAAAGAATTTTTGAAATCGGTCAAGTTACTTTATGGTTGCCATCCTCGTTCCCGTTTCTGTTCCCGTGGGATTATAGGGATGAAATACACGCCAAGTTACTGAGGGATTATGTGGCATCCCATTGCAGAAAGAATTTTTGAAATATGTCCAGTAGCTTCTAAGCTTCTGTTCCCAACCCCGTTCCTGTAGGAATCTTCCATTTCCATGGAAATATGTGAATGAAATGTATGTCTATCTCACTGAGGGATAATGTAACATCCTAGAGTTGAAAGAATTTTTGAAATCGGTCAAGTTACTTTATGGTTGCCGTCCTCGTTCCCGTTTCTGTTCCCGTGGGATTATAGGGATGAAATACACGCCAAGTTACTGAGGGATTATGTGGCATCCCAGTGCAGAAAGAATTTTTGAAATCTGTCCAGTAGCTTCTAAGTTTACGTTCCCAACCCCGTTCCTGTAGGAATCTTCCTTTTCCATGGAAATATGTGAATGAAATGTATGTCTATCTCACTGAGGGATAATGTAACATCCCAGAGTTGAAAGAATTTTTGAAATCGGTCAAGTAACTTTATGGTTCACGTCCTCGTTTCCGTTTCTGTTCCTGTGGGATTATAGGGATGAAATATAGTTTAATGTACTGATGAAGGGAGATAATGTAGCACCCCTAGTGCTGAAAGATTTTTTGAAATCTGTGGAGTAGTTACTAATTTTCCGTTCCCAACCCCGTTCCTGTGGGAATATGGGGATCAAACCTTGACAGGAACCATCTCTGAACTAAACAATGTCTACCCTGAAAATTTCATAAAAATCCGTTGGGTGGTTTAGGAGTTTACCCCGGACATACATACATACATACATACATACATCCTACTTTATATATATAGATTAACCAGTGTTTATTTCTGCGTCATGGCGCCACATGTAATTTTCTCGGAAAACCTGCTTAAAATTGTGTATTACGTCATCGTTAAATATGAATCTAATCAGCATTGGAGCAAAGTAGACAATTATAAACACATCAGTGATTTATTACTGTCATGCGTTGCTTCAGCGTCATTCAAACATAAAGTCGTTCATTTCTCATACTTTGACTGTTTGTCTCATTTGAAAGTCAGTTACAGCAATGCCTTATCAAAGTATTGTAATACGTGAATCAAGGCATTAGTGTCCTATGAACAACCCAACAACAACAAGAGTATCATCCTCGTAAGCAAGAAAAGCAATATCATCCCCAAGAGTATCCTTTACCTTAAAGCCATCACATCGCTGTTATCACAGAAATTGTAATTAATTGAATCAAAACAGTTCCATAAGAGATAATGTTGTTCTTGATGGAAATCCATTGCCTTCCCTCGAATGGCTAAGCAGGCTGCGATCTTTGTTACCAACTTACCGCATTATACTAATCGTTAAGCAATTTCATATCTTTGTTCTCTACTAACCGCATTACACATAAATTACCTTTAGCATAACCAAATACACTGCCGCCCACCGCCGAACGAGTTTCAAGGATGCCAGCACACAGGCATGTACGTCAATATTTAAATTATGTCACTAACCCTCACACATGTTATAATGTGACACAAGTTCTGTGCAGCTCAATAAAGCTCAACGTGTCTCGTATATTTTGTATAAACAACCTCCCAGGAGCGTTGTCAAAATGCTCCTTTATTTCGTGTTCGTACAGCAAAATAATTAACCTTCCCCGCTAAGTCATCAGCCATTATTGTTTAAGTCACGGAAATATCGAATCAAATTCACTTTCTTTCAAACATTTGTGAACGTGAAATGAATAAATACATAGATAGACACACAATCACAGGAATTCGGTAGAGGCGAAAAATCCTGTGTAGAGGGCTACTAAAGCAACACGAACCAAAAGCTACCACGGAAAATGCGTGACTCCTTCATGCTGCCTGCCGCCCACGAATATATTTTCAGCTCTGACACCAGCAAAAAAAAAAAGAAAAAAGAAATAGAAGCGATGATGTGGGAAAAGCTTCTTGATGACTGATGACTGAGAATCATTGGAGTAGCCTCAAACACAGACAAGCAATACACAAACTACTATGCTGCCATATGTACCCAAGGTACGTAGAATAAAAGCAACAAAATGTCCTTTTCAGTACAAACAACAAGTAAACTATTTCCGCAAAGACAACGAAGTGCACTCATAGAAAATCAATACTTTTCGACCTCAATTTCACTTTATTCTTTGCAAACAAGTGGTTTCATCTCATTTCTTTCTAACGCAATCTTTTCTTTAGAAAATTGAAAGCGAACAAAAAATTCAACTCGATGCTATTGTTGCTCATGTCTATTGTTTAATATTTTCAAGATAAAATTTACTCACTGTGCGGGATTTGAAGTCAAGATTGTTGTTTCAAACAGACTTGTGTATGTAGGTACCTGTTTTTTGTGCAGAGAACATTGGTTTAGAGTTTTGTGGCTTCATACAACCTCAAATGTATTTGAGGTAGAATGAAGGCTTTCAATGCAATGGCCAAAATGATCTTATTTTGAGACGAGACGCTTTATCTGAAATTGAATTGATCCTTATTTATTCGTAGATACCTCAGTAAAAAAAAGCAAGATAAGGGTTCGAAAGTGCAACAGGATATCGCGCTGGGTACAAGAATGGAATCAGTTAGTCAGTCTACCTCTCATCTACGTGTAAGCTCGTGGGTATTACGGAAGAAAGGTACTACAAAAGAACTGTCAATTTTTCTATTCGAATAAAAGCTTTACATCCATTGGTTGTGTAGAGATGTTAAACCTTTAAAAAGTTTTTACAAAATAAAACATTATTACCCAAAGCAGGAGTGCCGGCTCGAGCATTCTTGGCGTCTTAAGCGGAAGACTGGAACGCCCACCTTTCAAAAGAATTCGGGTCAAAGAAAGACTAATTTAATGCAATGTGGAGTGAAGTTTGATGGTTCAACTTTAGGAATGATAGATCTCCAACTTCTTACACTGTACTACTTTATGGCCGAAAGGCATTTGGAAGCTCTTGACAATCTGGCTATCGATTGTTGTTCTGGTAGCCTAGAAGTGAGAGGATCCTGAAAGCCAAGTTTACCAATTTCAACTGCTTGCTGCAGGGATAATAGATTCTCGATTATAATGGCTCCTTCGTCAAGAAAGAATAGTTGATGTATTTCGGCGTTCTTTACTTTATCTGCACTAAGGGTGCAAAACTGAAGAGTCATCGCCCGAAATCAAAATTATTGGCGAAAGATGTTGATTGAGCCTCTATCTATCTATCTATCTTCCAAAAAATAGGTAAGAATTGTAAAGAGACTCAAGACGCTTCCGTGGTGTTCACCAACTGTGACTTATAATGCTTCAGCTGTTGACTTACTCTCAACAAACTTGCACTTTTTTTTTTTCTTTTTTTTTTAATTATATAGGGTGAAGGTGAAAATTACCTTTACAAGCACATCGACCTGAAAGATCTTTTGTGCTGTTCCCTTAGGTTTAAAAACACGTAGTGTATAGGTTTGTTCATTCGAAGCTGAGGTCATGTAAGAACCTAAGAATCTTCGAGGAAGAGGTGTTTCTGATATCAAGGGGACAGGGGTGATGTTTTAAGATTCTCAACAGTAATAATATTTATTTTCAATAAATCAAACATATAAAAATTAGAACAATTTGATAACAATAAAATAAACAAAGTATTTAAAAACAAAGTATCAAATCTCAACTTTCAACACCCCCACTAGATTTTTATACTTTTATGCCAACAGTTGTTATGTTTTGTAGCAGGGAGTCTTTTGGTTAGAAAATCAGCAGGCATCTCTCCAGTTTTCAAATATAATACTTCTAATTTACTTTCTTCTATAAGATCTCGAATGAAATGATGCCTTATGTCGATGTGCTTTGAACGTGCGTGATAAACGTTGTTTTTAGATATGTTTATTGCACTCTTGTTATCGCATTGCAATATAAGTTGTTGATTCCAATGAATTAGTTCTTGCAATAAAGATTGAAGCCAAAGTGCTTCTTGAGATGTTGAGGCTAAAGCCATATACTCAGCCTCTGTGGTGGAGAGAGCGACAGTAGGTTGTTTCTTTGAATTCCACGAAATAGGTCCTCCTTGGTATTTAAAGAGATAACCTGTAGTTGATTTTCTGTCATCTGAGTCACTAGCCCAGTCAGCATCCGAAAATCCTTCTAAACGTCCTTCAATGTCTCGAGTGTATTCTAGCTTGTAGTTCATTGTTCCTTTAATGTAACGGAAAAGTCGTTTAACCGCTATCCAGTGAGATTTTGAAGGATTATTATTAAATCTTGATAAAGCCCCCACTGCAAAGGATAAATCTGGGCGACTAACTTGTGCTGCATATAAAATACTTCCAATAGCTTCTTGATATGGAACGGTTTTCATGTAGTCAGTTTCGTCTTTGCTTTGTCGATGTGTTTCTTTTCTAAGCTTTTGGTTAATATCTAAGGGTGTGGATACCGGATTACAATCCTCCATATTAAATCGCTTGAGAATATTCTTTAAGTATGTCCGTTGGTCTATCCATAACTTTCCCTTTTCTCGATCGCGAGTTATTTGCATACCAAGCACAAATTTAGCTTCTCCAAAATCTTTCATCTCGAATGATTTAGCCAAATTTTCTTTGATAATTCTTTTTTCATCTTTGTTGTTTGTAAAAATCAGGATGTCGTCTACGTAAATAGCGACGAAAGTCTTATCTGTGCTGTTTGTCTTGTAGTAAATACACGGATCGGTTTTGGATTGTTCAAGTCCAATTTTCTTTAAAGTTTCATCCAATTTCTTATTCCAAACTCTGCTAGCTTGTTTGAGGCCGTACAGTGATTTCTTGAGTTTACATACTTTATTTTGAACATTATCAAAACCTTCAGGAAGATTCATGTAAATCTCTTCGTTAAGTTCACTTTGCAGGAAAGCAGTCACAACATCCATTTGATCGATATCCAAATCATATCGTACAGCCAAACTTAAAAGTACCCTTATGGACGTGTACTTTACGACGCCGACACGGGAGAAAATGTTTCTTGATAATCGATCCCTTGACGTTGCGAATACCCCTTAACGACCAATCTAGCTTTATATTTTTCGACATTACCATCTTTTTTCGTCTTGAATGTCCATTTGGAATTTATGGCTTTCTTTCCTTTTGGTAATGAAACTATTTCCCAAGTGTCATTTTTCAAAAGAGCTGTATATTCATCGTTCATTGCTTTTTTCCAGTCAGACATATGTTCGCTCTTCATTGCTTCAGCGACTGTCTTTGGATCTTCATTGTCGTTAGCCATGTACGATAGGTAACCGTATCTTTCAGGTGGATTTCTTATTCTGGTGGATCGTCCTATTCCTCTGTCAGATATGATTCCTTCTGAAGATTCTTCAACAATGAAATCATCTTGGGCATCCAGAAAACTGTTTTCACTTGCCGTTTCGTCACTTATTTCGATTGGTATTTCATTGTTTGAATCCGCTGATGAAATTTCGTCTTCATTCCCCACTGAATCATATCCTGTAAAAATATTACAATAAAATGTATCGTTTGTCTCACCATCCTTTGGAAAAATTTGCTCATGGAAAACTACATCTCGACTTATTACGACTTCTTTTTTCTTTACATCGTAGAAGCGATATGATTTTGAGTGTGTGCAGTATCCGACAAAAATTACTTCTTTTCCCTTGGCATCGAGTTTCTTCCGCTTTTCTTTTGGAATGTGAATAACTGCTTGACAACCGTAAACCTTAAGATGCTGCAGATTCACTCTTCTTCCACTCCAGATTTCTTCAGGTGTTTTTTCTTTTGTACCTTTGCAAGGTGTTCTGTTTGTTAAATAAACGGCCGTATTTGCAGCTTCGGCCCAAAATCGTTTGTGTAAACCAGACTCGATGAGAAGACAACGTGCTTTTTCGATTATGGTTCTATTCATTCTCTCTGCCAACCCGTTTTGTTGTGGAGAATATGGAACCGTTGTTTGATGTTGAATGCCTGCATCTGCTAGAATCTTCTTCATCTTAAAATTACAATATTCCTTTCCATTGTCACTTCTAATGGCTTTTATTTTGTTACCAGTCTGATTTTCTACAAAATTTTTGAACTCAAGGAACTTTTCCGCTACCTCATTCTTGCTTTTAATGAAAAACGCAAAGACTTTTCTTGAAAAATCATCAATGAATAAAAGCATGTACTTTGAACCTCCAATTGATTTTTGTTCAATCGGACCACAGAGATCTGTATGTATCAGTTCTAAAATTGATTCTGCCCTAGTACCAATTGAGTTAAAAGGCTGGCGTGCCATTTTACCTTTGATACATGTGATGCAATTGATTGTTGAGCTATCGCAATCAATATTCTGCACCACTTTCGGAATCATAGCTTGTGTGGTTTCGATACTTGGATGCCCAACACGCTTGTGCCAAAGTTCAAAGTGTGAAGTTACATTTTTTGTAAAATATGCACTTTGGTTGTGTGGTCTGTTGAGTCGGAACATATTGTTCACCAAGCTTGCAGTTGCAACAACATTACCCCTTTGGTCTTTTACTAAACATCCATTCTTGGAAAAAATCATTGAAAAACCCTTCTGATCAATTTTCGAGACAGATAAGAGATTAATGCATAAGTCAGGAACGTGAAGGACTTCTAAAAATTCAACCTCACTTTCTTTGAATTTTCCATTAGATATCTTCATATCGACTCTACCTATACCTTGGACTTGCAATTTTGAATTATTTGCAACAATTACCTCAGAATTAAGATTTTCCATCTTACTTGAAAAGCATGCACTATTTGAGCACATGTGAGCTGATGCTCCCGAGTCAAAATACCATTCTTCTTTTTCAAGAGCCGAGACAGAAAAACATCCTAACATCGCATTCTTCTTCTCTTGAAGGTTCTTATTCTTTTTTGGACATTTAGCAGCAATATGGCCAAATTCGTTGCAGTTGTAACATTTAGGACCCTTAAAGTTCTTATTCCCAAAGTTTTTCTTGTTCTTGCCAACAAAAGCAGTATCTTGACTTGAATCCAGATTAATGTCTTGAAGAATTTTGGTTTTAATACTGTCTCCTGTAATAAGAATCCCAGAGCTTTGGATTCCCATTATCATTGGCTTGTATTCTTCGGGAAGACCAGCTAGAAGCATTGATCCTATCCATTCTTCATCTAGGTTGAGACCAACAGACCTGAGCTTGTTTGATGTATTTAACACATCGTTAACGTACGCATCTACGGTAGAAAAGTCTTTCAATTTTGTAGAACAAAACTTTTGGATGAGCCCAACTCTCCTCACAAGACCAGAATCTTGAAAAATTTTCTGAAGAGAATCCCAAATCTCCTTAGCGCTTTTGCAATGTCTTATATGAGGATAAATGGATGTTTCAACAAGCAATATAAGCTCCGATTTTGCGTTTAAGAGCTTCGTTGCATCCTTCTCCGTCTCACTACCTTCAGAAACAGCCGTCCAAAGTCCTTTCATTTGGAAATAAGCTTCAACGGAAAATTTCCAGTCTTCGAAGTTTTCGCTTCCCCGAAGCTTTTCAATACTGAATTTCGTTTCAGACATCTTTTCCCAATACAAATTTCCTTATTATTTTGTATTTAGTTCGTGATAAGGCCCATAACTTGATGTTTTAAGATTCTGAACAGTAATAATATTTATTTTCAATAAATCAAACATATAAAAATTAGAACAATTTGATAACAATAAAATAAACAAAGTATTTAAAAACAAAGTATCAAATCTCAACTTTCAACAAGGGGAACCCTTTATTGAATATTTTAAGCCTGGATCTAGCTAAGGCAGGGCATTCGCATAAGATGTGTTCAGCTGTTTCTATGTCTTCAAGACAGAGACGACAGGTGTCATCTTGGCTGATGCCCATGTTTTTAAGATGATACTTGAGAGAGCAGTGTCCAGTGAAGAAGTCCGTAAGTAACTTTGCGTCACGTTTGCTCATGTCAAGAATTTCTTTCATACGTTTGTGGGATAAGTCAATGAATAGTTTTGACTGACAAAAATAACTTAACACTTACTTATTAGTTTTCGCAGTCGGCTATCCAACACCTGCTCAATGACTTTCGAAGTGCGAGACATAAACTTGACTCCGCTTTGTCCTGTGGGCTTGGAAATGAGAACCGTGAGCCATTTAGATCAGAATTCTTCCACCATCCAGAAATCATTTCGTCGGGCCCAGCATCATTGCCTTCTTCGGAGTTTTTAATTAAAGGGTCCGCCAAATAACTTTTTTTTTTTTTGAAAATGCTATAAAAAAAAAACTACTGAATATTCTCTCAAATTTTTTTTTATTTGAAAGTACAATACTTCCGGTTAATAATGTAAAATAATTTCATTCAAATGGCTGCCTCGGCAGGCCATGCAGTAGTCTACACGATCGGTCCAATTTTTAAGCACATTATCAATTGTGTGCAGCTGTATTTCACCAAAAGCTTCACGAAATTGTCCTTCAAAGCGTCAATTGTCTCTGGCTTGTCGGCGCAACACTTATCTTTTACGCCACCCCACAAATAATTGTCCAACGGTGTCAAATCGCAGCTCCAAGGTGGCCAAACGACATCAGCTCTGCGGCTGATAATGCGATCTTCAAAAACAGGGCGCAAAACATCGAGTGTAGATTCGGCTGTGTGGCACTTAGCGCCGTCCTGTTGAAACCAAATGTTGCCAATATCCTCTTCTTTAATTTTTGTGAACAAAAATTTGTTCAACATGACCCAATAACAATCGCCATTGACTGTAACGGCCACTCCTTGATCATTTTCAAAGAAAAATTGCCCAATTATGCCTCTGGACCAAAATCCGCACCAAATAGTGACTCGTTTTGGATGTATCGGCTTTTCAATGTATGCGTGCGGTTTTTCTGTGCCCAAAATGCGACATTTTTGCTTGTTTACATACCCGCCAAGATCAAAATGAGCTTCATTTATTTTTTTCGCACACATTCAGCAACATTACCATGATTTTCAAAGTAATGTCGCAATATTTCACAGCGTTGTTCAAGCGTATACACAACCATATTCGTTCAGCGGAAGGATAAAACTAATTATCTGTCAAATCAAACATGGGCTAAGTGTTACAATTCACGAAATAAGCACTAGTTGAAAAAAAAAAAAAAACGTTAGATGGCGGACCGCAAATTATTGCATATTCAAAATGGCTTGGTTGCTTTTTCTTCTTCCGAATTAAACCACTTAATTCTCTTAGTAGCCCTTCTTTGTTTGATTTTCGTCACCGCATCCATAAAAAATTTTGTCAGCAAAAGACCTTGTTGCTAGACTATAGCCTCTCCCAGTATAGATTTGCAGTCTTTCAAATTTGCCAAATTTATGTGATCTCGGTCATCACATAAATTTGGCTGTGAAATCGTAATTCATTTGGATTTCAAGGTGTCGGTTTTGTTTGTTAAACTTGGATTTTAATACGAAAAGACCATGTGACTTGCACATACATAGAACATATTTGCACCGGAACTGTTTCTGGTAACGCATCCGAACCTCCATGGTACTCCTCATAACTATCAACAGGGCAGTTCAAGTCTACACCATCCAAAAAAACTAATATTTTGGGATAT
The DNA here is from genome assembly GCA_949752695.1 of Melanostoma scalare. NCBI lineage: Eukaryota > Metazoa > Arthropoda > Insecta > Diptera > Syrphidae > Melanostoma > Melanostoma scalare. Next base: position 54,913,774 of record OX456984.1, on the reverse strand, counting down.
CCTCAAGCAGATTATGAAAATCTCGAAAAAAAGCATTTTTTTCGACCGACTCAGATGCAATTTGGGGAGCATAGGCACTGACAACTTTTCACACCTTTCAAAAACTTAAGAGACATCAAACGGTCACCAGACTTCGAAATGGTCAACACTGATTCCGTTCTTACTTTGATCCGTTAAAAAAAAAAGTTTGGCCGTGTGTAGACTCAAAACGCTCAAAGAGTTTGTTAGCCCTGAACCGCCTGTATCTAGGTTCTACCATAGGTGTTCTTACGGGACACTGTCTAATAGGAAGACACGCCAAAAGACTTGGTGTGCTTTCCAATGATTTCTGCAGGAGCTGCATGGACGAAGAGGAGGAGGAAACCGTTCAACACCTTCTTCGCTCATGCCCTGCACTACTTCATAGCAGGAAAACTCATCTCGGTGAATTCTTCTTCGATGATACTAGCGACTTAGCTTACATAGACCCTTAAAGTCTATCGAAATACATTAAAAGTTCCGCGTGGTTCGACTTGCAGGTGATTAACCGCCTAGTCCCGTAATGGAACATTAATAAGTGATCAACTCGTTAATACGCACTCCCACAGAAACATCCTCAACAACGCGTATCCTTCAATATTAACCCGGATACACAGACCCCTCCATTAAATTTTTCGAATCCAATAAAATCTCTTTCTGTCCCTAGGGTCGACCTCACCTCAGGCGCCAAATATCCAAACTTTATTAGTTCACATATTTTAAACCCAAGCCCATCCCGCTCTCCGCTCGATTCCCCACCAACATTCGATCCTCTATTACCACCTACTGTTAAACTCACGGAACAGTCCCTTACTGAGTCTACCGAGTCCCGTTATGCTCTCTCAAAACTTAGAGATAGTAAGGTGTTTGACAACATTCGTCTGTTCCTAGCATATCTTCACGACAAACCAGACGATATGTGTGTAGACGGTAAAACGAAAAGCTACGTATTAGCGTCTATTCAAAAGGAAGGACTTCCTTCTGATCCTCAACACCTAAGGCAGCTCTACAATAAATACCACGAGCTCTTGAATATCTCTTCGTTGCAAGTCTCCAAAGATCTCTTAGCTTTCTCTCGGTACGTTCAGTCCAAAAGAATCTCTTACCTGCAAAGAATTCGATCCGAATCAGAAAAGTTCTATCGCTCCTAACACTGAATCCAGTTATCCCCCTTCTAATCTCCACCCTCTGTCTTTTTATTACCAAAACGTAAGAGGTCTTCGTTCTAAAACTCACTCAGTTTACTTGCAGTCTCACAATCTTCCCTTTGACATATTTGCACTTACTGAAACAAACCTTTCCCAGGACATCAAAAGCCAAGAGCTGTTTCCTTCGTTTTTCAATGTCTTTCGTGATGATGAACAACCTCATAGCGAAACCCCAAATAGAGGCGTCCTAATCGCTGTCCATAATAAATACGAATCTTCCTTTGTTTCATCCTCCTCTTCCAAACTACTAGACTACATCTCTATCAAACTAACATTCTCTAATCAGTCCATCTTCCTGATGTGTTTCTACATCCTTCCCGGCGAACCAACAGACTCGTACAAATTGGTTGTTGCTGCTATCGATAAAGTGCTTGACATCTCTGAAGCACAAGATGAGATAATTATTTTCGGTGACTTCAATCTTCCCTATCTTCAATGGAACACTTCAGTAGATCAAATTGCTTTCACTCCCTCACCCGTTTCCCTCAAAGAATGTGTCTTCGTGGACGGTCTTACTGATTCAAGCCTTTCCCAAATGAGTGGTATTAAAAATTATATGGGCCGGCAGCTTGATCTTATTTTCACTTCCGACCCCATTAACTCATCTGTCTCAGAAACCACATCCCCATTATCTACTATTGACAACTTTCACCCGCCTCTCACTCCCTCTTTTTTTATAACCTTACCTTTTCTTCTACCTAGCCCAAGTAAGTATTCGTTCAACTTTCGTAAAGCTAACTTCAAGAAAATCAATGAAATCCTCTCTAATACCTCATTCGACTTTAATAATCTCTCAATGAATGACGCAACTAGTCTGTTTTACGAGAAATTGTTGCACTGCATAAATCTCTATGTTCCCCTTTCGCGTGATAAGTCCTACTCAACATCCCCTCCCTGGTACAATCATAGACTACGTGAGCTACGAAACAAGAGAAATAAGCTCTGGAATAAATTTCTACGCTCCCGTTCAGTTTTCGATTACTCTGATTACATTGGAGTGTTTTATAAATTTTCCAACCTCAATGAAGCTCTTTACAATGACTTTACATCCACCACCCAAGCTAATCTAATCTCGGAGCCAAAATCGTTTTATAAGTTTATCAATTATAAAAAGAAAAATTATGGTTTCCTTCCCTCTCTTCACTACGAAAGCCAATCTTCCAACGAACCAACAACAATCGCAAATTTTTTTGCAAGTTACTTCAAACTGTCTTTTGCCCAAAAAACCCCAGATCTAGACCAGACTTACTTTTCCTATCTTCGCCATTTCTCTACTGGGCCTTCTAATCTAAGCTTTAATCAGTCAACTGTTCTTAATGGTCTCCTCAAACTCAAAGACGAGTATAATCCAGGTCCAGATGGCATTCCTGCTATTTTGCTTAAAAAATGTTGTTCGAGTTTAGCCCTTCCTATCACTAACCTTTTTAAACTATCCCTTTCAAGTGGTGTTTTTCCGGACTTATGGAAAATATCTGTTATTTCACCTATCCATAAAAAAGGCCCCAAAAACCTAATTTCTAACTATAGACCCATAGCCAAACTCTCTCATATCCCTAAGCTTTTCGAAAGCATTCTGTATGAAATACTTTCTTTCCAGTGCAAATCAATGATATCCTCCAAGCAGCATGGTTTCTGTAAGGGAAGGTCTACAACCACTAATCTAGTTGAGTTTGTTTCCTTCTCTCTTTCTGCGATGGAAAAAGGAAACGAAGTAGACGTCATTACCACAGATTTCAGCAAAGCTTTCGACAAAATCTCTCACACTTTAATCCTCTTTAAACTTTCCTTCCTCGGATTCAGCCCTATCCTGCTCAAATGGATATCTTCATATTTGGATAACCGCCAATATAGAGTTCTTCTACTCTTTCAGTTCCTTTTGTGGCAACCTCTGGTGTGCCCCAAGGCAGCCACCTCGGACCCCTCTTTTTCATTCTTGCCATTAATGATGTCGAACAGATCATCCAATATTCTTCTATCTCACTTTACGCGGATGACGCTAAAATTTTCAAAGTCATCACCTCCGATCGAGACTCTCTCCAACTTCAAAATGACCTCGATTCATTCGTCTTTTGGTGTTCTAAAAACTTCCTTGAGTTAAACATTGCCAAATGCGAAGCAATAACTTTTTCTCGTAAAAGTAATAAACCTCCCCCCAGGTCCTATTATCTTCAGAACATTTCCATAAACCGTGTGCAGCTTATCCGAGATTTAGGAGTTCTCTGCGACAGCGAATTAAATTTTCGTTCTCATATTGACGAGGTAATATCAAGAGCTAATTCCGCCCTTGGTTTTATCAAGAGATGGTCCAAAGAGTTCCACAACCCCCTTGTAACGAAATCCCTCTATATTGCCTATGTTCGCCCTCTCCTAGAGTATGCATCGCAAGTGTGGGCTCCATATCAAGCGGTTCATATCTCTAGGATCGAAAGTGTTCAACGTCGTTTTCTGCTGTTTGCCCTTCGGGATCTCTACGATGTTAGAAACTTTCTCACCCTGCCTCCTTACCGCAAACGTCTCGCAATCCTTAATCTCCACTCCCTAGAAAACAGAAGGAATGTGTTTGACATCATATTCATTCACCGACTTCTTACTGGTAACACTGACTGTTCCCCCCTTTTAGACCTTATCTCCTTCAACACTAATCCCCGAAACGTAAGATCATCCCGATTTTTTTTCCTTCCTGCTCATCGTACATCCTATGGTCTCAACGAACCCCTAACCCGCATGATGAGTAAGATTAACTCTGTTCCTTTTCTTTTCGACCTTAATCTTCCAAGTCCTTGTCTGAAAGTCCTCCTTTTAAACCATTTCTCATCCCTGTAGTTTAATTTAGCTTTAATTAGTTTTAATTAGTTTAAGTTTAGTATGTTTAAGTTATTGTAAGATTGTATTAAGTTAATAAATGGGGCGGTAGCCCCACCAAAATTAAAAAATTAAATTAAAATTAATCTTACATCGGGTTTCTGAGATCAGTAGGTGATTAGCTTGCTGATCTCTGTGGTATCACAATGGGCCCTTGCGGCCCTAGTGTGCCAGGCAATGTACGTAGGCATTACTCATTGGCTGACAGCCACTTCCACCTAACCTAGCTGACTAGATGTGTTTACTTCTTTTGTCGACTCTTGCGGAAAACGCAATTGATACGATTAGCATTGAAAGGATCCTTCCATATGTCTCTTTTTCTACTTAATCTCTTTATTGTACCGATCCCAGCGACTCTTACTTAGGTTTAAGACACTCAATGCTTTAGGGAAATGAAAAAATTAATAGAGTTGAGCGAAAAATCTCGAAAAGCCCCGGGGCATAACTTATTTACAGAACGTACAATTTAAAGCCGATTCCAAACTTATAAACAAAAAAGCATTTTTCATGGCAGTGTGTTATTACTCTCGGAGGACTTGCCAATTCCTCACGAAAGACGATACCCTTGAAAATCTGTTTTCTTTTCTTTGATATCTCTGAGATTCGAACCTCGAATCTCCCAAGCAACAGTCATGCTAAAAACACCACTGCTTTAGGTAAGGCGGTAGCAAAAAAGCAGTGACATTTTGAGCCGTCACTGCAAAAAGGGACATTTTGAATACAAATTAATATTCCACTTATAAAAGTTTAAAAATACATATCTATAAAATTGTCTCAATTAATACCAGTTTGAAAATGTTGTGATCAAAAAGCAGAAAATAAGAGTTTTATTCGTAAACGAAGAATCCGGAACCAGGTAATTCTAAGAATTGATAAGTTGTTCCTAAGATATTGTCAGAATTTTCTCAATTGAAACATTTTTTTCATAAGTGAAAGCCCTCATTTCAAAACAAATCTTTCGATACCACTTGGCTACCTTTTTAGAAAGAAAACTCAAGTGATGTTATTTCTTCTTTTTATAATATATACGAGTATAAGAGAGGAACCAACAGGCGACATTTTTCCAAATAATATTAAATGAAAAGATTAGTAAAGTTTTTAACAGTTAAAACACTTATTTTATTTCCTCAGATGTACATTTCAGAAGCAATGCTTCCATCTCACTGACGATGGAAGCATTGCTTCTGAAATGTACATCTGAGGAAATAAAATAAGTGTTTTAACTGTTAAAAACTTTACTAATCTTTTCATTTATTAGATTAAAAAACACGTGGAATATCTCAACTAAAAAACTCACCAAATAATAAACAAATTTGAATTGAGCTTTGAACGAAATAAGAACGTCAAGTACCAGCGACTCATTTTTGCTGGGTTCTTGGATTTAAAGTGCTACTTTTGCAATATTTGTTCAGCCAGAAAAGTTGTAGTGGGGCTGACATATAATTTGGAGTCAGTGGTGGACACACTCACCAAAAAAACGCTAGGCAGACTTCCAGTTTTGAAATTATGTTTACTGAAAACTGAGAGATTGTAGCAATGGGTCCAATCGGGCTTACATTAATAGCCACCTTTACTAGTTATATAGCTCCGGTCTCATTCTACAACTAAATTGATAATCACTTTTGAATAAAAAAAAAAGACAATTCGCATGACGAACTTCAATTTCATAAATTCAGTTTCTTGCAGCCATTTTCTTGAGTCAAATCAACATTAATCAAAACAATCAATGTAATATCTATGAAAATATATAAATTGAATAGAGTGGGGCACCAAAGCGTATCGAATCGTGGGACCTTACGCATTGGAAATATCTTTACCTACAATTTTGTGTCAAACTGTTTTTTCTCGAGTTCATATATCAAACTTTAAATTAAAAAATCAAAGTCATGCACAAGCTTTGCTGAATTAACTATTTCACTTTACTCACAAGAAACTTTCCCCAAAGCAAGCTAAAAGTCAAAAGGAATAAAATATCTTGAGTGAAATTCCTTACGACAGCACTATGCTACGGTTGCCGTTAACTTAGTTTACTATCGCCGCCGCACTGTAGGGCAATATCCCGCAAGGGCACGTTTCAATTCAAGATGTCTTAACTGTTTCATGTCATTTTAAATGTGTATATCTCCAGACATTAAAGCGTAAAAATAAAAATCTCTACCATCTCTCTGTTTTTTATCTTCTCTTCATTTTTTCATTTTCTCTAGTCCCGGATAAGACTTTTCCTACACCAGCTAAATAAAAAACAATGGAAACCATCTTATTCCATTTTCTGCTTCAGTTTAGTCAGCATTTACCTACTTACAATGGAAAAATGCGGCGCGATTCCTCCCACTTTCCTCGGCAACGAAGAGAAGGCTTCTTCGCAATGGACTATAGATTTACTCGTATTTCCTTGCAAACGATATGGCAGTGGCAGAACGACGCACAAAGGACTAGATAAATTTAAATGTGCGTTATAAAGAAAGGAAGAAAAAACAAGAAACGATATTGCCGCATGACTTATGCAAGAGGCAATTATTGTTCATGCGTAACTACCCATCATCTGATTCATTGAATTAAAATGCAATATTTCCACTCACGATAGCGTCATTCAAAATGTATCCAATTAATTAACTTTGACCTGCCCTCATCGTTTTCTTTATAATCACATTTAGGTCATCTACAGTCAGCTAGGTCTCTTGTCACATAAACTGAATTAGCTAGGCCGGCCGAACAAAACATGAAATGAAACATCCTTTTGAAATGTACTCGGCTTCTCCTCTATAACCCAACCCAAGTCCAGGAGTATAAGTGTAGGTAGGTACTTGAGAGTTCACAATAGGTTTTGAGTGTAAACAAAGTCACCCCTTTAACACCCACCTTAGCCCACACATTGCTGACCTCCAGGGCAGTAATCTTTTGCTAACATTATTATAAAAATGACAGTTGATAGACATGGAGGGAATATAGAACACAGGCAAGCACAACGCCGCAAAGGTCATTTTACAAAAAAGATTTACCATTAGCCGTTTGTGCAAGCATATGAAGGATTGATTAGCACAGGGTTGTTAAAAAAGTACTATCCGACTTCAGGTTGTCCAACAAACCATTCAATTATTGACTTCAAAAATTTTCGACATGACAAAAAAAAAAAAAAAATCAAACGGATAGAGGTGCCAAGGCTAAACACCAATAACTCGCTTTTTAAGCCTCTAATCTCAGCGCCGCAAATGGGTTTTGTATATCGGTTTAAATTCGTCCGAAAAATTTTCTGTTCCAACCTAACACTTTAGTGTCGAAAATAAAAACAACAACGTTTAAGATTACGATTTCTAGGCAAAACTTCACAGAAACCGTTTTATTTTCCTGAAGCTTTTTAACGGGTTTCCTGTTGCCTCTACACAAAGTGAGATCATGACTTGGACGGTGTGTGGTTCTAACAAAACGGGACAATAAGAAGTCACACAATACGGCCAATTACTTATAACTTTACGTTACGGCGATTTCCAGCGATTTGTCGCCGCTATAGATTTATATTGAAATAAAATTTTCATCAAAATTTATCGCTGTGTGAGTTTTATTTTGCTCTACTCTCGAAACCGGAAAATGAATAACTTTTAAAAACAATTTTTTTGTATTAAAATACATTTTTTGCTTTTGAGTTTCGTTTTGGTGTAAGAATAGCACAGTAAAAATTTGATCTCATTTGAATCAACCTAATAATCGCCGACTCTTTTCATTAATATTCCAGAAATTACCTTCATCACTGGACAAAAGGGTGAGCCTCCTTTGTGGATTTGGCATGAGCATTTGAAAGTGTTGAAGTGTTGATAGAGAACCACTGTTTTATAAACTATGCAATCTTGGCATTTCTTCCTCATTATTTGGTACCTTAAGATTCCATTGATGCAAAACAATCGATACGTGTTTGGAATCAAGCTCTGTAAGGGATGGTTTTAAACAAGGGTGCACCTTAAGTACCCATTCATTTACCCTTTTTATAAATAACTATGGATGTGGAGTGACAATTGCAGGGGAAAACAGTTCGGGTTCGTTGCATGTTGACGATATCGTTTTTTTTTTAGCCTCAATTCCAAGCAACAATTAGCAAATTGGAAAAATACTTCCATACATGGACCTTTCAACTTTAATAAATCAAATATCGAAAGTGTGGGAGATACCTTAGTTATGTATAGTGAAAATATCAGAGGTAGGAGGTTAAAATGGTAAATGAAATTCAATTAACTCGGCATGAATTGCATTTCAATTCAGTTTATTCACCACCCAGTAAAATACAAACTGATTCAAGCAGTCATAGTCTCAAAATCTACTGTGCAGCACTCCGCGTAAGTGACTGTCTACAAAGAGAGAAGAGAAGTGTACTTCAAAAAATCTCTCTAAATCAGAAGAGAAATCATTTTACGAAATTTGAATAGCTATCTGCGCATGACCTGGGAACGACCGGACTGATTTTTCTAATCTTTCCTTACTTTGTTAAGAATTGACAGGCGAAGGTTTGTATGAACAAAACTTGATTTTTTAATAAGACAACAGATGCCACGTAGAAATATTAATTGCTTCAGTTGTGAAACAGATATATACGTGTACAGTACAAGTGCATTAGGTTACTTTAGTTTCAATAATTCTTTCAAAATAAATTTTTTATGAATGCAATGCGGTGCCTGTGACGTAAGCATGTCTGCCTATTACGCGGGAGGTTCATGATTCAATTTCGAACAGAAAAAAAAATGTTTTTCAACGGGTATAGCCTTTCGCGAGGAATTGGCAGGACCTCCGGTAGTAAAATCATTGTCATGAAAAGTGCTTTCTCGATATGACGTTTGAAAAACGGCGAAAGCTGGCGAAGTCTCTATCATAAGCAAAAAAATCTAAAGTTTGGAGAGGAAAATCTTCACTAGCCAACAGAGCGATCGCGAAGTTCTAAATCGAGGTTTTTTCAAAAAGTTGACAATATTTGAGATCATACAAAGGTGTCTCCAAAAGTGAAAAAAATAACGATCCTTTACCGAAAAAGACCTTTATTACTCCATTCAAAACAACAGCCTTCAGCTGCAGGAACGAAGCCATCAGTAGTAGTTTCATTAGCACGCGGACGTCCTTCTCGAACCCACTTGCGATTCTCGTCATCAAACTTAAGTCCCTTTGACGCATCAACTCCGTCAAAGAAAGAACCTGACGTGAACGTGGATAACGTTTAAGTGAAAAAGAGAGATCACTTTCTTGTGAGGTAAGAGTGAGTCCTCGCATAAAAAGCGTTCTGATTTAAAACACCACTCTGAGAAAGCGAGGCAATGAACGCAAACGTTCCTTGTCTAAAAATGTTAAAGATCAGAAGAAAAATGATCACATTAAAAACAAAGTAGGGCCGAGAAACGGCGCTCTCTTCAAAGAAATACTTCGTCACGTGTTGACCAACCAGTTTCCGTTCGAAAGGTAATTTGACGTTCGACTTTAAGAGGTGGTGTTGATAGAAAAGCAGCACTAAAAGACGAAAAATCAGAAAAACAGCTAAGAAGTATTCAAGCAAAGCACCAACGATCTCGTTTAAGAGAAAGTTGGTTCGAAAATTCGTTCTGACAAACAATCAACTTCAAAACATAAACAGCTTGCAGAATGTTGCATCTAGCTTCAGAGGACCAGTAAGGAAAATTAACAACACAATAATAGCTTCTATATGCTTATTTTAAATAAATTAAATATTTCGTGACGCGAGAGCAAAGATCATAACTGATAATTTAATGAAACCAAACAAAAAAAGCTCAGCAAGACAAAACAGGTTTATTAATTGCTGCTTTAGTGCATTCATGGAACTGGAAAAATTGTAACAAAACTTGAAAAAAGTATCGAAGAGTGAAAAAACTATAAGCCTAAAAAATATATGGAAAATACTTTTCAAAATCTGATAAATTTAATAAACCGAATTGGTTAGGAAAGTTGACCACAAGCCACAAGCTTAAAAAATAAATAAATTGCACAACAGCACAACAAAACTCGTGGAAACGCTGGTTCTAACGCATTTCAACGACTTACAGTCTTTTGCCTTTTTCAATGTCCGATTACAGCGATAATTTTGAAAGTGCAACGATCAAACAAACACAATTTCAGACGGCGAGTATATTTGCTATTGCAATAGCGATTCGAAAACTCTATTTTGCTATAGTGAAAGGATTAGTAATTTTTTGCGCAGTCACTTGGGAATAATGGTAGCACAAGCACAGTAGCACTTTCCGATGCAAAGGAGGCAAATGTTTCTATAGCAACCACTTCGACGGCAGTAACTGAAAGGTGCGTATCTATAGGAGACTTAAGAACGCTAACCTGAGACTTGATAGCAGGGGCCGTACTACCGCACACGTGATCGAGTAATACGAGACTGAATTATGTGCTTTCGGCATTACTTTTCGTGTAATCGAGCACTTTAAGACCACAGTTTGAGATTTTTTCATCAGTGTTTGGACGAATTGAAGTCGGTAAATGAACAGCAGACTGATGTTGTTTAATTTTGATCGAATTTTGAAAGAAAAAAAAAGCTAACTCACTTGATCACTGATGAGGTAATTCGACCCTTGCTCTCAAAGTCATCTCGAAAGCAAACTATCTTCGCAATTGGTATTGGAAACAGTGTCGAGTGTCGTATTTCGACTACTGAGTAACTCCCAGTGAGTTGTTTTACTTTAAAAAGCCAAATCGTTATACGCGTACATTGCAGTAGAATGGTAAAAGCATCAGACAATTACGTCAGCAACCGAGACTCGATTCTTAGTTCATAGAAAACAAAGTATGTACTAGGCCCGTTTCATTTCTTTTTGCAGAGAAATTCACAATCTATCATTTTGTGAGGAATAAGGACGTTGAATTTCCTCGTTCCTTGCCAGCTTAGTAGTCTACAGACGTGGGAAATTTGTCGCCGCTCTAGAAATTTGTCGTCCCTCACGAAGCTTCAGCAAATCGACCAATGTGAACTTCGTCATTCTTTCACTTCAACCGAAAACATATACTTTGCCCCTCTTTTAGTCTTATTTGGTTTTTATCCAACTTTAAGAGCTCCAAGTCTTATTTTTAGCTATGCCCATTGATCAAAGCCGTGCTCATGGATAGGGAGATTCGCCTTTTGCGATGGATAAGTATTTCGAAAGTCAGTACAATGCCATAAAAACCTCTTTTTAACCAGAGTTGGGAAATAATGATTACAAAAAATTTCAATTACAATTACTTGTAATTGTAATCAATTACCCATTACTTTTAATTGAAAAGTTTCAATTACTTGGAATTCAATTACTTATATGTAATTGAAAACCCAAGTAATTGAAAAAAATGTCATCATAATAATTTTTCGTAGCAAACTTTGTTTTGGCAATTTTATGTACCTAGCTCTTGTCATTACAGAGATAAACATAACAACCCAGAAATTCGTAAACTTAGATTAAAAAACAACCCCGAAGAGGATTGAAGGACACTTTTCAGACATTATTTGAAGGAAATTCAGCTTCAATGCAACACGCGAATACCTACTACCTATTTGGTAAAAAAATATTGCTGCAGGAAGTATGTTGAAACAGATTATTGCACCACAAAAACTCATTTGCATCTACCAGCAACAAAATCCTTTTTATTCAAAGAAACTACACCTCATGTTATGAAAAGAGCAAATTAAAATCACATAACAACACTGACCAGGAATGTGAATAGTTTAGAATTCCATGGAATTTTAAGTTTTGCAACGGACAGCCCCTGTTCATCCGCATCATCATCGCATGCGTTTTATGAACGCTTTTTAATTTTTTTTTTTTGTTATTGCAGCACGTTCGTTGTCGGTGTGCCTGCCGTGTGTGCATATGCTCGAATGAAAAATGTCAACACCCGTCTACATAATTTGTCTATACTTGGGCCGCACTACTTAACCCGTGCTGCACACTCGTGGTCATGCATCTCTGGGGTGCAGTAATGCACACATGTTTTTTATCTTTTCTTTTTTTTTAACATAAAAAAGTTCACACATGTCTCGTCGTGTCGTCGTTGCTGAATGCATGCAATTGTATTCCCCGGGTACATTTGTCATGTGGCACTTGGAGACGGACGACGAACATTTTCGAGACCTTAATTAGTACTTAACACGCATTGACGACGAGATTTTCAAACCATCATAATATCACGTAGAAATGCCCGGAGTTCTGGACGGAGAAAGATGCACTTATTCCAGACAATCTACAACCTACCAAGCAAAAAAAGGTCTGTGCGACATCTGACATGTGTTGCGAGGAGAGCGAGATAATTGCACGACACAACACAATTTAGAGTGTGCAGAGATTTACCTTTGTATACGATGATGGCTGATCTGGCTGGATGATAACAGTGTTTGTGTCTGTTGCTGGGTAAACAGAAACACCGTTCTATTCGAAAAATAATCCCTTTTAGTGAACACAGTAGCACCTATCTATTTTGCCAGCAGGAGATTGTACCACTTAGAGCTTTTATAAAGGGATTGGAACAGTAAATACATGAGATGAAGTAACCAGGCAGACACTCGTTCTCGTATACACTTATTGAGTTAAATGAAAACGATTGTCTCGGCTCTTGGGATGTATGAAAGAATTTTTGTTGGCCCCATTGGAGTGCTTTGTGGATTCAGATAACAGATAAGCAAGCAGATACGAGAAAGGCAACCCTCATAACGGCTCTGATGAGATATGAGAGGATATGAGAACGTTTGCATAAGGCTGTCAAAAAAGACGTAGAGGGTACTGGTGCCAGTATTTAATTAATAATCGTAATGAAGCCTTAAGACCAACCAAAGGTAGGTCCCATGCAAGTGAGGAAGAGAAACCAAACTGCTTATTCAGGACTCAGTAACTTGTTTTCCTTTTTTTTTTTGATGAACTTGCAAATCTTTTGTTTCCTTCCATTTTAAAATAAAAAGCAGACAAGATGTTTTTCACAAACAAGAACAATTCTGAAAAGAATTTGAACCACTTGTCTAAAGTGCTTCTCTAAGTTCGATGAGAGTTTTCTTATGCAAACGAATCCTTTGTACCTATTCTTTATCCTTGACCATTCGCCCCAAACTGCTTCTATAGCTGAGAACAGAAGACATCAATTACGAGTTTCATAAAGGACTTTCAAAATTTATAAGGATTTCAAGTTTTAAAAAGACACGATGCCGATGCGATGATTGGGAGAAAATCTTATTTAAATTTGAAAGCCTTATAATTTGTAAGAGTAAAATTGGGCTCTCGCAATTGTGACGTAACGGAACCATATTATTCAAGACAAAAACACGACAATCATTCAAAAGCACAGACATTAAAAGACAATAGATAGTAACGCAAAATGCTGATGCAAAAACGAACAAGGGCTGCTTACGATCAGTATAACGAGATTTACAAGGAGAAAAGAAGGGTGGAACACCGAATTCTCAAAAAGAAAAAGAAGCAGCATGAGAAGCGCTCGTTTGAGGAAATTGAGAGATGCCATGACAGGAACGAGTTTTACCAAAAGGTAAAAAAATCCTGCCAGGGTGGCAAGCCCCGAACTCAAGCCTGTACACCCCAGCAGGGAAACATAATTGTAAAGTCACAGTCGCTACTGAGGATCTGGAAAGATCACTTCTGCAGACTGCTTAACGGTGATGAGGACATAAAATTCCGCTGTCAGGCAGATTGCCCCATTCAGCTTGGACGATGATCAAGAATGCCGTCCTCCCGACCTAGAAGAAGTTAAGCTTGCCATATGCAAACTTAAATCAAATAAGACTGCAGGTGCAGATGGCCTTGATGCCGAACTTTTCAAGGCAGCTGGAGACCAGTTGGAAAGGAGCATGCACCAGCTGATCTGCATGATATGGTCGGAAGAAAGCATGCCCGATGAATGGAACCTCAGTATCGTATGCCCGATCCTAAAAAATGGGGACCCTCACAATTGCGCCAATTACAGAGGGATAAGCCTCCTTAACGTCGCTTATAAGATCTTGTCTGCTGTAATATGTGAACGTCTGAAACCCCACGTCAACAACTTGATCGGTCCTTATCAATAAGGTTTTAGACCAGAGAAGTCCACAATAGACCAAATTTTGACATTACGGCAGATCTTGGAAAAACCCTTAGAATATAATATCGATATTCACCATCTCTTTATCGATTTCAAGACCGCGTATGATAGTATTTACAGAGACGAGCTGAACAGAGCCATGTCTAATTTCGGCATCCCTGCAAAACTCGTACGACTATGCAGGATGACTTTGGAGAATTCACGCTGCTCCGTCAAGGTCGGTAAAGAACTCACCGAGACCTTTGATGTCGAAAAAGATTTTAGGCAAGGCGACAAACTGTCATGCGATTTCTTAAACATCATACTTGAAAAGATTGTAAGAAACTTAAACGTCAACACCAGAGGAACAATCTTTCAAAAGTCTGTACAATTACTCGCCTATACGCAGACGATATTGACGTAATGGGAAGAAAAAAGCGTGATGTCATAGGTGCTTTTGCGAGTATTGAAACAGAAGCGGCAAAAATGGGTTTGATGGTTAATGAGGGCAAAACGAAGTATATGTTGTCATCAAACAAGGACACAGAACATCGACAAATTGGACAAAACGTCACAATAGACAGACATAACTTCGAGGTAGTACAGGACTTCGTCTACCTAGGATCCGCTGTAGACACGGACAACAATATCAGTGCGGAGATCAAACGGAGAATAACTCTTGCCAACCGTTGCTTCTTTGGGTTGAGAAGGCAATTGAGAAAAAAACCCTCTCCAGAAAAACCAAGGTAACCCTGTATAAGACCCTAATCAACCCAGTCCTGCTTTACGGCGCGGAAGCATGGACCTTATCGAAAGCGGATGAGGAAACCCTTGGTCGCTTCGAAAGAAAAATTCTCCGAATGATGCGAAGACAATGTGTGGAGAAGAAGATAAAGCAACGAGCTGTATGAGCTGTACCACGACATGGGCATAACCAGAAGAGTACGCATCGCGAGGTTACGATGGTTGGGTCATGTAGAGCGGATGGACCCAAACGCTCCGGCTCGACGGGTTTTCGAAAGCACATTGCAGGGAAATCGCGGAAGGGGAAGACTTCGTCTTAGGTGGCGCAATTAAGTGGATGAAGACCTCAACCGACTTAGAGTGCGAAACTGTAGAGAGCTCGCCCGAAATCGAAGTCGTTACAGAAGGATGTTGGCTGAGGCCCAGGTTCACCCCGAACTGTAATGCCCACCTAAGTAAGTAAGTAAGATAGTAACGCAATAAAGGCATGATGTGTTACGTAACGTAATACCAACGTAACTTTTCTGGATGTAACGCAATCAAGCTCACTGATTTCATCTCAGAGATTTAAGCGAAATGTAAAAGATTTAGGCATTGAACGTAAATGTAACAATGTGATTTAACTTAACTCGTAGTACTCGTGGCGTGATGGTTAGCATGTCCACCTGCTAACCCTGAGGTTCGAGGTTTGAATCCCAGCAGAGGCAAAAATGTTTTTCCACGGGTATCGCCTTACGCGAGGAATTGACAAGTCCTCCGTTAGTAAATTCATTGCCATGAAAAGCGCTTTCTCAATTAGCCGTTTAGAACCGGCAGAAAATTGTAGGTCCCCTCTATTCCCTCACAAGGCAAGGTGGTGAGAAATGCGCTAGGCCCAGGGGCTCCTCGCTCTGTTGTGCCACCCTATTTATTTATTTTATTATTTAGACAACTGAATCTTTCAAAACATCAAACGACAGACGTTTCACCATTTCCCTATGTTCTGTAGGAGGAACGTTAAAAAATAGAGAATTCAGAGATGAGAAAAAATATATTGGAAATATCAGAAACTCTTATTAGTGTCCATGGCATAGAGGTTAGTTACTTTTTTGTGGCAGTTCGAGGTTCGAATCCCAAACATACAATTGTGTTTCTATGACCAAGTCCTCACAGAGAAATGCGCTAGGAACGCAGCTCTCAGAGCTTTGCTATGCCACCCTTTTTATGTCTATATTTTTTAAGGCTCTGATTAGAAAAAAACACGAAAATAGAGACCATTACTTTACGTAAACGAGTAGTTTACCCATAGCATACCGTTTCATTTATAGATCCCTATTTTTATAATTTTGATATGTTATTCTAAGGAACGAACCTATGTAAAGCTTCAGAGACCATATCATTTTAATACAAAGACTACGAGTATAACTTAACGTAAGGTGACGTTCAACATGAAGCAACCTGCGAAGTATAAACTTTGAGTGTTTCAAGTAATAGGTCTCGTGTGATGGTAAAACGAACGTAACCAAGTCAAGAACAGAGAATTAATAGGGAGCCTGAGTGTGATATAGCGTAACTATGACATACCGTACCATACCAAGAATGTAACGTTACACATCATTCAACATACAGAGACTCTGTGAAGAAGTCGAATGACTTGTTTGCCCAAAACTGCAACACCGAGCCATATACCTACCAACCTTTCAATGTGGCTTTGAACAAAACGCTCTACTCCAAGAAGGTCGCTGAAGAGCATCCAGGCTATTGAATTGGCTTAATTTAAAAATTGCAAATGTCGCCATGTGGTTTCTTCAACATCATACTTGAAGAATTGTACAAAGCCCAAACATACATATTTACCAGGAACTTTAGCTTTCGAAAGTAGTTTGTGGCTGGAATATGCCATCTCTTTGTAGGTACAATTGTATGTCCATAAAAAACAGTGAAGAAAACTGACCAAATTTTAGTTTTAAACTTTCATTAGCAGAACGGTTAGTAAAAAGAATTTTAACAATGGAAAAAATGTGAAAGATTCGTAGATGAATTTTAATTTCTTTTTGTTATAGTTTTCAAAAACCAATTTCCTTGATATAAGATACATATAATGAATTTAACAATTTATCAATAAAAAAAACTCACCAAAAAGAGCACAGCTTTTGAGCATGAATGAACGTGTCTGGACATGAACAGACTTGTTATTGCTACAATAATTATCTCGACTCGTTCATTCACAATGACTTTAACACTTTAACACACTGTGAACACTTCACAGATTATTGATAATTATTTACTTGGATTAATTTAACACTAACACTTTAGATGAAAAAAAAACAATAATTTAAGGAATCTACACTACAAACCAGAAATAAAATGCAATTTTTAAATAAATAATTCAATGAAAAATTAAAGAAGAACTTTTTCAATTAGGACCTCAACAAATGGCGCAGTAACACAAACTGACATTCCATTCTCACTTTCTCAGAAACCAGTTTGCTGAACAACAATTTAGCAAGAGTCCATAGAGCAACGGAGACAGTTCGCTCTTTTTTTTCATTTCCTTTTGTGTAGTGTGAACGTGTGGAGCGTAAAGTGCACGAGTGTGATCTGTAAAAGCTGTGGTACTGTGATTCTGTGATTTCTGACAAAGTGACAAGTGACAAGAGCCGAAAAGAAAAACTTTGATTTGAATTTTAGCTTTGGCTGAGCATAATCAAAAGCGCACCTTAAACTTTGTAGATTTCCAAGTAGAGTCTCTTTAATTTCAATTAAATTATTGAAGAAACCAAATTATAGTTGGTAGGGCTGCTAAGTTGAGGATATTTTTATTTAGTTGAAAACCATTTCCTTAGAGAGATAACTCTTCTCCTCCAGTTTCATAAGTTTATTTATTCCACCATTTTTTTATGGCCACAAACACTGAAAAGTCAAAGTATTGAAGGCTGAACCGCAACTTGGTTCTTATTAAAGCTCATGATTGAGTAGAAAACAATCAACGAGAGCATTTCACTTGAGTTAAAGCTAAAGGAGTAAATTCTCGTAGCGCGTTAAAAATTTTATTAGTATCATAGTCTTAAACTTTCTTCAAAGTATAACATTAATTCTGAAACAAACTTCCTCTCCATGCCGCAGCACCTTCAAGCAAAGCGTACTCCCTTTTGAAAATGCATTTTACTTTTTCGAGTTTAAATTTTTTTCACAATACACACAGTTAGTTGAACGTTGTGTTGTTATACGACTGATATTTAGAGTCTTTAAAAAATTTAATGTGCTGAATTCAAAATCTGTTTCAGAAATACTCTACCACGTTAGGTTCTTGAGATTACATTAGAATAAGATTAAGACATCAATGCTTTATTCTTTGAAAATCTGGTGCTGTAGAGCGATTCACTGGCTGAATTTGGATTCAGCACATTGAGAACCTTCAAACAGGTCAAATTTCCTTTTGATATTCTAGCTAGGCTCCAGAGTAATGAGCGGCCGTACTATACAACTTTTGAAGTTGTATATCTCAATAATTTGATGTAATACAGCCATTTTAAGACGTGACCCCAATTCCACATAAGAACTCATCAACTTTTCACTTTGCTTTTATCAAATTACAAGGTTTTGCAAAATGAAAAGTGTTTCTTTTTCACAACATTCCTTGCTTTGCACTTTGCAGAAGAGAACTTACGTGGATCAGAAATTGTAAAAATGGCAAAGACTTTGCAAATTACACTCATCAAATTCAAGTTCATACATACAGTAGAGGATCGAATAGTAAACCGAAATTGATCATTCGACACAATACTACAACCCAACGCAGAGGGTCTGAGCCAGCAGTTTTTGTAGTTGCAATTGTAGTACTAATTGATCCCTTGGATAACAAAGAAAATACATACATCACAATGTTCCTGACATACGTATTTCAACGACTTTCTGCACCAGATTGGAAAAAGAAGAAGCCCTTCGTGCCAATACGGAGATTCGTTGATAGACGTATTCAATTTTCAAATTACAGATCATTCAATGACTGGTTTACTTCTGCAATGCGAAAATACAATTAAATCTAAGAAATACACTAAGCAGGATGTTGACAATGAATCTCCAAGAGTTGATCATAGTAAATTAAACAACATGCTTTTGTTTGAGTCTTGGGAACAAGTCTATAATGAGAACGATGTATCAAGGTCGTATGATCTTTTTATAGAGATCTTAAAACGTAAAATGGAAATATGTTCATACAAGCCAAATAACAAAAACTTAAACAAAAGATTAAAGCCCTGGATTTCCTTAAGGTTAGTGAAAAGAATTAAAGCTAAGAACAAACTAAGGATAAAGTGCAACAGGCACAAGCAAAATAGAAAATTAAAGAAGAAATACCAAAAACTCTGCTGTGAACTTAAAAAGGAGATTAAATTATGTAAAGATTCTTATTATAGAAATCAATTTAGTTCTGCGAAAGGTAATTCCAGGCGTGAATGGCAAGTTGTGAACAGTATTATTAACAAAACGTCTTCATTAAACAACCCTATCGAACTGTGCATCAACAACACTGTTTATAAGAGTGAAAGCGAAGTAGCTGATAAGTTTAATAACTATTTTGTTAATTTAGCTGATAATACCGTTCCAAATGTTAGAACACAATTTTGTCAGAATTGCAATCGGAGTGTTTACAATAGAAACAGTAATAGTTTTTTCTTTGAACCTTTAACAGCAATAGAAGTGTCGAAAGCTATAACAAGTCTTAAAAATACTTATAGCTGTGGGAACGATGGTATTTCTAACCTTCTGTTAAAAAACATTAAATGGAATGTTATTGACATCTTAGCACACATATTCAATAATAGCGTGACATCTGGTATTTTTCCCGATGCAATGAAGTGTGCTGATGTAGTACCACTTTTCAAAAAAGGTGATAAGGATAAAGTTTTTAACTATAGACCCATCTCGCTGCTCCCATCTATAAGCAAAATTTTTGAAAAACTTGTCAAAAAAAGGATCGTGAAATTCCTCGATAAAAAAAATTTCTTTGCTTCTGCTCAGTATGGGTTTCGCGAAAGACTATCAACAGAAGATGCACTCTTGAATTTTTGTTCTATGGTTTTCAAAAGCTTGGATGACAAAAAATTTACAGCAGGCTTATTTGTAGATATAACAAAGGCATTTGATATGGTCAACCACAAAATTTTAGTAGAAAAGCTAGAGTGTGCAGGCTTTAGGGGTTCTATACTCTTATGGCTCACGTCTTATCTTGAGAATCGATCTCAAAAGGTTAAAATTAATAGGACTAGAAGCAGTAAGGAAAATACGAATATGGGCGTGCCACAAGGATCTGTCATGGGACCTTTACTGTTTTTAATTTATATTAATTCTGTGTTCGAGCTGCCTTTCAAGGGTGCGTTAACAGCTTTTGCAGATGACATAGGATTTGCATACGGGACAAAAAGCCTATTAGACTTGACATCTGAAATTAACTGGGACCTTAGTATTCTTAGAGTCTGGTTTGCTAGCCACCATCTAGTGATTAGCTCTAAAACGAAATTAATGTTTTTTAGTTTGTCTAACGCTAATAGCCCATTAGTTGACGTGTTTTACCACTCTCCCGATTGTCAGCGTTTTAAATTAGAACACTGTAAGTGTGAATCTCTATCCGCAGAGAATACTTTTGATGACAGTTCACGGTGTAATATGAATTGCTTTCAAATAGAAAATGTAGATGAATTCAAATATTTAGGCTTACATCTGAACTCGAAAATGAACTTCTCTACCCATACGGAAAAGTTGAGGCAGTACTTTCGTTCCGTTCTCAGGCATTTTTTTTATCTACGTTCTGTGTGTAAGGACGAACTCTTAAAAAATATATATTACGGAATTTTCCATTCTAAGATGCAATATGCAATAACCTGCTGGGGTGGAACCTATTCCAACAAAATTCAACCACTTTTTATTCTGCAAAAAAACATGATAAGAAAAATACTAAAAAAGTCGCGTTGGGATCATAGTTTTCCATTATTTCAGAGTTTGAGGGTTCTTCCTTTACGCCACCTTTATTGCTTTAAGGTATTAAAAATATTCTTTATGAAATCTGGTCATCGCAATCTAAGAGTTCTTAGAAACCACAACGTACGTGGAAACCATTCATTTTTGGTAAACATTCCTCACTCACGCACCACTGCTTGTCGTAGATTCTTTAGTGTGGCATCTTGTAGACTTTTTAATAAATTGCCACTATATCTTAGATCAGAAACTTCAACGTCAAAATTTTTAAAGAACTTGAAATTGTGGTTATTCAATTTAGATCACGCATGCATTGAATCACTTCTTATGTAATTTGTGATTAACTTAAATAAAATTGATGTTATGTACTTTTTATTTTTTTCATATCTTTTTTCATTATAAAATTCTTGTAGTTTTTTGAAGGGTCACCCCACCCATTTTGTTATATATATACTTTTTCATGAATTTGAAGGGGCATTTAAAACAATTTTTAAAAAATTTCAAATGCTTCTGATTTATTTCTCTTCTTTTAATTTATTTGTATTTTTAAACATATATCAGAAAAATTGTTAAGGAAATAAATAATAAATATACTATATACTAAATATACTATATACACTTACCATAAATTGTTCGAGTGTAGTAAATGGGAATCTCTCCTACAAGGCTAAGTGGTCCCGATGGGGAGATCAACAAGAAACTTTTGGAGTTTTAGCCGGTATTCCAAAGTCAGGACCCCTTGGAAAGTCCGGCAAACGGGGAAGTATGGATACTTTCTTAAGGCATTACTCCAAAAGTAAAAAAAAACAAAAAAACGCCAAGCAACGTCAGTAAGTATCAGTGGCGAGGGGTGAATAATTCCAAAAGGTAACTCGAAGGAAACTTAGTCACCAACAAAAAAAAGTTTACTTAAAATTTTTTTTGTGCAATGTTTGTCTTCGCATCAAGCCAAAAAGTCAGGTATTTTAAACCAACTTTGGCATCATAACTTTTTTTTTCATAAAACTAAGCTAGTTAAAACTTTTTGTTTCCTTTGAGTGAAAATCAGTTAAGCAACAGTTAACAGATATTAAGGCCATAATCAAACCACTGAAACTTACTATCGGAAAACTTTTCAGACTTTTTGCACTTTTCAATTTTTAAAGCCTAAATTTGTAATATTTAAAAAAAAAACACGAAAAGCACTAAATCAATTTAAATAAGTATTGCACTGCGTTCTGCTGGTAAACTTTGTTTTTCAAATAAAATACGGCTCATTGGGAACTAAATTCATTTAGGCCAGTTGTGCCACTTTAGAAAAATTCCAATTATAGTTTGCATTTTCTCCCAAAAATATGCTTTATGCTATGAGATCTAATATCCTCGCATATTTGTTATCAAAGTGGCAACCTTTGAGCTTGGACACATGAGTCTAGTGCAGAAACACATACAAATTCATGAAATAAGTCGGAGACCAGCGTGTTATTTTCTTGTTCTCCAAGCAGATACCTACCTCAACCTCAATCCTCAACCTGCAAACCTGTCTTATACATTTTTGTTTATAAGCATGTGTCCATGGGAAGAAATACGAAGGAAAGCGTTTTTTTTCTTTTATAAAACCAATATCATGCAAACACCGAAGTGTGCACTGTGCAGTAGCAATAGCAATGCTGCAAATGAGAAGAGGGCTACTGCGCCGGCGCTATATTCACGTGCTCAGAGCACAAAGAGATAACATATAACATAACAATAACAAACAACAGATTTACCAAAAAATATGACGCTAGAACACCGGGTTATTTTCTTCCATAAGAAAGCATGTATTGAACAGAGAGGTGCCTCTCTCTATATGAGAGTGTATGATTAAGTTTGATTCATGTTGCCAGAAGTCTAAGATATTTCGGATGTGAATTTCAAAAGGTAAGTCGGAAATAATCGACTTATATGGACGCTTCGCCACTGGTAAGTATGTAGATTGGGGAAACCGTAGCGTGATGGTTAGCATGTGTGCCGTTAACCGGGAGGTTAGTGGTTTGACTGTCAACAGAAGCAAAAATGCTCTGGATAGTTATTGAAAGGTCGAAAGACTTTTCTAGCGCACACACACTTTGTGTGAAACCGTTATTGTTGAAATGGCTTTTTAATGTTTAATAGTTAACTTTAACTTTAGGGGTTTAACATTCGTAGATTTCAGCGTTTTTCAAATGAACAGCTGGTGGAACTCAGTGCCAAAAAGTAGGTGTCCAGCTTCTTTCATTGCATCAATATACACATATAACTCATCCTGGTTCCATTCCTGTATCATTTATCATCTTTTTGAATATAAATTACTACCGAAAATCGGAGTCAGTGGCCTCAACGTTAAAAGCGCTACGGCCAGTCAGCGAAGAGGCTCATTTCAGGCTGATAGGCTTCGTCAATAAACAAAATATGCGGTATTGGTCAGGCAGCAATCCACACGTGATCCATGAGTCATCATTGCATCCCGAAAAAAATTTGGAGTGGTTTATGGGCCGGCGGCGTCATTGGGCCGTACTTCTTCCGTGATGATCAAGACCGACACGTTATCTACTGTGAATGGGGATCGCTGCCGTTCAATGATAACCGAATATTTTTGGCCCCAATTGGATGATATGGACTTGGAGGACATGTGGTTCCAACAGGACAGCGCCACAAGCCACACAGCGTGTCCCAATCAATTTATAGGAAACCAAGTTTGGAGAACGTGTTATCTCACGAAAAGGTCCAGTCGCTTGGCCGCCTCGGTCGCGCGATTTGACGCCGTTAGACTATTTCCTGTGGGGCTACGTCAAGTCTGTGGTCTATGCCAACAAGCCAGCGACGATTGATGAACTTCGTACGAATATCGAACTTGAAATTGCAGCAGTATCGGTCGATTTATGCTTGAAAACTGTCGAAAATTTGGTTAAGCGTCTGGACTTCTGCAAGCGTGCCCGTGGTGGCCATGCAAAAGAAACCGAGTTCCATACATAATGGCATCGAACGTTCTTTTACAGGAATACAGAATATCATTGATATCCTAAACCGTTTTTGTTTTATTTAAAAAACTTTTCTAGCGCTCTTAGCTTAGGGGATGTTGGTAAATGGTTTTTATAAAAAAAACTGAAATTGGTTGACCCGTTCCCGAGTTATGGCACTTTCCCTGAATGTAACTTTTGCACATATAAAAACAACGGGAAACAAAGGACGAGACCAGGATCCTTAAAACACGGACCCGTGCAACGCCGGGCGGCTCAGCTAGTACTCTTATGCGTAGTCGGACTAAAAAAATTCAAGTCCAAGGATCAAAAGCAAAGCAAAAGTTTTCTCGTGACGGAACGTAACCATAACGTAAAGTTATCAAATAAATAAATAAAATAAATAGGGTGACGCAACAGAGCGAGGAGCCCCTGGGCCTAGCGCATTTCTCACAACCATGCCATGTGAGGGAATGGAAGGGACCTACAATTTTCTGCCAGTTCCGAATGGCTGATTGAGAAAGCGCTTTGCATGGCAATGAATTTACTAACGGAGGACTTGTCAATTCCTCGCGAAGGCGATATCCGTGAAAAAACATTTTTGCCTCTGCTAGGATTAACCTCTGGGTTATTAGCAGGTGGATATGCTAACCATCACGTCACGGGTACCACCGTAAAGTTATCAACTCATTAAAAAAAAACACTAATTCTTTGTTTGAAAATATATGGGTCTGAGAATCAGCAGCAAAGCAAAATTGATAGTGTAAGGCAACATAAGTTTACCGTAACGTAGTCACATCACTAAGCAATCATCATACAGAGAAGAGATCAATTGCATGAAAGTCTGAGAAATAAGAGAAACGTTATCAGAAGAGCTAGCATATAATTAAAGTGAACACAAGTTCGGTAATCTAGAGCTTTGAAAACCATGCTAGGTGAAGCGATCATTTAAAGCGTAACCTTCAGAAAAGACAGCCTATCAAAGCAAGACATTACCACTCTGTGGTGCCATAAGAAATGGCTCCTTAGTGGATTCCTCTCAACCGTTCTTTTGACGAATGAAAGGGACTTTGCCTCTAACCAGTTTCAAACGACAGTAACGAATTACAGATATAAACAACTCGGAATTAATACTCGACCATTTACGAATTTGTCCGACATACTAACCAAACCATTACCAGCAGCTATAACACGGAAACCTTAATATTTCTTACCAACACTAAACATACCAAGGGTAAGGTCATCATCCAAAAGAAAAAGTTAAAAGTGTTTGTAGATGCATCCTCAAGATCAAAATTTATCCCAAAAACTACTTGATTATGACACAATTTCCGATCTTTCTTTAAAGCACAGTACGTGTTTTTTTTAGAATTTCCCAGTAATGACATCTTACTTCTTGAACATTATCACACATGTCAATTAGTTAACATTCATCGACACTTAGAAGAGTTAACGATCACTCTCAATCAATTTAATTTCTCGCTACATTAACTTGCAGATACTTTTAACCATTTTAACCACAATGTTGCCTTATCGCTACAAATTCAATTACAGACGAAGTACTGCATTGCTACGTTTGAGTTTGTATAAATTTTCTGCATGTACATGCCTCTCGAGGTTTTCTTTCACTGCTTAAATTGCTTAGGAGTAACATTCCCCAATGATGGAATACCACTTAAGACCAATGAAACGCATGTAAACTCATTTTGCTTCGACTATTTTTTTTCTGTTGCTTTTGCATCGACGAAGAGCTCTTTTGTGCTGAGTTAGTTCAGTTCCTTGTTTGAAGACGTCCAGCAAATTAAAATGCACACAAACTCAATTGGATTTGACTCAGCCCAGCAGCATCATACACAAGTGCAGCAGGCGAAGCCGACGACAGCAACGACGACGACGCGACGTCGAAGAAGAAGGCCTACGTGCATCCACTTAAGGATTTGCCAATTTTATATTCGTCTCCCTCTGGTGGGATCGCCACAAAGAGACATTCATCGCCATGCACCTTAGCTAAAAGGCAAAACCTATTACAGCATAGGAAATACTTGATGAAAGAAGTGTTCAAGAATTTTGCGTATAAGAAAAGGGGATTGGGATGGAGGCAAGAGAAAGGTGGCTTTCCTATTAACTATTTATAGCAATTGCCTGCGGTATGCGTCCATCGGGGAGAACGAAACGAATAAATTAAATTCTCTTCCCGTCTTCGGGATGATGCTGATGATGATGCAATGACCGAACCGCATCGCTCTAACGGATCGGTGTCTCCCACTTGGGCCGAAGAGATTTTGATGTAATCGGGGACGAGTAAGCTGTGTGTGTTAGGAGGATTTCACTTGATTAGATGGTTATGAAGCCCCTACAAAAAGACAAAATCATACAAAGTTCAGACACATTCGCGAAGGAACAAAAGGAAAGGCAGGCCATGGTATGGAAAAATACAATATCTGTATTTAAATGCCCTCTGACATGGAACGATTCCAACTAATTTCTGAAGTCAATGCGGCACACCCGACGGGCGGATAATTAATGTGAAGCAGATCAGTAGGAGATCTGTGATCATCTCTAAGACAGGGGAGGGTCTGATCTGAGACGAAGTCTGCATTTTCAATATCGGGTAAGGCTGATTGATCCATGTCCTTGTGTTACATGGGTCATGCAATGTTATTCGATGTTGAACTGGAAAATTTCGTCTCAAATTACACCTTCGCCAAGGAACAAGGATTTGAAAGCACAAAAACACAGATAAACAATAAGTTCGATGCCCAACAGTTTTTATTGTCCAAGTCCAAGACCACTCAAAAAGAATTCGACGCGAAAGTCGTCCATCACCCACACTGAAAAGTCTTGTCAATTTCATCTACATACAGATGCCAGGGGAGATCAAAAAGAGAAGATGAGAAGTAAATTATCTTTTGATATCGACATTGAGCTTGTCTACTGTGGGAGGTTCGTGGTTCGAAACAAAAAGAAAACGGGTATCACCTTTCGCGAGGTAATGGCAAGTCCTCCGTTAATAAATTCAATGCTACGAAAAGCTCTCTCTCGATTAGCCATTGGGAACCGGCAGAAAATTGTGGGTCCAATCTATTCACTCACAAGACATGGTTTTGAGAAATGCGCTAGGGCCCGGAGCTCTTGGCTCTGCCACACCACTATTGAAGGGACATTTAGGAAAGTGAGAAGTGATTGCGTTTATGGAAGCCCATGAAAAATGGGTTTCAAAGAATCGGTTCAAACACGAAATGCTTAATAGAAGTACACCATCTCATAGGCCTCTGCTATTGAAGTATTCAACAAAAACTTTCCTGGTGAAATCCAACTTAGCTATGCTGCTCAGCCATAATTGCGGAAAAGGCTTTAAAAATAGATAGAAAATTCTGCATACAACTGGTTTTGGTCATTTGGCGAGATGCTTGCGGTTTGACAAATCCCTGGGGTATTCCATTTTTAGTATTTGCAGTGACATTGACACCGGAACACCTTCTCAGTTCCTCCTCATCATATACATTTACCATTTCAATAGGCGTCTCGCATTACCTCATTGCAACAGACTATAAAACTCTTGTGACGAACTGGGTATGATGATCGTGAATAGCAGAGTCGTCGCTCCGCGTCGCAGTCGTTGTCGCCGTCGTCATTGTCGTCTATGCCATTTATCACGTTTCAAGCTCTCGATGCCAATTGGACTGTTGCAATGCCAAGGTGTATAGACTATCACTGGCTGCAGAGAACATTAAATGTGATTTAATTTTCTGCTCAGTCTTCTTCTCTAGAATTACCATGGGTTTTAACTTCAAGCTTCATGTAAATGGCGCCGTCATATGGACTTTCCATCACTGACAAGTTAGTAATTAATATTTTGACATTAAGTTCTTGGTGAAGAGTGGTTGCATAGGATTAACGCGTTCTAAATGCTGATTACTCAAACGTGAATAACGCAAGTAATTAGATATCAGCGAATGCACTTTGTGTATGTAGTTCTAGGAATGGGAACGAGGAAAAACATATCTTTCATTGGAAATGAATTGCTTCGCTGGAATTATTCGCTCTAGATGAGATAGGAAATTAGACATTTGAAATAAAATGAATTTGAGGTTTTTTGAAATATTCAACTTGTGAAAACAACTTGTTTTCTCCTGTTTAAGGTACTTTACAGGTTTACCCATTCTTAACTAATTTTGCAAAGAAATGTTTAACGCAGTGGCATCTAATTAAATTGACTTGAATGCTGCGTTGAAAGAAGGAAAAGTAACTAAAGTGCATGAAAAGGTAAAAGAATAAAAGCGTGCCGTGAAATAAGGCCAAGTGATTGTTCGATTTAGTGCATTTGAAAATGTTTTACTAAATGCATGTCGCATGTGCATCCCACCTACACTCGCTTCGGACTCGACTATAGGACTATTCCCAATTCACCGTATTATAAAAACAGAAGTAAGGTGGGCAAGCCACCATTTCTTCCATCAAAAGCACCTTTTCTGGACTCTAAAACGCAATAGTCACCTTTCGATCATTGACAAAGTGGAAAAACTAGTAACCTTTACAGCTTTTAAGATTTTAGCTGTTGTTTGCAGAAATTTTCAATAATTTTTTGAAAAGCCTTCTGTGGCTTGTCCAAAAAAACATCAAAATTATTCTTCTATACTCCAGGTCGAGGTTTTCGGCCTCAATCAATGAGTGGAAAAGATGAATTCATTGAACATAAAAAGAAAACCAATCTTCAAATTCTCATACAGCCAAGCACTGATCTCACCTGTATTAAGACATAAACTAATACAAGAGACAATCATGCTGCTCTCCGAACTCAGGAAAAACTCGGGTATCTCATTGAATTCCAGCACACAAGGGCTATAATAGTGTCAAGGCCGCAGACATTTGAGCAGAAGACGGTGCCTCTTAACATTCATTGACCCTGGACTATTTTGGGATATAGGCCAACACTACCTTAAATATTAATTCCACTGGAAGAATCCATAAAAGTTTGGAGCTACTCCTCTGGTCAAATCTATTCAAAACTTTTCAAAAAAGAAAAACTTTCAAATCTGGGACCGAGCTTTTAACCGGAGACTGTTCTTTAAAAAAAGCTTTAATACTAATGAGGCTGGCAGCAGACTCTATATGCAGACTTAAGCCAAAGAAACATCTCCGCACATCGAAACAAAATAACTAAAAGATGTCTAAGGGCTATAATTTTTGTATCTATCTGTCCTATGGAATTTCATTATCATTAAATTGCTCAAAAAATATATAGCTGAGATGTAATGTCATAGTTAGAAGAAAGTTTGTCTTTAGAATATAACCTGTTTACCGACAAGTAGACACTTTCGCTATGTTTTCGTCTCAAGATGCGACATTTTTATTGGAAAGTTACACCTATCTCGTTAAAAAATGTTGCCATTATGGTACATCTGGAAGTTTTCGTTGAAGTGCAGCCATTTGCAATTAAAGAAAACGTTTTTCCGGGTCCTCAACTAGGGAGGCTGTCTTAAAAGTGTTGGTTTCAATAACGAAAGTAGCAATTGAAGTATCATAAATCTCGTTTACAGAGTTTTTCATTCTATACATTCTGAATTTTTCTGTGATTTTTTTATGTTTCACATTTTCGAGGTTCCTCAATCCTTAATTAGTTACAAAGGCATGATCAACGCTTTATAAGTACTAATAGTAAAGTGTTTTTTGGAAGCCAATAATATACTTTGTACTTTAATTTTCGAGGACTCAGCTCTTAGTAGTGTTTGCAGAGACAGCCAAAAAGTGACATGATGAAGACACACCGAACCCAAAAGAGCGACATGATGAAGAGACATGATGAAGGCTGATAAAAAGAAGCATGAGGCGCACCGAAAACGAACATGATACATGATGAAGATACAAAAATAGAAATGATGAAAGCCTATCGACAGCTAAAAAATGACACGATGTCGGCCAAGCGTAGGCCACTAAGAGACATGATGAAGGCACACCGACATCCTAAAAGAGACTTGATGAAGGCACATCGACAGCCTGAAGGAGACCTGATGAAGCTACACCGAAAGCAAAAGATCGACTTAATAAAGACACACCGCCAACTTCTAAGAGACATGATGGAGCCACAATCAAAAGATAACTTGTTGAAACACACTGAAGGTAAAAAGGAGGCACGCCAATAGCCAAAAAGAGACAAAATGAAAGCAACACCGCTAGCCAAAAAGAACACATGATGAAGGCACATGCCAAACACGATATGATGGAGGCACACTGAAATCAAAAAGGAGACACGATAAAGGCACACAGATTTAAAGTTAAAAAAGATTCTGAATAAAGTTACACCGCCAGCCAAAAAGAGAAGAAACGTTATGTCGACACGCCGACAGATAAAAGAAATCACGGTAAACAAAAATCGACAGCCAAAAGGTGACATAATAAAATTAGCTGTGATTTCGAATAAGTTGATGAGACGATGGGATCAATTTATAACTTTTGGGAATTAAGAAATAAGCAGTTTATTTGGTTTTTGAATTGATGGTTGCAACTCTCACATATGTTACGGTTTTCATTTTGGCATAGGAATGAAATTTAAACTACTTTCGCTTTTGTACCCCAAATTATTATGAGTTTCACGTGACCAGCTTTTGTTCGCCCGGAATTTTAAAAGCTACCATGAGTTTCCCCTGAACAAAATTGCAGACTTACAATTTTTTCCGCTTTTTTTGTTCACTTGTTCGCCTCACAATAAGCGAAAACCCTTTTCTTCAAAGACTGGGAAAATATTTCAGTAAAATATAACATTCATCTCGATTTGACTGAAAACAACATCCCAGAGTGGAAAACTATATCTGAAAAATTTATCCTGGATGTAGAACAGGCAATCAAAACAGAAAATGTAATTCAAGCGGAAAGTTCAAGAACACGGGTTGTCTACCGACAACTAGAACACCAACAAGTAAACTATGCTAACACTGGACTAAGTACAGCACAAATATCAATGGTAATTAGAGCGAGAGGAGAACTTCTTAAGCTAAACTATATGCCACATCGTGAGGATATTGCATTTCGGTGCACTCTATGCAATACTGGAGAAAACGAAGATGTGATACATTTTCTTGGTGTTTGCCCAATATTGAAGGAGATAAGGCGTAGTCATTATGGAACGGATCTTATGACCATCGAAGATGTCAAACGCGTACTTAACGAAAGCGAAAATTGGAATAAACTTGCCTCCTATTGCCACACTGCTCTCAAGTATAGATCAAGAATAATAGATGAAAATTTTTAAATGTTTGTAACGCTACTTTTACTATTAATTTTTTCCTTTTTGAAATGAATATTTATGAATAATAGTATTTACATATAATAATTCTTTTTAAATTTGTTGTCATTTCTCGGCAGACGGCTAAAGCCATGCTTAAATGTACCAAATGAAAAACATGTAAATGAAAACCTATTAGTGATTAAATAAAGTACCATAATAATAAAAAAAAAAAATAATAATAAGTGAAATAAATTGCTCTCAACGTTTTCACATTTCAAGATGAAAAATAGCTCATAATAAAGGAAATTTTTCCAACATGGAAAGTTTTTCCCCCGAAACTCATAATAAGGGAAAAGTGAAATGGGATCTTTTTCGAGGGGAATGCTGTTCACGCGTGAAACTCATAATTAGGCTGATAACTTCTTACGTTACACACACACACAAGCTGATGAGCGCCCTCGCAAAAAAAATATTGTTGCTCATTTGAAGACAAAAACAATGAATCTATCTATCCCTAATGCTAAGTTATCGGGCTTAAATTTAAGCCATTTCTGGCATCGATATGTGTAGCGTGGTGCCATTTATGATATGTTTTCTTAATCTTATATCGCGAACCACCCGAGTTTTCAAATTGATAATCGAATACCTACCGGATTCTATAGAAATTATAGTTTTTCGAATGTTGTCTGCCTCATTCGAAGAGGCTTTCACTGAAATGTCTTTCTCAAACAGAAAGTTGCCATTAAAGGATTAGCGGTGAGGTTGTCATTGTATTCCAGGCTTAGGTTGTCATTGAAGTTTATACACTTTCGATAAAAAAGTATTGTTTTTTGCTGTCTGTCTTATAAAAAGACCTAACTATTCGAGTTTGTGTCTTAGTTAGAAAACAAGCCGTTCGACGTCGCGTCACTGGTTGAAAGAATTGATGTTGTCTATAATAAGATTGTTTTTGGTAGAGACCTAAGTTTATAAGAGAATTTCAATCAGAAAAGTTCAATAAGAAATACTAAACTTTCGAAAAGTATCTGCAATGGAAAATGTTTGTAAAAAAAAATCCTTTTGCAAGTTTTGCTGCATTCGTCATATGAATCTTTTCGAATGAGGTAGGTGCAGGCTGTAGCAGCTGCAGCATCAGCACCGATGACGCTAAAGGTCAAACAACATGATATTACAAACTATGATCTCCTCAGAAGCTAAAAGAGTTTTTTTTTCTTTATAACGAAGAAACTCCACATAAATAAAACGTGATGTATGCAGTGCGCGTGGTTTGCTACTGTTTTGATTTTGTAACAGAAAAAAAAACTTGTTGCGGCATTTCTTTTCCACTATGCGCGCAAGAAATGCCTTATGCCATACTGAAAGGTGCAGTATAGTTTTTGCTCGAAATATGGAAGCCAGCATGCAGAGCATGGCTTGGCTGTCGGCTGTGTAGGAAGAAGAAACACACTTTTGCACAATATAATTGATGAAGTTAGTCTTGCTGCATAAAGTTTGTGATGACGGAAGACAAGGAAAAAGAAACAAAGAAATGCTTGTAGTCAACAAGGAGAAAGCAAGGAAAGATGATTGAGTTGCATAAACTTGGTGAAGGTATGGTTATAAATTTATAATTCTATGAACTGTCTAGGTGCAACTATAGTGAAAACAAAATTTAATGCCTGGATGGAGCTTTAAAGTGTTGTCAAATTTTTTGGCCTATTGTGTCTGGAATTGTGGTTGTTTGTAGGAATTGAGAAAAAGTGAGAGGATTTATTCTTTTTCGCTCAAAAACTCTGAAATCGATGGCATAGACGAGTATACATCCTTGAGAAGTGATGAGCAGTGTTAGAGGATATCATACTGAAAATATCTACGCACAATTCTCTTAAAGTTTGACAATATAGCAGTAGGATGTTCCCTTCAATAGTTTTTTTAGGACCTCTTTTGATAAAGCTTACTGGTGGAAACGGCTATTTATGTAGTGAAATGGAGAAACTCTTTGACAAAGAGATTGACTGAACCGAGCTGTAAGCTATAGAGATCGCTTCCGTAATTGGCCTCAATCAACCTAGTGACCCTGGAAGCTGATCGGCTCTTTTCTCCTACCAAAATAAAAACTTTGTAATGAAATTGGCACTTCTGGCTATGCACAGCAGTCGTCAGAACGATACTTAAAGGGTGAGCGAAGTTCAATTTTTAAAAATTCAATAAAACCAACGCAATTAACTTTCCTCTTGGAAATTATTGGTCAATTAGTAAGAGTAAACATTGTCATTCATTATAGAACACAACGCAGTTGAAATGGCTGCCTCGGGAGAGCAGCATCGTATTATGTCAGCCTAATTTTCCATGGTTGATGGTTTTGGGCTGTAACTCATGGATTGCTTGGATGATATCAGTCTTGAGTGCTTAAATCGTTTTGAGGTTGTTGGCATCGGTCATTCATGGTTCCCCGCAAAAAAAAAAGTCGAAAGGGGTCAAATCGCAGCTTGGAAGCGACCAGCGCACATTATCAAAACGGCTAATAACATGATTTTTGGATTTGATGCGCACAAGATCAATTAAGGCTGGGATTGTGTGAGATGCCGCGCCATCCTGCATGAACCAGAGCACAGAGGTCGTTGAAATCATCATGTCATCAATTTCAGTAAAATTCGACTATCATGGCCTACCGTTGACGTTGTGCTCCTCCTCGTTTTTTAATCGGCTACTACAGCCACATTCTTTCGTGAAATGTTGTCCACTAGCTTCTGTAGTATACACCTTAACGTACGAACTTCTTACACAAACTTGAGAACAGAAATAGCGGTGGGTACTTAATTTCGGTCAAAACTTTATTTTCAAAAAACTCAATGTATTTGGCTGCACATCACTCACCTTGGAAACAAGTGTTTAAGATATACTAACGATTCTTAAGCTTAAAACGACTCATTTCTTTCCGCGGAGGTATGACCTTCTGTCGAGGTCTTGAAAGGTAAACAGCAGCCAGTGTCAAAATTATAAATAATTTTAAAAGAAAGCACAAGATCTCCCAACATGTGCTTACGGGGGTGGCAGTATTGTGAACAGACATGGAAAATATGACCTACATATTGTGATAATCTTACCAAACCCCAACGGCATTGTCAGCGGAACTCTCCGATCTTGAGATTCTCAATACCTCTTGACATTTGCAGTAAGCAAATGTACAGCAATCCTAATGGGCCAGCTACTCCCACCATTCTTTGCTTTTCAATTCATTGCAATCTTTCAGAAGTCACTAAGTCGTCCGATAGTAAAAAGTTCTTTCTCAATAAGCAGTTCGGAACCGGCAGAAAATTGTAGGTCCCTTCCATTCACTTACAAGGCATGGTCAACTCTGTTGCGTCCCCCTTTTTATTTGTTTTATTTTGTCAGAAGTCACTACGACTACACCACAGTTGGTTTTCGGCGATAGGTTTCAAATAACCATCGAACGATAATCAGCGTGGAACAATAAAGATTCGATAGTTTATTCAATATGTATATTCACCGTGTCGAAAACCGACGAAAGGGTTGGTGGCGACGGACGTGTACTTAGACAAACTTAATATTAGTCTTTTATTTCGTCTCCCAAACCACTGAAGCGTGCTCCAAACGGAAACTTTGTCGATGAAAGTGGTCCTTCCAAAGAAAAAAAAGTGAAAACCACGTCAAAAGCTGATATTCTACGAACCGATCGCAATTTCCAACCGTTTCTTATTTAGATGACAGATCTGTTTAGTGTTCACCTTTTCTTGGTGCCAGAGCACAGAGACACTCCGGATAACTTAAAAGCAGACAAACTGAGCTGAAATGGAACTAGCATACCAATGCCATCCAAAAGGCATACCTTTCGCTATGTGCAAACTCTCATGCTAAAGCGAGATTTCACAGAGAAATGAAAATATAAGCGGAAAAACATCACCACCTGTCTGGCAACAAGGATCTGGCCAAATCTAGATCCAAAACGTATAGAGTGTTTGTTGTTTCTGGGCAGCTTTGCCTAAGCGGTGTTATTATTATTATTTTTGCAACACATCTTTTACTTCCTTCACAATTGTTCAGCTCTGGGCATTGCAGTGTTTTATAGAAATTTTAATCGTTTCCATTCTTTGGAACTATCAGAGCATTTCTTTTTCTTCAGAATTGAACCAAAAGTTAATGATACTCTGTGTGTGTATGAGTTTGAGTTTATCTACGGCGATGCCAGACAGGGTACACATGAATGACAACCTCTTTCAACAAATCAATGAACACTCAAGTAACAAGTTGAGTTAAAGCAGACACTCTAACTACAACCCGTTTATATTACAATAAATAGCACTGAGGTAACACTCACTCAGCATAGAGGTGACACTCTACTGACAACCTCTTTTAGGAAGACATGTTGTACTATGAGGATGCCAACTACCAAGTAAACATAGCTCCACTAAAGGAAAATATATATAAAAAATACACACTAAAGTTGCGATTAAAAATAAATGACATCATGTCACTTTAACAAACTTTAAGCCCTATGCCACACCTGTAAGAGACTTTGACATAAAACGAGTTTCCCTCAGAATAAAAACAAAGTGGCAACCCTGTTTCTCTATCCCAACTCTATACAAATCCAAGTTTTTCCAACATTGTAGCAGCATCTTGAACAACTTTACTTTCAAAATCACCCATGTAACCCCATGAAATTGAATACCTATCAAGACGAATTGCAAACGTTGCAATATAACAGGTCACGTCACGATACCCCAACCATGAGTAGAGTGCCTTTCAATTTTGCCGCTAACCACCAATTAACTTCAAGTGTCCTGTAGACATTCACTATTTGACTTTTATGTCTGAACAATTCAAAGTTTATTATCCTCTCAAGTGGCTCAACTAAGAATCCGCCTTCAAAGTGTCCAATTACACTGTAGAATATTCAACGTAGTCTTCACCATCGCCATGAGTTTGGTTGTGTCCTTTGACATCTTAACCTCTCCTTTCAAAGGCAACAATACAGTCGTACCCCCATAAAGTGACCCTTGCCAGAGGGAGAATACAATTACAATGATTTCAAAGAAAGCACTCGACCAAAACACACCTACACACACACACACACACACACACACACACACACACACACAACTTGAATAGTGAATGATGATAACAATGTGTTGCCTTCGTGCGAGGCGCTCCTTTAAAGTATTTCCTTCTTTTTTTTTCCTTTTTTTCAATTTGTAAAACGTGGCTCATCCGAAATGTTAGGTTATGATGATGCCGTTGGCTTATCGTGAGACATAAATTTTCAATTTTTCCCTTCTCCATTTTTACATTTTGCAACTGGTTGAGAAAAATTCTAAGGAAAAAGCTAAGGGAAACGACAGTAACAATTGAAGGAAAGGAAATTACAACGAACACGGAAAGGAAATTGTCAATTTGATTTCTTCAAAAAAGGCAAAAAAATAAATAAATAAAAAATAAAAGAAGAAGAAGAATACTCGGGCACATTATCCCTCATGCAGAAAGTTAAGTGCCTGGGCTATACAGGAGTACAGGAGTTTGACATTCTTTTATTTACCAAAGAACCAATTCAGAACTAAGAACGAGTGCGTGAGTATTTGTGACCCATTTTAGGGGGCATACATTAGGTTAGTGATGCGGTCTTTGGATTGGTTGGGAAGCTGTTGTGATTGTTGCTGCGAAGGCTCTTCCAAGGCAGTATGAATAGTCAAATTATGTTTATTTTTCTCCCGGATGAACGAACGAATCCAACAATCTCAGAATTAATGAGTTCCTCGTGAATTGTGAATCTCTTTGATTAGCCAGAAGGAAGTATGTTTCATCAGCAAACGCACCAGGGCAGCATATGGCAAACGTTTTGCTTCTATTGATTTTCAACGGGGCTAAGGTGAATAATTTGTTCTTCGCAGCCTTAACACTTGATTTATTATTGACGACGAATCGCAAGATTAATTTTTGTTTCAAGTGCCTGACCTAGAGACTTCAAATAGCCAATTACCTATAATTTTCTATGAGACTTCTCGACCTTAGAAATATATGTGTGTGAGTACCTTGAGTATCTACATACCGTTTTGGACACCTGCGGCTTCAAATCAACAAATCAAACGTAAAAAAGTGAAGAACACACACAGTTCATCATCAAACAGAATAATTATTTTTCATCAACGCAAATATTTTCTCTCTACTCAAAAAGTCAATTGATATGTTAATTGCTTGAACATGAACACCACATGAAAATCGAAAACTTAATCACAGAAGCACTTAAGAAAAACAAAAACAAAAAAGAAAAGATATTGAACCATGAGTATCACATGCCAACAGAAGGATGAATCGAATTAACTGCACACCATCTTTTCATTGAGATTTCAACAAATAATAATTTTTCGAATTTGTTTGATAAATTACTAATTATAGCCCTGAAGAGTTTTTTTTTGTATTTAATCTAATCTTACTCACCTTTATAAATGCGATGATGCCATAAATCGGGATGATGATGGTCATACTTTTAGTCTCAAAGTTAGTGAGTGTCCTAGTGCGACAACTGAAAGGAGAAAAAAAAAAACAATTCAGTCATGACATGACGTTTGGAATGGCGCAGTAGAAATAAAAATGGTGTCATTTTCTCTCAGGGAAGCAAGGATACGATAGGAATTCAGTATTGAGTTTCATGAGACGACCTTACTTTACGTTTTGTTGTTTTTCAATGTTTATTAACTATATCAATTGCATAAGAACCGGATACCGGTTATTTTTAAGTTTATTCTGTTTTTATTCAAGAGCCAGTTAAATATGTTTGTGAGAAAAAAATGACTTTTCAGTGAAAGTGATGAATTTTAATGAGGCCAAGATAAAAAAAAAACAGGGAAAGGAGTACAAGAACATTCGCCTCTGGGTCATTCCATTGTGACGGGTGGGACATTTATACTCATTTTTTGCCTACCATGGCTTCATTTCTGTCAAACGGCAACGATTTACGTACTGAATATGACATTTTCGCATACCTGAATAGTCATTCTATACAGTACCATCGAAAACTTAATGAAAATATCATTATTATTATGAGAAATTGATGGTATAAAAAGTGTGACGGGTGGGACATCAAATTACCTCTTCTTTCCGAGTTGACTTACAGAAGAAGAAACTATGAAACTTTTGTTAAAGAAGAATTCTATATGGTTCCTGATATTGTACAGACTAAGTATAAGTAAAATTTACGCAAATATCTCGTAAAACAAAAATAATATTCTTCTCAATGCTTCTGACGGGTGGGACGAGTAATATTTGGCCATACAAGTGTACAATTTTTTTTTTTTCTAATTTACTTTAAATCAGCTTTTTAATGAATTATTTAAATGTTAATTAAGTAATCTTTTCATTTCATAAGAATTTATAATGTTCTATTCTCCAGATATGGATTTAAATATAAATTAAGTCATTGATTTTTTATGCAAACGGCGGGCTTTTTTTTATGAATAACGCGCACATCAAGGGGTTATGAATATCCTTATGATGTTGCAAAACATAGTGCGAGCACTTTGGAAAATAGGAAGGGATTTAAAAGGAGACACCGATGCACGTTGCTTTTAAACCTTTGTGAATCGTTATGCAGGGGAAAAACACAGTCAAGTAAAGCATTCCACATTCGGGTGGTACGACTAAAAAATGAATCTCTATATTTGACTGTACGACCGAATTTGGGCTCAAGGTAAAACTGATGAGCATTCCTGGCGAGGCGGGTGTTACGGCTAAATTGTTTAAGGGGGAGAATGTAACTGGCTATTTCACTAGAGCACTGTTTGTAGAAAAAGCGATAAAAGAGACTGAGACAGGTAACGTGTCGACGATGTTCAAGAAAATCAATCGATTCTGCTATTGAACTATCACCTATCAAACTTAACGCTCTGTTTTGTACCCTATCAAGTAGGCGCAAAGATGTTAGTGAAGCACCTGACCAGATATGGGAGTTATACTCCAGTTTAGGGCGGATGAAGGCTGGAATGAACCCTCTGTAGGTTTTACGCTTTCAATTGTGTCGCTTTCGTTTAGTTTCGCTTTAAAGAAAAATGAATCTTAACTCCAAAGAAAAATGCTAAGCATCGATGCATTTTGTATGTATGCACCCACATAGTTATTATTGTACTATGTTTTCGTAAGGAGAAATCGAAAAATATGTGAAAGACAAAAATAAAACGTTCAGTAAAAATTCAATTGGCACTTCCTACCCCATCCAGACTAGCGGATCGAGTAATCTTAGCTAATCGGAATGAACTGGAATGACATTTCGATTCAGGTTTCTCCTCCACCGGATCAAATGATGTGCATTAAAGTAAAAAATAAATAAGGTGGTGCAACAGAGCGAGGAGCCCCAAGACAATGGAGGGGACCTACAATTTTCTGCTGGTTCCGAAGGACAAATCGAGAGAGCGCTTTTTCATGGCAATGAATTTACTAACGGAGGATTAGCCAATTCTTCTCGAAAGACGATACCCGTAAATCGAATCGAAACGGGATTTCTCGATTATTCTCTTCGATTTAGCTTTGCAACAAAACTTTACAAGAAGCTTATGCGCAGTGGTACCGACAAAAATGTTTTTGACTCTGTTTTTGGGTTAGCAGGCAGAAATACTAAGGTGTACCACAATGTTTGTTTCGATCCAGGTTGCAAAGCTATATCGAACAGAATAATCGAGAAATCCCGTTTCGATTCGATTTACAAATACACTGACATTAATTCAAATTGAAATATGATTCAATCCTTAATGGAAACAAGGGATCTATTGTTAAAATCTTCAGGAAGGTTCCCATTATATTTGCTTTTGATAACGGAGGAATCTTAACTATGTATTTGCAAAATAGATATAAAACTCGTCAAAGCAACTTTACAGCGTCATCTTCTTCTTCTTCTTCTTCTTCTTCTTCTTCTTCTTCTTCTTCTTCTTCTTCTTCTTCTTCTTCTTCTTCTTCTTCTTCTTCTTCTTCTTCTTCTTCTTCTTCTTCTTCTTCTTCTTCTTCTTCTTCTTCTTCTTCTTCTTCTTCTTCTTCTTCTTCTTCTTCTTCTTCTTCTTCTTCTTCTTCTTCTTCTTCTTTTTTTTACTTCTTTTATGTTTTGTATGCCTTTTATGTCTTTTATGTCTTTAATGTCTTTTATGTTTTCTACTTCTTTTACTTTTTTTACTTCGTTTCTTTTTCTTCCTCTCCTCTCCTCTCTCTGCGTTTCGAGAGTAATCACAGCACTCCCACCTATCTGCTCCACACTAGTGATCCGCCTGAGGTACACCGAGTTGACCTGAAAAAGGCTGGGCGTCGGCCATGTCCGAAGCATCGTTCGATTTATACGATCACGTCTGGACGTTATATGATATTGCCCTTTAAAGATTTCTTACTCTTGATGTCATATAACGCATCTTCATCTCAGCAGCTGTAAATCTCACACGTTTTGTACATTGTTCGACTTTGAGTGCTATACGCACAACCACGGTGTGTATTTCCACTTCATCTCAGGGGGCATTTTAAACAATACAAGATGGTGGAGTTTTCTGGCGGACAGCTCAATCGTCAGCAAAGAATAGTTCGTGCACTCTGGTGCTCTGGTGGAGGGTAAATGAAAAAAGACCCTCCAGCTGGACATTTTACCTTTGTAACTGCTTTTTATTGGCCTCAGAACTCTTCGAAGGAAAGAAGGATTGACTTCTCGAACATGAACCAGTTGAGGTTCAATGTAAACCCGAATTTAATTCACGAGAACCACGCAAAGAACCTCAAAAATGGAGTTCAGTTAAGGACTTCCCATTGCTATTTAGATTTCAGGCAAAGGAGTTAAAGTTAGGTTAAGTTCTGGTCCAGGAGAGGCATGCATTCTTCTTGCATTCAATTTGATCAAAACATGGACAAGAACATGCTGTGGTCGGCATAAAGTCGGCATTTTGTGCAGTGGAATCATAAAAATAGCTGGGAAGATCAACAGGCCCAGACAATCTTATTTATTTTGAAGTTTTTAATCGATCGTAAAAAAAAACAACAGCCGCTCTGATTGAATCTCGGAATATATGATGCAATATTTGCAACTTTTGGAATATTTAGTTACTGTATGCGCTATCCCTTTGAAGTCAGTGTTCAAGTGGCAAAAAGAGCCCTTTGCCCATTGGTTTTTTAAGAGTCTATGTTAGGGTCTGGATGACTTTTTCCGAGTCGATGTCAGCTCCACGAAATGATCTCGAACTGCCAAAAAAAAAGTGGAAGTAGAGTAGAAAACCACTTGGAACGGATAATTTTTCGCCCTTTGAAGGTTTTAGTTTTTTTTCTCGCGGCCCGAGGCTAACAATTAAGTGAAATCTTTAGTACGATATATAACAGCGGGCAATGACAACACGAATTAAATCACATCGACGAGTACAAGCTACACACTAATAATGAAGAGGCAGCTTTTCTAATTAGCAGTTAAAAACTACAAATTCAAATCCAAAATAAATTAAAACACGTAAAAAAGCAACAATAAATTTAGAAAGTTTACTACGTAAAAAGAAGTTTCACTTTTTTGATATGGGCCTAAAAAAAACACCCTTTATTAACCTATATCTAAAAAAAAATATGGTAACCATATTTAGCTTGGATTCTGTAATTTGCATCTCTCTGGGAAAAAATTTTTGCATTGCTAAGAAAGGAATCAAAAAACAGTTTTCCTAATTCAAAGCAACACTTTAGGTACCTACTGCTAACAATGAATATCTCTTGCAGTCTAAGGTCCAACCCTGGATAATTATTAAAGCATCTAAAAAAGAGAAAACCATAAAAAAAAACACACCAGCAAAAACAAATCCAAAGAATAACAAATTCAAGCACTAGACTATCTCTACTCCGTTAAAGGACATCCTTTCCTTTTCATTCTCTTTTTTTTTATTTTATTTCTTCCACGAACACGAGCAACATCCAAGCAAAAACGACAAAAACAACAACAACAACACGACAAAAAAAAGCTTTTACACTAATTACAAGAAGAATTGTTGTTTCCTTCCAATGCAAAACTGATTGCATTCCACTAATGAAAACCAAGATTTATAGTTTTGTTGTTGCTATTCCAGGTTTTATGTTCGAGTTGCGAAGCGCGAATGCGAAATTAAGAACCTTTGATTACAGTTTTGCGCGAATATAGTTCATTTTGTAGAACAAATGAAAATTTAATTAAAATCTAATTTTTATTGTGATTTAAAAAGGTAATTACCAAACGATGTGTATATAGAATAAAAGGACTGTCTGTCACCATCATAACGCCATCACATTGTGTCACAGGCACTCCCAAGCATGTTGTCTAAATTAAATTAACTGCCACTTAGTGGATGTTTGTTATGTTCTTTGAATGGGACGAGTTGATTTTAATGACAATGGGAAATTACCTGCAAAATAGCGCAAGGCAAAGAAAAAAAAATTATATTGCTTATTACACAGCGCCAGACACATACATACAAACACACATAATATGTAGATTGTAGATGGATTTTTATTGCTTTCTATTGAGAGTAATTAAGAGGATCCTGAAAGGGGAGACACGATTTCGTGAAACAATTAAGGACTACATATACGTTTATGTTTCCAGTGATACAAAAGTAAAGTGTTGTGCAAACGTACGAAGAGGAAAAAAGCAATTTTCAATAGAAACCATATCCGAAGAAAGGTTCTTATGAAAATAAGAACTCAAAAATTCAGCTCTTAGTATCCCAACTCAAGTGAGCGCTCGCAAATATGTAAAAGTAAAATTTTGAAGCTTTGCTTCCTCTTAAAACAGAATAAAGACACGATTATAAACAATTTTAGTAATTTCTTTTTCTCTTTTTCAAATTTAAGCTCACATCAAGGATTATGAATACCCTTTCAATGTTATGAAACAGAATGCGACCGTAAAAAAAACAGGGAAGGATGATGCAGGAGAAAAACATACATCTATACTTGACTGTACCTGCGTCCGAAGTTTGGCTCAAGGTAAAACTTATATGCATTCCTAGCGAGGCGGCTGTTGGGTCTTAATTCAGGCGGGGAATGCAGCTCGATATTTCACTAGAGAACTGCTTGTTAAAAAAGCGATAAAACAGAGTAAGATTAGCAACGTTTCCACGATGTTCAAGAGAATCGATCGATTCTACGATTGAACTACCACCTGTCAGTTTTAAAGACCCTATCAAGTAGGTACAAGGATGTTTAGAAGGGATCTGAACCAAACATGACAGTAGTATGCTAATTTTTGCCAAAGTAAGTATACAAACTGCAGCAATATCCGAAAGGATGAAAGATTCCCTGCTTCGTTTAAAGAAACCAAAAATTTTGCAGAATTTTTGGCGATTTCAAACTTGCGGTCATTCTAGCGAAAACACCGTTTACGTACATACCAAGTACTGAAAGCTTTTTGGTGTCGTTTATGCAGGAATCAGTCATGGATGATGGCTATGGGGGAATATTGAGTTTGAACGACAAAAGACAGCAGTGTGTTCACAAAGCATTGAACTCAACTCGGTTTTCTCCTATGTAACAATGCTGTAAAGGTTAGAATTAAAGTAGCTAAATTATAAGCAACAGGTCCCATTCCCCATCAAGAGCGGGGACGGGAAGAAGGAAACGAATATGGAAAAGGTTAAAGATTGAGTCGGCAGTAAACAGTTAAGAGGTTTAGAAGTTTCAGATAAAAGATCGTGTAAATAAGGGGTTTTTCAATAAGGACTTAATAACTTTTTCTTAAATCAAACGCAAGTTTGAGAAAACTTTATCATCTGCCCGGACTACAATCACAACATTTATTACTTCAATCTCGTTTATACGACCACCGAGGTTACGTGTGCAATGATCGATTCCATAAAATCGTTCGTTTGTTTTCATAAGCCTATGACTTAATGTAAGAAATACCATCGCTCAACGAAGAAGAACTCAGAATT
Organism: Melanostoma scalare; assembly: GCA_949752695.1. NCBI lineage: Eukaryota > Metazoa > Arthropoda > Insecta > Diptera > Syrphidae > Melanostoma > Melanostoma scalare. The sequence continues at coordinate 54,869,886 of OX456984.1, read as the reverse complement.
GCATCTAACGCGCTAAAGTTCCCGGGCCAGATGGCATACCGGTGGAAGCATTGAAACAAATCGCGCAATGCTGTCCCCAACTACTTTTAAAAATGTACAACAAACTACCCAAAGTAACTAAACATACGAAATGAAGATACCAATGCCGAGTAACGAAAGTAACGAAAGCAACGACATCGTAAGAGTAACGACATTCATTTGCGAGTAACGTTTCGTTATTCGGTGCTAAAGAGAATACTTGTTACTGAGTAATGAATACATACCATTTGCTACAGCACTAACAACAACTGTCTAGCTGAAGGAATTTTCCCTAAGCGTTGGAAAAAGCAACGGTTTGTACTTATCAGCAAAAAGAAGGGAAACCCGGAGTCTCCATCCGCATACAGGCCTCTGTGCATGCTGGACACAGCAGGCAAGCTCCTAGAAAAGCTATTGCAACCACGACTTATAGCCGCAATCTAAAGAATGGGAGACTTGTCTGAAAGACAATATTGCTTTAGGAAGGGGCGCTCTACAATAGGAGCAATAGAAGGAGTAGTTAGGACTGTCAAAATTGCTTAACAAGGGAGCCCAAACACCAAGAAAATCGTGCTGCTGGTAACACTTGATGTCCGGAACGCTTTTAATTCAGCCCGATGCCGATGGTCAAACATGATTGATGCACTTGAAAGAAGATTCCAAATTCCAGAGTATCTCTTACGGATGATAAAAGATTATCTCAAAGAACGAGAACTTATCTACCAAACCACTGAAGGAATGATACGAAAAGATATCACAGCTGGAGCAGCACAGGGATCTATCATTGGACCAGACGTCCATCTCCTACGATGACATTCTCTGCATGGAAATGCCCGAAGACTGCTTTCTAGTTGGATACGCTGACGACGTTGCTGGCGGTGATTACTGCAAAGGACACCGAAAGCGCACAGAAAAAATTTAACGAAGTGATGCGAAAGACAAATTCCTGGATGGAGGAACATGGGCTGTGAGAAGACTGAAGTAGTAATTCTAACAAAAAAAAAAACGAATTCGCACGGTTATCGACTTCCACATCGAAACCGAACTTATAAAAAGCAAAAACGTGGTAAAATATTTGGGAATAAAGTTTGACACGAAACTGAGCTTTTGGGACCAGATACGCACAGTGTTTGAGCCAGTAGTTCATGTAGTTGCAGGCGTCGTACCAATTGACCTCCTCGCAACACAAAGAAGATACATACATGAAAAGTAAGTAGAAATCGGCGTGAAAGCGGCGAACGCGGAAGCGAAAGCGATCACACAGCAGAAGTGGCAAGAACGCTGGGAGTCGGAAAGCAGAGGACGCTGGACTGCTAGGCTGATCGGAGACATAAGCGAATGGAGTAACCGGAAACACGGTGAAGTGAACTACTACGTCACACAGTTTCTAAGCGGACAATGGTATTTCAACGCTTTCCTGCACAAAATTGGAAAAAGAAGAAGCCTTTCATGCCATTACGGAGATTCGCTGACAGACGACGCTTATCATACAGTGTTCTAGTGTAGTAGATGAGAATCTCACCGTCTTCTTCTTCTTCTTCTTTTCATTTCCGGCGTTACGAGTAGTGATCTTGAAGCGATCACAACTCTCCCACTTTTCTGATTCACACTAGTGATCCGCCTGTGGGGTACGCCGCATGAGAATCTCACCGTCAGGAAATAAAAAGAATTATCGGAGAGCTCACCCCGAATAATATCATCTAGGAGATGCTGAGAGACGAGGAGAGTTGGTAGCGAATCAGCCTGTATCTGACACAGATCCTGAAAACAAAGAAACAAGAAGAAGTAGTTGAGGAACTAGAACCTGCCACCTAGACACGAATCCCTCTCGAAGAAATGCGCAAGTGTGTCACGAGGGGAAGATCAGCGAGAAGCTTTTGGAGTTTAAGTCAGCATGCCAAGTTTAGTACCCCTTGGAGAGTCGACACACAGGGAAGTATGGAAACTTCCTGCGTAAAGCATTTCTCCAAAAGCAAATAAAAAAAAATTACTTAACGTAGCCCCCAAGCAAATAGTCTAGAAGTATCAAATCACACGGCGGCCAATCGACTGGCTCATTTCTTGAGATAACACGTTCATCAAACTTACTCATCAACAAATCGATTGTAACGTGTGCTTGTGGCATCATCCAGTTGAAACCACATGTCGCCCAAGTCTATATCCCGATAACGCTGCCAACCGACAGTGACGTGATTTTATCGTTATCTTCGACAAAAAACGTCGCCATGTGCAAACCGCGGTGATTCATAAAGCACATTTTTGCCCGACCATTGCTTACTTACGAAGCCATTGAGCCAAAAATGAGCTTCACCACTGAAGATGATTTTACGATGAAATTAATCATCTTGGCGCATATTCTCCAGAGCCCAATCGGAGAACGTATATAGCTTCAAATAGTCTATCAGTTTCAATTCTTGAGCCAACTTGGTCTTGTATGGGTGTAAACCAAGATCCTTACGCAAAATGCGCCATAATGTTTTCTGAGCGATTCCCAATTCTTGAGAACGACCGACGTGAAGTTGACAGATTTGAATCGCTTGCTACGGACACATGAACAGCAGCGATATTTTCAACACTTCGACCAACCCATTGTCTAACTAACACGGCAACAACACACAGCGAATATTAAGACTCAAATCCGCACACTTAACTTGATAATTGTGGCCGCAAATTGGAGTTAACGCTCTTCAAGTTGTGGTCAGCGAATCTGAATTACGAGAGCAAATTTTCATAATTTTCAGACGTGGCTCGTTCGTGTACTTTACAAAGATGAAAATGTTGTGTTCACTTAATAAATAAAAAACGACAGCTCGATGATTAGTGAAAGGGTGCGTTAACAAATCAAATTCAAAGAAATCCTAACCCTTAAAAAAAGGAAGAGAGTCGGCGACCAAACGGAGCCCTGGGCACTCTAGCATTTATAAAGTGAGTATCAGACTTGAAACCATCGAATACAACTTTTACGGTGGGAAAGGCTGTTTCTAATCCAACGAACAGGACACATATGTACATACCAACAGCACGCCTTTTAGATAAGAGAGACTGAACGTCATTGAGAAGCTTTGGTTTTTAAGGATACTTCTTGAGTTGACGTTTATCAACGTTTCCATGGCCTTGGAAAGAAGAGACGTTAGTGCAATTGGACGGAATTAGGGATGAAGAGTCTTCTGTTTTAGGGATTGTATCGACAAATGCAGTTTTCCATCTGCTCAGGAAGAGCCCAGAAGAATAGGATAGATAGAAAAGCTTACGCAGTCGTTTTGCCAGCGTAGAAGAACTCCTTTTTAGAAGAAGGGAAGGGAAGGGGGAATACCATCTTTATCAGCGAATTAATGTATGTTGAGATCTTTGAGGACTCTCGACAGATATCTTTTTCATCACAGAATTTACAGACTCAGGCTTAGGTGGAGCCAACATGTTATTTGGAAACGCCAAATTAGCAGTAAATTGCACTGCCAAAAAATTGGTTTTAATGATGGAGTTGGGATACGGAGAGTCATTGGACTGCCAGCATTAATATTTTAAATGAATTCGTTTAGTTGGTTTCTGGCGGACGCAAGAATTTCAGTTATTTAGCCTACTATTGGGCCATTCCATCGTGTAACACCCGAAACCCACACTTTTCGACTTATAAAATTGTTAATCCTCATTCTAACCTCTACAAATCTTACAATTAATATAAAACAACTAAAAACGTAGAGAATAAGACATTTTAATCGCTAAAATATCTTTCCAAAGTACATTAAAATTTTGGCTTTATGTGAACACATGTAACACCCGAAACGTTGGAATGACCCTATTTGTAAACGTTTGATCTGATGTTGTCAGCGTTTTACCCAACGTTTGAGCTGTAAATTTTCAGCTTTTGGGTTATTAGTGAAAGGTTTTATAGCAGCTACGAATGGAAGTTTCTGATTAACCTAACTCCAAAATGAACAAAATATTTACAGTCAAAGTATTGTTCTAGTCATCAAATAAATAAATGATCCAACATCAATCCCCGTGCTCATACGTATATTGTCCTCGAACGTCCCTACCTCCGATGAAAACATAAAAAAAGTACAAAAAACTATGCAGTGGCTATAACTCTCTTCATAAATATTGAATTTTTCTTGTAATGTCACAAACGAATAACAACTTCATCACCATTATCGTAAACACACCACTCGTAATTTCTTCTTCTTTTTTTTTTCTTCAAATGAGTACCACCAAAGCAAAAAGAGATTTATCCACGCTACGGAATGACCCCTATATGTACATCCGACTGTGCACCTCATTTAAGTCGAGTAGTATCATTTTATATCTGCAGTTTGTATATGTGCCAATATCTCAAAAGGTGAACATCCATAGTAAAAGAGCCTTTCCTGGCTCAGAATAATAATAACATTATCCTTGGCCAGCCCATTAGGATGAAGAATGTCGTTCAGCCCACGAGAAAAGAAAGAAAAAAAATGGAACGTACACCCTGAACAGCACAAGGAAATACAACTTCCAATAAAGATAATTATTACATGGCATTCTGTTTACTCTAATATGGATTAGGTTGGCCTTATAACCATCGTTATAGATAAATGGATCGTAAATTTCAAAGCTCTGGCTTGGGCACACAATATAATTAGGGAACGGTGTACGTCGGCGGCGTCGGAGGGGAAAACTTTTGGCATTGACATCATATAGAAGGGAATTTTCTATACCTCTTTAGTGGAGCAGCCTTGTGCTTGTTAGCGGAGCCAATTTACAGCGGAAGTTATATCAATACAAATTTATTTGTGAGCAATTATAAAAAAAAAAAGATGTGTATGTAGGCGGTGCTAATGGTTTACTGCGGAGTTTGTTCTTGGCAGGTTATGTGTGCTTAGCAGCAAAAGAATTTCGAAACTGGAGGACAATGTTGCATGAGGAGGTAAGAACAAAACAAATGATTTATGAAGTTATATATAAGTCGCCGATTTTAACGAAATGGAAATTGTTTAGAGTTTGCTTCTTTGAGGTGGATTCAAGGACAAATTACAAACATAAACACAATTAGTTCCGATGAAACAACATGGCCGACCGGGAAATTAAGGTGGTGATGATGAAGTTCCGAGGGCAGTTTCCACACGAAGCGGAAGCCATGGATGCTACAAACCAAAGAACTAAACACAATCAAATCATTTCTTGGGAATACCTTTCCGCCGCCGCCGTCGCGGCGCGGCGCGTCGACGAATGCAAGTCGATTCTGAATAATTTAACTGAGTGAGAATCTGACGCGACGCATCGTAATATTTGAGCAGGTTTTACAAACGAGGGCAACAAATTAGCCGCCATTGCCTCAAATCGACCGCAATTGCGGCAAGTTGACAGTAAAACAAACACAGTTGCGTCAAAGCAATAGCACTAGCGTCAAATCGACTGAAATTGAGACATATCAACCACGGTTGCTTCAAATCAACCGCGATTGCGGCCAATCAACCTCAACTGCAGCAAACTGACTGTAATTGCTGCAGATCAACTGCGATTGCGACAAACAATAGCAATGGTTTCAAATGAACCGCAATCACGACATAATTCTAATTTTAATTTTAATTTTGGTGGGGCTACCGCCCCATTTATTAGCTTAATTAAAAGTTGGTAACCCTGCCTTGTTATCAAGTGTTTATTTTTGCGCTCCCGAATTCTTTTAATTTTCAATAGTTTAACGTCATTTAACAAACTTCAATAGTATCTTTAGATCGGTTTTATAACTGCTGATATCGATTAAATCATCTGTCTCTTCAGATTATACTGTGCTGGTGTGCGAATAGCGAATTACTTTTATTGCAACTAGTGTATTTCTTTTACCATCAGTTAAAAGTGACATTAGACTTAACATTAAACGCGTTTTTGGAACTTGCCTCTTAGTGCATTTTGATAAATTAAACTGATTTAATCTTGTAGATAATTTATCCAGCTTTACAAAAAGGGGCTATAACCCGCTGTGTGTTTTGTGCATCGAAAGTTATTCGTGTTTAATTGAAAATCTGGTTATTTCGTAAATATTTAAGGGTTGCCAGGCCATTTTGTTGTAAAAATTTAATTTATATTTAAATATCTGTTTGTGTAGCTCACGTAAAACGCATTAGTGATAATGGATGAACTAAGCTGTTAAATTTGCAAAAAATGCACAGATGATATTTCGTTGTCTTGCGATGTCTGCCTTCAGCAAGTTCATGCGAAATGCATTGGTTTGAAGGGTAAAGACGCTGACAAGTTTACTTTCTGTTCCTGGAATTCATTATTATTGTAAAGAACATGATAAAATTTCTGTTGACAAAATACACTGGAAAATTATGAAATTAAAGAAGCTATTTACCACAACAACAACAACAACAACAACAACAACAACAACAACAACAACAACAACAACAACAACAACAACAACAACAACAACAACAACAACAACAACAACAACAACAACAACAACAACAACAACAACAACAACAACAACAACAACAACAACAACAACAGCAACAACAACAACAACAACAACAACAACAACAACAACAACAACAACAACAACAACAACAACAACAACAACAACAATTCCCGCAGCAGCAGCAGCAACAACAGCAAGCACAACCGCATCATCAACAACAACAACAACAACAACAACAACAACCCCCGCTTACTAAGTTGCATCATCAGAAACGAAATTCAGGCTCTACTTTGCAGAGAATTCTACGTTCAGGGTCTAGGCCAACTTTCGCTACTGAATCCAATACAAGTCGACTGGCCACTAGCGTAGCTTTGGATCCTCCAACAGATTCCACTATGGATGAGGAGAGCTCTAACCCGTTGGTCAATCCTTCGACATTATCATCTGCCATGGATTTCGGTGTGCCACAGCCCTCTAGCTCTCATACAATTGGAGTTAATAATAGCACAAATAGATATTCGACAAATAATGGTCTCAAAGTCGTAGGAAATGACTCTTCTCACACGCCTTTGCAAGTTGTACCCAATACGAAATCAAAGTGGTTACATTTGTCTAGATTTGCCAACAATACTTCAGAAGAATCAATAGCCGCATACGTCGCAGATAAACTGAAAATTCCACAAACCTTAATCAAGTGCAAGAAGCTTTTGAAAAAAGACGAGGACTCAAGCAAGTTATCTTTTGTTAATTTCAAAATTGCTATTCCGGAAAATGCCTTTCATCATGCTCTCAATCCCTCTGTTTGGCCTATGGGAATAGAAGTTCGAGACTTTATCTACACTCCAAAAAACGATACCAGCTATGCTTTCCCGTTAACTACATAGTAATCACTGAAGCTGATATCCAAATTGATTCCTGCAATATACCTGCTGCCATATCCACCGTCGGAAACCCAACTCCTGCCGCAACTATTGATGTTAACGTACCAGAAATTGTTGACTCACCAATAATCGTTCCTGCTGGTACTTATTCAAATACTTTCAACTCTAATAATCTCTCCATCTATTACCAAAATGTCGGAGGAATTCGAACTAGATTGAGTAAATTGTATGTATACTTCGCATCTCATGATTATCATATAATAGTGCTCACTGAAACTTGGCTAAATGAAAATCATCTTACTTCTGAAGTATTTAATGGTAATCAGTTTGTAGTTTTTCGAAAAGATCGATGTTCAATTACTACTGGTTTTGATCGAGGAGGAGGTGTTATAATTGCAGTCAGAAAAAATTTTGTTTGTAGTCAAATGGAACTTGTTTCTGATAGTAATCCATCTTCCTTCGATGTTGACCAGCTAATAATAAAAATAAAATTGAATAGAAACCTAAATCTATACATTAGCGGTAGCTATATCCGACCAGGTAGCTCATTAGATTTGTGTAACTTGCATTTGTTAAATTGTCAATCATTTCTAAATAATCTAACTACTTCTGACCATGTAATGATCTTAGGAGATTTTAATCTTGGTGAAATAAGATGGGAAACAGATCAAGATGATAAGATTTTAGTACCATTCAATGTTAATTCTGACATAGAAGCGTTAGTTGTGGATTTCTTTAGTCAGTTTAGTCTTATACAGTTGAACAGTTTTTATAACAGCCTGAATCGTATATTAGACTTAATTTTTGTGGATAAAGATCTGGAAGCTCATGTAGAAAAGACTGATTTCCCAGTTATAGAAAACAAAATTCATCACATATGCCTTACTGTAGAGTGTAAATTCTTAGCTTATATTAGTGATGTCATTAATGTACCAGAATTTTATTTTGATTATAAACGTGCAAACTTTGAAGCAATTAATAACTATCTATCTGCTATTCCATGGGATCAAATTTTAAATAATTTAAGTCTTAGTCACGCGTTTGAAAAATTCGTTATGTGCCTTGATGAAACTTTTGAATTGAATATTCCTAAAAAAAATTCGTAAATCAAATTCCAATCCACCCTGGTTCAACAGAAGATTATTAAATCTTAAAAACAGGAAAAACAAAGCTTACAAAGCTTACAAGCATAGCAGAGATAATCATGTTCTTAAACATAATTATACTCGGTGTCACCTGGAATTTGACTGCCTCAATAGCTTCCTGTTTAACGATTATATAGTCTCTGTAGAGTCAAAAATTAAAACAGACTGTAAACACTTCTGGAAATTTATAAATACCAAACGAAAATCTCTAGGACTTCCAAACTGTATGAAATATTTTGATAACTTGTCTAGTGATGAAAATGTCATATGTAATTTTTTCGCCGATTATTTTAGTTCTGTCTATCTGCCCTCTTCTTCCTGTGAACCTCCTGCTTTCTTCCCTTCTAATGTTATTGATGTTGGTAGCATCGAATTAAGTGTTTCCGAAGTTTTGGAAGCCTTAAATGGCCTTGATATAAACAAAAGTGCTGGGCCTGATAATATCGCCCCTATCGCATTGAAAAATTGTTCGATTTCTTTGGCCTTGCCGCTTTGTTTGATTTTCAACAAATCCCTTAAAAGTGGCCAGTTTTTGGATTGCTGGAAAGTTTCTTTTATAACTCCTATTCATAAGTCAGGATCGAAGCAAAACGTGATCAACTATAGACCAATCTGCAAATTATTAGTCATTCCCAAAATGTTTGAAATGCTAATTTGCAAAAAATTTAGCTTTTTTGTTAAAGGTATAGTGTCTGAATTTCAGCATGGTTTTGTGTCAGGTAGATCTACTGCTACTAACCTTACAATTTTATGCGATTCTGTCATTAATGGGTTTGAAAATAGTTTCCAAACTGATATTATTTTTACGGATTTTGCTAAGGCATTCGACAGAGTCAACCACAGTATATTAATTTTCAAACTTTCTAAACTAGGCTTTCATTCAAGCTTTATAAAATGGATTACTGCCTATTTAGATAAAAGAATTCAATACGTCAAACTAAGTAATCACAGGTCAAGAATGATAAATGTGACCTCTGGAGTACCCCAAGGAAGTCATATTGGTCCCTTGCTATTTATCCTTTTTATTAATGATATTCCAGATTGTTTTAATTTTTCGAGTAACCTGATGTATGCCGACGATGTGAAAATCTTCCGAGTCATACGATCTTCCTCAGACTGTCTCCTTCTTCAAAAAGATATTCAAAATTTGGCTGAATGGTGTGATTATAACAAATTGTTTCTTAATGTTGCTAAATGTCAGAGTTTCACGTGCTTTAGGACGAAATCTCCTATTATTTTTGATTATAGTATCAATAACATGACTTTAGAAAGAGTCACTGCCAAAAAAGATTTGGGAGTTATGCTGGATGAAAAACTTACGTTTACAAAGCATATAGATTATATAGTAAATAAAGCCAATGGGATGTTAGGGTTCATAAGGAGAAACTCTAAAGATTTTTCAGATCCATATGCCCTTAAAACATTATATATAACTCTTGTAAGATCAGTGCTGGAATATTGTGTAACGAAATAGACCAGTGCCCCTCTCTCTCCTTGTAGACCACCGTTACAACCTCATGGCTACAGGCGCATGAGGCTGATCCGGGCAGCAGGAAAGAGAGGGGTGTCCAGGCTACGACCCCCTTTGGCATGCTTGTTTGTTTGGGCTTAGCTCGTCGGACGGGGTGAGTTCTTGGAGCCGCAGCACTGGACGGTCGTTACGAATCTCATGCCTATATTATTCGATGAAGAGGGACTCGATTAACTATTTGTGGGGGGGGGGGGGGGGCAATTATCTGTCGGGATAGGTATATCAGGGAAGGGATATAACAATGGGACACCTTTTGGATGAGGTTGTTTTAGATGATGTGGATGATGATGGTGCTGGTGATGATGATGATGTTGGTGATGATGATGTGGTGACGATGATGATGCTGGTGATGAGGCATGGGTCAGGCACGTAACTGTGTCCTAGTTGAACACCACTTTTTTTTATATTAGGTTCCTTCTTTCTAGGCTCTTACATATCCTTTCTTTTGTTGTTAGATACCAACCTCCTTTCTCCTTTCGCTCTCAGGCACAGACCTCTGGTATATTTTGCTTTGTTTCTTTTTTTATTTCTCTCACGTTGATTTCTCCGTATTTTCCAAAAAAAAGTAATTCTTCTATTTCGTTTATCTTTATTCACTTAATATCTTCTTGAATATTTCCAAAGATAAATCGGCGCATCCAGCGGTACCGTGTACCGGTGTATAGATTTTTTTATTATGCTTACTGTCCAAACTATTAAGAAATTATTCAAAGAAAGGAATCAAACATGAAACACATTTTATTTTTTACTACTCCGAAGAGATTCATTGAATATCGAATATTTTGTTTTAAAAGTAAAAGTCAGCGCATATTTGATTTATTTCTGGGGAGTATTATGGTAGGTTGTTTTATGTATTTCCATTATTATTAAGTGTATTAGGGTTTGTATTATAGGTTGTAAATAATTATTAAGGTAAGTATTATATGTAGGTCGTTTATTATTAATGAAAAGAGAATATTATATTATGTCTATTATTTATGTATGTATTATATTATTCCGTTCCCCACAAAACTTCACCTTTTGCCGAGTGCTCAGGAGACTAAAGGTGAAGGAAAAGGAACACCTAATAGAGTTCCCAGAGTCTCATGCACAGACTGACAGTCGGGCCGGGTAATTATTATTATTTTTTTTTTTTTTTCTAGGTTAGTGATCTTTTACTTCCTTGCCATGGAAAACTCCGGCCTTTTTGCCGTTAAGGTCTTCAAGTCCGTATAAATTGTTTCCTACCAGCTTGTATACTCTCATTTTGATGAATTTCGGACTGAGTTTTGCACAAAATTTCTTCGATGCGTCACTCTGCACAAAGTTCCGTCGAAAGACTATGTCACCAACTTTGAATTTGACATTTTTACTTCGCAGATTATAAGTGTTTTCATAGCGAGAATGGGCGTCTGCAAGGGAAGCCTTTATGTGCGAGTGGAGGATATTCATTTTCGACGATTTGGAAAGATGTTCGATTTCGGAATTATTAAGTGCATTCAAGCTACGCAGAAGCCGGTAGTCTGACCCATGCTCCATACAACTCTGACCAAAGAGTGCTTCGTACGGTGACAGATGGATAGCGGAATGCACAGTGGTACGCAAGGCACTAGCGATGGAGGGTAGTTGACAGTCCCAGTTCTTTTGGTCGTGGTCGATATATCCTCTGATGGCAGCGAGAATGGACCGGTTCACTCGTTCGCTGGCATTCGCCTGCGGGGAGTAAACGGCCGTCCGGACATGCGTAATTCCGTACGTTGTCATTTTTTTTTCGAACTCACGACTGATGAACTGCTTTCCATTGTCCGAAAGGATCGTTTCAGGAACCCCAAAAATGCAGAACACCTGTTCGTACAGGAACTTGAGAGCAATTTCGGTTGTCGCTCTACGAATCGCCTTGATCACGACGAACTTCGTCAGTTGGTCCAGTGCAACAATAATGTGCGTATTTCCATCTCGCGAGCGTGGATAAGGTCCCAAGAAATCGATGTACAGCATCTGAAATGGTCTATCGGCTACGAACGCTTTACCCATAGGGGGTCTAAGAGTGGCATTTGGAGCTTTCGAAGCCTTGCAAAGGTCGCACTTCTCCAAGAAAGCTTTAACCTGTGCTGCCATGTTAGGCCAGTAGAACCTTTGCTGCAGTCGGTATAGGGTTTTCGCGATCCCACCATGCGAAGCTCTAGGGGGTTGATGAGCCAGAGAAATTAAGCGGTCGGTTAGCGGTTCCGGAACCCAAAGCTTCCAAACTAGGTCGTCCTCTACAGGATTTCCTGTGCAATGTTTGACCTTCTTATACACGAAATGGTTCGAGACTTGAAGGTCAGGTAGCTGGTCTTTTTGTTCTTCGATGTTTTTGATGAGCTTAAGGTATTCCGAAGATTTAAAACTTGGGTCCTCAAGGTCGATATGTAAGACATCGGAAGGATCGTTCAACCTCGAAACATCACAATCCAGAGCATCCACCTCGTGCACCCGTGAGAGTGCATCTGGCACAACGTTTAGGGATCCCTTGCGATGCTCGATGGAGAAATCGAATCCCTGAAGCTTTAAGCTCCATCTCGCCAAACGTCCGCTCAAATCCTTCTGTCCCATCAACCACTTCAAACTGGCATGATCAGTCACTATCCGGAAGGGATGTCCCTCGACGTACGCTCGGAACTTTTGAACTCCCATGACAGCTGCAAGGCACTCACGCTCGGTCACACTATAATTCCGCTGGGCCGTGTTCAATTTCTGGGAGTGAAAGTAGATGGGTCGCTCATTCCCAATCTCGTCCAGCTGGCTTAGCACGCAGCCAACTCCAGTGTCAGAGGCGTCGCACTGAATGATGAACTCCTTATTGAAGTCCGGGTGAACTAGCACGGGTTGCGAAGTCAGAGCAGTCTTCAATTGGTTGAATGCGTCAGTTGCTGCATCGTTGAATTCAAACTTCTTGCCCTTTTTCAAGGTGTCGGTGATCGGGGCAGTTAACGACGAAAAGTCCTTTACGAAACGACGGTACCATCCGGCAAGTCCCAGGAAACGTCGCACCTGTTTCACGGTAGTGGGAATAGGAAACTCTGCAATAGCCGCTACCTTATCTGGATCCGTCTTAAGACAACCATCTCCGACAATGTATCCAAGGTACTTCAACTCCTTGAAACAGAATTTCGATTTTTTTACGTTCATCGTCAGTCCTGCTTCCTTCAGTCGACCGGCTAAAACCTTCAACAGTTCAATGTGCTCATCGAACGTGCTCGATACCACCAGTAGATCATCCAGGTACGGAAAGATTTTCTCTCGCAGCTGATGCGGTACCACTTTGTCCATGAGCCTGACCATGCGTTGTGGCGCATTACAGAGGCCAAAGGGCATAACCGTAAACTGCAACAGGGGCATGCCGGGCACAGTAAACGCTGTCTTTTCCCGGGATTCTTTCTCCAGAGGGATCTGCCAGAACGCGTCCTTAAGATCCACGCTCGAGATGAAACGAGTATCATGAAGACGCGATAGCAATCCCCCTATATGAGATATTGGATACGCATCTTTCTTGGTTTTCTCATTGACTTTTCTGTAGTCTAGACACAAGCGATTTTTGCCAGGCTTACGGACTAAGACCACTGGAGAGCTCCATGCGCTCGTGCTCTCTTCAATCACGCCAAGTTGAAGCATGCGTTCCAATTCCTCATATAGGAGTTTCTGCACCGCTGGAGAAACCGGATAGTGACGTTGCTTAATGGGCTCTGCATTTCCTGTGTCGATGGTGTGTACCTCCAGGGTTGTTTTTCCTAAGCCTTGTACGGCAGAGGAAGGAAACAAACTGACGGCATCTTTTAACCGTCGGGATTGATCTACCGTCAGCTCGTGAGCGTTCGGATCCACATCCATTTCGACTGAGCAATGAACCGTTGAAATTTCCGAAATCAACTGAGGCGCGATGTCAAATTCCTTCCAGAAGTCGATCCCAAGATACAGTCTTTGCTGCAAAGACGGAACCAGATACAGGGGAATTGTTTTCGTCTTCCCTTTATAGGTAACGTCCACCACAATCTTTCCGACAATCGTTTGCCGTTTTCCATCCGCGGTTTTTACTTCGGTAGAAAGTTTGGAGAAGTTTTGATGGTATTTTTGAAGGAAATCAGCTCCACCCGTTCCCAAGCAACTGATGCTGGCTCCACTATCCAGTAGGCCCAAAACAGCTTCTCCGAAAATTCGGACTTCAGCATACGGACGGGGGTCGTCTGAGCTACACAGCGTAGTTGCTTCGATGGCCTTGTAGGCTTCTCTTTTCTTTCCAAACTTACTCCTCAGTTTAGCCACTTTTGCCGATACGATGGTGTTTTGACATCCAAAAATGCGTTTTCTCGCCTCCATATAATTTTGGAGCCTTTCATGCAGGGGTAAGAGAGGAGTTATAGCAGGTTTAGGTGGTGTAGGTATCACGGGATTAGAAGGACGTTTTAGGACTCTTATGGCAGGAATAGGAGGGACTAGGGAGGTCTCACAAGGAAGTGGATAGGATTGGGACGGGGAGGTAGTGTGAAGTGGAATGGTAGGTTCTATTTGGACTCCGGGTTCTTCTCCAGAGAGCAATTCCCCCGAGTCTTCAGACTGCTCTTTGGCTCGTTTCCCGAGCATCGAGGACATTGCGGAGAGGTAGTGTTTTCCCAACCACATCTGAAACAAAAGAGAGATCTCTGCGGATTAGGGCATTCAAAGAATGAATGGCCCTTACCCTTGCAATTCCAACAAGTGTAATTGCGAGTGTCCCTCTCCTGTCTCGAGTGGAATGCCTCTAACTCGGGCACAAAAGGTTTTTCTTCCGTCATTTCCTCCACAAGTTCCGAAATGGCGCTTTTACGCGGTGGTGGTATATTCCCAAATCGGGTTTTCGGGGCTCCAGCTTCACGATCAAGGAGATATTTCTCGACCTTACGGCAGACATGAACCATTTCTGTCAGGCAGGTGGTGTGGAAGGTGATGAGAAGCGTTCCCATCTCTCTTCGCACATTGTTCTTGACAATGTCGATGATTTCGTCATCGGACTTTGGAGTTCTCAACTTTCCATTCAACTTCTGTATCGCTGCGTAGAAGTCTTCGAAGGTTTCAGCGGGGCCTTGATGTCTATCATATAACCTTCTTGACAGCTCTGAGTCGGTTTCTAAGCTCCTAAATCTTTCGATAAGGGCGTTCTTTAGCACCAACCAGGTTATATCAGGGTTCGCCTTGAGGTAGACCCAAAACCAGGTCTCTACCGTTCCCGAAATGAAGTGATGGAAGTTGAGAACCACTTCGTCCCAGGTAGTTCCGTAGCTTATTTTCAGTCGCTCCAGCCTAAACAAAAAGTCATCGACAGTCATTTGACGGTTGTCATACTTTAAACCCCACTTGTGGAAGTTCTGTCGCTTGTATCCTAACTGGCTTGTCTGAGGCTGAGTATTGTTGACCGGATCGCTCAGGGTCAAATTGTGCAGTTGCCGCAGAAATTCATCCACATTCGTATTGTCGGCTGCTGTACTACGGCGTGGAGGTGAGCGAGCTCGAGGAGGTGATCGGTTTCGAGGAGGCAGACAGTTTCTCGGGAGAGTTGGTGGTGGCACACCCGAAGGCTTGGAGAAGCCAGATTGGCTCTCTTCTAGGTTTGGTCTTTCTCGTTCGCGACACCGATTTACTTCAGGAGTTGTCGCCAATATCGTCTCTCGAACAATGCTCGCTATTTCTTCCCGCATAGCGCTTCTAGTTCGTTCCAGCTCACCCGTGAAGAACCTAAAATCTTCGGCACGACTCGCACCAACAGCAGTAGTGACAACTCCCTGAATATAGCTAGACAGTTGTTCTCCGCTTTCGCCTAATGATTCTCGTTCTCGTG
Organism: Melanostoma scalare; assembly: GCA_949752695.1. NCBI lineage: Eukaryota > Metazoa > Arthropoda > Insecta > Diptera > Syrphidae > Melanostoma > Melanostoma scalare. The sequence goes on along the minus strand of OX456984.1, from coordinate 54,854,087 downwards.
GTGTAAGAGCCGGTAGCCCTGACTGGGATCTTCGAGTCGCCTTAGAAGCATCTTCTTGAGCCATCAATGACGCAGCTTCTTCTTCTGGTGGAATTGTATTGTTCGCAGACTCGGACGTATTATTAACCTCGCCAAGGTCTCCAAGGGAGTCGCTGAAAAGATGTGACCTGAGGACTCGGCCTCGCAGACTTGTATTGGGCTTGTAGCCCTTTTTCCTGCCTCGCATTGAAATATGTTTTCTATACCTTTAATAGATTGAAAACCCAAAATGGTTTGCAAAACTAAATGTTTGTAAAGCTTACCGAAGAATTTAAATTTTCAAACGATTCGATTGCTCAAAGAAGAATTTTGTTCTTTTCTTTACTTCAGATATTTATATATTTATTCTTTTTGTGCTTGCTTAAAAATTTTTTTTTCTAAATGTAATTGATTCTTTTTCTTTTTTTTTTTTTTTGTGTATGTAATTCAATACTATGAAATTCTGTATGTGTTTTGTTTTTTTTTTTTTTTTTTTTTGTAAAATTAGAGGCACGCTGGATGTGTGGATAAGGACAGGGTTCGCGACAGGGCCCCTACTGGAACACCTAGTTGGATCCAGACCACCAACAGACATGTTGCGACTACACTTAGTGCCACCGCCTAGGATTCGTTAAAGGGATTGAGCTGGCAATGCTCAGTAGGCTTCATCGCCAAGCTGGCAGACCAGCTTCAACCCACTTGATTGAAAATGAAAGCTTATGAATTTCAAATAAAACTTAAACAACTGAAGCTGAAATATGCTTCGAACTTAGGCTTCAAGATTACACGAAAATCATTTTTTTTTTTTTTTTTGAAAACTCCTGCTTACTCATACGCAACTGCGTAAACCGAGATCAAACTCTCATTTACCGGACGATGGTAACGGAAATTCCAAAAAAAAAATCTTGAGATCTTAAAATTGTTGGTTGTTTTCCGAATCCTAGACATGAACACTACGTGCGTCTACACTATACCTGCTCTTGGCATTCTGGCCAACCTCCACAATAATTATCTGTCGGGATAGGTATATCAGGGAAGGGATATAACAATGGGACACCTTTTGGATGAGGTTGTTTTAGATGATGTGGATGATGATGGTGCTGGTGATGATGATGATGTTGGTGATGATGATGTGGTGACGATGATGATGCTGGTGATGAGGCATGGGTCAGGCACGTAACTGTGTCCTAGTTGAACACCACTTTTTTTTATATTAGGTTCCTTCTTTCTAGGCTCTTACATATCCTTTCTTTTGTTGTTAGATACCAACCTCCTTTCTCCTTTCGCTCTCAGGCACAGACCTCTGGTATATTTTGCTTTGTTTCTTTTTTTATTTCTCTCACGTTGATTTCTCCGTATTTTCCAAAAAAAAGTAATTCTTCTATTTCGTTTATCTTTATTCACTTAATATCTTCTTGAATATTTCCAAAGATAAATCGGCGCATCCAGCGGTACCGTGTACCGGTGTATAGATTTTTTTCTTATGCTTACTGTCCAAACTATTAAGAAATTATTCAAAGAAAGGAATCAAACATGAAACACATTTTATTTTTTACTACTCCGAAGAGATTCATTGAATATCGAATATTTTGTTTTAAAAGTAAAAGTCAGCGCATATTTGATTTATTTCTGGGGAGTATTATGGTAGGTTGTTTTATGTATTTCCATTATTATTAAGTGTATTAGGGTTTGTATTATAGGTTGTAAATAATTATTAAGGTAAGTATTATATGTAGGTCGTTTATTATTAATGAAAAGAGAATATTATATTATGTCTATTATTTATGTATGTATTATATTATTCCGTTCCCCACAATTGTAGTACAGTTTGGAATCCTTATTATAATGTACACTCGTTAAGAATAGAAAGGGTTCAAAAGAGTTTCACAAGGTTCGCTTTCCATAAACTTAATTGGAATATCGAAGTACCATCATACGTTTCTAGATGCTTACTAATAGATATTCAAACGCTTGAGCTAAGAAGAAAATATTTTGCAATAATGTTTATAAAAGATGTAATTAGCAATAGAATAAACTGTTCTCTCTTATTACAACAAATAAATTTTTACTCTCCGCAAAGAATACTTCGTGCTAGTTTTCATTTTCATGAGAATTTTTCGACACGAAATTATTGTAGAAACAAACCGTTTGCACGTTGTATAAAAGAAACAAATTCGGTAATAGAAGTCATAGATATTTTCTCAAGTAATTCAAGGGATGTTTTCAAAAAGAATCTACTGTCCGCTTTACTATTGCGACCTGTCACATAAATTTTTTTGTTAATTATTTTTTGTTATTTTATTTTATTTATATATATTTGTTTATAATTATAGTAGTCTGTAAGAGATTTACTCTGTTTGATGAAATAAACTAAACTAAACTAAACTAAACTAAACTTAATACAAGCTTAAAATAACTTAAACTAGATTTTTAAATTTTAGATTTAGATTTATTATTTCGTAAATTTGGGTACATAATTAACAATATCAGTTTAAAAGCTTGGCTTTATGCCGTCTGCCTATAACTTAACTTGAACTATTTGTATTCTATATGTCTGACTTATAACTTAAACTATTTAAAACTAAATTAAACTACAAGGATGAGAAACGGTTTAACAGGAGGACTTTTAGACAGGGACTTGGAAGATTGAGGTCGAAAAGAAAATGAACAGAATTAATCTTACTCATCATGCGCGTTAAGGGTTCGTTGAGATGAGACCATAGGATGTACGATGAGCAGGAAGGAAAACAAATCGGGATGATCTTACGTTTCGGGGATTAGTCTTGAAAGAGGTAAGGTCTAAAAGGGGGGAGCAGTCAGTGTTACCAGTAAGAAGTCGGTGAATGAATATGATGTCAAAGACATTCCTACTGTTTTCTAGGGAGTGGAGGGTGAGAAAGTTTCTAACGTCGCGTCGTAGAGATCCCGAAGGGCAAAGAGCAGAAAACGTCGTTGAACACATTCGATATGATATGAACCGCTTGATATGGAGCCCACACTTGCGATGCATACTCAAGGAGAGGGCGAACATAGGCAACATAGAGAGATTTCGTTACAAGGGGGTTGCGGAACTCTTTGGACCATCTCTTGATAAACCCAAGGGCGGAATTAGCTCTTGATATTACTTCGTTCATATGCACTCGGTTTATAGGAAAGTTCAGAAGATGATAGGATCTGGGGGGAGGTTTATTAATTTTACGAGAAAAAGTTATTGCCTCGCATTTGGGAATGTTTAATTCAAGGAAGTTTTTAGAACACCAAAAGACGAATGAATCGAGGTCATTTTGAAGCTGGAGAGAATCTCGATCGGAGGTTATGACTTTGAAAATTTTAGCGTCATCCGCGTAAAGTGAGATAGAAGAATATTGGATGATCTCTTCGACATCATTAATGGCCAGGATGAAAAAGAGGGGTCCAATATGGCTTCCTTGGGTCACACCGGAGGTAGCCACAAATGGAACTGAAAGAGTAGAACGGAAACGAACGCTATATTGGCCGTTGTCAAGATAAATGAAGAGACCCATTTAAGTAGGATAGGACTAAAACCGAGGAATGAAAATTTAAAGAGGATTACAGAGTGAGAAATTTTGTCAAAAGCTTTGCTGAAATCTGTGGTGATGACGTCTACTTCGTTTCCTTTTTCCATTGCAGAGAGAGAGAAGCAAACAAACTCAACTAGATTAGTAGTTGTAGACCTTCCCTTACAGAAATCATGCTGCTTGGAGGATATCATTGATTTGCACTGGAAAGAAAGTATTTCATATAGAATGCTTTCGAAAAGCTTAGCGATATGAGAGAGTTTAGCTATGGGTCTATAGTTGGATACTAGAATTTTAGAACCATTTTTTATGGATAGGCGAAATAACGGATATTTTCCATAAGTCCGGGAAAATTCCACTTGAAAGGGATAGTTTGAACAGGTTAGCGATGGGAAGGGCTAAACTGGAGCAACATTTCTTAAGCAAAATGGCAGGAATGCCATCTGGAACTGGATTATACTGGTCTTTGAGCTTGAGGAGTCGATTAAGAACAGTTGTTTTATTAAAGCTTAGGTTAGAAGGGCCTGTAGAGAAATGGGGAAGATAGGAAAAGTATGTCAAGTCTAGATCTGGGGTTTTCTGAGCAAAAGACAGTTTAAAGTAACTAGCGAAAAAATTTGCGATTGTTGTTGGTTCTTTGGAAGATTGGCTTTCGTAGTGAAAAGAGGGAGGGAAACCATCATTGTTCTTTTTATAGTTTATAAACTTATAAAACGATTTTGGCTCTGAAATTAGATTTGCTTGGGTGGTGGATGTAAAGTCATTGCAAAGAGTTTCATTGAGGTTGGACAACTTATAAAATGTTCCAAGGTAATCAAAGTAATCGAAAACTGAACGGGAGCGTAGAAATTTATTCCACAGCTTATTTCTCTTGTTTCGCAGCTTGCGTAGTTGATGATCGTACCAGGGAGGAGATGTTGAGTAGGACTTATCACGCGAAAGGGGAACGTAAAGATTTATGCAGTGCAACAATTTCTCGTAAAACAGACGAGTTGCATTACTCATATAAAGATTTCAAAAGTCGAATGAGGTATTGGAGAGGTTTTCATTGATTTTCTTGTAGTTAGCTATACGAAAGCTAAACAAATGCTTACTTGGGCTAGGCAGAAGAAAAGGTAAGGTTATAAAAAAAGAGAGAATGAGAGGTGGGTGAAAATTGTCATATCAACGGCAGTTCCTTCAAATCAACTGCCATTTGAAGCAAATCAATTCAAACTCTCTGTATTAAATATACTTAATTCTACTTGATGTACTTTTACTCATAACTAATGTTTCCTAGTAGTCTATAAGACAAGTATTCGGCCCTATCGAAGTAACCGTCGGAGCGGAATTCTCTCCGAATTTCCTACGATTCGGAGACATTTTGTTCTCCGATCGGCCGATCCGACGTAATCCGATTAGTTTTTACTCCGGAAAGTTTTAGTTTTGAAGACAACTACTTCGACTTCGAAGCAAAATTGAATCTCCGAAAAAGTATGCGTTGCGGAGAAAACTCCGCTCCGACGGTTACCTCGATAGGACTTTGACTGATGGAATAAGTAAATAAATAAATCGACAGAAATTGCGGAAAGTTAATCGCAATTGCGGAAAATCAACCTCAACTGCAATATGGTTAGTGTGTCTGCCTGTAACGTGGGTGTTCCAGCTTTGAGCTCCAGAAACAGTGATTTTCACAAGAATGTCGCCGTTCACAAGCCTTCAGAGAGTAGTTACATTGACATGTAGAGCGTTTTATCACTCAACCGTTCGGAGTCGAAAAAAATTAGTAAGTCCCTTCCTGGTGGGAACCAAGATATGGATTAAAGAAGTAAACTAAGCCCGGGCCTGCTCGAGCTCTGTTGTACCACACAATGTGTTTCTTGTCTATTTATTGAGCCACTTAGTGCTGCCCGTGGCGTAATGATTACCGTCTCTGTCTGTTACGTGGTAGGTTCGAGGTTCGATTCCTAGAAACGTCAAAGAAAAAATATTTTACGGGAACCGCTTTTTTCGAGGAATTGAGAAAAAATTGCCATGATTGAGCTTTCTAGCTAAATCGGCATACAATTGAAGAACCTGGAAATGCGTTAGGCCCCAAAGTTTCCAAAGCTTTGATGCGCTACCCGTTTTACATTTTAACCACTTTATCAAGTCGAGGCAATTAAGCATTTGAGATGTCCCATTAAAATAAAGATTACAATCAAAACAAATGCAAATTAAGTTTTCCGGCAATCGAAAATGCATTCTTTTCGCCTAAAATTCAAAAACCTTTGGCCCTACCCTTAACATTCAAACATTTCCTCTTTAATTAGTTACAAAAACAAGGCAAACAACTAATATCCATTTGTGTTCGTCAAAGTTTTCATAGTAAGCGTCGACGTCACTCTTATCTCAAAAATTAAATAAAATCCCACAGATTTTATTTATTTTTGTTTGCTCTTCACAATCATGTAAACAAAATATGCATAAAGCTTAAAAACATTCTGATCAGCCGTTACAATTTCGCAACTTGGAACTTCGTCCTTCTCTCAAGCTGTCAGCCGTGCGTTGGTGTCACTCACAATTAAATATTCACTTCAAATGTTTTTCCAAAAGAAAAAAATATACTTCACTCGTTGAATGTTTAATTGTACATGAAACATTAATTTACCCATCCTCAACACCATCATCGCTATATTTTCTTCACAATTCACTATTAAACCGTTTGCGGGAATCCTTCACACAACATTCCCTTTTCATTAAATTAATCGTGTCGCGATTTTTCTCCTCTTTTTTTAATTTAATTTAATCTGTGTTAATAGCTAGTACGCAGTTGGTTTGTAAATTTATGAATTTTTCGCTACGTAGCTCTATAAAATTAAAATAAATTATTATTATAACCAGACAAAATTAAGCTGTTTGTTATTACAAAGCTATGATTTTAAACGCTTAGGGTGGCAATGGATTGCGTGGGCAATAGTGTCGTCCTTCGGCGTCACAACACAACAGGATGCGGTGTAGCAGCATGTGGGCTGATTTGTATTTTAGATAGGGTTTCAATGTTTGAAGCCAAATGTCTCTGTTGAGTTAATTATGAATAGGGATTTTGCAAAATAACCTAAAACAAATTAATAACTATGTTGGCGGCCATATTTGTGCGTAATCGGCAGAGTTATTAACATAGTTGTAGGCGGAATCTAATAGAGGGGTTTTTACCTATTTTATTGCATGTTGATGGAAACTAAAAAAATAAACAATTTTGTTAATTGAATTCGGTCACTGCCTCTACACTTTATTAATTTTTCGATGAGTGAATTAATAATAATTAGAGCCGCTGAAAGAAACAATCACTTGCATCAACGGGGGAGGCAGTCTAAAAATAATCAACTAAATTTGAAAAGAAAACGGTTTAAAGTTTTTTTTTAATTTGTCATTATGGTTGAGTCTCTGTAAGGACGTCTGTTGTTTTTATAGCCGAGTTTCTTTTAAAGTGCTTTCCTGTAAAACATATCAACCCTTTTCCGAAAACTCTCGCTTCAAATAAACAACTTTTTGAACAAAAAAAAAAAGGAAGCTATAGAAAGCATTCAAAACCGTGGAAACCAATTTGTTTACATCAAAAATAGTCCTTGGCTGACGATATTCTCTTAGAAATATCTAGTAACGGTTCAATATCCAAATTTTTTGGGTGACGGTATATTCCAGAAAACTGCAAAGGAAGACGAATTCTCCGAAAAGCAAACATAATTGCCATTTCTCAGTAGAATTGGAGAGTTTCAGAACTCGTGCCATAGAACTCACACGCACTTTAACGTTGCGTTGAAAAATATTTGATAAGAGAAGTCAACCCGTGGTGGAAAAGTACCAATCTATCGTAAAAGCTACTACCGATAGAGGGAAACCAGGGGTGCGTCGTACGTAGTGTCCCCAGAGATTTCCAATTTTTAGACAGGCCTCCTTGGAGTACCTGGCATAAATTCCCCCACTAGCCTCTTAAAAACTTTTGGGTTTTTCCCTTGCGACTAAACTGTTGATGCCAGTATTTCACTGTTGAATTACCAGCCATTGAGCTGTTAAAAGCCTATACTTGATGGCCGATTTGCCAGCGTACGACTGAGGATTTGCAAGCGTTGGAGCCACCGATCGCCAACATTGGAGTCATAGACCAATTAAAGTTTAAAATCAATAAAAGAATTTGACCTTCTCAACCGAAGTTTTACGTGTTTTCTTTGGTCGGCCCTGGACCCGACGAGCATACCCCTGCTCTAGAGAAAAAAGCACTTCACAGTGTAGCTACATACAAACGCTCGTTTCGCAAAACGAATTGGCAAAAAAGTTCTGATTATAGTCAAGCGGATCAATTTGTATTGCAACAAAGTTAATCTGATTGAAGGATTTGCGTTCAAATTTCTCAAATCACTCCAGTGATTACACTCACATCAACTGAATGCGTCTTTATGCTTCACTGGGCGCTCTGAATTATTTGAGGAGTGAGAAGATGATAGGAATACGCAGAAAGTCAATTTAAGGGGCTCGGCTAGTTTCTCGGGATGGAGGTGATTTTTTGAAGGCGTGTAAAAAAAAAACTAAAGCTTCAAATGTTCTGTAATCTTAGGAGTTTATTATACATACTCGTATATATTCATGTAAATTTTCACGAAATTTCAAATAAAAATATGGAAATCCAAGCGAGATATGGACCATTTCTTGAACTCCTTGAAATTAGAAGACGTCAATTTGCCGCTTTTTTTTAATTTTTCTGGCACCTGTAACAAGGGAATAAAAAAATGGCGTTAAAGTAGACCTTTTTTCCCATACATCCATCTATAATTATAGTGAAAAATTGAAAAATTTGACAAAATGGCAGCAATTTAATAAAAAAAATTCAAAATTTCGCCAAAAAAATCGTTTTTCGATAGTTGCCAAAGTTACAATTTTCATGCGATCGTAAAAGTTGTAGATGGCTGTATGTAAAAACATATGGAGAGTATGCAATTGAGCTGAGCAGTCTTAGATTACTGCTACAGCTTTCTACTAATTTTGTAATTTGGTGATTTTTTGACAAAGGATGAGATAGCTTTGATGTCCGTTTGGTTCTCTATGAAGACGTTAATATTTTTGCTGATCAATTTTTGCGTCTCCAGTTGTTTTGCGGCTACGTCTTCTTGGAAGTTGGAAGACACTGCAATGATACTTCATCACAGGATAATATTGAGTTTGTTTTCAAGACATTGGGAAAAACTTATTAAAGAAAAGTATGATCTGCTCCTTCTTCAGATATTGCTCGAAGCTTTGACAAGGTATGGCATTTGGAACTCTTCTAAGGCTTTCAACAGAATAATCAATGAAATTCTTTGCAAAAAGTCAAGTTTTGATTTCGCTTCAATGATAGACCCATACTTCGAATAAAACGAATTTGCGCAGTCACTGCCAATAAAGTGAAAACTGGCTCTCACAATGGTGCAACGCAGGGTTCCATTTTAGAGCCTTCTCAATATGTACACCAACGTGCTACAAGCAATCTTCTGATTTGGACCTTAGCTTATCGAGCTGGCTGGCACTCTTGGAATAGTCGCCATTTCTTCTTCGATATTGGTCTTCAACTGGGTAGTCGTGGTTGAGTGTAAAAAGATTAAATCTCGTAACATGGCTGTGTATCGGTCCTAATTAACTGAACCCTCTAATTTCCAAAAAATACGCACTTCGTTAATTGATTTTTCTGGACTTTGAGTGTCCTGAAGGTCTCTAGTCGAGAATTGAACCAGTAGATTCAAACTTGATGACCCAAGAACTTAACACACTTTCAATGGGACACTGACTTAGGTCATGGAATCGGTAGTCAGAACATAATAAGCGTCGGATAACTCTCCCCGAATCGCTTCTTTTCTCATATTTTTTTTACACCAAGCTCTGGTTCAGGTCCCTAGAAAGCTGTCTTAGATCCTTGGCTTGCAATTTCATCGGTGATCTCGTTTCCAGTCATGCCGTGCTGAACTAGAACAGAAACGAGGCTCAAAGAATCTAGTCTTCCGACAGCATTCAGAAAGCTCTTGCATTCCTGGATAACTTTCGAAGCAGGTAAAGCGTTGAGTAGAGCTTGGCTTTTGCTGCAGTCACAAATACTTCTCCCATCCAGCCATTGTTCGCAACGTAGCTAAAAGCTATTTGGAAAGCATACGCCTCTGCCTCAAATACGGATGCGTATGTACCTAATTAGGTATGCAGCCGTATGTCATTACTCTCTACAAAGACACCAGCGGCCCCAGATCTATCTTTGGTTTTGGAACCATTAATGAAGATTCGATAACAATCCCTTCTGGGCTCAGATTCTAGAGTAGTCCAGTCCTGAACCGAAGAAAAGTTGATGTGTATATGTGTATTTTTGACTCAGCTTGAGCCTTGAAATCATCGTTTCGAACGGCATATCCATTCGACGTGAGTTTAAAGATATGCTACTTGCGAGTACCTCAAAACTCCAGTCCGAATTATGCTAGACACCACCCCTCTTTAAACGAGAAATGGCTTGAGAGTACACCCCATGATAAAGGTATCAAGGGGAGGAAGATTGTGCGTCGAGTGCAGCATCTGAAGTGCTGGGAAAGGCCCCAGTACAGCCAAGACATATTGTTATTTGAAATTAAGTGAACGAAGCATTAACGCATTTACGCGAGAGCTTGTTCCACCAAACAACTGACATAGGCGGTTCGTGCTTGCTGTAACGCTTCGTTACAAAATTTAATATTTCTTTTTTTGATTCGCCAAGTCCAAAAAAAAGTTCCTCATGGGGAACTAACCTATTTGGTCACGTGAAAATAAATAGGGTGTCTCAAGGACCTATAATTTCATGCCAATTCCAAACAGCTAAACAGGAAAGCGCATTCCATTGCAGTGTAGTTCTATCGGAGGACTTACCCGTTCCTCGCGAGAGACGATACCCGTGAAAAAAATAATTTTATATTTCTGGCATTCCTACTCTCACGTAATAGACAAACGTGTTAACCTACCTCTATTTTAATTTCTTGTCACAGAAAATAAACATGCATAGGCAGTTGCTGAACAAACATCATATCCGCTCTCCTTAAGACTTAGAATGAGTCGGAATGAGGAGAAGAGATTATGTTAAGATTATCTTGCTTCTAATCATAAAGTTCTTGTGTACACAATAAAAACAATTCATGCATAAGCGACTTCCCATTATCTAAATAAAACTCAGCCAAAATTAATATGAATCTACCGGGGACCATGTAACGACCTGAAAAAAACCCCGAATAAGAACTTTTCCTGGATAAATCCAAAAATAAACAATTTTAAAATGTTCAAAGAAAACAAAATACACAGCTTTCTTCATCAAACAAATCAAATGATGGCAACATGACACTCTCAAGTCTAATCCAACCATCGGCATCGGTAAACCCACGATACAAAAAGGTTTAAATTGAAGAAAATAAAAAACAAAAACAAAAATATTATACCCATAACGAAGACACTTAGGAATAAGGTAAACAAGGAGTTAGGAGTAACCTTAATCCCATCTACCTTAAGCATCGTCGTTTAAACTTGAGCCTTAGCTATGAAAACAATTTCGAGTAACCGTACGGAGTCAACTTAAATCTAACTCTTTACGTTAATATCCCGAATTTATAAGGGGAAACTACGTGATAGTATTATGTTACTCTTGAATGGGCCACAATCTGTGTTAAATAGCCCCTTAATGTTCTCGTTACTCATTATAATCTGGAATTTCAACACTGGTTCCCCCAAAACACTTTACATTCGATATCACGATACCCCCATCGCCTGTGCGATTGCTGTGGCAAGCTTACGACCATCGATTCGTTATAAGAAGAACAAAAAAAAATCTACTAAACGAAAAGTCTTTCCTCTAAAGCCTTTTATGAAATCCGAAACAGATGCCGCTTCTGTTTTCAGCTCAATGCCACCCTCACAAAATACCATCATCCGCTGTCTGCCACTGCCACTGCCACATACCACCCACCATTGTCCAATAATGACTTTGCGTTATCCCTTAACCGCAGCAGCGAAATTGAAACATTTATTAACTCTGCACAACGAAAGGGTTCCTTCGACCTAGAAACGGCCACAAGAGTTTCGCAATTCAAATCATAGACCAGCTTCTGGCTCCCACACCAATCCCTGGGGCTTTTCCTATCGCGCATCCTTCTTCAATAGAAGCAACAGGGTGTTTCGTTTGATTATAAAATGTACAGTCGATAGTCGATTGAGGTATTCAATTCAGTCGTTTCACTGGATGCCCATAAAAACTGTTGAGCACTTTCAATTTTCAATACCAGTTAGCAAAATTATAGCTTTGCAAAAGATATTCTTATTCGATAGCACTTTAATGCGAAACGCCCTGTAGAATCGAGATTGGAGAGGGATAAGAGGCAGCTAAACAACTACTGCAGGGTACGGTGTAGTATCAGCTCAATTCTTTGTGGGCTCATCTACACGATTCGTTAATTATGTTTTATGTCTAGAAGTTTTGTGTGGCTCAGATCCTGCTCTATACTCTATACCACCATCACCGCTACCAACAGCAACCCTGCCATCCCCGCTACTAAAATCTACCGACATAGGGGGGCTTGTCGACGAAAGAAGAACAAAATTTCTAGTGAATTATGTAGAATTAACTGAAATGCAATGCGGTACTGCATGCCACTGCTGCCACTGCTGCTGCTGCTGCCTCTGCCGATACCACTGAGCCATGAACTGTAGACCAGGCCAAAATTCGGTGTCCTTATGCATGCTCGAATGTTATTATGCAGCCATTGTCCTCCTGGCGGAATCCACTGGGATGAATAATGTGTCTTTGGCTTTTATATTATAATGTTACTCAAGGACTGCTGCTACTGCTGCTGCTTTGCTCAGCCATCAAGTCAGGCAGGTCTCATCGGTGTTCCACTTTCCCTCTCTTCCATTTTGCACAGACTTTGAAGGCTGTGTGTCTTTGGCAAACAAGAGAAAATTGCCAATTTGGGCAATTTCGTGAAGCATGTTCCTCTTTTCTTTTTTTTCCTCCCCCTTTTCTTTTCCCTGGCTGGCCCGCCTTATATTCTAGTGCCACTCACACGGACAAGAAAAATCTATGCGAATTGAATTTTGTGAGAATAAATTCTGGATGAGATTTTTTTTTTTTTTCTTTGTTTTGCTCTCTTTTGTTTTTCGCAATGCTGTCACAAATACTTCTGTCAAGATTTTCGGAGTGGGGATGGGAAATGAAGATTGTCATAATCTTGCAAATAGGATTACGGTCGAACGGTTTAATTTGATGGGAAACCAGATAACCAGCGGTTATAAGTGCGAAGTGTCTTTCTTTCAGGATTAGTATTTTCACATTTATTTGTTAATGAGTTTTTGCTTATGACACTTGATTAGGGGAAGGGTAAACGCGTGCACAGTTGCGGAACTTCGAGAGAGACACAAATTTGAGCATGGAGGAGGGCAATGTTAGAAGATTGTATCGAAATAAGGTCGTATTAATAATGTCGATTTCCAGTGGTACACAAAAGCACTTTTAAAAGTGCTTTTTCGCTCGAAATATGTTACATTGAGGCACTAGATCACTTTTTTTTTGCCCCGAAAAAGCACTTTTACGAATCTCGATTCAGAGGCAAGATTTACACCCACATTCACGTACACCAACACAAAACATTTGACGTTTACCAGTTTGCAGTTTGATTATTTTGCATTTTTGGTTAAAAGACTGTGAAAGAGAGATAATAAAAATAAACAATAAACTATTTTGTGAAAATGGATCGCTCAATTTTAGCTGAAATTATCAAAATATATATGAGTCGTCATCTAGTTCTGATTCTAACGAAGAAGTGTTTGAAATTCTGAAATTCCTTACACAAAACGAAAGTCATTCTGTGAATAATTTTGTTCAAAGTGTTGTGTACAATTATTCGGATGAGGAGGTTTCTTCCTAGTGCATTTATTAATAAAGTTTCGAAAACATTCTTTCTATATAAATTGCAGAACAAAACAAACGGGAAGAGTTGGTTGTCAAAAATAGCACACATACAATGATAAAAAAAAGAATTTTGTCTTTTCTGTTCCAGTGAGCACGAAAAAAAAGCACTTTTTTAGAGTGCTTTTGTTTTTGCAAAGGAAATCGACATAACACTAACGCGATTGTATCCTTGCTTTGACGTTGTCACAGATTTTCAAAAGAGTCCGCAATCACATCATCATCCCTTGTTTTAAATAAATCATTTCCACAATCTTTGCTATCAAAAACATCAAGGGCTGGTAATTGACATTATATCCGTCAAGCACAAGGGAATTTGAAGGACAAAATAAAATTTTTTAAGGCTACAAACCATCATGGGTATTACTTTTAATGATAATCTTAATAATGAGAGCCATATTCAGGAGGTAATTCTCATCCCACACTTCATGGCGGAGCGTTATTTTAGTATCTTCCTCCAGACCTTTCAAAATGGATCAGCGCTCAGCAGGGGGAGTCCGTCGAAAACTTAAAGCATGTAAGATTTTATACCATTATATACCTATTCTTCATTATCTGACAACTAAATGAGTTTATTGATTCCGATAAAATCAAAACCAACTGATTTTCTAATCAATGTTACACCTGTAGGGTACGAACGGTCGGTATACCTCAGAAGACACGGTCTTTAGATTGCTAAACGTCTTATGTCAACCAATAGCTGCAGTTGTACATTTACATTTACATTAAACCTATACAGCACATAAATCTACGGAATAGGGGGGTTTGCAGCCGGGCAACAAAGACCATTTGGCTGATACACCACAAGACTAACTACACAAATACTACATAGAACAAATAACAGCAGTTGTGTATACCACTATCAGGACTGTTTAGTACTGCATTTTTCTATAAAGAGGGAGCTCCGAACGGTTGACGTGTGTTTTTGGACAAAGCCTTAATGAAACCTCACCACTGGTGGGGAAATAGTAATAGAACAAACTCAAAAAATAAACAATCAAGTAACAAATGAATCTCCTTCAAGTCTTGAATTACCACAAGTCCAGGCGTCTGTTAATATAGGTTCAATGATATTGCAAGCTTCAGAAGTTATGAAAGCCCTGCTTGATTTAGACATAACTAAAGCTGATGGTCCCGACGGCGACGGGATTCCACCCATCTTATTGTTAAAATGTGCATCTTCCCTAGCCAGACCGTTGACAACTATCTTTAATTTGTCGCTTTCTCAGGGTCGGTTTCTTGATTGTTGGAAATTATCTTACATAACTCCAGTATTTAAGTCGGGATCTAAGCAGGATGTTACTAATTATAGACCTATCTGTAAGATTTCAGCATTGCCAAAGTTATTTGAGAAGATGGTCTTCGATAAACTATCTTTTCAAATAAAAGACTTTATTTCTATCTACCAGCATGGTTTTATATCTGGTAGATCTACGGTAACAAATCTTTCGTTAATGAATAGTTATAAAATCAATAACTTTGAATCAAGTTTCCAAACGGATATTATATTTACCGACTTTGCTAAAGCCTTTGATCGCGTAAATCATAAGGTTCTTATGAATAAGCTTTCTCAGTTTGGTTTTCATTCAAACCTTCTCGACTGGCTGAAATCCTATCTAACTAATAGGGTTCAAATAGTTAAAATTGATGACATTTTATCAGAACAAATCTTAGTGCCTTCTGGTGTCCCTCAATGAAGCCACCTAGGCCCGCTATTGTTCCTCTTATTTATTAATGACATTCCTGATATGTTCAAGAATTCATCATGTCTTCTTTTTGCGGATGACCTCAAACTTTATCGGATCATACAATCATTGGAGGATTGCGTTCAATTGAACGAAGATCTAAATAGATTGGCTGATTGGTGCGACATCAATTTTCTACACTTAAATGTATCAAAGTGTCAAGTTATGTCCTGTTTCCGTCATTCTTTACCGATACATTTCAATTATTCAATAAAAAATTCAGAATTAGAACGAGTGTTCCAGAAAAAAGATCTAAGAGTTGTTTTAGATAGAAAGCTTTCCTTCTTGCCACACATTGATTATGTGGTCAATAAATCAAACCAGATGCTTGGATTTATTAAGAGGAACACTAAAGACTTTAATGACCCATACACACTTAAGTCGCTTTTTAATTCTTTAGTTAGATCAATGCTTGAGTACTGCAGTACAATTTGGAACCCCCAGTATAAAAACTCGTGTGGAAGAATTGAAAAAATACAAAGGAATTTTACAAGGTACGCATTTTTTAAATTGAATTGGAGAATTGTAACTCCATCTTATAAAACCAGGTGCCAGTTATTTGGAATGCTTAATTTGGAGCAGCGGCGTACATACTCCGAGATAATGTTTGTCAGAGATATAATTTCTTACCATATTTAATGTCCTCCATTGCTATCATTAATTAATATAAGTGTACCCAGAATCAATTCTCGAGATTCGACTTTGTTTCATGAGTGTTTTCATAGAACGAACTATGTTCGTAATGAAACGATCTCTCGTTGCATCAGGGAAGCTAACTTGGTTTGCAATAGATTGGATTTTTTCGAAAACTGTAAAAGAGATTCTTTTAAATTGTATGTATTTAACTTATTGTATTTCCCACCATTGTGATAAAAAAATCCTTTCAATAGTTTCATAAAATTTGTTTAATTTAAGGAAGATTGCCTTTCATTTTAATTTTTTCCTTTTTTCTTTTTATTTTATGAATAACAAATGTATTAGTCTGTAAGAGAAATTCTTCTCTGTTTGATGAAGTGAATAAATAAATAAATAAATAATAAACAGTTTTGTTAGCATCTTTTTGACTAACTTTCCAACATTAACTAGAAAAATAGATATTTACTTTCTCTTGTTTCCAATCAGCTAATATAGGAATTGTTTAGCACATAAAAACTAAATCAGTGATAAAGCTTGACCAAGTTTGGATTTTATATGTATGTGTTGTTGAAGAATCTGATTACTCTTCGGCTTTTTTGGTCACTGGTTAGCGCAATGAAATATAACTTATTTCATTTACTTTCCCGACGATTCGACAGGGTTTGCTGTCTTCTTCGTATTAAGACTAAACTTCAACAAAGACTAAACTTCAACTTGTTTTAGTATACGAAATTGTTTTCTTTTATATTTATTCTGTCTGTCATTTGTTAAAAGTAACGTGTTTAATTTCTTAAAAATCTCCTGAACAAGTAAAATTTGCAAAACTACTCCGGGTTCCTGGCGCGTGTGTTGGGTCTTAAAGGCAAAGACTAGGTATGCAAATCGGAAAGGTTAGACAACTTATGACAGTATCAATCGAACTATCCTGTCAATACCAATCCCCTCAGAAACAAATTCACATAAAAACAGTAAGTTTACAGCTGCAAAAAAAATAGAGTTAGATTGGATTGGTGGTATTCACCATCACTCTGCCATCAACATCAATTGCAGTTCTGCGAATTATTCCACATCTACTATTGCAACCACAGACAAATGCTACATTAGACTGAGAGTCGGGTATTTCCACTCAACAAAAAACTTTTTCTGAAATGTCACTTCTGCCAATCAAACCCTTCACTTACCATTGGCCATCTAACCACGGATTGCACAAAAATGAACAAACTTTGCAATGAATTGTTGAACAAAAATTTAAAAAAAGTTTCTTTCCGTTCCCTCAGAACAAAACATAAAAAAAGTTCAAAACATTTAAATTGGCACAAATAAGTGAACTGTACATCATTCCATCTATGGAGGTGCTTGCAAGTGGAAGAACTACTGTTCTGAGCTCTTTTAATATTTAAAAATATTGAACACCTTCACATAAAAGCCAAGATAGCTAAAGCTGCAATTTTAAGATTGTTCTGTACATTTGTGTAGTGTTTAATGAATGACAAAAAAAAATAAGCAATGAATTTACTTCGATGATCCGACAAGGAGATTTGATAAATGATCTAGAGCGATTAGTCTAAAAATTGTTCAATCTGCAGAGTTATCTTGTGTTATGAACGCTTACTCACTAATTGACATCATGCTGTGCTTTACACTCACCTGAAACGAAAAAGAAAAATTATATGTTTAAAAAAATAATAAAAGAAATTGATTGCATTAAAAAAAGATTAATTTGTATGTTTTGAAAACTAATTAGGTATGTAGTGGGATTGTTTATTAGTGATTAAATAGAAATTTTTTGTTATAGCTTACCAAATGTCCGCTAAAAGATGCTGCCATGATAAGAAGCCAATACTACCGGTTCTCATCTTGTCTACGCTGAGTATCTGTAAGCAAAATCGAGAGAATCCAGGACATTCACAGAGAAGTTGCTCTCTGGTGTCGTCATCTTCTGGATAGGATTCACAGAATGTTGTATAACTAATGCCTAACACATGCAAATGATTGGCAAAAGAGAAGTGCAACACCAACAAATACAAAAAGTGTTTGTAAGAATTGACAAGCAACTTATGAGCGAGGAGCCCCTGGGCCTAGCGCATTTTTCACAACCATGCCTTGTGAGGGAATGGAGGGGACCTACATTTTTCTGCCGGTTCCAAACGGCTAATTGAGAAAGCGCTTTTCATGGCAATGAAATTACTAACGGAGGATTTGACAATTTTTCGTGAAAGGCCATACCCGTGGAAAAACATTTTTGCCTCTGCTGGGATTCGAACCTCGAACCTCTGGGTTAGCAGGTAGACATGCTAACCATAACGCCACGGATACCACAGGTTAATAACTATAAAAAGAGCATCAGAGCTGCTGAATCTTGCATAAATTCGCCAAGTTATATCATTTGGGTGATCAAAAGGAGAAAGCGATCGGTTTGTTTTGAAGCCCATATTAAGGTGCTTTTAGATGATCAGTTGTCAGTTCAGTTACAGACATTGTGTTTAGACGTCAGCCGGGCTTTCAGTTGAGCTTTCATTTAACTTGTGAGCAGCCTAAAGTCAGTTTAAGTAGTGAACTAGTTAGTTCAGTTAGTGATAACTAACAGAATTGACAACATATTTGAATTCCATCAGTTTCAGTTAAACGCTTCAGCTTTTGCATTTAGACATCAGTTTAACAGAAAACCTAACAGATCGCTCAACTGAAACTTAAGACGCTTACAGACGGTCAGTTCTCAGTTCAGTTTTCAGTTCAGTGTGTTAATAGACGTCAGTTCAATGTTCAGTTAAGGCCTTTTTTTTATTTGAGAGATACAAAATCAGAAAGAAAACTTAGAACTGAGCA
Source organism: Melanostoma scalare (assembly GCA_949752695.1). Lineage (NCBI taxonomy): Eukaryota > Metazoa > Arthropoda > Insecta > Diptera > Syrphidae > Melanostoma > Melanostoma scalare. The sequence continues at coordinate 54,835,374 of OX456984.1, read as the reverse complement.
GAAAATTTATGGGAATGTCGTCAGTTGTCTGTTCAGTTTTCAGTTCAGTTTTCAGTTCACTTTTAAGCATTTAGGCATCTGTTTAACTAAAAGCTTAACTGAAGGCTCAACTGAAATTAAAACTGAAATGATCGTCTAAAAGGGCCTTGAGGTTAAGCTTAAGTAGCTGTCGAGAAAACGATCGTTCGTCGGTAGACCAACAATTGATCTATTGTGATACCACATAGAAATTCGAGGAATCGCCTTTTATTTGAACCATTTTGAGCTTTCTATAAAGCGATGAAGACTGTGAATGCACTTCACTTGAATCGTCAAAAAAGAGTTCAGCCAAATGTATTTTATTTCTTTTAAAGAGGGCAAGGAATGTGGAAAGAAGACGTGGAACAATTTCCTCTTCCTATTCGTTCTTGCAGCTTCCACAGAAGTCGTTTGTAGGGACATTGAGCCTAGCGGCATGTCTACTTATTGGGCAGTGTATGGGTATGACACCGATCACGGAGCTAGGGTGTAATCTGCTTAGGGATAACGAATCTGCGATACGTATTGGATCAAGGTCTGGCCAGATATTTGCGGTAGCCACACAGGTGGTCGTGTTTGCCCGCCTAGTTATTGTTGTCTTTATAGCCTGCTTTAGCATAAGTTTGCATGTAGCGATAGCTATGCCAATTTTCGAGCAGTTAAAGAAATTGTAGAAACATTACCAAGTGATTAATATTCACTTCCTTTGAGTTCATCCCGCCACAAATTCTTAATTGAGTCACCTTGTAAGAAATACGTATCGTCCCATGTGACGATATTAATGACAACAGAAAAAAATCATTGAACTATTAAGGAACACCATCGGTTTGTTCTGAAAAATAAAATTATTTGAACTTTATCCAAATTCGAATATGAGTAGCTAGATCGAGGCCAGCCATAGATTTCAAACAGATTCTCAAATAAACTGACCATGAAGCCAACAATGATTTCAATTGGGTAGAAAAGGTAAACTTGAGCTTCTTCAGTATGAAGTTGAAAATTTATTTTTGTATATACAGACTCCAGAGCAGACAATTAATAAATAGGCAAAATAGTATTGGTCCCAATACTGATCCTTGAGGTACTTCATTTAATAAAGCTCTTAACTCAGAGACTTCGTACAAAAAGTACAGTGATTACTTATGATATGAGGTACACCCATTTTTCCCTAAAGTCTAAGGCCTTGAAGAAGACAAGGAAACAAAGGACCGTTAACAGCACATTTTCATATTTTATTCTTGTATCCTTGAAAATGTGGTTTTTCTGAAACTGGGCTCTAAAATAACTTGACATTTAACTAACAAGAATACTTTCCAAGATTTTTCAAGGAATCTTAGTAAACTGATAAGCGAACGAAAGTCAGTTGCTTGTGTCATGTGAGGCTTTTAAGGTACAAGGATAGTTGTTTTCTCCTTATTTTGATCATGAAACTTCAATTGAATGCTTATGTGCACAGTTTGTCCCAACTAGCATCATATTAGTGGCGCGGTTAGCGATACTGAGGTTCCTATTCATTATTTGAACAAATCTTAAAGATAAGTGAAACATAAGTCAAAGTCAACATTATAAATGTGCTATGACTGAGTCCTTATCACATGGCTCGAATGAGATTCCATTGTGTATAATAAATGGTTTTGATAATTTTTATCATTCCAAATCACTTCAGTCGTTTCTGTTTGTCATCCATCAATTGTCATATTGACTCAGGCTTTGTCAACCAAGTCATTTCCTTTGATTTAGATCAATTTAATCGATAGATATAAACAGATAGATAAGATAGATAAACAATTTTATTTTTCCGAGATTTTTTAAAAGTGCTTTGTTTGCTTCAAAACTAAATTAAATGACAAAGTTGCTTGTCAGGCTAAAGTGTTGGTTATATTACAAGTTAATTTACACTTATGATTTTATCGATAACTAGAAACATTAAATTACATGCTGATTACAACTTGAGAACAACTTGAACACAAATGACTTTATCAATACCACCTCACTTCAAAAGAAAATCACACCAAGCTTTAGATGCGTATGCGATTATATGTTCTTTTTCAATAATAAAAACTCAATATACGAACGAAGAGATAGTAGCAAAAAAATGAATAACTGTCCACTGCTGTCATTTTGTCAAGAGCGAGTGACGTAGCGTCGTCAAGTGGTCAACTTCAAACGGTCCATGGCGTTTGATGAGAGATTCCTTTTTCGATCCCCTTACGCTCGATTGGATTCATCCTTTGTTATGGCATGTCCATCACCTCGAGTTCCAACATTGTACAGAGAGGCAGACACAATGGTGTATTTTTTTTTTTTGCAAGTGAGCAGCAGCTGTCTTGATGTATCAATATACTGCTCCTCTGTTCAAGGCTAAACACTGATGCGCAATTGGCCGGTTCTCATTTGATATTCTAGTGGTTTTTTTTTTCGTTCTTACTTTTTCATTATTATTTTGTAGCCGGCTTTTGTTCTTTGGCAAAAGATATAGTTTTTTTCTCATTTTCCTGATGTTGCTGTTGTTTTATGCATCGTTCATGGTAATGACTTGACCTTGATCGTGGACTTTATACATGCTGTTGGTCGGGTGTCGTTTTTTGTTGATGTGGGGGAATACTGGAGATGGGGTATCTTTGTGTGATTTGAAGGTCAATCAAATTTTTAATGAACGCAAAAAATGCATAGACAGACTCGGTTTTTGTTTTTATTTGTATGTGTGTGTCAATGCATCAGAATGATGGTGAAAGACTGTCATTTCTTTAGAGGTTTTCGTTTGGGGAAAGTAAAAAGTTTTCGTTTTGCATGTATGAGAGTGTCTCGTGATGGAAATTCTTATGTCGCACTACGTAAAGCAAAGCGAAGATGCCTGAGAAGTTTTGAAAGAACTCAGCAGTTTCATAAAGCCAACGCCACCATGTAGACTTCTGATTTTATTATATGTTTTTACAATTCGAAAGATACTTAGTAGTTTGCCGCCCCATGGTCATTTCATGAGCAACCCACCTTCAGAACGACGGAGTCTTTGATAAATCGACTTAAACTTTCAAAAGTTAAGCGATAATAAATTGAAGTTGTTAAGTTCGTCTTACGATTGCTTGAACGCAACGAGGAACAACCAAGTGCATGCTTCGTAGACTATGTTGAGTAAACTCTCTTAAACTCTAAAGCTTGAATTTACAGTTTTGCCTCCTACAATTAATCTTCGAATAATTTTTTACCTTTCATGAACACAGAAACTGAACCTATCTTAACGGAAATACCCAATATCACAGCCGAAAAACTTAGAGAGGCAAATAAAAAGAGAAAGATCCTGGACTAAACGAGACATCATAAGAGTTTTGAAACAAGCTTCAAAATATTGAAGCTAACAGGGAGTGATGATCTGTCTAGGAATATAAAAAAATATATGGAATATAAAGTACAGAACACCAAAGCACATCAAAAATTCATTGCTGAAGATGGACCATAAGCTGAAGATGGATCATAATCGAGAATGCATCATCCCTGTAGCAAGCACTTTACGTATGAGTTATAGTTTTAGAAGGCAGTGGGTGACATATTAATCCAAAAAAGACAGATTTTTCGTGTTGCCCGTTCTCTCATCCAGACACACGTCTATTCCACACAATTATTTGAATGGAAATGTGTTCCCAAGTGTTAAAACTGTAAATACCTGAAGCCAATAGTAAAGCAACTTGGGAAGACGAAACCGATCATCGAGGAACCATAGGGTGGATGAAATGGCGAGAAAACTTCGTCACTTTCTGTGATAAATACCACCATAAACTGAAAAAAGACTCTACGTTTCCGTTGTGCATTTAGCTTTCACTTAATATGTTCACAATATTGGACAATGTATAAAAGGTTTGAGAGAACGTTGACAACAACTGATATGAAGATGCTCCATAATAGCAGAAGTTACAAATTATTGAAAAAAAAATCGAGATACGTGGAGGCCTTCAAGTCAGAAATACCATCTCAGATAAAATAGAGCACGACTGACTCAATTGCCATTGTCTTTTTCAAACAAGTGATTAAGAGATCCCCATCAAAAAAGGCAACATTATATAAATTTCTGATTCTGACACAATTACGGAGAGAGAACAAGAAAAACAGACCAAAACATTCTTGGCACAGGAAATGCACCGACATCTGGAATTTATTGTTTTCAGACCTGGCACAATACAACACCAAGAGGGTCCTTTTTGAGGTCAACAAGTACCACAAACAGATCACTAGTGCGAAGCAGAGAAGTGGAAGAGCTATGATCTCTTCAAGATCATGATGCTCGTAACGCCAAAGAGGAAAAAGAAAAAGAAAAGGAAGCAGTGTATTATTAGAAATTACGAAACGCAAGGCAAAAAAACGAGACCCAAAACGAAAACCACGACAAAGACAGGTTATGGATTATAAGAATGGATTCATGAAAATGTCAGCACGATAAAAAAAAACTGCCGCCAAAAGCAGTCGGAAATGACAGCGGGTATCGTAAAGCGCAATCGCAACGTAACGATAAATGGGAGATTTTTGCGTGTAGCGTTATTTGTAATACGGGCTTAGAAGATTCTTCTCAGAGAACATTCTCTTAATGAATGGGGTGGACGTACAACCTGTTATTTAAATCAAAATTCACCAAAAGCACTTTCTTTAGGTTATTTTCAAAATTCGTGGTGAAATAGTCGAAATGAGATTGCACTTAAAAAGAAGCCATTTTAAAAATAAGCGTGCGTTGGCTAAAGAAACGCTTCCTATTCTCTAAAGTGAAGTACAAAAGCTTTCGAGAACTTTGAGAAGGAAGTGATGCGGTACAACAACATTTCTTCCTTTTTCCCCTTTCTACATTTCTTTTTTTGTTGTGGGTTCAAAGTGCTGGCAGAGTACAAAGCAACCCTAGTCCATCAGCTGGTACTTGGAAAAGCAACCCGTATAGGTACATTGAGCCAGTGGACGGTTGGAGACTCAAACGATAGCGGTAATAAGAGCCAGAAAGGTTCTGGAATGGAAAGAAATGGAACAGTTCTGCGTTCGTTCATTCAGGCGAAGTGTTGCGTACCGAGAGATTCAGTAACAAAAAAATTGTTTAGAAAGGAGCGATGGATGCGTGCAAGTTCTAGCGAATGTGCTGTGTACTGCAGGCACCCCGTGACGAACATCAACGATTCTGATTGGTCGAAATAATCTCAATGTGCCGAATACGCTGATGAACGAAGAGCCCGCTATGAAAATGGCACTTCTTGGTTGACGTCGAAGGGACATAGAGCCGAAAAATTTAGAAAAGTGAAAAATTGTGCGAAAAAGTTAAAACCGTTGTGTTAGACGTCGCACGTTTCTGAGATTGGAGATATCAGAACAGTTCAACATTCGCCTTTCATATGGGTGCCGGGTCACAGGGACATACCGGGCAACCGCATGGTAGACGAACTCGCCAAAAAAAGGAACGACTTCTCTTCTTCGACCTGAAAAGATCAACATAGGTATACCTATCGTTAAATGTAAACTTTTGCTAAAGCAGAAAGCTTCTGAGAAGATGAGCACTAGATGTACGAAGAGTATAATACATGTCTTATGACTTATCAAAGCTGGCCATGTTTGGACTCGAGACGTTCAAAGAGCTTATTGAATCTATATTGTCTGCATATTAGCTCCACCATATGTGTCCTTACCGGACACTGCCTATTAGGTAGACATACCAAAAGACTTAGTGTCAACTCTAATGACATCTGCAGAAGCTGCATAGACAAGGAGGAGACAATCTAACATCTCCTTTGTTCATGCCCAGCGTTTGCTAACAGACGGAAAACTCACCTAGGTGATTACTTTTTCGACGACATCAGCGATTTAGCTAACAAAAACCCATAAAGTCTCTTCCTTTTCGTACGAAGTTCTAAATGGCTTGACTAACTGGTGATTAACTCGTAAGTCAAGGTTCGATTAGAGGGTGTCTCAAATCTCTAATCCCCTAGATAAGAGGGTGATCAACCTTCTGGTCCCAGTGGTATCACAGTGGACCGTCTGTGGTTTAAGTGTGTCGGTCTCCGTACACTGACACCCACAACTAACCTACCCTAACCATAAGACGCAACTGATATGACCAGTGTCTTAGAAAAGCAAAAGTTAATAAAATTAAACATGAAAAGAATAAGGACAAACTTTTCTTTTATAAAAACGAATTTTCAATAGTTCTCCACACTTCGTTTCTTCTCATCTTTTACTGCCTTTTAGAATTTTGTTCAGCTTTTAGAAGTGACTAATACTTTTGGTCATGGATGTTCAGAATTTAGTGTACAAATTAAAAAAGAAATAACATAAAAAATATAATTTTTAAATTCTTGTTAAATCGTTAGCAAGAATTTATCAATTATACATTTTTTTTGTAATTAATTTGAATAAATAAAAAAAAACTTTCGAAAAATATTTTAAACAATTTTTTGTGTCACACCTTTATGCTGTGTTATCTAAGAGTTATGATACCTACACTAACATTGCAATTATAAAAACTAGAGATCAGCGCTTCCGCTTTATTTCCTCGTACAAAAATACGTACATTTCCCAACCTCTTACACATCACTATCAGCACTGAACGGGAAGAGTCCATGAATATCCAATTAAAATGCACATCAATAAACTATTGAACCCTATGAAAGTTTTAGCAAACAAACAAAAAAAAGTACAAACAAAAAACTCCATTTCAAATAGAAAAATTTATGGCATCATCAGCAGCATCTTTCAGCAAGCGACTGACTTTCACCCATTCAATCATAATGGAATTGTGTTGTGTCTACTTCTCCTGGGCCTACGCAATGAATTTATGTTTCAAGCCACACACAGTCAAGCGGCCAGCCGCCCGACAAGCGTCATGCAATTAGTGAATATTTTTACTATTCACCTATCTATGGGCACAATCCATTGAGAATGGTTTGCATCACTTTACAACTCATTCGTGTTATTTAATAAATAACTACACACATCTACGAATTGTTTGCAGCCTTTTTTATAGTTTATCTCTGGCATCAGCCAGAGACACTCCAACAATCAATCAATGGAATTACAAAGGCATTTGACGACAACGTCTCTTATACGTGTGTCGTGTTCGTGTATCGTTTATAGAAATCGAAAGTGTCTACCATGCGAGTGGGCTTTCGTCGTTTGATCATATACAACAAATCAACTGACAATAGGATCAGGAAATGAAAATCTATGTCAATCGCTTTGCAAAGAATTAATTTGGCTGTTCTTTTGATTGTTTGTTACAGTTTCTATTTTTATTTTTCTTTAATCATACAAAGTAGTTAAGTTAATTAAAAAAAAAAGTTCAATTTTCCGGTTGGTGAAAAATAAAAAAATGTAGGTGTAGCATATCCGGCCGTAAATTGATTTCACACTAATTGAACTTTAATTGAAAAGCAGTGTTTTTTAAATTTTCACTGAATTGGTAAAACACTTTTGAGTGCAGCTGTTGCGGTTTCGTATCAGGAAATAAGAAAAACCAAAAACGACAAGCCTTTTTATTTGGATCAAATCCGCAACATTACACACAATTGCTTTTATTCGGAAAGCAAATTAAATTAATTGAGAGTGTTGGTCATATTGTGGATGAACAGACACTTTGAGCATGAACCGGGAAGGGTGCAATATTCCTTCAACTCCAAATACAAATAGCCTTAGCCATCTTCTAATTTATCAATCAATACAAATATCTTGTTGCAACCAACACCTAGCGTTAAGAAAGTCAAGTCTTAGCAGATATCCGCCATGTTTTCAAATGTGGTATGCACAGCCACCCCTTCTATCAACCCTCACAATTATTTCTTTCAAATAACCTCGAGATATGCTGAAACTCTTTTTTGCAATGATGCACGTTTCATGTTTCTCATAAAACTCGTTTGCCTTAACAACAAAAGAGGCATGATTGCATCGGTCAGTCCGAATATAAAATACCCTTTCAAAATTTATAATAGCCTCCCCATCATACCCACCCACGGTAGGGCATATCAAAACTTTTTTTTACATTTTTATTCAAATTTGTTTGTCGGACTTTGTAACGATTACGGCTGCACCCGAATATCATTACGTAAGCCAGTAACAACTTTATGAGAGATACTTATAAGAGCTGGGATTATGAGTTATTTATGCTTGGCCCTGGCCCTGGCTCCGGTCCGGGCCCTGGCCAATACAATTTGAATATTTCCATAAAATGTAAGCTTGTATTGATAAAATAAAAAACAACCATGTAACACTGCGTTGGGTGCTTCAATTTTATTCATATTCCGCAATCAGTTTAATTCCGTAACCACTCATGTCTGCAATGCATAAAAAGAACATAAATCCTTTTATGAATATTACATGCATATAGCTTCATTTAATGGCCCTCCCAATGCTATTCACCGACGGACATTCTACCGTATAACAAACCGCACACATAACCCTACACCCAAACAATTTAAATCCCATAAATCCAAATCAATGTTCAATAAACAACCATCGCATGTTTTTATGTCGCCCAAAAGCATTCATCTCCCACCCTCATATATTTGCGAAATAATGTTCCTATCCCCGCCATAACAATCGCCAAAAAAAAAAGAAAAAAACATATTCCATGATCCCATTAATTGTCTCTGCGAATGGCATTGTGATCTCAATCTCAATCCATGGCTATGAGAAGGAAGAGGATTTCGTAAAAAATAACCCAAAAGAAGAAAAAACAAACGGGACGTTAGCCGTTTCAGTGGCTAACAACGACAAGAAGAGCCCATTTACCTTTAATTCAACTATTCGATAGGCCCTCTGGCTAGGATGGCAGCAGCGACATGGCCATCCCAGCGATGGCAATGCTTGTGACCTCATTCGAAATGTCCTTGCAGTCATTTCCAATTCAGATTTCGACCAGCGCAGCCATCATTCCTGAGATCATATTATCTCCCTCTTCATCCACCATTGCCATTGTGACTAAAATGGATTGACCTGCGGCTATAATATCTTAGATCCTTTCCATAACGAAGGAGTTGATGATGGCAGCTTATAGTTTTCAGCATCTTTGTGCAAAAGGACATTTTCCTGAGTTCTTATTTCCCACAACGACACATCAGTAGAGATACACAAACAAAACACTAAATGTCTTGCTGGATGAATGATTTTTTGGTGCACAAAACGCAAACCAGAGAGAAAAAGGATATTCTTGAAGAAAAACAAAAAAAAAAACATATTGTTTGTCCCACAACTTGATATTTCTTGAACCTCAGCATTTTGGGTCGAAAGAATCGCCACCTTTCAATGTCGCCAAGGAATAGAGTAGAAGCAGGAACAAGGCGTTAGAAAGGAGTGTAGTGTGGCTTTAGAACGACATGGTGTTATCCTTGAAATTTTTTTTTATTCATTTCTTTGCCAAGCGACAAACGAGATTGCCAACAATGTCGCCGGTTCGTTTGTGCTTTACAAATGAGGTGACTTGCAGATGGGGTTTTCTCTACAAAGTCTGATATTGGCCCAATATGGATTTTCAGTTGGTTTTCTTGTGGGGGTTTATAATTCAAGGTAACGTGATAACGAGTGGTGTGGTCTTTTTTTTTAAAAAAAGGTTTACGTATTCTTCTCTTTACTGGGCAATTGAAAACTTCTCAAGTAAAATAATTTTTTAACAGGTTCAATCGGTTTTGAAACAAGACACTTGTGGAATGGTTGCAAATTGTACAATCTCACAAGAAAAGGCCTTCTGTTTTCTGTTTCATCAGTTTCATCAACTGCAAGATTCTAATTCACGAATTTGTGACAAAGTCGGAGAAAATTTTATAAAAAAATTTTTGTAGATCAGAAATGATAAAAATTCTTGGATATAGATATAGAAACACTTGTAACACTAACGGCTTTTCAGTATTTTGGTGAACTTTGTGCTGAAAACACGAAAACGAAGAAGCAAAATATTGTTAAATTATCGTTTCTTTGGCTGCTGCTGTGCCTTCGACCCAAAGACGAAGAGAAAAATTACAAAATGAAACAAATTTGTAAAAAAAAAGACATGAGGTGTTGTAGGACACCTTTAAGGAACAAAGTTATCATGAAATTCTAAAAGCGGAGAATTGTTTTTTTTTCATTGTTTTATTAGGTTATTTAAGAACATGATGTGGTCATAAATTTCCACTAATTAATTCATCGATGGGCCAGTCAAAACCCGGCTTCGGGTATTTTGGAAACCTTATGGTTGACCTTAAATAGCGCGCACTCGCGCAGGTTGAACATTCAGAAGCTCAGAAACGGGTTTGGAACTTTCGAGACGACTATACAAATTTCATAAGGGCTCGAAAATGTCTCTTTTACCGCTAAGCCTGTCGTTAAGCTATTGAACAGCTTAACGACAGGCTCAGAGTTCAGAAGACGGCAGAAGACAGGAGATCATGAATGTGATGAAAAATAATATTAAGCAGCAGGGTAGGGGTAAGCTGTTAATAACTTTTGACACCTATTCATTCGCAGACATGGTTTACGTTTGCCGCATTGTGGAGAGTTTCATAATTGATCGGGAAACAGTGACCCAAAAACCTCACCTGTGACCCTTGCCACCTCCGCGTCAAAGTGCCGCTTCGGAGCTGGAGGCTGAAGACAAAGATAGGAAGGACCAGCGTTTTCCCGACAACAAAGCGTTCCACCCCTGAAGGGAAAGGAACGCTACTAGTTCCATTTTTTGGAACTGTAAAAGTCTGTTATTATTATTTATTTCAAATGCCTTATGAGACGAAATCTGAAAACATGAAATTTTTTACAGAAATGTTAATTTTTATAATTAAAAAGTAGGTATTAAAATGTTTGTACAATATATATCTTGGCAAGTACAACTCAAATGAGAAAACAAAAATGGAAAGAAAAAGTAAAATTACGCATAATAACAATGAAAGAATCACAACAATGAGACTCCAAAAAGTACAATATAAAACATTTAGTATTAAACATTATACATATAAAAAGAGAAATAAGCACAAAAAAAAAAAAAAAATAATAATAATTGCATTAGACTCATTTAACACTGCTATTATTCTGATTTGTATTTGCTAAGAAGCTTTTTTTTAACCTGGGCTTTAAACTTTATAATATCACTATTTTGTTTGATTTCGTTAGGATATCTATTGTAATACTGAATCGACTGATATAGTGTAGATCTGATTCCGAAATTTGTCGAGTGGGTTGTGGCTTGATGGATGTTATTTCGACTTCTCACTTGGTGGTTATGATGGCTACTTCTTGAAGATAAATCGGTGTTAGAAAATACTGCTGCATGTACAATTTTGTGAATGTGGAGCACCATGTTCATTTCAGCTTCATCCTTAACCATTAGAATTTGGAGCTGGTTATAAATCCAACGAGTGTTTGTATACCATCCAAATCCGAATAAATTTTTTAATGCCTTATTTTGTGCAACTTGTAGACTTTGAATTAGGCTGTGAACTGCTGTACCCCATACGTTGATTCCATACGTCAGATGACTATGAAAAAGGGCAAAGTACATTTGTGTTTTTATTCTTTCAGGTATGTTTCTACGAATTCGACCAAAAACGCCAGCTAGGGATGAGAGTTTTTTTGAAAGTTTAGATATGTGGTAATTCCAGTTCAGTGATGAGTCCACCCAAAGTCCAAGATATTTAAACTGACCAACTTGTTCCACAGTTGCGTCTTGGTAGACAATGTTTAGTGGTGTGTTCGATTTGCTGAAGACGATATATTTGGTTTTTTTTGGCATTTACACATAGTTTTTGGGCATTCATCCAAGATTGAATCTTATTAAGATCATTATTCATGTGTTGGTCCAAGTACACTACCTTGTGGTACCCCCATCTCAACTGGTTGCATATGGCTTGTACATCCATCCAAACTTATGTACTGATATCGATCTTCTAGGTAAGATTTGAACCAATTAAATGAAAAACCACTTACTCCTAGAGCAAAAAGCTTTCGTAGCAGGATTTTATGGTTGACGGTGTCGAATGCTTTTGACAAGTCTATGAAAAGAACGCTCGCTGGTAAGGTTACGATTGTCTTTATTGCTTTGAAGGTGTGATATCATGTCTACCAGTGCTGTTTTTGTGTCTGATTTTTTCCGGAAACCATATTGTGTTGTGCTTGACAGTTTATTTCGCTCGATATAACTTTTTCTATAATCTTCGATAAGATTGGTAGAATTGAGATGGGGCGATAATTGTTGTAGTCTTCAACATTGCCATTCTTAAAGACAGGGATAACTCGGGCTGTCTTCATCATACTTGGAACGTAGCCAACTTTGAAAGATTTGTTGATAAGTGTTGTAATCGGAGCACACAACTCTTCTTTGCACTTCTTAATTATTTCAGTAGAGAGATTATCAACGTCCTTAGCTTTTGATGGCTTCAATTCAGAAATGACATTTTTGATTTCACCAGGTGATGTCGGTTTCATTACAAAACTTTCTAGTTGCCTTTGAACTGGAATGACGATATTTTCAGATGTGCATTTTGAGATGATTTTCTTGCCTATGCTAGAGAAGAATTTGTTTAGTTCATTGATTTTATCAAGTTTTTCTCTCCCTGAGCAATTGGTCAGCAATGGACAATCCGTATTCTTTTTGGACTTATTATACAGTAAACTATTTATATTCTCCCAGGTTTTCCTGTTGTCAGTTAAGGATTTTTCGAATTGATTCCCAAAATAATCTTTCTTTGTTTGTCGCTTTTTAAGTGTCACTTGGTTTCTGAGATATTTGTACTGTAGCTCAATAAAAACATTATTTGGATCCTTACACAATTTGCTAAACCATTTGTCTCTCTCTTTAATCAAGGATAACAATTCGTTACTTATCCATTCAACGCTGCAGTCAGATTTTGGTTTATTTGTTTTTACTTTTATAGATGTGCTTTTGATGTAAGTATTTATTTTGCTAATTAAGGTTGTGTACATGTCTTCACATGGTTCATTTCTTCTTCTTCTTCTTCTTCTTCATTTCCGGCGTTACGAGTAGTGATCTTGAAGCGATCAAAACTCTCCCACTCTTCTGCTTCACACTAGTGATCCGCCTGTGGGGTACGCCGCGTTGACCTCAGAAAGCGTCGGCAAGCCTCCCGGTTTTGGATTGTTCCATGTCTGAGGCCAACCAAATGCTGCTGTTTTTGCATTTGCTTGTACCAGGAGTGTTTTGGCCTGCCTTTTCTTTTTCGTCGCGAATTTGTTGAAACGTTGTACGATATTGCCTTTTGGACGGGGTTCTGCGGATCTCTCCTTTGAACATGACAATAACAACTGAGCCGGTCGTGCTGAATTTTGTCCAAGATGGTACTTTTGACATGAAGGCTTCCACGGATCTTAGTACTTCTAATTCGATCAAGCTTTGTTACTCCTGCTGTCATCCGAAGCATCTTCATTTCGGCTGCCGTCAATTTGCTCTCATACTTTTTGTACATTGTCCAACATTGTGAACCGTATGTCAGAGCTGGACGGACAACTGCTGTGTAGAGTCTTCCCTTCAGCTTAGGGGGCATTTTTCGATCACAGAAGATAGCGGAGTTTTCTCGCCTCTTCATCCACCCTACGCTTACTCGATGATTGATGTCGTCATCACAAGTTGCTTCACTATTGATCATAGATCCCAGATATTTAAACTTTTCACACTTGGGAAGCACATTTCCATTCAAATAAATGTCTGGAATAGGCTTGTCTGGATCAGAAAAAGGGCCGCACAGGTATTCAGTCTTTTTTGCGCTAATACGGTACCCATTTCCTTCCAGAACATCAATCCAAACGTCAAGTGCTCGTTGCAGGGATGTAGGATCCTCGCTTATGATGGCTCCATCGTCAGCAAAGAATAATTGTTGTACTTTATTGTCCGTTACTTTTCCTTCGAGCAAATAATCCAGAACAGCAATAAAGAGCAGTGGACTCAAGACACTTCCCTGATGTACACCTACTGTTATTTGGAAATCTTCGGTGACTCCAGCTGGGCATCTCACTTTTGTAACTGCTCCATCGTACATTTCCATAATTATTCGCACATAGGCTTCAGGAACTCCTCGGTGTCTGAGGGCCACCCATATCAGATCTCGTGGTTGTCGATCGAATGCTTTTTCGAAGTCAACCAACACAATATGCAAATCCTCTAAGGCATCTCGGTGTTTTTCCATAATGATCCTTATACTTTGGATTGCGTCTGTAGTTGACTTACCCGCGACAAACCCGCATTGGTCATCACATGGTTCATTTGCATCTAACATAATTGGATTTTCCTTAAGTTTCTATTAGGATCTGTAACATAATAGTAATTTTGATTTGGCTTCGAAGTACAAGGCTTTCTTTGAGACTTTGGAATTTCTATATCAATAATAATAACATTATGATCTACTAAATCAATCTTAGCATGATGTGCAACTATGGTATGAGTCGGGTTGCTTACAAAAAAGTGATTTATATTAGAATCTATTCGTGTGGGAATCTTTTTGTTTACATTAAAATAGCTGTGCGAACGAAACAGATTCAGATACTTTAGAGTAAAAGCGTCTTCAATAAGAATATCAACATTGAAATCGCCTACAATCATTGAGTTCCGTTTAGAAATTTTTGAGATATTTTCTTCCAGAAAGGAGATAAATTTCTCTTTGTTTGACACAATCAGGTCTGGTTTTCTGTAAATACACATTATATCGAACGAATTGTTATTAACTTTGACATTTGCTGCACAAATACTATCCGCATCATCACTATGTGAGAATAATTTCGTATAAGAGTGTTTTTTTGATACAAATATTATTACTCCTCCTTCCTCCTTACTTGGTCTATTTGCAGTTAATTTGGAAAATTCCTTCAGATTGAAGTAAATTTCTTGAATTTTGAAAACTCAGAATTTCATCGAGTTTGTCAGAAAGTTGTTTGTTGGTGATATTATCTGTTTTTATCTCGGTGTTACTAAATGTTCTATAATTTGGAGTACCTGTTGAATCTCGCTGCTGTAGATATTGCTGCTGCGCTGGGTAAATGCTGCTACGCCTTCCATCCCTCGATGCTCTACAGGTTTTGCAAAACCATAGCGATTTGTCCTTCAGGATTTCCGCCAGCTTTTGTTTCGACAATCCAGAGCATGTGGTATTTGTATGAAAAGCCTTTTTGCATTCACCGTCACAAATTATTACATTTTTTCCATTTATATTTACACTTTTGTTGCACTTCTCGCAAAGATCGACTGCACTTGACGCCATTTTTTTACTGTTGTCATCCCTTCTTTGAATGTCAAGATCCTCAGAGGGCTTTTGTCTATTTTAGATGCTGATAAGAAAGCATCTTGGCTCCAAGCGGTTAAAAGATGAGATTCTCATGCCGATTGTATTTTCATTTAAACTTTGTTTTTGAATAAATACGATAAATAATATGCAACTTCTTAACTACAACTTTAATTTTGCTTAATTTTAAACAACAACTGTTTTTGAAGCAATACTAATAAAAAAAGGGGTGTGCGTAAACACGGCAGAAGGGAAACTCCACAAAAGACAAAGGACTGCGAAGACCAGAACACACATTGTACGAAGATTATAGGAAATACTTGTATTCTCCCTCATTCTCTCGATGACTGAATCCTATGTATAGTTTTTTTTTCGTGTCGCTTTTTCGTTTCATTGAATTTTCTAATCTTAAGGTGATAAAGAAGTTTCACTTCAATAATACAACAGCATTGCTCTAGACTTCCTTCCCTCATAAGGCATTATTGTGAGAATGGCGCTAAGCCCCCGGAGCTCCACGGTCTGTTGAGCCACTCTTTTTATTTATCTGTTGCTTAAGACTAAAGCCTTGTAATTTGCAGGCGCAAACACATGTAAATAATTTTCCAATAAAAGCGTAATTTTGAATAACCCGCTTTTTCTTCAGCTGTCACTTTTGAAGCTGTAATTTTTTGACATTTGACCAGTAGAAACTACGCCATTAATAAAAATGGAACGATACAAGCTTCAAAAAGGCATTGAAATTATAAAAATTCACTGTAAAAATGGTAAAACTTTCGAAGAGATGATTCGTAGAACTAAAACAATTTAGGGTCATTTGGAGGCACTTTTTCGGACCGAATTACAGAAATTTGTTGAAAAGCTCGAGCTGCTCGGGACAAGTTAGTGATGTAAAGATTAAAACCCGTGCACTTCACTCAAGAACAACTGAGAATATTGCTGCTGTACCCCAAAGTGTTGAACAAAACCCAGGTTTGTTCATTCCTCGTCGTCTTTTGGGTATTCCAAAACGTCCTTTTTTTAACTAGATATGGCGAAGGTAGAGCACCTTGCCTAGCACGTCGACCTGAAAGAGTTTTTGTGCTGTTTTCTCAGGTTTGAACAAGCGTAAAGTTTTTCATTCGAAGTTGAGGTCGTGTAAGAATCAAATATGTAATATTAGAAGAAGAGCTGTTTCTAAAGTCAAAGGGACTAGTGAACCCTTTTTGGAAAAGTTTAAGTCTAGATCTGACTATGGCAGGGCATTCACATAAAATGCGTTTAGCTGTTTCTATGTCTTCGAGGCAGAGATGGCAGGTGTCATTTTGGCTGATGCCTACGTTTTCAAGAGCAGTGACCAGTGAAGAAGTTTTTAGGTAAGTAACTGTGTTCCACGTTTGTTCATGTCAAGAATTTCTTTCATACGTCTTTGCGATATGTAAGTAGATGAATAGATTTAACTGGCGCATGGCGGTAGAGTTGTTCTGCCGTTCCCAAGTAGCCAAGTCTAGCAAAAGTCATTACACTTCAAAATTGGGTTTTAAGGTTTATCAAGTTTAGTTAACACAAGTACTCAAGCCGGCCGATCACAACATCGCGTCTTTGCTGATTGGGCCCTTTAAATGCATGAAAATGATCCGAAATTTCATCGAAAAATCATCTTGACTGATGAGGCTCATTTCAACGTCAACAAGCAAAATTGTCGAATCTTGGTCTCGGATAACCAAAGATTTAATTTTTGTAGACTCTCCGTCCTCAACTTGTATAACTATTTGGTGGGATTTATGGTGTGGCGGCGGCGGCGTCTTGAACCATGCTTTTTCGAAAATGAGAGAAGAACAATAGTTACGGTGAAAGGATTGCGCTTTCGACAGATGACTAATGATTTTTATGGCCCAAATTGGTTACTGTTGATCTGAACAACGTTTACTTTCAACAAGACGACGTCACAAAAGCAAAGAATTTTTCTTTTGAATATCAAAACAATCCTAAACTCAATCCATTTGATACATTTTATAAACCAGGTGTAGTGTCACGATAGTTTGAGAGAGAAACTAAGAGTGTCTTATAACGAGGCTTAGCAATATACATATACCCGCAGTGCCATCACTACGCAACGTGCATACATATAGACAATGCTTAGTAAACGACAGTGGGGCGTTACGAAGCAATCTTACAAAGAAGAGATCGAGAATATAAAAATTTGTGTAAAGTCGACCTTTTTAGTTTGTTTCCTTATTCAAATCACAACAATTCTTAAGAAGTAGACAAACAAAAACTACAAACTTTCTCAAAAAACGCTTGTAGTTACAAATTTTGTAGGTAGGTAGAATAAGCTACTGTTTGCAATGTGTAAGTACAATAAGTGCAATTAAAAACTAAACACTTTCTTTTAACTTCAAGTGTGAATCGTAACATCAAAGCATAACATAAAGACTTTCGGTTTTTTATTGCACCTTCAGTAAAAAGCCGAAAGTCAGACAAGGGGAAAAGAGATAAACGAAATTGCGATAGCTACTATTCATTTAAGTCAGATGTTCCACAATTTGAAAATGACAGAGCGGGTGTTGGGTGACGAAGAACATAGAACATTCCTTTGAGGATTTGCATGTTGTGTTGGATGGTGGTTGACTTCGAAATTGAGTAAAATTAATTGAGGATACGAATGAAGGAGCAGTGACTAAGGAAATTGAATCACCGAACAACAGTAAATGTACACCAAGAGAGCGTCTTGAGTTCTCTGCTATTTGTAACAGTCCTTAAATCTTCTGATACAGACACATGCCTATTCCATACACATTTATTTGAAAGAAAATGTGCTTCCCAAATGGGAACAGTTTAAATATCTGAAGTCGAAAATAAAGCAACTTGTGATAGCGACATCAATCATCGAATAAGCGTAGAGTGTCATATAGTCACTGCGATAAAAAAAAACGGCCATGCTGGACAAAAAATAAAATGTTGGAAAACTTACAAAACCTATGCGCCTAAGTTGAAGGTAGCCGAGAGTGGTATGTCCCGTATGACAACAGGAGTTACAAAGCTTGATCGTAGCTTTATCAGCATAACCCAATGACTTAACGTAGCACAATAGAAAGTAATTCAAAAGTGGTAAGTAGCATGAAGGAGGAAGCACGTTAACAGGACCCCAAATGGAAATGAAGTTGTCATATTGTTTTTCAATAAATAAATGACCTAAGGCT
The DNA here is from genome assembly GCA_949752695.1 of Melanostoma scalare. NCBI lineage: Eukaryota > Metazoa > Arthropoda > Insecta > Diptera > Syrphidae > Melanostoma > Melanostoma scalare. Next base: position 54,816,968 of record OX456984.1, on the reverse strand, counting down.
CCGTATGGCAAATTGAGCAGCGTGGTCTTGTTAGAATTAAATGTCGTCGACTTTTAGTAGATTAATTTTTGATAACAGGAAATCAGTCGATCTGGCTCCATAGCACTTGCCATTTACCGCAACGGCATCTTCTTTCTCATTTCGAAATAAATAAGTACAAACGATGCTACCATTTAACGCACAATTCTTTGTTTTGTTTATGGCTCAGAAGATTTCAGCAACTGCACGAATTCCTTGCTCACTAGGTCGATTAAGTTAACCGTCAATAGATGAAGTGGTCTATGGAATGCACATTTCCACCATTTGGAAACTGTTCTGGTGTTAATTTTCTAATCTTAGAAAGAACTTAAGTCTTCAAAACGTTCCAAGAGATCTGAAAAACAAGTAGATAAGGAGTTGTGATAATCATAACCAACTCAAAGCACCGTATCCTTCCTATTTTAAGAAATTTACTCAAAGTAATTTCTTAGTTCAATGTAATGTTAATGTAAGTTCTTGGTAGTTTAGTTATTGAAGGTCAGTTTCCTCCGTTTACTACCTATTTTCTTTTCACAGCTTACAAGAAATTTAGCAGTACTAGACCGGTAGAAGAACACTTTATTGAAGCGAAATCATCCCTGACGAATAATAAATAGTTCCATTTCTTCGAAGAATTTGCTGAATCAATGGAAAAGAAAAGAATCCTATTGGCGAATTTTATATCTGATTTGAATAAAATTAGAAAAAAAATACTCTAGGGAAAAATAAAATCCTAAAAATATTCTAAGGATTCACTAAAAGTCCACAGGGACAACAGAACACAAGTCCTTCCCAACTTTCCTAGTGTTTTCCTATTCTCCTTCAAGTCAATTTGTCATAATCCTCCATGTTCAATTCTTAAGAAACTTCACTATTCAAAATAAACTGAAGCATTAGTATTCAGATTCTCATTTCCATGATATCAACTCAATATCGATCCAAGTACCTATGCCAAACACTACACAGCACACACCCCCGGGATACATCTATTCATGATAGATCCCTTAAATCCACAGGGCTTCACAATACAACCTTCTATTATATTTTACTTTGAAATCGAGATCATTGTTGAAAACCTTTTTCTGTGTCGGCTAGACTCTATTCAGCTCCCTAAAGAGTAAACTGTTTTTTTTCTGTTTTGGGAACCATTAGTATTCAGGATTATTTGCAAAGAAAATGCATCAACAGGAATTATTGATAGAATTTCCACCTCCCAACAGATCTCTACACAAAGTAGATAATTGCGAGTAAATTTTAATTTGCTAGATTTGCTTTTATCTTAATTAGTCGCATTATGCCACTTTATTTGCAAAATAATTGAAGTCTGCATTGCCCGGTCAGTATTGGATTCAATTCATGTCAGTTAGAGAAGTCGAATGGACATGGGCAATACAAACGAAGCCATAAACAGAGGTAGGAAATTATGTGGTCTTTGGAAGCGCTTATTCCTATATCCGTATACAGATACTCCCAACCCATCGAGCTGTTGTTGTAGATTATATGAATTGGATCCATTGAGCTTTGTTGTGGTTTAAATTAGTAAGTATACGAGAAACATAATTCCTGTATCCCTTGTCTAACCTACTCTTCTTCAATTGATGAGCACTTGTTTTGTTCCGTTGAGAGTTTCGGGTTCTATACTCCTCTATAGTTGTTTTAATCAAAAGCGAAATTTTCTCTCGAGTTAAGTGAGTTAATTAAGAGCTGTGTAGAGTATACTCTACTCCACAGAGTGTGCATCCGCATCCATAAGCAAAAGGAAATGATATGAATGATGAATTGCATTTGAAAAATTAATGAGGTATCTGGGATCAAGTGGTATATGCTCATGGTCAGGGTTTCCTTAAACGGATGTATTCTAATGTCCTTGGAGTCTCTTTGCATATTTATGAAATTTAGAAGGAAAAAAATTAAAAACGTATCCGAAGCAGTCACAACTCGCACAACTTACAAGGCAATGATGGAATATTGTAAACAGAAAATACGGTAAATATTGTTTTTAAAGTACATAGCTACCAGAAGAAGCAGAACTAATTGCTCTTCTTGATGAAAAAATTTAAAAGAAAACTAATTATCGCCTTATTTGATCTAGAAAATTGGCTATTTGAGTCATTTGAACCGAATACCTGCTAATTATGCTCCTTTTTTTATTGCATCTTTGGCCAAAAACCGAGATGACTTTGTATTTTTTCACAAAACTGTTTTAATGCTCCCATTAAATTATTAGCAGAAAATTGAAAATTCCTATAATTGCTCGATAAGTATGTATATGAGTTTTGGAAAAATATGGGAGACATCGGGTTGAGATGGCTCACGATTCTCATCTCCAAACTTATAAGAGGTGACAGTTTGCCTAATCAATGGAGGGAAAGTTTTCGTCTTCCAATGTACAAGGGAAAGGGAGATAAAAGAAGCTGTGACAACTATCGTTCGATCAAGCTGATGTCCCACACTATGAAGATCGTTGAGCGGGTTTTGGATAGCCGACTGCGGAAAATAATAAGGCTGTCGGATGACCAATGCGGGTTTGTCGCGGGTAAGTCAACTACAGACGCAATCCAAAGTATAAGGATCATTATGGAAAAACACCGAGATGCCTTAGAGGATTTGCATATTGTGTTGGTTGACTTCGAAAAAGCATTCGATCGATAACCACGAGATCTGATATGGGTGGCCCTCAGACACCGAGGAGTTCCTGAAGCCTATGTGCGAATAATTATGGACATGTACGAGGGAGCAGTTACAAAAGTGAGATGCCCAGCTGGAGTCACCGAAGAATTCCAAATAACAGTAGGTGTACATCAGGGAAGTGTCTTGAGTCCACTGCTCTTTATTGCTGTTCTGGATTATTTGCTCGAAGGAAAAGTAACGGACAATAAAGTAAAACAATTATTCTTTGCTGACGATGGAGCCATCATAAGCGAGGATCCTTCATCCCTGCAACGAGCACTTGACGTTTGGATTGATATTCTGGAAGGAAATGGGTACCGTATTAGCGCTAAAAAGACTGAATACCTGTGCTGCCCTTTTTCTGATCCAGACAAGCCTATTCCAGACACTTATTTGAATGGAAATGTGCTTCCCAAGTGTGAAAAGTTTAAATATCTGGGATCTATGATCAATAGTGAAGCAACTTGTGATGACGACATCAATCATCGAGTAAGCGTAGGGTGGATGAAGTGGCGAGAAAACTCCGCTATCTTCTGTGATCGAAAAATGCCCCCTAAGCTGAAGGGAAGACTCTACACAGCAGTTGTCCGTCCAGCTCTGACATACGGTTCACAATGTTGGACAATGTACAAAAACTATGAGAGCAAATTGACGGCAGCCGAAATGAAGATGCTTCGGATGACAGCAGGAGTAACAAAGCTTGATCGAATTAGAAGTACTAAGATCCGTGGAAGCTTTCAGTAAAAAGTACCATCTTGGACAAAATTCAGCAGGACCGGCTCAGTTGGTATTGTCATGTTCAAAGGAGAGATCCGCAGAACCCCGTCCAAAAGGCAATATCGTACAACGTTTCAACAAATTCGCGACGAAAAAGAAAAGGCAGGCCAAAACACTCCTGGTACAAGCAAATGCAAAAACAGCAGCATTTGGTTGGCCTCAGACATGGAACAATCCAAAACCGGGAGGCTTGCAGACGCTTTCTGAGGTCAACGCGGCGTACCCCACAGGCGGATCACTAGTGTGAAGCAGAAAAGTGGGAGAGTTGTGATCGCTTCAAGATCACTACTCGTAACGCCGGAAATGAAGAAGAAGAAGAAGCTCGATAAGTATGTGGCATGTGGAATCTCCTTAAATTTCTGTAAATTTAAAAGTAAGTATCAGTCAAATATTTTTTGGCAAGTCGTAAACATCTCCATCTTTTGAAATTACCCCTGAATGGACGAAGCGGATAAGTAAATTTGGCAAGGTGAACCAATAAAGCAAATCTAGGTATAGTTGGAAGAAGTACGACCTGCAGAATAATTTACTTCAAAAACCGATTTGCGCAGTAGATTTTTATTTTCTTGGCCTGAAGAAGCGGGATGTTGAACGGTTAAGTTAACCATGGGGTCAGCTGTAGGCGTCCAGGCTTTGCAACTTGAAATATACATCAAATTTGCTTATTCTCTTGTGCAACTTGTTTTACTAATAAGTGGGGGTGTTGACCCAACAAAAATACTTGCACATATTACCGAAACTTAGTGTCCTGACAGAGTCTACAGAGAAAGTATGAATTTGTGTTCGGTTAACATCAACAACTATAAAGTAATAAGCTTAAAAGTAAGACGGAGTATCGAAATGAAGATGGTGGCGGATAAGCTCCTGATGAGCCAACGGCACAGGCACTGACTGCGGCAAAATAAATGTGGACAACAATGATTGGCTCACTCTTGACGACCATAGAAACCGGGTAAAGTACAAAGTAGAGAGCGTCTCAAAAGAAGGTATATGTTTATTTTAAGAGCTGATAAAATAAAAATATTGTATTACTCCCTCACTCGAAATCAAAATTTCCAATCACTCGACAGGTTGACTCAGTGATGCTTGCGATTTAGTTTTGTATATTGAAGTTGGAGTTGTAAGCCTTAGATTTTAGAGAGCCTCACAGAAAGAAGAAAGTCGACGGAGGTCAGTTTGAGTTGGCTTTCCTAGAGATCAACTTGATTGAGAAAAAGTTTGACAGAGACGTATTGGATATGAGCTAGCAAGGTAGCTGGGAATTTTGGACATTTATGCGGTGTAATGATGATCTATGCACATTGCGAGCACTTGCACGCCTCCCAACTGATAGATATCCTCACGAACACCACTGATCTACACTGTCGTTTTTTGCCTTTCTTGATAGTTTTTCCCGACCTGATGTTGTTTTTTTAAAAAGGTTAAACCGGCCTTTTCGAATTTCTTAAACCATTTTCAAATGAGAGGGGTGCTTGGCGCGTCGTTTTTATGAAGAAAGAGAATCTTCCACTCGCTATAGTGTCCTGTTTTTTGCAAAATTCTTACACGCACAGCGCGCGGTCCGTTCCTGAGAAACGCTCCACAACGACTAGATTCCTAGCCCAGTCAAATTAGGTAAAAATAGGTGTCAACCTAGGAATGAAAGATAATAAGCTGTAAATTGGTATAAGCCTTTGTTTCGTCGTTTTAAATGTTGTCTTAAAATTCACAAGTGCTATAGTGTCCGCGTCTTAAGATATTGAAGGTTAAAGGTAAAAAAAAATTTCTTATAGGTGCAAATCTCACTTAAACAATAGAGAGCTAGATTTTCACGAAAAACGATTTTATTGGCCTTTGAACTTCAATATCTTAAGACGCAGACACGATAGAACTTGTGACTTTTGAGACAACATTTAAAACGACAAAACATAGGCTTATACCAATTTACAGCTTATTAACTATCATTCCGAGGTGAAACCTGTAATATGACTGGGCTATCCTTAGATCCACAATAACGACTGGCATACCCCTAGCACCCCAAAGATTCGATGCGATCAGACAGTTGGCTAAGGAAATATAGACTTTCCTATAACACACCCCGTACTTCGGATCCGTATGTGGAAAGTAAGGGGCGTTTAAAATCCCACGTTAACAGTCCAAGAATTAGCGGATGCTCTAGGTGGATGAAAAGCTGATAGAATTTTAGGTTATATACATCCAAGAAGTTATGGTTATACCATAATGCAAGCGCGTCTATGCTTCGTAGAAGAGGTCACTTCTCTCTGCGACTGTGGCCACATAGTGGGCACCAGACTCAAGTTTGAACATTGAAGCTAAACGAATACTTACAGCGAAGAGAGCAAACCCTCATAAGGTCGGAAAAAGCAGCGGTTTTAACAAGACGCTCTGAGCAGAATTACAAAACTTCTATTAAAGAAGACAGCGGCGTGTTTGATTCCATTGCACGATTTTACGGTAGTTATTTCTTGCTATTAAAAACCTAATTGCTTGAGAGGAAAACTACCAACTAGGAAACAGAAACACTAATCTATAGATATTGTCCATTTACCAGAGCAATAGTTTAAGAGAAATTAGTTTTCATAAAGTTCTTTTACAGACGACAGATGACAGGTGACATATGACAGATGTCAGGTGACAAATGCCAGGCGAGAGATAACGGGTGGCAGTTGAGGGTTGACAGACGACGGACGAGAGATGGCAGATATTAAATGACAGATGATAGATGATGGCTGACAAATGACAGACATACGGTGGCATACGACTGGTGACAAACGTCAAATAAATGAATACAGATGAAATTTTTGCATTCTCAGACAGAAATGCAAGGACAGCTGTTCTAGATTTTTAATTTTTTTTCTGTTGGAGGTTTTTAAAATACCAGCTGGAGCACTCAGACCTAAATACCGGTCCATTGTACTACCAATTAGCAACCTTCTATTTGTTATAGCTTTCCAGATGTTCGAAGAAAAGCCAAAAGATTCTGCCATGATAAGCTGTCACAATGCCTGCGCCGAGTATCTGTGACCTCATGCGAGAAAAAGCAGGACATTTGCAGAGGAAGTGCTCTGCGGTGTCCTTATCTTCTCCAAAAGATTCACAGAGCGTGGTATCACTTAAGCCTAACACGTTTAAATGCTTGGCAAAAGAGAAGTGCCCGCTGGCAACGCCAATAAGCTTTCTATAGTCTTTTCTGCTATGAGATGGCAAAAATTTTGCAGTCTTCTTATTTACGTTGGGGATTATACGTTTGGTCTGTTTGTATCAAATAGAGGCATGCCATCTACGGTTGTGCTCTTTACAGATCCAATCGTTGATTGAAGCCCTCACTGAGGACGCTGGCAGACCTAGCGACGGTTCAGGTCCGGCTAAAGCTGCCTGAGATCCTTGCCTATCAAATTCATCATGTCCTAAGATACTTTATGTTCTTTTCTAAGGAAGGAAAAGTATGATATCGTGGTTTCAAGTTGGTAGAGCTTGTATTTGACAACTGTCAAACTGTGTCATTTGATAAGTTGAATGTTCATGGTTTTAACCTAGTCGCCACGACCAGTGCAATGAGCAAAGGCTGCTGATGATCCAAATATATCGATTTCAGCAATTGTACGCATCGCAGGTGATAATTTTGTTTTGCATATATTCATCCTTATCAAGTTCAAACTACGCAACAAAAATCTGCCGACTATTATCAACGCCGCCGCCGTAGATACAAAAGTGTGTTCAAATAACAGAAAATAAAAAAAACCGATTTTTTTAACAATATTTTCCTCAGTGATGAGGCACATTTCTCACTCGATGTTAACAAACAGAATTGCCGAAACTCAGAAAACCTACAAGTGATCAGAAAGGTGCCCTTGCATCCATACTGTTTGGTGTACTCTATGGTCGTAAGAAGTTATTGGTCTGAATTTTTTTGAAGGTGCCAATGGGCAGACGGTTGCAGTCAAATTGGAGCGATATGATATATTTTGCCGGCGATTGAACTAGACATGAACGACACATATCGTTGCAACAAGATAGAGCCGCAAGCCACAGAACACGACCTGCTTTATTGCTTGAAAAGTATCTGATCCACGTTTTAGCAACTTCAATTCGTCACTTAGATCGTTCATTTCGACACTGTTATATTTTTTGATTGGACCTACGTAACAGACCGTGATTACCCGAATAGACTGCAAACTTTAGAATCATTAGAAACCAACATTAGATGGCCTAGATACCACCCGAAATATGGGAGAAGGTAATCACTTCATAATTTCATTTCCTGCGAATCTTGCCGAGGCTTCAATTTGAATGGAATTGTTTTTCACACTAAAGGGCAAAATTCAAGGACTATAGTAAAGTAAAAGCAGTCTGCTTCCCAATCAATTCGATTGATTTCTATGATACAAAGCTATTGCCAGAAATGAGACAATTTTCGAGATAAATTGAAGATAATTCAGAAATTTTTATAAAGATTGATTCTTAGACATAAGGGACGCCTCAAAAAATAAAGATGTTCTCTTTTTCTCCAACAACCCTATTTGGTGAAACGCTATAGAGACATGATACCTTCTTTATTTAAACACATTTCCTTATGTGTCATATGACTATGAAAAGAGAGCTTAAATTTAATCTGTAGATTCTTTTCGCTTTTAGATTAACTTCTCGCATATTTGAACCGAAATCCACACCAAAACGTAGAGCTTCCCTATGTGAAACATGCTCAATCCTCAAACCGTGGGGAGCTGGCATCTTACCAGCTTTAAAAGTTTAAGTTTGCTCTGTTAGCTTAACTCAAAGTAAGTTTCTCAACTTACTTTCCTTCCGGTTCATAAATCACAATGTTTTGAATGATTTAAACGGGCATTCACAGCAAACAAAAAAAACACCACATTCGAGTATGCCACACTCAAATACGGAAAATTTTCTTATTAAAAATTCTTCTATGTTGGGAAATGAAAAAGTTTCTCCACCCATCGAAAAACTCAAGCAACAAAAAATGAAGACTGCCATTTGGTAGAATTCACTTTCCTTTAACCTAAAAAGCTATAAGAATTTGGCTGTTTCTAGGACCTCACAATTTAATCAATATACACAGCCGTTGGGTGGAATATTTAGCCACCCTCCTCAAAAAAATAGAACAGCACACAAAAGAAGAACTGCACAAAATAACTGTCAACAGAATTAAGGCCTTTAAGCCATATTTTGTGGAGGTTTTTCTCCGCATGCAGTCTATTGCACCACACCACCAGTAGCATAAAGGGTTGGCGGTGACATTTCGAATACTTAGCTCGGCAAAGACTAAAAGCACAACTGGACAGCCAACAGTGGTTGAATACTTTTTCTTTGCTTGGGCTTATGTTTTAAGCCAACAGCTGCACCAAAATTGGTTTCATGCCAACGTAATATACGAAAACATACATATATTCTATTTTTCGTAGGAAAAGGGATTTTGCCTCAGCAAATTTTGTAAGTACGAGTATACGAGTATGTTCATATGTAGGTGTGCATGTCGTTAGGCTGCGCCAAATGGTTCATTCGCACACTCAAAAGAGAACCTGCAGGATAACCAACTTGGATTGGCACCGTATACTACGTTTTCATTTCCTGGTTTTAAGAGCTGGTAGAGATGTTGTTTTTCCTAAAGACTGTTGTTCAATATTTGTGTATCTTCTTGTTTTTACCTAATTGAAAACTGCATCTGTGTGAAATGTTCATATGAAGAAACATTTTGTTGTTCAGAGGCTGAAGCACTTTATATATGAGACCGAAGAATGTTCACGTGGCACTTTTAAAGAAAGCTACAGGGAATGAGGTTAAAGTAGGCTTTTTATTTTATTTTTATTTTCTATAGCCTTCCCTGACTGAGTTTAGTTGTATGCAGATAGGGGCTTAGGGTTTACTTCTTGGATTATAAATTTAAAGAACGAAATTAGTTTTTGGGAAACGTAGTTTCATAGTTTAGCAAAGGAAAAGAAGGACTATAATTTTATTTTAAAAGAAATTCAATGTTAAAGTAAAAATCCAAAAAGGATGAAATATCCATTCATCAAAAATCTGGAGCTCAAAATATGTACGCAATTTGCGCACTGTGGCGTATGAGTAACTCTTTTTTTTTATTTGTTCAGCGTCTCGTTGAGTGACGTGGGATTTGAATTCTTTTTTATTCTGTTGACTGAAAAGTCAACTTTGTTTATTCAAATGACTTGGACTTGTACTAAGTTTTCCGAATTTTAAAGGGGGTGGGGGTAACAGGCAACAGGCAACAGAGTGAGGAGCCCCGGGGCATTTCTCACAACCATGTCTTGTTAGGTAATGGAGGAGACTAACGATTTTCTGCCGGTTCCGAACGGCTAATCGAAAAAGCGCTTTTCATGGCAACGAATTTACTAACGGAGGACCTGCCAATTCTTAGCGAAAGGCGATAGCTGTGAAAAAACAATTGGATATTACAGGGATGCGAACTACGACCCTCCAAAGTAACATGCAGACATGCGAAAAATTATGGCACGGCCACCACATTTCGAAAAGTTAAGGTTTATCCCAATTTAATTTTCCTTTTCCTTTCATAAAGTCACTCTTTGAAAAGACAAATAAATACATAAATAAATAGGGTGGCGCAACAGAGCGGGCTGCCCCGTGGCCAATTTTCTGCCGATTCCGAACGGCTATTGAAAAAGATCTTTTCATGGCAATGAATTTAAGATCGGAGGACTTTCCAATTTCTTGTGAAAGGCTATACCCTTGGAAAATTTTTTTTTTTGCTTTTGTTGGGATTCGAAGTACGAACCTCTCGCGTAACTGGCAAGCATGCTATCCATCACGCCACGGGAAAGATACGAGCTGTAAACAACTTCCAACAAGTTATTTTTACTTTCTTCTTGTGCGCTAATGGCTTGCATGTGGCTTACTTACATTGTAGTGTGAGGTTCGAATTCAAGACAGGTATCACATCTGATCCAGATCCGGCCGAAACAAAAAAAATTAAGGGCAATGTTTTTTTCAAAACCGAGTATTATATCCTCCCTTCCTCTTAATGAGAGATTAATGTTATTTCAGACCTCCTAAGCATCCCTGGTTTTCTTCCACACACATATTGGTTTGCTCTCCGGTTGAATGAGAATAAGGAAAGAGGAACTTAGGGAAAAGTCAAAGGCATTTCCTGCAGCATTCGCTGAACGTAGCGTTCTGCATATAGGGTTGAAATAAGCGTAATCTGTTCGGAGAGTAGGGAGGTTTAAGAAGGGGACAGAACGTAGGTTAGGATTAGTGTTTACGTAAATCAGCTCAAGTAATTCCGGGGAGTCTATGGTACCGGTCATAACCTGATGGACATTATGTCAGCGATACGACGACGCGACTTTTAGAAAGGGTGAGCATGTCAGTTAGTCGCAAACGGTTTTCATATGAAGGCGAAATGAACGGATCAGACAAAGGCAATCTACGCAAAGCGAATCTAAGAAATCTTCGTTGCACAACTTCTACGAGATTGAGTTATTTGGTAGGGAAACCAAACCTGACTAGCATATTCAAGGATTCGCCTAACAAAAGTGTTGAATAATGATTTAGTTACGTAGGTGTCGGAAAATTCTCTATACCACCGTTTGATACACCCAAGAGAGGAGTTTGCTTTCGCAAATAATATAGTCACTGTGAGAGTGGAAATTCAGCTCTTTATCACAAATAGCCCCAAGGTCACAAATAGACGAAACACTGGGGACAGGCACGTTACAGAAGTAGTACGTTCGAGGACTAGAAGGTAAACGTACACGAGAAAGTCATAGATTGACATTTATAAACGTTAAGCACTAGAAAGTTCTTATTGCACCAAGTAATTTATTAATTATAAGCACTAGAAAGTTCTTATTGTACCAAGTAAGAAAAGCGACGTCATATATTGCAAGCTCAAACAGGAGTGGACATCAAGGGGTTATGACTACCCTTATAATGTTAAAAACACAGTGCGAGCATTTAGGAAAATAGGAGAGGATTTGAAAGGAGGCACCGATGCACGTTGCTTTTGAACCTTTGTGAATCGTAATGCAGGGGAAATACAGAGCCAGGTAAAGCATTCCACATTCGGGTGGTGCGACTGAGATACGAATCTCTATACTTGACTGTACGTCCGAAGTTGGGCTCAAGGTAAAACTGATGAGCATTCCTAGCGAGGCGAGTGTTGCGGCTAAATTGTTTCAGGGGAGGAATGCAGCTGGCTATTTCACTAGAGCACTGTTTGTAGAAAAAGCGATAAAAGAGACTGAGACAGGTAACGTTTCGACGATGTTCAAGAGAATCAATTGATTCTACGATTGAACTATCACCTATCAATCTTAACGCTCTATTTTGTACCCTATCAAGTAGGCGCAAAGATGTTTGAGAAGCACCTGACCAGATATGAGAGTTATACTCCAGTTTTGGGCGGATGAAGGCCTTATAAATTGTAGCCAGATCAGAGGGGGTGAAGAACTTCCTGCATCGTCTCAAGAAACCTAAGCATTTAGCAGCGTTTTTGGCGACTTCAAATATGTGGTCGTTCCAACGAAGATCATCGTTTACACACATACCAAGTACTGACAGCTTTTCGGTTTCTTCGATGCAGGTACCATTCATGGATAATGGCAATGGGGGAATGTTAAGCTTCAACGACAAGAGACAGCATTGAGTTTTCGAAGCATTGAATTCTACTCGGTTCATAAGACCCCATGCAACAATGCTGTTAAGGTCAGAATTCAATGAGCTTATCATACGCAACCGTTCCAGTTCCACATCCGAAGAGCAGGGACGTGAATTTGGAAACGAATATGAAAAGCTGAGGGTCGAGTCGTCAGCAAAACAGTTAAGCGGATTAGAAGTTTCAGACAAGAGATCATTTATAAAAATGAGGAAGAGAGTCGGAGACAAAACGGAGCCCTGAGGCACACCATCATTTATGAAGCGGGTATCAGACTTGAAGCCATCCAACACAACTTGTATTGAACGGTCGGAAAGGTAATTTCTAATCCAACGAAGAAGAGACTCATCGATACCAAAAGCACGCATTTTCGATAAAAGAGCCTGATGCCAAACTCTATCAAATGCTTTAGAAATATCAAGCGCAATAATCTTACTTTCTCCAAAACAATGTAAAGATTGGTTCCACTTTTCGGTGAGATAAGCCATCAAATCACCAGTGGACCGTTTGCTACGAAAGCCGTACTGCCGGTCATTAAGAAGCTTTCGTTCTTCAAGATATTTCATAAGTTGACGATTTATCAACGTTTCCACGACCTTGGAAAGAAGGGACGTTAGTGCAATTGGACGGTAATTGGAAGGAGAGGAAGATTCGCCTTTTTTAGGGACGGGCTGGACAAATGCAGTTTTCCATCTGCTTGGAAAAATCCCAGCAGAATAGGAAACATGGAAAAGTTTACGCAGTGGTTTTGCCAGCGTAGAAGAACACCTCTTCAGAATAACGGCGGGGATACCATCTGGACCAGCGGATTTATGTATGTTGAGATCTTTGAGGACTCTCGCAACCGAGCGAGTTCGAAAAAATATCTGCTTCATCAAAGAATTTGCAGACTCGAGCTCAGGTGGAGCCAATATGCTATAAGGAAGTGTCGAGTTGGCAGCAAATTGAGCTGCCAGCAAATTGGCTTTGTCGATGGAGTTGACATACGGAGAGTCATTGAAGACGAGCGTTGGGACCGATGACGTGGTCGAGTTCTTAATGTTCTTGACAAAAGACCAAAAGTTTTTACTTCCTTTTGGACACAATAGTATTTTTTGCCTTACTTTTTGGTCATGTAAAAACTTGGCCCTTTTTATTTGAGCATTACAGAAATTTCTGGCCCGTTTGAACAAATTTCGGTTTTCTACAGTCGTGTTATCTTTAAATTTTCGAAAACTACTTTCTCGATCACTAATCGCCTCTTTACAGCTTAAATCGAACCACGAGTTCTCTTTGGGGATGATACTTTTTGTTCTGTGAGGAACAAAATTTCTCATGCCGTTGAGAATTACGTTAGATATCATATCAGCTGATTCATCAACGTTTCCGTCGAGAAAGCACAATGACCAATTAAAATTTCGAAAGAAATTATTCAGTCCGTCCCAAATGGCTTTCTCGTATTGCCACACAGTTCTTTTGGGGACTTTATCTTTTTTTACCGTGACGGAAGACGAAAAATCTACCGATATGACACAATGATCCGATTTGCCTAAAGGAGATGATACTATAACCCTATATTTTTCGGGATGAGAAGTGAGAAATAAGTCAAGAGTGTTGGCCGCATGGCCTTCAATATCTGGAACCCGAGTGGGCTCATCAACAAGTTGAGTTAATTCGTTAAACTCAGCGAAGATCTCAACATATTTTGCTTCGGGTGTTGTCTGACCAGAATGTCGAAGCCAACCAGAATTGTGTACATTGAAATCGCCCGCAATTGCGATTTCAGTGTGAGGATAAAGGGAGACAATTCTTATTATGAACTCAGATAGCGCATCAAACTCGTTAGAGGTTGAATTGCTATCTAAATTGGGGCTTCTGTAAATAAAACAATAGTGAATGATATCCTTACGGACGGTGAATTTTAACCACATGAAATTAAAGTTCGTATTAGAACAGAGGCCGTATTGTGGTAGAAGCTGGTAAGCAATATCATGTCTAACATATACGGCGAGACCATGGGAGGAAAAGAATAGTGGCACTAAGCTATATCCCGGCAGGTTGAATTCTGAGGGATCAGAACCAACACCCACCTGTGTTTCACTTAGTGCCAAAACAGCTGGCCTGCATTTTGCAGTGTGAGCGTACACAGCAAAGAAATTCGATCGCAACCCCCTAATGTTGCTAAAATCGACCCGAAATCTACCCGACATTACAATTCACAAAAGCACATAAAACAAAATATCGAACGCAGACGCTACCTAAGTCGAACCAACAAGTAAAGATCTCAATTGGAGAACATAAGCAAATTACTAGCGGTGTTATGCCCAGCCAGCAACTTGATTACGTTTCACCAACGGGACCAACACCGTTGATCGACTATTCGCCTAGCAAACTCACAGCCACAGCATTTGCACACACTGCACTTGATAAGAAAAATTCAAATCATATGAAATGTGTGCAAATGCCGTGACTGCAAGAGTGGTGCAGGGCAGGAGATGACACAGAAAGGAACCGCACTTTGTGTTTAGGTTATTGTTGACAATTTTTTTTTTTTTTTTATTAATTCAAATGGGTGGTAGGTGGAATGAATGCACTGCACAAGCACTGGCACTGGTGATGATTTGCACTTGATTTTTTGTTTTTTGTTTTAAAAAAAATGAAATTTTTCTTTATTTTTTCACTCGCGGCGCACGGGAGAATTGATTTTTTTTATTGATTTTGGGGGGATTTATTTAATATTTAAATGTTAGGGAAGAAAAGTATGGTGAAAAGATAATGGGACTGGGTGAACAAAATGCGGACACTCGACACGGCACGTCTACACTTGTTCGATAGCAGATCGGCAGAACCGACTACCATGGAGAACGCCAGAAGAAGCAAATATTGCGTTAGAAACTGCTTTTCTAAAAACTACTCTATACACACGGTTCTCTAGGTATGATTTGACCCATTCGATAATTGAAGGAGGGAAGCCAAGGACTTTGAGTTCGAGATAGATAATTTGATGGTTAATTTTATCAAATGCTTTACTAAAGTCAGTAGTAATAATAACATCGATCTCGTTGCCCCTTTCCATGGCCAAGAGAGTCTTTGATACGAATTGGGTAAGGTTAGTCGTAGTAGACCTTCCTTTAAGGAAATCGTGTTGAAGTGAAGAAACAATTGGTTTAGAATGAAAATACAGAGAGTCATACACATTGCTTTCGAAAAGTTTAGGGATGGCGGAGAGCTTAGCTATCAGTCGATAGTTCGAGATTTGGTTTTTACAACCCTTTTTGAAAATTAGGAAGATAAAAGATTCTTTCCAAAGAGAGGGAAAAGCTGTTAAATAACGCAAAACACTGCGTTTATTTAAGTTCATGAGACTGGAGTACTAATGAAGAACAATCAAGACACCCATCTACGCACTATGCGCACAGACTATTTAAACTGAAAGAGCTTGTGATGGTCGCTTTTATGAAAGCATTTTTTAGTCTGCCCAGCTTATTGATAATGTCGCAAATTTTTTTCTGAAATGTTCTTTTCAAACCTAACACATTCAACACACTCAAGGACCAAAAAAAAAACACATATTTGTTAACCTAAAATTGAACAGTAAGACTTAACAACTCACTACATTCCCTTCCCCCAACTAAATTCCCTTAAAATAGACAAAATAAACGTAAAGCTTTAACCTAAAAAAGAAAAAATAAAATCTCCCACTTATTCCAACTTAGAATTTGCATTACAAATCTCTTTAAGCTGCTTACCATTCCCACTTACGTGCCAAGTATTGTAAACCACTTTACAAAAAAAAAAAATCCACTCAAAAATGGGTTAAATACATTTTGCCACATATACTTCGTGTTTTGTTTCTTAAAATAAGAACAAGCAGTGCCTACTCAACAAAATTCTACACACACAACACCGCAATCCTTAACACATGTTAAAATTAAGCCTTTTCGAGTGTGTAATTCATGTGTTTCGACTTTGTCCGCCTAGAAAGGTCTACTTGCAATCTCGTCATCAAGACAAGAAGCAGACCTGTTTCTATTTTTTTATGCTGCATTTTGGGTTTAGGTTTTCCAAAGTGTATAGAAGAGGAAGGCATTAATCTCGAGAGAACAATTCTTTTGCTCTTGTTTATGTTCTTGTACCTAGTTCTACACTTCTTTTGACTGAAGTGCACTGTCATTAAGTCTTTCAAAACGTACTACACAAATGAGTGAGTACCACACGACGAAAAAATAAAACACATTGCACAAAACATAGACCTATTAACTGCATAAAAATTGAAATAAGAAAAAAACACAAATATCAAAGAAATACAGAAATGATTATAAGCAGTTTCTATGGATGAGAGTACAAATATCTAGGAGTTATTTTGACCCCCAAACTCTCTCTTGAGAAGCACTTCCATTCCAAACTCCAGGAATCTAAAATTGCAATTAACTGCAACTGGAAAGAAATTCTGGGAAAAAACAACATTGCACCAAGTGTAAAATACAAATTATTTCAAGCAGTAGTAAGAACTATTATGTGTTACTCAGCACAAATTTGGGGTGTTTTCCAACACGAGGAGGTAGAAAAACTACTGAGATACTTCTTAAAGAAAATTTTTCGTTTGCCAGAAAACACACCTACGTACATGCTTCATTTGGAAACTGGACTACCGCCTCTATATTTGTACACACTAAAACTGCATTTCAATTATATAAGAAAAGTATTGGAGTATGACCAACATAGACTACCTGAAATTGTGGCTTCGCATATGATGGATGCATCGCAAAACCCAATTCTTTGGAGAATGGTTAAGGTTATGCACAGAAAATAACGTAGATCAAGTTAGCGACAATCCTGCTACATGGAAAAAATCGTTGGAACTTTTGTGGAACACAATCAAAGAGAGGCAATTTAAAATTTATCACGAAAGCGCAAAGAGGAGTGAATCCAGAATCCTCTACCGAACATTCGAACACAATCTCCAAAATAATTATTTTAACGATAGTAACAGTATTGAGACCATATCAACCATTTTTAAATCAAGAGGAGAGCTTTTGTACCTTAACTATATACCACATCGAAATGATCGCCCTACTGAATGTACACTGTGCAATCTACATGCGACAGAAGATGTAAAACATTTCATTGGAATCTGCCCAGTACTCAATGGCATCAGACGCTTCTACTTTAGTAAAACCACACTCACTACTGAGGAATTGCAAAGCATTCTAAGTGGTAGCAACTGGTCAACGCTAGTAAGTTTTGTAAAAAACGCTTTAAGATATCGTAGACAGTTATAATCTGACGAAAGCTTTTGAAAAAAAAAAAAAAAAAAAAATTCTAATAATTATAATAACAATAATATTTTATAAACTTATATAAGCATTTCCACTTATAAAACCATCTGATATTTGAATATTCTCTTTCTTTTTCGGCTGACGGCAAATGCCATGCTTTTTTGTGAATTTTGTAAAACTATGTAAAAAACAAACTTTTGTATGGATTAATAAAATCACACATTTACTTACTTACTTACTATGGATGAACTTCTGCAAGGATGTATCAGAAGGATTCACGTTGGTGGTTTGTTGCTCAATATCACATCAAGAATGTTAATAAATTCACATAACCACGAGTAAAGGACACATTTAAAGATGGGCTTAGCTAGCCAGCAAAAATAGTTCAGCATAAAATTCAGAATTCCATTCAGCATTTTCTTTTCGAAAGTATAGCATACAGAGTAAGAAAACTTTTGCTGTCAAGGCAGAGTTTTTTGCTTCAGAGATTACATGTGATGGAGTTGAGTGCATAGAAAAATATGACAGCTAATGGGCCATTTTCTCAAAGCACTTGCGGTCTATGTGTGTCATAAGATTCGTAGAAACTTTGATTAAAAATTGCTTAACGTATATGCAGCTTGCTTTAAGTAAGTATATTGTGGAACGAAAATCTGGATTACAGATTTGAAACTATAAATTACAACTGTACAAGTTCGTGGTTGTCACTTTTATTTTAGTGAAATTGGCCAATAGGAACTGAAATTTAGGAACTGAGTTTAAGACTGTTGACTAAGTTTGTAGTTGAAGCTTTTGAACAAGTGCAACAGTTTCGGAACAAATCCCTAAAATTTGTACATTAACAAAAAGATTCATTGTGACCAAGTACAGCCAGATATGGAGACCATATAAAAATATGTGAAAAATACAAAAGGTTGAAAAAGGGATTCGAATAGTGGCGATTCCCTGTCACGGTGTCGTGAACGGCATTTTGATTCTTCTTCTTGTTTTTCGTCGTCACGAGTGTCACGATCTCTAAGGAATCATAACTCTCCCAAATATCTGAAACACACCAATATTCTTCACGTTTGGTGCTTCTTTTTGATTCAAATGGCCGTAAGAGCACGCCCACACAATGGGCGGCAAAATTGAAATCTGGCCGACAGAAGATGCTGCTTGAGGCTCAGTGCGTGGCAGTGCCCCAACTCTTTTTCTAGACAATTTTATACTTTCGAAAATATTAAATACACGATTTTCGTGCTCTCTACAAAAAAAGACTCCTTGCCGTAGGTGGGGAGCATAATGAAACTGAATTAAACGGGGATATCTATAAATAATTAATTTATTCAGTTGCAGTTTATTTATTGATACAAATCACTAGCTTAAAACTTTACGTTATTAAATTGCTGTTAACAACAATCCTATTAATTTTGTTAGCAAGTATGATCAACACCATTATCAACTTTAAGAGAATGTTTCAAGGACAAAATCCCAAATAGCTAAGCAGATACTTAATTTTACAAGGAACTAATTCATTGAGTTGAAGGGGTTTTATCTTTATCGGGTTTTTCAATAAGAGCGCTACGGTTTTGGATAAAGTACGTTCGATACCATTATGTATGGAACTCGAATTCTATTGCATGGCCACCACGGGCACGCTTACAGAAGTCCAGACGCTGAACCCTATTTTCGACGGTTTTCAAGCATAAATCGACAGATACTGCTGCCATTTCACGTTCGATATTCGTAGGAAGTTCATCAATCGTCGCTGGCTTGTCGGCATATACCATAGACTTGACGTAGCCCCACAGGAAATAGTCTAACGGCGTCAAATGGCACGACCCAAGCGGCCAAGCGACTGGACCATTTCGTGAGATAACACGTTCTCCAAACATGGTTTCCAATAAATTGATTGTGACATTCGCTGTGTGGCTTGTGGCGCCGTCCTGTTGGAACCACATGTCCTCCAAGTCCATATCATCCAATTCGGGCTAAAAATATTCGGTTATCATTGAACGGTAGCGATCCCCATTCACAGTAACGTGCCGGTCTTGATCATCACGGAAGAAGTACGGCCCAATGACGCCACCGGCCGCAATTTTTTCGGGATGCAATGATGGCTCATGGAGTACGTGCGGAGCAAGCCTGACCAATACCGCATATTTTGTTTATTGACGAAGCCATTCAGATGAACCTCATCGCTGAAGATGATTTTTCGATGAAAATCCGAATCATTTTCAAGTTGTTGCTCAGCCCAATTCACGAACATACGACGCTTCTGTTGGCCAAGCGGCTT
Source organism: Melanostoma scalare (assembly GCA_949752695.1). Lineage (NCBI taxonomy): Eukaryota > Metazoa > Arthropoda > Insecta > Diptera > Syrphidae > Melanostoma > Melanostoma scalare. Next base: position 54,797,320 of record OX456984.1, on the reverse strand, counting down.
CAGTTCTAGCGTCAATTTAATCTTTTAAGGATGTAGGCCAAGATCTTTTCGCAAAACTAGGCACAACGACGTCACAGAGATGCCAAACGCTTCAGAACGACGTGTGAGAGACACATTTGGGCTTTCTGTAACTGACACTACGGGCTCTTCTTTGTCTCACTGGCAAGGGAACATTTTGTAGTGTACCTGTGGATTCAAATTTTCCACTAGACGCTCAATTGTTGATCTGCTAGGACTAGGATTATGACGATCACAAATTGGAAGTAGCGCTCTTAACGTTGAGGCCACTGACTCCAAATTTCGGTAGTAAATATTAATAATTGCGACTCGTTGTTGGCTCATATATCTTTTCATCATAAAATGGCAAACCTTACTGAAGAGAAATGTCAAAAGAGCGGCAAGAAATATGGTGTCATTTGCTGTCCCTGTCGCTCTACTTTTGTAGCGTCCCTGTTGAAAAACCCTTTACTTACGTTGGACGTAAGGTGGCCCTTTATAAAACCTTGATCATTTCAGTCCTGCTGTACGTACGAAACTCGTGGAAGTTTCGAATGAAAAATACTCCGAATGATCTATGACGAAAATGAAGATACGAGAACGAACTGTATTAACGGCGACATAGTCATAAAAGTAGGTAGAAGAGAACGCATAGCGAGACTGCGATGGCTGGATATGTAGAACGGATGGACACTAATGCTCCCACAAGACGGGGTTTCGAAAGCACATTGCAGATAAAATGCCAAAGGGGAAGACCTCGTCTTAAGAAGAGGACCTCAACCGACTTAAAGTGCGAAATTGGAGATAGTTCACCCGAAATCGAATTTGCTATCGAAAGACATTGTTTGAGGCCTAGTTTAACCCCGAACTGTAATGTCCACCTAAATAAGTAAGTAAGTCTCATACTTTATAATCTTGACATGTCTCAAATACTTTTGTTTTGGAAGCACTTCAAAGAGTACACAGAATGCGTTCCATATAAATATATAGTGGAAATTCAGACTTCAAAAAACAAACAACTGTCTACTAAAAGGTAGTGCTTTAGGTCCAATTCTAATTAAGAATTTCAAAGTGAAAACACAATTGATTATGTTTGATCACAACACCATAGCTCTTACATGAAAAAAAAAACGATTGACAAGTTTGCAATTAAATTGCCAAAGATTCCTGATACTATCAATGAACTTCACATTGTGGATAACTCTGCATAAACTTATATCTGCCCAAGTCGATTTTCTTATAAACTTCGTACAAACTAAACTCATCAACACTGCTGAAGATTCGTTTGGGAATAAGGCAAAATATTTTGAAATAATACGAATTTCAGAGGAAATCAGATGGAAAAAGGAGGGCGAACGTGGTGCGGTGGGAGAGTCTTCAGTAGATAGGCCGGACGGGTGGGTTCAAATCCCGCTCTGGGCATCTACTATTCTTTGAGCCTCCCAGTTACATTTGGACTCCGCCGCCGGCGCCGTCCTTGAGATTATATGTGAAATTACTAACACCTTATTTCTATCTACTGCACTACAAAAAGGGAAGGCTGCTACCCTGGGTAGTAAAATGGACCGGAAATTAGGTTTAAGTGCTCCAGAAAAGCATAAGCCTACTCTTTATTAAAAAAAAAAAAGAAAAAAAAATAGATGTAAAACGGAAATGAGAAGAAAATACTGATAAATTGAAAGAATCGTACCGATGTAGCACTTGATAGGTTATAAATAAATAGGGTGATGCAACTGAGTGGATGCCCCGGGGCCAGGCACATTTCTCACATCCATGGCTTGTGAGGGAATGGAGCGGACCTACAATTTTCTGCCGACTCCGAACGGCTAATCGAGAAAGTGCTTTTCATGGCAATGAATTTACCATCGGAAGACTTGCCAACTCCTCGCCAAAGACGGTACCCATGGAAAAATATTTTTGATTCGAACTCGAATTTCTGGGTATCAAGCAGACATGCTAACTTTCATGCCACAGATACCACAAAGGAAGCGAAAGGAGATACCCGTGGAAAAACATTTTCCGCTTCTGCTGGGATTCAAACCACGAGCTCCTGGGTTAACAAGTAAACATGCTTACCATCAACCTACGGGTACCATGTGTTCGTAAGTAAGCTTGGGTATATTCATAGCAAACTTAAGGGTTGTAACCGCGGTTCGAACAACTTCTGTAAAAAAAATTGTAGGGGTGGCCGGTTTAAAGAAATAAATGATCTGTGGTTACCTAAATGAAACAAAGGTCTTCACTTCTAAAAGCATATTTTGCTCCTCATAAGACAGTTTCACAACTACCCTCGAGGGTGAAAATTCTCTCCTTATTTTAAAAATATAAAAATTGTATACAAAAAAACAAATCGTATCCTTCCTAAAGGAAACACATATAGGATAAAGTTCGAAAACGGATCTATTTTTAAGGACACTCGAATATCCCCAACAAGAACCCCACAAGAATTCAGGGTCAAAACTAATAAAGGTAATTTATATTGGACTTAATTCATCTCTTGTCCGGAAATACGCTCCCAATTTTACTTTACAAGAAAACCAATTTTAGCCAAACAAACATGACAACCCACTTTCAAAAAGAAAAAAAAAATTACTCTCCCCCTACTTCCTGCTCAAGATAACAGTTTTACAGAGGCAATATTTCAATGGAACCAATTTGTTCCATGTTAATATTAAATAGGACTTATCTCCTCGTTTCATTTGATTTTCCTGAACTCTTCGACTTCATATTTTTCAACCCATTCAAACAGATCCTGACCGTAACCACATCATTTTTTAGCTAAGGTTTCCTAATAATAAATGGTCAATGGCACTCACATCAGATATTCTCTAAAGCAATCAAATGGGATGTTTACACTCCTAAGAGTATCACAGACGACAAAAAAAAAAAATCTGCTGGGTTTAGTAGCAAAAGCGGATTTTGTTAAACCACCTCCATCTATACTCCAAAAAGATTGCCCATAGGCTCGACGTGTGTGTGGTAGGGCAGGAGAGATGAAGCGTTTATCGGAAGTGTCTCAGTTAGACGTTGTCATCGAAAATTCCCTCGGGGTGATTTCTGTGTTGTATTTCGGATAACATACAAATATTTTTTGTTTTATCCTGATAAATTGCAAAATAATCCCTTCGCACATCCTGATAAATCGATGAATTCAAGCAATAAAAAATTATTTCGGCATTCGGCCTTTGGGTCGCTAGCGCGTAGGTGCCGATAAGTGCTGAGGTTTGTTATAAGCTCATTTTATCTCATAACAGTTTTAGTAAGACGTCATTATTTTGTGCAAATGTTTTATCTTGTGTGTGGTCAGTTTGAGGCCGATAATGCCTCATAGTAACAGCGCAACGGAAGCAGGCTCTCTATGCCCAGCCTATGACTGACATCATTGATAACAGGAAATCGGAACTGAAACTTTCAACAAAGCTAACTCTATGCGACTGAAATACATTGTAGCTTTTGTATTATCCCATTCGAAACAAATTAGCATATTGCGCTTAATTGCTTGCCTTGGAGTAGTGATATCAATTATTCTCTAGTAGCTCTACAGCAGTAGCCATTCTCCTTATCCGCATCAAAAATGGAAAACGCTCATGTTTCTTTTTTTCTATATTCATTCTTCTGTTCTCTCTTTTTCTCTCATTGTCACCAGGTTCCAATTAAGATGCGCATTGAATCTTGGTCAAGGTTGTTCTAGTGGTGGTGCACTTCCAAATCCAACACGTCCTTAATAAAAGAATGATGGAGAAAGAGAAGATACGTAACTTGTGCCATGTGAGATGACAAGAGCGAACTTAGTTAAAGAATGAAAATCCTGTCAGCAAGGAAGCACTTAAAGCAGCAATATGGGTGCTTCCATACTCATAGCATGGGCACAAGGAGCTGAGCTTGCGAGAAAATATATGCAAACTATGCACAAAAGTCCTTTTTGACGAGTAGGGATGTGACAGAGAAGAACACTTTCAAGCTTTTACATGACATTGTCTTTCAAAATAAAAAAAAAATGCAAAAAAGAATTACAATTTTACATTTTCTGTTTATATAGGTACCTGGGAATGATTGCGCAGGGAGTAGCTTCGAATATATTATAAGAGTAAAGTCCTCACCTGAAAGAATAGAAAATAAAAGATATTTTGTTGAGAAATTTACATAGTTACGAGGGAATTGTATTTTTATTATTTGTATTCAACACGACACAAAGAATGAGAACTCAACCATGAAAAGAAGAGGATTATTATCGGTTCGAGACAAAATAGACAAAGATTTTCACATCCACTTCGTGGTTATGTCATGATCTTTACTGATTTATGCAAAGAAAGGATTGAGACTGAAAAGATCTAAGGGAGGAGAATCTACCAGTTTAAGAATACATTGAAGTAAGGCTTTCTTTAAAAACATGTAAGAAAATTTTAGCTGCCCATGTTAATTTTTTTTATTATTAAAGCGCACATCAAAGGGTTATGACTACCCTTACAATGCTCTAAGACACAGTGCGAGCATTTAGTGAAATAGGAGAGGCTTAAGTAGGAGAAACTGATGCACAAAAACCGAGTCAAGTAAAGAATTTCACATCCGGATAGTGCGACTGAAAATGAATCTCTATACTTTACTGTACGACCGAAGTTGGGCTCAAATTAGAACTGATTAGCATTCCTGGCGAGGCGGTTGTTACGGTTACGGCTTAATTGTTTCAGGGGAGGAATGCAACTGCCTATTTCACTAGAGCACTGTTTGGGAAAAAATTTATAAAAAATAGTGAGACAGGCAACGTTTCGACAGTGCTCAAAAGATTGATTCTCTCGACTTGAAAAAGAGTACAGCTGCTTTATTCGTAGATATTTCAAAGGCATTTGACACGGTAGATCACAATATACTGCTGAATAGAATTGAAAATACAGGGTTCAGAGGCTTTATTTTTCAATGGTTCAGATCATATTTGGAAAACAGAAAGCAAAGAGTGAAATTAGGAAGCATTGAGAGTGATGTTAAGCCAATTAATTTAGGAGTCCCATAGGGATCTGTTTTAGGACCAGTGCTGTTTCTAATATACATAAACTCTTTATTTCGATTGCCTTTTCAAGGCACTTTGACGGCTTTTGCAGACGATGTAGGTTTTAGTTATGGTGCAAACAGTTCACTCAATCTCACAGCTGATTTGAATTGGTATCTCAGCTTACTAAGGATTTGGTTTGCTGTGCATAGATTAGTTATCAGTTCAAAAACAAAGGTTATGTTCTCTAATCTATCAGGGAGTCAGAAAAATGATACTGATATCTATTTTCATGCTACAGATTGCCAAAAGTTCAAGCTTTTGTATTGTTGTTGTGGCTTAAATTTCACTCCTAGCACTTTCTTTAGTCATGGTGGATGCACCGATGGGTGTTTCCGGATTGAGAATGTCAGTGAATTTAAATACTTAGGCTTGATAATTGATTCGAATATGACCTTTGTGAAAGTCTGAGAAAGTATTTTCGTGGAACTTTAAGATATTTTTACTATCTTAGAAACGTTTGTTCGTTCCAGCTCCTTTTGAAAATTTATTACGGCATCTTTCACTCGAAACTACAATATGGAATTTCATATTGGGGAGGAATTTATTTTAACAAAATTCAACCCCTGTTGGTACTGCAAAAGACTGCTCTGAAAACAATTTGCCGTAAGCCGCGTTTGTATCCAAGTTTTCATCCTTTTAAGGATTTGAAAATTCTTCCAGTTCGCCATTTGTTCTGTTTTAAGGTTCTAAATGAATTTTTTAAAAGATCAGGTAACCGTAATGTAAGAATCATCTCGAATTATAATATTCGAGGGAATTTGTTAAAACAAGTTTCCATACCAGCTTCTCGTACAACTGCATTTCGTAGATCTTTCCATGTCGTGTCTTGTCGCCTGTTCAACAAGCTTCCTCATCCTACCAGAGTGCTAACTTCACATTTGTTGTTTTTGAAACATGTAAAACAATGGCTTATTTCCCTTGATGTGCAGAGTATCGAATATTTACTGAATAATTAGTTTAGTAACCTCTGATGTTCTGATGAAATAGTAGGTTTTAATTCAATTTTTCTTTTTAAATCTTATTCTTTAAGAAATTATGTATATTTTTGAGTACAAACATCTTAGTTTTTTCTTGGGTCACCCCACCCATTTTTAATTATGTGTTAAACTTTTTTGCCTAGTAGTGACATATATACATATTTCTTTTTCATACCATTTTCATGGACAAAAATTTTTTTTTGTAATGAATTTTAAGAAATAATAAATTACTTACTTACTTACTTACTCTACTATTGAACTATCACCTATATATATAAATTCTCAACGCTCTGTTTTGTACCCTATCAAGTAGGCGCATTGATGTCTGAGAGGCACCTGACATGGTATGGGAATCGTACTTTTGTTTTGGGCGAATGTATACTTTATAAATTGTAGCCAGATCAGAAGGGGTGAAGGATTTTTGACTTCGTCTTAAGAAACCAAAGCATTTAGCAGCGTTTTTGGCGACTTCAAATATGTGGTCATTCCAACGAAGATTATCGTTTACACACATAACGAGTACTGACAGCTTTGCGGTTTCTTGGATGCAGGTACCATTCATGGATAATGGCAATGGGATGTTAAGCTTCAACTATCTGCAGTCATATTTTGCCCATTTCCGGCGTTCAACTTCAAGTCTAATTATTTCAAAATCACCAAGACTGAATTCGAAAAAATTTGACAGACTGATTGGGCTGAACGTAAGAATTCATTTGGTACTAGTCTCATAGGTGTACGCCCTGAGCCCAGGCTCCATAGAAATATGCACCATCTCCTTTGCTTTACATTATCGTAACTAATAAAAGCTTAAATATTACAAAATATTTTATAAATATTTGCTTTGTCTGGCATACTTTTAAGCCGACTACATAATTACTTTAGTTATACAGGGTGTTCCGTACTTCGTGTAACATCCTTTGGGGTGTGATTCTTGGTCATATTCTAAGAAAAAAAATGTGTGACAGTAAAGCTCAATTCTCAACTTTGACATCACTTTTTGACAATTTAAGAAAAGGCTAACTTTGGTGTACCCTGACCTATGTTAAATTCAATATCTCTGTCAATACTAATGATAGAGACCTAATCATAGTCTTAATTTTTTGTAGAAATAATAGCCTTTAAGACTGTATTTAAGTTTAGCTTCCACAGGTTAAGGGTTGCCAGATTTTCAGATTTTTCTTCCCGAAACAAAGTTTTGACTTTGAAGTCTTTTTTTTTTGCAGAAAATGCCTGATAAACATAGAGATTCTTTGTTTTTAACAGATGAACTAAACAATAATAAAAAAAAACTCATTAATAAGTGCACTCATAAGCCCATACATTTTATGATATTTGAAAAAATACAAAATGGGTAAAATTAAAAAAAAAAAAGATTTTTAAATTTGAGGTTTGTTTGAATAAAACAATAATATGGGCACTTCTAGTAGAATTCTTATGTTTTTTGTACAAATACAATTATAACAAGTGCTCAAAGTGCCTACGCAGACAATTTATTCTTATATGAGTTTTTTTTTTTTTACACTATCAGAACAGCTTATTTCAAGCTTGTGAAACAATGTATCTTTTCTTCAAGAGTTTTTTCACCCTTAAGTACTCAGAAATATGTATCACTGTCATCATTTAGCGAGGTGTTAGTTGTTAGTAAGCAAAAATTAAGTCTAACACACTCAAGACAACAGAGCTAAAAAATATTACAAAATTATTGATAAACACATAAAAAAAACAAATTAGATAGCTACATATAGACGTAAAATTAATTATTAAACATGACAATTATAAAGATATAAAAAACATAAAAAAAAACATAGTCAAGAGAGTGGAGCTCTGGTTCGAATTAAGGACTTTAACGTAGTTTTACTAATATGAAAATCTATTAAATTTGAGTTTAGGTTCAAAACTTTTATCATACGAGTAATAGGCTCATTCAATCCATAATTAGTTCTATGATAAGGACAGTGAAGTAACTCCAAGTTGCGCAGTTGGTATGAGCCTCCCCGGTAGTTAAAACCTATGCATGCGAGCAAGTCAGGTGCATCAATTTGTCCTGTTATGAGCTGGTGAATAAAGACTAAATCATTATTTATTCGGCGATGCGAAAGCAGTTGCATCTGCAAAAGTTGAATACGATGCTCATACGGTGGAAGGTCATAAGGATCCGTCCAAGGAAGTCCCTTAAGAGCAAATCTAATAAGTCTTCGCTGTATACTTTCTATTCTTGAATTGTGGACTGCATAATAAGGAGACCATACTTGAGAAGCATATTCTAGATGGGGTCGAACATGACAGTTATACAGCGAAAGAGTGACGTAGGGGTCCGTAAACTCCTTAGCCCATCTTTTAATAAAGCCAAGCATTGAATTTCCTTTACTAACAATGTAATTGATATGAGATGTAAATTCTAAACTGGATCTAAAGTAAACGCCGAGGTCCTTAATACTGTACACCTTGCAAAATATTTGATGAGAAATCGAGTAATTATGCAAAGCCGGTGTACGTTTCTTCGAAAAAGTTATACTTTGACATTTGCTTGGATTGAGAATCAATCCATTTTTATCGCACCATGTGGCAAAATGTTCAACATCAGATTGTAAAATAAGACGATCGGCTGCGCAGTCTATTTTCTTGAAAATTTTCATATCATCCGCGAAGATCAAAATTTCGCTCGATGACAAGCTAAAAGTAACATCATTAATGGCTAGTATAAAGAGGATAGGGCCAAGGTGACTACCTTGTGGTACTCCTGAGTGCGCCTTAAAGGAGTCTGAAAGAATGCTTCTAAATTTTACCACATATGATCTATCAGTAAGGTACGATCTGATCCAATCAACGAAGGTCGAAGGGAATCCATATGCATTTAGTTTAAACAATATAATATCGTGAGATAGTTTATCGAAAGCCTTTGAAAAGTCAGTATATATACAATCTAACTCTTGCCCGCTTTCAAGCGCGTTTGAACAGTTATGAAGGAAATATACAAGGTTTGTTACTGTTGATCTTTTCTGTACAAAACCATGCTGCTGTTTGCAAATTATATTTTTAATATCGAAAGTTAAGCTTTTACAAACAAGCTGTTCAAATAATTTGGTTAGACTGCACTAATAAGTCGCTTGTTTTTGATGAGACATTAGGCAGAGGAGTATGCGGCTCTTCCAAATCATCAGTTGAGGTTGATATGTCAACCGAAAACTTGGGGGCTGAAAAGTTATTAAGGTTTGAAACCGCATCATTAAAATTATTACAGAGTTCATCTAATCCTTTCTTGATTTTGGTTATATCAGTCTTGAATGACGACATTTTAAATGCAAGTTGGGATAGAGAGATTTTCCTGCAATCAGGACAGAACCAAACTGCAATTTTTGATGCGTCAACCTTTTCTATAAATAAGGTGGTTGACCCAACGCATTTAGCATGGTAAAACTTCCCACAAGGGCCGCAACATGCAAAAAGGCATCCATTAGGGGAAGAGTCCAGACATTTCACCGCTGAGCATTCCATTTTAATTAAAGAATTTAAAAAAAAAAGTAAAAAAAGAAAAAGAAAAACGGAAAGATTGAGAATAAAAGTTTAGTTTTAATTAAAGAAAAAAAACGTTTGCTTGGATAGTACGAGATTTGAACCTGAGATGCTTGGCACAACTATCTGTTTTGCAATGGAAATTCATGAAGAGCACAGCGAAGATACCAGGAAATTTATCCTTATTGTAAATCTGGCAACCTTTAGCCTATAAAAATCCAATTTAAATACAGTTTCAAAGATTACAAGACTAGAAGTAAGACAAGAGTTGTCGAGAGCAAACACCCACAATGAAATTCAAAAACGGGCTAAGGCATGCATTCAAAACTAAATAGGGCACTTTGAGCACTTGTTATAATTGTATTTGTACAAAAAACATAAATGTGATCCAATGATGACCAAGAATCACACCCCAAAGGATGTTACACGAAGTACGGAACACCCTGTATACTTATATACATAACAACATAAGCAACCTATGTTTAATAAGTCTCAATTAAAATGAATTGAATTGAATTGCTCACCACTCCACTCGTCATTTTTGGAAGCAACCAGGCAAATATTCAGGGTTCGTTGGGGCGTGCCTTAATTGTCGAGCGCTAATTCTCTAATTTCCTTTTATCATTCAGTCTCCCAATTCCGTTGACTCAAAATGGGTAATGTTTCACCCACTCGCTTGCTAAAAATTTAATCCAAAAGTTGTGATTCAATTAAGAGCTTATGGACAAATGGACAATTTATTGGCAAAATCAATAAAGAAAAGTTTGATATATCCATGCGTCTAACGCAGTGTGAGTTTGATTGTGCAAATCCAACGGCTCCTTGAAAAAAGGACTGAATAAAGGTCGGACTGGTGGTCACCATAGTTCAACAAATAATACCCGAAAACTTATTTTTTCTAGAAATTTCACGCTGAATAATTTCAATTTGAAAACCACAATGCGGCTTGTAGCCCCACACTTCCTCTTCATATATCAAAGTAAGTTTCATCTCGTTTCGGGTATACTCGATTGAGCTCTTCTACTTCCTCTGCCTTTGACCAAAAAATTGTTTTAACCACCTTCAGCTGTGTACAAAATAGAAAAGCAAGCAAAAGTAAGATTGATCGACGTTCCACCCACCTTCACAAACTACAATTTGTATCGACGTCATAAAACCACGAAACAACCTCTTTTAAACGAATTGAACAACAATTTGACTCAAAGTCAAATAGATTGATATTTTCCAATAAAATCTCCTTCGTTGATAAAAGTGTCTTCTCAACAAACAATCTCATCCTTGGTTCTTTGCTTCTGTCGAACAAACATTATTCCGAGGGAAAACTAAAACAGAGTAAAAAGGTTAAAAGAAAAATCGAGGACTGAAACGAATAACCCATCTTGAATGTAGATATCCCAGCATAGTTCAAGAAAGGGACAATACATCAACAACCTAGTCTGCTGGCACATTTCCCAACAACATATGGCATTTAGTTCAGCGAAAATGAAAGCCCCAGCACTTTTCCATATGTGGCTGATGGAAAGGGACTGTTTGACACATACAATCCTACACCTTCACCCCTACCCTAGTCACACATATACTTGCAATAGACGAAGGTTTTTTGGGGTTTTTCTAAATGTATCCCATTTCTGTGGTTTTCTTTTCTTTCGGTGGCACTTTAAAATAAGGAAGACTTTTTAGTATTAGGATTTTAATGGCCCACCAAAATGGCATGTTTTGTTTGTTCTTATTCTTTTTTTGGCAAACAAAAACACCTCTCACGGTGCTTCCACAATGTTATGGATAACACTTACCTACTCATTCTATTCTTTATTCTTTTTTTTTTTTTTTTTGCTTTGTCAGAGGTTTATTTTATTTCTTCGTCACACTGTTTCCGATACCACACCTGTGCGAGTGTAGGAGTATTTGGTTTGTGCTTCATAACATGGCTATATAAGCATAATATGGTAATCTTGGGAAGCAGGATATTTGCAAACGTCAGTTGAGCGATGATGGGTGATGTAGGTGTGTTTTCCTTATGTTATATCCTCTTTTACTTTGGCGGAAGCATATCTTTGGTGTGGGTTCAGGAAATGAATGATGTAACTCGGTTGTAGGTAGTGCGGTTTAAGGCATAAATTCCTAGAATAAAAGTAAAACACCACTTCGTGCTTTTCACTGCCTAAACAGGTGTTTTTAAGACTGTTGACTCAGAAGAAGATAGATAAGAGTGCGAAGAACAAGCGACTCATAACACTTATGAGAAGGTACTTTCTCTGTATAAAAACATGAAAAAGGAAATTTTATTCAGGTGATGTATGTCAAGCTTTTACTTAAGGGGGAGGACTTTTATTGATGAAGTGTTGCTGGAAGAATCATCTAAAACTTTGATCCGCTACGTTAGTGACAAGTCATTTCACTTTTCGCAGGGAAACAGAACGAAGTCTCTGTAAATTTAAGATAATAGCATAAATAGCAAATCTGAAAACGAGCAGCCAATAAAAATTTTAGTTATACAATTCGACCTTATTCCAAGTATCGTCCGGCGGTACGTGACGTCGGAGGCGTCTGTTGGAAGTTTGAGTGCTGTCAGGAATGAGAAACTCAATGCAGTGGGGAGCTGGGCTACTGCAGAATACAAAACTACTGCAGAGCCCATATTTCGAATTCCATAACAAGAGGCAAAAAACGAAACAAAAAAGAACGATAGATTATGAATTAAGAGAATGGATCAATGAAACTACCAAAAGTAGTCGTAAATGACATCGAGTATCATGAAATATACTCGCAACGTAACGATAACGAGACTTTTTTTACCAGAGTATCGTTATTTGCAATACGGGCCCATCTGAAAGCGTGAATTTCAAAGTAAAAAAAATTATTTTTTGGTTTCGAAAGTTAATAGATAGATAGATAGATAACTTCTTTATTAACAAAAAATTTTGATTAACAATATTTCCTTTCTTAAGAATAATGACATGGCTTATTCTGCCGTCTGCCTGATATGACATTTCATTTAGTGTTATAAAGAATAAAAATTAAATAAAATAAATAAAAATAACAAGTTTTTTTTTATTTTTTTTTTTTTTTTTCAAATACGAAATTAAAGTGTATACAAACTCAAAAAAGCATATAGTAACTCAAAATCAGAATTACAGAATTCAATTAAGAAATTTAACAATTTTGAAATGATTTGAAACACAAATTTATTTACAATATGTTTTCAATTTTAAAGTGATTAGCCCTGTTCACATTGTACAATTAGTTGGACAGACTTAGGTTTGAACGACCAATGCTTGATAGTGTGAACCCTTCATACGACCGCTTGTCCAACTTGTTGGATGGTTTTCAAAAATTTTTGAAAATCTAGAAGTTGGACGGATTGCAAGGGTATGTGACATAAAGTTGGACGACAAGCTTCATAAGTGTGAACGAAAACTACATCAGACCATCCAACTTCCATCAAACGAAGTCTGTCCAACTAATTGTACAGTGTGAACAGGGCTAATTGAAACACAAAAGATATCAACAACAATGTTGGTGCTTGAACTGCAGCAACTGCTGTTTAAGTAACATAACTATTGCGATATGCTAAGGCGTGTTTGCAGTACTTATAGAGGGTAGACCATCCTAGCGCTCCATTGAGTATTTCATAGATTTGATTTAGGGTGAGATGACTTGATTCGAAATACAATCGTCGTATTTCCTGCAGTATTGGACAGATCGCAATAAAATGGATTGTATCTTCATTCTCTCTTCTGTTGCAAAGATCGCACATTTGTGGCAAGTCAGCTCGGTGGGGCATAAAGTTTAAGTTTAACAGTTCGACACGAGCTCTGAATATGTAGCTTATAGCTTCGGCCGAAAATTCAGTAGAAAAATAATTCGCTTCCAAGGGTAACTGGTGATTGAGGTTCTTATATATATTTCTAGATGTTGTTTCAGTTGCTCTAGATAGATGATGGGTATTTGTATTTGTATTTATTATAATAATATTCATAGTGCATATAAGATATACAAGTATTTCTTTTGAGTTGCACATGCTTAAATTGTATTACAGAGCTTCATACTTATGTTTATATTATACAATTGAAAAATTCATAAAGTCTTATGTTTTTAGACAGGAAAGAACTGTAATAGAGTAAAAGAAAAAGAAAGATAGAAAAAGAACAAGAAAAAGTTTCTCTCTAGAGGATGGATAAAAGATTTAATTTTTTAGTTTAATTCAACAATAAATTTTAGAACTTCTTTTGCGAAAACATTGGTGTTGGTTATTAGTTTTAAGTTACGAGGAATTTGATTCCATAGTTGAGAAGCATAAACAAAGAATTGCCTTGAACTGATTAAATATTTATAGCGCGGTATAATAATTTGCAATGTTCGATTACTTCTTGAGAACGTTATTTTATCAAAAAGATATTTAGGTTCCTTAAGATGTATTATTCTTTGCAATAATAACAAGGTTCTGTACTTCAAAAGACCTGACAACGAGCAACCAGCAATTTGAGCTGTGAATTCGGTAATGTGATCACCTCTTTTCAGACCAAAAATATATCTCGCGCAGCTATTATAAGCAACGGTTAGTTTTCTTCTGGACTCATGGTCCATATTAGAGAATAGCTCGCAACAATAAGTTAAAATAGGCAAAATAAATGATCTCACTAATTTTAGTTTAACTTCGGTTGGTAAATATTTAGCCGTTTGACATAGGCCTCGTAAAGCACCATACATTTTTGAAACCGTCTTATTAATATGTGTGTCCCAATTCAAATTATAATTAAAATATACCCCAAGATTCTTCACTGTCTCAACATATTCTATAGGTGTATGATTGAGAAACAAAGGAGGACATTGATGACATTTATTACGACATAAAACCATTGCTTTTGTTTTTGACGTGTTGAGGTTAAGAGCATTATCAATAGTCCAGGCAAAGATTTTACACAATTCTTGATTCATTTGAATGGTTTCTTGAGTCATAACAGATTTTGAAAACATTTTATAAATTTGAACATCGTCTGCGTAGATGTGATATTCAAAGTCAGACAAACATTCGACTATGTCGTTTATAAAACACGAAAATAGGAGCGGACCTAGTACTGAGCCCTGTGGAACACCCAACGGGACTCTTATACAACTCGAGCACTTTTGATTGTGATACACAAACTGGGATCTGTCTGAAAGATATGAGTTGATCATATTGCACAACGAGTTCTCAAATGAAAATTTGGATTTGAGTTTGAGCAGTAAAAGATTATGATCAACGCTATCAAATGCTTTAGAAAAGTCCAAAAAAACAATTAATCCCATCATATCCTTGTCAAACCCAGTTCGAATATCATCGCAGACCTTAACCAGTGACGTAGTGCAGTTGTGTTTTGCACGAAAACCAGATTGGTGGTTAACAATTAGTTTGTTATCATTCAAAAATTTTGTTATCTGGCGGCTCACAATTTTTTCAAAAACTTTGCTGAAAAATGATAGTATAGCAACAGGACGGTATTCAACTTTATTACCTTGCGATGGCTTAGGTAGGGGTATGATTTTAGCAACTTTCCAGAGATTTGGAAAAACAGAGGTAGTGATTATTGTATTGAAAATGTGCGTTATCTGGTGGAGCAAAAATGGTAATAAGACTTTTATGAATTCTGGTTGAATATTATCCGAACCTGCGGCTTTAGAACTAATTTTGAGAAGCTCATTACCTACTAACCAAATATCAACACAATTCAGTGATAATGAATTACCAATATTGTAATTTTCATTTACGAATGATAAATCATTTGCAATGTTGGATTGTGGTAAGACGAATTTTTTATTTAATTCTTCTATATTAATTTCATCTACAATTTCTTGCTTGTTACGACTTATTCCAGTTTGTCTAATATTTCTCCAAAAAGTAGAACTTGAGTCACTGGATTTGAATTTGTTTTGAAAAAAGATTCTTTTGCTTTTCTTTACTAAGGAAGTAACAGCATTACGAGCGATCTTGAATTCATTATAAATTGTAGAGCACCTATACCTTCTCCATCTAGCATATAACAGATCACGATCTCTTATAAGATTCTTCACTTGAAGCGTCATCCATGGCAAATTTTTTTTGTTTAATGTCTTATGTTTAATCTTAACATGAGAATCGAAAAGAACATAAATATTTGAGTTAAAATATTCAACCTGTTTATTCACATCACTTGTAAAATAAATAGGTGACCAATCAATGGATCGAGCATCGTTGAACAAGAGTTCTAAATTAATATTTGAGTAATCAAAATATTTTAACTTCGCTCCAGCTTCATGAGAAAAAAGAACGTCAAGTGACAAGAAAATTAAATCATGGTGTGAAAAAGCAGGTGCCAGAACTTGATCATAAAGCAGAACCAAATTAGGATCCGAAACAATAAAAACATCCAATAAAGATGGTGCACAGTTTGGTCTAAAGTGAGTAGGGACCTTCTTGTTAACAAAGCTCAACTTAAAGGAATTTACCATGTCAATAAAGTCATTGTTTTTTTTATCCAACAGATTGAGATTGAGGTCACCACAGATTATAATATCAGTGTACCTAGGAACTAAAATTGTAAATTTTTTCATCAATTTTAGCGATGACATTTGCAAAAAATCCCGTCCAATCATCAACGTTTGTTTCACTTAGGGGAAGATTAGTTCCGTGGGCTAGGGCTAACTCGTTCCAATCCTTAAATGGTGAAGCCCTCGTTTGCAACAATCTTACCATTATTGATTTATGAAGACTTCTTCCACTTCTTCTCATCACTCTTGTTAAATAGTCGGAGTTTGACTTAAGATTTTCAATGTAAAGAGGCGATAATCCAGATTCAACGTAGATGGCATAATTTGGCGTTGAATTTGGCAATCTAAATAACCGCTTGAAGAAATATCTTTGTAGTTCTTCGAACGCCTCTATATAAGTATATCCGAGAACCCACAGTCGCACGCAACACACGAAATTTTGACACCAGATCAATTTCTTGGTTCGCAAAGAACTTGGGCCACATTAAGCTCAAAGCCAATTTAGCCTCATTACTCTTATTCTTAACATGCTTTGCGAAGTTAAGGTTGTGTGTGATTAAAACTCCCAGATACTTAAATTCCTGCACCACTTCAATAGCAATATTATTAAGTAACCAATTCTCTTCGGGAAGCCTTCTTCTTTGACGAGCCTCAAATATCATCACCTTAGTTTTGCTTGTATTGACGACTAACCCCCATTTCTCGCAGAATGTATTTAACCTGTTTATTTGCAGCTGAAGGGCAAAAGGGTTTTCCGCCAGCAATTCTAAGTCATCAGCATAGAGCAAGACTTTTACTTGAATGTCGGCAAAAGATATTCCTCCTGGAAGAACATCGGAAATATCATCAATAAATAAAGCAAACAGGATTGGGCTTAAAATGCAGCCTTGCGGGACACCTGCTGTCGTTTCAAACCAATCTGACAGATGCGACCCATCCCATACCGAAGCAGTTGACGAGATAAGGAAGTTGAAGTATAGCTGCCAGAATTTCCGAGAGATCCCAAGCATTGAAAGCTTGTACAACAATGCCTGTCTATTCACCTTATCAAATGCAGCTTTGAAGTCAACGAAGCAAGCGTATAATTTTTTCTTTTTATCAATAGATTTCTTGGCAATACTTGTTAACGCAAATATATGGTCCAGCGTTGAGTAACCCGCTCGAAAACCGGCTTGGAACATACTGAGAAGGTTTTTGTTCTCAATCCAATTGGTCAGCCGTTCGTAGAGTATTGAAGTGAAGATCTTCCTTAATGAGCTAAGAATAGATATGCCTCTATAATTCTCTGGTTGGTTCACATCTCCACTCTTATAGATTGCAAAAATAACTGCTTTATTTAGATTGCTTGGAACATGAGACTCATCATATAATCGGTTGAAGTATAGTAGAAGATAATTTTCAATTGCTCAGTACTATTTTTGTAAAATTCTACTGGAATTCCATCGATACCAGGTGCTTTATTATTTTTCATTTTTTGTAAAGTTGATTCCAGTTCACGTAATAGTATTGGACCATCCAGTTCATCGACAATAAAGTTGGGGAGAGCATAAGAAAAGGTATGGAGATTCACGTCAGCCGACAAAAGCGTTTTAAAATGAGTTGCTAGTGTCTCAGCTGCGAGAGTATTCACCGAATGTCGACAACGTCCTCCTAGCTCGCGAATATTATCCCAGAAAACTTTTTAGTTTTTACAATTTACAAGTTTCTTCGCTAGACTAGAATTGTAATCCCTTCTTTTTGCTGCGCATAAAGTTTTGTACTCCTTATTTACGTGAAGGTAAATACTTTTGAAGAACAATGCATTTGTGGATCGAAATAGTTTGAGATACACAAATGATAGGCTGCGGAGCTTCTTGCAATCATTATCAAACCATAAGTTTTTAGGAGTAAAAGAGTAAGAGTTGTTATTGTGAGCAAATGGCGCTGAGATTTGAATTAGATTTGTTATTCGTTCATCTAAATGTTCTACTCCGGTTGTGGCATGGGGAGGGAGGGAGCTAAAGTGACGATCCAAAAGGAATTTATAAAGGGTAGCACTGTTTTCTTTCCACCTTAACTTTTGAAAATTATTTGAAATACTTTGGCTAGCTACATCAAAAAATTTAACGTTGACTTCTATTGGAAGGTGTGCAGAGAAGTTCGCTATGCCGACTTTGAAGTTTGGGGTTGTATTTAGCCACCCTGTTGAAACTGCGAAAATATCGATCATTTACTGTCCTTGCCCGCTGATAAAGGTAAACTCTCCATGTTCGTCGCCTGTAGTCGCACCATTCACTACAAACAGTCCAAAGTTTTCAAAGAATTCGGTTAGAAGTCGTCCGTTCTTATTAAACTGTTCATCTTTGGAGTTTCTAGCAACATTAAGTACGTTTTGCAACAGTAATTCAGTTTCGAAAGTTAATAGAGCGGCACATTTTTGACGAAAAATTTATTTCATTGTAAAGTTTTGACTTTTCATTAAACGCAACCTTATCACGGGTACGAATTGAATGCAACCGTCTATCTATTAACGTCTTCGAAGGAATTCGAACCAATAAAACCTTTCGATCAAAAAGAGCTCATAAAGAAATCACTTTGTCTAGATGCAAGGATGTCTCTTCGATCACATGTACGTTTTCTCACCACATATGCGACAATGGCTTGCTTACGTATCTACCGAGCAAGAAATGTACCTTATCGATGATGAAAATGTTGTTGAAAAATGTCGGTTTTCAATGTCTATTGGGTGCTGGTAACATAAGAAAAGTATCAACGGTGTTGTGAATCAACAGCAAACTTAAATTTTTGCGTAATTTGATCGTTTTAAAATGGAGGGCAAACCAAAACACAAAATACGCCATAGTTTGTGCGACATTTTGAGTTGCTACGATCTCCCGTCCGGAAATGGATAAATTCGGATCACCAGCACTACGAGGATGCACTTGCACATATCTTACGACGTCAGTATTCAGTAACTCTTCTTAACTCTTAAAAATTCTTTACACTTTTTTTTTTGACAGATTGCTTGCATAACGATCATAACCATCGTGTAGTGCATGCCATTGTACTTCATGTGAGTCAAATGAACTTATTTTGCGACTGCATATAATGTTTAGACGAATTTTAACTATTCCGACTACAATCTCAATGATCTTTGGTCCCGTATGCGAAGACAATGTGTGTAGAAGAAGATACAACAACGAACTGTATGACCTGCACCGAGACATGGGCATAGCCAGAGAAGAGTTCGCATCGCGAGGCTACAATAGTTGGGCCATGTAGAGCGGATGGACCCAAACGCTCCGGCTCGTCGGGTGTTCGAAAGCACATTGCAGGGAAATCGCGGAAGGGGAAGACCTGGTCTTATGTGGCGCAATCAAGTGGATGAAGACCTCAACCGACTTGGAGTGCGAAACTGGAGAGAGCTCGCCCGAAATCGAAGTCGTTACAGAAGGATGTAGGTTGAGGCCCAGGTTCACCCCGAACTGTAGTGTCCACCTAAGTAAGACTTCAATCTCAATAACCCTGCCTAAAACTGAATGTGACTGATCTTAGATATAAGAATCTTGTTTTTAAGTTAGATTCACATGTAAATGTTCCCTCTGCTTCTATCATCAGCAGTCCCAAAAAAATTTGTTTCAGGATCCTCCCGTAAAAAGTAAAATAGAAATTTAATTTTTTCATTTCATTTATTGTTATTGAGTTCTCCAGTGTTTTTATTTTAAAAGCAATAATAAGTAGTATTTGCTTAATTCAAATTTAGCCTTCTCTTATTCCTCACAAGAAATTTCTAATACGAGAACACCGAAAACACGGAGTACACCGAGATTTGTCCTCGTTCTAAATAAATAAAATTAAAAACAAATAAGGCAATGGAGAGGGAAGCGTTGGAGCCTAGCGCATCACTTGCAAGTGGCAACCATAAATGACACCTATAATTTTTTGCTGATTCCGAACGGCTAATCGAATGTGCTTTTCATAGCAAAGAAAAAACTATTGGGGAACTTGCCCATTACTTGCAAAGGTCGGTTCACGTGGAGAAATATTTTTTTCTTTTCTTTTGGGACTCGAGACTTGAACCTCCCACGTAACAGGCAGACATGCTAACCATTACGCCGCAGGCACAACTGTCCTCCTTTTTTTTTGCATTAAAAAAACGCGACGGTTTACTACAAATTCTGACATCACCTTCTAACCGCGTTCTGTTTGAACGAGACTCTAAAAGTCCTACAAATAATAATCTTTGTATTAATTTTCCAAATTTCGTCATATAAATTTTCAATACGGGAGATCTGGGATGTTCGGACTACCCCTTCAAATATAATAAAGGGTCCTCCAAATAACCTTTTTTTTCAAAAACAGGGCGCAAAACATCGAATGTAGCTCCGGCTGTGTGGCACGTAGCGCCGCGCCGTCCTGTTGAAACCAAATGTTGCCAATATCCTCCTCTTCAATTTTTGTGAACTGTTTTTGCCATTGACTGTAACGGCCACTCATTGCTCATTTTCGAAGAATGCCTCTGATCCAAAATCCGCACCAAACAGTGACTCGTTTTGGGTGTTTCGGTTTTTCAATGTATGCGTGCGTGTTTTCTGTGCCCCAAATGCGACAATTTTGATTGTTTACATACCCGCCAAGATCAAAATGAGCTTCATCTGAAATATTATTTTCGCAATATTTCCCAACATTGTTCAAGCGTATACACAGCCATATTCGTTCAGCGGAAGGATAAAACTAATTATTATCTGTCAACTTAGACATGAGCTAAGTGTTACCATTCACGAAATAAGCACTAGTTGACAAAAAAAAACGTTAGATGGCGGACCCTTTATAATCCAATCTCTGTTCATTACCTTTTCCCGCCTGCTCTTTCAATGCGCTCGCCAAGATTGGTCCCTCTAACAACAAGTTCATAATTCAGTAATTCAAACACCTGCTGCGCCGTTTCCTTCGATTTTCTTGCTCTAAGAGTTTTTTATAGGTATTCCTTTATTTTATCTCTTTATCAAGACCGCATCAGACATCTCTTGGACTTGAATAAGTTCAAAGCTTGCTCGAAAATAAATAAAGGGTCATTCATTTTTCGGTTTCAAATACAAGGTTTAAGAAAAAACACACAGCGATGTATTTTTGATGGAAATCCTAATTCATTTTGAGTGGAAAAAAAGCTCTTCAATCGAAATCCGGACCATATTGGCTCGCATTGACTATAACCGTCTGCCTATTGGCATCTTCGAAGAAATATCAACCAATGACACATTCCGAAAAGAGAGCTCACCAAAAAAATCACTTTGTCAATTAATTTGTTTACATGCCCACTAAGTGAGAGATGTGCGACATCGCTGAAGAAAGCGTTGTTCGAAAAATCGGTGTTCAATGTCTGTTCGATGTTAGTAACTCAAAAATGGTATCTATCCATAGAGTTGTGAATATGAATTTTATACGAATGGAGATCAAACCCAAATGCAAAATACGCCATAGTTTGTACAACACGTTCATAAATTCGGATCGTCTGCAACACCTGCTCTACTACAACAATGCACATGTCTTACGACATCAGCAACGCTTCTATCCAATTCAAATTTCCACACATTATTTTTTTTTTTCGACCTATTGCTTACGTAGTTGGTCGACTACGACGATCGACGACTATAACGCGATGATTATAGTCGTCGATCGTATCGCGAAAAGTGGTTGCGTTGGAATTACCACTTTTATAGTAAATTTTTATAATTTTAACGCATTGTTCGATTACTAGGCGATCCATTATCATAAGTGGCAAGTATTTAACTAATGTTATGAGTTATGACACTTCCAATGATAGCAGAGTTGACAGGTGTCAAATTCCAGCGCTACCAACTTAAAACCAAGAAACGAATGACTCTGTATCTGTATAACAAAGCACATAACGCACTTTGAACATGAACATCGATTTAGATTTTTAACGTCATTGAGGCAACTCAATCATAAACTTTGTACTTCGACTGCATGCCCGTATGAAATCAATGTTCACATAATGTGTCAAGTTATGAGGTAACTTCACAGAAAACCAATTAAAATAACCGTTGTTTGTGGTCTATATCCGTCTCCATATCTAAATACAAAAAACGAAAACAAACAATGACATCGACAGCCAAAAATTACTGTGCTCGCCGCGGTATCGGAATATTAATCGAAATTGAAAGTGTTATGCAATCTCAGTTAAACAATGACGTTGCACTTGTTCATTTTAATTAAACAACTGCTTGGTCGTAGATAAACGAAATCAAAACTGTCGCCCCTTGTGAATGGAGGCAACATGCTGAATGGGATCGTGTAACCAGCGTTGTTATATTGGCATTCTTGAAGAAATACGAATTATATGGTTGAAAATAAATAAATTAATATAAACAAAATGGGACTGTACAACAGAGCTCGCCACACATTTTGAGGGATGGGATGATAGCTACAAATTTTCCGCCGACAGCGAACGGTTAAGTGAGAAAGCCCTACTCATGGCAGTGTAATTACTTTCGGAGGACTTCCTATTTCATCGCGAAAGGTGACACCCGTGAAAAAACACTTAGAAGTTGCTGGGACTCAACTTTAAATTGCCACGGAGCAGCCGGACGTACTAACCATTACGACATGGGCAACACAAAGAATTTCATGTAGCTTTCGAAATATATATTTTTGAGTTATAGCAAAGCCACTTGCTTTTCCGGATTTCTTAGAAGAACGTTGAAAAATGTGTGTTTCCTTAAGGTGCGTATACACTATGCCGAACGGTACCAATCGACACTTACAAATAAGTCTGGACGTCCCGATCGACCTTCCTATTTATCGAGAGCCGACCCAAATAGTTTGGACCCACCTTCACACGATCGGCGCACCGAAAGGGACGAATTATTAGTATGAAGCAGATGAATAAGACAGCTGGGATTTCTTCGATATCACGATCCTCATAGTGACGTAGAAAAAGAAGAAGAAGAAAATTCCTAACTGGCAATAAAAAAATGTTGCATGAAAAATACTTCTTTATCTAAAACAATGTAACGTCACTGAGACGCGTGTTAATAACCAGAATTAATATTTCGTGAAGCAGCTAAAGGGTTGAATTTGTCTCTTTCAAGTCAACATCAAAGCATGGAAAACTAAATGAGAACAGGCTTCGCAACAGACCACTGCCACATGCCTGTCAATGGCGGTGTCGGACACCACCACCTAGCCACCTCGCCATTACGCCCCCAGCCATTGTTTGTCGTCGACCTGGTCGTGTCTCATAATTGCGCGTGTAGGAATAATGCTCATGTTACCACACTCCCAGCCAACTGACGCTTTCTTTGAGTGGGTTAAGGCTGGTCATTAATGTTGGCATTTCTTTTACGTTTAGTAACTGCATTTCACTTTTTATTTTGAATTGAGATTTTTTTCTCCCTCTCTCTCCTTTTTTCATTATTGGTGTGCCTTCGTGTGCTCACCTTGAATGTTATTTATTTCCAAATGCGAATCTAGACATGGTCTTCGTGAGAGAATGTCGAACAACGACGAAATGGCTAAATTGCTGGAAGGGATTTTGGCTGGCGATGGCAGTGAGAGGTGTACGTGTATCATTATTGGAGCCCAGTTCGTGTTTTGGCTGATTGCACTGCAAAACCTGAGGCGACTCGGTGACCGATAAACAAGAAAATCGATCTTGACCTGCATTTTTGCCTGCAAAGAATTTTTAGTAGGTAGGATAGTTTATTCAGGTGGGAGCCAGGGAGATTTGTAAGGGTTTTGTTTTTTTGTTCGATTGTGCTTGATACAGATAGAAATTAATTAAAACTTCCGGCGCGGCAGTCGATGGGGGCGAGCGAAATAAATTAAAGACATACGAAACAAAAGTTTGTGTTAAAAGTGGGAGAACAGAAATAGGGTGAAGGTTTTTATGTCGTGAGATGCAATTAAATAAATAAATAGGGTGGCGCAGCAGAGCGAGGAGCCCCAGGGCCTAGCGCATGTCTCACAACCAAGCCTTGTGAGGGAATGGAGGGGACCTACAATTTTCTGCCGGATCCACACGGCTAATCGAGAAAGAGCATGGTAATCTATTTAGTATCGGAGGACTTGCCAATTCCTCGCGAAAGGCGATACCCGTGGAAAAAACATTTTTGCCTTTGTTGGGATTCGAACCACGAACCTCTGGATTAACAGGACAACAAACGAAAATTTTATATAAGCAAGAGCGTGGTTCCAAGTATTCCCACAGGACAACATTAGGTTATTGTTGACTGTTCAACAGTCATTCAGTATCAATTTGCTTCTAATACCAATCAACGTTTATTCCATAGTATAAAGAATCTATAGTAGCACCATGGCGGGGAAAGCGATGGTGTCGCCGGCTTTAGTTCCCATTAAACGTTTTATCGGTTCAAAAAATTTTGCTGTGGTTGTTCACTTAGGCATGTGGATGTTATTTTTTGGATGCTTTAATGGTTGTGGATGGTATTTAATTCATCAATTAATAAATGTGTTTAAATGATTTTCAAGCAATGTCATGACACGCCAAATGCAAAACAACAAACTTTTTATCATTTAGAATCAAAAAGCACATCACTCGCACATCACTCTTTTATATTGCTAACACATTTACAAAGCAAAGCTGCCCTAACAAAAAAAAAATAATATATGACGTATTGACAGCATGTTGGCAGGGTTTTACGATAAACTTGTTCCGATTGAGAAGGTAAGTACGTTTAATGGGAACTAAAGGCGGCGACACCATCGCTTTCCCCGCCATGGTGCTACTATAGATTCTTTATACTATGGTTTATTCTGAAAACTATTTTAGGCTTCAAAAGGAGTTCAAAGAAACATACGCCCACTTTTAAAAAAAGAATTTCTCAAACTAACCCATATTGCCAACAGCAAATGCCTCTTCTGCTCCATTTGTGAACTTGAATTTTGAATCAAATTGTCAGAATTTAGAAAAGAATTTAAAAAACTTATCGTCACGGTGAGAGCTTAACTCCCCATACAGGTTCTTGCTATATAAGTTCATCAAGATTCTACTAGGGTTTTTCTATTAGGGTTTTTCTATTATTAACCAAGCAATGAGTGAGGATATTCTGTTCACGACTTGCGAGAACAAACGCTGTGAAACGATATGACGTCGGAAAGCTACAATCGAAAGAGACAGCCAATGCCTCTTCTAATCGAAATTTCCTCCAACTATTCATGAATCTATGCCGCCAGTATACTAAATGTTGAAGACTAGTGGCAGCAATGCCAACAAGCCTTTAGAACTGCAGCGTGTGAGTTTTGGGTTTCAATCGGCTTCTTAAACTAAACCGATGGCCTATGAAGAATACAGGCAGGCAATTGCAGACAGACAAAAACCAGGTCAAATGTTGATGAAAAGAAAGTCAGGGCTACCTATGACCAAAAAAGTAGCTGTGCAATGAAAAAAGGGGAGAGAAGAACAACGAATTCTTGGAAAGGATAAGAATCAGCATGAAGAATGTTCCTTTGAGTAAATTGATAGATGCCATGATACTTACACTGTGAGTGAAAAAGCTTGGCCCATAGCACAAAAGCAGCAGAAGTATACTTTTCAACGCATTGAGCGACTGCTGAGTTTTGGCACTGAACAACATACTGAAAAAGTTTGAAATCTCTAGATCTAGATAGTTCAAGGACGCACTCAAATCCTACTTGTCGAAACTCTTTTTCCATCCCAAAAACCTCTATTACCTTCGCATTTTACACTCAATCCTCCCTCATCCCGGAACAAACATAAGACAAGCGACATATAAGCGACATCCCAAACCTAACCTTATTTTGACGTATAAGGTAAAACACATCAGTATTAGTTTGGTAAAAGATTTTTAAATAATTTATCAGTGCTTTTTCATCAAACCGCTAAGGAACACTACTGAGTAGTTAGCCGAAGCTGTAAACTCTAGAAGAACCAAGTCGGCTTGTGAAATGAACCCTTCAATTTCTCCCCGCTATCGACAAAAATATAAAAAATAATATTATCATGATGGGTTGAACAAAACAAGCACTAAAGTGTGTAGTGTGATGAGCGAAATTTTCCATTCGAGTTTACTCAACCATACAACCCACAACCAGTTATCACCAAAAATTGTATAAGACAACTGACGGAATGCATGAAAAATAGGCCTGGGTAAATCGATCATTTTTGATGATCGATTCGATCAAGTATCGGTTTACTAAATGATTCGATCATTTGAATCGATCGATCATTCAATCATTTTTATTTTCTCGTTCTGTTTCGATTTCAATCATTTTAGCTTGTAGTTGTACGATTTGAATTGAACCAAATCAAATAGTATGTAGGTATGCGTCAAAACCAACTTAACCGTGGGCGTGGTTTGGTGCCGTGGAGGCATAGGCAACAATATATTTTTTGAAGCAACATTAGCTCGGGAAGATTTCTCTTTCAAACTTGAAGAATTGCTCACACTGAAAATGTTAACAAATATACATGTGTGCATGTATGCTACTATGCTACATCTACTCAACATTATTCCGATAAGCTATACCATCACGTCCCGAAGTCACCATTCACCAAACACGGCTAGAAATGCTTGACGCATACATACAAACATCCTTTAAAATCATTTCTCATCTACCCAACATCAACATCATTCCTACACTGCTTATGAGTTATGACTCCACCCTTTACTGCACCATCATAGACAGAGCAACGTAAAGTTTTCGTACACATTCAAATGATTGAATAAGATGGAGTCAAAAAGAACGAAATCGAAACTAAATGGAAATGAAATATCGAATCAAAATGCATAGTAGGTATAATTTTGTAATTGAGATCGAATATCGAGATTGATTGAGATCGATTGATTCGGACTTGAATGATTTCGATCATCAATACTTTTGAATGATCGAATCAAAAAGATCGAATCGATCATAATTTACACAGGCCTAATGAAAAATGAGGCAGCACTTAAGGAAACTACTTCAACAAATTCAGCAACTACCAGGCCGACTCCAACCACAATTTAACGACATTCTCCTCCAAAACAGACTCCAATCCATAAAGCCAGGACCCGTCACTTTCCAAAAAATCAATAGGATCATCGGGAAAAACCCCCAATGCCGGAAATTATAACCACAGTCCATGTTTAGGTTTCAACCGACGATGATAAGGCTAAAGGATTTGCTGACTTCTTAGAAGAACAGCAAAATCCACCAATTGGAAGAAGTCAACTCCTTAGTTTAACTCGCCACGAGCCCCTCAACAGACCATCCAATTCAACAATGATAATCCGTCTAGTGATCCCACAGACAACCTTAAACTCACCACTCCTGAAAAAAATCAAAAGTTTCTACACAGAAGCCGTTCAAAAAAGTTAACAGGATCGGACAAAATGTCCACATTCATCCTCAAAAAGCTGTCCCAATCAGTGGCGATGTTCCAGGCAGTTATCCTTAACAATTGCATGCATCAGCAACAGCAAAGACTGTTGCCAACAACAAAGATATTTCTGGATACCGACCCATTTCACTTTTGTGCAGTATAAGTAAAATACTGGACAAACTTCTACTGACGCAGCTGAAATCCTTCTGCAGCAACAACCACTTTATAACAGACACACAATTCGAATTCCTGGAAAAACATTGCACCCTACATCCCTTATATTAAATTTCAACACGACATTGCCTCCTCCTTGAACTGCCATCAAGTCACTGCAGGATGCCTCCTTCGATATCAAGAGAGCATTCGACAGTGTTCGGATTCAAGGACTATTGCATAAGCTTTTCCAACTAAATGCCAGAAGACGCACAGCCTCTCTTGTTTGCTGATAAGCTGATGACTCCCTCACATATGCCATGTTCATCTCTCCGGTATTTGCTTCCAGAACAATCGAAGCCCACGTAAGACAACATTGCGAGTACTACCAACACTGGGGCTTCAAAATCAACTCAGCCAAATCCGAGCTAATTTGCTTAAGACGATCATCTAATAGATCCAGTAAAGCAAGAGGACGCTCAAGAACAATGTGAAGTACCTGGGAATACAGTTTAACGAGCTATTTAGGAGGTTCAACCCGATGCAGCTGCTGTGCTAAGGATAGCCAATTTCGCTTTTCACCGCATTCATCCACTAATGCGAAAAAACAACGGGCAACAAGGTGGTCTTGTTCAAAATATTCAAGAATGTCCTGGAATTCAAAAACTGGCTGTATTCGAGAAGAAGGTTCTGCGCATCTGCACAGGACTTGGTTACGATCCAAAATGCAGGAAATTCCTTAGCAACAGAAAACTCTACGAAGAAGCTAAGATCATCCCTATAGAGAAATAAATGGTGCAACCTGGAAGGCTCCAACTGGAAAACCTCTCCAACCTTCCAAACTCTTTAGGAAAAAGAATAGCAGAAGAAGACAGACATTGGGACCCAAGGTACATCGATGCGATGACCCTAATGGACGTCGACACATTACACAACGATGAAGAAAGGATCTTCTACGCTGAAGCAGCGTCATCCGACCACCGTGGCTAGTTGCATCCCCATCCCTCACAGCCACAACTAATTCCAGCCGTGAATCATCTCCATCCGGGTGTTTTTATGAATGAATTATGAGAATTTTTTACTAACGAACATATTTTTTTTTTTTTGAACTGATAAAATTGTCATTGTAATGACATTGCAACCACGTGACACTGAAATGTTCAGGTTTCATGAAAAACAAAATTGCGAAATGATTCGCACTACATTTGAGCTCCTTTTTATTGGCATTCCTGACCATATTGTCAAACAGGACAAAAGTCTGAACACTCCCCAAGAGTCGCAACTCAACAGCGAGTAGATAATAGCGAGACGCATCATTAACAGCTCTTTGTTACGTAAAATACGTATTTAACATTCCATTTGACTAATGGAGGCAATATCAAAGATAACAGCAGATAAATTCCGCCAGTTTATATTTTTTTTTTTTATTTTTTTTTTAGGCACACAAACGATAAATCTTGAAATTGTATTACCACAATCTGAAGTAAACAATGTGTCTTATCAGAAACCGGAAGCGCACACTGTACACTGTTAGCGTGGAACACTAAATGAGTTCATACTCGTGGTGATATAACTCGGAGTTTGTGCGCTTATTTATTTTTATTTTTCCTCCATAAAACAGAGAAAGTGATTAAGTGAATTAATCAATTGAACAGAATTACTCCAAACAACGATATAATCAACGTCAGGCAACAACTAACACCTGGCAACAATGACGCCATACTTGAAAAACGATAAATTCAATATAAAGCCACCAACAAATAACAAAAGAAGGTGTCCAGGCTACGCCAAACGACAACGTCTACGACAACGAACACTGTGCGATAGAAATTGCCATTTATGTGACATGTGAAGGAATGCTCCTCTCATTGTGTCTCCCGCAAAGGACACACCAAATGAATTTTAAGTAGTCAGTCCGAATTATCTGCTTGGGTACTGGACTTCAAAATCAAGTTAGAACTTAGAAGTATAGTACAGTGTCAGGGAGTGTTCCTGTCTTGCCTCCTTTTGGGATTTGGCCAAATCATGAAATTCGATTAGGATCTCCTCATAAGTAAGTGTGTGAGTGAGAAAGAGAGAAAGAGCAGAGGTGTGTATATGTCATGGCATTTGATTTTCAAGAGGAGCATAATAATTTTGAAATCTGTGACGCTTGATAGCTATTTCGCCAGACAAGACACACAATCAAAATTGAATTCGATGAGACTGATAGAAATTTATTTCTCTTGGACTTGTCTTGGGAAATAAATTGCAGTCTCGTCAAAGACATGAATGTGATGCAATGGAATCTTTGATTATTCTTGTGAAAGTTCAACTAAGCGAAAGTAATTTTATGATTAGTTTTAAGTATGAATTTGTTATTGACTTTTGTTTGTATAACGCACTTTTTTGTTGAATGGTTTGGGGGGGTTTTGGAAAAGCTTGGCAATATTCCTTAACTGGATAAACTCTAACATACGAAATAACTTTGCAACATATGAAAAATAATCGAGGTTTCCAAATTCATAAAGTACCAAGTTTAATAAAAAAAATTACAAGAAATTCAAAGCAAAATATTTTTATACACTTACAGTGGAGTGCCGCAAGCTTTATACCTAGGAATCCAGGGCCAATCCATGGGTTTTCATGAAATTTTCGGAAATGTGTTTTAAATAGCGTATAAAAAATAGTTAAAATAAAAATTTTCACCGCTCTCAAATTTTTATTTATTTTTATAATTAATTATTAACTTTTAGAATTTTCTTTTATTTATGTAGGGAGTTTTAGATACCGATTGCCAAAAGCTCAGGATGGATAGGTTGGGTCAAGACATGAAAGAAATTGCGCCTCCGTGTAGACCCAATTTAAAAAAAAAAATAATGCAGCTTATTTTCTCATACTTTAGTGTTTCTGAAACTAATGCTTTGTTCTTTAGTAAAATTTTTAACCCATTCTCTCCCATTGTACTTTTTAAAGTACAGTAAAATGCTTTTATCAAATGGCCATTTAAAAGTATGCTTCCAAATAAAAATCATCTGTTTGAATTTGTTTTTCAAATAAACAATATTATCTGAATTTTTTAGGTCCTTTTTTTGTTTTTTGGTCAAGTAAACTATTGTCCAACCGTCTTTTCTTAGAATGCATTTGGAATTATTTCTAGTTTTGTCTCCTTCCAAGACATTTGTGGTCTATAAGCTTCAACAAGCAAAATATTTGAAATTATTTTCTAATTTTCTATTCTTAACAATCATAAAGTCTACGAGAATTAAAGTTTTTTCATATTTTTGTTTCTATATACAGATTTAGGCAATGCCAAAATTGTATGTACTTTAAAAAGTACATTGGGTTCATGCATACATTATTCTTCTAGAAGTCTAAATGGTTTTTAAAACTATCCCTACTAAAAATGTTTGCATAAGTTGACTGCCTCACCGTTATGGACAAAATCAGTTTCATCAACCGAGTTTGAACGAACAGAAAACTATTGAGATAGAATCCTCGACTGCTTCAGACTTATTCGGCTTTAACGAAGTCGTAGTTTTTGAAAAGTTGTTTGACTGTGAAGTCAGACAACTTATTGTAAATCAAACCACGTTATATGCAGGCAAAAGAACCAAAGACAATAACATCGTTACATGTGAAAAGGTGAAGCAAGCAGCAACAAAAAAAGTTAACATACCTCA
This sequence comes from Melanostoma scalare, assembly GCA_949752695.1. NCBI lineage: Eukaryota > Metazoa > Arthropoda > Insecta > Diptera > Syrphidae > Melanostoma > Melanostoma scalare. The sequence continues at coordinate 54,766,120 of OX456984.1, read as the reverse complement.
GCCTCTTGCTGTCAAAAATTATTATATGGGCGGTGTGGACCTACACGACCAGTTTATAAACACGTGCTCCATTGAAATACGACGCAAGAAGTGGTGCTGGAACATTTTCAAATCTATGCTCTCTTCAACTGCATGAAATGCATGGAAGCTCCACAAGCTAGCAAATAACAATAATAGTGATCTGCTCGAGTTCACCAGGGCAATAACGCTTCACTATCTCATTCTTCATACTCTGAATCCAGGACAACCTACGCTTACCGTCCATAGAAGCATTGTGGAGAGCGGAGGATACCACTTTCCCAAAAAACTACCCAATCAGCGATGTTACATTAGGTTCGTTCGTTGAACTTTCCCCGGGGTTGACCCAGGTTTTCTTGACAATCCTATGAGTTTTTAAAAAAAACATGGTTTTCCAGTTCTCAAAAAAAGCTAAATCACAAATCACCACACATCCCTGTCATAAAAAAAACACGTACTATTTTACAGCCTTCATCTCGCCACAGCAAAAACCTAGGGCGAGTTGACGGAAAACCTAGGTTAGTCCTAGAGCTCAAAAAACACTCAATTTGACATTCAGGGCGACTTTAGGTTTCTCAAAAAAACGCTGTGTGGCGACCCTAGGGCTCCAACGAACAAACCTATTGTGTATTCATAAAGACTGTTTCAAAAAATTGCATGTCAATTCAAAATAAAAAAGTATGTATGAACCCGTTGTACTTATAGTGCAGTCAATGAAGCGAAAAATAGGGCCCAACCTCCGAATTTTTTTACTGTGAACCGATTTGCATGAAATTTTGGAATTAGGCTCATCTTACCCTTAAATTCAAAAGTGAAAATGATTTGCACACCGCCACCACCCTGGGGGTGGTTGCCACCCCTTCTCGGGGGTGAATTTTTTTTTTTTGAAATAACCTCGGATATCGATAGAAGGCCTAATTTTAAGCAAAAAAACAAATATAAAGTTTTTTGTTAAGTCCAATACTTTTCGAGTTATTGGCAATTGAAAATTCGCAATTTGTTCACGTTTTTCATCTATTTATTGCAAATATCTCCAAAACTATACGATATACGTTTTATTGAAAATTTTATAAAGAACAAAATTGTAGCAGCTAAAACAATGAACAATTTGGTTTTTTTATAAAGTATTCTAAGAACAATATTAAGCTAGATATAAAAGATCAAAACAATTTTTTCTTTTGTCTGAAATTTAATGGTTGTAGTCAATGCCATTTGGCGGCGAGCAGATGCATTTTATGCATTCTAATACAAGAGAATGTTTTGTAGTGCTTGAAATAAGCTTTAAAATGAGCACTATTAAAAGTCTCTTGCACGTATAATTAGTGAGCTGTAGTGCAAATAAGGAGAGCATCTAATGTTTTTTTCTTTTAAATCAATGAGTTTTAGGACCATAACTCCTTCAATTTTTATGCTATCACAATTTGTAAGAAACCATTGTAAAGGTAATTAAGAGAGCTAAAACATCTTTGATTGCAATATATAGTAAACAACTTTTTGCTAAAACGGTGAAGGGTTAAAGGACTTAAGAGAGGCTGTGATTGCGCTGCCACGCGCTCTTTAAACAATCATATCTCCGTCAATTTTTGTTTGACAGAAAAAATCAAAAGACCAAATTGTTTGTCAAAAAAATACTAAAATTTTTTATTCTTAAACTATTATACGTATCTGTCGTCATTTTTGAGATATTATGAAAAAAAGTGGGGTTTTTAAAAATTTGAAAATTTGTTGTTTTTTTTTTAATCGTGACTTTTTTGAAAAATATGTGTCCAAAAGCAGCCAAACTGATACTATCTATCAAACTCTTCATAACAAACTTAATTTTAGGCGGAATACGATTAAATTTAATTTTGGTGGAAATGGCACTTATGAAAGCCATTGATTTAAAAGAAAAAAACATTAGATGCTCTCCTTATTTGCACTACAGCTCACTTATTTTACGTGCAAAAGACTTTTAATAGTGCTCATTTTAAAGCTTATTTCAAGCACTAGAAAACATCTTCTTGTATTAGAATGCATAAAATGCATCTGCTCGCCGCTAAATGGCATTGACTACAACCATTAAATTTCAGACAAAATAAAAAATGGTTTTGATCTTTTATATATAGCTTAATATTGTTCTTAGAATACTTTATAAAAAACCAAATTGTTCATTGTTTTACCTGCTACAATTTTGTTCATTATAAAATTTTCGATAAAACGTATAGTTTTGGAGATATTTGCAATAAATAGATGAAAAACGTGAACAAATTGCGAATTTTCAATTGCCAATAACTCGAAAAGTATTGGACTTAACAAAAAACATTATATTTGTTTTTTTGCTTAAAATTAGGCATTCTATCGATATCCGAGGTTATTTCAAAAAAAAAAAAATTCACCCCCGAGAAGGGGTGGCAACCACCCCCAGGGTGGTGGCGGTGTGCAAATCATTATCACTTTTGAATTTAAGGGTAAGATGAGCCTAATTCCAAAATTTCATGCAAATCGGTTCACAGTAAAAAAATTCGGACCTAAAACGCTTCATTGACTGCACTATTAAAGTAGGGGTCCATTTATAACAACACAAATTTTTTATTCTAATTTGTTTTTTGCAAAAGTGTGTTATTTTACCTCAATAAGAGGAAAATACTATAAAAATATAGACTTTTCTGCTTTTGGTACCCTTGGGTGTTAATGGGTTTTTGGTTTCACTTTACGAATAGTTTTTGAGAAATCAAGCCTCAAAGTCAAAATTTTGAAAAAAGAAAATATTTTTTTTTTAATAAATTTTTTTTAAATTCTGCCCTATTGAAGGCCAGTTTTTCTTTCCATATTCAATGCTTTTATTAATTTTTACTCAAAAGCAAAAAACCGAACGAAAAAATTTTTCTTGGTTTTAGAGAAATTAAAAAAAAAACGAAAGGTACTTTTTTCCAGAAAACAAAATGTCATTAGTTTTCCGCTGATTGAACTCTATTCCCGGAAGTGAAATGTGTTTTAAATAGCATATATAAAAATCTGGCAACCCTAAGCGTATAGGAGCCCAATTTAAAAAAAACTTTTAAAGATTATTATTTCTACAAAAAATTAAAGCTAAAACTAGGTCTCTTCCATCAGTATTGACACAGGAATCGAATTTAACACACACTGCCAACCACTAGGATGAGGCCACAAATTTTGCAATCGATTTTCGCTTTTTATAACTGGTGGGAGCTTTGTACTCGGAAAAGTTTATTGCCAGTTCATAGGTAAGTATTTTCCCATAACAAATTCATAAAATTAAAGGGTTTATTCGAAACGACCGGTGGAATTTCCCAAAATCAATTAATAAACTACTGAAAATAGGTATAAAAAGGTGCTCCACTAGGATGAGGCCACATGCAAAATTTTAGAAAAAAAAAAACAAAAAAATTAGTGAAATGTTTACATTTTATGGTTTAATAATATTTATTAATAACATTTTTTTTACGTTAATAATGAGTACGTCCGTCGTTTTTGGATATAACCTCTATTAGACGGCTTAGAATAGAATCATACAGTTTTTAAATAATCATATGAAATTAGGGCCCGGGCACTACGAATAGCATCAATTAAGGTGTCCTTGTCTTCAAATTGTCTGCTACCTTCATAAACTTTACGAGATAGCCATGACCAAACGTATAATGTTTAAATCTGGTGAATATGGCGGCTATGACATAAGCTCCATGTCTTCTGATTGAATCCAGCTGCTGACAACCCTGCTAGTGTGGATTGGGGCATTATTTTGTTGAAAAATCCAAGTCAGAGGTCCAAAAATGTTTTACATTTTTGGAAATGACCGTTCCAGCAAACATTTGTAACTATTTTCGTTATTTTGTAAGTAAATTGTAAGTCTGGAATTTTGTTCAGGTGAAACACATAATAGCTTTTAAAATTCCGGGCGAACAAAAAAGTTCCGGGCGAAAAGCTGTTCACGTGAAACTCATAATAAGGCTGAATAGCTCCTCACACCATAACACCTGATGTACGGCTATGATGTCTTGCCAAAATAAGCTGATCCTTTCTAATATCATGGAAATAAAAGTTGTAACCATCAGGACTGTCAAAACTTTTTTTTACCCGAAAAGACAACGCGTTTCCATTCACTGCTCCAATCAACATGCTGTCTTCCAAAGTCCATACGATGCTCCTTGTGTACTGGCTTCAAAACTGGTTTCTAGTTTCCTCCTTTGAATAGTATCACTTTTTTGTATTATTCTTCGAACCGTTGTTATGCTGGCTGAAAATCCGCTTTTGGCTTTTTTCATAGTCGCTGGTAGAGTGGAATTTGAGGCAATTCAATTTTATTTATTTATTTATTTATTTATTTATTAATTTACTTTTCCTATTTTGATAACTTATTTATTTATGTTTATGTTTACTTATTTGTTTATATTGTTTATTATTTTTTTACTTATCTATTTATTTATTTATTTATTTAATTTGTCTATTTATTTATTTATTAATTTGTTAATTATATTATTATTATAATATTATTTATTAATTTATTACTGATTTATATTTTTTTATTTATTTATTTATTTAATTATTGCATACTCAATACTAATAAAAATAAAAATTATATACATATATACAAAGTATATATAAATATTCAAAAATTTAAACAAATATATGTTACACACTAATTCATTTTTAAATGTTATGTTAAATGGCTTACTATTGCCATAACATGCGTATACGTAACGCTATATGCTTTTTTTTATGAGATAGAGGGTTTTACTCGTCTTTCCTCCTAATTTAAATTAATGTATTAAATAATAATTCTTAAAAAAAAAATTAAATAATGTTATAGCTGAAAGGTATATTATACCAAATCTCTGAAAATGTAAAATGTGCGATTTACAAACTCTTATGAAAATATTTGACGAAATAAAAATAACTTGAGGCAATTCTTAGAATCAACCGATTTTCTCTTGGTGTTGTGGCTTTTCCCGTGCGTCCTTTTTGATTTTTGACATAGTTTTGTGGATCAGCAAGAGTATTGTTTACAACTACTGTCTTGCTCCTGTCAAGTCCACTTGCTATTTCACGGCCTGAGAGTCCTATTTCCTTGAAAGCATCTATTTTTGCTCTTTCTGTCGCTGTCAAAGTCTTTCCGGAAACCATGTGTGCTTCAAATAAAATAAAACGGTTATTTTTAACACTCTCTCACATATTTTATACAAGAATTCGCACATGCGCATTCCTGCACGGAAATATTCACAATGGCCTCATCTTAGTGGAGCAACTTTTTATACATATTTTCAGTAGTTCATTAATTGATTTTGGGAAATTCCACCGGTCGTTTCGAATTAACCCTTTAATTTTATGAATTTGTTGTGGGAAAATACGTATCTATTAACTGATAATAAACTTTTCCGGGTACAAAACTTCCACCAGGTATAAAAAGCGAAAATCGATCGCAAAATTTGTGGCCTCATCCTAGTGGTTGGCAGTGTAGGCTAGGGTACACCAAAGTTAGGTTTTTTTTAAATTGTCGGAAAGTTGAGAAACGGACTTTACTGTAAATCATTTTTTTTTTTTCAAGAATCAAGTACATATGTAACACGAATTATTGGACACCCTGTATAATAAAACTAATTTAACTACGTAAGGTTTTCCCTTTTTCATTTGCATTTCTAAGATGTTTTTTCCGACGTTATGACTGGACTAATTCGCCTACATCAACTTTAAAAAAGACCCTTCTTCCAGACCCCTGCGCCTCAGGCATATTGTACCTCATTCTTATGTGTAACTCCATCCCCTTAAAAAATCTAATCCAAACTTAATTTTAAGCAAACATCCTGCCTCGCTAAAGCTCCCTCTCCCTGTCGAATTGTGCTAAAATCATGGTCTCCGATTTTCGGTAACTAGCTATTAAAGTTATACATACCAATTATTTCTTTTAAATTTCATTTTATATTAAAAGCCAAACCACCAACAGCCGAACTTTGCCTATTGAAAAACTTTGTATTTTTTAAATCTTTGATTCCCCAAAAAAAAAAAAAAAATAAAAAAAACAAGAAACAAAAAAGTTATCCGGAAATTATTTTATTTGCCCACCCCTCTTTGGGCACGACTCTATTCAATGTTTTTCTATCAACAAATTCGCTTGGACAAACAGAAATGCGGCACACAAAAAATAAAAGAAAAAAAAAAAACTCCTTGCCATTCAGATGGTCGATGGAGCAGAGCATAGGTTGGTTTCAAAACTTAGTCATGGTTAGGTGGATTCTAATGCGAAGTGACAGTCAGCAGGGATTGATTTGGCTATGCAATCATTGCAGTTGGTGCTGCTGCATTCAGCAATTCTTGCATCCAACTAAACGAATTGTATTGAATACCATTTTTAGGTCATGTAGATTTGTAACGATTTTATTTTTTATTAGTTTTGGTGTCTGTGTGGGTGTGATTTTATGTTTGAGTTAATAGCGTTTCTTCAATAACACGTTATTCTGTGTCCTTATCAGGTCACGTAAACACACTGAACTGTGTATGCTTGTGTATTGGCTTTGCACAGTGATTGTAGACGAAACGATATTATTTTCGACGACACGACGCTGACGATGACGACTACGACCGACGCGACGATGAACCGAATAGTAATAAAGTTTATGTTTGTATTTTATCTGACAGACGCATAAATATCTGAAACGACAGCATACTACCAATGTGATGTGAGTTTTATGAATCGTTTTGATAAAGTATATCGAAAAAAGAAAGACTGTGAGATACATCTGTTGGCTTTGGGGATCGAATGGGAATGCCTATTTGAAACTTATATGTATGTACTTCAATCTCCTTCAATGTAATGGCAAAAGTAAAATCTGGCACCTAATAAGGCTGATTTTGGATGGTGTTTGGTGTGCACAATCTGATCATCTCTGAACTTAATCAAAAAGGATGCTTTGCAAGTTGCGAATTTTACATTTTTTTTTACTTTGTGTGTGTGTGTATGTGTGTGGTTAGGGACTTACGCTTTTATTTGATGAAAACACATATGGCGTCATATTGAGACGTTTTAAAAGAAAAACATCTGCTTGACACTGTCTTCAATTTGGTAAATTGAACGATTTGGGGGTGATGTGAAAATGAAAACTGAAGTCTGAATTTTTCCCATTTGCTATGGTCCTGAACAGTTGTTTTTGGATAGACATATTTTTGATTAGAGTAGAAGGCTATTTTAAGAGGAGTTTCAGAAATGAAGGATTGATATTTATTAACTGTGAGTATTTGGCGAAATAATAAATGGAAATGCTTTCGTTACTAGTTCAACTATGAATAAAGTGGGGTGAAATTGTTTTCATTATAAATACGCGTGCATGGGGATGGCCACGGCCTAGCGAATTTCTTTCAATCATGTGTTGTGAGAAATAAATCGGCGTACCAAAGCACCTTGCTTTTTCCCATCAAGTTAATATCGTTTCCGTAATATGCCTTTAGGGTCTGGTGGAAGATATGGAGTCGTTTTCAACAGAATGTTGGCACAAGCCACACAGCATATTACGTTTAAGAGTAAGTTTGATGAGCGAGTTTACTCCAGAAATGGGCCAGTCGATTAGATTTTGGCTATATTAGGTCATTTGTCTATGCCAATAAGTGAACGATGATGTTGAGCTGTTGAGCTCAGAGCCAACATTGAACTCGAGATAGCGGCCGTTTCGGCCGAAATGTGTGGCCGAGTCATCAAAATTGGGTTCAACGAATCTACCGCTACAAACTTGCCGGTGTCTATATGAACGAAGTTTTAACTTTACTTCAAACCTATGGTAAGGATTTTGAACTATATCTAATGGTTTGTGTTTTATTAAAAAAAAAAGTTCTCAAGTCACTATTGTCTTTAAGGGCCGTTCATATAAAACGTCACACTAAAATGACCTTTTTTGCAGCACTCACGGTGTTGTTTTCGTACGATGTACACAGAGACCACATTAAAGTGGCTGCTTTAGCCGAGAGCTTCAGACTCAATCAAGAAACAACAATTCACCATCGATCTCTAATTTCACTCGAATGCTGAACAAATATCTCGGAATATCCGCTTACACGGTCCAATTGACTCAACAATTAGATGCGCACCATTATCCACTTCATTATCGCTCCGCAGTTTGGACCTTAGAGCAGTTTAAGTAGGCCAACGATTCTGGTCAATACATAATTTTTTCCGACAAGACGCATTTTCATTTCGGCGACTACGTAAATAAACAAAATTACCGCATCTGGGACATGGAAAAATTTTTTTTTAAACAATTACGCTGGAAACAGCGTTTCGATCAACTGTAGACGTTGCAAAACCGATATTTTTTATTGAAATTGATGATATGGTTTTGAACGACCTCTTGGCCGTGCAAGATTCCTCGCCACACCACACAACGACGAAACAATTGATCTTCTGCGCAACCACATCGCGTTATCAGGCTTCTGCTGCTCCCTGGGAGCAATGCCGATTGGCTAGTGATCCAAATGAGAAAGTAAGACTGTTTCAATCAATACTTTTAAATTTGTACGACGAATGTGTGCCTTTGAAAACAGTGAAAATTCAGAACAAAGCATGTCCTTGGTTCACTCCGGAAGTGGTCCGCTCTATTAAGAAGAGGAACAAGTTATATAGCAAATGGAAGCGTAGACCATGTGAGGTAAATTGGTCCACATACCAAGTGGCTCGTAATTACTCAGCCACAGTCCTCCGTACGTCAAAGAAAAACTTTATGCGTCTAAACTAAACTCTTCCCTTCCTCCAAAAAAAACTTTGGAGCAACCTAAGGACGATCGGAATGTCTGCTGAAAAGAACAACTCTATGTGTGCTCTGGATCCAGATGACTTAAACAATTTTTTCTTGGGTGATGACCCTACTGCTTACAGCTCAACTTCTAATCGAACAGTAGATTGTGTAGCCTCTGCACCAATTTTCGAAAGTATTGAAGTAGCCACGGAAGTCGAAATTGCTCAATGCGTTGCGGCCATAAGGTCCGATTCGATAAGTGAGGATGGCTTTCCAATTCGATTTGTTAAGCTTATCTTACCTGAAATTGTCTCGCATCTCACTCATATAATTAACTGGTGCATAATTACGTCAACTTTTCCTCTGCACTGGAAATTTGCAAGAGTTTTGCCAATAGCAAAGAAAACAAATGCGTCTACACCTGCTGATTTCAGACCGGTGAGCATTCTGCCATGTCTATCAAAAGTTTTTGAAAAGGTTGTAGCGAAGCAGATAACGAAACACGAAACCTTGAACAAATTGCTGTATGCTCAACAATCTGGTTTTAGAGCTAACCACAGTTGCTCTACAGCTATGGTTAACCTCTTTGAAGAATTGAGATAAGATTATGATCGGGGTCACGTTTCGTTGCTGTGTTTGCTGGACTTTTCTAAGGCTTTTGATAAAGTCAATCACAAACTTTGGTTTCAGTGAGAGAACCCTGAAATTGATCACTAGCTTCCTCTCTTGCAGATCGCAAAGGGTTAATTCTGGTGAACGTTTTTCACAGTTAAAAGAAATAAAGCAGGGAGTCCCTCAAGGCTCCATATTAGGCCCGATACTATTCTGCATGTTTATTAATGACCTCCCTACAGTGTGCAAAATTTACTTCAGTACATCTTTATGCAGACGATGTCCAACTACATCTAGCAAAAGCTTCAGGTAACCTTAATGAAATTGTTTTTCTCATGAATGAAGACTTAAAGTTCGAATCCCAACAGAGGCAAAAATGTTTTTTCTACGGGTATCGCCTTTCGCGAGGAATTGGCAAGTCCTCCGTTAGTATTCACTGCCATGAAAAGCGCCTCCTCGATTAGCCGTTCGGAACCGGCAGAAAATTGTAGGTCCCCTCCATTCCCGCACAAGGGATGGTTGTGAGAAATGCGCTAGGCCCAGGGGCTCCTCGCTCTGTAGCGCCACCCTATTTATTTATTTATTTTGAAGACTTAAAACATATTACAACTATCTGAAATAGTTGAAATCTGAAAATAATGGGCTTCTTCTCAATCCATCAAAATCCCAGATAATACCCATCTCAAAAAACAATTTTGACCTTTGTCTCCTTCCTGATGTTTACCTTAATAATAATAAAATTAAAGCAGTGGAATCAGTCACTAGTCTAGGTTATGTAATCAACCGTAATTTGTCTGGTTACAATCACACAAACGTTGTCGTGGGTCGTATTTACGGATGTCTTCGTACATTGTGGATTAGTGCTTATTTTACACCTCAAGAAACAAGACGAAAGCTGGTACTGTCTCTAGTCTTACACCTCATAACATATGCTGAGGTGGTCTACAGCAGTCTTGACTCTTCGTCCCAGCGAAAACTGCAAGTTTAAGTAGCAGACTTAATTTTAATCGCTCCTCAAGAACCATCAACCTCATTCCCTACCGTTACAATTACCTTAACTCACCACGCTTATTTTTTATCCATACTGTAAGACTTTGGAACTCTTTGCCCTCTCAATTAAAGAATATTTCAAATCCCAACAATTTTAAAAGTGCAATTTTCCAACATTTCTCCTCCTCATCCATTTAAATTATTTCCCTCATTACCCACTACCTTTCTTTCCTCTATCCTATCTCTCACTCCTTAGATTTAAATAAATATTATTATTCGATTTAAGTATTTGAAATTATTATAACTAATATGAAAACACCATGTACTATAAAAGATCATGTCTTAATGTACAAACCATATGTTAAATAAATAAATTGAAATTGAAATTCTGGGCGATGTAAATTGGCCACCTCAGAGCTGTGATTTGCGAATTTTAAACTTTAGTATGCCAAAATTCCAAAATTTTGGAAACGATTCCAGCACTTGAAGCCAATATCATCCAAACAATCCGTGAGCTTTACTCCGAAGCCAGCTGAGGCAGTAATTTCCTCGCGTAGGCCGATAACCTTGAGACGGCATTTTAGATATTACTGTGGGGTCGAACACAGACCTCTGACGTAATAGTCCGGAAAACTCCAGCACCACTTCTCAGACCAAAGAACAGATTTGATGAATTTTATTGATCAAAAGCGCTCAGGTAAAAACAAAAAACTTTCTGCGACTACTTTCTATGCTTTAAGAACGTTCAACTTAAAACATTCTGCACTTTCCCAAACAAGAAAGTTTCACAAAGACTTGAATAAAATTTAAAAAAAATTTACGATATAAAACTCGATTCATTACGAAGACTCAATTACTTCTAATCGAGAAAAATAATCTCTTAATCTACGAGGTATAATTTCTCTAAACCTTTCCTGTTTTAAAACTGCTCGACAGCAATTTTAATCTGACTTAACAATTTCTGGGACAACCCACACAGGTAAAACAGGATTAATACATTGATATGTGTAAACTATCAATCCATTCAGAAACAAAGTTGTAGGATAACTCATAGAAGACAGATAAGTAAACTTAACACCCAGCAATCGCTCCCATCAATCCAATATGCATCCCGCTTCGCTTCCCTCAAGTTCAACCTACTTTTCTGACTCTGTGCACTCGACATGAATAAAATCATAGAATCAGGGACTTAAACCATACAAATCGTAGATATACTCGTAAATGAAACGAGATTCAAAGATTAATCGAATCAATTTTTCTTAATTGACCTTCATGTTCCCCTTGGAGAATTCTTTTGTTGGGATTTGCGATTAATTAAATTACTTACGAAAGTGAAATCGACCAACAAAAAAGAATTACTGACGTGAACACAAGTGACACAACCACCCATTCCAATACATTTATTTATTTCTTATCATGATACTGCTACAGTTGCCAAACACTTCCATTTAACCTAGTTTCGTGGATATACTCGTATATTCTCCCACCATAATCCCACAAAAGCACAGAAAAAAAACTATCTGTAGGTAGACGGATATAGGTTAGGAAGGTAGGGTAGGTACTTGGAGCAGAGCACCGTAAGTCCCAGTTCCCACTGCATTGACCCCGATACATCATACGAGATGAAATGAAATTAACGAATGCCAGAGATGTTCAGATACTATGGATAAGGTAGTCAGATACTTTTGTAGTGCGTCGAGTCAAAATGAATGAATTAAGAGCTCCAACAACCAAATCAAACGGAGCAAAATATTCCTTCGAATATTATTGTTCCGGTTTCCATTTTTTGAAGAGCTGCTTCACGTATGTGTTTTCTACTCCATGATGGTAGGAGCAGAAGGAAGTGGCACAACCTGTAGTGGCATCGAAAGGGAGTACAGTTGGTCTGCTATATGCTGGGGAGTGTCTAAGTGAAGCACACAGAAGCATAGCAATTTTCTTGAGTAGAAATCGATTGTGCTGCATTTTCGCAGAGAGAGAGCGAATAATTTTTTTGTTTTTTTTTTTTTCGTTTTAGCCCATGGAGCCCGGTGTTTTTGTTTGGCTAAATTGTGCCAACGTCGTCGTCGTTCGTACTCGTAGTCGTCGTCAACAATATGTTTGCCGCATTGGGTTGTTTTTTGTTTGATTGCCGTTTTTCTGGTTCCTTTTGCCTCACTTCTTTTGCAGTCGAATTGGTTTTTAAGGAGGAAGTCATTATGCAACTATTAGGCAATTGCGCTCCTGGCAAGGATGTTTGGAGGTGTATTTTGATTGAGTTCAATGTCAATAGGTTGTGTATTTGTTGCCAGCTATAACTTGGTCGACTGCAATTGGGGGAATGAGGTTATTATGTTTTATGGCGCCAAGGATATTTGTTACATTTTATGTGTGTACGGTGCTGCAAGTGCTCAAGTGAAAATGAAAAGTTAATGTGAATTGGAATTACGAACTTGACTTCCTTAAAACATAATTGCAGCGAAAATTTGTAATTACAACTAAGAGTAAGGGGACTTGAGCGAAATGAGCAACTAAACTCGTCCATGATGACGTGAAAACAGAATGTTTAGTATTAAATACCACAATCAATTCGACGACACATTTTACAAAACTTGACACGGGCTTGAATATGTTTTGAGTTCTAGTACTTTGATGAAGATAGTTCACCTGAAAAATAGTAATGAGAGTGAGGGAGAGAGTTAGAGAGAGAGAACGGAGAGAAGAGTGATAGAAGAGACCAGAAGAGAGAGAGAGAGAGAGAGAGAGAGAGAGAGAGAGAGAGAGAGAGAGAGAGAGAGAGAGAGAGAGAGAGAGAGAGAGATAGGCGAAAGAGAGAAGGATCAAGGATGGGAGAGAAGGATGGGAGAGAAGACAGGGAGAGAAGACTGAATGAGCAGAGAGAAGATGAGAGAGAGATGAGAGAGAGATGAGAGAGAGATGAGAGAGAGAGATGAGAGAGAGAGATGATAGAGAGAGATGAGAGAAGAGAGATAGGCGAAAGAGAGAAGGATGGAAGAAAAGACAGGAAGAGAAGACAGGGAGAGAAGACAGAATGAGCAGAGAGAACAGAGAGACAGAGAGAGAGAACGGATATTGATATACCTACAGAGAGCGAAACTAATGAGATCTCTTGAGATCGAAAAAGTTCTTGAAGAACTTTAAGCTGATCAAAAATTTGGACTTGAGTTTCTTTGAAGTCATTTCGATAATAGCCGCAAATAATAGACAAGTCGAGTTTGAATGAGTTTGCAGCAGCAAACAGCAACTCGAATCACAAAGGACCCAATATGCTCCCCTGTATGGCAGAGAGTAGTTAAATTATAAGGACCGGGGTAATTAGTGGTGACTGCATTACTATGGTTAATGAGCTTTTCTGCACAATTTTGAACTCTGAACGAATTTTACGAATTGGTCAGTTTAAAGCTTATGACTTCACCCAGTTCGTCGAAAACGTATTCATCCAAGGGCTGTTTTCATCACGCGGGCATTCACAAAGGAAGTGGAATGAACCATCCTCTGTCTCTTGGTCGCGACATCGTCTGCATAAATCGAGTGTACTTATGCTCATCATGTGAGTACTAATGAGTTTTGACCCGTTAGAATACCAATCAAGGGAGAGAACTAAGGAAGGTCTGACCACAGGTTCCCAGAAACCGTTTAAATTGGCTTTTTTTCTCTCTAACGAGTTCTATTCTTTTTTGGTCCAGAGGTTTCAGAACAAAAGTGTTGGCCTCGCAGGATGACCCGAGCTTCGCCAGCTTATCCGCCATTTCTTTTCCCAGTTATGCCACAGTGTCCTGGAACCTAAATTAATGTTATGCTTTTCATAACGCTGAGCTGTTGCCGCAACAGCTTTTTAGCAAATTGGGTTTTATTGCCGCCTGGTTACTTATGAAAATGTCAACGTTTTTCTTCATCAATTCGTGCGCAGCTAGATGCTTTGCGGCACAAACAACAGGCACTTTTGCTTGGAAGACACCGCGAAAGTCTGGAAGCATGATTGATCTAACTTCTTTACGGTAGGATATGAAGGATGTGATCTGAAAAAAAGGTGCCTTATCCTCTGCCCTTCGTCCTTTTTGGACGCATGTGAAGGCAGAGACATGGTTTGCATTTATAGCCCTGCTGTCCTCCCAGCATTTACTTGCCGAAATGTCTGTTAGAACTATTGGCTTGAAATAATTACGCGGTGGGGTTGAGTTCGTTTGATTGTCCATATCAGTGTGATTCACAATAGTTCTGCCGCTCGATAAGCCTATTTTCCAATTATTGTATTGTTTGAGCATAAAAGCGCTTTTGGCTGCCAGTTTCTTTCGTGAAAAATCTACGAGATTTAGAACCAGAAAAGTTTTCAGAACAGAAGTTCATTACATTCGCAAAGCACTGGTTGAAACAATGCATGCAAGTCTTTGGATATTGGTCATGTTGTTGGGATTTAACGCCTTTTCTTATGAACTATGGGTAACATGTTAAACCAAGGATTGGTCTTATTCTGGACATTTGGAGGTTGGAGTCAATCCAATTTAACCGCGTTGGCTCAATATTGATGGAGTTGAGTGTCTGGCAAATAGGTTAGGTTAGGTTAAGGTTAGACCAAAATAGGTCCATTTTGATACCACAAGAAATTTTGAGGAATTGCCTCTTATTTAAATCATTTTGAGCTTTCTATAAAGCGGTCAAGACTATGAATGTGAATGTTTATGTTTCTGAGATCACTTAGATCGTCGAAAAAATACTCTCCCAAGAATGTTTTACGTCTTTGAGAGAGGACAGGGTATGTATGAGACAGTGTCCGGTTATGACACCAGTTACGGAGCTTAAGTGCAATCTGCTTAAGGATAACAAACTTTTGGTACGTTTTAAATCTAGCTTTGGCCAGATCTTTTTGGTAGCCATTGTATTTGTCCATCTATTATTCGTTATCTTTATAGCTACTTGCTTCAGCATAAGTTTACACGTAGCAATAGGCATGCCAATTGTAGTTTTGCTTGGTAACATTGGCATGAAGGTTCCTTTCCTGGCGAGTTCATCGACTTTGCAGTTTCCCGGAATGTCTCTATGACCCGGCACCCAAAAGAGGTGAATGTTAAACTGTTCCGTCATCTCCATAAGAGACGATCGACAGTCGCGGGCGTTTATTGAGTTTGTAGAAACATTATCGAGTGATTTAAGTGCTGCTTCCGAGAAAATACGGATATTTGTTGAAGATATCACGTTTTCTCTCAGCCACGATAGAACATTTTTGATCGCCAGGATTTCCGATTGGAACACGTTACAATGGTTAGGGAGTCTAAAAGATAGACTAATATTTAGTTCTTTAAAGTACATATCGCCTCCTAATCGTCCGACATGCTTCTTTGTGAGATGGTGACTTGGAAGTTCTTATCGAAAGTAACTTGGGGAGTGGTGTAGTCGGAGTGCCTTGGTATTGATCCGAATAGATTCAAAATGTTAGAGTGACCAATTAAAGTAATGGGTCCATTGCGAGGTGGCTTTGAGACGAAATGCCGTGTTCGCCGCCAATTGTTTACTGTAAATGTCGAGGGGTAAGAAGGGTAGTAGTATGTTCAATGCAGCCGAGGGTGTTGCGCAAAGAGCTCCGCTAACACATATACTGGCTGATCTTTGGACTTTGCTTAGTTTATCACGATAAGTCGTTTTTGCCAAGGCTGTCCACCATACTGCTACCCTATATGTAAGTATCGGTCTTACGACCGCTGTGTATAACTAATGGGTGATCTGTGGAGATATTCCCCATTCGCTTCCAATGGTTTTTTTGCAGGAGAAAAGAGCAACGGTGGCTTCTCTGATTCTCTCTTGTATATTTGATTTCCACTTTAGCTTTTTATCAAGGATAAGACCCAGATATTTCGCTTCGTCTGAAAAAGTTAGTGGAACTCCATTTATGAGAGTGTTTATTTGTGGAATTTTGTATTTACTTGTGAAGAGGACAAGTTCTGTTTTGAGTGCTTTATTCAACATTGTTGAAGGCCCCTATCATGTTGAGAAATGCACCCACTGCATACATACACTGTTCTTTGTGTTGAACTGATTGTGTAAGACTGATTACTCCGACTATATTTTGAACGGAAGTCTCCATTAGCACCAGTGGCGTAATGGTTAGCATGTTTACCTGTAACGTTGAAGATTCAAGGTTCGAATATCAGAAATATAAAGAAAAAACATGTTTTTTACAAGTATCGCCTTTCGCAAGGAATTGGCCAATCATCCGAGAATAATAACACACAATGACCCAAGCAAACGCTTTCTAACTTATCCGTTCGACATAAAATTGTAGATTCTGAAAATCCCAGGTTTTCATAGCTTTGTTGCGCTACTCCATTACCTACGCAATGATTATGGTTCTCATAATCAAAAAACAAGGTAACACATTGGTAAAACAGTGAAGAAATTTTAAGAGAACGGATGTTAGTTAAAAATGCGAACTACCCAATAAGGAATCATCTCACTTCTCAATTGCTGCTAACGCCAGAATATCGATACATCCGCACTTCACTTGCATCTAAGCGGTCATTATGATGATACACAGACCCTACAACGTCAGGGTGCAGTGCAATGCTGTTAAATATGCGGATTTATCGATATTCTGGCGTTCGCAGCAATTGAGAAATTTCCTTACTGGGTAGTTCACCTTTTGAAAAAGTCAATTGGCCATCAAGATCATGCCATTTGACAATTAGATTTTTTGGGTGGGCTAATCAACTGGCCGTGTCTGCGCGAACTATAGAAGCAATAAAAATCTACATTACTGAAGTTATGGTCAAGATACCGCTCGACACGTATGAAAAAGTTTTTACCCTCGAAAATAACCGCATGCTGCAATTGTTCCGCGGTGGCCGTTTTAATTACTTTTCACACTTTATGGCAAAACTTTTTTAATTAAAAAAAGATGTTCTTCAAAAACTTATCACTGGGTGTGTTTTATTCACCTCTACTTCGAAATCGAAAAACCTTAAGTTACTCGCAGTTAAGGACGTTCTAATAAGACCTTACCACTGGTGGGGGAGAGTTATATGCAGCATGAACTCAATAAATTAAATGAAAATACAAAGTAACATTCTCGTGGGCGATCTCAATATCAATAATTATTCTATTTACTATAATAAATAATTATTCTTTTATACATAAAATATGGTGGCACAGATCATACCTACAATGACTCTTCACCCTCGTTACAACGTGAACATGATCCCAATAATACCACCGCACCGCGACACGAGACAAACACCAGCATAAAGTGTGAACTCATACACTCGCACAAGCACAGTAACAAAATATATTTTACTGGTTGAAAAACTAAGAAAAATTAGCTCTTAAAAATATGGATTCTATTCTTAACAACATAAGCTGCGCAAACGTATTGGTACCTACACTATTCTTTCCCCCATCTATCCTTACTGATAGCTTCTTACTAAAGATATAACCAAGAGTCATTCCACAAAGTTGACGTTAACGTAACAAACATATACCGACCAAGCAATTCATTAATTACATCACCGGAACGCACCACTGTTGCCTTTATTACTTTCTCTGATATTGGAACGTGAAAAAAACAAACGTGGTTACACTGCTCTCCTTTCTCACTTTCATCACGTAAATTAAAGCTCAGTAAATTTATAAGCTTGTTTATTTCTTTCTTGCACTTAGTGAAGATAAATGATTTCAAACAAGAATGACAGCGAGTTAATAAGTTCGACACTAAAGCAAATGCAGACATAAGCTGGCCGTGAAAGGGTGTTTTGCTTTTTATCCCTACAATCTACAACCTACAACCTACAACAGGAAACGCCTGTCTTCCAAGAAAAATGATGAATCTTTTTCAATAAAGGAAATAATTTTCAAAGACTAACCCTCCCAGTCAAAGCTATGAGTTCTTGTTTCAAGCAAAACCAATTTAAATTCCCAATTAGGATCCCAGCATGCTCGGAATGTAATAAGAACGTAAGAATTATCAGCTTCTTTTGTAATCGATGCGGGAAGAGATTTTTCTGTCATTTTTGAAATCAAGGATTACTCACCACAAACAATGCATAAAAGTTCAAAAATAGCCCGAGTCAGAGTACTAAAAACAAAAATAACTTCAGCCTTCATAAAATTGCAATTACCTGAAATTAAAAAGAAGAAAATTCATAATTAACAACTCGTATCTATAAGAAAACATATAAAGGTAAAAAAATCATAAAAATATTCTTTTACTTAACGACTAGACGTCAATTAACAGAGGTATTATAGTGATCCATGTCGTGATCCCGAAATTACACATTGATTTGAATAACATCGAATAAGCCAAGAAATTAAAATATCGTTATGGTTCAATAGAATTCCTCGCCATTGCCTTAGTCGAATCAAAATACTATAGCTACCTACTACCCATCCAATTAACTTACCATCAATTATAGCCTGAACATACACACACACACATTTCGAGTTTCAATGAATGTGTGGATACCAAGAGAGAGAGCATTTTCATTCCACTGTTTATTATTGCGAAATTTTTCACGCCGCGCACTTGGTTGGATGGAAGAAGCTCAAGGAAGAAGAACCAAACGAATAACGAAGCGAATTCATAAGCAAGCAGATGAAATTAGACAGACAATTAACCTTAATTCCCTGACATATAAGTCTTGTATCTCGTTCCAGAGTTGTGCCGGAGGTCGGGATTTGTTTCGCGGCCCATAGCCCGAGTTGTTGGTAGGAAAAATAATTTGTTCTATGCGCGTAATTAGTTTTTCTATTTTACCTTCTTTGCGTGAGATTTTGGCATCAGACGACCGACCGACCAACCGACCAACCAACCGACCGAACGACTAAACGACAGACCTGTGTTTTCTGCTCGAGTGTGTGCCTGTGTGTTTACATTCAATTAATTATGGCCCCACTCTGTATCCATAAAACGAGAATTATAATCACATCTGTGCAGAGAACAGTAATGAAACTAGAGAATAAATGGACCGAGTTGAGGTTCTAGTTCCAGCAGTCTTTGACCGTCAGCGACGCAGTGCCACACTCTTTGCAAGTCACACTAGAAGGACAAATAGAATAAGGTGGATAGGGGGGTTGGTTTGGATATTTGATCTCGTTTCCTGGATTGTGTATAGCGATGGCTATAATCGTAACGTGTTATCCCGTGCATGCTTCCTTCCCCCCTTTGTTAGGGAGAATACAACAGCAGAGGCCCACAACAAGCTGCAGCCGGAGATAGCATTTTACATTTCCGAGCTAATTAAAGTGCAGATCTCGAATGTCATGCTGGGTAGCTATTGGGTAGATTGGTTTTACTGTCCAAACCATCATAATATTTCTCTCTACTGTAATTAAATCTACCTTCACCTCTTAGATCTTGTATGACTTTGTGGTATTCGTCCACCAACCACCGTCAAAAAGTTAGCCATACGAATAAAGCAACGTCGCGTCGCCCAAGGACGGACAGACTTATATGCATTAGCATGAGTCGTAATGGAATAGGGGTTTACTCGTTTATGAAAGATTATCTGATTCAAAAACGCGGTGGCCGTAGTATTCGTGAAAATGCAGAAAGTATACAAATCTATACAAAGTTCTAACTGAGGTGTGGCTTAAAATGTAACCAGGAATGCTGAATACTGGATAAGCATTTCGTGTCTCGCAACGATATGTTTACGTTTCCAGTTCTGGTTGTTGACAGACACAAAGCACCTAACTTGATTCCATAACCTCATGACGGAAACTTTTTAATTTAAAAGCAAAAGTGACGTGTTTGCATTGTTGGTTGACTGAATGGATATAATGGAATAATAACAAGGGTCTTTGAAGGTTTTATTGAATAGAAAACTTAGATAATCATCCATTAGACGAGGGTGTCTAGCGGTCTTTCTTTGATGGTCGAGGCAGGTGCGAGGAAGTAAGAAGCTCGTGGAAACTGAAATTCTCTTTGAAATATATGAATCAACTTTAGTTATTTTGACGCATGCTTAGTAACAAACTAATCGAAAAAAAATTACTATTCATCTTTTTAGTATACTTTTTAAATCTTTAAAGACTCGATAGAGTTCATAAATGTTTCTTGATCCTTTTGGTGCTAGAATGCGGTTGGCTGGGGGTATTCTAGTCTAGAGACATGAATTTTAAGTTATCTTTAAAGTGTCGAAAAAAAGACAATCAATATTTCAATGTTGAAAGATTACAGAAAAAAAATTTTTTTTTAAGTTAAAAACTTTGAACTCTAGCAGGTGATGAAATGGGGTATCTTAAAAAATTGACACATGACCATACCCATGATTTCAACCCTCCTAGTCATCCGAATTAAAAAAGAAAAAAAGATTCTTAATCTGTAATGATGTCGCTATCTAATGAACCATTTTTTTCACGTTTTTTTGAGTTTCTCGAAATTTTTAAAAATAGTAAAAAATCAAATTTGAGAATGAGGTTCACGCCCGAGAGGGGTCTATACAGAAGATTCCCTCAAAATTTCAAGTAAATCGGTCCAGTAGAACTCGAGGAATCGTGGGTATCATATTCCAAAATACTAAAAGCAATAAAATGCCTCTACAAAAACAACAAGACGGCGATATGGGACGGAAACGAAGGGTCTACTTGGTTTCAAACAACGTCTGGAGTTAGGCAAGGCTGTATATTAAGTCCGCTTTTGTTTTCCCTGTTCCTTGATGATTTGACATCAGTTCAACCAGGTGGTATCAATATTGCTGGCACCAAAGCAACGTGAAGGCTTTGATATGTATGCTGACGATATCGTCATATTATCAGAATCTGCAGAAATTTTACAAATGATGATCAACTAGCTTCAATCTTCAATTTACTGTCACATGTGGAGCCTAACGCTGAATACCAACAAATCAAAAGTTATGATTTTCCGAAATGGAAAAGGCAGATACGCAGTAAATGAGAAGTGGAGGTGGGAAAATGTGGATTGTGGACCTGGAGGTTGTAAAATAGTACAAGTACCTTGGAGTTATCATAACACCACAGCTGTCGTTTAAAAAACACCTGAGCGCTAAGCTGGTAGAATCAAAAAAGGCCATAAGTTGCAGTTGGAGGGGTGCATTTGGTAAAAAATATGTAGCCTCGGGTGCCAAATATAAACTTTTCGAAGCCGAAATGAGGTCGATAATGTGTTATGCTTGCCAGGTTTGGGGGTTCTGCCAATATGAAGAAGTAGAAAAGTTGTTGAGGTTCTTTATAAAAAAAAATGTTTTGGCTCCCGGAAAACACGCCTACGTATATCTTACAACTGGAGACTGGTGTTTCGCCGTTGTATATATTCTCACTCAAGATGCACCTCAATTATATTTTAAAAGTTACTGAGCTTCCCCCTCATCGCCTTCCTGGAACCATTGCAGGGCATCCACTCAACCAAAAATCTCAGTTCTTTACTGAGTGGTGAACTTGGAAGCGGACTCACAATGTACAGTTATTGGAAACCGGGACGGAGACTTGGAAACGTAGCTTTGAGGTGCTGCTTGCTAAGATTGAACAGGACAGCTTCTCTAAATTTTGGTTTTTACGGGTTTGGCGAACCGAAGCGAGACTCGAAGTATGTACAAATGCCTACAACACAATCTTCGAGCAAACAACTATTTTGATGATTGCTATAACCTAGAGACTATTTCAACTGTATTCAAAACGAGAGGAGAGTTGCTGCACCTTAATTATCGAATTATCGAGCTCAGAGGAAAACATGGACTGTACTCTCTGTAACCTCCGAGTTAGAGAAGATGTGTTCCACTTCTTAGGAACGTGCCCAATTCTTGCTGCAATTAGAAGACAACTATACTATTGATTTATTTATTTATTTTTGTTTATACTCTCTTTTTCTGGCTGACGGCAAAAGCCATGCCATTATTGTGCAATTGTAAAAAAAAACAACAAAAAATCTTTAATTTTGTTAAATAAAATCAAAAAACACATTTAAAGTTTCAATAGACGGCTATAACTTCGGAGATAATTTGAATTTTGAAAAATCCATTTAGGGAGATATTTTTGAATATATAAACTATCTAATTAAGATAAAAATAAATTTTTTTAAATTTCTAGGTTAGAATCTAGAATATCCCCTTAAGAGAGAAAGAAAAGCCACTTTAAGCACTCTGCCGACATTTTTAATAAGAATTGAGAAAAAATCTTTTTGGAAAAATAATCTTGTAATGGCGTTAAACCAGCCGTAAATATCTGTTGCAGCTGGATTTACGCTTGCTAGCGGAGTAGGATCAACTGTTGCCAAAGCGGAGTGACGTTTTTAAAAAATGATAAAAAAAACGTTTTCCTAGTACTGCCTTGATACCAAACTCTAGTGTTGGATAAAGGAGTGAATAGAAGGAGATGATGAACCGAAGAAACTAAGAGATAGCAATTTAAGGGTCACGGTGACAAGGTACGGTGGATTCAATTGTTTTCTTGAGTGTGCAAAAACGATATCTAATTCGTATGAGAGTCTAATTTTGGCGTCAATTCCCAAACCCATCGACGAGCAGGTGCCGAACAAGCATGCCAATACAAGCCCAACAGTATTATTTCTCTTTATTAAGATAGAGATCATCTTTTCTGTTGCTACTTGCTAATCAGATTGCCCTAGCAATACCTGCTCTGGGCTAATATACTGCATTCCTGGAGTTCCACAAGGAAGTCATCTTGGACAAATACCTTTATAAATAAAATCGTTCATTAGATCAATTACCGTCACTATTAAAGTATGATGATGATTTCAAGCTTTTTACAGAAATTAACTGCTATTCAGATTGCTTCATGCAAATGGATCAAAATAGCGCACTTGCTGCTTGAACAACTTGTCTATTTTTAAACGTAAGTAAAGTATTGCCTGATCTTGTACCCAATTCTATACAGGGTGTCCCGTAATTCGTTTTACATACTTTGGGATATGATTCTTGGTCATATTCTAAGAAAAAAATTGTTATACAGTAAAGTCCGTTTCTCAAGTTTGACATCACTTTTTGACAATTTAAAAAAAGGCTAACTTTGGTGTACCCTGACCTTTGTTAAATTCGATATCTCTGTCGAAACTGATGATAGGAACCTAATCTTAGACTCAATTTTTTGTTGAAAAAACAACCTTTAAGACTGTATTTAAATTAGGCTTCCATAGGTTTAGGGTTGACAGATTTTCAATTTTAAGTGGTGTTCAAATTTTCTTCCCAAAACAAAGTTTTAACTTTGAGGTCATTTTTTGGAGAAAAGGCCTGATAAACATAGAGTTTCTTTATTTTTTACAGATGAACAAAACAATAATAAAGAAAAAACTCAGCATTAAGTAAGCTCAAAAGCCCATACATTTTATGATACTTGGAAAAATACAAAATGGGAAAAATTTAAAAAAAAATAAAAAAAAGTTTTTGCTTTGAGGTTTGTTTGAATAAAACAATAATATGATCACTTTTAGTAGTTTTTTTATGTATTTAATACAAATACAATTAAAACAAGTGCTCAAAGCGCACTCCTTTGTTTTGGATCCATGCCAGAGCCCGTTTTTGGATTTCATTGTGGATGTTTGCTTTAAATTTGGGGTATGAATGTTCAATAGGTAAATAAGTCGTATAAAAGAATAAGAAAACAAATTTGTTCATTAGTTTGTCAAATTAAGTCACGATTGCAGTTTGATCAGAGAGTTTTTTGAAATGCTTTCATTTACGAGAGAAGAATACGCAGACATTTTTTTTCTTATATGAGTTTTTAAATGGAAATTGAAGAAAAGCACAACAAAGGATACCAGGAACTTTATACTAACTGAAAATCTGGCAACCCTTAGCCTATAAAAGTCAAATTTAAATACAGTTTCAAAGATTACAAGACTACAAGTAAGACAAGAGTTATCGACAGCAAACACCCACAATGAAATCCAAAAACGGGCTCTGGCATGGATTCAAAACGAAGGATGGGGCTTTGAGCACTTGTTATAATTGTATTTGTATTAAATACATAAAAAAACTACTAAAAGTGATCATATTATTGTTTTATTCAAACAAACCTCAAAGCAAGAACTTTTTTTTATATTTTTTTAAATTTTTCCCATTTCGTATTTTTCTTAGTATCATAAAATGTATGGGTTTTTGAGCTAACTTAATGCTGAGTTATTTCTTTATTATTGTTTTGTTCATCTGTAAAAAATAAAGAAACTCTATGTTTATCAGGCCTTTTCTCCAAAAAAAAAAAATGACCTCAAAGTCAAAACTTTGTTTTGGGAAGAAAATTTGAACACCACTTAAAATTGAAAATCTGGCAACCCTAAACCTATGGAAGCTCAACTTAAATACAATCTTAAAGGTTGTTATTTTTACAAAAAATTAAGTTAAAGATTAGGTCTCTATCTTCAGTATTGACAGAGATATCGAATTTAACACAGGTCAGGGTACACCAAAGTTAGCCTTTTTTTAAATTGTCAAAAAGTGATGTCAAACTTGAGAAACGGACTTTACTGTAGAACAATTTTTTTCTTAGAATATGACCAAGAATCATATCCCAAAGTATGTAAAACGAATTACGGGACACTCTGTATATTAGATCTGATTTAGACATAAAGCCAAGCTTTTTTTTTAATCTAATCTAATCTAAATCTATATTAGATCTGATCTCGTCAAAACTGTTTGAACCATTTGAATCAAAACATTTTTGTAGAAAATTGGATTTTTTTACAAAAAAAAGGTCTTATTAAAAATTTTCATCAGACTAACCGTGTCCGAGCAATAAATCTTAAAAAATTATGTTTTCTTTTGACCTTATATTTTTACTTTGAAGTTGTTCACTAGCTTCATTCTCCTTTCAAAAAGTGGTTTTAGCGCGAACGACACCGTACAACTAGTTGTCCAACTTCAAAGTTCTCGAAAATTCGACAAGCGGTTGTTTGAGGGTTCACATTATCCAACATTAGTCGTTCAGACCAAAGTCTGTCCACCTAATTATCACAAATTCAATTACTGCTCGATTTTTCGTTAGACATTTTAATTCCAGTTCTATTCCAGTAAATTAAAAATGTTCACCCGCTATGCATTTCCAAAGCGAATTGTAAAAATCTTCTTCGTTGATTGCATACCTACTTTGCACAGTGTGTGCCTGTGCCCTCGTCTAGGCTTCGGTTGCATTGTTAGACTTCCAAAGTCGCAGCATAAATGCTCAACGGCCGTGAGAAATACTTACATGTGATTACCTGTATCACAGGCTCATATTTATTTATGTCTATTCGACTTGAGGGTTAGTAGCCTCCATCCATCTGTTCCGCGTTCAATTCGCTTTGTAAAGTCGGTTATTAAATAGATTGCAACGATGGAACTACATACATACATACAAACTAGTCAAATGCTCAGTTTAATTAGTTGCTCTTCAGTCTTCAGTCTTCACACCGTTAGCACAATTTTCTTCGAACTATTTATAGTGAAAACAACTAGGACCGCGACATAGTGGCGATAGTGATGTTGTTGGGCGGGGGAGGACAGTGAGAGAGGAATATGGATAAATTAAGCGTGCTTGGGTAGTATAGAAAATATTGAAACGGAAGAATGCGTTCCATAGATGAATAACTCACTGTGGCTTGCGCCATTCATGGCAGAAGAATGAACTCAAACACTCGCTGAAGTGGTAAATATGACAATGAATGAGCTTGTAGGTTGTTGCGAATATAGTATCTTGTATCTGGCGCTTTAATAGTTTGTTTTTGTTGTTGTATTGTATTGATTATAATTTATCTACAAGGCGTTGGTTTTGATGTTCTTCCCTTGTTTTGTTATTACATTTTTTTCATTTTCACCACCCGCATAGCAAAGACTTGACGCATGTAGTTTGTTTTTGTTTTCAAAATATTCTTTTATACTGAGTGGTCTAGCTATGTTGGGGGTTGGTTCCAGGGCACACCTTCTGAAGTGTGGTTTAACTCGTAACTAACAGGTAGAAGGCGTTGCGTTGTTGAGAAAAGTAATAAGAAAAATTATGGATGTCTGTGGTGAAAGGTGAAAGCTTTCTTTGAATTTATCCAAGCTATGGGTGTATGGATTGTATGTAGCGTTGAAGCGTCAGGTATGAGTAAAATAAAATTGTTGTTTGGTAACAACTGTTTTTCTGTTTGTATAAAGCATGTTGTCAAATTGTCTTCTGTCTTCAGCACAAGCACCTTTTGATTCTGAAGGAAATATCGTCCAAGGCTTCTAATGAGTCCTTAGTAGGGCTAAATCAATTCGGGAATGTCTGAACGTATCGGTTTCCTAGAAAAAAACCTTAAAAACTTAAAGTGGGTAGAACAAGCAAATAGGCATCTAAATTAGATTCGGTAATGACGTCTCAGTTTCGAGACCCACAACAGAAGACCCATCAATTGATGTAGCTTTGTGCGTTTTTAATCAAAAAAAAGGAAACGAAGATTGAAAATGTTCCCTGAGTTGCGTTCCTAATTGCTATAGCTTCCTATAATGGCTATAAGAACGGTGCTCCACACTTTCTGTCAGTGAGTCACTAAATAACCTAACTGTAGGTACGTTGCATCTTGGTGCGCGTGGCATAATGGTCAGCATGTTTGTCTGACTGTATCAGAAGAGTTTGTGGTTCTGGGATTCAGAAACATTTAAGAATTGTTTTTCCACGGGTATCGTCTTTCTCAGTCGTTCGGAATCGACAAAAAATTGCAGGACCTTGAAATGTAGTAGTCCCCGAGCTTTGTTGCACCGTGTCATTTCCCGAAAAATGATTATAACGTGTTGTGTAGACCCTTTTTACTCACAGGGTGTAGATGCTTTTTGTGAAGTGTGTGTGTTAGACGTGTAATTTTCAATCTGACAAAACGTTTTTTGGAGTTGGTCTTTGTGACAGATGTCACTTGATTTATACTCAATTTGGTTTGCAATTTCATAAAGGAATTGAAGCTGCGCGACCACAGGGCACTGCAAACGTTCGGTAAATTGTCTCGAAAAAATAGCTGTTGACGCTGATTTTTACATAATTTCGAGTCTTGAAGCTGTGAGTTACCTCCAAGATCGGTCGATTTAACAACGCTGGACTATTTTCAATGAAATTATGTTAAGTTGCTTGTCTACGCAGATAAGCTGGAGACGATTGACACCTTGTAGAGATTATTCGGCCCATTCTTGATGACAGACGGCCCTTAAAAAAAAAATAGGGTGGCGCAACAGAGCGAGGAGCCCCTGGGCCTAGCGCATTTCTCACAGCCATGTCTTGTGAGGGAACGGAGGGGACCTACAATTTTCTGCCGGTTCCGAATGGCTAATTGAGAAAGCGCTTTCATGGCATGAATTTACTAACGGAGGACTTGCCAATTCCTCGCGAAAGGCGATACCCGTGGAAAAGCATTTTTGCCTCTGCTGGGATTCGAACCTCGAACCTCTGTGTTAGCAGGTAAACATGCTAACCATCACGCCACGGGTACGACTAAGTACTGCAAAAATTGGGCATCTCGGCTGGAACTTATTTGAGACAACCAATTTTCTAAGACATTGTTGATGGTTTCGAGCTGTAGTTCACGCATCGCTTAAATGATATTGGCCTAAAGTGCTTGAATCGTTATCGGATTGTTGGCATAATATCGGTCCTTTGCGGGTCTCCACAAAAATTAAGTTAAAAGTGGTAAGGTCGCAACTCCGAGGCGGACTAACTGCGGTGGGTACTACATAACGGTGGTGCCTGTGACTTTATGGTTAGAATGTCTGCTGATTTATGGCAGATTCAAGTTTCAAATCCCAACGAAAAAAAATGTTTTCCCTCAGGCATCACATTTCACAAAGAATTTGCAAGTTCACCATAATAGTACCTAATTTAGAAAATGCCTTCCTCATTTAACAGTTCGAATTCGGCACAAAAAATATAAGTCCCCTCCATTCCTTAGAAGGATTGGTTGTGAAACATGCGATAGGCCACGGGGCCCCACTTCTATGGCGCGACCCTACATATTTAATTTACTTCATTTCGGTCAAGGCTTCTTTGCAAGAAACACAATGTTTGGGCTTCACAGTATTCACTTTAAAAATAAGTTCTCAATGTTTTTCCTACGTTGCTTAAGCGTACAACGACCCATTTCGTTCCGCAGAAATATGATACAGTCTTTCTGTCCAAATTTCAAGAGGAAAACAGCTTTCAGGGTCAAAGCAATTTGTGATTTGAAAAGAAACCACTAGATGGCGTAAGGTACTTTGTTCCACACAGGTGTCCTACGACAATTTGTGAGTAAATGCAAGGGACCCTCAATTTTTTACCGATTTCGAACGGCCAATCGAGAAACCACTTTCAATGGCATCGAATAACTATCGGAAAAATTGCCCCATGCTCAAGGCGATACCCTCGGAAAAAAAATTGTATGTTTCTGAGACTCGAACCTTGAACCTCCTTCGTAACGGGCACCAACAAATTAATTCTAAGGATTGCAAATCTAAGAAAATGACTTGTTTTGTTCTAATTTACAAATTAGGGAGTTAATTTCTTTCTCTTTTCTTCAATTTGAGAGCGAAGAAGCCACACCAACCTCAAAAGACTTGCTGTTTTTGGGAAACTCTTCCGTACTTCCGGACAGTTTTCCCAAAAGAACTAGGCTTATATTGCTTGAGAGTTCCTACAATTTTTGCAAAGCCTTAAAGCAATGGCAATCTGAAACCACACAGATACGATTTAGGCTCTAAAGCAAAGATATTCAATCTAACACAATCATGATTACAGCAACATATTTTCTTGAATAAGAAGTCTTAAGCTTGAAAAAAAAATTTTTTTAAGTGAAAAAAAAAAGATACAAAGCAAAGAAATGATAGATAATATAAACAAGTCGACAGCATTCATCAAAGAATTTCGCAAGAAAGTAAAAATAAACAAGATTTCCACAAGTAGCATCACTGCACTTGAAGAACTGCCCTTTTTGCAGAGACTACTCTTGAAAAGGAAATGTTGTACATCAAAGGCAATGGCTCTCAAAGGTGTCTTTAGCTTTCGTCTCTTAGTACTCTCTTTTATTTATTTTTTTAAATCAACCAACCGCAGCAGTATGCCTACTTACTTATAAAATAAAAAGGCAAACTATTTCATTTTACTAATTGATTACACATGTAGACGATCATTCAAAGACTCATCATTTTCCTTTGACACAGAGAAACTTTGCATTATTTTTGTTCCCAACTAAAAATTTGTCTCGAGTGCATATGTTTACAAAAGCAACAGCAACGACAGCACTAATAAATACAAATGCAAGGAAACTTGAGTTCCTCCAGCATTCGCGAAGCCTTTTGAAGTAGTGTCTGGCGTGGCAAATATGCATGACTAACAACGAGTCGTTTTTGCTCACATAAATGACAAGTAGTTAAACTTATTTTAGAGAAAACATCAAAGACGGATTTTGTATGTGTATATTCGAGTTTTACAATTGTTGAAGGTGAGTCTAGAATAAAAGTGTTTTAAGTAAGTTTGAATTACATTTATGTCATAAGCTTAAGAGATACTTAACAATTATGTGTTCAATAAATAAAGTGCAATCGCTAAATAGCAAGGGAAGACTGAAGCTGCTTTGAAAATCGGTCGGAGAGCTGTTGAACATCAGCAGAAGTTCAATGCCCACTGAACGGACCAGCACCTCAATACTTTTGAAGGCTTTTCAATGACTCCCTTGTGCCGTAAGGCGTACAAGGTTCATTCAAGTCGTGTTATTTCAAAATTAAATTAATTGGAAATTTATTTGCGTAGCAAAAATGCAAAATCGCATCGTTTTACAGCCTAGGATGGCCATCAACGATAGCATTTTCCCTGCATGTATGTGCCAATTTCCACTACAAGTACTGCGACTTTACTCATCTCATTATTCTTTACACGCGATTGTTGTATTCTTAAAATAAAACTTAAAATACATCTTCATCCTCGAGTCTCGTCATTAAGAAGTCAATTTTTCCACTGAAATAAACTACAGATAATCATGGGTACTTAAAAAAATTATAGAATCTTCTTTTATTGCAGCAGAAAAGAAGAGAGATTGAGAAGATTCACCGCCTCAAGGCAGATTAATGTGGTAATTTCCACGAAGGAATAAAAATTACATGTTAAAGTTGATTACGCAGAGAAGAGAGAACACACAAAACCACTTGGAGGCAGAGGTCATTAACTCGGCAAACATTCCAGGACATTTCAACTTAACACCAAGCAATAATCATAAATTCGTGTGAGCTAAGATGTATCAATACACAGAGAGCAAAGCAAAACGACAACAACATCAATTTCTGGTTGAAGCAGTACAAGTAAGTTTTATACACTCATTTTTGCATTACCGCACTCACATTGAACAAAGTGTCTATTTTGAAAACCACTTAACATCCGTCCATTCCTTTGCCGAAAGAATGTCGGGTCGTCATCAACATCACCATCGTCATAGTCTTCCATTATATCTCAGCAAGTTCAATGTCCAGATTGTACGCGTCCAGATCAATGACAGGCGGGATTTAAATAAAAATAAGTCCTAAAGTCATTAACATCTTAAACATTATACAAACGATTTATTTCATAACAATGTGCCCCTGTGCCTGCTGCCTGCTGCCTGCAGACCCAAAGACATTCCCCCAGGCACATCGAGTAAGACTCAGCTTAAGTGACACCACATTAGCGTAATGCTGCTTTAATTTTCGGATGCACCATGGGACGTACGAAAGGGGCCAGCAAAAGCAATTCAAAAGAAGAAACAGATTCTGATTTATTTGCAGAAAAATAAAAAAAAATTAAATCAATGCAGACGATTTACAATTTAATTTTTAGTTTATTTGTGGTCTTTGGGGGCGAGTGTTGGTTTTATGAAAACAAAGTATAAATATGTTGGTGTGAATATGTGTTGGGGTTTTTATATACAAAAAAGAAGAATAGCCAACAAAACATTTAATGCAGTGAAAGAAGTTCTTGGAAGTGATAAAGTGAACGACTGAGCCGTACGAACTTTTGCATATAAAGTACAATAGTGCTGCAAAATTGCGTACTGTTTATTGTTTACTTGTTTGGTGGGTGGAAGAAAATTTAGTTAAACAACCTGTTTATGTAGTAAACTAAGTAAACAAACATTGCTAAGTAACACACGTAACCAAACACAGCAATTGTTTTTTTTTTTTAAATTTTGGGGAGTTGTTTGCCTTTTTTTAAATATTAGTTTTAAACCAATTTCGACGTTAAGCAACTTTTTCAAGTTATTAAAATATACAGTGAAAGTTCTGATAACTGGACAATTATGATCCCCAAATTTGTGTCCGATTATGAAAACAAGAACTCTTCAGTAAAAGGAAAGATATACGAGGGCGGTTTGATAAGTCCGTGACTTTGAATTTCTCGCGCAGTTACTCCAAATGCAACAGTGCTGCCGTCAACTGTAATCTATTTGTAGGGAACTGTCAAATTCTGAGCAAGCTACGTAAAACCACTTTTTTAACTTCATACAAATTAACATCACTAAAAATATCGGGTGATTTTCTTAAAGGCTGGTTTTTCGAATAGGGATAAAACCGACATCTTGTTCTCTAATGTCATTTATGTTCAGTTTGGTTTGCCATTTTATCATGAACAGGTTGACAAAAGCACAACGCAACTGCAAAATCGTGCAAATTTATTTCGAAAATAATGATTCAGTTCGCGAAGTTTACCGCAAGCTCCGTCCATTTTATGGTCGACATAATCGTCCATCAGAGCAATTAATTCGGTTTACCATGGATCATTTTCGCACTACGTTTACTTTATGTGATAATACGCATCCGCAGAGACGTCGAACAGTGCGCACCGAAGAAACAATTGGTGTTGTAGAGCAAAGTATTGAAGAAGACCAGAATGAATTGATTCGCCACCGTGCACAGCAATTGGAGCTTTGTCCATCAACTTTATGGAAGATTTTGCGCAAGGATCTTGGCTTACGACCTTACAAGATTCAGCTTGTGCAAGAATTAAAGCCTCGAGACCATGCAATGCGTCGTGATTTTGGGGTATGAGCCGTAAATGAGATTGATCTCGATGTAGACTTTCATCGCAAAAATTTTGTTCAGTGATGAGGCTTATTTTTGGTTGAATGGTTACGTCGACAAGCAAAATTGCCACATTCGGAGTGAAGAGAATCCACATGAGGACCTTGAGACGCTATTACATCCACAAAAACTGACTGTTTGGTGTGCTCTACGGGCTGATAGAGCCATTGGGCCATACTTCTTCCGAAATGATGCTCGCGAGCCAGTTACCGTTGATGGAGACCGGTATAGAGCCATGATAACCGACTATTTTGTACCCGAATGGGATGGCATGAATGTGGATGAGATGTGGTTCCAACAAGATGGCGCTGCATGCCACACAGCGAACGTTACAATCGATTTATTGAAGGAAACATTGGATGAGTGCATAATTTCGCGGATGGACCTGTCAATTGACCACCAAGATCGTGTGATTTGACACCATTGGATTATTTTCTTTGGGGATATGTGAAGTCGCTTGTCTACGTCAACAAACGTTAGACTGTTTTCGAAGAAATTTTGGGAGGTTACTCGCAGTAATATTATCGAAAGGATTTACCTAAAGTTTGAAAGGTAGGGTGAAAATAAATAGTTTAAATTTTGGCGTAAAAAGGCTCCCAAATTTTGAATTTTGCACTTTTTCATTCTTTTTTAGGTATATCCTTCCCTTTTATTTGTCAGTAAAAGAATGAACTTTGATAAATCGTTGTCAGATTAACCGAAAAAGAGTGGCAACAGCTGCTGTTTTCGATGTCCCCGGAAACAGGCGTTCGGAGAAGTTCAATAACGCCACAATTTTGTTGGTCATCGAATAGATAAACATTTTGTGAATACTGGACACTTCTAATAAACATTTCTCCTAATTTTGAAAATGATTGGGTTATTTTATTGCTTCCCAAAAAACATGTTTTTCACGCTCCTGAAGTGGTCTCCCCTTTTAAGTGGTGTGGATGAATGGTCAGAGGACTTAGGACCTATCGAATTATTTTTCGGCTTTTAGTAATAAAACTGAAAATATTAAAATTAAAAGTATAGGAGGTTTTCTGTTTAAAATAAGCCAGGGAAAAGTGTCCGCGTCTGTTTATGAGAGTTGCCATTTATAGAAAAGTGATTTGTATGAAATTTTCCAAAAAGAAGTCGCTCCCTGTAAAATTTATCAGCTTATGGGAGCTGTCTGCAAGTAAAACTTTCACTGTACTTGGTTTCTTGGTTATTAGTTTAAGGCTTTTAAAAGTTTCGAAAATTGAAATTATCGCGGATATAAGGTTTCTTGAAGTGTTATTTTCACGCTAACGTAGTGGGGATGTACCCCACGAGCGAATCACTAGTGTGGAACAGTAAAATGGAGTGATCCATTCGAAATCACGATGCTTTTAACGCATATTTATTTATTTGAAAAAATAAATAAATAGGGCGGCACAACAAAAAGATCAGAGACCTCCGGAGCAAAGTGCATTTCTATCAACCATATATTTTTTTTAAAGAAAAAGAAAAAGAAAGGCTTATGCTAATCTGGAGCACTCAGACCTAATTTCCGATAGATGGAAACCATACCTGGGTGAGCAATAAAGCTGCCGCCCTAAGAAAAAGGGCGTAAGTGTCAAAAATTAAAAATTGTGTTTGATGCATATTCGAAATCGTTGAACAGTGTCTTATTTTTGTGTAAGAACAAAAAAACATATTTCCGTGGGTAAATGCATCAAAACCAAGACTAAAAACGGAAATTCCTTATTGAAGGTGAGAAAACCAAAAACAGTAAAATGCATTTAACTCTAAACTACAAAAATGTAGATACTCCCTTTTTTCTTAGGACGGCAGTACAAGCTTTCGCCGATTCCGAACGGCTAAGTGAAAAAGAGCTTTTATGGGCACTGTGTTCACATTCATTTATTTCCAAATCTTCGTGAAAGGCAATAACCGTGGAAAACACAATTGAATAGTTTTCGAACTCGAACCTCAAACTCCAACGTAGTAGGCGGACATGCTAACCACAACGCTGCCACATGTACAGCATAGAATAAGTTTTACAAAACTTCAGAAAAATAACCCGAATCCCGCTATACGGACATGTTCAAGTAGTTTAAGCTCAGAAACTGAAGAATGTCAGTTGGGTATAAACTTTAAGGGTAGTCAAAGATTAGGTTTCTTTTGCAACACTGCCCTGCTACTGTGAAATTAAAAAAAAGGGGTATTAAAAAGCCCCCATCGAACGCCCTTAATACACTACTAGATCTCACACCCCTAGATATCTTCAGCAAACAAGTCGCAGCAAGCTCAGCTACTCGAATCAGAGCTACATCACAGTGAACCAATAATCAAATCGGCCACACTACCATTCTAGATAACTTTAGATTCTTACCGAATCGATCCGACTACAACACCCCCAAGTTGGTGTAGTACACCCCAAGTTGGTGTAGTCAACAATTTCCAAGTAACCAGACCTTCAAGAGAAGCTTGGGAAAATGGCATGAAAATGAAGCAATACACTTCTACACCGATGGTTCAAAAACCAGCGAAGGTGTAGGAAGTAGAATCTACTCAGAACTTCAGCCTACCCGATCACTGTAGTGTGTTCCAAGCGGAAATTCTGTCGATTAAGGAGGTGCTGTCTTGGTTCAAAGAAAACGTCATATCCTCCACGGATATTCAAATCTTCTCGGACAGCTTAGCTGCACGACCACTTCCCTACGCTCAGAATGGAACAATATAGGTATGCCTATCGCTACATGTAAACTCGTACTTAGACAAGACGCTTTAAGGATAACAAACACTAGATGGACTGAGACTAACAACTGCAAACAAACAACAACAAAAGTCTCGAAGAGTTTGTTAGCCTTGAACCGCCTGTATCTTGGTTCTACCATATAGTTGTTCTTCTATGTCTAATAGGAAGACACGCCAAAAGACTTGGTGTGTTCTCCAATGATTTCTGCAGAAGCTGCATGGACGAAGAAGAGAAAGAAACCGTTCAACACCTTCTTTCCTCCTGGCCTGCACTACTTCATAGAAGGAAAACTCATCTCGGTGATGCATTCTTCTTCGATGATACTAGCGACTTAGTTTACATAGACCCTAAAAGTCTTTTAAAATACATTAAAAGTTCCGCGTGGTTCGACTAGCAGGTGTTTAACCGGCTAGTCCCGAAATGAAAGGTCCATGGGTGATCGATTCGTTAATCATCGGGTTTCTGAGATTAGTAGGTGATTAACTTGCTGATCTCTGTGGTATCACAATGGACCCTTGCGGTCTAGGTGTGTCAGGCAATGTACGTAGGTATTATTCATTAGCTGACACCAGACAGCCACTTCCACCTAACCTAACCTAATATTAAAAAGCAAAATGAAGACTGCCCAAAACAATTCAGTTACAGACGAATGCAACGGCATCTGCCGACGACGCGACGCTTGCTATTGGCAACGTACGGCACACCCCACGGGCGGATCACCAGTGTGAAGCAAATAAGTAATGGAGCTGTGTTCCCTTCAAAGCATCGAAACGGAAGAAGAAAAATATTATTGGTTCCGAAACTCTCCCCTCGTCTACCAAGCGAGAAATTTCACTGTGGTCTGTTGTTTATTTTTTAGCACGTTTATTTATCATTTCAAATCCTTTTCCTTTTCCTCCACTTGCTCCTCTTATTTTGTTACTCCTATTTCTTCAATCCAATTCGTGCTATTCAGAGTCTTCCTGCTCTTCCTGCTCTTCCATCAATTTGTCCTGTTCCCGTTCTTTTTTTATCTGTTCCTCCTTCTCATCACCCTTCTCTTCCTCCTTGTATTCCTCCTTCTCCTCCTCCGTCCCTTCCTCCTTCTCTTCCTCCTTCTCTTCCTCTTTCTATTCCTCCTTCTCTTCCTCTTTCTCTTCCTCCTTCTCTTCCTCTTTTTCTCTCTCCTTCTATTAATCTTTTGTTTTTCCTCCTTCTCTTTTTACTCTTTCATTTTCCTGATTCTACTTCTGTTCTTCCCTCAACTGCTCTTTCTATTTCTGCTGCTCTTCTTTCTTCTGCAGTTCTTCTCCTCTCCGAAGGTACCTTCCAGACACAGGTCAAGTATTGAGTATTGATTGATTTGGTTATTTGCTATGATAAAACTCGGGAGGTCAGAGAAGATCAGGTTTCTGATCTAATGTTTCAATAAAAAACAGTCTTCATTCATAAAATTGCTTTAATCTTCTCACGCCTTGGGTGACTTATGAGCAAAAACATATTCCACGAAAAAAGCTATTTCCACAAACTTGAAAACCCAAAAAAGTTCTACTAAACCTTTGTTTGCATTGCTGAAAAATGCACCTACAGTAATTCTTCTAAAAAATTAACAACAACAATTGAAGAACATACAAAAGGCTAAATATTGCAAACCAGATCTCATCTCTAAGTTGAACAATAAAACCTGATATCATATACCTATAGGGAACAACTATAGAATACGTGTAGTGTATACGATTACTCAGAGAATATTACTTCAGTGACCAGGCATATTCCTTGTGGAAACATATACTCCACTCGTATGCATGGTCACTCATTTGAATAGATGTGGGTACTGGGTACCTATACTGGAGGTGTATCAACCAGCAAACAATAAGAACGAAAACGGTGATTTTGCTTTCTAAGTGGCTGGCTACGGTTCGGTTCGGTTCGGTTTAGTTCTATTTATCCAATATTTCAACCCCCATTCATGGCTACTGGTTTAATCTCAATCCCGTTTTGTATCTCTGCGAGTGTATCTTTTGTATATTTTCTCCTGATCTATTTTCAAGTCAGGTAAGTTCAGTTAATCAACCTAATGGAACACATCTTTCTCTCTGCATTCGTTCAGGTCTCTACGCTAGAATAAAGTAACATGTAGAACAACAGCAAGCACAACATGCAAATGTTGAATAGAACTAAGCAAGAAAAAAAATTATACACAATCAGAGCACTTCATGATTATTGCCATTTGCTCAGAAACACGTAGACAATATTCTGTTTATGGATATAGAACGCTCAAAACACACTTGGAGCACTAATAAGCCGTGAAATCTTTCCATATTTTGCTTGTGTGCGACTATTTTTATTATTTTGTGGGGTTTTTGTTTTTGTTTGAATTCGCCGCGACCGACTGACGCGATAAAAACAGTCAAACTACAACGACCACCACCTTGTTGACCTAACCCTGGCGCCCGCCGCTCACCGCCATCGCCTCCGTTTGTTAGTTTTGTAGGCCTTTATACCTTTGTACAGTGGTGGAAATGGAAATGGAAATGCTCCTTTTATTTATTTAAACGGTTAGTGGTTGAACGTTGAAGTGGGCGGGTGGCGATAAGAAAAGAGAAACACAAAAAAGTTTCACTTAAACCCATAAAACTCAAAGCTATTCGAAATATCGATTCGTTCCAGTCGGGGTAAGACAATTCTCTGCTTTTTTTTTTATTATTTTCGTTTTAACGACAATCACAAG
Source organism: Melanostoma scalare (assembly GCA_949752695.1). Classification (NCBI taxonomy): domain Eukaryota; kingdom Metazoa; phylum Arthropoda; class Insecta; order Diptera; family Syrphidae; genus Melanostoma; species Melanostoma scalare. The sequence continues at coordinate 54,728,410 of OX456984.1, read as the reverse complement.
CTGTGTCATGTCGTTAAAGTGGGCGTTGTGGTAGGTTGACTTAAAAGGATACAGGGAATACAATTGTGCAGTTAATATTCAGTAGAACCACATGTTACTTGCGCGGATATATCTTCCTCAAAATGTATTTGCTATCCGCTAGCTCTATATAAACCGAACATGAAAGTTAAAAAAAGAAGAAAGAAAAAAAAACAAACAAACTGTGGGCGAGTGGAATCAATTTGAGGTTGTTTTCTACTTTCAACGTTCAACAGAAGGTCAATATGTCGGTCGTATGACACTTGGGAATACGTACATATATGGCAAATGGATTATGACGTTTGGAAACATTAAAAAAAAATGTTGTGAAAGAATCTAGAGCGAAAGTGGTCAACTAGTTGTTGTTTGTGTGACTTTGGCAAGGAGGTTCGTTTGTGTGTGGATTAAGTTTTCATGTGGCTTATGGTTTTTGTGTGAGGGTCATTTGGGGAAAGTTTTTGAACCAAAATGAGGTAAGACATTGATTGATTGAGTAGAACGGAAATAACTACCTGAAGTGATTAATTATGCTAATCGATTTCCGCAAAACCTTTTATGGCCGCAAGTTCTAAGACTGCGGCTGTCAATTTATTTCGAACTTTAATGAAATTTGATGATTTGGAATCACCCTTGACCGAAGGTGAGAACCAGAAATCTCGAAATCTATTAATAAAAAGTGATTACTGTCACCCAAATTAGGAACACAGAAAAAAAATAACTTATCGAATTCTTATACTTCAGTTGAGTGAAAAACCGTTTCAGAAACTTTGTAGGAAAACTTCGTCAGAGTATTGGGAAACTTCTTGAAAATTGAGGAAACAAGTCAAAATTTCCTATTTGTGGGTGACATTGGTCTCGTAGTGTAGCTTTTCGAGGGAAAGAACCCTTGGAAAAGTCAATCTACGAATGGGTTTATGATGCAAAACTTACAAAGGTATCAATCCTAAAACTAAGACCGATACAAAGAATGCTTTCGGTGCCACAATTGCAGTAGTAGTTTCCATTGCCTACAGTGAGAACTAGTCTCATAGCGGTATTGAGTCTTATTCCAACATCCAACCATTAGGTTTGTATATAAAAGGACAAACGGTCCTGTTCTGTTTACTCAAAACGAAAGCTGAAAGCATATTCCAACAAATCATGCGATTCTTCAAAAAATATTTGAGTGACAATTTTTGCAAAGAATTAATAGCGTCACGTCTTCATATAAAATATTTACGGCTATCCTCAAGCGACGATTGGAGGAGTGGATAAGGCAGGAAAACGTGTTAGGGGAACACCAGGCAGGATTTAGAAGAGGCTATTCTACAGTAGATCAAATATTTGTTCTCACTAGTATTGCGGAATCGTACCAAAAGCAGAACAAGAAGCTGTATACCTTCTTTATTGATTTTAAAGCCGCGTTCGATTCAATAGACAGACAGGCGTTGTTATATAAACTTTACGGGAAGGGAATCTCGTGGAAGTTTGGTAAAGTTTTACAAAACTTGTATACGGGTACTCAATCGGCAATATGGAATGGTGAAGAGCTTTCGGAGTGGTTCGCAACTAAATCAGGAGTCAAACAAGGATGTGCTTTAAGTCCAACACTCTTCGCGCTGTTCATAGATGACTTATTGGATGAACTCCCAGGTGGTGTTTGTTATGCAAATACTTGCATTAAAGGCCTCATGTTTGCAGATGATGTCGTACTGATGGCAAACTCACCGGATAGTCTTCAACTTATGATAAATCGACTTGGTGATTACTGTAAGCTGTGGAATTTAGTAATTAATCGAGAAAAATCCAAGGTTATGATTTTTAAAAAAGGAGGAGGGGGAAGGAGAAGTCATAGGGAAAAATGGCATTACCTGGAAGATGAACTAGAGTTGGTGAGTGAATTCAAATACCTTGGGGTGCTACTAACATCGAACCTAAATATGAATAAACACTTGCAAGAGAAATTGGCAAAAGCTAAAGTCGCAATCAACTCAACCTGGAAAAGATGTTTTGCCAATCACTCAATTGCTCACAGCAGCAAATATAAGGTTTTTAAAGCCGTCGCAGAATCGATTTTGTTTTATGCTGCGCAAGTATGGGGCTACAAACAATATGATATGGTGGAGAAACTCTTAAGATTTTACATTAAACGCATTTTCAGTATTCCGACCAATGCTCCCAATTATCTACTGATGATAGAAACAGGTCTATCACCGCTGTATATACAAACGTTGAGGATGCAGATGGACTATGTCATGAAGGTTATGGATATGGAAGATACACGTCTACCTAAGATAGCAGCTCTGAAAGCGGTGGAACAAAAGCTAAGCTGGTACGCAGTATGGTTGGAGTTAGCTCTTCAATGCAAGATGGAGGTTGATCTTAGTATTGGAAACTTACCCAACTGGCGTTTCATTTTATATCAGCTAATTGAGAAAGTGGATGAGATGCAGGTTTTGAAATACCAAGAAGAAGCTGAGTCATCGGTGCATAGATCAGTGTATAGTCGCTTGAACCACAATTTGCTAGACAGGAACTATTTCAAAGATGAAAACAGTATACAAATGATATCAATGATCATAAGGCTGCGAGGAGAGATTTTAAATCTCAATTACGTGCCACATAGAGAAGACCTACCCTGTTTTTGCGAGTTATGTAATTTGAGAGAACGAGAAGACGTCTTGCATTTTATTGGAAAATGTCCGATCTTGAGAGAAATAAGAATACAGGTGTTTGGAAAAGGTTATCTTTCAGAGGAGGAGGTTATAAAAGAGTTAAATGAACTTGATGTGGATAAACTATTCAAATACTCCAAAGCAGCTACAACGTACCGCAATAAAATAATGAGTGGGAATTTTTAAGTATACCATTAATAATTGCTACTTTTTAAATTTTCTTATTTTGCTAAAAGCTATTGTCAGAAATTAAAAAAAAATATAAAAAGGAAATATAATTTAAATTATTATTAATTGTCAATCCGGCAGACGGCATAAAGCCATGCTCAAACGTTTTTTTGTAAAATTATATGTATATTTATTATTAGTAATGAAATAAAAAACACTTCAAATTCAAAAAAAAAATTCAAAAAATAGCGTCACGTTTAGGTCAAGAGAGTTTTTTCGATATCATTTTAGAGAAGAATGGTTAGGGAACCAAAAACAAACCATTGAATTTACGAACAGATTTTGGTGCGGTAGTCTTTTGAGAAACTTTCGGACTGACCAGTTCGAGCACTATTTCTAACCAAAGCAGCATCTTCTAGGCTTAGATCCTGACAGTGAGGGCAGCTGCTAGGCAGGTTGTAATGTTGACAATACTAAGCACTGATATCACCTTTTCATTGATAGCCAAGTGGCTGTAACATTGTTATCTGCATTTGAATTATTATATAAGCTTGTCACCTCCTTTCAGGAAGAGTCCCCGGCCAAAGTCACTTGCTTACTCAGGTGGACAGTACAGTTCGATGGGCCTAAACCAACCTTTTTCGCCAACAATTTCGGCCTCGGGCGAGATCTCCGTATTTTTATGGAGGTCATCTTCCAATTGATTGGGCCGCCTAAGACGAGGTTGTCTTTTCCGCGATTTACCTGCACGGTGCTTATTAGAACCCGTCGCGTCGTGCCGGAGCACTAGTGTCCATTCGTTCTACAGGGTGTCCCGTAATTCGTTTTACATACTTTGGGATATGATTCTTGGTCATATTCTAAGAAAAAAATTGTTGTACAGTAAAGTCCGTTTCTCAAGTTTGACATCACTTTTTGACAATTTAAAAAAAGGCTAACTTTGGTGTACCCTGACCTGTGTTAAAGTCGATATCTCTGTCAATACTGATGATATAGACCTAATCTTAGACTCAATTTTTTGTAGAAATAACAACCTTTAAGACTGTATTTAAATTAGGCTTCCATAGGTTTAGGGTTGCCAGATTTTTCACAATGAAATCCAAAAACGGGCTCTGGCATGGATTCAAAACGAAGGATGGGGCTTTGAGCACTTGTTATAATTGTATTTGTATTAAATACATAAAAAAACTACTAAAAGTGATCATATTATTGTTTTATTCAAACAAACCTCAAAGCAAAAACTTTTTTTTATTTTTTTTTAAATTTTTCCCATTTCGTATTTTTCCAAGTATCATAAAATGTATGGGTTTTCGAGCTAACTTAATGCTGAGTTTTTTCTTTATTATTGTTTTGTTCATCTGTAAAAAATAAAGAAACTCTATGTTTATCAGGCCTTTTCACCAAAAAAATGACCTCAAAGTCAAAACTTTGTTTTGGGAAGAAAATTTGAACACCACTTAAAATTGAAAATCTGGCAACCCTAAACCTATGGAAGCCTAATTTAAATACAGTCTTAAAGGTTGTTATTTCTACAAAAAATTGAGTCTAAGATTAGGTTCCTATCATCAGTTTCGACAGAGATATCGAATTTAACAAAGGTCAGGGTACACCAAAGTTAGCCTTTTTTTAAATTGTCAAAAAGTGATGTTAAACTTGGGAAACGGACTTTACTGTATAACAATTTTTTTCTTAGAATATGACCAAGAATCATATCCCAAAGTATGTAAAACGAATTACGGGACACCCTGTATATGTCCCAGCCATCGTAGTACCCTTATGCGTACTCTTATACCTATGCCCATGTCGCGGAACATCTCAAATAGTTTGTCGTGGTTGACTTCTTCTTTGGTTGACTTTTTCTTTTTCACACATCGTCTTCACATATGGGACACAGGGATTTTCTTATACGCTGTACATAAGGCCTACGCAGGAACGCCGTATAGCTAGGCTTGCATGATCAAGGCTTTATAAACAGCCAGCGTCCTGGTTTTTCTTGAGGGGGTTTATTTCTCAATTACTATCTTAACACAAAATGGCAGCGATTCCAGGAGTAATTTGCCGCTACGTTCTTTATCGTTTGCATGGGACGCCAACGGTTAAATTAAATTGTTATACGAGGCTGTTGTTTTTACGTGGTTATAGCTGTTAGCCCCACCCAAAACTCACAACTTCTAGGATCAGGTCATTTTGGAGTTCTCTTCTGCAGAGTTTTGAGAGTGGCCGTTGGCTTGCCAGGACCCTATTCTTCACCATCTGTATTTCAATACTCTGTCTAATATTAGCATTTGAAAAACACAGAAAGACCTCTAAGCCAAATATGTGGTGCTAGACATCGTAGTCTCACGATACTCTTCAAGCTGTGCTCATGTCGCGGTACACCTGATACAGTTCATCATTGTTTGTTGTTGTTTTCCCATACGAGACCAAAGATCACTAGCAGTTTTTTTCTTTTGAAACGATCAGGGATTTCCTCATCTCCTTTAAGGTCTCTGACCTGCATAGCTGGCCTTGGATAATCAAGGTCTTCCTTATAAAGGGTTGCATTGGTTTTTCTAGAGGGTTTATTTCTCTATTACAGCTATGGTCTTTGTCCTATTTTCGTTCGCTTGAGACGTCAATGGTTAAATCATTATTGCTACCTGAAGCTGTTGTTTTCATGTGATTGGGTTGTTGAGCCCACGTATAACCCCCAACTTCTGGGGCCAGGTAACTTTGGAGTCCTCTTGGACAAAAAAGGCCATAGATAATCCGGTGTCAATATGCTTGTGCAGAAGTTTGACGAATACCGTTGACTCACCAGAAGCCATATGACAGCATCTCTATTTCACTACCCCGTCTCTTAGTATTAAAAGACCCAGAAAACCCTTTGAACAAAATATATCGAAGTAAAGGTGATTTTTTAAGATCAGTTTTTATAAACCGAATAAAATACTCAAAATTTCATCATACAATCATATATTTTATTGGAATCGATAAATTAGTTTTTGCATTTACGTTTTTTTTTCATGTGGCACCGTCATTATGAAACCACGCGTCAATTAAGTTGAACTCAGCCAACTGGGGCGTTCCACAATCGTCGAAAAATGGACCGATCATCAGCTCATAAACCACACCAAACTGTCATTTTTTCGAGATGCATCGGTAATTCTTGTATGACACGTGGCTGTTTATCAATCCACCATAATATGGACGTAACAAACGATGTACATTTTTCAAAGCCCAATTCACAAGCACGAATTCCGATATTAAGAATGATATGTTCCCGCCGAAAAGGTCCTGCTGTGAAACTGCTCTAAAAATAACCAAGGCCCTGGTTGAAGGCACACTTCAGCATGGCCTAATATTATACTTGTGGTCTACCAAGAAAAACTTACAAAGCATTGATACAGCAGTTAACGAATGCTACAGGACTGCTACAGGTGCCCTTAAGACAACACCAATCGAATCCCTTAGATTAGAAGCAGGCTATAACTCCATTACCAGACTTAGACAAAAAAGGGCAGGGAATCTGAAAAGCAAAGCGCTCACAGACTGGTCTTATCTTCTATTCAAATCATCAGCACAACAAACTTTGTCCATGAAGAAACAAAACAAGATAAACTCAACTTCTTCACTCAATAAAATTTCCTAATTTGGCGAGGATTCATGGATGCATCCCTTCAGAAGTACCAGAAAACCCGAATACTTTATCCCCTCCTCCTTGGAAAAGACACCTACTGCCCATCGACACCAGTCTCTCTATGCACAAAAAACAGACCACCTCAAATCCAATTCACCTAATGCTTCATCGAGAACTAGTAGATACCATGAAGCCTACTAGAACGCTTTACACTGACGGATCCTTTAGAGGCAACAACTCAAGTTATACAGTCATCGAAATGAACGCAAATAACGATGAGGTTAACATTTTCAGGGAATCATAGCAGACGCAGCCGGTAGCTTTATCGCTGAGTTAACAGCGTTGTTAAAAGCCCTTACATTTGCGCAAACATCTGCAGTAAAAACATTGATCTTTACTGACAATTTGAGCATTTTTACTGGAATTCAAAGTACAAAAAATAACTGCTCGACACTGAACAATATCCGGAGCATCCTTCATAACAACGGAAGAATAACGATAGCATGGACGCCAGGACATGTGGGTATTAAAGGAAATGACGCCGCAGATATGGCAGAGTGATTAAAAAACAGTTAATTACCCATACATAAAAGAACTACCAAAGATACCTCAACTGATACGGAAAATCTTCATATCAAAAGTAAATGAGGAACTAGAAAGATCCTGGTTTGGCGAACAAAATTTTCTTCGACTACACCACCCATCCCATCTCCGTATACCATATAACAAAACACTAAGCAGAGAAGAATGCATTACCATATTTCGGTTAAGAGTGGGAAAAACAAATTTTTCTAGTCGACACCATTACACCAACGACCCTCCAGAAAAGTGTACTATTTGTAGAGAGGTTCTCTCAGTTTGGCATATCTTTGCCGTTTGTGCAATTTCACGCCTAACCACTAATACCAATTCCACCGAAGATATGCAAAAAATAGCAGAAATCCTTAATACAACTGATGCTAAAACATTCCTGCGCATCAAAGAAGTCACAACCTTACATAATTTATTTGAAGATACATATATGAACCTTAAAACTTTTTTTTATCCAAACGACATCTATGGTCTTGTTGTCCTGATGTCTTTCGTATAAATATCTTATGAATTTACTTTGTAAGCTATTTTGGTTAAATAAATAAATAAATTTTCAAAGAGCAAGATTTTCGATACTAAATTTCAACAATTTGCAATGGTTGCTCGTTTGTAAGTCTTTCCATGATGAAATGGCAGAGTATATACCGAAAACTTTTTATTTTGACTGATGACGTTTGGACGCCATTACCAACCAGTGCAGCCACCAAAAAAATTTAACTCTTAAGAAATCACACTTTTGCTCAGTCAGGGATTTTTGCTTTTTGACTGAATGTACACCAACGACTGAATTCATTTTGACTGAATGAACGCTACGACATTAGTCATTATATTTTCAAATTATAATAACTTCGCAAAGATAGTTGATTATGTGATGGCAAATGAACGCTCTTCCACTTTTCTCAATGTCTTAGCTGGAGTACCTCAGGGGTCTATACTTGGACCAGTATTTTTGTCACTTTTTCTAAACGAGGTGTGTAAAAAACTGTATGATGCATCTTTATGCTCACATATCCGATTTCCAGCCACATATCTTTGGCTGTAGTTTCCACAATTTACTAAACTTCTGTCAACGAAATCATTCAAACTCAACAACCGGATTATCTACACTGAACTTCACTAGTTTAAAAACGTCTTTTGTGTTCATAAAACCTCGTTTGAAACATCTTGTTACTTAGCGTCAATTGCAAGGCCACGTTACACGCCTTTGAGCTACTTACCCATTGGGATGAGAAGGTTTCTCAAGACATTAGTTTTCAATTATTTGGAAAATCATTGATTAGGTATATAAATCCTCATTTTTCTTTGGGTTTTTCACAACTTCATATTTATGCAAATAGGACAGCTCTTTTGCCCTTATTTATATTTTGTGGTCAACAGAACACTCACTAAATCCAGAGAAAGGAATTTCGGTCCATTTGTTTTCCCTCTCCATATTCAATGAAAAACACCTCTTCGGGGGAAGCTGATTCGATTTGAGAAAAACTGTGACCAACTTGCTAAGTAAGGTTGAACTGAACAACACAAAGCTCATGTATCTAGTGAGCCATACAAACTACACAAAAAATCAACCTACAGACACTTCATGGTTAGAATTATTATAGCTTATGTAGCCTGCTGTGATTTATGTTTCAGTTTGATTCCATTAACTTCATGTGCGAAAAAAAGAATCCTATGGAAAATATGTAAATTAAACTAAAAACTTTGTCATAGGGGCGACCCAACTCAATGTAAAGGACTTCTTCGTAGTGTGTAATGTGCTTACTCAGCTGATAAAAATGTTACCAACTGTTTATCAAAAGTTTCTTTTGTCTTATAAAGTTCTTATGGGTAGGTAGGTATTATGAAGCCACTTATTTTAATAAAAATATGCAGTTCATATGGACGAACAAATACCTACCTTCTCATTATTCAATATGTTAAGAGTTTGCAACCCTTATTTTTTGCACACCCCAACATTAAACGCTTCGTTCGCTGCTCACTTTGCACACCATCTAAAGGATAATAATTGCAATCCTTTATAACCAAATTTCCGGGATATTTCCATTATCCGCGATGGCAAATTGGATGGTCGCACATTCATTTCAAACTTCTTTTCATTCTATGGTGTAGAAAAGAGAAGAAGAAAAAACTCTGTACAAAGCTTTAAGCGGAACCAATGAGTATCCTTTGGAAAAACCTCACACAAATATGTAGTCGTACATATGTATGTACAGAAGTATGGATATGTACATATGTGGCGACCCCCCCCCCCCCCCCCCCCCTGATTCTGTGCTGTGTTTTATAATGGAAAACGAACATGGAGTAGAGAATGCATTTGCAAACGTCACACGTGGCAATTTTTACAATCCTTTTTTTTTATTCTTTTATTTGAAAAATTCTACTCTACCATTGCACAAAATTTTGAGTGGAAGAACCAGGAATATCCACATCCACTCCATGTCGCGTCCTTGATGTTTTTTCAGTTAAACTTGGTACTACATTGAGATGGCTAACGTCACCCTTTTTTTATTCCTGAAATTACTTCTTTGTCACTGGAAGGAGGAAGCAAAAATAAAAATTTGAATGATTTAATGTGCCATTCAATGCACAATGTGCGACTTCAGGAACCTTTCAAAAGACCAACACACAAAGGACTTCTATGACAAAGATTCAGTATAGTAGAGTCCTGTGTGTACAGTGTGTTGTGTATGCTGGAGGAGCCCTTCATGCCATTCGTTGCTTTACAAACACAGAGCAAAATGAGAATCTAATTAATGTTGTTATGCATGAGTGTACTTTTATAAAATGCATCTGTTTTCTACCTCTGGTCGGTAGCTTGCTTGAGGAACCCACAATCGTTTTATCAATGTCCTGTCACTTTGACTACGTGTTCGTATACGATGTAGGCTGAATGACAAACCCTCACAGGGATTGTAGTTATGGAAACAATAAACAAGGGCCCACAAGCTCTGCATCCAGGAATACATTTGCAAAAAATAAAAAATAAAGACAAAACAAAAAGTCGAAAACAAAATTGAAGTACGTAAAACGAGTTTTTTTTTTACTCTTGTCTATCAAAGCTTTAAAGTTGGTGTAAGCGACGCCGACACGAAGTTAAATTAAGTCTATTGAAAAAAATTTACCATCAAAGGTGGGTATACTGTTCTGTTTCTTTGTTTCTTCTTTGATACACCCAAAAAATGGATCCCTTTATGTCCAGTTCTTGTTAAACTTTGTGTCTATCTATCAACTTTAATTGCCTTGTCAGAGGTGCGCTACAAAAAAAAAATTATAATTGGAAACTCCAAAAAATTTGGAAAGTTGTGGGTAGGTATGTATGTAGCTGCAATGATGAGCAAGAAAAAGGAAAAGTTGCTATCTTCCTATTAAGCTCTAGCCAGCCTTTGATATCTCAATAAGTAGAGTCTTTTCAGAGATATTGATGGGTTCTCTTAAAGAAAATCGTTAAAAATTTGTTCTGTCCTTAACATGACAAAGAGCTTTAAGAAACATGTGACGTTCACTTCACAACCAGATTCACCTCCTGGTCTTAGGAAGAAAGTAACATACACTGAACAAAGTCGTTAGTTTATTATTTAAAGACAATTGTGAACGTTTGCAAGTGTTTGCGGAGCTTTAACGGACTTTGTGGACTTTTGTGTGCATCGGTGGATGTATAAGGGCATTTGTTTATCATTGCAGACGTTTACGAAGCTTTCCAAGCGTTTATCGACACTGTCGGGCATGCAAGAGACTTTTCCGACATTTTTCGCAAATCCACACATATATTTCAACGAATTTAGGAATATCTTCGGAACCTCGTTTCATTGGCGAATTTGTGCCAATTTTTCGAACATCTGCGAACACTTGCAGATTACTGCGGACAACTGCGAAATTTTTCTAATATTTGCGGCCATTTGAGGACATTTGTGGAAAATTGCAGACATTTGCAAAGCTTTCCGAACATTTTCGTAACTTTCAGGCATAAAAGAAACTTTGTCAACATTTTTAGCAAAACTTTGCAAACTTATTGAATATTTGTAAAAATTTGCCAGTTTTTTCGGAATTCGTGAACATTTGCGAACCTGGGGCAACTTTTGCGAGTATCTGCGAAGAATTGCAGAAATTTGCGGTTACCTACGACTTTTTTTTCATTTTTGGGGCCATTGGAGAACATTTGAGGAAAATTGCAGGTATTTTCAAAGCTTTGCGAACTTTGACGGACCTTTCACATATTCAAGGAACTTTGCCGACATTTTTTGTATTACTTTACGACTATTTTTGGGTCTTTCATCACATTTGTGCTTTGTGAAGAATCGTTAGACTTAGCGGGTCTTTGCAGTTTTTTGTTTTCTTCTGCAGAGTTTCGCGAGTTTTTCCGGACACTTGTGAATATTTTCCTGCGTCTGTGGTCAATTTAAGGAAATAGCGGAGTTTCACAACATTTGGCAATACTTTGCGGACATGCGCGGAACTTTGCGAACATTTTTCGAACTCTGTGATATTTGTAAGCATTTGTGAAGAATTGTGGGGCTTTGCGGGTCTTTGCAGTCTTTTGTTTCCTTCTGTGGAGTTTTGAGAGTTTTTTCGGACACTTGTAAATATTTTCTTGCGTCTGTGGTCAATTTAATGAATTAGCTAATTTTCACAACCATTGGCAACACTTTGCGGACATGCGCGGAACTTTGCGAACATTTGACAAGCTCTGTGATTTTTGTTAAATTTTGTGAGGAATCGCAAGAATGCGGATATTTGCAGAGTTTTGTGATCTCTTGTAGAGTTGCGAGTTTTCGGGGACACCTATGAATTTTTCAAATACATACGGCCATCGGAATGAATTAGCAAAAGTTCGCAGACATTGGCGGAGCTTTGCGAATAGTTTCAGAACTTAGCGACCATGCGTATAATCGCTACGAACATTTGTAGAACCCTTTGAAGAATTGCAAAACTGAAAACTTTTGTGGGCTGATGCGGAGTTTTGCGAATTTTTGTGGACTTTTGCGAAGATTGGCAGAACTTTAACTCCGCTCGTCCTTTTTGTCGAATTTCTAAGGAACTTTCTGGCGTTGGAAACGGATGTTTCTTCTGACATTTTTACCGTACGACACACAGAGCAATGTCGACACATAGAGCAATGCCACCTTTAATTTTGTTGATGAAGGCCGATTGCAACTATTCAAATATCAATGTTACTTTGCTATTTCACAAAAAAAAATCCTTCCAAAATGATTCACATTTGCCTGCTATATTCCCCGATTCTATTTAGATTCAGATTCTAAAGATAACTTTTTAAACTTTTAAATAAAAATATAGAAACAAGTTCTATCAACGATTCCTTGGGAAGGATGCTCGATGCCAACGAATCACTAGTGAATGAGAAAAAGCACTGCGAACTCAACGCAACACTTATTATACCCCCACGTAACTTGGAAGCCTAGCCCCATTACTATTCTTTTCGCATTTGACTTCAGAGAAATTTAATCAAAAACAGGAACTTAACTATTGATAATTTCCTGTAAATCGGATTTTATGCAACCAAACGTTTTCCATCAAACTTCCGTAGTCTCGCGATAAAGAAATGATCGAAGTAACAAAGGTGTGCACTGACATAGTCTTACAAGTGAAGGTCTTCTAACACCCTAACAACTAAAAAGGAATCATAATAAAAGTCAAGATACAAGAAATATGCCTCAATGAATGAAGCAATAGCTCAACTTAAGCCTTAAGGCAAGCACCATAGCTGATACCACTAAACAACATCATAACAAAGTGTTAGAGTAACTTTTTCAAAGTGCTTTAAAGATATATTTAAGGTCAAAACTTTGCTTTTAGCAAAATCAAGAACCTGCCAGAAACATTCAAATAGACAAAGGCTTTTTTTCCTCGTTTGAAAGTTATGAAAACCTTAGGCCCATCAACTCCTTCCAAAGGATTATCTTCTAACGTCACGAAAAGAAAACAAAACCATTTATCTTCTCTGGATCATCCCTTGGAATGCGCGTTTATAAAGAGGAAAATGGCCGTTAGAAGTGAAAGTAGAGCAATGCCGGCAGTTTCAAACAACGGTCGTCATCGTCATTCAAACACGGCAAACTGACCCTTGTCTATTCGCATTTGTGTGCGATTTTGGTGATGGTAATTTAGAAAGCTTACGTTTTGGGCGTAACCTTTCTATCCTATAAACAGTCACACATGACGCATCAGGTTTGGGGCAGAGAAAAAAGAAGAAGATTTTTTTTTAAACTGTCTGAGTGGAACATAAAATTCAGCTGAAGAGGAAGTTTCCATCGCCCTCTGAAAATTCCTCCAAGGCTCTGTGTTGTTTATGCTTCATGCTCCTTTGTTTATTCGAAATATCCGGTCATGTGTTTCGATGGGTATAGAGTGTAATTAAAAGAGTGGACAGGAAAGGAAACCTGGAGTATGGACAGTTGGACCGAAAACAATTCTGTTCAGCTTTTGTTTTGTTTTTAAATAGACGGACTGAGTTGATTCCAATCCTTAGAGCCTGCATGCGAAAGAACATAGCAGCAGATGGGTTTGCTTTTTATGAAAAAAAACTTCCAGCTGCTTGTGGAACTTGGTGGAATCACTAACGTTTAAGTTTGGTGCAATATCTGGTAGTATTTGCAAAAGATCAGGGCTCCTTTGTCAATCATACACAAAAAAAGACGGAATGGCTTGTACTGCGATTTTAATCCGGCTGAAAGTTTGCAAGTACAAAAGCTGAAAATGGCTAGATACCCAGATCATATGGTGAATGAAGTCAAAATCGAAACTTCAGTTAGAACCAAATTAAGTGTCGTCCCCGTGAAGGGTCTCCAAACCTAAACCGTTCCAAATATGACTATAAGTTCAAGGTACATATTGTGTACATCGAATTGAACTCAAAACAATTTTTAAGATAATTTCATTTAAAATCCAAAGAACAAAACCATCAAAAGGGACGTGTCTTGAAAAGTGAACGTTTTCCAACAAGGCACATCGATTTAACTTTTCCCTGAGAGTCGAATGAAGACTTAACGTTCCACAAGAATCGGACCTTTGGGGTTTTTTTTCTAAAAAAGAGAAGTCAATACTAAGCTGGAGAAATCAGACTAATAACCGGTCCATTGTACTACCAACCTTCCCTTTTTTATGGTGCAGAAGATGGAATTGAGGTAATAGTAATTTTCACATATAACCGCAAGGGTGACGTCCCATATGAAACTGGGAGGCGGAAAGAAACGTAGCTGCTCGGAGCGGTATTCGAACCCACGCATCCGACCTGGATTCATTGCTTATTCAAAGTGGTTGATTCATTATTTCAAACTCGAAAGAACCAGTTTCACAATAGAAATTACTAGAAATAACATTTGAACTAACAAATCAGTACTCAAATTTGTAATTTTATTGTTCAATAATAATTACTAAGGAGATAACAGCTGAACTTGTAGGACCCTCGAATTAGGTTGTTAGTTTTGATGTTATCTCCTAACTACTTACAGTTGGAGGCTAATGAATCCACCACTTGGTATGAGTTGAACCATCTGTCCAAAATCTTTTAGAAGTTTCTTGAGTGGATATAAAACAACACTTACGTCATTGCGCGACAGTGATTAATGGTTGTCAGCCTATGAAACTTCTTGATTGATGTAGCAAAATCTTCACACGTGTGTCCCATTCATGCACATCCGAAATGAATGGATTCAATAGCGAATAAAGGTGGTGATTAAATATTACTCTGAACGGAATGTTTGATTGCAAAAATATGTGCACAATAAAGCAACATATTTGAGAGGATTAAAAGGGCGAAAGTAGGAAAGGGCAATGGATTTCCTCAATTATGACGATAAATGTTGAATGGAATTTTATGTGAAAAAAAACACACAGTGAGAGAAATTCTATACTCGAAAACACTAACACGTTTCAATACAGGGCTTTTTATTCGATTCAACACTCTAGTAATCTTAAACTCTTGCTATATTATTGCATTTTAATCAAATATATTTAAGAAAATCAATACTTTTTAAGTAATCATTTACTTATTTAGGTGGACAATACAGTTTGGGGTGAAGCTGGGCTACTACCATTATTATTCGTCAACAATTTCGACTTCAGACGAGCTATCTCTAGTTTTGCACCATTTCATTCGTTCGTTTTGGTTCATTTCTACTTTATTGTCACACCAAAGACGAGGTCTTCCTCTTCCACGACTTTCCAACAGTGTGCCTTTGAAGTTCATCCGCTCAACATGAGTCAACTATCGTACCAATGCGTGCTTTTTTAGCAATGCTCGTCGCTTCTTGACAACACTTCACGACCAGGACCAAATATTACTCGGAGTATTTTTCGTGCTCCAAGATGGTATTTTTGATATGAAAATTCCCACGGATTTCGGTACATCTAAAACGATCAAGCCTTAACTTTGTTGCCACCCTGAGTATATTCATCTCAGATTCATATTCATGGGAGCATATTAGATCAGGCTACTCAACGGTGGATCATATTTTTGTACTGACGAGCATCGCTAATTTTCAGCTAGCTCAAAATAAAAAACTGTATGTGATCTTCGTTGATTTTAAAGCAGCGAGCGTTTGATACGATGTATAAGACCTTAATCATCCCAGTCCTGCTGTACGGCGCGGAAGCATGGACCTTATCGAAAGCGGATGAGGAAACTCTTGGTCGTTTCGAAAGAAAAATTCTCCGAATGATCTTTGGTCCCGTATGCGAAGACAATGTGTGGAGAAGAAGATACAACAACGAGCTGTATGAGCTGTACCGCGACATGGGCATAGCCAGAAGAGTACGCATCGCGAGGCTACGATGGTTGGGCCATGTAGAGCGGATGGACCCAAACGCTCCGGCTCGTCGGGTGTTCGAAAGCACATTGCAGGGAAATCGCGGAAGGGGAAGACCTCGTCTTAGGTGGCGCAATCAAGTGGATGAAGACCTCAACCGACTTGGAGTGCGAAACTGGAGAGAGCTCGCCCGAGATCGAAATCGTTATAGAAGGATGTTGGTTGAGGCCCAGGTTCACCCCGAACTGTAATGCCCACCTAAGTAAGTAAGTAAGAGCGTTTGATACGGTAGATCGAAAAGCCCTCATTTATATGCTGTTTGGCTTAGGGATGTCTCTGAAATTTGGCAGCATAATTGAGAAACTTTATGAAGATACACAAGCTGCAGTTTGGAATGGTGAGATAAAATCTAGTTGGTTTCATTATACAACAGGAGTAAGACAGGGCTGCTCACTCAGCCCGCTTCTATTTGCATTCTTTATTGAGAATATAATAGACTATACTTGCCTGGAGGCATTGAATATGCTGGAACGCTTATAAAAGCATTGCTGTTTGCAGACGATATTGTTTTGCTCGCATATTACCCTGAATCACTTCAATTAATGATAAATAGACGTAATGAATACTGCAAACAATGGAGGCTGACTGTTAATGTAGAAAAGACTAAGGTGATGATTTTTAAGAATGGTGTTGGAAGGAATAGATTGAATGAAAAATGGAAATTTGATTGAGGTGGTCAATGAGTTCAAATATCTTGGTGTTCTTTGCACGAAAAATCCCAATACGGACAAGCACATGAAAGAAAAATTCGAAAAATCAAAAATGGCGATCAATCTAACATGGAGGTGTTCCATCAATGAATCTATCAATCATAGCAGCAAATAATACTAAATTTTTGAAGCAGTAGCAGAATCCATTATGTTTTACGGTGCACCGATTTGGGGATGTAAGCAATATGAAACAGTTGAAAAGCTTTTACGATTCTACACTAAGAAAACGTTTCATCTACCGTCGAATACGCCTAATTATTTGATAATACTCGAAACAGGATCGTCTCCGTTCTTTGTGAAAACTCTCAAACTACAAGTGGATGTAGAAGTTTAAGCTTGACAGACCATCGGCTACCAAAAGGCGGCCTTCAAGGCAATCCATTCCAAAAAGCGGGTGGTACAAAGAATGGCTTATATGTTGGCAAGCACTACTGGGGTGGATATAAACTACAATGCTGATGATCCAAACAAATTCAAGATGGACTTGTATCAGTTAATTGCAAAGGTCGATGAACAAGCTAGAAGCAGGTATATAGAGGAGGCCACAAGCTCCTTGTATCGTACGGTTTACTGTCAGTTAAATCACAATTTTCTATAAGAGAACTACTTTCGTGATAAGAAATATCCTTGATGATGCGGCTGCGGGGAGAAATCCTAAATCTTAACATATATACCACACAGTGGAGACTTGCCAATATATAATCTGCAGTATATCTAACTTAGAGGAGGTGGAGGACGTAATGCATTTCTTAGGGAAGTGCCCCACATTAAGGGAAACAATTAGAAGCATTTTTGGGAGAGATTTTCTGGATGCCGATGAAGTCATAACCAAATTGAATGAAATGGATGTTCCTAAGTTGTTTCAGTTTTGCAAAATCGCTTTAAATTATCGTGAATATAGTAGGCCTATTTTAATATTAATTATTATCTGTGTTTATTTTCCAATTTAAAAAAAAATAATTATTTAAAAAGTTTATATTTTAGGTTAATCATATGTAACAGTATATAAAAATTGGCAATCTTGCAGACGACAGAAGCCATGTCATAAAGAATTTTGTTTGTCAAATGCATATCATGTAATATTTGTAGGAATGCTTTATTTAACAATGTTTAATAAACTAACTAGCTATTCATCTCAGATGCCGTTAGCTTACAGTCATATTTTTCCAACATTGCGAACCGTTTGTAAGAGCTAAGGGGCCATTTTTCTGTCACAGAGGATGGCGGATGGAACTTTTGACGTAATTGTTATTTTTGTAATTGTGTATATGTCGCGTGGGAGTTCGAGGTTTGAATAAATCTAGTGGAAGGAATTGGCAAAACCTTAAATATTAATTTCATTGCTATGAAAAGCGCTTTCTCGATCGACAATACGTACGGAGTCGGTAAAAAATTGTAGCTTCTTATATTTTTCGCGGTCAACTACCCAATTCCCCTTTCTAAGATATTCAAAGTGTAGGATATCAGCTTCATCGACTTATTCGCGTAAAATCGGTCTCTTGCGAAGCCCCAAAGAAAAGAGTCTAAAGGCATCAAACTGCATTAAGTTGTTGGCAAATTACTATCTTTTGTTTGTCAGCAGGATTCAATGGTATTTTGATTTTTATTAGTATGGACACTAGAGTGGGCCAAAAAAATGTATTATTTTTTTTTTTGTTTAAATGAGTTTCTAGACACCTTAAAAAAATTCTCACCAAATATGAGCTTTTAATTTTAATAGGAAGATCCTCCGCATCGTAGTTTTGTATATTTTTCTCAGTCCAATAGAAAAAAATTCATATCTCATCACTTATCGATTGAACAGAAAAATGTTCCAAGAAAATTTTTTAGGAAATTTAACGTTCTACAAAAAAGGTATCTAATATTTTTTCCGTAAACTTCACCATTTAAAAGATATTATCATATTATTTCATTATATTATTATCATTTTTGTTTATGAATTTTATAACTCGACAATAAATGACTTTTACAAAATGCGCAATACAAATTTTTTTTGGAAATTAACTGCTCAATAAAAAAGGTATCTTATGTTTTGGCGATTAAATTAACCGTTCAAAAGTTATTCATCATCAAACTTTCATGTGTACGGATTTTAAAAGTTTTTGGTCAGATATTCGAAAAATTTCAATTTAATTTATGAATTTCATATGAATTTCATTTCTTGTCATTAATATTAGTATTATTTGAGTTTTATTTTCAAAATTATCAAAATTTTTCTTTAGTTATTCTAAACATCTTATTTTCAATCATTAGAACTCACGATCCTAGGGGAAATGTCTCTCCTAGAGAATTTCTGTTTTGTATTTCAATTCATCTGTTTGAATTGTGAAAATAAAACTTAAATAATATTTATATTAATGACAGGAAATGAAATTCATATGAAATTAATAAATTAAATTGAAATTTTTCGAATATCTAATCATAAACTTTTAAAATCCGTACACATGAAAGTTTGATGATGAATAACTTTTGAACGGTTAATTTAATCGCCAAAACATAAGATACCTTTTTTATTGAGCAGTTAATTTCCAAAAAAAATTTGTATTGCGCATTTTGTAAAAGTCCATTTATTGTCGAGTTATAAAATTCATAAACAAAAATGAAATTTGTCTTAAAATAATCAAAATTAAATCCTTAATATCTTTCAAATGGTGAGGTTTACGGAAAAAATATTAGATACCTTTTTTGTAGAACAATAAATTTCATAAAAAAAATTCTCTTGGAACATTTTTCTGTTCAATCGATAAGTGATGAGGTATGAATTTTTTTCTATTGGGCTCAGAAAAATATACAAAACAGCGATGCGGAGCATCTTTTTATTAAAATTAAGAGCTCATATTTGGTGAGAATTTTTTTAAGGTGTCTAGCAAACCATTTTTCCGTAGCATTTGTAAAAAAAAAAAATCCATTTTTTGGCCCACTCTAATGGACACGCCATACTGAGGTGTACGACAAGTTAAGTTTCTGCGCTGCGCGCAGCACTTGTATTTGCAGCAGTATTATTTTCAAAGGAGTGTGCATTATGATGGTGCACAGATCTCACGACATCAGTAACGCTTCCACTCTTTTAAAATATCTTCACCTCGTTATCGGTCGAATATGACTTTTATAATCATCGCGAAATGCGTGAGAAGTGGCTACGTCTAAGTCAACACTTTTATAGTAAGTTTTAATAATTTTAATGCGTTTTTCGATTGCTAAGCAAAACAAACAAGCAACAAAATTACCACACATCCCTGTCATTTGAATAAAAACACATGCCATTTGACAGCCCTCAAATCGCCACAGCAAAAACCTAGGGCGAGTTGAAGGAAAACCCAGGTCAACAAAAACACTCAGTTTGACATTCAGGGCGACTTTAGGTTTCTCAAAAAACGCTTTGTGGCGACCCGTGGGCGATCCTAGGGCTTCAACGAACAAACCTTTTATGACACTTCAAATGACAGGTGTCAAATTCCAACACTATTTACTTGAAATCACAAAATGGCTTTCATTTAATACTTTTACTCGATGTGGCCTTAGTATGTAATTTTGATTCCTATTGTTGAGAGAAATGTGCTAGACCTCGTGGCTGCACGGTGCACGCTCTATTCTAACCCGTTTTTTTTTTTTCATTTAACTCATTGTAAGGCGATAATAAATAAATAACAATTTAAAAAAAATGTAAGGCGATACTAAAGTGATAATCACAGTATGTGAATGGAACTTATCCGTAATGAGAATAATTCGTTTGTTATTCTTTTAGTCAGCCCTTGCGAGGTATCCATTTGGAGTTGAGAATTGTCCGCAACGTTGGACAAAATAGGAAAAATTTCACATATCAAGCACTTCATCGCACTTCAACGCAGTTCGCCGGCTTTGTTAAAATAATGACGGAGAAAAATTCCAAACAGCTGTTCGGAAGAATACCTCGAAACAAAAACCTCCGGAGAATTTTCCTCTCCGAACGGATACCTCGCTAGGGACGATTTTTTACATTATACTATTCTCCAAACTAAACACATTCACCTAACTAAGTTTTTGTGAATTTATTTTTGTCCTGTCAGGTTGTTTGCTACTTTTGCATAAAATATTCAACTTTATTCTTGGTAAAAAGAAAACTGAGCTTTTAAATAACAACTGACGTCCATGGCAGCACATAACTGAATTCTCTGAATAAAAAAAACAACCTTCACGCTATGAATCTATATTCCTGTCAGTGGACAAAAAAAAATTGGGTGTAGTTCAAACTGCTGGGGAAATGCACTACTATTTTGATAATATAAAACTTTCAAAAAGAAACTTAAATCATGAATTGGAGTTTAAAATATTTATTTTCACATGAAATTTTTGAAACGCACTATAAAATTTGTTTGGAATTGAGGGTCGACAAATAGTTTTTCTGATTGGTTTTTGCTAGGAACTTTTGGTGGGAAGAATCTGGCTAAAGTAAAAATAACAGCTTCATAGCTGCTAAATAATGATTTGGTGGAAAAAACATAAATAAGAGGAGTTTTTTTAGTAAGAAAAATTTGAGGGTTGAGTATTATTTTGAAGGTTCCATATTGATACCGTTTTCAGATTATCTTGGATTACTTTGGCTTCTGGCTGTCTACAACAGAGATTTTCCTCGAATACTACATCGCAACAAAAATTTAAACTGGCTCTATATTAGCGGGTAGGGAATCAATCGGAAAAGGATTTCTAAGGATTCAGAAAGTATTTATCTTACTGGTCTTGTGCCTGGTTTTATGAAGCTCTTTTAAAATTTATAATTTGATGATTTAAAATGACTTATCAGTCTTATGACATCCAGCGAATAAAATGTACAAAAATTAATGGGAATGAAAAAAGATTTAAAAAAAACTTTAATATTTTAAAAAATAAAACAAGTGCTGACAATATGACTTTTTCTTTTTTCTGAACATGGAGTTGAGGGGCCAAGAACTAAGAGTATTTCTTTTCAATTTTAGGGACGTCTTACCATTGAGCAAAAAACTGAATACATTAAAACTAACACGCCCACATCAGTATAATTTCACAGGGTGTAGTCTCTGTTTGTTTGTTTTGTATCAAACTAAAAAAGATAGTTTGATATGTCGTCAAGAGAGCTTTCGCCAGAAATACCGAACGAACCCAATTTAATAACTATACAGGGTGCTTTGCAGATGATGCGACAAAAGCCCAAGACGGATAGGCTGGGTAAAGACATATGTCTCCCTCCTTTTATCAAAAAATAAAGTTCTATCAGGGGATTTTCTGAAAAAAAGAAAAAGTGTGCTCGTTTTTCTCAAAGCATTCACTCAATACTGCAGCTTTGAACAAATTACTAGGATCTTTTAGCTCCAGTCCTGTTCTTTTTCTGACCCAAAAAAATTTTTTAGTGAGGACATTATTATCTCAATGGGCTATATAAAGCATTTAGGACTTGAGTACAAACTTCATAAAGAAATATTCAGCCAGCTTAAGTAAATTAAAACCGATTTACCACAAGGAAGTGTCACAGGGCCTGTATTTGTTATATAATAGAAAAGTACTTTTTAAAGGACTACTACTACTAATCGAATAATGGCTGACCGAACAGATGACTCTAAAATACAAGTTCCTGACGAGCACATTGTAGGGCAAAAAGAAAAATTGGAAAATTGAAGTAATGAGAGTAACAATGGCGTTTAGAATTCAATTGAGCAAATTTACAATAAAATCTTGACCTTCACATCGATGGTTGCAAAAGCGTATGTTTCATTACGTAATAATCTAAAAGCTATGGGAAAGTATTGAAACTTTAAATTTACACCAAGGAAATATAAAATTAAAAATCATTTTATCTTAATATTTGTGCGAAGAGAATCTTACACGATTTGGAGTGAAATTATAGTAATAGTCTTTTGAAGATTTTAGAAAAAGTGGACAGATTCAATAACATTGAATAACACAAAGGGGCGCCTTTTTTCCTTTGAATATTCAATTTCAATATTTCAATCGAATTAAGTCTCATTTTGTAAGATTGCAAATGCTTTGAGCCTTTCCAGAAGCTACTTAGTAAAAACAATCGCCATATTTTAACCGGTCACAGTCGGGTCCAATCGTATGTTTTTAGCGTTGGCAAAATTAAATAAGTGACCTCCGAATTAAACAGAAGACTATTTGAAAAATTTTGCTCTTAATTAGCCAAACAAAAAGAAACACATAAAATATGACATTTGTGTGACAGAAACAGAACCTGATCTATTTTCTTACTTACTTACTTACTTAGGTGGGCATTACAGTTGGGGGTGAACCTGGGCCTCAACCAACATCCTTCTATAACGATTTCGATTTCAGGCGAGCTCTCTCCAGTTTCGCACTCCAAGTCGGTTGAGGTCTTCATCCACTTGATTGCGCCACCTAAGACGAAGTCTTCCCCTTCCGCGATTTCCCTGCAATGTGCTTTCGAACACCCGACGAGCCAGAGCGTTTGGGTCCATCCGCTCTACATGGCCCAACCATCGTAGCCTCGCGATGCGTACTCTATTTTCACAGATCAAAATATTTTAAAAAGATAGTTTAGCATAACAGAGCCCGTGGAGCACAGAGGCCTAGCGCTGAAATTCAACCATATCTGGGTGAGGATTGGAAAGAACTTACAAGTTTTTACCAATTCCGATTGGGTAAGTGAAAAACTTTTCGTCATGGCAGATGACCTGCCGATTACTTGCGAATGGCGATACAAGTGGAAAAACATTAGAATGTTTTTGGGATTTGAACCGGTAACTCCCAATGAACGGTTAACGGTTCATTCTGATGTGAAAGAAAATACGTAGAAAGTCCATTAACATAGCACATGTTGAGTGGGAGAGCTGTGATACCTTTGAGATCATGATGCTCGTAAAGTTAAAAAAGAAAAAAAAGAAGAAGAAAGCAATTATTTTATACATAACTTGAAATACATAAGAGAGTTCTATTGCATTGGTTAATAAAGAAGAAAGTGATCTAGATCTGTTTATAGCCTAACTTATTAAGCACTTGCAAAAAAGTTTCGTGGAGTTTCGCTTTGAATGGGCACTTAAACAACAGCCCCAAGAATAACTTTTACAAGAAAACGAGTTTTAGCTGCAAATATTTGCACCTTTTGGTACAAGTACCAACCTTTTTTGTTTTCTTTGTATAAGCTTTTATGATTTAAATACATAGACAACTACTGTAAAAGTGTTTTACGAAATATGGGCAAAAGTGTAGCCATATTTCAAAAACAACCCGAAGAGCACATTTTTACCGATTTTCCCCAGTTCTCTGATATCAAAATTAACTTAAATTAAAGGCTGTCGCGAACTAATGTTGTTTTATAGTTGCAACAGCGACCAATTCAGCTGTTAAATGTGAGTATATAGGTGGAAGTGGCTGTCAGATGACATACTTAGCCCGCAAGGGCCCTTTGTGATACTACAGAGATCAGCAAGTTAATCACCTACTGATCTCAGAAGCCCGATGTAAGATCAACGAGTAGATCACCCATTAATCTTTCATTACGGGACTAGCCGGTTAATCACCTCCTATGAAGTAGTGCAGGGCATGAGCAAAGAAGGTGTTGAACGGTTTCTTCCTCCTCCTCGTCCATGCAGCTTCTGCAGAAATCATTGGAAAGCACACCCAAGTCTTTGGGCGTGTCTCCCTATTAGACAGTGTCCCGTAAGAACGCCTATGGTAGAACCTAGATACAGGCGGTTCAGGGCTAACAAACTCTTCGAGCGTTTTGAGTCTACACACGGCCAAACTTTTTTGGTTGCAAGGCAGTTGTTACTCTCAGTCCATAGTGTTTGTTAACACCGAAGCGTCTTGTCTAAGTAGGAGTTTACATGTAGCGATAGGTGAACCTAGTATGTTGTTCCATTCTGAGCGTAGGGAAGTGGTCGTGCCCTTTTTGGCTAGTTCGTTTGCCATACAGTTGCCTGGTATGTCCCTGTGCCATGAAAGGTGAATGTTGAACTGATTTCACATCTCCTTCAGAGACATCTGACAATTTTGGATCGTGATGGATTTTGTAAAGACAGAGGCAAGAGATTTAAGGCCAGCTTGGCTGTTCGAGAAGATTCGAATATCCGTGGACGATATGACGTTTTCTTTGAGCCAAGACAGCACCTCCTTAATTGCCAGAATTTCCGCTTGGAACACACTACAATGATCGGGTAGGCGGAAGAAAAGACTGAGGTTCAGTTTTTCTGAGTAGATTCCACTTCCCACACCTTCGCTGGTTTTTGAACCATCGGTGTAAAAGTGTATTGCTTCATTTACCACAAGAGTGCCATTTTCCCAAGCTTCTCTTGAAAGTATGGTTACTTGGAAATTGTTGTCAAACACCAACTTGGGGGTGGTGTAGTCGGATTGATTCGGTAAGAATCTAAAGTTATCTAGAATGGTAGTGTGGCCGATTTTGATTATTGGTCCACTGTGATGTAGCTCTGAGTCGAGTAGTTGAGCTAGCTCCGACTTGTTTGCTGAAGTTATCTAGAGGTGTGAGATCTAGTAGTACATTGAGGGCGTCCGATGGGGGTGTCTTCAGTGCGCCACTAATACACAGACTAGCCGTTCTTTGAACTTTGGCCAGCTTGTTGTAGTTGATCATCTTGTCTAGTGCGGTCCACCAGACAATCACCCCGTATCGGTCTAATTATCGAGGTTTCATTTCCCACCAATGGCTATTTTACAGGAGAAGAGCGCCACGTTGGCTTTATTTACTCTTTCCTCAATATTGGTTTTCCAGGTCAGTTTTTTGTCAAAAATGAGACCTAGATATTTAGCCTGATTTGACAGTGTGAGAGTTACCCCTTTAATAGTTGGGGGTCTGAAGTCCGGAATTTTGTATTTCCTCGTAAAGAGAAGTAATTCCGTTTTGTGTGGATTGATGTTCAGACCACAATCTACAGCCCAATTATTAAGCTTGTTAAGTGCTGTTTGTAGCAGCTCAGCTAGGGTTTGTGGGTGCTTGCCTGAAACGGCAATTGCTACATCATCGGCATAGGCTATGGTTTTGAAACCTTCGTCCTCTAGGTCGACTAACATTTTGTTAACGACCAGGTTCCACAGTAGGGGAGATAGAACTCCTCCCTGCGGAGTTCCTCTATTGGCTATTCTGCTTGTTTTGTTGTTCACCAATTCGGAACTAATGATTCTGCTGCTGAGCATTGTTGTTATCATGTTCTTGATGTGTTCTTCTATGAGCAGCTCATCAAGAGCATTAAGTGATTGCTGTATTGTTAATGTTATTGCATTGTTAAATGCACCCTCTATGTCTAGGAATGCCACGAGAGAGTATTCTTTGTAGTGCAGGGATTTTTCAATGGTGCGCAAACCAGAGAGTGAATGTGAGTACATAGTTATGCTTAATGTTTGTTATGAAGACACAAATGACACTGTGCCAAAGAAATTTTGTTTAGCTTAAAATCTATTTTCGATTTCTTTAAATTCAATTATTTTTAAAGTTTAGTGTAAAATAAGAACAAATAATCACAAAGCAGTCATAAAAAGAGAGATAAAGTCCCAATTACTAGGACTGCCCCACAAAATTTTCGAGCGAGTTATATTATCTTGGAATATAGGTAGTAACAAACGATTATATGCGCTTCCCAGGTCGATTGCGACTGCCGGTAGTTTCATTATTCTCAATTAATTAAAGTTTATTAACAATAGGTCATTGTGGATGCACTTTCCGACCCGATGGCCTTCATATATAGACATTTTCGCATGGTCACGGGAAAGTGGTGTTGCATTACTTAGTGGGTTACGAAGCAACACAAATTAATGATCCGTTGTCAAGTTTGCTGAGCTACAGTTGTGTTACTCGCACTATAATAAAAACGTTTTGAAGAATAGAAGTTAGAATCGCAAGTGTCGCTGTCACATTCAGTTCAGAGCGATATCCCAACGGCCATTGTTGCTTTCACAAGAACACAATCGCATTTGTAATAAACTCTAAGGGATTAATGCAAACTTATGTCATACACTTTAAATGCTATCAATCTAATTAAATGCGCCATTATCCAAAACTTGATTGATTTTATTCCCAATTCATCAACCTTTAAAAAACCTTCCGTCGGAGTCCGGAATCCTCATTTCCCTAAAATATAATTGATTCTATTTTCCTTTCACATACTATATTCTCGTCTTACAAGAGAATTAACCTACAGTAAATCGGTTAACCAAGTCTAACTAAGTAGGATAATTTATTTCTCACAAAAAGCTAGCCCACCCCACCCACTCTCAATAATCTTTGCACTGAGTGAAAGACAACCCTCATCGACGAACCTCTAACAGCCACATTGAGTTAACTGCAAATTAAAAAAAAAAAAAAGAAAGAAGAAAAAACTCAATTAAATTGTTCCATTGAAATACAAAAAGCCAAGATTACATGCGGGCCAAACAGCCAAACACTGAAACAGCAGCGCAAATAGAAGTCGTGTAAAATTGGCCTCTTCCATCAAAATAACGATATAATGCGTCTGACGTTGGTATCGATTTTGTTTACAACCAACACCCCCTCTACAAGAATTTCTTCTCCTTCCATCAATTTAAGTTATTCGTTCTAGTCTAGTCTTTTATACATGTAATGCTTTGTTGTTGAAGGCATCAACCATCCTCCTAACGGCGCGGTGGCGGAAGAATTTGTGAGTGAAGTTTTAAATTTGCAATAGCCTACGAGTAGATGTGTTGTACGAAATCGTTCCTTTTCGATCCGTCTCATTATAGTACGGGAAGTTTGTGGTTGCGTCGTGCGGCGGTGTCGCGTCGTAGAGCTTCGTCGTCGGAACAAAATCAAAAAGTTTTTTTTTGACAGGAAATCATTAATAACTAGAGGAGCAAGACGAAGATTGAAAATCACATTTGCGTCCTGGGGACTTTACGTATGGGTACAACTTGGAAGCAACTTAATATTAACACGCAAACAAGTTGCGAAAGTATATAATAAAGTTTTGAAATCCCATGAAAATTCACTGAATGAACATCCGCGAACATTGTCAAGTGATGAATAACATAAAATAAAGTTAGAAATCACCTTGAGGGTATATCGCAAGTAGTACTAAAAGTGTGAGGGTAGGCAGAACCTATTCAATGAAGGAAACAAATGAGGCGGTACAGTGTTACTGTAGATGGATAAGAACTCAATTGAAATTATTAAAAAGTGGTTGTTGAATTCTATCGATAAGTTTGCATTTCAATGTTAATTGAAACTATCCAAATGGCATCACTTTACCCGGGTGGGTTTACTAAAGAGAGTTGGGAAGAAGAAAATTCGCTGATTGGGAGAGTACAACTCGCATAAGACAGATTGTTTTATTCTATTCTGCCCTATTGCTAATATAAAAAATCGGTTCATTTATCACTTTGCGTTTAATATTGCAGTTGAATGCCTAATAAATTTAGTTTAAAACACCTCCTCCGTCTTCTAAGGAAGAATCTCTTTTTAAAATTTGCAATTTGTTTCGGTGTACCAAAAGATAAACAGTGAGTATTTATCATCATATATCTGCTACCAGGCAAAGATTGTTGCGTAGGCATTAAATAATTATTAATTTTAATATACGTTCTGTTGTAAAAGACCAGCTCAACGTAGGATTGAATGCCTCCCCCACCATCGGTAAGAGGTCATTTGCAACTGTTCCTTTTACTCAGCTTTTCTTCTTATTGACTGATTTTTGAAATAATGCTGTTGCTTCACACTATCGTATTTTTCATGCAAAAGCAACAGTGGCAGTTGAGATATCGATCGAAACTTGCAATTCTGCCTACACCAAAGCGTTTTTCTTACAACGCTAAATGTAGATTCTATGGAACAGTGCTAGTAATAGAGATTTTATGTTTTTTTATGATTACTTTGTTTGTGTTTTTTACTTTTCTTGTTTGAAACTGAACATTGAAATAATTTTATTAAAAAAAAAGTTGAAAACAAATTTTTGAGCTGTGTAAATGCACTCTCATTTGTATCGAAATAAAAGTTATTATTTATTATTGAATTTAAACCAAAAAGAAAGAGGTGCGAAATACGAAGTACGAGAATACCTACATATTTGTCCCTTAGATTCAAAGACAACGGTTTCCAATTTCTCTAGTTTCGAGATATTAAAAAAAAAAAAAAGTTTTTAGAGATGAGAATTAGAGAATCTTGAAATCAAACTGTTTTAGTGGTTCTGCTTAGATTTTTAGTGGAATAAAGTTGTTTTGATTCTAGCCCTAATATTCAGAACAAATTTTCTCCGAAATAAGTTCTTTGAAAGCTTCAATCACAGTTACAGACAGATCTTTGAAAAATGAAATAAACTGCATAGTCAACTCAACTTTTAACTTTTTGCGTCCGGCAGAACAGATGACATTAGCCGTCGAAACCAATTTGAAGTATGATGAGTAAAACCGATACCTAAGAGATGTGGCTTACTTTTAGTTGTTACTGTAACTGAAATAACATTAAATAGCCGAAAAAATATCCACTTTCGAGATTCGGGAAATAAATTCACCACTTATGACAAAATTCACATTGCACGATTTGTTGAAGCAACAACAAATTGTTTCAACAAAGAAGGAGAACAGTAAAACAATTGATTTATTCACACGAATTTGCAATAAATCGATAAATTCGTCGATATTTTTCAATTGGAAGTCATCCACAACGACGTTGCTATTCAAAGAATCTCATTGAGAACTTTCTAAACATTTGCATTTCGCATTTGTTTGATGAAAAATATTGCAACTTTAGTTTTCGTTTCTCTTCTGTTGAAACGAAAATATTCTGTTCTGTGTTGAAAATTGAAGCCGTATATTAATCGGTTTTTACTTGAAAAACGTAAATTTATTGAAAGTGGCCATTAAACCATGTAGACAATTTTCGAAAAACTTGCCTTAATGAAAATTTTGAAAGGCAATATTCATGTGGACATTATGCTGTACTCGGATACCCTTCATTGATTTCAGTATCACAATTATTACCAAATTGCCAATAGATTCAGTTTTCAGTTTAAGGGAGTTGTCCGGTTAAGGGAAATCAAACAAAAACACCAAATTTTAAAAATAAATAGCTGATGCTTTGAAATCAGTGATTCCTAAGCGCATTGCAACTTCTGTTGCCTGTGGTCGAATTGCACTTCCAGATATCGAAAACCCTTTGTTTCGAAATGCATTGAACCACTCGAAAACATTTTTATCAAAACCGCTTGACGAAATAAATTGTCTTTTAAGAATAGTTGCATTGTAGTTTGACTGCCATTCACTCAAAAGCTCATTCTTTTTTTTTTAGTAGATCAGCAACTTGGGTTTTTCCTATTTTAAATTCTGTTGCTTTTCCTCGTATGCTTTTTTTTAATATTTTTTACTAAAGCTAATTACGTCTACCTTTCCCTTTAAAGTCAAAGTTCTCTTTTTTGGTGGCATCCTGAAAACTTGATTCTATAAAATTTACATAGGTAAAAATACAAAAGAATTTAAAACTGCCTGAGCGCAAAAAAAAACTTAAATCAAAAAATAAACCCTTTTTAACGTCCAAACAAGATCACTTCCACAACATGAATATAAAAAGTCCAACAGATACATGCAATCCTTCAAATCAAATACACATTCAACAGTTACACAAAATTAAAACACACATAATAGAGTTTCTGGACTGGCACGAATGTACATATTTTCAAAGAATTTGCTGCTCGCTGTAAACTGCAATTTAAAAAAAAATACCGCTGCCAAAGTTATCAGCGTGATGCAATGTTCAATCTTGCTCTGGTGTACGTCTAAGAGAAAATATTTTGTCTTTCATACGTGAAATTTCTGTCCACGTCCGTCCAAGGGAGTGTCCGTCTAAAGGAAACTGAAAACAATGAAACTTATATGAAGCAATTTCCGTGCAAAAAAATTTGTCCGTCTAAAAGAGGTGTCCGCCTAAAGGAGGTGTCCGCAAAGGGAGATTTCACTGTATATGTATTTATATTTATATTTGCTTTTATTTTATTTTGTTTTTACTCATTAAAGCGTTTTTTCTCGAAAACACGTTATGATCTAAAGGAGAGTGTTTCTGTAATACACTCCTTACAATAAAAGTCCTCACTTTTATACTTTGTAATCATAATTCGTACTCGAAATTCCCCAATCCGCTGCTATTTGGGAGTTACTTTTATAAAAACTTTACAAAGTTCTACATAAACCACCTCGAAAGAACTCTAACTCTGAAAAATTATATGAAGAGCTCACTCATCACTATTAGCAGTTCACTCATGGACTCATCCCTAGTTTCTCTTATTTATTTTGACAAATTTACATATATCTGTCAAAACACCGCAACGGATTCTATGGGTCACCCCTATCCGTTGTGTCCGGTAAATTCACAGCTCTCAGTTGAATCCGGCAGAGCGAACGGACGCAACGGATTCTATGGGCCGGGGCCTTGAATCCGCATTCTGGGTTCTGTACAGTCGTTAATTTAATTTAAGCAACGTGTTCTTGAGGATGTATTCGAAATATGTTGACACTGTTGACATTTTCAAGCCCGCATAATTAAAGGTTCTCAGCTTTCTTTTGCACTTGTCTATGTCAAGTAACTAAACCATCAAAGGTAATGTATAAATGTACAGTTTAAAAGGTTGGCACCATTTCACAAAAAAAGTTCCAAAGCGTGCAGATATTTGCAACTAAAACTCTTTTCCTTGTAAAAGTAATACTCGAGGCTGCTGTTTAAGTACACATTCAAATCGGAACTTTACGGAACATTTTTTAAGTGCTACATAAGTTAAGCTACGAACAGATCTAGATCGCTAATTTCTCTGCTGAATTCAAGTAAGAACATAATTGCTATAGATGAGCTTAGATAATGAACTTTCTATATGATGACAACCTGCACATCAAAAAATGTCTTCCATTTCGGAACGAACTTTAGAAAGTCACAAAATTTAACACTGAGTCTAGCCTAGAACAGTACTTCAGAAAAGTAGCTTAAGTTTAACGAGCTTAAGAGCCAGATAGCTTGATTTTCTTTTCGATAGCCTTTCACATTAGATTTTTTTTTTTTATGAAAATGCATGAAATTGGCCAGTTCAGTCAAACAAATTGATTCCCACATTACTTTCTGCACGAACCAGTTGCATTTGGAAAGTCACGTACCTAACAAACATATAACGAACGGTTCGCTGTCGACTAATCTTGTCACATAAAAAAAAGCTTAACGCTTCCCACTCCTTCCGCTAATACATTTTGAAGCTCAGATATCAGTCACTTTTTCTCGTTGGCAGTTTGGCAGTTGAATGCTGTAAGTTTAACACTTTAAACATCTCACGAACCAAAGCGATTTGGCAGTCATGAGCAAATTCTGCAAATTCAGCGTGGCGCGCAAATGCTGCCAAGTGCGTTTCTGCCACTGCCACAAATGCAAAGACGGTTTGGTTTGGGAGAACCTTTAAGAACTTATAAAGCGATAGGCATTTGCGAGACCTCACTTTAAAGTATTTGAAGCAAGATTGAATGTGCTATTTACAAGAGAGATTTTGAGGTGGGCATTTTCATCAACACAAAGGGTGCTTTTGACAATGCTTAATTTGATCGAATGTGCAATGCTGCCAAACAACGTGGTTTTGATGAATCATTAGTCTTGTTGATCAAAGCAATGCTAATGAATGGAACACTAACCGAGCGACGTTGAATCGGAGTCTAGACAATATGTTACAATAGGAGTAAATAATGCTGCCCACAAGGATGCGTTCTATCTCATCTTCTGTGTTGCATGCTTATTGACTCTCTACTTAAAATGTTCAATGAATCTTATCTAAGAATATGCCTACGACGACGTTACCATCTTTGTTGGATCCAGTTTCCAAGTTGTATTTTCACGAGGCTTCGTTGGATTTGATTAAAACGTTGTGCTGGAAACGATCTCTTAGTCAAACCTCTTAAAGCCCGTCGTTGCTGTTCCCAAGAGACCCAGAAAAGTGACTGCCTTGAGCCAACTCACTCTTAAAGGCGTCATGATCTCAAATGAAGTTAAACATCTTGAAAAAACCCTAGACAAAGAATTTCTTTCGTCCAACGTTGTTCTGGCAATGCAAGAGCAAGACATGGAAAAGGATCTATTGGATTTATAAGGCTAAGATAATACAAATCATTTCCTATGCGTCAATTGTTTAGTGGAAGAAGCCCTCGAGTTAACTTGTTCGCCTAGTTTTAAGTACCAACACTGGGACTTATCCAGCACTCCGGGTCCAGGTATTGACGCACTGCTAAATTTTCCTCCTTCCTTTTATAATTAGTGGAGCACCTGACCAAATATGGGAGTTATACTCCAGTTTTGGGCGGATAAAGGCCTTATAAATTGTAGCCAGATCAGAAGGGGTGAAGAACTTCCTGCATCTTCTCAAGAAACCTAAGCATTTGGCAGCGTTTTTGGTGACTTCAAATATGTGGTCATTCCAACGAAGATCATCTCTTACACACATACCAAGTACTGATAGCTTTTCGGTTTCAGGAACTATTCATATTCATGGATATTGGCAATGGGGGAATGTTAAGCTTCAACGACAAGAGACATCATTGAGTTTTCGAAGCATTCAATTCTACTCGGTTTTTATGACCTCATCAAACAATGCTGTCAAGGTCAGAATTCAATGAGCTTATCATACACAACCGTTCCAGTTCCACGTCCGAAGAGCAAGGACGTGAATTTGGAAACGAATATGAAAAGCTGAGGGTCGAGTCGTCAGCAAAACAGTTGAGAGGATTAGAAGTTTCAGACAAGAGATCATTTATGAAAATGAGGAAGAGAGTCGGAGACAAAACGGAGCCCTGGGGCACACCAGCATTTATGAAGTGGGTATCAGACTTGAAGCCATCCAATATGTTATATTTTAAATAATAAATAATAAATAAACTGAATAATAAATAAACTGAAAAAAATAAATACAACTTGTATTGAACGGACGGAAAGGCAATTTCTAATCCAACGAAGGAGAGACTCATCGATACCAAAAGCACGCATTTTCGATAAAAGAGCCTGATGCCAAACTCTATCAAATGCTTTAGAAATATCAAGCGCAATAATCTTACTTTCTCCAAAACAATGTAAAGATTGGTTCCACTTTTCGGTGAGATAAGCCATCAAATCACCAGTGGACCGTTTGCTTCGAAAGCCGTACTGACGGTCATTAAGAAGCTTTCGTTCTTCAAGATATTTCATAAGTTGACGGTTTATCAACGTTTCCATGACCTTGGAAAGAAGGGACGTTAGTGCAATTGGACGGTAATTGGAAGGGGAGGAAGATTCGCCTTTTTTAGGGACCGGCTGGACAAATGCAGTTTTCCATCTGCTCGGAAAAATCCCAGCAGAATAGGAAAGAAGAAAAGTTTACGCAGTGGTTTTGCCAGCGTAGAAGAACAACTCTTCAGAATAACGGCGGGGATACCATCTGGACCAGCGGATTTATGTATATTGAGATCTTTGAGGACTTTCGCAACCGATCGAGTTCGAAAATATCTGTTTCATCACAGAATTCGCAGACTCAAGCTCAAGTGGAGCCAATATGCTATCAGGAAGTGTCGAGTTAGCTGCAATTAGAGCTGCTAGCAAATTAGCTTTATAGAAGGAGCTGACATATGGAGTCATTGAAAACGAGCGTTGGGACCGATGACGTGGTCGAGTTCACAACGTTCTTAACAAAAGACCAAAAGTTTTTGCTTCATTTTGGACACAATAATATTTGTTGCCTTCCTTTTGGTCATGTAAAAACTTAGCCTTTTGTATTTGAGCATTACATATATTTCTGGCCCGTTTGAACAAATTTCGATTTTCTTGTAGGGTTATCTTTGAATTTTCGAAAACTACTTTTTCTACCTATCCCTAATTGATACCTATACCATTGGATGTACTGTCAAGACCATTTCCCGTTTAGGCACAATTCTCCCTGGAGATTTGAGGATTTCGAAAACAGCATATCTTTCGACAATTTTCTACTAATAAAATCTTCTACGAAATAGAAATAGGCTCAAATCACGTCAAAAATACACGGTCAATTTTACTTTTAAGTTGTTCGTTTCGAGGATAGCAGTTTCCCACAAAAGGTTTATTTTAGATGCCACGATATGGACGACCGAGTAGGTACATTTGTTTTAGTTCGAAAGAAGCCCCCAATGTAAACGCTTTTTCTTCTACTTTTCAGAACACCTAGTGGGCTAACTAGAGTGCTTTTCATCCTAAATGGCTTGGTCCAAATCTGGTCTGCCAAGAGCTAGTTTCAATTGTTTGTGGACTTTTGAAATCAAGCATACTGAAGGTCGCACTCATACTCAAGGTAAACATTTTCCTAAAAGCACCTTGCTTCAAATAAATAAAAAGGAAATCATTCTAAATCTAGGACTCGGTCAGGCCACCGGAAATAGAACATTTCTCAAAATATCATTCAGTTCACAAGAAACAGAGCATTGCTAAGACATCACACAAAGGAAATCAATTTATGGAAAAAGTGCGTGGACGTGGACGTGGACTTTAATGGCATCAACAAAATTCCTTTCATCAAATGAAAATCTCTCAACCTACCTATCCCAATAAATTTCTACAGAAAGAAGAGAACAAAAAACCTTTCTATTTGTGTCCTACTTTTGGAAAACTTAGCACAAATATTCCACGTCTACTTAAATAACAATTCTATTCAAAAACGTTGGTGTCCATCCACGTAGTGACGGTTGAGCATATTTCAACTTAATTTTGATTGATGTTTTTCATGCTTTATAGGATCCAATTATTCAACAACGTGCCATTCTTAATCTAAGGTCTCATTATTGATATTGATATTCCTGACTCTCTCCCATACACGCTTTTGCTTTTGTGACATAACCTAGGGCACCAACACACTACGAGGCACGGGGGTGTAATCAAAAACGAAAATAAAAACACAACTCATAAAGCCAAAACAGAGAGAAATAAAGATATTCACCACACCATAAACAAGACTGTTTTTCCACCCCCTCAATAGATAACAAGGGAAAATATTGAAGAAAAAATAGAAACAAAACAGTAACTTACCTTGACAAATGTCAATGCACGCCAAAAAAGAGTACAACCGCACTCAAGTCAAAGAGAAAATGTAATCCAAAATTCAGTTCCAGATTCCAGTCCACAAAACACAACACACACAAGCGCATTCACAATATTCTGGGATTTTTTTGCAGAGCGCGGCACACGCGACCGAAACGAAATGAAACTGACACACTTTACACACAAACTCAAAGAGAGCAAAAAAAAAGAGATTTTTTTCTTGATTTTACCTCCTCAACTTCTTTTATTATTTTTTCTACTTTTCTTTTTTTGCCAAATAAATGTTAATATGCTTTCAGACTCTGTGCAAATTAATTTCGAAAATTAACCGATGCAAATATCAACTCCGTAATTAGGACGAAAACCAGCCACAACAAGGCTAAAATAGTCCCTGTTTGACCCCTTACATCACCGACGCGGCTGCAGATGACAGCTTCACGGTGGAGGACGATAATTTAGGCACCTTTCACTAGTTTTTTTTTTGGTTATTCTTTAGGAACGAATGAATATGAATGAGGTGCTGAATTTTATAAAACGTAAAGCAAGTTCGACAAAATCAACCGAATCAGCATCACCCAAGATAAAATGCAATATTGAGAAAAACAAACCATTAATTAAAACCTACACAAAAAATCACTAGACACGAAGAAATGGTCGCGAATATGTTGAATTGTGAGACAGCTGATTGGGAATCTTGGAAAGGTTTAAGATGAGTAGGCAAGAAAAAACGATGTTGTTTTTCGGACACAAACACTTGTCACCACTTTATTAATGTTTTAAGCCACGGATTTAATCAAAGAACAACTTTAATTGGCTGTAACAACAAAACACTTGTGCAAAATAGTTGAACAACTACGAACGGCCGACGCACGTCCACCACCTGCAGTGATGTTTCGTTTTGAACTGGTGCTTGGTTCGGTATCGCAACGAAAAACAACCACAAAAATTCCAATTGCATGCAAGTCAAAGTAGTATGAACGTAAAAGCATAATTATTTTCGTCGCGATATATAGCGCGAGCGCCAGAGACAAAACCATGTATATGCAAGAGAGTGACAGATGAACAAAACATATGCAAACAGATTTTATGCTGAAATATGTTGCATAGGTAAAAGAGAGATGAAACTACTAGGAGTGGAATCGTACAGAAGTGGTCTGTTGAACTGTTGTAGGATCGAAACATAAATGAAATATGTGAAACGGGAAGAAAATGGATGACATTGACGATTGACCATTCCACGTACACACGATGTATTTTTGTATCAAAAAATTAGGATTTTTAATAAAATTATTATTTATTTTGTGTCGTACATTAAATACTGCCATTTGATATGTAAAACAAGTAGATGGTTTTGAATACAAAAGAATCAATTCCTAATGACACTCTAATAGCTTCTTATACTACTTTAGCTAGTCTAGAATTCAAAGTGAATGCTTTCATTTTCATCTCAAACTATAATCTGTTAGGTTTTTTTTGTTCAAGAGAGTTAAAGACAATCGCCCAAATCTAGTTATCGAGTCGCCATGAAATGAGCCATGTGCCGAACTCTTTTTTTTCTGTTGGAGGTTTTAAAATACTAGCTGGAGCACTCAGACTTAAATACCTTACAGAAACCTTCTTTTTGCTATACGTTTCCAGATGTTTGTAGAAAAGCCAAAAGACGCTGCCATGATAAGGAGCCTAAGTGACCAGCTCTCACTATTTCTGCGCCAAAAGACTCTTTACATTTTAACTTTAGACCTTCTGTTAGAGTAACAGGCAAACCAGAGATAGGAAATTAATTAGATGGCATACCTTTACTTCTCTTGCCCCGCAACAACCATTTGTTTACATTGTTGTTTTTGTAATCACATCCTATGTCTGTGAATACGTGGAAGCTGTACTCAAAGTGGTAGTAGTGAGATTTTGTGTAAAGTAAAGGTGGAGTGGAAGCTGTACTCAAAGTAGTAGAGGTGATTTTCGGTAAATCAGCTTGTAGGCAGTTTCAATGTGTGTGTGAAGTTTGCCATTTAATTAATTTCTTATCTCTGAGGCAAACCCAATTTTAAATACTTAAAACCTTGCTCTAATATATCTTACTCCGATTTTTCGGAGTAATATGGACTTCCTAAAATTAATATGTGAACAGTACCTATATTTTGACAGTTCCGGAAAATGAAGTGAAGTAAAGGCCTAAAAGCGGAGTTCACAATTAGCTGGACAGACTTTGGTTTGAACGACCAATGTTGAATAATGTAAATTCTCAAACGACCGCTTTTTTATTTATTTTTATTTTTGAAACTTTTTTTAAATGGGACAGAGCGGAAGAATGTATTATGTATGTCACAATGTTGGACAGCAAGTCCGATAAGTCTGAACGCAAACTACATCCGACAATCCAACATCTATCAAACGAAGTCTGTCCAATTAATTGTACAATGTAAACTCCACTAAAAAAGAGAAAAAAAAATAAACTCAGTAGTAAAAAACGGCATACATTTTGTTTGAAAACGAAAATCTATACATCTATACATAATAATAAAAACGTAACAGTTTGTTTGTTTGTGTCTCAGAAACGGCTTATCATATCTAGATGGGGTTTTCAGTAATATATTGTGGTAAGCTTCACTTAACATTTAGTTTTTATTTCATGTCAATCGGTTGATAAATAAAAAAGCTATGCAATTTCTTGCGCACGAAGTCGCTGGCACACCTAGTTTGAAATAAAATCTGTTTTTTTCTTATGAAAAAACTTGATTTAGTACGAAAATAAATAACACAAAATGGCAAGCAAACAACAGGCGTCGGGTGAGCAAGAGCAAGGTTTCAAATGCACATTTAAAATGGGGTTAGAATCATTTTAAATTAACAGTAGCACAAACTTATAGGAAGTGTGTTTTTGTCGGCTCTAGTTTACTTTACATCTTTTAAACTTTAAAAGGCAAATGATTTATAAAATTCTCGCAAGCTAATTACAACTTTAAAGTAGACTTGGTTAAAATAAATGTGAACAGTACCAACATTTTGACAGTTTAGGCAAATGCATTGAAGTAACAGACCTAAAAAAACAAAAACAAAATGAACTCAGATGAAAATTGACATAAATTTAGCTTGAAAATAAAACTTGCAACGAAAGTTAAGCTTTTATCCAGAAATTCTTACTTCAGAACATCAGAACAGAGATTAGTTCGATAACAAACCACACAAAATGTCAAAGCACATGAGAAAAGTCAGATCAGTTAGAGTAAGTTTTTAAGTATGTATTCAAAGCGGAGGTTGCCTGATTCTAAATTTAAAGTGACTCTAAAATAGTATGAAGCAAAAATCAATTATAAATTGATTCAAGAGTAATTTTAAGCTACTGCGGCACTAAGGCCAATTGAAGCCAATTTTAAACGGTAACCGTAGAAAATTGACTGGTCAGACCCAACTTACACTTTGTGTGAGACTCTACAGATTTCCTATGGTTGAACTTTTGATTTTTCTGTCAAATGAGGTTGACGCGCCGCTGACGCGTTATTGTGTGTTGGCTTTTAAAGACGTCAACATCCCCTTTTCTAACGAAGTCAAACATCTCGGAGTAATCCTAGATAACAAGCTTCTTTTGTCTAAACATGTCGAGTCTAAAACTACTAAAGCACTGTCAGTCTTCTGGCAATGTAAAGGGGCCTTTGGTAGGACATGGGGTCATTCACCGAAAAGAGTCCTTTGGATTTATACGGCTATGATAAGACCAATCATCTCCTATGCCTCAGTTGTTTGATAGAATAAGCTCTCGCGTAAATACGTTATTGCCTCGTTTGCCAAACTTCAAAGAACAATTTGTCAATGTCACTGGGGCCTTCCCCAGCACACCGGGAGCTGCTCTCGACGCACTACTGAATCTTCCTCCCCTTGATACCTACATCATAGGAAGTACTCTCAAGACCATTTCTCGTTTAAGGAGATTTGTTCTCTTTAAACTCACGTCTAATAGATATACTCAGTCAACTTTCCTTCGGTTCAGGACTGGTTCACTCCAGAATCTGAGCCTGGAAAGAACTGTTATCGAATTTTCACAGATGGTTCCAAAACCGACGAGGGGTCTGGAGCTGGTGCTTTTGTGGAGAACGACGACATACGACTGCACGCCTCTTTAGGATCATACGCATCCATTTTCCAAATGGAGGCGTATGCTATTCTAATGGCTTTAAGCCACGTTACGAACAATGGATGGACGGGGAGAAGTATCTGAGTTTGGAGCGACAGCCAAGCTGTGCTTAAGGCCCTTCTCAACCCTCAAACCACTTTGAAAGTGATCTAGGAATGCAAGAGTTATCAGAATGCGGACAGAAGATTAAACTCCTTTAGTTTCATTTGGGTTCCAGGCCATCAAGGCATAGCTGGAAATAAAATCGCCGATGAACTTGTTAGGCAAGGATCCCGGACAGCTTTCTCAGGACTTGAACCGTCGCTAGGTTGCACTTTGAACCGACTAAATTCTTAAAAGAATAATATGTAAGGCTACCGTTTGTTTGTTACGATTCAATTATTTTTTTGAACTTATATTTAAAATCATGTAACTCTTCTTTAAAACCACAAAGAAGTAAGATTCGTTAAAGTAAGGTTTTTTGCAAATTTTTATTACCGCCTCAACAATTTCTTTCTTTTTTTCAACACTTTATAGTCCTTTGAGTATTTTCAAGATACACATTTCAAACAAAACAAAGCACCACAAAAAAATTGCTCTCGCAAAGAAAATCACAAATCACAATGCACCAAAACACACATATACACACCGCTAGCGTTAAAAAAATACATATGTAGGTATCAGACGACTTATTTTCAATAAGTAGTTATTTTCACCGTAAGAAAACACGGATTTTTAATAACCGACTGCCCGCTATCAATACAACAAATATTTCTCTTCAGTAAAGAAAAGAACATGTTTGTAAAGGCATGTTCCTTAATAATTAAAAAAAATTCGAAAACAATAAAAAAAACACTCTCGACAACACTTTTAGTACAAATCTGTTCTTTTAAAGACATCTCTTGGTCATTGTTTGGTAGTAAAAGCAGGCAGATATTGAATGTCTTGATTACTCTACTGGAGCTATGCCCGCAGTACGAGAATTTATTGGTTGAGTGGCTCTGGCTATGCATTTGTTTAAGGATGAAGTATAGACAGAAATACCATCTATTTTTCCTAAGCCATTAACAAATGAGTCACTTCTGCCGAAGTTCAAATAAGGGAGCAACAATCTTCAAAACGGCCGCTCAAAAAATGAGAAATGCTCAATAAATTCATTCGCAAAAGTTTATTAATTATGCTCAAGGACAGCTTCTTGTGGATGAAATTCTGCACATGTGGCGACAGTAATGTGAATTGAGATACCCTTTAAACGAACAGTATCATAGAAATTCGGAACCTATCTTAACAGAAATACCTGAAATCACAGCCGAAAAAGTTAGTGAGGCAGTTAAGAACTCCTCTTAAAAGAAAGGTCCAGAATCAAACGATATACCATAAGAGTTTTAAAGAAAGATGGAAGACATCGGGTTTATGTGGCTCATGAAGCTAAGACGTCTTTGAATGTTTTGAATACTTCCCAAGCGTGAGAAGTTTGAATATCTTCGATAAACGATCGGTAGTAAAATAACTTTCACAACAATATTCTGTGAACAGGAAAATACTGTTGGGAGTCGAACATCATACCTCTTACGTTGCGAGCAGACATGCTACAAAAATTTGAGCATGGCTACTGTTGAAGACGAAAATATAGTTTTTATTACAATCATATTCTTCTGAGGCTGCCATTAACTTCCAACCAACCAAACTTGGCCAACAATTTGACTGCTTATTCACAAAACAATAGAGAAAAAGTAAGTAAGTTTTATATATTTTTAGATTTTATTCAATCAATCTATTGTTTTACTCACCATAATTAAGTTCATGTAAAAATATTAACAATTTTTTACATCAAGGATTAATATTTATAGGTACACACTTTGCCCGTTTATAATAAAGATTGCTAAATTCTGTATACTCAAAACCTTGGGTATCTATTCTAAATTCTATGTCTGTTTAGAAATTCTTTTTCATGTAATACAAAAAACATCTGTAAAAAAAACGTCGTCGTTACTATTCATAGTTGGTCTTAATTTAACGTATTAGTGTAATGCAATATACAAAAATTTGTGTTATACAAAAATGTTTGTACACTTTTCTCACAAAATAATTTTTGTTGCATAATTTTATTTTATTTTCTTCTTAAGACATAATTACAAACATTTATTAAAATTGTTACAAACAGGGTTTAGGTTTTAAGCTACAAATAAACTTTTCATTATTTATTTACAAATTTATTAATGCTCAGTCATTTCCATAATTTTGTTGTGTTGTCTTTGTTTTTGTTTTAATTCATTAATTCATTTTCACACGATTTACTTTAACCTACATACGTGACGACAAATAAGTAAAAAGTCAATGAATGACCTTGTAAACTATTCAACTAACCTCTTTTCTTTTTGTATTACATGTTTTTTTTGTTTTATGTTGTATGTATATTGATTATACTGATTTCTTAAAGGCACATTGTTTTTTAGATGTAGAAATTATATAAATACCAATAGGTACATA
The DNA here is from genome assembly GCA_949752695.1 of Melanostoma scalare. Taxonomy (NCBI): domain Eukaryota; kingdom Metazoa; phylum Arthropoda; class Insecta; order Diptera; family Syrphidae; genus Melanostoma; species Melanostoma scalare. The sequence continues at coordinate 54,686,227 of OX456984.1, read as the reverse complement.
GAATGTCATACATGGGTTTAAAATAAGTTTACGCAAACGTTAACTGTTTAGTATCATTCCAAACTTTGTTTTATTTTGTCATTTTATTATCTTTCGTGTTACAAAGCTGATTACAAATAATAAATGCAGAGGTGTAAGTTCACAATCGGAGTAAAAATGTTAAGTTTTGTGAGGCGTTTCAGGAATGGTACTATTAAAACTGTTTGGGCAAATGAAGCGCTGTGCGCACAAGTCAAACTGTTGTTTGTTTTGTTGTTGTTGAGGTTTCTTTAGGCTATCATGTCTATTTACACATCGAATTCGTTGCGTAGTCTTACCAAAGTTGGAAAATATTCTCCTTTTATAAATTAACAGTTCCAGTTCTTTTAGCAACTGGTATAAGCTTACACAGACTACACGGCGCATCGGCGGGGTACCCCACAGGTTTATCAATAATGTTATAATATAAGTAGATGCTCAAGTCTTGTTTTGCAAATTTGCAAGACTGTTGACACAGAGGATCGGTTGAGAAATACAATTTCGTTTTCAACTTCCTGCCCGGAAAAGAAAATTTTGACTACACCCCTGTAAAAGCGAGTACCTAAGCCATTTCATAAAAAATATGAACAAACATATTGGCCTGCAAATATGCAATATGAATTACAAAATTGATCTTGGTGTTTAAAAACATTCAGAATAAATATTCATGATGACTGACAGTACACAAAGTAAAAAACACTTCTGTGTTAAGTGTTGTGTCTTGTTTCAAAACAAGTTCGCAGTTTCCATTCCACCGAGATCCATTTGGGAAGATTCAATTCATTTCTAAACAAATGGTTCAAAAACCGAACAAAGGGTTTTTTGCGGTGTGTACTAAACTTAATTCTTAGTCAATTGTGGAGCCTCTTCCAAAGAGATGGCTCAACAGTTCAACATTCATCTTTTTTTGGGTGCCGGGCTAGAGATATATGCTAGGTGGCCGATGAGCTCGCCAGTAATGGAACCAGGAAACCAATCCAAACTAGCAAGTTGAACATTGGTTTACCAACTGCTTCATGCAAACTCATGCTAAAGCAAATAGCTGCTGGTAGAACAAACAGCAGGTGGATAAACACTACTACTTGTCTGGCAACAAAAGAGATCTGGAAAAACTGGAACCAAAACTCACATAACACTTGCTATCCCGAAGCAGATTGCACATTAGCTCCGTAGTCGGTGTCATTACCAGAAATCGCTTCAAAGGCAGACATGTCGCAAGAGCCGGCATTCTATCAAACAACTTCTTGAGAAACTGTTTAGGTGAGGAGGTAGAAGATTCAATCCGATTTCCCCTCTATTTATGTCCTTCACTCTCCCTCAAACGAAAGCTACATCTACTTCGATAATCCAAGCGATCTGATGAACACAGATACTTTCACCGAGGTAAAGGTCAAAAGCTTCAAATGGTTCAGTTAATTGAGGAACTCTTTCACATACTTCAAATAATATCAAAATGTGAGTCAAATGACGAGTGTCGCCTAGCATTCGATACGGCAAGGGTCGAAAGCTTCGATAAATTTTCCTTTTGGTATTGCGTATCTCTTTCAGTGATAGTCGAACGCAAAAATACAGATAACGACCGAATTCAAAATTGAAAGTATCGAACAATAAGAATACACAATACCAAATTTCATTTTCAATGTTCGACTATCGACAACCGTCGTGTATCGACAACCAAACGACACTAAAAAGGGCCTCAGTCATGTTTTTTATATCTTTTTTTTATATCTTGGAAAATTCATATAATAGGGTTGTTCGTTAAAGCCCTGAGTGCTTTTTCCAGCCCTGTGTTTGCCTTCAACTGGCTCTAAAGCAGCACTAAGTTTCAATTTTTTTCTGAGGCAAACAGGACTGCCAAATGGCACGTGTTTTTCTTCAAATGAAGGGGATGCGTAGTTTTCTGGTAATAAAAGGTTTCGGTTGTCGATTTGATGTCCTACTCTAAAAATTTTCATACTAAAAAAAAAAAAAAAAATGGTACTCTCGTTTGTCGATAACATATGAAAGTAACAAATTAAATGAAACCTAAGGTAACCGTGGCGAGATGGTTAGTATGTTCGCCTGTTAACCAAGAGGTTCGTGGTTCGAATCTCAACAGAGGCAAAAATGTTTTTCCACGTCTATCGCCTTTCGCGAGGAATCGCCAATTTCTCCGTTTAGTAAATTCATTGCCATGAAAAGCCAGAAAATTGAAGATCTCCTCCATTCCCTCACAAGGCATGGTTGTGAGAATTGCGCTAGGCCCTGGGGCTCCCCGCTATGTAGCGCCATCCTATTTATTTATTTATAAGGCTCAACTATAATAAGCATGAGCCCGGTTTAACTCGCATGACAAACCGAACGAATAGACACAATCCAGTTTCGCATATTAACTTCTTTTTCCATTGAGCAAAAAGAACCGTCCAGGAGCATTCTCAAACCGTTCCATTAGTGCAAAAAGATCGCTTCTCATGATTCTGAAAAGTGATAGCCACTTCTCGATTTGAAGTGAGAATCCACTCAAGAAGCACTCCTATATGTAACTTTATTGTCAAAAAGAAAATTTTACTTTAGGAATTTTTTTTAAGAGCCATAGGTGTTTCACTCACAAAAAGGCAATAGGTTAAACTGAAACAAAATTGGGTTTTTAAATGAGCCCTTCCCCGAGTGAAACCAATGGAAACACCGACATAAGTTTCGTTCAATTAACGAAGCATTGACAAAACGATCTCAGTTGCTCACGGCATGTGCGATTGGACAGTTTTGGATAAGCTGAGAAAATAAGTAACAAGTTTTGTTCGGATGTGACAAACGCGTTCACAGAAGTTAATCTGCCGGTCGAAAAAGCAGCAATGACGCTTTCGACAGGATTTCTGTCGTTGCGATAACTGCAAATGTATGAAAATACACAAATTATCAATTTCCCATCGTATGAGGACAGCTAAACAGGTCAAAATTTTTGTCTGAAGGGTGCCAGAAAACAGTGAAATTTCAAAGAATTTTGTGACCGACGAACTCTCCAAACATGACAAAAAAAAACCTTTTCATTTAAACAGAAAAATGTAAAACAGGTGCGACACTCAATCGCTTCCTTCTCATCAATTAAAGTTAAAACAAAGTTCTTTGAAAGAAGCAAACTTTAGGCCAAAAACGAGCAAGTATGGCATATACTTTACATTCACCATTATTACAATAGGCGTTTTGCTTAAACGTGCCTGGAAAATGACAGCTCAAGGTGTCGATTTGCGTTTTAATTAAAATTGAATTACCTACATCATTCTGAAGGTTTTCTTTACTTCAACACCAATTGTGATAGTCAGATATATGTCACTTTAATCTTGTTTTAATTAGTCGTTTAATTAAAACAAGATTAATATTTGTGATAAACAAAGATAAAAACAAGATTAATATTTGTGATAAACTCCAATATATGTAGATATCATCACAAAACCTTGCCTGGTAGGATTTTCTTGGATGCATCGAACTCTACCCGAAAACCCACTTTAACCTATCCCAACATCAAAATCTTCAAATGAAAATGTGTTGCATTTAAAAATCTATCTTTAAACGAGTACTAGTATTTCCTAAATACTACTGTCTCCTAATAGACAGTTTTTCAACTGCTCCCAACAACTTGTTACAAATAGCATTTGACATATATTTTTTATTAAAAAAGAATTGTGCAATCGATTGTTAAAAAATATAGCATAGCATAAATATGTTTAAACAGAATAAAATTGGTTCAAATCAACAAAGCAACTCATAAAATTCGTTAAGTGTTCAAATTAAAATACGATAAAAATGAAAAAACTCAAAAAAAAAATATAATTTATGAGCAAAAATAAAAATTCAAAGTTTTGTAGAATTAAAACTATATTTTTCAGTATTATTTATTGCATTGTGTAAAATATAATTAAACAATTATAAAGAAAAACATTTTTTTCAAAGAAAATAATCTAATTTTGATTACTATTCGTAAAATACTACAAAAATTCTAAAAGAAAAAGAAATGTATATTAAATCAAACACGTAAATAAAAATAAATATTTACTAATGTTTAAAAACAAAACAAATCGCCATTAAATCCTTTTTAAGGCTACGGACGAAACTCTGATTTCAATTAAAAACTAGATTTTAAAATAAGGAAAATTAAAGCAAATTTAATGTATAATTAATCGATCTAATGTTTTTTTCTTTTTTTAATAAAGTTTTATTTTTTTTACTCTCTCTCTGTCTCTCTCTTTCTTTTGCTTTTAAAATTTTGCACAGTTTACGTTATTTCTTAGTTTGTTTTTTTTTTTTTCTAAGTTATCACTGGAATCAGCTGGGTTGTTTTGATTTAATGTAAATGATTAATTTAATTTTTGTTTGTTTTGGAACATGTAAAACGGCTCCGTTTGCTTAAACAATATACAAATACATAGTGTCCTTTTTTCTTCTAATAATTTACAGTCATGCATGTTTATGTTTTTATTGTTTCCACGTCTTTTAATTATAAAAAAAAAATGAAAATATTTGATTTGGCGATTGTATGATCTTGGAGAGTAATGAAGATTTTTTGCAATTGTTCAATTTTAGGCACATTAAATTTTTGTTTTGCATGTAAGTTTCAATTCCACATGAAAATTCAAAGCAAATATGAGGGTGGTGGAGTTATCTTATACCATATATTTACTGGTGACGGCGGGTAACTTTTGTATTGTGTTTTCACACACATACATTCATTCACACACGATTTATGCATGATACCTCAAAGGTTTCTTGAGTTTTTGTCAATGTTCTCCGCGAAGAAGTTCCATCAATAAATTAAAATCACCGCCATCACGAGATTTAATTGTTAGCATCTCCTTGCCAAGCTGTAATTGGAAACACATTTTATAATAAAAGAGTATTTTATTGAAACACATGTGTATATTCTCACCTGGCACGTTCTCTGTAGTTCTGGAATCCTAAGAAGCAATTCACCGAATTTTGATGGCATTTCAGGATAAAAGGCTAAAGTGTATGCTTGCAATGATTGCAGAGCTTTTTCTTGACACTCACGAACTTTCACCGGTTCTGTTAACTCAGATGTGTCTGTTTATATAAAAATATAAGAAATTGAAAAAAATATTCTTTTTAATTTAAATTCAGCAAAAATAATTTACCTGATTGAAGTAAGACGATAACTTTCATGGCAACATATTCATACCGATCGACCCGCAACCGTCGTAAATGGTCTGTCAGATTCAGCATCCGCTCAATGCACGACTGTTTAATGATAAAATATTGAAGATATTATATTTGGTTATATTTTAAGCTTTTGCTTAGAAAGGAACTGATCTTTTTAATGATTAGATGACTGTTAATTATTGTGATGTAAGGATGGTGTTGTTTGTTGCAAAATTCTAGATTATAGTGCTTTTTCAACTTGCTTATGTTTAGAGAGGTTAAGATTGTTTTTAAAGTAAACAAAGAAGAGAGTCATATGAGCTTATATAGAATAAAGATTTGCTAATTATCCCAACATCAGTAGTTCCACGTCGACCATCTCAAGGCTCTCCTATGGCGTTAATTTTGATTGAAGAAAACTCCACATCTACAGTTTCGTTTCCAATATTAGGGGATAGGAAATAAGCGTTTTGAGAAAGTTAGTAGTCTTTGATCACTCCATCCACAAGGCTTGTTAATTGTTAATTCCGATGCAGACAGACATCATATTTCTTTAACTAAATTTAACATGATTCAGTTTTTCAGTAGTCATTGTAACACTCACTGTTCACTTTTGTAACTTGTAATATCTTTATACTGATATATACTCTGATTTGATTTAAGGTATCGCATCTCACTGCAACTCAGAGAGTCAATGAGATTGGACAACCAAACCGACACACCCATCAAAAATGTGTTATGAAAATTAGATTGCCCAAGAATATGCAATAGATATGACACTTTTATCTCAAATTGAATACTATTCGGGTTATCAATAGTTTGACTTGAACCGAGAATGTCCCTCTTTGCAGATGTCGATTATTGAATTACAAAGGCAAAGTGGAAGAGACCTCAACCCTTTTAGAGATCGATTTTGGAGACAGCTCGCTCGGAATCACAATTGTTGGAAAAGATGTTGTTCCGGAATTGTTAAGCTACCTTTTAATTCGGTAGACCTTGAGTCTGAGAGAAAAGTCTTAAATTAAAGGAAAAGATTTTGGTTCAGGTCGAACTGTTATGTAAATAAATTTGTAATGTCGCTTTCCATTGGGTTCTCTCGGTGAAGTACTCATTTTAAAAGCCAATGGTACAACTAAAACTATTTCTGTACAGTTTCTTCTTTCTTTGAGTAAAACACTAACAGCTCATAAAAATTTTCCTAAAGCAAAATTTCCTCTTTGACATTTAAGTTACATATAGAAGTGCTTCTTGAATAAATTCCCACTTCAAATCGAGAAATGGCTGTCACTCCTCAGAATCGTGAGAAGCGATCTTTTGGTACTAATGGAACGGATTGAGAATGCTTCTGGACGCTCTTTGCACGGTTCTTTTTGTTCAACGGAAAGCGATATATATGTACATAAGTAAACGGCTTCGATCGCAGTCAATCGCCTTCGATAAAACGAACGACGATGGCGAAATTTTCGTTTGGATGGTCGGACTCATTAGTTTCAACAACACGACAAATTTGCACAATGACATCATGAGAACCAAGATTGAATCAACCATGATTGCCGAGTCTGACATTAGCATTATTTTCCTTATTTTAACTTTCCATTGCAATATTTGTGGTGTTCATGGTGTTTTTGTTAAAATGCCTCCATATTTTATTACCTGAGAGTTCAAAGTTCAAATCTGAGAAGCATCCATCGTTTCAACATGAGTATCGCCTTTCGAGGAGAATCGGTAGTCCTACAAAAGTAACAACACTTCATTCCTCACAAGACATGGTTGTGAGAAACACGCTAGGCCCCAGGGCTCCCCCGAGTTCTATTGTGATGAACTTATGTCTAATATTTATCAAGAAGAAGCAAAGGAAATGCCACGTTTCTGGAGAGAGCTATATGAGCTGCATGAAATGACACTGACATTGACATTGGCCATCTTATAGATTTTGTTATTGACTTACTGATAAGCCTTACAGTAATTTCTGTGCTTGATGGCCCAAGGATCTACAAAGATTTTATATGAAGTTTTGACTTCCTTTAAAGAATCTAGTCGCACTAATAATTTGTTCATCAATTCAAATCTATCAAAGGCTTGCAACTCTAGAAGACTTCGAATAGAATTTTTGCAGAGGAATGTGGTTGAACCTAGAAAATTTACCAAAAAGATGTAACGACACCAGACTTCGAGAAGAATTGTAGAAGGAGAATGTGCTTGAGACCACAACACTGACTGAGTGTAGCTATGTGGTTATCTGGCAAATAAACACTTAAAGGAATTCAAAACTACCAAAATCTTCTTTCTGACAATCATCTGGGATTTCCTTGCTTTTCCCATCGCGATCACAGGTTGCTTGATCTAGAGACAGGTTGTGGAATGTGGATGGAAAGATGAACAGAATCACTGTAAGCGTATGAGCATATACAATTGTGCTACTGATAACAAGCAATTAAACAGCTGACTATTCACAATTGCACGATGCAAATATACCAACTTGTTAGATAGCCTTGAATATCGTCTACTTTTAGGTAAATTTTATGATGCTTAACTTATGCAATCAGGATAACTTCTCCATCATAAAGGGTCTTTAAGGAAAGCTGTATATTGTTGCAGTTAAATGGCTACGCTCCACATTTAGCCATCGGATTATGCTTTTTTCAAAAGAGGAATTCTCTTCGTGGTCTTTAAGCATTTTACTTTTAGGAATAGTTTAGTTAAATGCCAGTGATATTCTGTTTTTTTTTTCTCTTTGGCCATCGTCTGGCTGACTTTTTACTTCTTTCTTGTTTTAGAGGCACAAATGGTGAGGATTCTATTTGTCTCAATTAAATTGAGGTCTTTCACTTCGTTCGATATTTCAAGGCTGGGTAAATCATGGTGTCCTGGCTTTTATCGATATGTGATTGGGTGTGTAGTGTGTTGCATTGAACAACTTCAGGTGGCTTCTGTTATAGCAGAGGAAATTCAATGGCTAATTCACATGACGAAAGAAAGATTTTAGCAGTCTTACAGACTACTTATACTTCATCTTAGTAGCTGAGGTTGACAACGAGAAATTTTGGGTTGTTAAGGTTGTAAGGCAAATTACAAGAAAAAAAAATATTCAAAACCAATAAATCGAACAAGTGTTATCGACCGTCTACAAAAAAACCTAAAACTCACACCCTATGATAACTTGATATTACGAAAAGTAAGTAACTGTTTAGCACGTGGAACAGATTATTATTAATTATGCATACACCCCTAAAGCAATGTGAATGACCTGTCCAAATATACATCTTTCAAGATATACCTTAAAGAGTAAAATTTTTTCATTAGAACTCACCTGCAAACCATTCGCCTTCGCTCGAGCCAGGTTTATTGACTTGCCTTGTGAAATCTTGATCTCACCCGGTGAATCAATCGATCGGAAGCAACACGAAAACAATAAAAGTTCACACCATGAATTGATCAGCAGACAAATTTGATCATCAATCTGTAAATGGAAAATAATTAATCAGATATTTGAGCATTATGATGTCACCAATACAAGAACAACCACTCACAGAAATGTTCTTAAAAAGCGGCAAACTTTTGCACCATTTCACGATCTTGTACAATCTATGGTCAGCGACCGTACATAAGTTGGCTATTAGGTCTGGATTTGCATTCTCTCCATTTGATGAGAGACCAGCGCTGGCCAGCAGCGGATTTGACGCAATATTACCAGATGGGGCCGATGTCGATGAGCTCGAAGACGAACACGACGCCGACAACGGCTGATTCAGTCGTGCCAACTCTGTTGCATTGTATTGCCACAAATGTTCAACGTTCATTATTTCTTGGAGTAGGGTGGGAATATCTTGACTCGTGGAACGTTGATAGCTACTGCTACCTGGTGTCGGAGTAGATGTTCCACCTGTACTGCTATCTGGTTGTTCTGTTTTGATGACAAAGCCATTAACTCCCATTCGAGAGCAACTGTTGTGCTGTTGTTGTTGCTGCTGTTGTTGTTGTTGTTGAGTTTGCTGCGGACTGGACTGGTCGTTGTTTAGCAACGGACTCAGCATCGAGTTTGGCAACGTGTATGAACACTGGTATGTTGAGCGACCTCCACGTGTTCTATCCTCGCGTATCGCCTCGAGTTTCATTCCTTTTTGTAAACATTTTTCAAAACGACAGGCGGGACACTTCTTTCTTGTGGAAATAGTTACCGGACAAGGTCCTCCTCGCACGCAAACATAGTTCTTGCGGTTTTGTACTGTTCTCTTGAAGAAGCCTTTACACGATTCACATGAGAAAATACCATAATGGAAGCCAGAGATCTTGTCTGCACAAATGGGACACGGTGAGTTGATCAGCTGCTGTCGCGAGATACCCGCTGACGGTAGTGCTTCACTGTCAAAGAGAAGCTCCTCAGTTTTGAGACCTGGTGGAGTAGTTCCGTTTACCGAAATAGACGACGATGCGGCTGCGGCCAGCGCAGACGCCGCCGCTGCCACAACAGCGGCTTGTGATAGATTCTGTGGGTCCGAAGAGGAACAACTAGCAGCACTGCTGCCACTATCCGAAATTGTCGGACGATACAAAACGGAATGATGGAGTGATCCGCCATTGTAGCTGCCATACATATTGTGACGACCAGCGATAGGCGAGTGTGTCGGACTAAATTCCGAGCTATATGAATAACAGCTGCTATGTGACGCATCGCTGTTATTGCGACTCAGCGACGGTGTGTAAGGGGCGTGTCGGGAAGTCAAAGGCGACTGACTCGGTGAACTGTGCGTGTACGCGGAATGAATGGCAGAATCGGGGCTAGGATTGGCAGGCAACAAATTGGATGTAGTCTTCGAACGTGCAAGCAATGGCGAGTTACTAGTGCCGGTGGGATCTGCCAGCAGGCCTGGCTCAAACTTAAGATTAATGGGGTCACTTTGTGGTTTTTTGTTGATGTATTGTGATGAGTTAATCTCTAAACAAATCGGATCGAGCTTTGGCTTTGTGTGTGGCTCATTTTTGATCACAGTTACAGGCTCATTGGTAAAGGTCTTGTCGCAGCTGGTCGAGTTTTCTGTGTCCATCGGGTCTGGTTCACAATCAGAGAGTTCACCTTCCCATGACATTGGTCTTGGACCGTTTTTCACAGCTTGACTAACTGATCGTCGATTTACTTTGAGATTTTCAATATGCGACAGTTCACTCTCCGAGTCAGACTCTTCTCGTTTGCTAACCGGAATCCGAATAGCTCCATTGCCTTTGTTGTAGTATGATGTCGCTACTACTGCACCTGGAGCTGTTGCTCGTAGTGTACTAACGCTATTGCGATCTTCTTCACATTTGATATTTGTCACCGAGACATTATTACGTATTATGGATGATGAAGTCGGTTGTGATTGTTGTACGCCAATTATGTTAGTGATGGTGCTGCCATGGCCCGCATTGTATGCAGTTGAGTCGCTTTTGATTGTTGATGACATGGTGATATATGTGTATTTGTGTTTGGTGGGCGTGTTCGTGTGCGTAAGTGTAAAAGTTTATAAATTCTCAGGAATTTATTGATGAAAAACTTTATCTACTGGAACATTGTGTTTCTATATTAAGTAGTCGTACATCAATCGCCATTTCTGTAATTAAAAAAAAAACAGTTCGTTAGCAAACTTAGTTTAAAAAACAAAATTAAATAAAATGAAAATGAAATAAAATGGATAAAACAATTATTTGTTTGGTCGTAATATGATATAAAAGCAGTTCGTTTACAGAAAAGAAACTTATCAGACACCAAATACCGGAAGATGGGAGTGGAGTCTCAAGTACATGGAATGGTATGCAACACGGTACAAGTTTATAAATTGCTAAACCTAGTCTAATTAATACGAGTAAATATATTTAAGTATATCTCTTACGTGCTGACGTAATAAGGTTCGTAAGCATTTGCAAATGATGTTATTTTTTGTATCGATGGTGCTAGTAAGCTTTCGCGACTTTGTTGATAGTGGAACCAAGCTTCTGAAACCTCAAAATTTCATACCCCATTTCATCATTTAAATGACACCAGTCGTTTCCATCAAAAGAGCGTACCGAATTCTTCTTCTTCCTATTTTCCGACCTAGGTCGGGATCGCAGCTCTCCCACTTTTTTTCTTGACATTAGTTATTCATGCGCTCGAGATATAAGCCATAATTTTTCTAACTGCAAGTTGTGTAACTAACAAATAAAATTGTTTTTACTTTGCATTTTAATGACAAACTAATAACATCTTAAAATCCGGACAAACTCTGGCCACACCATGGGATTTTAAACTGAAACGACTGCAATGAGCTCACTTTATATTGACCAATACGAAACCTTTTCACTGTGTGGTTTCGTTTTAAACGAACCAACACGATTAACACGATTTGGTTTTTTTTACTCCAAACAGTCGTGTTAAACGAACGAACAGGAACTACACAACTCTTTTTTTAAATGAATGATAGTCAGCTATGTTCTGTCGTATGGGCCAGTGGAAACTGTAAAGATTTGTTAAGTTGTTCTTGGACATGCTAGGTCGTACTACTGAAGAAATCGCTCAAAGTTAACTAGATTTTTTAAGTGAGAGTGGCATTGATATCAAAGGTTGTCGTGGGCAAAATAAGCAACGTGAGTGGAAAATACATTAGATTAGAAGCACGAATTAAGAAAAGAAATAAGTAAGCAGAATACATTCCCCATTTTGGGCACTCTTAAATTTGGCACATTTTCTTCCGCTTCTACCTATCGATGAGATCGTCTTACAAACGCATTCAAAGTGACCACACTGCTAAGTGCGCTGCAGTGGAGTAAGAAGCTATAAATTTTATTTTTTTTTTTCGTTGAAAATTTTTAAAATCTTGCGCTTCTGTCAAAGAGACCACTTCAAAAACTCCGATTTTGAAAAGTCTATCGCACACTATGTTTTCAGCCCGAGCTGATTGCTATCAGGGTACTTTTATGTTGTTTCATCACTACTAAGCAAGTTTTGGAAAACATTTTCAGCTAAGTGGATAAAAAAGCAGAATGGCGTAATAAAGTTTACAGGGTGTTTTCAATGACAAGCAAGTAAGAAACGGAATAACGACAATTAAAGAAACGGAGTCCAAAAACTCTTCCAAGTGACTAGCACTTTCCTGCAGTCGTATGATCAAGTCCTTAATACGACATACACCATTTAAGAATCATTACATGGACTCATCTAAGCAATGGGATCCAGAGGAGTAGCATGTCTGCTTTTTACTTGCAAAGTTCGAGATTCAAATCCCAGAAACATCGAGGAAAAAATGTTTATTCACGGGTATCGCCCTTGGTGAGGAATTTTTATTTCTCCGATCCTAATTTCATGCCATGAACAGCGCTTTCTCGATTAGCAGTTCGGATTCACCAAAAACATTAGATCTCTTTCATTCCTTCACAAGGTATGGTTGAGAGAAATGCGCTAAACTACGGGGCTCCTCGCTGTGTTACGACTCCATACTTTTTTTTATTTATTTATTTAAAAAAGGAAAAGTTTATTTACATACTTACTTAGGTGGGCATTATAGTTCAAGTTGAACCTGAGCCTCAACTAACATTTTGCACAAACAATAGCCGTGTTTTATTGGGAATCTATACTCACGCTTGCAATACATCGCAAAACATCGCAACATGGGAAAACAACAACGATTAGTGAACAAAAATAAGTCATGTTCAGAAGTGAACAACAGGGATGGCTGGTAAATGGAGTCCATGAAATAAAGTTGCATTAGTGAGTACAGCGTTTTATTGAGACTCGTTATCTTCACGACTATAAAATTCCCAATAAAACACAGCTAGTTCCAATTTCAGGCGAGCTCTCTCCAGTTTTGCATTTTAAGTCGGGTGAGGTCTTCTTCCACTTTATAGCGCCACCTAAAACGAGGTCTTCACCTTCCGCGATTTCCCTCCAATGTGCTTTTGAAAACCCGTCGAGCCGGGGAGTTTGGGTATATCCGCTCTACATGGCCCTACCATCGTAGTCTCGCGATGGATACTCTTTTAGCTATGCCCATGTCGCGGTACAGCTCATAAAGGTCGTTGTTATATCTTCTTCTTGCACACAGATCATTGGGAGAATTTTTCTTTCAAGGGTTTCCACATCCGCTTTCGATAAGTTCCATGCTTCCGCGCCGTAAAGCAGGACTGGGATGATCAAGGTTTTATACAGGGTTACCTTGTCTTTTCAGGAGAGAGTGCATATATACACCATTGATATTATACCCTTGGGTTTCTTCCAAGATCTGCCGTAATGTGAACATTTGGTCTATTGTGGATTTTTTTGGTCTAGAACCACATTGATAAGGACCTATCAAATTTTTAACGTTGGGTTTCAGACGTTCATTAATTACAGTAGGCAAGGAAAAGTTCATTCGTAACAATTGTGTTGTGTTGTGTTGAATACCCTAATACCTTGAGAACCTAGAACCCAGGGGCCTCTTAAGAGAATTTACCGCAGGCCACGCGCTTGCTTAATCCGGCACTGAGATTTGAGATACCTACATACATACCTGTTAGATATTATGTGACATCTTGAAACGAGTATAAGTTTTAAAAACCACCTTGGAAAGAATGCAATCGAAACAAAACAACAAACAACTGTGTACCTACCTATAAAATAAGCAAACCAAAACACGTCATCGAGTAGACACATCTGCTCTGGTGAGGAACTTAAATGTTTTTCATAAATCATACTCGATCACACCAATTTTTTTTCCGTTGCACATATGAAGCCAATTCTCTAAATATATATATGTACCTATATTTTAATGTACCTATATGTATGTGGCATGTGTATATCTGTCTTTATACCTAGTTATACTGGGGTCTCGTGCTTACTTGGTAATGAAAGCAATCACATCTCATCCACAATCTGAAACCACATATTGTTACATCGTCATCTCTCCACAACGGACGGCGAGTGTCAATAACCCAAGAATGTCATAAAATCAACTCAGTTTTTGTTTCCTCTCGCACAACCACTGTATCAGAATCCCCCTTCAATCCATCTCTGTCAATCACCCTCAACTTTTGTAAACAAAAAAAAAAAAAAAACAAAAAAAAGAAGCACACCGACCCACAACTATAATTTCCCCCTCTATGTAAAAACCTCCCCATGAAAAACCCAACTGAATTATGCCCCGTTTCATTGAACCGAAACCATTTTTCTGCTTTTTGGGCAACATCAGGTTGGAGTTGGAGGAGGCAACGGATTAATTAATACATACCTATCTAAAAATAAAACTCATCCATTTTCCTAGTGGGGACGAACAACTATTGTTTACTCAGTGCAGTTGGTTCAACGTCAAAAATTGATTTGTTGGAAGCATTTATTTCGTCACATGAAACAGCGTCAGCCAGCGCAGCATCGTACATTGCCGTTTAGTTCTGAGCGCGTCACGTGATCCAAAGGACGACCTTCAGGCAATGATTGAGTTTGTTCTCAAACGACCTTGCTCGTGCGTCGTCACTTCGTCACAAAATTGTGTTGGTGTGTGGTGTTTATGTTTGCATGTGGAGAGGTAACGTACCTCTCTACAATACAATTTCACATTTCACCCTATCTAAAAACAACCACCAACAAAGAACTCAAGTATATAGGAATTTTTGGTAGAAAGAGATGACTCTATCCACAGCACTTAATCTGTGGGTATTTGTGGCTACAATACAGACACGGTTTTCTTTTTTTGTTATATTTTACGTAGTAGGTAAAGGTTGTTTGATTTGTTTTGAGATAAAAGAAGCAATTTGATAGGAGCAATCGACTAACAAAAAAAGAAGGTGCGAACAACAAAATGTGTATTTCTTCTTAAAACACCGTATAAACAATGAGAATTAGTGGCCAAAGAGGAACAACTAAGTTAACCTTAGTAAACGCGTTCGTTGTCGTCTTCTTCGTCACCCTTTTGAGGAGCAATGGTCTTTAATGGATGATGGTGGCGATGGCGGTTCTAGATCTAGATTCAGAGTTCAGACGTCTTTGTTATGCTGTGTGGGATGTCGCTTGGGATGGATAGAAAAAAGCAAGTTACGAATAAATAAAGAGAGAAGATAGGTAGAAGTTTGAACCTAAAATGAAGAACAAAAGAAATGAAAAACGGTGACAACGACAACGATGAGAACGCTTGGAATTAAATGCGTTTTCTTGTTCATTTGTGAAAAAAAAAACTGGGCTTTGTTGAAGAGTTTCAATGCTAATATTTATTGCGTCTATATCTCATGTTTTCAAGAAAAGTAAATCTTTGCTTCATTGCTTTACACTCTTTGAACTTCTTTTGAAATAGGTATTTTCAAACAAAGTAAAGCAAAAGCAACAACCTTTGGTACTGTGCAGCTATGTTGGTACTAAATATCTTAAGTGAGGACAGAAGATCACATTGCCAGGAAAATAGAACTCATTTGCTCCAGAATAATAGCGAAATAACCAACCTTCACTGAAGTTTAAATACGAACCTACAACTAGAATACTGTCGTAAAAAATAAGTCCAATTAGGCAAATATCGTGTCCAAAATTGGGTTCGAGGTTGAAAATTCTGAAGTCAATATCCACAATTTATCGGGTTAAACACGAATTCACCAAAATATTTCTCGGAAAAATGATAAATCAAGGGTACCTACGTATTTGATGTGTTTTGGTTTTTAGCGAGAAACTTGAGGGGACTTCTCATAGCAAGGTGGAAAAGGCCACGAGGCAAAAAAATCGGGGCCACTAATCTGTCGCCGAATTACAGCTCACGTTATCGAGTGAGTGAGAGGATTCAGTGATCGAGTGAGTAAGTGCCCATTTTGGGATTACAGCATACGTGATTTCACGTATTGTATAGCTATTTTAAATTGCACTAGTTATATCGAAAATTCACTATAGTAGGGGTTACCGGGCAAGTAGACTAAACGCCAATATTTCAAAAGAAAACCATTTCTTTCAAATATATTCCACTTGATAGGTACATCGAGCACAACTGCGCTGAGTCTCATATTGTCTTTCGCTGGTGTCGGAAGTCGTTCGGGTATTATCCAAAAAAAAAAACAAGTTTTTGGGATCGTCAGTAACTTTTTTGTTTCCTTTCCTTTTTTTTTTCTTTCTTATGGGTGTTTATGTTCAATGTCAATTTTTTTTATTGGAAAAAGAGTACAGTTCGTGTTGCTATTTTTAACAGCTAGTAGTTTTATTTTATCTTGATTTATGAGTACCAAAAAACCACTGAGGGTTGAAGGACCGAACGGGGTAAGTTGACTTATTTTTTTCGGGGTAAGTGGACTCATCCTTTTTATTGGTAATTTCAAAAAAAAATGGGGACATATGTGTGGAAAACAGAAAAAAAATTGACTTTTAGTTCTATTTGCTTATAGTTTTAGTATCAAAAAGCTGTAAATAAAAATATAGTCAACTTACCTCATAGCCTTGGTCAACATACCCCGGTTTTGGGGTTAGAATATAGGGATGAAATATATTCTAAGTTGCTGAGTGATAATGTAACATTAAAAATTAATGATGACAGCCAAGTTACTGAAAAAAATGTAACATCTTGGTGCTGGAAGAATTTTATCCATTTTTTTGTAATAATATCAACCATTTCTTTTAAATCAAAGTTTGATGCTGCTTTGTTTTCGATCGCTTTTAGCGATTAATGTCGGAGTCTTATTTGGTTTTAATTTATTAAATGATCATTCAACTGCTGCAGAATTAGCTGGTAAGCTTGCCATATGCAAACTTAAATCAAATAAGACTGCAGGTGCAGATGGCTTTGATGCCGAACTTTTCAAAGCAGCTGGAGACCAGTTGGAAAGGAGCATGCACCAGCTGATCTGCATTATATGGTCGGAAGAAAATGTGCCCCATGAATGGAACCACACTATCGTATCCCCGATCCTAAAGAAGAGAGACCCTCACAATTGCGCCAATTACAGAGGGATAAGCCTCCTTAACGTCGCTTATAAGATCTTGTTCCACGTCAACAACTTGATAGGTCCTTATCAATGTGGTTTTAGACCAGAGAAGTCCACAATAGACCAAATATTCACTTTACGGCAGATCTTGGAAAAAACCCGAGAACATAATATCGATATAAATACTCTATTTTTTTTATCGATTTCAAGGCCGCCTATGGCAGTATTTATAGAGACGAGCTGTACAGAGCCATGTCTAGTTTCGGCATCCCTGCAAAACTCGCACGATTATGCAGGATGACTTTGGAGAATTCACGCTGCTCCGTCAAGGTCGGTAAAGAACTCACCGAGACCTTTGATGTCGAAAAAGGTTTTAGCAAGGCGACAAACTGTCATGCGATTTCTTCAACATCATACTTGAAAAGATTGTAAGAAACTCAAACGTCAACATCAGAGGCACAATCTTTCAAAAGTCTGTACAATTACTCGCCTATGCAGACGATATTGACGTAATGGGAAGAAAAAAGCGTGATGTCATAGGTGCTTTTGCGAGTATTGAAACAGAAGCGGCAAAAATGAGTTTGATGGTTAATGAGGGCAAAACGAAGTATATGTTGTCTTCAAACAAGGACACAGAACATCGACGAATTGGACAAAACGTCACAATAGACAGACATAACTTCGAGCCAGTACAGGACTTCGTCTACCTAGGATTCACTATAGACACCGTAAACAACATCAGTGCGGAGATATCAAACGGAGAATAACTCTTGCCAACCTATGCTTCTTCGGGTTTGGCAATGAGAAACAAAACTCTCTCCAGAAAAAACAAGGTAATCTTGTATAAGACCTTGATCATCTCAGTCCTGCTTTACGGCGCGGAAGCATGGATTTATCGAAAGCGGATGAGGAAACCCTTGGTCGTTTCGAAAGAAAAATTCTCCGAATGTTCTTTGGTCCCGTATGCGAAGACAATGTGTGGAGAAGAAGATACAACAACGAGCTGTATGAGCTGTACCGCGACATGGGCATAACCAGAAGAGTACGCATCGCGTGGCTACGGTGGTTGGGCCATGTAGAGCGGATGGACCCAAAGGCTCCGGCTCGACGGGTTTTCGAAAGCACATTGCAGGGAAATCGCGGAAGGAGAAGACCTCGTTTAGGTGGCGCAATCAAGTGGATGAACCCCTCAACCGACTTAGAGTGCAAAACTGGAGAGAGCTCGCCCGAAATCGAAGTCGTTACAGAAGGATGTTGGTTGTGGCCCAGGTTCACCCGGAACTGTAATGCTTACCTAAGTAAGTAAGAATTAGCTGGTAATGTATGGTGATGTATGAAACCGTAGCACTGATGTTAAAACTATTGTTGGGTAGCATTTTAACACTTCATATATTGTCATTATTTCTTTACAAAATATGACCAAAACTTCAGTTTGATAACTGATTAAAATACAAATTTAACATTCAAAGCACTTCCTATCTGTTTTTGCAAACCTTAGCCATTTAAATTTGACGCTACTCATGACAATAGTACTAGGTTACCGGCTCTCACCATGTCTGTGCTGAGTGGCTGTTACCTTATAAATGACAAAATGAAAGACATTAACAGAAGAAGTGCTCCACAGCTTGTTCAATGTTTGACAGGAGTCAAATGACCGATGACTGTTGACGCGAGCAGTGTTGCCATTTTAATTAAGAGGCGAGAAATTCAAAAAGACACGGACTTATTGACCCACCCTCGCATCTGCAATAATGGATCATGGATTTTTAGAGAAAGTCATTAGTGACCAAAATATTTACGCTTCATACTTATCATTCACAATTTCACTGACACACTGACTGTTTCTGTAACGCTGGATTGTCTGGATCTTTCTGCGTACATGTCCACTCTAGATTTATTTATTGAACATATGTACAAAAAACTACTCAATAAACCAACCAACTATAGAGCATTTTATCAGGTATGAGGTAATCACTGACACACTGGCTGATTCAATAACAAAAAAAAAAAAAAAAACATGAGCTTATCGACAGGTTCAACATACCTATGAACGTTACAAGAATTTATTTTCTGGGAGTTCCTTTAGACTACATGCATGAAGCTGTAAACTAAAGACAATGGCACACATAAATCATAACCACGCAACAATACAAAGAAGTAGGTACTTTTAAAGTAATAGATCTTTGAGCTTGTCCCAATATACCTTTTACAACATTGTAGTAGCTCTAGTCACGATTGTATAAAAGAAAAAAAAAAACGATAATGGAAAAGCACCAGCTTAACTATAAAGCACAACATGTAACATTTGTCATTCTCATTATACTGCCAACACATATTTTTGTTGAGGACTTTATTCAAATACAAAGTCCATTTTTCAAAGATTTATTATGCTCGCACGTCAACCAAACCGAGAACAAACAACAAATTTTATGTGACAAGCTTCTTTGCGTTCATAACCTAGTATAGCCTCACATACACATTAATAACAAAACCACCGATCAACGGCTTTAGAGCGTGGCACTGATATTAAATATTGTAATTTATACACCCAACCTACCTTTATGAACAAGCATAGCATTAGAAGGCAAAGACAAAGACACTAAATCTATTCGCAAGACTGGAAAAATTAATTACAAAACATAAATAAATCGCGTCGATTTGAAAGTTGTCTGTGGCCGTGCACTGCTTTAATTCTTTTGCATGCTGCTGCTGCTGCCGCTCGCTACCACCATCGACGACGGCGACGGCGACGTTTAGTGACCGAACAACCGCGCTGGTTTTAATTAGTGCGGCAGTAATTTAACGCCTTGCAAACCATTTAAGTAGACTAAAAGTGGACAGAAGCAGAAGTAGCTCTATACGTATTAAGTAACCACGGAGGGTATAATTTATAATCCACAGTTAGCCAGTTGTGATTCACACAGATCCCGCGAGACGTCTTTTGGCCGCTTGCAACCCATTTTACGGGTTTTATTTTATGTGCAAATGCAATGGTGTACCAATTGGCCATATGCTGGTGGTCGGTCGGCCACATGTAGGTGCTGCACTCTGTGTACCGGATTTGTATATGCAGTTTACAACTGAACGGTTACATAATTCAATATCTAGTAACTGACGTCTAGTCGTTGACCATATAGAGGATGTGGTTGATCTGGTTTTGCTTTGTCATGTAGATAGTTGGATAGGTTGCGATTTTTTTTTTTTGTTCCTTGGGTAGTGTAGGGAATTGAAGCCAAAATCTGTATGACTGATGTGCAGTATTTTCAATGCAAGTTTAAAAGACTTCATGTTTTCACTACTACACTATTCCTTCTTCTGATTTTCTTGGGGGAACAAAAAAGCTATGGAAATTCTGATGGTTACATTTGATTGAACAGTGGTGTCTTTAAAAGAACAGTGGTGCCGCGGAAGGAAGGAAAAATTGATTTGAAAGCCAAGGTTTAAACGACGCTCACCTGGTTTTTGGAAAGCACATTGCAGGTAAGTGGCGATTAAGAGTTCAAAACTGGAGAGACTGAAGCACACTTTTGCCTCTTCATGAATGAGGAATACGATGAGATTAATTAGATTAACGCAGTATAGTATAAAACCCGCTATGCAGCACTCTCTCCAGATCTAGAAAGCTTAATAAACGGATTCAGCTGAATATATTGTGGCGTTAAAGTTAGTTAGTTAGAATCCGAAACTGGACCGTTGCACTTATGTTAAAATAAAAGAGGAAGTGGACTAAGGAAGCAGGGCGAGGTACACATGATGAGAGGGTGAAATAAGACAGGAAAAGTTCAGATGGTGAGTAAGTAGTCCGCAGCCTAGCAACTCTTTGAATGAAGAAGGTAGAACCAAGGAATTTATAGAGAGGATAGAGAGAAAGTAACGGAACGAAGAATAGATGGATAAGAAGACAGAGACAGGTAACGAGCCCGACAGAGAGAAAGAAAGAGAGGGACTTAGAAAGAGATAATCAGAGAGGATTGGAGATATATATATATATACATATATATACATATATATATATATATATATATATATATATATATATATACAGTGAAATCTCCCTTGGACGGACAGCCATGGTGCAGAAGTTTTTGTCCGCCTAAGAGAGTTGTCCGTTTAAGGGAAATCAAACTAAAACACAAAATTTTAAATATAATTTGCTGATGCTTTGAAATCTGTGATTCCTAAGCGCGTTGCAACTTCTGTTGCCTGATGTCGAATTGCTCTTCCAGATATCTTAAACCCTTTGTTTCGAAATGCATTGAACCACTCGAAAACATTTTTATCAAGGCAGTTTGACGAAATAAATCGTCTTTTAAGATGAGTTGCATTGTAGTTTGACTGCCATTCACTCAAAAGCTCATTCTTTTTTTTTTCAGTAGATCAGCAACTTTGGTTTTTCTTTTTTTAAATTCTGTTGCTTTTTCTCGTATGATTTTTTTTATATTTTTGAATAAAGCTAATTACGTCTACCTTTCCCTATAAAGTCAAAGTTCTCGTTTTTGGTGGCATCCAAAAAATATATTTCTATAAAATCTACGTAGGTAAAAATTATTAAAAGAACTTTAAACTGCCTGAGCGCAAATAAACTAAAATCAAAAAATTAACCCTTTTTTACATCCAAACAAGATCAATTCCACAACATGAATGAGAGAATGAGAGAATAAATATATTAAAATATCCAACACATACATGCCTTCAAATCAAATACTCATTCAACAGTTACACAAAATTAATACATACATAATAGAGTTTCTGGACTCGCAACTGGCACGTATGTACATATTTTTCAAAGAATTTTATGCTCGCTGAAAACTGCAATTTAAAAAAAAATACCACTGCCAAAATTATCAGCGTTATGCCATGTTCAATCCTGCTCTGGTGTACGTCTAAGAGAAAACATTTTGTCTTTCATACGTGAAATTTCTGTCCGCGTCCGTCCAAGAGAGTGTCCGTCTAAAGGGAACTGAAAACAATGAAACTTATATGGAGCAATTTCCGTGCAAAAAGATTTGTCCGTCTAAGGGAAGTGTCCGCCTAAAGGAGGTGTCCGTAAAGGGAGATTTCACTGTATATATATATATATATATAGATAGATAGAGAGAGAGAGAGAGAGAGAGAGAGAGAGGAGAGAGAGAGAGAGAGAGAGAGAGAGAGAGAGAGAGAGAGAGAGAGAGAGAGAGAAATAGAGAGAGAGAGAGAGAGAGAGAGAGAGAGAGAGAGAGAGAGAGAGAGAGAGATAGAGAGAGAGAGAGGCATAGAGAGAGAGAGAGACATAGAGAGAGAAAGAGAGCCATAGAGAGGGAAAGAGAGCCATAGAGAGATAGAGAGAGAGAGCTATAGAGATATAGAGAGAGAGAGCTATAGAGAGAGAGAGAGCCATAGAGAGAGAGAGAGCCATAGAGAGAGAGAGCCATAGAGAGAGAGAGAGCCATAGAGAGAGAGAGAGCCATAGAGAGAGATAGAGAAAGAGAGAGAGAGAGAGAGAGAGAAAGAGAGAGAGCGAGAGAGAGAGAGAGCGAGATAGAGAAAGAGAGAGAGAGAGAAGGATAGAAAGCAGATTGTGGTTAAATTACAGGGGAGGAGATATAGAGGTTGATAACGAGAGAGAGACTGAGAGAGAGAAAGAGAACGAAAGAGTTGGGGAGAAATAAAAAAGAGAAGAAGAGGGGGACATAAAGAGGGGAAGAAAGATAGACTAGGGAGAAAGACAAGGGGAAAGATGTAGAAGGTAAGAAAGGAGGAGACAGGAAAAGGAAATATAAAGCCAGAGAAAAATGTAGGGAAAAGGGTAACGAAACAAAGCCTTGAGAATTTCTTAGACCCCGAAGTCTAAAGACCTAAACTTTTATGCTGATTCCGAACCGCTTAGTGAATGAGCTCTTTTCATGGCAGTGAAGTTATGTACTCTCGGATGACTTGCAAATTCCGGGCGGAAGGCAATACTTCCGAAAAACGATTACAACACGATTATGTGACCGACACCGAGAAAAAGAGATGCAAAAAGAGAGTAAGGACAACGATGATTCAAGACAGAAAACGGCTGTATGAAGAAAAGAAAAAATATTATAAAATCAACATAAAAATAGGAACATTTCTTATATAACGGCATAATGACAGTTCAAACTTTAGAAGAATAATTTTTATAGAGCTCAATGCACTCCAAAAGGAATTGGGTCAAATCAATGACTAGGAGGCAGCCTACGAAGAGATGACGTATCATAAATGGCATTTGCCCGTCTTTAATTAATTTTAGTACATCAACTTCTTATCTTTCAAAACTTTCATTTTCCAAGCTTAAAATTAGAGCCACAAGATGGCAGCTAAGTAATGAAACTCAACCTTTTCAAATGAAACAGTTTTTATAACAGCAACTTTTATTTTTTATTACTCACCAGTCACCACACATTAAATAATTTTCCCATATGTTCATTCAGATGCGAAAATAATACTCTGCGGCATTATGTAACAATCATTTATAATAAGTCTGCGGTAGTGCAATTAATGCAGATGTATAAACACAAACCTGTTGTATTGCTTCAATACAAATTGAACCATTTTCAAGCGATCACCTTGTGAATGGTGCGTTGCAAATAGCCCGACCAACAACATCGAGCGTTCTGTGAAGACGTGAAGACTGAAGAGTCAATAAATATAAAACCACAACACACAAGCACTCTCCGTCGTCGTAATAATGGTGTCGGCAAAAATCTATAGCTATCGCTGCAAATCGAGTTTCGCTAGTCACATTTGTGTCAGCAAGTTTAATAACCCCTCGGCATTGGATACCTACAATACAGGCGATTCACTATGCGCGGCGCGTTGTGGCACGGCCGGCGTGCAGATAAAGTAGTAACAATAATGATTATAATGAACCGATTGATTCTTCATTTTAGCATTGATCTGCGTGTACTTATATTTCTTGAGATTGAAGTGCTTAATTGCGCCACCACAAGCAGATGGCAGATGACCTTCAGGCTGCTGATGCCGCATATATACAACAACAACGCCAACCTGACAATAATTCAGATTCAGACATTCATAAAACGTGTTCGCGCGGTGAAATGTAAACAAAACCAAATCAACCTTTCTGTGTTTTCTGATTCGGTTTCGATGTGAAGAGGTACCTCTGCTCTATTGCTCGTGAAATGTCATTCCGCAAATATGACACAAGATTATTTTTGTATGTTTTATTGCAGGAAGTGAGTCAGTTTTGTGATGTTTCGAAGCGTAAGTGATACCGTGCCGCGGAGCGACCAAACATTGAAGATGGATGAATTCGTAAATGTGAATGGGTCAGTCGGTTGAGTGGTTACGAATCACGTTTCGTGTGCTTATCAAGTGGTTTTCGCTTCATTTGGCTTCGATGGCGCTGTTATTCATTAAAAAATAACCGAAACTGATTTGGGTGTAATTTACTCACAAATCATACACGAAAGTTGTTTAACACAAATTCAAGCAATTAATAGCGTTGTTGTTGATTGTAACCTTGGCCGGGAACTGGTTTTGGCTGCGCCTGTTAAATGTTAAATCTCAAAGAGGTTAGTTAGTCCACGACTTGTGAGACTTTTTTTAAAGAATGCAGATCAAGAAAATAAAAACAACGTTTATAGACAATTATGGAGTCAACTGGCAATGGAATGTCATTCAAATATGCGTGCTGCTTGATTTTCGTGTCATTTGTTGTCTTAGGGCTTTTTCCGAAGTGACCGTCGGCGTCGATATTTTATTAGCTGACACAAGGTTGGGCTGGCTATAAATTGAGATTAAATATGTTTATCGAGGCTTTTAACTTTTAGCTATTTTCTAACCTTTCAAGTTTTTTTTAAAGTACCTAATTGTGAAAGAAATACCTATGTAGATTGTTAAAAGCATTCGCAGTGTTTTGAAATTCGTTTAAGTAGGTATATACATACTTTCTGACAGTTTGGCAGTGCCGTCATGTTCAAGGGAAAATTGATGACTGATTTTTATAGAGCAGTTCACACTGTACAATTAGTTGGACAGACTTTGGTCGGAAAAACAGAAAACAAAACAGTCCTGGTACGAAACCTGCTTTTGCTTGGCCACAGGTATAAAACAATACAAATCTGGAGGCTTCTCGACATTTTTTGAGTTCAAAGCGGGGTACCCAACGGGCGGATCACAATTGTGAACCAGATTTGGGGAGGGCTGTGATCTCTTCGAGATCACGATGTTTGTAACATCGGGAAAAGGAAGAACAAGAAAAATTCAAATCAAACTACAGAAAACCCAATGTGATACATCACGTAAGTTTTCACTTCTGTCTGATTTGTAACGATCGTAGCCCTATCTCAAAATAGACCCTAACGGCCGGGCTTGAAATTCGATCTGTCGCCTTTGCTTGACTTCACTGTTACGTAAGAAAATTTGCGTTCTTAAGCCACGTCGTCTTCCGCTAGCGCTAGAAGAATGAAATGCCAAAATTTTGCTAGAAACGTTTCTCTATTTGTTGTGAGCAACATGTAAAAAATTTAAAACTAATAAGAAATGTAAATAGCAATTATGAAGCAATTTAAAAACAAAAATAATCTAATGAATAGTGATGATGGACCAATCAAAGATTCAATATTCAAAAAATTTTTTAATAGATTCAACTCAACTCAACTGTAATTTTGTTTAGAAACATTTTTGTTTATTATTAGTTTTTTGACAAATAATTTAATTTAATTTAATTTTATAAATCTCACTGACGATGGAAGCATTGCTTCTGAAATGTACATCTGAGGAAATAAAATAAGTGTTTTAACTGTTAAAAACTTTACTAATCTTTTCATTTATTAGCAACATGTAATTGAGATCGGAACGGTTAGACAAGATTCAATCGCAGTTTTCTCATTATCAGCTTGGTCAGAGGTCATATTCTTCATTACTACAGGCTTTTGACAAAGTCCCTCATAGTTTCCCTTTTTTTACCATTTCTTTTTTCGGCGTAAGTCTTTAAATTTTAAAACGGTTTATTTTAGTATCTAAACATCCGCCAATAAATACAGAGTCCGCTTTCGTTTTATTCTTTCAACTCCTTTTGTGGTTACCTCTGAAGTACCCCAAGGCAGCGAACTTGGACCACTCCTATTCATTCTTGCCATTAATTCGGATTTCGAGGCGTAATGGTAGGAATGTCTGTCTGTTGCGTGGGAGATACATGGTTCAAATTCAAGAAACATCAGAACGCACTGGTAACCCCCCTTTGCGAGAAATTGGCAAGGAATTGGTTAGCCCTCCGACAGTAATTTCACCCTGCTATGAAAAGCACTTTCTACCTCCGGGAAAATATGGCCAAAATATGAGAGGAACAGATCTGAAAGGCTTCATCCCAGAATAACCCTTCATTACGACCTCTTATCATAGTATTCTAACAGGACATAACCTACTAGGTTTACACAAAAAGCAAAAGAAATGGGTTTGTACCGATGACTTATGTAGAGGATGCAGTGAAGAAGACGAACATGAGGATGCCACTCACTTCCTTTGTCACTGCCCAGCAGTCTGCCACAACAGGAAAAAATTTCTGGGCAGTTACTCCTTCAAAGAGCTAGAAGAATTATCATAGGCTTTTCAGGCAATAGCCTATTGAACTTCATTAACACTCCAGAGTACCACAAAGGATCTACATTGATCTTGTTAGGTTAAAGTGGTTGTCAGATGGATCTAATGTTTCCTTATGCTAATGAAGCCATTTTGAGCTTAAAATGGAACTGGAAAGACGCAGGGCGTCCATGTAAGTAAGATCACTAGGGGTCATTAAAGAAACACGAATCTAAGTGTATCCTACGTTTGTGAGCTAAAGCGGGGCATGAACAGAGAAGGTGGGGAATACTCTCCTTCTACTCCTCACCCATACAGCTTCTGCAAAAATCTTTTGATTTGAGGCAACTCGTTGAGGCGACTCCTTATCTTCCAATAAGACAGTGTCCGGTATATCGTCGCACTAATGTGTTTTCTGTTAAGAGAGATCAAGCCATTCGACCGCTTAAGATCTAGCTTGAGCCAGATTTGTTTTGTTGCGTTCATTGATCTAAGTGTAGCGGAAATAATATCAACCGTCGCGTCGTCAGCACGTCGTCAGCACGTCGTCATTCTAACCTATTCCCATTCTAACTAACCTAACCTAAAGGTTGTAGGTACTTGAATTACATTTGGTAACAAGGCTTCCATTGATTGTAGCGCCAACCTGTTTTTTAATGATGTCGAGTAATTATTAAATGTTACTCAACCTTTATTCTGATAATACCAAAATCTTCTATGTGATCCAGTCGTGATTCTCTCCTGCTACAAAATGACCTCAAAGCATTATTGAATAAATAAATAAATAGGGCGGTGGAACAGGGCGAGGAGAACTGGGGCATGGCACATTTCTCACAACCATTGCCTTTGTGAAAGAATGGAGGGGACCTACAATTTTCTGCCGATTCCGAAAGTCTAATCGAGAAAGAGCGGAGAGAGGAGGACTTCCCAATTCCTCTCGAAGTGTATTATTGTCTTGAACTCAATATTGCCAATTGCGAGTCAATGTCAATTTCTTGAAGAGGTAAAAAGCCTCCTATGCGATCTCATCCTCTTCCGGACCTTCCCTCAAACCATGTGCAGCTTAGTTGATTTAGGTGTCCTCAATGAACTAAGTTTTCGGCATCACATTGACGAAACCATATCAAGAGATAGCTCGCCCTTGTTTTTATCAAAGATGATACAATGAGTTTCGGAAGACCTTTGAACCGAAATCTGTGGGAGTGAAAAGCGGACTTTCCAAAATTTTCTAACTAGCACGCTGACCTCCAGATTACCAGAATTATGTTTCATTCTCGACTGATCCCCTAATTCCTAACACGAAGCATCCTCTTCCAGTTTAATTACCTAAAATACATATGTTCTTCCAAAGTTTAAAAATCTTTCTAAAGACTAAAAATAATTTAACCCCATTTTATGAGGAAGCCTAACCCTTCACGACCTCAAATTTGCTTACGTTATCACATTGCAAGAATATAAAAAACCGACTTCAAGTCTCCAGTCCTTACTCGAACAACATTGTGTTTAGGTACATCTATATTTAGTACGCTGATACCACACAATAACAATGTACAAAAACACGGAAGAATATTATTTCCCATATTCGAATACAACACACGATTTTATTACGTTTTACAAGAAGCACGTTGATCATACATTTCATTTCTCATGTTAACATTACCCACTACTACTAGTCGTCCTTGAAAAATTACATCTCATAAATCTTTTAATTTTATGTGAAACGCTGAGATTTGTGCATGGACGACTTTGCAACTTATGCAGCACGTATGGAAAATTTGTAAAAATTTCATAATATCTCGCACATTCACCAGTGTAGTGTAACAATATTCAATTGGAACGTGTTTGGAAAACTGAATGCCAAACGAATGTAAATTATTGGGACGTTTGGTTGCAACCACGTGTTTGTGAAACTACTTTGTATCATTTTCAAAGAATACACACATAAAGTTTTTGAATTATGAACAAAGAAAGAGATGTGTTGAAAAGATGATGATGCTCTACAATGTATGCACTCAAAGCTCAACCAACACATGGTCTCTCGAAAATAATGACTTCTGTCTACTCTGCGAATAGAAATCGAGAGATATTTGCAATGTTTACTTCGTTCTTTTTGTTCTTTAATGGTTGCTGTTATACTTCAGGAAAGTCTTCTAGCTGACTCACTTTTTCATGAGCAGACTTGAAGCACTGACTTTTTGTAGTGACTTCATTAAAAGTCGTCTCTATATTTAGCACTTAAAACCCACCCGCACATTCATGGATTTGATTTGATTTCTGCGAATTCCCTTTCACAAACAAAGTGTCTCTGCTCTACCATTTGCCAATCTGCTCCTCCCCTGTACTTTTATTGCGGTTTGTGGTCATCTTCGTGTGTCAGATAATAAATTTTAATGCTTTTTACTTCCCTCGCAACAGTTTCTTCTTACACGTTCACATTTTACTTCCTTTTCTCTAAACACCTCACGATCGCTGCAATTGGCAACATGGCTTAGCTTCTAGCAATACTCGAAACAAGAATAACATGAGGAGGCAAAGAACCAAGAAAAAGAACACAAGCTGAGATGATTGGGAGCACTGGACTCGAGTGTCATCGCCTTATAACGGAACCAATGTAATCGAATAAAGAGAGGAGTCAATGAATGGAGAAAAAAGACTAAACGAAATGATTTCACTTCTTCAGGTTTTTTTCTGTTCTTTTTTTTTACCTTAACAACCTCCTATTTTATGTTGTGGTTCTTGTGTGATCGAGTCGTGCTCTCGTGCTTGGGTTTTGTGTCATTGGCTCATTTTATGTAAAATTTATTCAGCTTAGAGGTGAAATGGAAATAAAAGAAGAAAAACAAGACTCCAAATCCGTCGTACGAAATGGCTCACAGTGCTAGAGTAATTGTTGCCTCACCATAAGACGACAATTTGTAATGGAGAACGAAGAGGTCAAGGGCGAACATAGAAATTATATTTTTTAACCATCAAAATAACGGTCACAAAAACTCTAGCTGTTTATTTGGTGGGAATTGGTTTTTTGGAGGTTAGTTGTAAATTTTTGCTCTTTTTGTGAATTAAGCAATTTCCAAATGGTGAGCATGTCTGTCCTTTAATTTTTTTTAAAGTGTATCGTTTTGGCAGGTCCTGCGAGAGTAAGTACACAACCATGAAAAGTTCTTTCTCACTTAAGGTACCGCCACCCACTGAGTGCCGCTCGGTGCGTGACAATCAATCAATCAGCCGTTCGGAACAGGCAGAAAAATGTAGGTTCCATTTATTTGGAACCCGTTAAGCCTAACTGAGCTTGTTGTACCTGCCTACTAATTTAGGTACTCATTTTTTATAGGAATTCAATTTTAATTCTTGATGACGAAAGACAGAGGCCTTCTTAAATCCCATGCCTAGTAACTAATTTCCTAAAAATATACTCTGCAGATCGGATTGAAAGGTCATACTTATTCATAACACTCTTGAAAAAAGAAACCAAGTAAGGCAACATATTTGTACGGCCATCACTAACTCACTGACAGAATCTGTAACGCTTGATTGTGTCCACAGTTTGCATCTCATTGAGTTGAAGCTTTGAAATTCAGCACAGATATTCCTTTAAATTTTTTCCATACGACCAAAAATGGAAAATATTATCTAGACGGAAAATTTTATCTTGTCAAAAGTCACATTGTTACCAAGGTTCTGGAAATTAGAGTTTGGCGTAACCGTTAAATGCGGTTTATATCTAAAGAAGATTGCAGAGTTCTTTGACATTCACTTGTTCTTGGTTTGGAAAAATTTTCTAAAAATTATAGGACACAGAACATTCCTATTTCACTTTAAAAGAAGCTTAAAATGCTTTGCTGAAAAGGACCGACTTGTAGTATAGCCAAGCAAGACGCCCAAAATTTTGCAAATGTTGGCACCAACAGCCAAAATTGTACATGCACATACCTCAAGGCTTGGCCTCTATGTTAAGCTTTTGGCACGTTTGCTGAGTTTGAAACTGTCAACTGACATAGAACCGACTGAGGAAATTTCAAATAAAAAAAAAGGCTGAGCAAATTACTGATTGAACATTTTTCAAAATGTCGACTGTTAAATTATTATCGACATTGGCTAGAGGAATAATGTTCTATTTATGCGGCGAGCAAATGCATGTAATTCAAATTACAACTCGTTTGAACTATTGGCAAGACTGATGCGCTTAAGTAGACATTTTGAAAATGGACGAAGTTTGCATATTTGCAATCAACATTATTGCAATGGCGACAAGTCGTAAGTGTATATTTTTCAAACGATTCCTGGAGGAGTCAACGGGGAAAAAGAGCAAACTGTTGCTCATTTTGTATGTTCATATTTAGATCTAGGTAAGTAAATAGATGCTTGTAATACCACAGGGGCCCAGAAGAGAAGAGATAAGATGTCGCAATCAGAGAAGCTCTTACCGATACAACACAGCTCTCGAAAAAGCTAATTAATTGCGTTAAAGATTTTGAAAATATATTGGTGGTTTCTTTTCTCTGTTTTCGCGTTTATTGTACAAGAATAGCCCTTTTGACAACATGCCTAATGGGACTAGCAGCGATTAAAAAGTAAACAAAGAGACTCATCCATTCTAATCAGACGTTCCTGATGACATTTTCTATCAAAAATGACACTGGAAAATAATTCATTTTCTTCAAAACGAAGTAAGATGTAAAAATTGCTTTGAATTTGTCATCAGATAACCCCCGCATTTGAAGGCTGTACTTTGAAGGAAAAACAAGTTTTCGCTAAAAATACCAAAGATTGCCGTAGTTGAGATTTTGTAAGTTGATTGTGGAATGCGAAACAAAACATTTTATGTTAGCATTTGGGAAATAAAGGGTTTTTTAACAGGGACGCTACAAAAGTAGAGCGAAAGGGACAGCAAACAACGCCATATTTCTTGCTACGTTCAATTTATGGTCGTCATAATCGTCCTAGCAGATCAATAATTGAGCGTCTAGTGGAAAAATTTGAATCCACAGGCACAGTACAAAATGTTCCCGTGCCAGTGAGACAAAGAAGTGCTTGTAGTGTCGAGAATATTGCTGCGGCTGAGACTTCAGTTACAGAAAGCCCAAATGTGTCTCTCACACGACTTTCTCAAGCGTTGTGCATCTCTGTGACGTCGTTGTGGCGAATTTTGCAAAAAGATCTTGGCCTACATCCTTAAAAGATTAAATTGACGCAAGAACTGAAGCCGCTTGACCACCAGTAGCGTCGTATGTTCGTGAATTGGGCTGAGCAACAACTTGAAAATGATTCGGATTTTCATCGAAAAATCATCTTCAGCGCTGAGGCTCATTTCTGGCTGAATGGCTTCGTCAATAAACAAAATATGCGGTATTGGTTCGACTATTTCCTGTGGGGCTACGTCAAGTCTATGGTCTATGCCAATAAGCCAGCGACGATTGATGAACTTCTTACGAATATCGAACGTGAAATTGCAGCAGTATCGGCCGATTTATGCTTGAAAACCGTCGAAAATTGGGTTAAGCGTCTGGACTTCTGCAAGCGTGCCCGTGTTGGACCTTTTGTTTTATGGCGTTTTTGTTTTATTAAAAATAAAACTTTTGTAGCGCTCTTATTGAAAAATCCGATATAATGAAAACAGAAACTCATTTTAGTATTGGATGAGGCTGAGTGAAATTTATTTCAACTGATATAAATTTTCGAGAGGCATTCTTAGGCCAAGAAGGTACATTTTTGTCAAATGATGATACTGAAATGTCCTTTTTGTGTTCTTGTAACGAGTTCCCAGGGCTCGTAGGCAAAAACGGAACGCAGAGTACGGTTCCCGAATCTAGAGACCAAGTCTTCAGAGTCTAATTTCGAAAACCAAGTCATTTAAATCTATTTTATGAAACCTTCTAACGAAGTGGAGTTCCTTTGTCAAGCCACCAGTGGCTTTCGATTCTAATGTCGACAGAATGCAGTCTCTAGAAAATAATTTACGTAATCTTTTTGTCAGCAAAAATTCCGAGTTACTTCTATTCTCCTTTCAACTTTATTGTTGTAGGCATGTCTTCTTGTTACGTGGGAGTTCGAGGTCCGAACCAAGACATATCCAATTGTTTTGCCACATCTATCACAAGCCACTTAGATCAAACTAGGCCGATTATGATACCAAGTAAAAGGGCGAGGAATTACCTCACTCATTTAACCTATTGAAGCTTTCAATAAAGGATTGGAGACACTGAATATCTAGGTGATTATGATGATTGAAGAAGAGCTCTAGCAAATTTTTTTTGAGTCTCTAAAGAGGTATCGGCTTGAGAAGGTGCGAAACAGTTTCCTCTAATTCTTCGTCCATGCGGCTTCTGCTAAAATCATTTGAAAACAAAAAAATAAGAACCATTTTATGAGGTGTAAACCTATTATTATATGCCATAAAATAAAATGGCAGGCAATTCCATAAAAATAAATAAATAAATAAATAGGGTGGCGCTACAGAGCAAGGAGCCCCTGGGCCTAGCGCATTTCTCCCAACCATGCCTTGTGGGGGAATGGAGGGGACCTACAATTTTCAGCCGGTTCCGAACGGCTAATCAAGAAAGCGCTTTTCATGGCAATGAATACTAACGGAGGACTTGCCAATTCCTCGCTAAAGGCGATACCCGTGGAAAAACATTTTTGCCTCTGTTGGGATTCGAACTCGAACCTCTGGATTAACAGGCGGACATGCTATCCATCACACCACGGGTACCACAATCCAATAAAACAGGTGTTTTTTAGTGGTAAACAAGAAACGAAACACTAAAAAATAAGTTTCACGGTCATGGTATAAGTTTAAAATAAAAAATATCTCCCATAGCGCTCAAAAAAAACCTTTATAAGTAAATGCAAGGTTTTATCAAAATCCGTTCATTAGTTTTTGTGTGTGTAATTCAAAGACAAATTTCAAAACAAACTTCCAAGCAGTCCCAGGAACCGGATATAAATTAATTTAAAATATTTAAGAGATACAAGCAAAAACCTTTTTCTGTGCCAATACGTGGTCCCGTTTAGTATGCAACAATATAAAAACCAAACACAAATGATCGACATCAGAGTACCTACATTGTTCTTGCTACGTTTCACAATTTCTTTTACTCATTGGCTTTCTTTCTTTCTTTACTTTGCTTTGCTTTTGTCTCACTTTTGGACAAGGTCATCAGCGAGACAAAGTCAATGGCCGGTAGTAACCTCTTCGTTTACTTGCTTTGCCTATCTGTCTTTCTGTCTCTCTTTCTATCTATCCTTTATTATTATTTTCACGTTTTTCGCTTCGGCAACAACGCACGGTTAATAGTCTTCATCATCGTCGTCGTCGTTGGGCCATCAATCCAACCGCCATCATCATCATCATCATCATGCATGTATCCACGTCCATTAACTCTTCTTCACCCCCTTTCGCCATTTGAACATTGTAAAGGAGTGCTTGTACGAATGTTTCTCTAATGCCACAGAATCACTTTGCAGAGCGCTGCATGAAGCAAAATGGAAAACGACCCAGCAACATTGTTGTACGTACTTCTACAACTTCTTCGTTTTTTGTTTCGAACGTCCTCTTCGTGGTTCTTTTGGAGCAAGGGGGGGTAACTCCACTATAGATAATAGAAAAAATAATTCTTTTTTTATTCGCGGTTCGCGCTCATGTAAATGAGAAACCGTCGACACCGTCGGTCACAATAATAGATTTCTCGTCGTCGCTGTATAAACAGGCGCGTAAATTTTACAAGTCCCAGTGTGCTTCTCCTTTTTTTTTAGTTTATTTTCTTTTTTTCTATCTAAACATCATTATTTGATGCTCTCTTGTATGGTGGAGAATTTTTAATTTATTTTCGAAACAGTTAGATGTGGATTCAGCTTTGTGTCTTTTTTTATGATTGTTCTTTCATTGTATTTTGCACGCATCCATCGGTGGCTTTTGCGGAACAATGGGCAAGGTGAAATACCTACTCAAGCTCCGCATAGTGCGATAGTTGTTGCACTTCCCTTTGTTTTTGTGTTTTTGTGTCAATGAGAATTTCCTTTGTTTGAAATCATTTTAGAAAATTGATTTAGATTTTCTTGTACTTTTTTTTTTGTTTGCGTTTGCTTGAAAAGCTGTAGAAGATAGTTGCGGGACAGTTTGGGGGCTAGATGCACTTAATATCGATATCGATATTGAAATCTCTAATACAAATGTCGGAAGTCGGAGCATTTTCTTTTATTTACTAAGTACCTAGTTCATGTTCATCTACTAAGAGGTTGTTTCTGCAACTCAAATAAATGGTTTCGTTTTTTTTCCCCGAAAAAGTCTATTTTCATATCAAGAAGCGAAAACTAAAAAAACCATCAAATATGATGTTAAAACATCGATGTGAAAAAAAGGTGAATAGAAAGATCGCTAACATCAAGACACGTAAGGATAATTCTAAGAGAAGTCATTTCTAGTGAAGTCGACCTGTATGGTGAAGGTCCGACCTTCAGATGGAATTGCTTTCGATAACACCTACATCTTACTCTTATAATGTTATAGAACCCATTGCAAGCATTTACGAAAGTAGATTGTAAGTAGATTAGGTAAGAGACACCGATGCACATTGTTTTTGTGAGTTGCAGGAAAACACAAAATCAGGCAAAGCATTCCATATTCGGGTAGTGCAACTAAAATATGAATCTCTCTACTTTACTGTACGTCCAAGGTATGGCTTCAGTTAAAATTGATGAGCATTCCTGGCGAGGCGTGTGTTGTGGCCAAATTGTAATAAAAGAAGTGAAACAGGCGAAACGCGTATAACGACTTAGTTCAAGAAAGTTAATCGACTCTACAATTGAACCTGTTAGTTTTGAGCTCTGTTTTTATCCCTAAAATGCAATAATGTTCAAGAAACACCTGACCAAACATGGGAGTAGTACTCTAGGGGCCGTCCATAAAAACGTCACACTAAAATTAGGTTTTTTGGACCCCCCCTCCCCTCCCCCATTGTCACGCTGTGTCACACTTTCCGTGACCCCCTATAAATATAACGTCACAAAAGCTTAGACCCCCCCCCCCCCCCCCCCCCCCCCTCTTGTGCATGACAAATTTTGATTTATAGTGCAGTGGTAGGTTTTAAAATTTGTTTTTATTTTTATAATAAATTAACAAATATGTATATTTTACGTACTTCAATGCCGCTAAGGCCTGGTCAAAACGCTAGAGCCTTGCCAAAGACCTAGGGCTGATGTTTAAAAAAACAAACATTAGTAAATATATTGAGTTGCAATTTATTGTATTAAAAATAAATGCATTTAAATGTCTGTATATTTACTAATACGAAATGAATGACTTTTATCATGACAAAAATTAAAAAAAAAAATATTCGAGAGAAATACTGTAGTAAAATTTTTTGATGAACGGCGAACGTTACGTTGCCGTAGACCTCCCCACCCTCCCCCTCGTCACATCTTTTCACACTCAGCGAGACCCCTCCTTCCCCTCTGCATGCGAACGTATTTTATGGACGGCCCCTAGTTGTGGACAAATGTAGGCTTTATAAATTACGGTCAGACCAGAAGGGGCAAGAAACTACCTGAAGCGTGTTAAGAAACCTAAGCCCTTTGCATCATTTGTGGCGACTTCAAAGAAGGCTCAGTCCAAGTAATGTCATCGCCAATACTTTTTCATCCCAAGTACTGACAGCATTTCTCTGTATAGAGGCATTCACCATTCACTTACACTGGCAGTGTGGGGGGTAGTTTAGCTAAAATGGCAAAAGACAGCTAATCATAAGCAACCGCTCCCGTTCCACATCCGAAGAGCAAGGATTTGAAGTTAAAAACGAATATGAGAAACTAAGTGCTGAGTCGTCATCAAAACAACCAACAGGAAGTTCCATACAACAGATCGGTTATGAAAAAAAGGAAGAGTGTCGGAGATAAAACGGAGCCCTGAGGCACACCAGCATTTATGAAGTGAATATCAGATTTAAAAAAATTCCAACATAACAAAGTGAAATTTGGTATACAAGTAGGGCAGGGAGTTTTTTATGAAATGAGAGGGTATGCGTTTCCATATCTTAGTTTGTATGTTCAGTATCAGACACGTAGAGAGTACTAGTATGACAAAAGTGTCACAGTGGTACCTGTAGTTAACATAAAAACTAAGATATGGAAACGCATACCCTCTCATATCATAAAAAACTCCCTGCCCTACTTGTATACCAAATTTCACTTTGCTACGATGACGGCAACCCGTGCCGACTTCGCACCGAAAAATGTTTTTGTACATTTGTCTGTAGATGGCAACTTCCCACATTTCGTACGGAAACCATAGTGGTTTCTGACAGTTTAAGGTTTTCTTTAAACAATCTCAGACTCAGTTTTATAGTAATAACTACTGTTTTCAAATGAAAAAGAATCAAAGCATCTAGTCAGAAAAACCTCTAAAATAAGGAACACCCTAATGTGGAGACCAAAGAAAAATTTCGTTTCGCATCAGCAGCGTACTAGGCTTTAAGTATTAATGTCCAGTGAGCACTACCGCGCCCTTAATACAAAAATCAACAAAAATCAAAAGCTGAGTACGCCATTATTTGTCGTAAATTTGTCGTTCACAAGATATCCAAAAAGATATATTGTCGAAATGCTCCCCTTAAAATGATTTTGAACCTATGAACGAAAAACACCTAAATTCAATACTTCATAAAATGGTCAGTCCCGAATAAAGAGGTTGCTTTAAAATGAAGCCTGTCTCGATCTCTTGCAGATATTGGAGCCCATTTTGATATACATAAGAAGCTATTCTTGGAGTGGCATCTGTCTTCATAAATGAAATTATATTCGAAGTGAACCTTGGCCTCTGAAAAAAGGTTGCTTTGAAATGGAGCCCGTCCCGTCAAAAGAGTTTGTTTTGAAAAAGAGCCTGCCTCGATCTCCTGCAGTGGAGGCTGTTATGGAAGTGGCATCTTTCTTCATAAAAGAAATTGTTTTCGAAGTGAAAGCATTTTGACCCAACGAACGAAACTCAGCCTAAAAAAAAAAAATCACCACAAGAATTGACTTCAGACTTTTGTTTAACTTTTTAAGGTTTCTTTCGAAACTTTCTCACACTAAAGTTAACTTCTTTTGTTGTAACTATTCCACTGTAGGTCGGAATCATGTAGTTTTTTGTACTCAACAAGAAGCAGACGCCCGGTGCAACTTTGTCGAACATTTTAATTTAAACAAAAAACTCAGTTCCACAATAAATTTTTAGAGAAAAGTTATTTGAACGCTTTACTATTCTTTTCGCTCAACGATCAACTGACTGGCCTTTGATGAGAGACTCATATATTTTTCTTATAAAACTCAAACGCAACATTTAGGGAGAAATGTAAAAGTTGGTTTTTCCAATGAGCAGTAGGCTACCACCCTATCGCTTATTTGGGCAGCACATTGCACGCACATATAAATCAACTATAACTAAACACCTGCGTACAGTTTAGAAAAAAGAATTTTCAAAAAGTCATTCTTCTAATTCCTCTCAAAGTTACAACACTAAACGACTTACTTATGCTTTTTATGCTTTACTGTGTAGACTCACTTTCTCAGCCCATGACCAATGTCCATTCACCGATGTTGTTAGAAAAAGCTGAAGTACTCAACAATTTTTTTTTTTTAACTTCACTGCGGCTAGTTTTGTGTGAACATATAGTTTATATGCACTTGCCTCAAGAGTAAATGAAAACAAAACAACAACGACAAATCAAATTCCAATTAAATGGCCACCTATAGTCACTTATCTCTCATATTCACTCACACAAAAGCAAACACAATTTTGAAGGACATTCGATATCCAACAACTTGTTGAGTTTTGTATGTTACCCACCAATACAAAAACAGATTGGGGTGCGCGAAAACACAGAGATAAGATTCTATTTTTGCAATCTTAGCGTTCTCGCGATTCTATATTTTTCATTTAATTTTGCTGTGAATTCCACACACACACACTGAGCAAACTGGTTGAGAACTTAGTCTCTTTTTTATTTACTTTTTTTTAGGTTTCAAACCGTGAATAACACTCAAACACGAAAATAAATAATATTTGGATCGAGAACAGAAGACAACAACAACAAAAAACGAACACCGTGTCCTTGTTATGTCGATACACATAAATCGTGTGTAGGATAGGTCGACGAAATAAGAGGCGAGTTAGACGACACGGCAAATAAAAGCACTTCCATTTTGATTACAAAGAACAAAAGTCCACAAAATACACTGCGAAACCACCTTTTGCTTCATGTGCCTAAAACGACGATGTTGACGACGTGACGTAGATGATGATGATGCAAGCGGACGACAAAAGAAGATGGTATAGCGCAAGCAGAAAAGAGCCTCGTGGTTCCGTGGCTCATGTGCAGAACCATCAAGGTACGAAAACAACGGCCAACTGATCTTAGTGTTTCTGCAAACCAAAGAACAAACGCGATTATGGTCTATCGCCAGAGGGGACGATTGAACTCAACTAAAGCATAATATGGTGGTGGCGTCAGAGGAGTACCCCGCATAGCATATAACCAGCACCAGCGGCAGCAAGGTGAACTCTCCAAACCAAGCAGCGAGAGCCACCGACCGGGCCCGACCACGAGCACCAGCCGCTCCAGCGCAACAGCGCTACTTTGCAAAATGCTAACCAGGCCAAGCGTAATGTGTGTGCTGCCCGCCCTCTACTTCTCCAAACGACTTCGTCTCACCGTCACATCGACGTCGCCGTCACCTGAAACGTGATCCCTTGAATACTGTTGCCAACTAGGCCTTTTATGACTGCGAGGTAATCATTTTTACAGTCGTAATTGGTCGTAAGTTGTAGAACAAATCACTTAATTATGTTTGGTATCTATTCAAGTTTAGACATTCAATGAATGAAAATATTAAGGCTCTGAAAAATTCTGCGATCTCGAGTTTAGTTCGAAAATTCCCCTAATTGTCAAGCCTTCCTGTAGAAAAATCTAAGAAGATTCAACTAAAACATGCTTTTTTAACGGCATTGAGAAATTTTTTAACACAGCCCTGGCTGCGCTAGGAGTGAAATATTTGCGTCTGAATTGAATAAAGCACTGCTCAATCCTTAAACGACTTTCAAATGGTTTAAGGGAAGGTATTGATGAAACCGTACCATGAAGACCTTACCGCTGGTGGGGGGAATACAAAATCGAAACACAAAGTAACTATCTTTCTCGCAACCTCAATCATATTGACAATAGTTTAGTAATAAATGATCTTTTATACATAAAATATGCTGACACAATTCATATAATGATTTTCCTACCGACGACACAACGTGTGAACATGATCCCAATAACACCACCACACTTTTTACTGACACAAGGCAAACAACAAACAACATCCCAGACGTCAGCATAAAGTATGCACTAACACGTAAAAACTTCCTAAACAGGGTTCAGGCATAGTTCTTTATATGCCCTTAGCTTCTGTTATAATGGCTACAGTGCAGACCCAAAGAGTCAATTGCAAGTCAATTTTATGCCATTTAGTCCACAAGCTAAACCATGTTAGGAATCCTCGACCGGGGACCCTCCGTCGCCATTTTATTGTTAGTTGGTTTAAAATCTATTAAAAAATGTGAGTTGGGTTTCCCAGAGCGTAGAAAACCTCTTTCAAAGCTGCCGTAGTAAACATTATGTGCCATTAAAATGCAAAATACTCTAAAAAAGAGGAAATAGAGCCATACAGCCTTTTAAGCGTGATAAGTCAAACTGAAAGGCCTATTTCCTGAACGGCGCTTTCTGGTATAGTTTTGGCGTTACGGCTTGCTGTACCTGAGCCTCTTCCGATATGCACCTAATTGTGAAAGGGTCACTAAATTTTCTTTGACACGAGGTCAGTCGAGAAAACTACGACAATTTCAAGTACTATTGCTTTAAATGCTGGCACTCAGTGCTCACCACACGCAAGCATCTAACGACTTTTCTATAAAATTCTGATTAAAACGGCCATGGTGAGTTGTGATTCTTGTGGTGAGTTCACAAAGTGTACTCTTTCTCAGTTCCTATAATCCTTATCCGAAATCTTTAAAGTAGAACCTGCCATATTTTCTGCTCTGACGAAAAGGTAAAAATCTAGGTAAGGCTAGGTTAGACAGGCACTTGATTAACCAACAAAACAAAATGAATTTGAAAATCATTACTCAATTACTGACCAGTTGGCAACAGCACACTCCTGTCAGTGCCACGTTAGTTTGGCTTGGCGCACAAGGCAGACACAAATGTTTGTTTGTTGATTTTTTTAAGTTTTAGATTGGAAAAGAACAACAAACAAACTAGAAAAAGATGGTTGGTTGTGAATTTTGATTTGAAGGTGGTCGATAAATTTATGAATAAATGTAAAAAAAACTCACCTACAGGGTGATTCATAGTGTGCTCTATGCCTTAGACATGTGTGTTATCTTATATTTAATCATTTTTGTTAGTATTGGTGGTTGATTGGAGGTTATGCCAAAGAGTATACCGGCGTATTCTCAGAATAGTTTCGTGATGATTAATCTTTTCAATTTGTATTGTTATTGAAGGTATTAGATGAACATGTCAAGCTTATTCACAGCTGAGTACTTAATTGCTTCATCGTTATAATGGGTATTTCTTTGGTTTTTTTTTTTTTTAGTCCGATGAGATTACTAAGAAAGGCCGGAGAGCTCATCTTAGAGGTGCCAATTAGTTGTCAGGCATTCAATGATTTAACAATAATAACGAGCACTAATGACTTTAGAGTGGAAATACTGGCGTCTACAAGGCTAGTCCGTAAAGATAATTCGTTAGAAGTCTTAGGAGGAGCACAAGTTACTTTAAGAACAAAAAATTCACCATGTGCTGGTCTTTCGTATGAATAAAACAAAAAGCAAAGAGGGAAAGAAAGGAAACACTCGAAAGGTCGACAAGTAAAGTTTGAAAGGGAATGTCAAAAGCAAAAACTAAGGGTCTGCTTTATTTCGGAAACATTTTAATAAAAAGCAACTTTAAATGTGCTCATGACGGAGGTAGGTATCACGAGGAATCGACTTAGTCATCGTCAAAGCCGGCACAGTTTCAAGCAATAAAAAAAAACAATAAATAACTGGTACATTGAATACAAACCACTTAACCAAATCAAAAGACTTTTCCTTCATTGATCTTTGAAGCTATATAAAAGATAATCAACAGGATAGACAGGGGCTCTTGATAATAATTAGAAACTAGATAAGTCGAGATATAGTTATATACAAGTTAAGTCTTCAAAATATTATGAGACAAAGCTGTAACTAGGGTTGGAACCAAGATTTGCGAACCAAATTTAATGAGGTAGTTATGGTAATGTTTAACCAATATATCAAAAATTAAGTTTAAAAAACCTCCTAATTCTTTTTTGGGAGGTGATTTTTTTTTTATAATTAACGCGCACATCAAGGGGTTATGACTTACCCTTATAATGATATAGAACACAGTGCGAGCATTTAGAAAAACAGGAGAGGATTTGAAAGGAGACACCGATGCACGTTGCTTTTGAACTTTTGTGAATCGTAATGCAGGGGAAAAACAGGGTCAAGTAGAGCATTCCACATTCGGGTGGTGCGACT
This sequence comes from Melanostoma scalare, assembly GCA_949752695.1. NCBI lineage: Eukaryota > Metazoa > Arthropoda > Insecta > Diptera > Syrphidae > Melanostoma > Melanostoma scalare. The sequence goes on along the minus strand of OX456984.1, from coordinate 54,644,103 downwards.
AAAATATGAATCTCTATACTTGACTGTACGCCCAAAATTGGACTCAAGGTAAAACTGATGAGCATTCCTAGCAAGGCAGGTGTTGCGGCTAAATTGTTTCAGGGGAGGAATGCAACTGGCTATTTCACTAGAGCACTGTTTGTGAAAAAACGATAAACGAGAGAGAGACAGGTGACGTTTCGAGAGAATAAATTGAACTATCACCTATCAATTTAAACGCTCTATTTTGTACCCTATCAAGTAGGCGCAAAGATGTTTGAGGAGCACTTGACCAGATATGGGAGTTATACTCTAGTTTTGGGCGGATGAAGGCCTTATAAATTGTAGCCAGATCAGAACGGGTGAAGAACTTCCTGCATCGTCTCAAGAAGCCTAGGCATTTAGCAGCGTTTTTGGCGACTTCAAATATGTGGTCATTCCAACGAAGATCATCGTTTACACACATACCAAGTACTGACAGCTTTTTTGTTTCTTGGATGCAGGTACCATTCATGGATAATGGCAATCCCCCAATGCCATTAAGCTTCAACGACAAGAGACAGCATTGAGTTTTCGAAGCATTGAATTCTACTCGGTTTTTATAACCCCATGAAACAATGCTGTCAAGGTCAGAATTCAATGAGGTTATCATACGCAACCGTTCCAGTTCCACATCCGAAGAGCAGGGACGTGAATTTGGATACGAATATGAAAAGCTGAGGGTCGAGTCGTCAGCAAAACAGTTGAGAGGGTTAGAAGTTTCAGATAAGAGATTATTAATGAAGATAAGGTAGAGAGTTGACAACAAAACGGAGTCCTGGAACACACCAGCATTTATGAAGTGGGTATCAGACTTGAAGCCATCCAATACAACTTGTACTGAACGGTCGGAAAGGTAGTTTCTAATCCAACGAAGAAGAGACTTATCGATATCAAAAGCACCCATTTTCGGTAAAAGGGCAAATTAATCGATACAGTCAAATTAAACATATTTGGAATTCTATTTTGAAAATATTTTTTGAATAGTCGAAACTCTTGCAGAAAGCTCAAACGCACTGAAAGAACTAACCACAAGGTTTGTGGCGGGTAAAGTATAAGAATCCTAAGGAAAAATATTGATATTCTTTAAAAGATCGATATAATCGACAACTATATGAAGTGAACAAAGGGTGTCCCACAGACAACGAGTAGTTTCAGAGGTATATCTGCGGAAAATCAAGTATATGAATGGACGAGCAGATACGCAGGTAAGATGAAGAATTCCAAGTTATAGTAGGAAGCGACTTGAATTCTGTGCTTTTTATAAACATTCCTTGGCTACCAGCTGGAAGATAAAGTACAGAACACCGAAGTATCTCAACACTTATTTGGTGACGATATGCAAGAAGCACTTTAGGTAAGAGTTTCTGAAGGTATTGGGTAACGTAACAGCTCAAAAAAGACTGAGTACTTGTGTTACCCATGTTCTGATTTAGATACGCTTATTGCAGACATTTATTTGAACGGAAATGTGCTTCTCAAATGTGAAAAGTTTGAATATCTGGGATTTATGGTCAATAGTGAGTCAAGTTGTGATGACGACATCAAACAACAAGTAAGCGTAAAGTGAATGAAAAGGCGAGAAAAAAATCGATTTATTTGGTAGAAAAAAGCCCTTTTAGTTGAAGGATACAGTCTACACCGCGGTAGTGCGTCTAGCACTCACATACGAATCACAACAATAGGCAATGTATTAAAAGTAACAAAGGAAGTAACAAAGGAAGTAACAAAGTTTAATCTTATTAAAAAAACGAAGGTCCCTATAGAAGCCTTAACATCAAAGATACACATCTTGGAAAAAATAGAGCACGACCGGCTCAGTTGGTATTGTCATGTTTAAAGGAGAGATCCAGAAACACATTTTAAAAAGCCAATACTATACAACGTCCAGACAAAATTAAAGAAGAAGTTGAAGAAGAACAAGAAGAAGAACAAGAACAAGGATAAGAATGAAGCAAAGGTTCCACGTGCAATTATTTGGCATTAATGGCGAAAAAATACTCTGAGCACTTTCTTTAAAAAAGGCCGATTTGAGCTTTCGAAAAGTTCAATTCTATTCAAAAATTGTCCTTTGAATCTCGATCTATTTTATTGAATTACACAATAGCCGAGGCATTGAAGACATTCAGTTAAGGGGTTTTCATTAATGCTACACGCTACAGTCTGTTTCAATACTTATCTTTTAAAGAACAGATTGTAATGAGACCTGTCTTACGAATATTCACTAGAGTCATCGTTTGTCTGTCGCGTTTCTATAAGGGAATATTTTGCTTCAAAGATGGTGAATCGGAGATGTTTGAAATGATTTAGTTTTGATTTGTTGCAAGATGACAACAAAAGAATTCATGAGATGTATTTCAGTTTTGGTATGCAAGTTCTATTGGGGAAACCCTGAGGTACACCAGAATTTATATTTTAAATATCAGCCCAAAAACCACCAAAAATAATTTCTATTATACCAACGATTAAGATAACAATTTTTCGATAAGGGACCCAAGTTCTGTAAGTATGGCCTCGATAAATTCTGGAGAAAAACGGTGGAAACCGTAACGAAATTTAACGAATTCAGTAGGATTTTGTTAATGTTTCAACCGTTTCTAGCAGTCAATGAACGAATAAATATCTAAAAAAATATTTAAAATATCTAGATCAATCTTATCGATGCTGTTAAAAATCAAGGGTTGTGTACCCCTTTACCCTCTACTAAATTCTTATTATTTCGTCTACGACATTCATAGCAGATTGCGATTGCGATAGTTGCAGAACAGGAGTACTGTACCCCTGTATTTCCTACAAATTTTTTTGAATTTCTTTCAAGTTTCCACCGTTTACCATAATTCGCCAATCAATAGAGAAATGGTGAAAACCGAAACAAATTTTGTAATATTTCGGTTCTCAAACGATGTTATCCATGCGATAGTAACAGAGCAGGGCTACTGTACTTCTGTACCCGCTACAATTCGGAATTCCCAGAATTTCGTTAAGTTTAAATCGATTATCGCCTGATTTTTTGAGCCAATAATAACAAAACATGGACACAGAATTATCGAGTTCAGACCCGAAGATAGTCGTTTTCAATGATTTTGAAGCATGACTGTCGTTGTATCGATCACTTCTCATTTAAATAAGAATATGACGGATAACGCCTTGAAAACTGACCGTAAATGGCTTATTCTTGAGCAAACATTCAATCAATGCTCAAAATCTACACCTCCCGAATTAAATTATTAAACAGCTTGTTTGGTGCAATAGAAATAGGACCCAAACGAGCTCACTACTTTTTTCACTATAGCTACTATAGATAGCTCCTTTCAATTAAACCAAAAATGATCTACGGCGTTTACATTTGCACAAGTCAAAACTTTCACAGCAAAACCAAAGTCATCGACTCGTCATCAACAAGAAACAAGTCATAGGTCTTATTTTTTATTTTATTTTTTTATTTTAGAGCATCCTACTTTTCTATACAACTATGCTTATACACTCCTCCTCGAAACCATTTCCGCACTATGACTCATACTCCAACTCCAGGTTTTCTCTCTATACCACATCGCATTTATTAATATGCATCACAGCACATACCTGTATACGGCGAAGCCAGAAGAAGAAGAACAAGAAGAAGGTGGGAAGTCAGAGAATTCCAGGACTAACACATCAAAATATATGTATATGTGCTCCATGTAATTGCTGAGTGTAATGCGTGCTTCAATTTTAACGACGACGACCAAACCGACCCACCGTTCCTCGAATTTACTTATATATATAAAATTTATTATATAAATAAAAAAGAAGAGTCAGTGGCAGTTCCACCTCCCATACCTGCTGCAGCAAATGTGTCATACTCTACTCATGCCATAAAGCATTACTCCTTATTGAAAACCTTCCTTTCACCACCCGCTTTTCAATTTTATAAACTACCAAACCCAAATTGAGCTTGAGTTTTTGTTGTTGTGTGATGATGGCGTTGGTGGCAACAGGCTCATTAAATGTGAATGATTTCTTTTTTTTTTTGAGTTATTTGCAAAAGAGAATTCAATTCTTCACGAAGTTTTTCACTATGGGAATTGGGTATAACAGTTTCTTTTCGTTTCTAATGCCATTTCGCTAATGAAATGGGAATGAGGATAAGGAAATGTGATCCAATTGGCATAATCAAAGAAGGCCGTAAGAAATCCATGTATAAGTGTAGTTTTCTGACTTGACAACAATGGCGCCGTGCAGAGGCAAACGATCAAGAGAGAAAATTGACACGAAAAAATAAGAACTAATAGATGAGGGACAAAGACTGGGTGTTAGGTTAAGAAGTACGAAGCACATGAGTATTGAGTATCATTCCGTGGACTGATTTTTGTGGGTGTCAATAATGACGGTTGACAGATTTTCAAGAAGGAAAACCCTGTTAATCGAAAAACTGAGGTTTTCGAGACATCCAAAGATTTGTTTCCTCAACTAAAGGGGGTTCACCTGTGTGAATATCGATTTTCAAACGCTTTTTAAGATACTTGGTGTGAGTCAACTACTCAAGATTTTTTTATAATTCATTTTGTATTTTGTTGGTTTATTATTCAAGTTTATGCAATTTAATTTTCAACAGCTATATAGAAAAAGTGTACAGGTGACCGAAGCTGGAACAAGACTTCCCCAAAATTACGGACCCAAACGGTGTGCAGGATACCTCACACATTAATCGTCTAAAACAAAAAACGAAAATACTCCGTTATTCGTAATCAAGTTGCCGAGGTACTGACGTAGGGATTTCGTAAATTTTTGAAAATTGCCAAAATGGCGTACGTCGGGAAAAAACATTTCGTTTTTCAAGTTTTTTTTCTAGCATATTAAGGTGTGAAAAACAACTTTTAAAAAAACTTCAAGAAACCCCTACGTCAGTACCTTGGATTATGCATTACAATTGACCCCTCAAAATTTCAGCAAGATTCATCAAATGGATTTTGCGCAATTCTGCAGACCACCTTGAAAAACACGGTTTCGAGAAAAGCGTGTTCAAAGTTTGAGGACGTGATGAATCATCGTTTTTATTGACTTAAATTCAATCTGCAATTTCAGGACCATAGAGTTCCCCTTCCTCGGCGTGTGTTTTTTTACATGTTATAGACTGTAAATTTGCAATTAAAAAAATAGATTTTTTAAAAGTATTACACAGGTGAACCCCCTTAAAGAATTAGAGAGTTGCGACCCACTTCACCCGATGGAAACAGCTCGACCGAGACTATAAAAATATATTTGATGTCAAAACCCAGTTCTGAATAAAGCATTCAAAGGTTTTCTTAGAGATCTCTTTACTGATGTAGTCAGGGGATGTCATTGACCTCAACTGCGTTATGTTTTTGAAACTCAGCAATCTTATACTCAGCTCAGAAATGTACTTTACCACTGAACACAAAAACAAATCAATACTGAGCCAAAGTACCAAAGTGTTCAATATTCATTTGTTTTTGTGTTCAGTGTACATTGCTGAGCTGAGTACCTATAGGATTGCTGAGTTGCAAAAAAACACGCACTTTTTTGGAAAACTTTTTTACTGAAAAAAGTCTGTTGGCTGATTGAATTTTATTACTGATACTGAAGTTCTTTTCGCTGCTTCAAGTCTCAGTATTGGATTAGGTTAGCTTAGATGTGACTTACACCACAGAGGGTATACATTGTGATACCACTGAGATGAGGAAGTTATTCACCCTTTGGTCCCCATCTAGGGGATTAGAGAGTTGATCACCCTCTAATCGAATATTGACTAACAACTTAACCACCTGTTAGTCTTACCAGGCAGGACTTCGTATCGAAAGGGAGAAACTCTTAGGGTCTTTGTTAGCTAAATCACTGGTGTCATCAAAAAAGTATTCACCTAGGTGAGTTTTCCGTTGTTAGCGAGCTCAGGGCATGAACAAAGGCGGTCTTGGAATGTTTCTTCCTCCTTCTCATCCATGCAGCTTCTACAAAAGTCATTGGAGTAGATACCAAATCTTTCAGCGTGTCTTATCTAGACAGTGTCCTGTTAGGACACCTATGGTAAAACTAATATGCAGCAGACATTTAAATTCAATAAGTTCTTTGAACGTTTCGAGCCTACACATGGCCAAATTTATGTAGTCATGTGTGTACTACTCTGCGGCCATCTAGTGCTCATCATCACAGAAGCGTCCTGCTTTAGCAAAAGTTTACATGTAGCGATAGGTACATCAAAGTTATTTCTTTCAGGTCGAAGAGGAGAAGTCGTTCCGTTTTTGGTGAGTTCGTCTGCCATGCAGTTGCTAAGTATGTCTCTTGTGTTCTGACATCTTCTTTAGAGACGTGCGACAATTTTGGACCACAATTTTGTTGAGGCAAAGGCAATAGCTTTGAGAGAAACCGAGAAGATATTAAATTCCGTGGAGGATACAACGTTTTCACTGAGCCAGCATTTCGAAGAAACAATTGCCGCTGTAGAGCAAAATGTTGAAGAGGACCCGAATGCATCGATTCGCCACCGTGCATAGCAATTGGAGCTTTGTCCATCAACTTTATGGAAGATCAAGCGCAAAGATCTTGGCTTCTGACTTCACAAGATCCAGCTTGAGCAAGAATTAAAGACTCGAGACCGTGCAATGCGTCGTGATTTTGGTGTATGGGCCGAAAATGAGATTGATTTCGATGCAGATTTTCATCGCAAAATTTTGGTCAGTTATGAGGCTCATTTTTGGTTGAATGGTTAAGTCAACAAAATTGCCACGTTTGGAGTGAAGAGAATCCACATGAGTGCCTTGAAACGCCATTACATTCAAAAAACTGGCTGTTTGGGGTGCGCTATGGGCTGGTGGAGTCATTGGACCATACTTCTTCCGAAATGATGCTGGCGAGCCAGTTACCGATGATGGAGACCGGTATAGAGCCATGATAACCGACTATTTTGTTCCCGATTTGGATGGCATGAATGTGGATGAGATGTGGTTCCAAGAAGACGGCGCTACATGCTACATAGCGAACGTCACAATCGATTTATTGAAGGAAACGTTCGATGAGCGCATAATTTCGCGGATGTCAATTGGCTACCAAGATCCTGTGATTTGACACCATTGGATTATATTCTTTGGGAATATGTTAAGTCGCTCGTCTACGTTAACAAACCAGAAACGTTAGGGGGCTTGGAAGCCAACATTCGTGGCGTTATTGCCGACATACGACCTCAAATGCTTGAAAAAGTGGTTGAAAATTAGACCTCTAGACTTGGCTTTATTCGAGCATGACCGGATTCATATACAAACACTAGCTGACCCGCCCGGCGTTGCTCGGGTCAAACTTATTCAAAGCGTTGTTCCCACAGAAAGCTAGAAAAAAAAAAAAAAAAATTCTCGTGTCACAGTGTAAATTAAAAAAACAATGTTAAGGGTAGATGGCCCTTATCACTTACGGGTATGAAAAATAGATAGTAGCCGATTCTCAGACTTACTGAATACGCATATAAAATTTGGTAAAAATCGGTAAAGCCGTTTCGGAGGAGTTCAAGTTCGAACACCGTGACACGAGAATTTTATATATATGATTAATGGCATAAAATTATCCTTCCAATAAAGCCAAATTGAAGGACATTAAAACGATTTTCTTGTGTTTTATTTCGATTCGAATTTCTACACTTCTAAAAAAAACACCCTTTAGTATGTCTAGGGCATCCGAGGGAGTTGTCCGCACGCCGCGCCGCTGATGTACATACTACCCGTTCGCTGACCTTTGACAAGCTTCTTATAGCCTACTTGTTTGTCAAGTGCGGTCCACAATGTTAATACCCCATAGGTTTAGCCATCAAGCCTTTTACAAGAGAAAAGTGCAATGCCACCCTGTCTATATACTTATTTTTATAAGCCTTCAAGTAAAAAAAAATAAATAAATAAATAAGTAGGGTGGCGCAACAGACCGAGGAGCCCCTGAGCCTAGCGCATTTCCCACAACCATGCCTTGTGAGGGAATGAAGGGGACCTACTATTTTCTTTAGGCTTTGAATGGCTAATCCAGAAAGCTCTTTTCATGGTAATGAATCAACTAACGGAAGACTTGCCAATTCCTCGTGTAAGGCGATACCCGCGGGAAAACATTTTTGCCTCTGTTGGGATTCGAACCACGAACCTCTGGGTTAACAAGCTAACATGCTAACCATCACCCTACTGGTACCAATTCAAATAATCAAAGGAATTTGACTGCTCATTGTTCTTCATATCGCTTGAATCCATTTTATGTCTAAAGATTTTTGAAATCTTTTCCTTTCAAAAATGAACGGTGCTACTGTGCACAGTCCTCGTAACAACCACACTGTCACGACTAAACGTCGTCGGTACGTACGCTGGGATACAAATGAAATTGCAACGTTGCAACGAACTCGCTGAGACTGATTGTTTAGTCTTTGGTGTCTAGAAGAGTCTTGTCTTTGGGTTCTCGCTACAGAGCTTGTATATTGATTGAGAGTTGTTGGGTTGCTTTATGACGCTGTATCGCTCTCCCTATACACATACATGTGTGTCAGTTCTAAGCTACTAAAACCTAAACGCAATTTTCTTTCTTTGAACCAGTTTCAGGGTGTTGGCATGAAAAATGAAAACAAACGAAACAAAAACTCACAGAGTTACCTCTAGCCCCAGCTGGTGTGTCTTTGTTTATTTTCTAAGCAACTGCAATGACGATGGGGAAGTAGCGAGGAGTGAAGTCGAGGTTTAGTTGAGTCGTTAACAAGAAATAACGTTCAACTATTAAACCTCCGTAGGTGTTTATGAGTCTCTCTACTTCTGATGTTACCTTACATATTTTTGTTGTTGTTGTTGTTGCTGTCGTTATTTCGTAGTCGTAGTCGTTTTTGTCGCTTGTCTTCTGGTTTATTGAATCTTCTTTCCCGACACTCGATGACTGTATCTCTACTTGACCGCAAAAAGCGTTTTAGTTTGCTTTGATTTTTTTTTTTTTTTTTTACTTCGGCTGTTGGCTATGTTTTTTGTTCGCTGACACGCTTTATCTTGACGAGGTAGGTACTAAAAATTTCATTTGGTGTTCTGCGTACGGCAACCTTGCGTTATTAAGTCAAAGAAGAAGGAGGAATGTAAATTAATTTGCATTTTGGTCGTGTTTAAGTACCAGCGGCGGCATCGGCCAAAGAGCAAGCTCAAGGAGAGATGAAGCACTGATGAAATCAAGGGAGAGCTTTCGTTCTACTTTATAAAGTCTCAACCTATTGACCTTGTTTATTTTTATTGTAAGACTTGGAGTAGCGGTATAGTAGCCATTTCGGGGAGGGAGTCTTTGGCTGATTTTAAGATGCATCATGATGCAAACCAGCGGCTTCACTTCATCGTGTTGTAAAGCGAATTGACATTTCCATAGTCTTGTGACGGAGGCGAACTGTGCGGCTGCTAACCATGACTAACAAGTTTTGAATACCTACAACAGCACAGACAAGGAACTGGATTCGTTCTTTGACTGTGACGATGACTCATAGCGCAACAGCGGACAACTTTCTGTTTTTGTTGAAGTTTGTTTCGTTGGTGGTTGGTGGATATATTTTTCTTTTGACTTCATGAGGCAGCTAGGGCCAAACCAACCAGTGAGTCTGTTTTGAGCTTTGAGAATTTGATTTGAGGGACACACTTTCAGCTGGCATTTTTAACTATGTAGATAAACAAATACGTATACAACTTTGTGTGTTTGTCGTGTCTTTTAGTGCTGCAAATAAACGCGATAGGCAATTTCTTCCATTTGCTTTCTATATTTAAAAAATGTCGGTGAATGAAACATTGTGCCATTAAACACTCATTGAAAAGAGTTTTGAATAAAAAAGACTAAGACACTCTTTGCAGCATAACGGGTCGTATTTCGGCAATATCGCTGTGAATATTTCTTTTCCAAGTCGTGTCAATAGTCTCCGGTTTATATGTGTAGACTAGTGACTTTACATACCCGACAGAAAATAGTCTAGCGGTAGCGGTAGATCGGGTTAAGAAGGCAATTGTGAAATAAAAACTTCACTGGAAAACTCGAGTTAAAGACTTACAAAACTCTGATCATTTCAGTCTTGCTATAAGGCGCGAAAGCATGAACCTTATCTTAAAAGGATGAGAAAGCCCTTGATCGTTTCGAAGAAGATCTATTCCGAATGATTTATGACACGGTATGTGAGGACAATGTGTAGAACAGAAGATCCTAAAGCGAACTGTATCAGCTGTACCGCGACATGAGCATAGCTAGAAGAATACGCACGGCTAGACCAACATGATAAGAAGTAAGGACCCCCGTCAAGTTTGTGGTGTCCTTGACGTAATGATTAACATGTCTTATTACTACTTATATTTTCCACGGGTATCACCTTTCGCGGTGGTTGGGAGTTTACTATTCGGGAAGGCTCTGACTGGTGCCAATTTAGTGGCGCCCAGATGTTGCAACTTATAGTACACGTCAATTGTGCTTACTATACCTCCACGCGATAACCACTGGGCACTGGGATGCTTCGCCCGGAGCTGACCTGCTAAACTAGTAACTAGTAAGTGCGAGTGTTGACAAGGAACGCCAAAGAATTGTGATCAACACTATAATGCTCTGCGAGTAATGACTGACTGCCCGATACTCAGTAGTCTACCAGAGCTTTTCGGAAATGTCCCAACGGATGAATTCGAATGAAAAAATTAACGGTGGCCTTCAGCAGTCAAAAAAACAGAAACCCCTGAATGAGCTATTCCGACATATTTGGTTTAAAGGTTTTTCAGGGTCTTTCAATACTAGGACAGGGTATTGGAATAGAGATGGTGGCGGATGAGCTCCTGATGAGCCAACGCAACGGCAGCACTCCCACCCCTGCAGCAGGGTACTAACACTGAATATTCATTCCAGCCCTTTATGTACGAAGGGATCCAAAAGGACCTGGCCCTCCAGGCTGGGTGTTGTGCGTGGGGTTAACTACCCAACCACGTAAAAAGCATCAAGTCCTAAACAACTAAAGCTTCGGATAACAATGATGATTTAAAGTTGACGACCCAAGCTAACGTAAAAAGGATAAAGACCTCCGGATCTGCACATGGAACGTAAGACTCATTAACGGGTTACGTTCAGTCGGAGAACTAGTGGATGCTCAGGACTGCTGCAAATCAAACATAACTGCGCTATTCAAGAAGTGAGATAGAGTGGACCGGGCATAAAGAAGATGAAAAACTGTGACATCTACTATGGCGACTGCTACAGACAACAGAAATAGCGCTTATTTGGGTGTGGATTTGTCGTTAGAGAAAAACTCAGAGACAGCCAAAATCCAGTTAATGAGCGTATAATGACCATCCGCATCAGGGCTAAATTCGCCAACATTAGCCATATATATATAGACCAAATTTTCACATTACGGCAGATCTTGGAAAAAACCCGAGAACATAATATCGATATTCACCACCTCTTTATCGATTTTAAGGCCGCGTATGACAGTATTTACAGAGACGAGCTGTACAGAGCCATGTCTAGTTTCGGCATCCCTGCAAAGCTCGTACGACTATGCAGGATGACTTTGGAGAATTCACGCTGCTCCGTCAAGGTCGGAAAAGAACTCACCGAGACCTTTGATGTCGAAAAAGGCTTTAGGCAAGGCGACAAACTGTCATGCGATTTCTTCAACATCATACTTGAACAGATTGTAAGAAACTCAAACGTCAACACAAGAGGAACAATCTTTCAAAAGTCTGTACAACTACTCGCCTATGCAGACGATATTCACGTAATGGGAAGAAAAAAGCGTGATGTCATAGGTGCTTTTGCGAGTATTGAAACAGAAGCGGCAAAAATGGGTTTGATGGTTAATGAGGGCAAAACGAAGTATATGCTGTCATCAAACAAGGACACAGAACATCGACGAATTGGACAAAACGTCACAATAGACAGACATAACTTCGAGGTAGTACAGGACTTCGTCTACCTAGGATCCGCTGTAGACACGGAAAACAACATCAGTGCGGAGATCAAACGGAGAATAACTCTTGCCAACCGTTGCTTCTTTGGGTTAAGAAGGCAATTGAGAAACAAAACCCTCTCTAGAAAAACCAAGGTGACCTTGTATAAGACCTTAATCATCCCAGTCCTGCTGTACGGCGCGGAAGCATGGACCTTATCGAAAGCGGATGAGGAAACTCTTGGTCGTTTCGAAAGAAAAATTCTCCGAATGATCTTTGGTCCCGTATGCGAAGACAATGTGTGGAGAAGAAGATACAACAACGAGCTGTATGAGCTGTACCGCGACATGGGCATAGCCAGAAGAGTACGCATCGCGAGGCTACGATGGTTGGGCCATGTAGAGCGGATGGACCCAAACGCTCCGGCTCGTCGGGTTTTCGAAAGCACATTGCAGGGAAATCGCGGAAGGGGAAGACCTCGTCTTAGGTGGCGCAATCAAGTGGATGAAGACCTCAACCGACTTGGAGTGCGAAACTGGAGAGAGCTCGCCCGAGATCGAAATCGTTATAGAAGGATGTTGGTTGAGGCCCAGGTTCACCCCGAACTGTAATGCCCACCTAAGTAAGTAAGTAAGTAAGCCATATATGCGCCCACGCCCCCACAGAAGAGAAAGCCGACGATTCCAAAGACTGTTTTTACGAGCTCCTCGAAGCAACTTATGAGCAGTGCCCTAGCCTCGACGTGAAAATCGTTCTTGGCGATTTTAACGCAAAACTAGGGAAGGAGGACATCTTTGGAAATACAATCGGTAAGCATAGCCTCCACGACAAAACCTCCGAAAACGGACTGAGGCTAATCGATTTTGCTGCGGGGCTAAATCTTGTTGTAAGTAGTACACGCTTCCCGCATCTCAAAATTCATAAAGGTACATGGCGATCTCCAGATCAATTAACCGTCAACTAAATTGACCATGTTGCGATCGACGCAAGGCACTCTTCCAGTGTGCTAGATGTCCGAACTTTCCGAGGGGCCAATTTTGACTCGGACCACTACCTTGTTGTAGCCAAGGTACGAATGAGGATATCTTGTTCACGACCAGCACGAACTAACTCTGTGAAGAGATATGACATCGGAAAGCTAGAATCGCAAGTGTCTTCTCCAATCAAGTGTCCCTCCAGCTATCATTGAATCTTATGCCACCAGCATCAAGCATTGAAAACCAGAGGTAGCAAGACCAACAGGTCATCAGAATCGCTGCCTCTGAGGTTTTGGGTTTTACTCGACCCCCAAAACGAAACCCATGGTTCGATGAAGAATGCAGGCAGGCAAATGCAGCCAAACAAAAAGCACGACAATTGCTGATGCAAAGGAGAACAAAGGCTGCTTTCGATCAGTATAACGAGATTTATAAGGAGAAAAGAAGGGAATAACACCAAATTCTCAAAAAGAAAAAGAAGCAGCAAGAGAAGTGCTCGTTTGAGGAAATTGAGAGACGCCATGACAGGAATGAGATTCTGAAGTTTTACCAAAAGTTAAAAAGATCCTGCCAGGGTGGCAAGCCCCGAACTCAAGCCTGTAAACCCCAGCAGGTAAACATGGTAATAGAGACGCAATTGCTACTGAGGATCTGCAAAGACCACTTCTGCAAACCGCTTGACGGCGATGAAGACACAAATTCCGTTGTCAGGCAGATTGCCCCATTAACTTGGACGAGGATCAAGAATACCGTCCTTCCGACATAGAAGAAGTTAAGCTTAGATAAATAAATAAATAGGATGGCGTAACAAAGCGAGGAGTCTCGGGCCTGCCTTGTCAGAGAATGGCGGGGACCTATACAATTTTCTGCCGGTTCCGAGCGGTTAATCGAGAAAGCGCTTTTCATGGCAATGATTTTACTAACGAAAGACTTGCTAATTACAATGCAAACTTAAATTGATTGATTAAGTTTATTTAGCATAAAAAATTTTGCTACTTAACATTCTTATAAAATTATTTATAACATAAAAGCTAATAATATTACAAATAAATATAAGATGAGAGGGTTTATCACATTTATCACATTGCTTTTTTAAAAATAATTGCTTTTAACACAAGGTAATATCTCATTTTTAAATCTGTTAACATTTGTTTCCGTTTTTGCGGTGTTCGGAAGATTATTGAAAATTTGTAACCCTTTATATCTGTGATCTGTTGTTTCTAAAAAATTGAATATTAAAATTATTATTACTTCTTAGATTATAAGGCTGCACATTAGGGTGGAGCGAAAATTTTATTTGTTGATAATCGTCATGTAATAGCAAAAAAAAGATGCATTATGGGCTCAAATAAATCTATGCAAAATTTAATTAAACTTGGTTAATGGTAACTGCCTCCGCAAACACATTGAAATTTTTGTTTAAAACGTTCTTTATGTTTTCAAATTTTCAAACAGTTTTTCTACGAGCGCAAGTTAATTATCTAGTTGGCCATGATTTTTGTTTCATATCAGTTGGCTGTAATTTTTGTTTGCATCGGTCGCATACTTTTATTTTACTTTGAAAACAAAAACATAAGATAAATTACATTAAAAATCATGCAAAGAACGCGTAGTGTATTTAAATGTCCTATTCTTGGTGATATTAGTGATTTTAAAGAAAACGTTCTGCCAACTTATGAAGATACAATTAAATGCTTTGAATGGACGAGGCACCAATTTACTTTCGAGTTTGAAACTGCAAAAGAGCCCACTTTTCCAGAGACAGCAGGTATTGTTTCATCTAGAATAGTAAAAATATGGCGATCTGCATCTATTCCGACTGTAACACAAACCAGGGTCATCCAGATGATAAAATCGTATCATTTAAAATACAAAAACTTGCTCAAATCTGTCAAGAGGCTATCCCCAGAAAAAATAGAAACATTTCGACAAAGCGGTAAGTTGCTTTTTGATATTGCAGCTTGCAAATGCAAACAAATCGATAAATGCATTTGTCCTAAAGATAAAAAAATTCCGAAACAAGAACAATAATTTTTATTTGATCAAAGAAACGCTCGTAGTATGGCAATAGGTGGAATTGACGTTATTCTCACTAAAAAGCTGCAAAAAAGTTTGGAGAGAAAACACACTCAAGAAAAACGGCAGACTACTATTGCCCCTTGTACTTCAACATCAGCTGTTTTAGAGGTCAGTGCTATTTCAACATCGTCATCGTCTTCGTCAGTGTCTGAAATGTCCACAAGTTCAGATAGCTTTAGAAAACCCACAGATAAATGCAATCCTAAGAAAAAGAGTAATATGTCTTCAAGCTTTGATTTGCCTACGTTATCGAAAACATGTGAAAGGTATGGAGTGTCTGATAGGGCAGCAGCAGCTATTGCGTCTTCTGTTTTGTACGACATTAAGTCTGAAGTCGGGGTAATTGATAGACATAAACTGCGAAGAGAAAAAAATAAAACAAGAGAAAAAATGATGAAAGAGAAGACTTTTTCAGAATTGTATGCATTATATTTTGATGGGAAAAAAGACAGAACCATAAAACTAGTTAAAAAAGATGGTAAATTCTACAAGACTAGCATTATTGAGGAGCACATCTCATTAATTCAAGAACCGGAATCCAAATATATGGGATACGTAGTTCCTAACACAGGTTCAGCTAAAGAGGTACAAACTGCAATCAGTGACTTTCTTACGGAAGAATGTATTTCTCAGCACCATCTTATGGCTATCGGCTGTGACGGCACAAATGTAAATACAGGAAAATACGGTGGTATTATAAGACTACTCGAAACAAGACTTCAAAAGCCGCTTCAATGGATAATTTGCCTATTGCACATGAACGAACTACCTTTAAGACACTTATTTCAACATCTTGATGGGTGTACTTCAGGACCTAAGTCTTACACTGGACCTTTAGGAAAAGCACTTGAGACCTGTGAACAATTACCTGTCACAAAATTTCATCGTATCGGGGGGAACATGCTGCCAGAAATGGCCAAAGATTTGAGTTCAGATCAGTTGTACTTGCACAAGATTGTGTCAGCGGTAATATTAGGTGTTTCCAAGGGATCTCTCAAATAAATCTCCAGGAAAACTGTCTCACGCACGTTGGATCACACGTGCTAACCGAATAATGCGATTGTATGTAACAACAGAGGAACCTTCGGAAAACTTGGTTATTTTGGCCACATTTGTTGTGAAAGTTTACGCGCCGTCTTGGTTCTCCATTAAAAATAAACCATCGTGCAAAGATGGTCCGCGTCATCTTTTCAATATAATACTGATTTCAAGGTATCTTTCAGACCATCTTAAGAATAAGGTAATCGATCCCGTCATTCAACGAAATGGTTATTTTTCTCATCCTGAGAACATTCTTCCCTCAATGATAACTGATGACAAAAAACACATTCGAGAACTGGCAGCTCGACGCATATTAAAGGCACGCAGTATGCCTCACTCTTCAAGACCAAGGATATTCGAAGTGCCTCATATTAATTTTGATGCTCTAACCTATATCGATTTGATAAATTGGCAGGTACCATTTACTGAACCACCTATCATGAGAAACCTATCGGACCAAAAAATTAAGTCCATCGTTGAATCCAGTGGTGAAGGTGAAGTGTTTTTTTTAAGGCTTCCTTGCCATACCCAAGCTGTTGAGCGGGCTGTGAAGATGACAACAGAAGCAGCTACTACTCAATACACAAAAAAGGCTCGACTAGGAGCTAGTAGCTATAAGGTCAAAAATAGAATCGCGGAAAGCCATGCCTAAATTTGAGACAAAACGAGACTTTCAAGCAACTTAATTGCAAATAAATAAATAATCTTTTTATTATTTTATTGTTTAAAACTTTTTTATATTGAATTATATTTCTTTTTGTCAAAACCTAATGCAGCGCGTTTTTTTTTCAATCATTTTTTCTATTGAATATCTTTTAATTTTTCAGCCATACACGTACAAACAAATTCTTACAAACTTAGATTTTCAAGGTCTGTGCGGAGGCAGAAGACGTTTGTCGAATTAATTGAAAAACTACATTTATTTTTACTTTAACATGAGGCACCAATCCCCCCCTATTACATCCCTGAATTTCAAAAAAAAAAAAAATTCATGTATCCGTGCTCCAGCCTCCTGCACATCAGCTCTTATACGTAACCGTCTTTGTAAGTAGTGGGGTAGTAAATTATTTTTTATTTTGAATATAAACAACAATGAACTAAAAATTATTCTTTGTCTTACACTAAGCCATTTTAAACAATCAAGCATTTGATAAATTGGTGTGTATCTACTGCAATATAAAATCGATCGCATAGCTTTGTTTTGCAATTTTTGAAGACTTTGAATCATGTCAATAGATCCCAGTAATAGTATTGTGGGACAATACTCAAAATGGGGCCTTATTATGGCGTTATATATTTTGATCGCCGTTGTAATACAAAGTTTCTTTCTTATTCTACCAAAGAAACCGATTTTCTTGGCTATCTATAAATTTTTAAAGCTTAAACCATTATCTATTAATATTCCTAAATACTTAA
This sequence comes from Melanostoma scalare, assembly GCA_949752695.1. Classification (NCBI taxonomy): domain Eukaryota; kingdom Metazoa; phylum Arthropoda; class Insecta; order Diptera; family Syrphidae; genus Melanostoma; species Melanostoma scalare. Next base: position 54,626,678 of record OX456984.1, on the reverse strand, counting down.
TTTCTTTGACACACTCAAATTCTTCTACGTTTAAAATATTGCTTTCTTGTGGTAGTAACATAATTTTTATTTTATCAGTATTTAACATTAATTTATTCATACAAAGATAGTTTTTTATATTGTTTAAATCAGTTTTCAAATTATTAATTGAATCGCTTATTTCATTACCATCAACATACAACAGACCATCATCAACAAAAAACACTATATCACAATTTTTGATTATTTTCTTTATATCATTAATATAAAGTATGAATAACAGTGGCCCTAACATTGAACCTTGGGGTACACCTAACTCTACTAAAAGTGGACTTAACACTACGTTATTAAATTTAACAATTTGATTTCTATTTTCCAAATATGATTTAAACCATTGGTATTCAATATCTCTTACCCCATAACTGTATAGTTTCTTTAACAATATATTTCTGTCTACCGTCTCGAAAGCCCGTTTTAGATCCAGGAACGCTGCAGCTATTTTCTTGTTCTGATGAATTTTCTCCTTCCAATCAGCAATTACAAAATTTAAGGCAGATTCACATGAATGTTTTTTTTCGAAAACCTTATTGTTCTTCCATTATAATTTGATTTTCCTCACTCAAGGTATCTTTCAAATTGGATTTGCACCACTTTTTCTAATATTTTTTCATGCAAGGGTAGCATGTTCACTGGCCTAAAATTTTCACTTTTATTTGTTTTATCAATTTTGGGAACAGGGATTAACACAGAAGTTTTCCAATTTTTGGGAAATATACCGTTCACTAAGGAATAGTTTATTATTTTAAGTAAAGCTGGCCCTACATAGTTAAAACTATCCTTTAACTTTTGTTTATTCATGAAGTTGTAGTCATTTTTATTGGGCATCAATTGCACTATTTCAAAAAGTTCTTCCACAGACTCTAAAGTTTTAAATTTAAACGAATTTACATTATTTTCGGTATGATTTGACCACTGTACCATTGGTATACCTATCTTCATTTATTTTTTTGACACTTGATATAAAATATTCATTAAACTGATTAGCTATTAATTTATTATCATCAATTTTCACTTGGTTAAACTCAATGCTTTTATTTTCAGTTCTTATTTGACCTAAAACCAGTGTTTTAAGTGTTTTCCACGTCATTTTCTGACTGTCAGATTCATTTATTTTATTTTCTATGTAAACGCGTTCTGCTTTATCTAAACTTTTTTTATATCTGTTTCTTAATGTTTTATAAGATACCTCATGTAACTTTGAATTTTTTCAGATTTTTCAATTAAGATCAAGTAAGACTGCAGGTGCAGATGGCCTTGATGCCGAACTTCCTAAGGCAGCAGGAGATCAATTGAAAACGACCATGCACCAGCTGATCTGCATGATATGGTCGGAAGAAAGTATGCCCGATGAATGGAACCTCAGTATCGTATGCCCGATCCCAAAGAAGGGAGACCCTCACAATTGCGTCAATTACAGAGGGATAAGCCTCCTTAACGTCGCTTATAAGATCTTGTCTGCTGTAATATGTGAACGTCTGAGGCCTTATGTCAACAATTTATCAATGCCGGCTTAGACCTTGGTCCAAAACCGACCAACTTTCACATAACAGAAGACGTTGGAAAAAACCGGAAATACGATATCGATATAAGTCATCTTTTTATTGATTTCAAGGCCGCATGTAACGAGCTATAAATAGAGCCATGTCTTGTTTTGCCTTCCCTTCGTACGACTAGACAGATAGATAGATAGATAGATTCTTTATTTTATGTTAAATTACAATATTTTTGTCTTATGAATACGAACATGGCAATTCAGCCGTCTGCCGGAAAGACATTATATAAAAAAAAGATAAAAATGTTAAAGTATAAAATAGAATTACTAACTAATAACTAAAAATAAATTATATACATAAAAGAATTTGTATTTTAAAGAACTACGAAAATTTTGATTAATTAACAATTTTAATGAAAACTTTCAATTGAAGCGAAAAAAAAGTTAGAGAAACCTTTACTATGATTAAAATAAAAATCAGTTATTATTTAATGTACATAATGTAAAAAATTACGTTGAACAGTAAAGTAACTGAAATTTAAAAGACGAGTACAATTTCTAAAATTGGCTGAAATGACAAAGTGTGGTTCCGAGATTTTCTGCAATTTGAATAATCTGCAATCTACATATAGGCTTAGTTACAAACTTGAAGGGTGATTTAACACAATAAGAGGAGGTAGAGGAGTTTTTTTTTTTTTTAATAAATATTTTCAGGTTCTCTTCTGTTGCATAGATTACAAGATTGCTGCAGATCATTTCTGTGTGGAATGAAGTTCAGATTTAGAATTTCAACCCTAGCTCTGAAGATGGTGCTTATAACTTCTGAAGAGTATTTGGAAGCGAAAAAGCGAAATAGCTTTCCTCGGTTAATAATCCATGATTAAGATTCTTATAAATTAATCTAGAATCTGATGTTGAAGCTCTTGTTAAACATTGATTATATAATTTGTCATCTATTCTAGATATGATCCTGGCAAATATATCTGGCCAATCAAAGACGTTGTTCTCTGTCAGAGATAAGGCTAGATCATGAGATAACGCTAGCTGGTGCCATTCTCTGAATGGGGAAGCGTTTGTTAGCAATAATCTGTTCATGATTCTTTTATGGAGACTGGAGCTACTTCTCTTCATCACTCTAGTTAAGTAGTCTGAGTGAATTTTGAGGTTTTGGATGTAAATGGGTGGTAAACCAGACTCCAAATGTATAGCATAGGTCGGTGTTGCGCTTGGTAATCGAAATAGTCGCTTAAAGAAAAATCTTTGAACAGCTTCGAATTCTTCTAACGGGTTGTTTCCGAAAACCTGCATTCCATAACACAAGCAGGTGTTAACCGTGGCTTTAAACACTTGGTATTTTGAAGAAAGATCAATATTTTGATTTGCGAAGAATTTCGGCCACATCAGATTGAGCGCCAACTTAGCTTCCCTGCTTTTTTCTTTAGCGTGTTTGCCAAAGTTTAAGTTGGATGTCAACAAAACACCTAAGTACTTGAACTCACTTACTACATCTATTTGCTGGTTATTAAGTCGCCAAGTTTCCTCACGTGGTCTTCTTCTCTGTCGGCTTTCGAAGATCATAACTTTTTTCTGCACATTGATGTGAAGATCAAAAGTTGCGCAGTATGATTGCAATTTATTAATTTGTAATTGAAGAGCATGAGGATTTTCAGCTAATAGCACGTATTTACGTCAGCGTAAAGTAGAACTTTTATGACACTTTCGGCAAAAGTTACACCACCAGGAAGAACATCACATATACCATCGATGAACAAAGCGAATAGAATAGGGCTCAAAATGCATCCCTGTGGGACACCAGCAGACGTATCAAACCATTATGACAGCTTGGATCCATAAAATAAAAATTTTCTTGACACTCCAAGCATTTCAAGTTTATATGTCAGAGCTTGCCTGTTGACAGTATCAAATGCTGCTTTAAAGTCTACAAAACATGCATAGAGTTTTTTGTTTTTTTCAATATATTTTCTAGCTATACTAGTCACCGCGAAAATATGATCTATGGTTGAGTATCCAGAACGAAAACCAGCCTGAAAAATGCTAAGAAAATTGTTTTCTTCTATCCAATCGGAAATCCTTCTATACAAAATCGTAGCAAAAATCTTTCTTAGAGAGTTTAGCAAAGATATTCCTCTATAGTTTTTGGCACGACTTGCATCTCCTTTTTTAAAAATTGGAAATATTAGGGCTTTAGTGAAACCAGCTGGAATACACGCATTGTCGTACATTAAGTTAAAGAAATTCACGATGCAACTTTGAAGTTGCAAAGTTGAGTTTTTAAAAAACTCAAATGGGATTCCATCACTACCTGGAGCTTTGTTGTTCTTCATAAGCCGTAAACATGTTTGCAATTCGCTCAAAGATATAGAGGAGTCTAGTAGTACGACTATGCAGGAAGACTTTGGAGAATTCGTGGTGCTCCGTGAAGGTGGGTAAAGAGGCTTTTAATTTCGAAAAAGGCTTTCGACAAGAAGATAAGTTGTGAAAAGATTTATTCAACATTATGCTTGAAAAGATTGTACAAAACTAAAACGTCAACACCAAAGGCAAAATCTTTTAAAAATGAGGATGGACACCATTGCCCTGAAGGCTCACTGAAACGAGAAGAGGAAGACCTTGACTCCTTAAAGGGAAACAACGAACTAATATACAAACACCCCTTTTGTTAAAAATCCCACTGAATTTTCAACAGTTGATACAACCACTGAAACGCAGTCAATTTATTAGCTCGTCGATGTAAGGACTTAGCTCAATCTCTTTGTGAACTAATTTTTTAAAAAAACAAAAAATCGGTCTTTTATAGGGCCGAGAGTTTGGGCAAGCAAAATTAAATAGACAAACAAAATAAAAACTCACCTTTGATCAAATTGAATTGAGGGCTGCTTTAATCCGCCGCGTAGTTTCCTTTCCTCATTTGAATCATAAAACCAGCTTTTCATGCAAAATAATTCCAATTGGCAGGACACATAATCTTAGCTAACTTGTTTCTCTTTCCACTGCTAAATCATTCAATTTTATACTTCACTTTGGCTTCACCACCAAAAAACAAACTCAGGAACAATCAAACAAAAAAAAAAAAGACTCTTGAACAAAATATGCACACAAAATACCCTCTGCTCCACGTTCAGAAGAAGTTCGTTGGTCTTGTCCACTATTGCACGACCTTCAGTTCGCGCTGGGTCGCTGCTTCTATCCTTTCTTTGACTTTTTAGTGGCTCGTTGGATGGATACCTACGCACGCACAAGAACAAGAAACACCAACAAGAACAACGCGACCAGCGGCAGAAGCAGCAGCAGCAGCACCACCAGAGTTTATTGACATTTGCCGATTCCTATTGCCAAAGTAAATACAACACACACAAACAAGAATCTCTCTACCTCTACCCAAAGCACGAAACAGAAACAGTTCTCGTTATATACACCGATGTCTTCCAACTCACACTACTCCAACCGGGCATAATAGAAAACTAAGAAGTGTTATTGTTCCCGTCTCTGTTTAACAGCAGCACCACTCTGGCGTCGGCAAAACAAGTTTATTTCCTTTCTAGGAAGGCAACCTTGAAGTTGATAGGTTACAATTTTCCACTTTCCACAAATCTTTTATCAGAGAATTTACACTTATTTCCGAATTATTTTGATTTCCCAATGAAGTTTATTGAAGGAAAAATAATAAATTTCTTGAAGAAATTTCTACGAACTTGTGAATGACCTTTTTAAGAGGAAATGAGACAGAACAATCACCTGAATCCACTTGTTCTCTTTGTATAAATAAAAATATATAATTATTCACTTTCTCGCTTGCACCAATTGCGCGCCGCACAAGGTTCTTTTGGGCCACTTGATCACTGCTTCGCCCACTAAAATTGCAAAGGAGGATTTTTTTCCAATGCTAAAAGTGTCACTTGAACTTTTGATTTGAAAAATTAAACAAAATTCACAAAGCTTGAATATGCTCTAAGTTTCCTCGTGTAGTTTATTCAAAATAAGAACAAAGCCAAGGAACTACCGAAGGAACTTTCTCACTCATCATTTGATTTCGACAACTTGAGAACTTCAACTAAAATGAAATATGAAACGCAAAATCGACGAAAAGGTAGCGAAAAGGTGGATGAAAAGGTAGAACGTCGCGAGAAATGAAACAGATTTTGACAATTTCTAGCAAATGTGGATTGTGTTTGGAAAAAAAAGTCACAATCTACTACAATCCACTGAGTTAAGGGCTATTCACATCGCAATCGAAACGAAGATTTTGATTTCAGTTGGAAAAGTTTCGATATGCGTTGGGATTAGCGGAGTTCCCACTCTACAATAATTAGTTGGACAAACTTTGATTTGAACGAGCAGTTGCATATTGTTAGCCCTCAGACGACCGCTTGTCCAACTTGTCCCTTCATTTTCAAATATTTTTGAAAACTTTGAAAATCACAGATGCTTCACAAGTCACAAGTTTCCTGTAAATTCACAACTTTCCACCAACACTCAAATTGTAATGTGGTTCTTAGCAGGTCACAATGCTGGGACTTGTGACTTTAAATCTATCGCAGCTATTACAGCAACCTGTGAATATCGCAATTGGAGACCATTATAGTAGCTTTATCTTCATAGCCTGCGATGTATAGCACACTTTTTTCGCAGGGTATCTATCGCAGCTATTAAAACAGAGGGAACTGTCATCTGCATTTGGTTTCCACCATTTTGTTACTTCTTTGTTGTGTTTTGTACAAAAAAAAGTATGCAGCAAAATGACCACAACACAAATTTTGACAGTTGTTCTGCTTTCTTGTGTCTGTCATATTCTTGCTTTCTGCTATGAATTTAAATCAAGTGCAGACACAGCGTGAAAAGTTGTTTTACATTTTTTTATTTCAATACCTAGCTGGCGAGTACCAGCCTATAGGCTTTCAAAACGCTTGTAGATGTTTAACTGCGTGAACATAATGATTCACAGCCACATACAGAGCTACAACCGCAAAATATTAAGTACATGTGAATGCAATGATGTATACACAACAACGCAAGCCGGAGCCACACAAGATAACTTTATTTTAACTCTTGCGGCTGCGGCTGCGGCTGCGGCTGCGTTTGCAGTTCATTGTGTTCACGCAGTAAGGGAGAAATGACTTCCATTTGATAAAACTTTGCCAATTTTATTATTTTTCATCGGTAGTATCACAATCAATTGAAAAATATTTTATGCGCCCATAGCCTTATCAAATCTTCTGTAACCCCCTTTAATAAAATTCACCAGCCAAAATAGCAAAACGAACTGTACCAACAAATGTGGATGCCATTTGTGTGCTTAATGACAGAACGCAGCACAGAAAACGTCACTTTTTCCAGTGTTTTTGGTTTTTCATCCCTAGTCTACGTCGGAATTTTTTTGTTGTTCTCTCCTTGTTGTTTATACAAAAGTATTTCTCTTATTTACCAAAGCAGAGCAATCACAAAAGGTTTTCCCAGACTTCCTAGTTGAATAATAATCATATTAATCTTTATTTACTCTCCCATTTCCTTAAACATAGGCTTTGTGATATCATATCAAATCAGAAATCACTGTATCACCCATCGCTCGCTAATTAATTCCAATTAGTCTGAAAGAAATCAAGTCTGTAAAAACAACACCTTCAAGGCACTCAGGAGGCAGAGGCAGCAGACTGTTTGAATTTTATGAAAATAATAGCCCCAGTGATAGTATTTCCAGTGACAATATGACGAACATGCGACCACCAAATAAAACCATCCTACTGAAGGTGGTCATTCTAGGCGACGGAGGTGTAGGCAAAAGTTGTCTAATGAACCGATTTGTTTCTAATCGCTATGAAGAAAACAATTTTCACACCATAGGCGTAGAATTCATGAACAAAGACATTGAAGTCGACGGTGAGAAGTATACATTGCAGGTTAGTGAAATTATTTGACCTTTATTTTAGAATACAATTGAGGGCAATTACTGTACTGGTTGGTGAGTGCATTCTTTCATTTTTTTTTTTAGATATGGGACACAGCTGGACAAGAGCGTTTTCGAGCACTAAGAACTCCTTTCTATCGAGGATCAGATGTTTGTTTGTTGTGCTACGCAGTTAATGATCGTGATAGCTTCAAGGGGCTGAAGTTGTGGCGCGATGAGTTCTTGCGCTATGCTGATGTGAAAGCTGACAAATTTCCGTTCATTGTTGTGGGAAATAAGGTAACATACGTGTACATTTGCAATTGAAAACTGACGTCATAGTGAGGGTAACTTATTTGTTGTTGTGATTAGTTGTCACGATAACAACTGATTTGACAAAAAAAAGTTTGTCTCATTGCACGGGGTCTCGAAATAGTTTTGAATCCTATCTTTTATTGATAACACAAGAACAAGTTTGTTGTATGTACTTAGTGTAATTCTTGAGAGTTGTTAGTTGTAGAACATTACAGTGAAAGCTTTAAGTACTTGGGGGCAGATCCGATAAGTGAAAATTTTTCTTAAAAAGACACATTCGAGAAAACTTTTTCTATTACACTTTATTCGATGACAACCTTTATTTTCTTTAACACATTTCAGAGAGAAAAATTCATAAGAGAACGAATGGACCAAACAAAAGGTTAGTTTTGTAAAAACAAAATACCGACAGCAAAATGCAGGGGATCTGTTTTAAAAGTAGTTGCTATGTTTTTACCCGTCATCTCAATCAATCCACCCATAATAAAATAACTCTTTCCTGGGTGCCTGGACATGAAGATGTACAGGGTAACAAAAAGGCTGTCCGCCTAGCTAGACTTGGCTCTCAATCGCGATTCAAAGGCGCGCAACCCTACTGCGGTCTCCCAATCAGTAGAATTAAGCGCGAACTGGTTACTTGGGAACCGCTGAACATGATCCACACCTGGAACAACTCTAATGGCCACCGCCCCTCAAAGCTGTTCATCGACTTTTCTCAAACACTTATGAAAAAATTTTTTGACATGAGCAAACTTGACGCACTGCTGACGAACTTCCTCACGGGACACTGCTCTCTCAGATATCATCTTAAAAACATGGGCATCAGCGAAGACATAGAAACGGCTGAAAACATTTTATGTGAATTCCTGCCATAGCCCGATCTAGGCTAAAAATATTCAATAAAGGACTAGTCCCCTTGATATAAGAAACACTCCTTCTTCAAATATTCTTACGGCTCGCGTACACTAAATCAGACATCGTCCGAATTATAATCGGCCGTTGTTAGCCGAACTCTGACGCTCGATCCAAACATGTGTTAAACAAAGAGAGCACGTACACCACTCCAACCGACAACGTTAGATGTCGTCCGACTACAACCGACCAACCGACAAATCCGAACTTGTTTGGATTTATCGTACGTCAGTTTGCCAGTAGAAGTACACAAGAATACAAGCAATGGATAGTAAAAAGTTAGTAAATTTCGTTTTTACTAGGACACCACCGTGGAATAAGTTTTCAAAGGCATATAATAATAGAGATGTCACTAAAAATCTATGGAAAGAAGTTTTAATTTAAATAAATTCATTAATCAATCTGTCAGTTATCGTCAGAGAACTGCAGCAGTGTATGCAGACGAACGTCGAGGATTGTCGTCTGAACAGCTCCGATCCGATATCGACCGATAATTCGGATTCAGTGTACGCTAGCCGTTAGGTTCTTACATGACCTCAACTTCGAATGAACAACTCTACACTTTACGTGCTCAGACCTAAGGGAACAGCACAAAAGATCTTTGAGGTCGACGTGCTAGTAAAAGTGTTATGCCTTCGCCCTGTCCAATTGCAAAAAAAAAAATGTTTCCTTCATCACAAGCGGTTCCAAAACGGAAGAAGGGGTTGAATGAGGCATATCCTCCCATAAACACTTTGCGTTTCTTCTTACAATTTCTACAGAAGTCGCATCGACGAATAGGAAAAAGAAAATCATCCCAAACGTTTTCTGTTTATGACGTGTACTCTCTCAAAGTCATAGAATTCGCTTATTATAATTTCTTTTAATTATCCCAGTAATCTGAACAGCATATAAATAAATAAATAAATAGGGTGGCGCAACAAAGCTATGGGCCTAACGCATTTCATAGCCTACAATTTTGTGCCGATTCCGAAAGACTAAAGTCGGGGAAGTACTCATTTTAAAAACCAAAGGAACAACCAACGTTTTTTCAATTCAGTTTAACATAATTGCCTTTGTGTGATTGAAACACCTATGGCTATTCCTTGAAGAAAATTTTCTCTTTGGCCAAACACATGTTTGGTGCTTTTTGAGTGGATTCTCACTTCACTCAAATCGAGAAGTGGCTGTCACTCCTCAGAATCATTAGAAGCGATCTTTTTGCACCAATTGAAAGGTTTGAGAATGCTCCTGGAAGCTGCTGGACGGTTCTTTTCGTGCAATAGAAAGCGACAGAAGTTAGAAAGCGTTTTCAATGACAGTGCTATCACTATGTGAGGACTTGCTGACTTCGCGCGAAATACGAGTATAAGTCGCCGTAGTAGTAGATGTCGCAGTTATCCATCTTTTTTGAATTATTAAGCCAAGAACAGAAATGACAGTACCAATGGAAAGAATGTCAAGGATATTCCAGGCAAAAGCCTATGCAATATGCAAATGCGCTGAAGTTAACACTGACACAGAAAACCAAAACAAACAAATAGCAATAATGACCGACAGTCAGGCTGCAAGTAAAGCCATATGGTCCTACACAACCGACTCAAAACTTGTCACCGAATGCATGGAAAAATTGAAAAAACTGGGTAATAATAACAAGGTAACAACCTAATGGGTATCAAGCCATTTATGAAGTAAAGGAGCAGATAGACGAACTGGCGCAAAGACAGAAGCAAGGTCACCTTTAACAGATCTCGAGCCCTTTCGTGGAGTAAAAGAGAGCCACATAAAGATCAAAATTAAAATGTCAGAGCAACATATGTAGAAGAAAAGAAAACATTGGAATGAACTTCCGAAAATGCGTCAAGCCAAGTTCTGCTTGGCAAGTTCAACATAAAACTATACAAAGACGATGCAAACCTAGCAGGAGAAATGTAAGAAAGCTAGCTGGTTTCCTTATTAGTCATTGCAGACTAAGGAAACATCCCAAAATACTAGGTGTAGAGACCTATACCTAGACCTATATATAGATACGGTAACGACGAACAGAAAGAATCTCCGTGCCATTTCTTGGGAGATGCTCTTCTGCTTAGGGTCACACTAGATAAGATAGATAAGAGCGAAATGAAACCCCTAAACGTAATTCAAATCCTCAGTTTCATCATAGAAACTAATCGGGATGAGGTATTGTAATTTACGGATTAAAACTCAATTAAGCACAACAGATCTACAAAGTCGAAGTATACAAAGTACAAAATGACAAACTATTCATTATTTTTCATTCTTAATGACCGACCAATCCATCGCACTTATTGGATGGCGGTTACATCTGATTTGCAGCAGCCTTGGTCTTCCGATAGTTTTCCGGCTTCACGTAGTCCATTAAGGGATCTTACGTTTCCCGGGCAGATCTGACGGTCTTTGTGCTTTTTTAGTATCCTAGGGTCGTCAACTTGGTTGTTTCGGAATCCATTTTTTTTTTACGTGGTTTGGTAGTTAACCCTACTTAGAATCCCCAACCTGGAGCACCAAGTCCTTTTGGAATCTCCTTGGATTTATAAGAACAAGTAATTCGGTGTCTGTACCCTGCTGCCGGGGCTTGAGAGCTGCCTCATCCCCCACATCTATTTGAATATCCTGTTCAAACTTTGAAAGAGCATGAAAGGCCTTCAAACGAATACGTCAGAGTAGGTCAGGGGTCTCTGCCTTTTGACTGCTGAAGTCTACTGCTGGTTCTGTAAGTCGAATTCATCCGCTGTAATAATCCCTTAAGCTCTGGAAGACCACTGTGATTCGGGCATTCAGTCATTACTCGCAGGGTGTTACTCAATTGTTCTTCGTCCTTTTGTTAACACTAGTAGTTTATTAAGTCATGTCCGGTTGAACGCGATTAGTATTAAGTGGTTACCGCTTGAAGGTAAAGTACGACCAATTACTATAGGTAAATTTCAAAATCTGGTTTAAGTCAAGGTGACGCCAATGAAAGCCTTCCTTAATATGACATGTGCAAGCACAAAAGTGAAATAACATAACACTCGCTTGGAACATGATTTTTGTCTTGCGAGGAAAAATAAGGCAGTGATTATAAAAAAGGTGCTTTCAAATAGTCTTAATAGCAATCCGATCCTCAAATCGTTCTATTCAACACGAAAGCCGTGATGTATTCATAAGTTATTCAAACAGAACGTCCTAGGAACATCGTGGTTTAGTGAGTTTTGCCAGAATAAGGGTCTTTGATTTTAGAAAAGTGCTTATGCAAATTTAAATTCAATTATTGGCTTGTATTACAATTCAAATCTTTTTTTACAGAACGATTTGGAAGAACAAAACAGACAGGTCAGCTCAGAGGAAGTAAAGCAGTGGTGTGATGAATTTCAAATTGCCAGTCTGATCGAAACTTCGTCAAAAACAGCAACAAATGTCACTGAAGCTTTTACCCTGGCCGTGCGTCATTGGCAAAAGCTAGAAAAAGCAACAGAACGTGAAATGCGTCAGAGCGGCGACACAATTGATCTGACCAGAGCTATTCGACTGCCCACAAGTAGATTCTGTTGCAGTTCAGCGGTACTAGGTGATGCTGAAAACCCTTCATCAAATACAAATTCTCCTCGAAGACAAAGGAATCAATTATAAGATCCTGAGTGCTGCTAATTGAATATTTTATAAGAAAACTTGTTTAAAGAAGAAGACGAAGTTGTATGTTTGATTCAGGTTTTCAATATCTTCAACTAAAAAACCAATCTAAACTTTGGAATTCTAAATATTTGTATGTTTTTTATTACTACTTAACCATATCTACGATCACCATCACCACCGTAAATGACACCGACACCTACTTACAATCAATTTGAAGCTTGTTAACTCGATTTCTTAAAATAGCAGCTAACTTACATATTTTTGTTTCGTTATAATCCAAAGAATTGTAATTTTGTTGTATTTTGTGCCTTTTGTTTCAAAAAAAAAAAAAAAAAAAAAACAAAAAAACATTATTTTTAAGAGCATACAATAATTGTAGTTGTGTTTCAAACTCAAAACAATGCACCAAAAATATAAAATGCACAAACAATCAAGAAAGTATAAATGTAAAAGAAAGCACAACTATGACTCTTTTAATTGTATAAAGTAGTGTTGTTCTGAAGTTACAAGAAAAAAAAAGTTTGTATTCGAATTAAGTTCTTTTAAAGCATAGAAACTATGAAATTGTTCTGTGTTTAAGCTCAAAAAGATTTAATGTGTCATATTTGAAAGACCGCCATGCTAATGTATCAAAGAGCTTAGAATCAATAAAAAAATGTAATTGACCAGCATGTTTTCAAAAGCATTAAGAGCTTACAACCTTCCTTATAGCTTTTTAATTAACGGAAACTGACGACAGTATTATAAGTTGCTTGTTGTCCTAAAAATCAAAAAAAGTAGTATGTACTTTATTGCAAACAAATGTAAACCTTGGGACTTAAAACATTAGTTTATACTTTGTTGAAAAGTTGTTCTTTCTGACTGGTAGCTCCCTTTGAACTAATACAATTATAAGAACTTCAATGCGTTTGCATGTGATTTTTGAGATTGAAGCATTAAATCAATGAAATATATATGTATGTACATTGTACATAGATCTGATTAAATAAAATTTAAATCACTGATCTTCAAACCTTACTCTGTTCTTGTAGTTTGCAACTTAGTGCAAGAGTTTTATGTGAATAACAAAAGCTTAACTTTTTGTTTTGCTAACAAAACATTGAATGATTAAATTGAGTAAAAACAATTCTTGCTTTAAGAATGGCAGTAATATGATTTGGAATACAAACCGAATGAAGCATTTAAGAAAAATACGCATTTTTATTGTAAAATAAAAACTTTTTGTGCTATTTTTGCATTATGATCATAATAATGAAGTATTTATGTATTTAATATAATTTCTATTCATACATGCATACGAGTATATACTTTTTACTAATATCCAAAATGAATTCTATGTTTATTTTTTTAATAAAAACAAATAAGTCAAATGCTTTCACTTTTAATTACTTATTTAGGTGCGCAGTGAACCTGGGTGTCTATCCTCAACTAAGATCTTTCGCCAACAATTTCGATTTCGGCCGGGCTCTCTCCAGTTTTGCACTCTTAGTCGCTTGAGGTTTATCTCAGAAGAAGTCTTCTACTTCCGTAACTTCTCGGAAATGTGTTTTCGTCCCGGGTATTCATCCGCGCTATTTGTCCCAGCTATCGTAGTCTCGCAATGCGCTGGAAAAATTATATTCGTTGTTGAATCTCCTTCTACTTACATTTAACGTCACATACCAGACCGGAGAGTATTTTTCTTTCGAAATTACCAAGAACTTCTTTATCGCTCTTAAGTAAGGTCCATGCTTCCGCCCCGTATAACAGGACGGGGATGATGAAGGTCATATAAAGGATTACTTCGGTTTTTCTACAGAAGGTTTTGTTTCTCAGTTCCCCAAAGAAGCAGCGTTTGACAATTCTTCGTTTAAACTCCACACTGATGTTTTTTTCGGTGTCCATAAAGGATTCAGGTAAACGATGTCCTTTACTTGCTCAAAGTTATGTCTGTCTATTGTGACGCTTTGTTTAATTACATGCACTTCGTTTTGCTCTCATTGTTTCTATGCTCAAGCACCTATTACATTACCTTCCCATTGCGTCAATATCGTCTGCATGAGGGAGTATTTCTACAGACTTTTGAAAGATTATGCCTATGGTGTTGGGGCTTTAGTTTTGTACAATATTTTCAAAAATGATGTTTAAAAATATCGCATCGGGTAGTTTCATCTTGTCGAAAGCATTGTTCGACAAAAAAGCTCTCAGTGAGTTCTTTACAATTTTATTTATCTTTTTAAGTATGACCCATAAAAGTGCGTCGACTTGTCGAAATTCTTTTTCGACATCACAGGTTTCAGTGAGTTCTCTACCGAGTACCGGCCTTGTTGCAGTAGCGTGAATTCTCCAAAGTCATCTTGCATAGTTGTAAGAGTTTTTACGCTTTATGGCGAGAAAAGCGCGTTGAAGTCCTGGGGTCGGTCGCCCTGTGGTCGCCACCAACGATTTTTTGAAAAACCTAAACTCGCCCTCAATGTCAAACTGAGTGTTTTTTTGAGCCTGGGTTATGGGTTTGCCCTGGTTTTCCCCTTAGCTCGCCCTGGGTTTTTGCTAGGGCGAGTTTAGGTAACGAACAGGGCTGTCAAATGACATGTAATTTTGTTCAAATGAAAGAGATATGTGATGATTTTGTAGTTTAAAGTTTTTTGAGAACTGGAAAACCCACGTTTTTTTGACTACTCATAGGGTTGTCAAGGAAACCTGGGTCAACCCTGGGTAAAGTTCAACGAACGAACCTAATACAAGATCTTACTTGCAACGTTAGGGAGGTTTATTGCTCTATTACTGGTGCAGTTGTGAGAGCCTCACTTATTCTGATCGGACATACGATAATAAAGTTCTATTCACCAGGAGTACTTTCTTCCAAACAGATCATAAGCTACTACATGCTCCTTTTCCACTGATCTACAGCTGCTGTGAAATCTTCGGTGTCAAGGCCATCTGCACTTGAAGCTTTATTTGATTTAAGCCTTCATATATAGCATGTTTAAATTCTTCCAGGTCTGGAGGACGACATTCTTGATCATAGTCTAAGTTGAAAGCATATTCTGCTAAACAACGGAATTGGTTTCTTTAACGCCGGCTGTTAAGCAATCTGCAGAAGTTGTCTTTCCATAACCTCTACTGCGATTCTATCACTATGTTTCCTTTCTGGTTTTTACATATTAGAGTTCTAGATTTGCCACCCTATGATCCTCTAACGCTTTTGGAAAACTTTCGAATCTCATTTTTGTCATCATCTCTCAATTTCCTCAAAACGAGCGCTTCTTATGCCTGTCTTTTTCGCTGTTCTTCCCTTCTTTTCTCCTTGTAAATCTCGTTGTTCTGGTCACAGGCAGCCATGGCTCTTTCATTGAACGATGAGTCTCGTTTTGGAGGCTGAATGAAACACAGAACCTCAAAGGTTTTGGTTCTGATGACTGGCATAGGGCATAGCTGCCACTGGTTTGGCATTCTTTATGCTGACTTCACAGCATTCAAGGATATTTGGAGGGACACTCGATTGGAAAAGGCATTGGTGCGATTGAAGCTTTCCGAATCGATATCGTTTCACAGCGT
Organism: Melanostoma scalare; assembly: GCA_949752695.1. Lineage (NCBI taxonomy): Eukaryota > Metazoa > Arthropoda > Insecta > Diptera > Syrphidae > Melanostoma > Melanostoma scalare. The sequence goes on along the minus strand of OX456984.1, from coordinate 54,610,869 downwards.
CAGTTCTTGTGAGTAGTGACCAGTATATCCTCATTCGTAACTTGACTACAAGTGACAAGACTGCAAGTTAGTAGTCCGATTCGATTGGCCCCTCGAAAGCTCGAACTTTCATAAAACTGTAAAGCTACGTGCAGACGACATATAAAAAGCAGCACATATTTGCAGTTCTGACGTCACATAAAATATTGAAAATTCAACGCAAATGCTATACGTAAATCAGTGTACCTACGCAAACTCGCATATATGGGTGTTCAGACGATGTGCAGAATCTGTCCCAAAAGCCGCACATTAGTTTGCGTTGATTTGCTCGCACATCAAGTGTCTGCAAATGAGTACGCAAATTTTACGGTCGATATGCGACGTGTTCACACGATATGCAGAAAAATCCGCACATCACCCACTTGCGTTCATATGCAGATTTGCGTTAATTTAATAAATTTTTTGAAATTTGTGTTTTGCTCATATATTGTGATTGTTGACGATAATATAATATATAATATAATCAGTGCATATGCTCCCCAAATAGGGTGTGAGCAGGAGGAAAAAGATGCATTCTGGCTTGATTTTCATAACCTACTTAAGAACATCCCAAAAGAAGAGTATTTTTTTGTTGGAGGAGATTTGAATGGACATGTCGGGAAGACAAACGAGGATTATGAAGACTGCCATGGAGGTTTGGGATTCGGCACCAGGAACACTCCTGGTGAAGATATTCTAAATATGTGCAAGTCATACGGTCTAATCGTACTAAATACCATGTTCATCAAACAAGACCGGCACCTTATCACTTACAGCAGTGGAGGAAATGAAACCCAGATTGATTACCATTTGGTAACCAATTACATGAAATCTCGGGTGAAAGACTGCAAAGTGATACTAGGAGAAGCTGCCGCTCAACAACACCGTCTTCTTTTAACTGAATTTTTTACGGATGCGGTGAAGGAAGTCAAACAAACAAAGGCTCCTAGGAGAATCAAGTGGTACAATCTGGAGAAAACCAAAGGACAGCAATTCATTTCGTATATGCAAAGTCAGCTGTGTAATACCATCGACGCAGTTTCAAATGCAATCACGGCACAAAATATGTGGGATCGCCTACAACGAACCTGCTTAGAGAGAGCCAAATCACTGTTAGGAGTCTCAAAAGGACACCACCAACAAGCTAAAGAAACCTGGTGTTGGGATGATGAAGCTAAAGCAGTGATTAGAAAGAAGAAAGCCCCTCAAGAAATACAAATGAAAAAGCGCGTCTCAAAATGGAATACAAGAGCTGCAGAAAAGAAGAGAAGAAAAAGTGCGCCCAACTTCAAGCAAAAAACACGGAGGGCCTGTATCGAGAGCTGGAAGAGATTTCTGCCCCAGCTGCTGAAGCAAATCAGGCAATCCAATAGCTAAGACAAAGCAACTTGAATAAGGGAGCAAACATTTTCAAAATAGCCGCTCAGAGAAGGAGAAATGCGCAGGAGATTCGTTCGCCGAAGTTCATAAATGATGCTCAAGGACTGCTACTTGTGGATGACGACAAAATTCTTCACAGGTGGCGACAGTATTGTGATGATCTTTTGAATGAACAGTTTCCTCGGCGCCACTTTCCAACAGCTGCACCTAACTTTACGGAAGTATCCGACGTCACAGTCGAAAATGTTAGGGAGGCAGTTAAGAACTCCAGAAAAGGCAAAGCGATTGGGCCAGACGAAGTACCATATGAGTTTTGGAAAAATATGGGAGACATCGGGTTGAGATGGCTCACGATATTCATCTCCAAACTTATAAGAAGTGACAGTTTGCCTAATCAATGGAGGGAAAGTTTTCTTCTTCCAATGTACAAGGGAAAGGGAGATACCAGAAGCTGTGACAAATATCGTTCGATCAAGTTGATGTCCCACACTATGAAGATCGTTGAGCTGGTTTTGGATAGCCGACTGCGGAAAATAATAAGGCTGTCTGATGACCAATGCGGGTTTGTCGCGGGTAAGTCAACTACAGACGCAATTTAAAGTATAAGGATCATTATGGAAAAACACCGAGATGCCTTAGATATTGTGCATATTGTGTTGGTTGACTTCGAAAAAGCATTCGATCGACAACCACGAGATCTGATATGGGTGGCCCTCAGACACCGAGGAGTTCCTGAAGCCTATGTGCGAATAATTATGGACATGTACGAGGGAGCAGTTACAAAAGTGAGATGCCCAGCTGGAGTCACCGAAGAATTCCAAATAACAGTAGGGAATACATCAGGGAAGTGTCTTGAGTCCACTGCTCTTTATTGCTGTTCTGGATTATTTGCTCGAAGGAAAAGTAACGGACAATAAAGTACAACAATTATTCTTTGCTGACGATGGAGCCATCATAAGCGAGGATCCTACATCCCTGCAACGAGCACTTGACGTTTGGATTGATGTTCTGGAAGGAAATGGGTACCGTATTAGCGCTAAAAAGACTGAATACCTGTGCTGCCCTTTTTCTGATCCAGACAAGCCTATTCCAGACATTTATTTGAATGGAAATGTGCTTGCCAAGTGTGAAAAGTTTAAATATCTGGGATCTATGATCAATAGTGAAGCAACTTGTGATGACGACATCAATCATCGAGTAAGCGTAGGGTGGATGAAGTGGCGAGAAAACTCCGCTATCTTCTGTGATCGAAAAATGCCCCCTAAGCTGAAGGGAAGACTCTACACAGCAGTTGTCCGTCCAGCTCTGACATACGGTTCACAATGTTGGACTATGTACAAAAAGATTGACGGCACCCGAAATGAAGATGCTTCGGATGACAGCAGGAGTAACAAAGCTTGATCGAATTAGAAGTACTAAGATCCGTGGAAGCCTTCATGTCGAAAGTACCATCTTGGACAAAATTCAGCAGGGCCGGCTCAGTTGGTATTGTCATGTTCAAAGGAGAGATCCTCAGAACCCCGTCCAAAAGGCAATATCGTACAACGTTTCAACAAATTCGCGACGAAAAAGAAAAGGCAGGCCAAAACACTCCTGGTACAAGCAAATGCAAAAACAGCAGCATTTGGTTGGCCTCAGACATGGAACAATCCAAAACCGGGAGGCTTGCCGACGCTTTCTGAGGTCTACGCGGCGTACCCCACAGGCGGATTACTAGTGTGAAGCAGAAAAGTGGAAGAGTTGTGATCGCTTCAAGATCACCACTCGTAACGCCGGAAATGAAATGAAAACAAGAAGAAAAATTTAACAAAATAAATAAATAAAATAAAAAAGTAAAAAAAAAAAACATAATACTCATGTACATAAAATAAGCCTACTGCCAACACACTTCGACTCGCTCATTTTATAATTTTTTTTTAACTGAAAACCGATCACAACTATACTTTACAAACACTACTGACTTGCGTAAAATATTGACATTTGTGTTGTCCTGTTTTCGTGTCACCGCACATGATTGGGAAGATCGCACATGCCCGCACATATACGCAAACTGTCACAAAAAATGTGCGAGGGTGTTAAGACGAGATGCAAAAAACCCACATTTATATGCGGTCTCGCCGTCGCACATCGTCCGCAAACCATTTGCGTGCATGTGCGGACTGTCCCAAAAGGGTGTTCGTCAATAGTCGCAAATTATGACGTGAAAACGACGTCAGAACCGCAATCGTTTGCGGCTTCTATATGCCGAAGCTTAAGATCTACTTGAGTCGATCAAAAATGGATTTAGGTCCGCAGCAAAATTAACCTTAGTTCGAAAAGATTTTTGCCTCTGTTGGGATTCGAGCCACGAACCTCTGTGTTAACAGGCAGACATACTAACCATCACGCGCCGCGCCACGGGTACGACCTAATATAACGTTATCTGAAATTGTTGGTTGCGGTTTCTTACGTGATTTGGTAGTTAACGTTACCAACCCCAATATAACCCCAAACCTGAAGGGCCAGATGCTTTTGGAATCTCTTTGAATGTAAAAGGGCGGACAAATCAGTGTCAAACCTAGTTTTAAAATAGCCTCGAAGACCTTTAAACTAAATATGTCAAAGTACTGAGTACTAAGGTACACAGTTCGTTCGTTTAACTTTACCTTAAGAAAGAATTGTCAAAAAATCCTAAGTTTCGAAACTAAAAAAACACAGAACTACGAAATCACCATACACTCCTGTCACTTGAAGAAAAATACATGTCATTTGACAGCCCTGTTCGTTATTTAAACTCAACCCAGCAAAAACCTAGAGCGAGTTGAGGGCAAACCCAGGGCTCAAGAAACATTCAGTTTGACATTCAGGTCGAATTTAGGTTTTTCAAAAATCGCCACAGCGAAAACCCAGGGCCTCAACAACAAACCAGCAGCATTTGCAATCCGCCAAGTTGATACCAATTCCCGCTTTCCCGCATAGTAAACACCCAAGAAGTACCTACGTTGTTTCAAGTGTTTCTGTGAGTTTCTGTCAGAACTCGTTCCTTTGCTTTCTCCGTTTCTTTACGAATCAGGAAGTTCCAGACAGTTCCATCAGACAATTCGAAAACGTTATAAGTTTCAAGAAGCATCATTTAATATAGAAACCCCAATCGTTTAGCAACGATATTTGGTATGTTATTGTGTTTTCTGAGATTTAATATTTTTATTATACTTGACATCTCTTTTAAGCAATTATTCTTGATAGAATGCAATAGGTTCTTCTACTCGACAACAATAATTTTGCGTTTTTTGCGATCCGTAAACTGATATACCCACTGATTTGTTAACAACAAAGCCGAATGCCAGGCTCGTTCGTTGAATTTTACCCAGGGTTGACTCAGGTTCCTTTGACAATCCTTTGATTTGTCGAAAAAAATCCTGGTATCGGTTCTCAGAACACGCTAAGCCACAAAATAACCACATATCCCTGTCACTTGAAAAATACATGTCATTTGACATCACTGTTCGTTACATCGTTACCTGAACTCGTCCCAGAAAAAACCTAGTGCTACTTCGGGGGAGTAAAGGGTAAGCCCACGACTCAAAAAATACTCAGTTGGACATTCAGGGCGAGTTAAGGCTTTTCAGAAAAAGCTTTGTGGCGACCACAGTATCTTTTACAATAGACTTAAGTCCTTAAAAGCAAAAGTTAATGTATAATAATTAAAAAGTTATTTTAACTATAAACAAACTTACTATATAATCTTACAGTAGTCTAATTTTCATAAATGGAAATGAATTCATTCATTTAACTATAATTCAATTAAGAGTAATTAATTTACTAACGGAGGACTTGCCAATTCCTCGCCAAAGGCGATACCCGTCGAAAGACATTTTTGCCTCTGCTGGGATTCGAACCTCGAACCTCTGGGTTAGCAGATGGACATGCTAACCATCACGCCACGGGTACTACAATCAAGGCAAGAAAGATCAAAGAAATAAGTCTTGGAGAGACATGCAAATCGTATGGAAACACCACAGAAAGTATCAACTTCACACAGACCTGCACCACACACACCTGTCCAACCCATAGTCCCAATATTCCACTTAGTTGTTGACCAGAAATATGTTTCTGGATCTTAGACGAAGCTCGCTCTCTTAACCAAACAACAAACTGCTGCATCGGACATAACAAAACTTTCGCCGTATATGTCATTAAAACCAGCACGTCCCCATTGGCACTGAGTTCCATAATGTCTAACCAACCACAAATTAAAATCAATAAAATTCTGGCCAACAATTACTTTGGCGCCATGCACACCTACTTACATTTGTTGAAAGTTCTTCTAACAACGTCATACAACCTGCATTTACTAGCTGGCTAATTCCATAACTTTACCAAACTATTAAACACCACATGGCAGTAGCTTCTGGCATTGCAATAATCGTTGTTCCAACAATAAACCATAGCATTTGATGCGAGTTGTGTACTGTTTTCAAGGAGGATTCACATTGCATGCATTGATTTTATATACGACATCCTCATTTCCTCATCGATAGACTTGTCAGGCTATTTAGTTTGCTCATTAACAGCAAAACAAAAACCCATTCGAAAGCAGGACTGCTGGAAAATCTTTCATTTTATTACGCAACTCACTAATTAGCAAGTAGCAACCGCTGCATACGAGTAAGAAATCTCCTGGCTCACAGCTTACGTATATGTTTCCTCGTCGGACTTAGTCGAGTTCCAGTTTATGGACCTCATGTTGTCTCTGTATCATGGTGCTTCGAGCCAAGTTTATTTATACAAAATTCCATTGGATTGCGCTAGAGCTACCCATTCACCCCATCAATGGTGGTGATTGTTGGATGGTCACCAAACTTAGTGTCCATAAATCTTTCGTCAATCGAATGTCTCTCTGTCACCATAAAGCCCAAGTGCCGATGTTTGCAAAGTTGCCGAACCGTGCTGGCTACAACTTTTGCTGCTCTATATCTTGCAGCGATTTTGATGTTTATCCAAAAATAAAAATGATCGTAATGAATAAAAAAAATAAAAAAAAACCACAAACACAATTCCCTATCATTACATTGGACAAGATACAAGTGTGTCCGAGGCTACACTCAAACTGGATGTGGAGCAGTTAAGATTTGATTCAATCTCAACTGATCGACTGTTAAAACTTTGTGCAGCAATTAAGTTCGAGTAATTATGATCTCGTAAATTTGATCGAGAAAATTGGAACGCCGCATTACATGCTCTCTGCACTGGCTGTGTGGTGTGATGTGGTGTGGTGTGGTGGTGTGCCTATATAGCTGCCAACTATGCCGTGATTGGGACACCAAATGTGCTGCAATCTTTCAACAGCGCAAATAGCCAAGAACTGGATCTTCCGGTCGATAGTTAACTAGGGAGTTATGTGCATAATTAACTTTGACTACGTGTGGCTGAGGAGAGAATATATATGTTTTGAGATTGCAACAAAATTGAAAAGCTATTTGGAATGTCGATCTCAAGCTCGAGTGTAATTTTATTGAAATAAAGTTAAAAGTAAAATGAGAAGAAAAAAAAAATTTCAACACAAAAGTACGCGATTTGATTAACGTTCGCCTTTGATGTGGATGTGGAGCAAAGTTAAGCGGATACTACTTATTCGTTTTCCTATTCACATAAATTACTGGAATTTTGCAACCAGGAATGACTTTCCTTTTCACACATACATAATACTGCCTCGTTATGACGAAACCTACCGATCTTATGACATGATAAACTTATTAAGTCTTCAACGAATTCAGAAACAAGACACAAAAAAAACGAAATCCAAAACAACAAAATTATGCCATAAGGTTCGTTCATTGAACTCTTATCAGGGTTCACCAGGGTTTCCTTGACAACCCCAAGAGTTGTCAAAAGAACCTGGGTTTTACAGTTCCCAAAAAAGCGTTAAACCACAAATAACCACACACCCCTGTCATTTGAAGAAAAATATATTCCATTTGACAGCCCTATTATTTACCTAAACTCGCCGCAACAAAAACCTAGAGCGAGTTGACGAAAACCCAGGGCGAACCCAGGTTTCAAAAAACACTCAATTTGACATTCAGGGCGAGTTAAGGTTTTTCAAAAAACGCTTTGTGGCGGCCACAGAGCGACCCCAGAGCTTCAACAAACGAACCTATAGATCGATTATGAATAACAAGAAAGGATCCGTGAGAATGTCAGCGCCCGTATTATAAATTATAACGCTCGCAAAAAACCTCTAGTTATCCTTACGTTGCGATTACGTTTCAAAAAACTCGCTGTCCTTTACGACTGCTTTTGGCAGAAATGATAAAAATACTCGACCAATACTCGATTAAAAATTGTTTCGTTTTTGCGGTAAGAAATAAGATAAGTTCGTTGAACTTTACCTAGAGTTGGCCCAGGTTTTCAAGATAACCCCATGAGCTATGTCACAAAAAAAAAAAATGGGTTAGTCGGTCTAAGCTATAAGCTATACGACGAAGTCACCACACATAAAATAAAAATAAACAAAGTGGTGCAACAGAGCGGGGAGCCCTGGGACCTAGCGCATTTCTCACAACCATTGCCTTTGGGGGGAATGGAGGAAACCTACAATTTTCTGCCGGTTTCGAACGGCTAATCGAGAAACAACTTTTCATCGCAATGAATTCACTATCGGAGGGCTTGGCTATTCTTTGCGAAAGGCGATACCCGTGGAAAACATTTTTGCTTCTGTTGGAATTTGAACCTCGAGGTAGACATGCTAACAATCACGCCACGGGTACCACCACACATCCCTCTCATTAAAAGAAACATATATATGCCATTTGACAGTCCTGCTTGCTACCTGAACTCGCCCAAGCAAAAACCTAGTGCTAATTTAGGACGGGTTGAGCGAAAACGCAGGGGTTCCTCGTTGAGGCACGGGGTTCGGTCTGTGGTCTCCAGAAAGCGTTTCTTGAATACCATGAATTCGCCTTCAATGTCAAAGTGAGTGTTTTCTTAGCCCTGGGTTTGCCCTCAGCTCGTCATAAAGTAGCACTAAGTTTTTATTAGCCGTGTTTTATTGGGAATTTATATTCACTTCAGCAAAACATCACTCATGGAAAAACAACAACTCTAAAGTGAACAACGTAAGTGGGCAAAAATAACTCTCTTGCAGAAGTGAACAACAGGGATGGCTGGTAAATGGCGTTTATGGGAAAGTGAGCTTGGTAAGTGAACATAGCCAAAAAGGGTTTTATTGAGACTCGCAAGTGAAGTGAATATAGAAATTCTCAATAAAACACGGCTATTGTAGCGAGTTCGGGTAACAAGCAGGGATGTCAAATCGCTTGTATTTTTTTTTTTTTTTTTCAAATGACAGGTTCATAATATGTGTGATGATTTCATGATTTTGCATTTTTTGAGAAAATTAGAAAATTAATGGGCTTTAGAAGGAAACCTGGGCCAAATCTGGGTAAAGTTCAAGGAACGAACTTATTTTTACTACTCTCCGCCCCCTTTATTTCCAAATTAACTAGTAAATCTGGCGGTTAGGATGAGGCCCTTAAAAGGATCGTCATATACACTTAACGAGTCATAGTCAGGTAGAGTTTAGAAGAAATCACTAAAATCGTCTTTAATTTGATTGAATTCATGTTTCTGCGTTTTTGAACTAAAAACTCGAGTTTTTTGACAACTTATGGGGTTGTACTCTAAGTCGGTAGAGGTTTTCTTCCCATTGATTGGACCACCTAAGGCAAGGTTTTCCCTTTCCGCGATTTCCCTGCAATGTTCTTTCGAAAGCTAGTCTAGCCGGAGCGTTGATGCTCATCCGATCGATCATACAGCTCTTCATATAAGGGACAAAAAATAATTCGAAGCATTTTTCTTTCGAAACTACCACGGGTTACCTCATCCGCCTGATAAGCTCAAGGCTTTAAAAAGGTGGCATATGCACTTAACGAGCCTGAGTTTAGAAGGATGGTAAATCAATAAAATCTTCCATCTCTCGATTGAGGGATTTAGAAAAAAAAAACAACTCACAGACTTACCTTAGATATCAGAAATAATGACTTTTTATTAGATGCAGTTGAGAGAAAACATTTGATACCTACACCTTCTAAAGAAGAGCATGGTAGGTACAAAAAACACAAACCATCATTCTCAATTTCTTTTTCCAGTCTATTGCACCTTTCGCATAGTCTGTAGAGTATAGACGTGAGAGCATCAGTCAACATGACTACAAAACAAATACACGACATGCAACTGGCTGAGCACTGTGTCGCAGAGATCCTAGTGCAGTTCTCTTCGAAATCAGAGATGCAGAACATTGGAAATGGGTGATCTGGTGCATGCTATTCAATTCGGTTACTGATACAGTTAACAGTCGATGTTGGATAGGCTCCGCTAGTTGCCAAACAGTAAACTGTAATGCCAACCCAGATGGATAGTGATACACTGATACCTATACCTACCCACTCTCCCTATGGGTTTGGCGACTTCTATAGATGATAATAATGCTAGTGGGTGCCCGATCGTATCATTATTATTGTACTACTGCGTCTCACATCAACTGACAACTGTACGACTATGCCTAGTCGGTCAGTGCTTTTTATAAGAATCAATCTGATCGAACGATTTGTTTTTCTTCGATTGCGTTTTGCATGGTTGTTTCTATAGAGAAACTACTTTTATTATGTTACTGTTTTCTTTTTGTCGTTTATGCATAAAATCTATACAAACGTTGATCGATCTGCGGAAAATGTGCTTAACGAAAAGATATATGAATGTGCTTCGTTTTGCGAACACCAAGGTTTTAGTGAAAAGGGTTCGGCATTTGCGAAATGTGTTAAGTTGGAATAAACAATTCGGCTCACGTGTTCGTTCCAAATAAACCTGAGCTCACATTAATTACTTAGAAAACTAAATACGTCTTGTGTGAGTTTCTCTTCTTTTAGCTATCACTTCATGATTTTCATGTAGAAATTTTAATTTATGTATTGATTGTAGAGAAGTACCTACGTGTGAGCACAATAAAAAGTTGAATTAGTAAATAAACTAGACTCATGGTTCCTTCTTTATAAATCGGAGTAAGTTTAGGGCTTAGAAAGTGACAAAGACCAGCGGATGTGAACATGGAACGTAACCCTTTAATGAACTACGTACAGTCAGAGAACTAGCGCAAGCCCCAGATTGCATGTTGCGAAGCAGATATAACCACCATCCAAGAAGTGCGATGGATAGAACCCTGATGGATTGTACCCTAATGAATTGAACCTGCCTTCGATAAATTTTACCTAGGGTTGACCGAGGGATACTTGACAACTATATGAGATGTCAAAAAATCTGGGTTTTCAGTCCAAAAAACACTAAAATTCAAAATTACCACACATCCCTGTCACTTGAAGAAAAATAAAAGCCCTGTTGATTACCTGAACTCGTCCCAGCAAAAACCTAGTGCTACTTCAGGGTTAGTTGAGGGCAAAACCAGGGCTCAAAAACTCAGGGCAAGCTTAGGATTTTTATTCAAAAAACGCTTTGTAGCGACCACAGGGCAACTCTAGGACTTCAACGAACAAACCTAGTATAAAAAACCACAACAACTACTATGGCGACTGCTACAGACAATAGAAGCAACGCTTATTTGGGTCCGGATTTGTCGTGTAGTGGAGTCTGGGACAAGGTTATCAGTTAAAACACAGTTGCCATGGCATTCTGCAACATAGACAAACTCACCAACACCAGCCTGATATGCAACCACCTGCCCAGAGGAGGGAAAGACGAAAACTCCAAAAACTCTTTCTAAGAGCAAATCAAAAGAAAAGAGACAGATGAGCAATGGTCCAAAGCATGACGTGAAAATCGTCTTTGTCGATTTTGCCGCGTGGCTTGATATTGTTGTTAGCAGCTTCCTGCGTGGAAAAATCATAAATGTACATAGCAATCCGCCAGACCGTGTTGCGATCGACGCAAGACAATCTTCCAGTATTTTTGATATCATCGCTGTCCAACTATCCCTGAATCCTTTACCGCCAACATTGAAAATTGAAAACTAGTAGTGTCAACACCAACAAGCCATTGAAACAGCCTCTGAGGCTCAGAATGTTAACTCGGCCTTCAAAATGAAACCCATGGTTCAATGAAGAATGCAGGCAGGCAAATACAGCCAATCAAAAAGCACAACAAATGCTGACGTAAAAGAAAACCAGAACTACCTGTAACCAGGCAGGCAAACGATTCCTACAAGGAGAAAATAAGGAATGAACAAATCCTCAAAGAGGGAAAGAAGCAGCATGAGAATCGATTGTTTGGGGAAAGTGAGAGAATTCAAAAGTCTTACAAAAAGGTGAAAAGATAATGGCATGTTTAGGGTGGCAAGCTTTGAACGCAAGTCTGTAAAGGCCAACTGGCAAGCAAAGTGATATAATTGAAGTCGCTACTGAGGATCTGGATTCTGGAATGACCGTTTCTGAAGAGACTGCTAATCGGCAATGAGGATGAGGACACAAATTCCGCGGGCTGGCAGAATGCGCCATCTAACTTGGATGATGACCAAGAACACCGTACTCCAGACCTAGAAGAAGTTCTGTTTGCCATATGAAAACTTACATCAAATAAAACTGCAGTCAACACTTTAAAAGATGTCCTTTCATACGGCCGGCGTGAAGTAGTAGTTTGGTCATTGACCTCGTATGGAAGACAATGCGTGAGAGAGAAGGTTCAACATTTAAAATTAGCCATACAGCGACATGATCATATACCTAGGAGAGTAAGCGTCACTAGACTACAAAAGCTTATATATTGAGAGCTGATGGAATTCAAAGCTCCGATTTCGACGGAAAAGAAAGACTTCAGCGCAATCAAGTAGAAGAAAACCTCATAAGACTAAAAGGGCCAAACTGGAGAGAGTGAAAACAAAGTTGCTCGCTAAAGATATTGGTTGGGGTCCAGGTTCTTGCCGAACTGTAATACCAGCCTAAGTAAGTATATATCTATCTCAAGACTGTTTCCCACTTCATCAAGCGAAACAATCAGATGCAATCCAAAGTAGAAAAATCAAGTCACTTCTACTTCATGTTCATGCCACCGAAAAACAGAGAGAGCATTTTCAAATACAAACTTCAATTCACAGCTCAATTTAATTGATATAAGTACACTTTCAATATGTTTGCTCACCTTTAAACAAGAATGTTTTCGTTAATTTACATCGAAACAACATGACTTCATCGACAAACCAATCTTATCCAATGAACAGGAAAACTAATAATACAGAAAAAACAACCATCCGATGTCATTTTCCATTACTTGCCACAAATGTAACGACTTCTTCTCTAAATCGAATATCGAAAGAGACTACACTACCAGCATCAACGAATATACCGAGGCCACAACATAAGCATAACATCTCCATAAGGAGCGCCATCAATCCGTGTTCCAAATTCCATGAGGGCAAAAAGTCCTCCGCACAAGTCAACCAATTAATTAATCGAACGATTTATTTCCAGAAATTTCCTTCCCACTGCGAGTTAGGAGGATACGGGATACCATATCTGCTTGAAACATTGTTGCAACTGCAACAAACAAAAAGGAGAAGGACACATCATATGTAGCACTGTAATTGCCAGTTTACAACAGCCTAGCATGGCTCTGTGCAATTATAAAACGAAGTAGGTACCAATGGGGAAAGTGTTGAAACCTCACTTAACTCTTCAATGGTGAAGTCGTCGAAGGCTTCCCTTATAATGCAGTGCTCTGGCATCTTTGTAAGTTATAACGTTGCTGGACCATCGAAGAAGACAAACGATTTCAATTTCGCAAAACAAGCAAAGAGCGCTCCTGTGGCGTGCTCTCTAAAGTCTTTGCTCGGCCCAACGATATCGGTAGTAGAGTGACATTGGCCATGGGGCGCTAGCAGATCGATGCTCTTTTAGTGTTTGTATTTCCATTACGCTGTCGAAACGCTAGGCTGGCCGATTCCCATGGCGATAAATTTTAATTTTGTAAAAAATAAAAAAAATAAGAAAACAGAAAAAAAAGAATGAAAAACATGAAGGGGCGCATCATCATCGCTGCTGTGATGCGCTGGTGGAGTCATTGGTTCTTCTTGATATAATTTACGATGAGTGCCTATTTTGCATGACCTTGTCTGATGGGCTAATTGGACTATTGATTGAGGGGTCTGCAGCAAATGCGGTCGACGACTATTCAAAGCAGGCTATCACTAGCAGATCATCATCGTCATCGCCATCATCAATATCAACAATGGCCCGACTACTGATGGCAGCCGGTCGTGCCTCTGTGTTGAACTAGTTGAAAAATTATCGAACACCAGGAGCTACTTGCTCAGTATTAATCATAGAGTCGAGTTCTTCATGATTTAGATGCAAAAGACTGACTCGCAGAGCTTGAGTTATGGGAGGTTGTCTAGAAATAATGAATGCAAAGCGAATGACACTGACAAAGCTTATACTGGTATGCATAGTATATTGCTGACGTTTTAATCGATTTTAAGAAATGTGATGGTTCGTTTAGAGTAATAATCTTATTTTAGACTAGATTTGCACATACTTGTGTATAGAGTGGAAGTGGAAGATTGTAAATTAGGTTTATCACCTTTTTGTAATGGTGGAATGTCTGATGCCTGTGGCGCATTGTTTAACACGATGTGTATGACTGAACTGGTGCTACGCATATTAAACTTTTTTCTCAAAGAAGAACCAGTGCAAATTTTGAGAAGAGATAAAGTTTTGGTTGCAGTTTTGACTTGGTGTAAGTATACTGCAAGACAAAGATTCTTTAAGAAAAGGACACTAAGTAGTCTAAAAAAGCGAATTTCACCGCAGTCAATCGAACATCCACATTTTTAATTGAAAATTTTTCTCTAAAAAAAGAACAAAAGCTTTCAAATGCATTTTGTTTCACGTTCACTTTTACTTTCATTTCCACTTCCACTTCCACTTGCATTTGCATTTGAACTAACATATGTAGGTACTTCCACTTTCTCTTCCGTTTTGCTTTCATTTTCGCTTTTAAGTTCACTTCCACTTCGATCTTTATTTCCACTTCGACTTCTATTTCAAATTTTACTTCCGTTTCTTTTCCATTCAAGCCTTCACTTCCATTTCCAGTTCCACTTTCACTTCCATTTCCAGTTCCACTTTCACTTCCACATCCACGTCCAATTCCACTTCCACTTTCATTTCCACTTCCACTTTCATTTCCACTTCCACTTGCACTTGCACTTGTACTTGCACTTGCACTTGCACTTGCACTTGCACTTGCACTTGCACTTGCACTTGCACTTGCACTTGCACTTGCACTTGCACTTGCACTTGCACTTGCACTTGCACTTGCACTTGCACTTGCACTTGCACTTGCACTTGCACTTGCACTTGCACTTGCACTTGCACTTGCACTTGCACTTGCACTTGCACTTGCACTTGCACTTGCACTTGCACTTGCACTTGCACTTCTACTACAACTTCCACTTCCACTTCCACTTCCACTTCCACTTCCACTTCCACTTCCACTTCCACTTCCACTTCCACTTCCACTTCCACTTCCACTTCCACTTCCACTTCCACTTCCACTTCCACTTCTACTTCCACTTCCACTTCCATTTCCAGTTCCACTTCCACATCCACTTCCACTTCCACTTCCACTTTCATTTCCACTTGCACTTGCACTTGCACTTGCACTTGCACTTGCACTTGCACTTGCACTTGCACTTGCACTTGCACTTGCACTTGCACTTGCACTTGCACTTGCACTTGCACTTGCACTTGCACTTCTACTACAACTTCCACTTCCACTTCCACTTCTACTTCTACTTCCACTTCCACTTCCACTTCCACTTCCACTTTCACTCCACTTCCACTTCCACTTCCACTTCCACTTCCACTTCCACTTCCACTTCCACTTCCACTTCCACTTCCACTTCCACTTCCACTTCCACTTCCACTTCCACTTCCACTTCCACTTCCACTTCCACTTCCACTTCCACTTCCACTTCCACTTCCACTTCCACTTCCACTTCCACTTCCACTTCCACTTCCACTTCCACTTCCACTTCCACTTCCACTTCCACTTCCACTTCCACTTCCACTTCCACTTCCACTTCCACTTCCACTTCCACTTCCACTTCCACTTCCACTTCCACTTCCACTTCCACTTCCACTTCCACTTCCACTTCCACTTCCACTTCCACTTCCACTTCCACTTCCACTTCCACTTCCACTTCCACTTCCACTTCCACTTGCACTTCCACTTCCACTTCCACTTCCACTTCCTCTTCCACTTCCACTTCCACTTCCACTTCCGTTTTCCGAATCTTAAAATGAAAAGCACGCTTTGAAATATTTCATGGAATAATCAGGAAAATGCTGGATTCACACCCAACAAATATTTGAAATCATTTGACCATGTCATAAGATGGCTTGAGGCACGTCATCATTTCTTTAAGCACATATTTGTTAGAAAAACAAACTTATCGGGTCCCATGAGATCAGCGATATAGGGTCTTTTGCCCACCCGCTGACTGATAGTTCAATGAACGTTTGCTGTTTAAAGAAATTAAAATGCAAGTGATCATTTTGTGGTAGCAATACCATTGCCGACCACCTGATCAGCATTTGACCACACTCAACGTTAAAAGGTGCCAGGAACGCTTTGTACGTTTGCACCGACCGCTGGACTGCAGCAGCACCCAATAGGTGTCAAGTACGTTTTTTTTTCTTCTCCTTGCTCGTTTGTTCTCGGCTCTCCATATTCATACGTACCTACCGCATCATAAGTTCTAGCCTTCGATTTGCATTTTTGCCAAAGAACTACCACCAGCTATGGTTACATCGGAACGAAAGATCTTCAAGGGCAAACCACACTGCACCATAAGTTGATGGACATTGCACACAACACCGCCAGCTAAGTTTTCTTTTGGTCATACCGTGCGTTCTTTAGTTCAGAGTCTTGATCAAGAGTTGAGGCAGGCATGTTAAAGTGACAAAGTTCTAATCACCCAGGGTGGTATTTGGTGTCTTTTACTGAGAGCACATAATTAAAATTGACTTTTATGTGCCCGATGGGAGATACACCTGCGGCTGGTCTAACACGAAATGGAAATTCCTCATGCAAGACATCATCACTGTGTGTGATGTTATTGCTAGTGAGGGTTCAATCGTGACTTGCACTGAGTTGCAAAAACAATTGGAGAGTGTGGCTTTCAGATTTAAAATTTTTGTAACTGAATTTAATCGAAGTTAACCTCAAGGTCTTATAAAGAGCAATGTTATAGTGGGAATGTAGAACTTTTTTGGCTACGTTGTGATGTGTTAGCTCGGAATTTTTAACACTTGGCTGAAGATGGGGTTTAAGAACCCTCAAAAAGGAGGTTGAAGCAGTAGTTATATTTTGTTAATGGTTTCGGTTGATTGCACTAATCAAAATTTTCTATCAACCCAGACCGTTGATAATTGTCCATCGCTTTCAAAACTTTAGCCCATTTGACATTTCTATTTTGAGAATTCGTATGTTTCGTGGACTGCTGATTTCAGACTTATTTTTTTGGCGAGGTTTCTGTATAATGCTGGGATATCAACAAAGTAAACTCCTCTGATAGCTTTAGCTCAACTCAACACCGTTCCGTAGGATCGAAAATGAATCTGCCCTGATGTATCCCTGTTCTGTAACAATCGCATAGATAACGTCGATCGAGAAACTTAGGAAATCGGAGCGAAGTCCGACTTAATTTGTAGAATTTCATTAATGTTCCATCGTTTATCGCTGGATTTAATCAAGAACCGATTCTAACAGAACATGGACAATGGTGTCATTTCAATGAAGAACAATGTCATGAGTGGTCTGAACACCATAAGTCTTGCCAAGTGGTGACTCAATTGCAACTAGCCCTAGATCTCCCCTTAGAGATTGTGACTAACGAAGCAACCCCCAAACACTCAACAGTGTTGGTGTTGTCAAGGCCAATTTGAAAGTAGATTAGACTTGAAAATCACTTCTTCATGAGAAGAACCTATGACGCCTCTTTTTAAAGCTAATCTGAGGACACTTCTCTCATTCCAGTAATTTACCTAAGCATAATCTGGCTTAGCTTCCTCTCCGCGCTTTCGAATTGAATGTGGAAGACCCTTTTCATAACAAATTCCAGAGATGTCCTTGTTCCAGCTGAAAGCTGTTTTCTGTTCATTATGTAGTTTTCTGTTTCTAAGAAGTCCTGGCCATTATGATAAGCTTTAAGAAAGACTTCTGATCACATTCAAGCCATGCAACCTCACTTTTTTAAAGTCATTAGGTTTCACCCTTTCAAAACTCCCAGCAATACAATGTTGCCTGAGGAGTGGTAGATTGAAGCGAAGTGCTTATATCAACACTTTTGTTTGTCATGATCTATTAGATATCCAATTACCTTCTTCTTTTCATTTCCGGCGTTACGAGTAGTGATCTTGAAGCGATCACAACTCTCCCACTTTTCTGCTTCACACTAGTGATCCGCCTGTGGGGTACGCCGCGTTGACCTCAGAAAGCGTCGGCAAGCCTCCCGGTTTTGGATTGTTCCATGTCTGAGGCCAACCAAATGCTGCTGTTTTTGCATTTGCTTGTACCAGGAGGGTTTTGGCCTGCCTTTTCTTTTTCGTCGCGAATTTGTTGAAACGTTGTACGATATTGCCTTTTGGACGGGGTTCTGAGGATCTCTCCTTTGAACATGACAATACCAACTGAGCCGGTCGTGCTGAATTTTGTCCAAGATGGTACTAGATATCCAATTAGATATCCAATTACCAAAAGGCAAAATAACACGTGTTACACATTCACAATGATTTCAAAGACTCGCAGGTAAACATTAAATATCGTTTCTCCGTATTGAATTACTTCTTTTTCTGTCTCTATGCCAGCAATGATAATCAATTCCCAGAATCTGTCCAACATAAATCAATCCCAAATCGAAATGACTTTTCACCAAGTAAACCCAAAAACGCCTAGCACACAGCCCCACTGCACTTTTTCAAAGACTGTATAAGCAAACAATTTCGCCACAGGGATATCTATAGCCAGATATAGATATTTTTAGCATCTCGTTTCACTGGTCAATTCCAATGGCAATGATCTTCATCGTTGGAGTAGATATTAATTTCAACACCATTTCGATTGTGCGATGTGCGCAGTGCGCCTTGTGCACAGTACAGAGTCAACCAACGAGATTGAGATAGGATAGTGGGAATTTTCCAATGACTGCATTAGGCAAACAAATCGATAGATTCGCACATTTATCAATTGGCCAATGCGCGAATTGGACACGATTGCAACTGTATGGCGACAAAGGAGCAGTGGCGCTCACGATAAGATACACAGTACATATCTCATCGCATCATCGTTATCATCTGCATAGTCTTGGTTAGTTCATGCATCTTTCGGGTATAAGAATATAAGCTCCAGATAGGGATCTTATCTTATAGATGGTTTGTTTGCGGGATATCTGCATGATCGCAAAACAGATCTCTGATTGGGAATCAATGTATAGGAGACTGTACTCCATCCAGATGCAATGTCCTACACACTTAATAGGAATCTAGTTGAGTTTATGTTCTTGGGGATATCGTTTGATGTCTATCCATGTTAACTGTCAGTAGAAACATATGAGGGGTCTGTTTTAGCACGGGCACACGCATTTCCTTGTTGTGCGACTGCTTGTGCTCAAGCCCTTTCAACAGAACGAGGTGTGCAAGATTTCATTGGGTTAGTCTTTCTTACACATTTGATTGCAGTTATTGCAAGTTGAAAGAGCTTAGAGATGTAACACTACAGTCCAGTGTTTTATTGTTTAAAGTAACCTATTCCACCTTTTCTAGGGAGCAGATATTGGACAATGTGACTTGAAATCGTTAGAGGTTTCACGAAGTTTTAAGCAAAATCCTGAGAAGTTGCGCGTAGTTATGAAAAGTTGAACGGAATTACACTTAGTTCAGCAAAATTGTGCGAAGTTGCGCGCAGCTACGAGTTACAAGAAATTGCACGTATTTGGGTGAAGTCGAGCGAAGGTGCACTGGGTACTCTCTCACTCCTCACTTCATATTTTACGAAGAAAGTTACATGTAAATAAACAAAAAATTACATTACATTAAATAACTTACAAATAAATAAACAAAATAAATGACAGTTAACCCGGGGGCTACAAGAGGAAAATATTGCAAGCCGCTTACAACTCTTAAACTTTTTTACATACAAAACCAAATTTTTCAAAATTTAAACCCAAGTGATATGCAATATTCCAAGCCACTAGAGAAGCAATTTCATGAAACTGACAGCTTCATCAATATGCTCTCAAAAATAGAAAGCGAAGAGACAAGAAAAAGCAAAAACTGCTTTGACTGCTCTGAAAGCAACAAGAATAAGCCGCAGGGTAAATAAATAAATAAAGTGGCACAACAGACCGGAATATTTATCACAACCTTAAGGAATGGAAGGGACCTAAAATTTTCTGACGATTTCGAAAGGCAATTCGAGAAAGAGTGTATTATCGGATTACTTGCCAATTACTCACGACAGGTGACACACGTGAAAAACATTTTTGTTTTCTATTGGGGTTCGAACCACGAACGTCCCGCGTAACAGGCAGACATACTAATTAATGGGCACCATAAAAACGACACCTCAATATTCAAAAGAAAAATTTTTTGTATCTACTACTAATAATCACACTTCTACAGCTCTTTGGTGCTCGTGTACACGTCGTAATTTTATCGAATTTCGAAACCAAACGTTTTTTTTAGTCATCTACGAGGGTGAGCAAATAAGTTCTTGTTATTGACTTTTGAGAAACATGAAAATAACTTTATACATTCAAAAAGTCACGGACTTATTGACCCACCCTCATATAAAGTTAATGATAAGAATCGCGAGCCATCTTAAGCCCTATCCTTCCAAAAGTCGTATGGTGTCTGGTCTGGCCTTTGTGGAGTTCTCAATCGATTCACTTCTTCGACTTTAAGATTAGATTAGATTAGATTAACAAATGCTTTACTTTTCTTTAGGTCTTACAAAGATTATATGTATATATAATAATAAACTAACATTTTTTAGAGCATGGCCTAAGCCGCCAGTTGACAATATAAACTTTAAAGCAAATTTTAAGTAATTTTTTTTGTCTAAAAAAGTTTAAAAAAGTTCATCTATAATTTTTTCCTGTATGAAAGAGCAAGCTTGACAAATTGAAACAGAACTTTCCAAGCAGCTCCATTGAGAATGGTTATCTGAGTAAACTCTTCCCGAGATCGGGCATCTGCAAAGGAAGTGGTAGTTGTTTTCCCTTTCTCCTTGGTTGCACAGATTGCAGATTTCCGGGCGTT
The DNA here is from genome assembly GCA_949752695.1 of Melanostoma scalare. Lineage (NCBI taxonomy): Eukaryota > Metazoa > Arthropoda > Insecta > Diptera > Syrphidae > Melanostoma > Melanostoma scalare. The sequence goes on along the minus strand of OX456984.1, from coordinate 54,590,167 downwards.
CCTCTCTGTGCGGTATAAAGTTGAGTGGCAGCATCTCTGCTCTTGTTTTTAAAATCAGTGACATGAGGTCGGATGAGTACTCTTCCTTGAAATAACTTCTTGTTGAAAGATTGTAATCGAGCATTGCGTAAATACATCTGCTTGTTGACTCTCTCTCTCTTGTAACGAATTCCTCTCTTTTCTTCACATCAACTGAACTTATTAGATCATAAAGTTCAGCTTTCCATTGTTCTGGTCTACTTTCGTTTAAAGTAAGCTGACGGTCACAAAAAGTAGCTATGTTACTCCAACTCTCGAACCAAGATGATTTCCTTCTTAAAATGACCATAGTTCATTTTTTGGGCAGTCTGTTCTCGTTCATGGTTAACGTCTTCAATATGTAGTCTACTTGCATTTTAAGTGTTGAATAGAGGAGGAAGACCCGTCTCGAGCATGAGAATGTGATTTGGAGTACTGTTTGGAAGCCTGAAGGTTCTCTTTAGAAAATATCTCAAAAGATGTTCCACCTTACTGAATTCTTTGTGGCCCCATACTTGTGCGGCGTAACACATAACTGCCTTCGCCGTTGTTTCAAAAATTCGAAGCTTTGAATTGAAATTGACGTCTTTGTTGTGCATAATGGACTTTCACGTTGCATTTAGTGCATTTTTTGATTTGGCCAGTTTCTCCACAATGTGGTTTCTCAGATTCAGATTTCTTGATATTTTAACTCCTAGGTAGTTATAGTCACTTACTACTTCGATTTCCTTACTATCAAATCTTCACTTTTCGCTGCGACAGTTTGGGCCTCCACCGTTACGAAAAATCATAACCCTGGATTTACTGAGGTTTACCTTAAGCCTCCATTTGTAGCAGTATGCAGCTATTCTGTTTATCATCAACTGGAGACTTTCAGGCGTTTCAGCAAATATCACAATGTCATCGGCGAATTTTAAGGATTTCACTAGAAGATTTGCTGCAACTTTTGCTCCACTCTGTAGATCGTCCTCCATGTCGTCTATGAAGAGTGCAAACAAAGTCTTCTTTCTTCGACATTAATGTCACAAATTTCCGTTGAGTTAGTGTTAGCTTCAGGAATGTGTTCTCGAGGAACCTTTTCGTTCAAAAGACAACACTGTCGCCACCCAAGCACAATTTTGTCGTCATCCACAAGAAACTATACTTGAGCAACATTAGTCAAATTCGGCCAACGAATCTTCTGAGCATTTCTTCTTTTTTGAGTGGTTATTTTGAATAGAATTGCCACCTTGTTCAAGTTGTTTTGTCGCATTTCTTGAATAGCCTGGTTTGCAATTGCAGCCGAGCTTAAACTTCTTTCAGCTCCCAATACATGCCCTCCGTGCTCTTTGCTAAGAGCTGAACGCATTTTTTTTCTGCTTTTCTTCTGCATTTTCTTTCGAGCGAGCCTTTCCATCTATGGTTCCTGCTCTGATTTACGTTCGGATATTAAATCCTCCCGTTTTAGAAGAATTTTTGCAGTTCTCAATTCCGAATTCGTACGTTTTCAATGTGCTTATAATTTCGTTAGCAGAATTGAACTATACGAAACAATATTTGTTGCTTTACATGAGAAATGGTAACCCATATTAACTGATCTATTTTAAGTGGGCATTACAGTTCGGGGTAAACATGAGCCTCAACCAACATCTTACGCCAACAATTTGGACTTCGGGCGAGTTCTCTTCACTCTACGTCGGCTGAAGTCTTCTTCCACTTGTTTGCGCCATCTAAGACGAGGTCTTCCCCTTTCATGATTTCCCAGCAATGTGCAATGTGCCGGAGCGTCTGAATCCATCCGCTCTACATGACCCAACCATTGTAGCCTCGCCATGCTTTCTCTTCTGGCTATGCCCAAAATGACCATGTCGCGGTACAACTCATACAGCTCGTTGTTGTATCTTCTTCTCCACACATTGTCTTCGCATACGGGACCAAAGATCATTCGGAGGATTTTTCTTTCGAAACGACCAAGGGTTTCCTCCATGTCCAAGTCCATGCTTCCGCGCCGCAAAGTAGGACTGGTATGATTAAGGTCTCTTATCGTTAGCAGAATTGAATTATGACACAATATTTATAATTAAAATAGTAAACAGACTCCATAAATTTGGTCTTGGTGTTTAATACTACAAGACGGTGCGACTTGCACATACTCAGGATCTCTTTATCACTGATTCTTGGGAGTTAAGCTATGAACTGTTTAGCTCCCATGTGTATCCATTGCTGTTGTTGGCATTAAATTTTTGAATTGGCCTCTAGCAAACGGTTTTATTTTGCAGTATGAATTCAACTTAAAGTTCTTTTCAGGCTTTAATATTCTAGTTCATCTCTAAAAATTCAGATTTTATTTTAAATTCCTAGCATTTTCAAAATTTGGTATTTAATTTTACTTTTTGTGCTCAGCCAACATTCCTTTTGTGCTATCGCCTGCGCAGATTTGACGTTTAAAATGAAAAAAGATATCGACTTTTGATCAAACAGAAACCCATTAAACTCGCCTTAAGTATTTTCATCACCAGTTCGTTTCACGCAGTAAAATTGTAGCCTGTTATAGCTTATAGAATCCCGATGATACGATAAAACCAATTTCATTTCAATTCTCATCGTTTTGGATTGGTTTTATCGATGCGTAGTTACAGAACAGGGGACTGATCCTGTTTGCTGAATTCAGTTTTTTTTTATACAAAAGATGGCTGGACACACCCCCTTCTCATCATCTTTTCCAGTTCGAAACTTCGACCAGTCATACTCCCAACGTTCCAGCTCGCAACTCTTAAGCCTCGTCCAATCAGTCATATTATTTTGCTATAGCTCCCAAGTTTGGGACCAGTAAAAAGTGGAGCTGTAGCAGTGACTGGGTAGTGGCATTACTATTTGCAATGCAAGTAGCTATTTCCATAAAACGAAAGTTACTTCTTTCCAGAACGAATATAAAATTTTTTCGTTGAAGCCCTGGGATCGCCCTGGAGTCGCCACAAAGCGATTTTTGAGAAACCTAAAGTCGCCCTGAATGTCAAAATTAGTGTTTTTTGGGCCATAGGGTAGACATAGGTTTTCCCTCAATTCGCCTTAGGTTTTTGCTGTGGCGAGTTAAGGGCTGTCAAATGGCATGTATTTTTTTTTAATGACAGGGATGTGTTGTGATTTGTGGTTTAGCGTTTTTTGAAGACTGGAAAACCCAGGATTTTTTGACAACTCATAGGGTTGTCAAGAAAACCTAGATCAACCCTGGGGAAAGAGTTGAACGAACGGACCTACATATAAGCAGGCTAAGATAATAAAATTCACTCAGGAGAAAACGCAAAATAGGATTTTTCTTTTGAATAAAAGACCTCTCTTATTTTTAATTTCTTAAAAACTAAGAAAGATTTCCACTATCGGTGTTCAGTGTTTAACTCAAAACAACTATATATGTTCTCATAAAGTTAAAACACATTTTTTTAATACGTGACTTTTAAAAGAAAAGCCAATAAACATTATTTGATAAATGTTTTTTGTGAAAAATTACAACCTCTTTACAATCCGGTCCATGCAAACTGAATTTTAATTTGTGCGATGAGAAATTAAGAGCAACCCATGCCATGACCATGAATCAATCAACCCGACCAAGCCATCCATGGCAAACTGTACTTATACTTTCCTATTCACTAGCGCACGCTATACAAATTGGGAGCATTGGCTGCGCTTAACTTATTTTGTCTATGGCTTGTTGGCGCTACCCAATATGCAATGCAGCAGTCATCGCGCCAACTAGCACCACGTCCAAAAGTGGCAAAAATAATAATTTTCACCACCTCATTTGTTTGAAAGCGATTGCCTTTGTATGTAAATGGTTGATGGTTGTAGGTTCAACGGACATCGATGATCGCACATACCAGGCACGGGCTACCTCTGCATCATTAATTGGCCTCTAGTCTTTAAGTGAATACGGGCTATGTGATTGAAAACGACCTGTCGCTATGTCAATATGATTTCTGTATTTCATTTAATTTTCTTCCACACACCTTACTTATGGCTATGGAACTCCTTATCGCGAGTGAGTATCGGAACAAGTACATAAGAGAAGCTCTACTGGTGTATCAGATGGATTGCTTTCATTATCAACTTGTTTCCATCAAAATGGTAATAATTTCACTTGAGTGCGCTGTGCGCGTCAAGTGAAAATACTACTCGTATTTAGACCGAACAGGCAGCGATAATCGGTGCATAAATCTAATGAAATCTCATAAAATTATTAATTCGTTAAGTGAAGTGCAAGCATTTGATGTAGGCGGTTTGGTAGCAGGTAGCTGACACCGAAGCGATGCCGGTGGCAGCGTTATTTATGTCGGAAAGAGTGCATGTTGCACGCTGATGACTTTGTAAATGCATGGAAGGTACAGTCCGTGGTGTTGAAATGGTAATGATTAATATGAGCGTGGGCTTTCTCCCAGAAGAGGAAGCAGCAACTTTAGTTGTATAATTTCATATATTTTTTGTTCACTCATGTTTTGAATCGCTTCTTAACATATTCAAAGTTCGCAAAAGCCTTAGACATATTCTATTCAGGTAGTACTAAAACAAAAACTGAGACCTATCATCGATTTGGGGTTCGTAATGCTTTCTTAACAACTATAGATGCATTTGTAATAGAAAAATTGGGGCTTTTATTTTGTAGTAGAAGTAATCTAAGAACTGTCTTCTTCTTCCTTTTCGACGTAAGGAGCGTCGTAATCTCATCAACACCTCTCCCACTTATTTGCTTCAAACAAGTGATTCAACCTTACTTACTTAGGAGGGCATTACAGTTCGGGGTGATCCTGAGTCTCAACCTCAACCAACATCTTACGTCAACAATTTCCAGTTTTACACTCTAAGTGGTTGAGGTCTTCTTCCACTTGATTGCGCCATGTTAGACGAGATCTTCCCCTTCTGCAATTTTCCTGTATTGTATCTGTCTGTGTGTATTGTGTATTCTGTCTGGTCTACATGGCCTAGCCATCGGCATCGTATAGCTTCGCGATGCGTACCCTTCTAGCTATGCCCATTTCGCAGTATAACTCATTCAGCTCACTATTGTATCTTATTCTCCACACATTGTTTTCGCATACGGGACCAAAAATCATTCGGAGTATTTTTCTTTCGAAACGACCAAGGGTATCCTCATTCGCTTTCGATAAATTTGATGTTTCCGGGCCGTACAGCAGGACTGGCATGATTTAATAAAGGGTTGCCTTGGTTATTCTACAAAGGGTTTTGATTGTCAATTGCATTCTTAACCCAAAGAAGCAACGGTTGGGAAGAGTTTTTTTCCGTTTAATCTCCTCAATGATTCTGTTTTCCGTGTCTATAGCGGATCCTAGGCAGACGAATTCGTATACTACCTCGAAGTTACGTCTGTCTATTGTAACGTTTTGTCCAATTCGTCGATGTTCGGTGTCCTTGTTTGATGACAACATAAACTTCGTTTTACCCTCATCCACCATCAAACCCATTTTTACCGCTTCTGTTTCAATGTTCGTAAAAGCAACTATGACATCAGGTCTCCCTCTTTCCATTAAGGCAATATTTTCGATCGTTGAAGCCGTGTGGTTGCCATGTGGTCGCCACAAAGCGTTTTATGAAAAAACTAAACTCGTGTTGATCTATATCTTCTTCGGTCCTAGCAGCTAGCACTCACTAGTTTATTATGTCCTTTCCGGGTAGAGCATCCCAGTTCCCGGTAAGCACAATTGACGTGTACGTGTATAGGTTGCAACATCTGGGCGCCCAACAACCATACATTAAAATTCAATGAAAGTGGAAGCGTCTAAATGATCTCACGGTGTGCTCACGATCGTGATGGGTTGTGTAACAGTACCCTAGTAAGCACAATTGACGTGTACTAAAAGTTGCAACATCTGGGCGCCCAACTACCGTACAATAAAATTCAATAAAAGTGGAAGCGCCTAAATCGAGTTATTTCAGGGACAAAAACACATCGTGTGATTCGTGTTGGTTCGTTTAAGACGAAACCACTCAGTCACTTCTGATGGAAAAGGCTATTGTGTTTCCTATTGGTCAATCTCATACGAACCTATTGTATATGTGCACAAAACACCATATTACATGAGTCATTTGAAAAGTAAAAAACAAATCGTGATGTTCGAGTTTTCTCGTTGAAAACACGGAAGCTTATTGCAAATGTTTATGTTAAAGACCGCATCATCTTGCTCGTGTTGGTTCATGTAAAACGAAATCAATCTGTTGTTTCTGATGGAGAAGCTTTTGGTGTTTCCTACTGGCCAATATAAAGCGAGATTATTGCACTCATTTGAGTTGGAAACCTCGTGTTGTTCGTGTTGGATCGTGTAGTATCCTGTATGAAGTTAGTATCAGTCATATCTAATGGAAAAGCTTAGGGTCATTTGATTTTAAAACCTCATGGTTAGCTTTAAAAAAAAGTTTAAATAATTCCAGAAATTGCAGATAGAAAATAATGGCTTAAGACTCACGACTGTGATTTTGGTTTCGATTTTAGGGAGAGAACGCGAATACACGAGTAACGTGATGTGTTTTCGTCCCTCAAGCCTCAAGTGACTCATGTGTTTGAGTCAACCGAATTAGAGTGTAAAACTGGATGCTGCTTAAGGTCCAGGTTCACCCTGAACTGTAATGGCAAGCTTATTAAGGCAGTAAGACTCATGTGCTTGACAAAAGAACACGAACTACACGATCTTTCCTTTTTCTTCAAATGATTTGTGTAAACTCGTGTTGAGTGCATATAGACAAGTTTTTTCAGCTTCAACTCATCTAAAGTTTCTAAAAGAAAACTTTTGTTTTGTTATATTTGACAGCCAATATTGAATCTGCAGGTATAATGTCGCAAAGAGAAGTGTAGATTCAATGTTCACTGTCAAATATGTCAAAAGGTTCTTTATTTAAGGCAAGGCTTAATCCCTAGATCAACTCGTCACTTAACATCAATGATATTTTTAGACAAATGTTTGTAAGCCAAATCTGGAAAAAGACGTACCCCACATTAACGATTAGAGTTAAATCAAGTTATTTAAAGATTGAATATTATTGCTTACTATTCCGAAAAATGTCAAATCTGGCTCAGGGACAGCTGGAAATATTGTCGCGTGTCTAAACACAGCCATCTGCTTAAAGAAATTGCCCCACAATAAATCAAATTTAAATCGAATTTTTATCAGCTTAACATACCATAACTGATATACTGGTTAACTATTTGGAGAAATTATTTCAATGCATTATCAAGACACCGCGGTGAGTGCTCCACATAAGAGTGTAGCTTAGCTTCATCTGCTGCAAAGATCCTAAAATGACACCTTTCAGTTTGAGTATACCTCTTTGAATTTCTCTATTTACATTAATCAAACAAGAAACAGAGACAAATAAATACTTATCAAACTATTCGAACAGATTTGTAGATGGTGAAACTATTTTATGACATCTATCTTGGCGGCTGCAAAAGACAGCCCGGCCCAAGCCTTGCCACAGATTAAGGTTTCTAGAATGTGTTACAACGTGATTATAAGATTGATGATCGGGTGATGGTATCGTTTTTGATGAAATTGGAGCCCGAAGAAAGCAGCAAATTAACTGAGAATTTGAACCAAGTTTTCTCTATATGTGTGCCTGCTTTCACAGTTAATCTTAAAAACAACTGTACACAAGCCGATTAACCTCACATTTGGTACGACCACCACCTTTAATTAAATGCGCTCAAATTAAACCAATTGGATCCGTGAGGAGTACTTCCTCGATCGATCATAGAACAACATATATGACTGGTCAGTTGTGTTGGCGAGTCCAGGAGGCAAATTACTATATTTACTTGGCACAATTATCCACTTGACCGGAAAAGAAGTGTTGCAATTCGATAGTTGTTATCTTTTTTTTAGATCATCACTTTGCAACACATATAGCCATCTGGGAGAGAAGAATGTCCATAACAGATTGATAAAGCCACGACGCGACGGTAATGATACGACTTTTTATGTTTGATTGTTGGGAATCTTAGGAAGTCTGCACTTTACAGATCCTAATACATTGAACTGCATATGAGTTTAAGGGATAAATAATATAAATTTGTGTAACCGTCCCGAAGCGAACGGATGTCGGACAAACTTGCGATGCCCTCTATCATCGATTTGATTAATTTGATTGAAGTGTTTTTTGTCTTTTTTTTCGGTTACTTTACGAGTAAGCTATTTAAAGAGCTGTGTGCGAGGACTGTTTTCGAATTGATTCAACAAGTCTGAGGGATGATTTGAGTATAAAATTTTAATTTAATTTTGGTGGGGCTACCGCCCCATCTATTATCTTAATACAAGCTAAAAATAACTTAAACACTAAACTTAAACTAATTTAAACTTATTAAAGCTACATTAAACTACGAGGATGAAAAATGGTTTAAAAGGAGGACTTTCAGACAGGGACTTGGAAGAGGTCGAAAAAAAAGGGAATAGATTTAATTTTACTCATCATGCGGGTAAAGGGTTCGTTGAGACCATAGGATGTGCGATGAGAAGGAAGGAAAAAAAATCGGGATGATCTTACGTTTCGGGGATTAGTGTTGAAGGAGATAAGTTCTAAAAGGGGGGAGCAGTCAGTGCTACCAGTAAGAAGTCGGTGAATGAATATGATGCCAAAGTCATTCCTTCTGTTTTCTAGGGAGTGGATATTAATGATTGCAAGACGTTCACGGTAAGGAGGCAGGGTGAGAAAGTTTCAAACGTCGCGTCGTAGAGATCCCGAAGGGCAGAGAGCAGAAAACGACGTTGCACACTTTCGATTTTTGAGATATGAACCGCATGATATGGAACCCACACTTGCGATGCACACTCGAGAAGAGAGCGAACATAGGCAATATAGAGGGATTTCGTTACAAGGGGGTTGCGGAACTCTTCAATAAAAATCTCTTGATAAAACCAAGGGCTGAATTAGCTCTTGATATTAATTCGTCAACATGAGAACTAAAATTTAATTCGCCGTCGCAGAGAACTCCTAAATCTCGGGGATTGGGATTGGGGGGATTGTCTATTTCCCTCCATTAAGTCGGGATTGGCAGTCTTATAGGACGTTCGTTGTCTTAAAATTCTAAAAAAAAAATTAAACGATTAATTCTTCAGTTGGCCCAACCTATCCATATTGGGCTTTTGTTGCATCTTGTGCAAAAAAACCGTGTTTTTTGGGTGCGTTCCAACTCTTGTAACTCGAGCTTGCTTTGTGATTTGTTACTTGCGATTATAGGTACCTATTAAAATGCAAGCTTTGCAAGAAATTTTTTGAGATAACAGTAACATATTTTACTGATGATAGAGAATACGAAAAAAGTGGTTCATGCAATTCTGTCTGTCCGTAGATCTACAGCCTGTACAGCTTGGCCGATTTTCTTCAAAATTTGCAGTTCGGGTCTGTGGGGCATCCTTCAGAGGTGTTTTTGGAATAAAGTCTCTGGGTCTTGAAGCCTGCCACACAACCTTTATGAAAAAACTTATTCTTCTCAAAAATGACTTTAACGATTTCGATAAAATTTTATGTGAAAGACTATTTCTTGATTGCTTTTCTCATAAGTAAAAAAAAAATTTGGAAAAAGTTTAAGCACGTACCCCGTATTACCATTACAGCGGAGTAGCTTTTGAAATGGGAACTTAAAAACTACTGTACCGATTTGAAAAATTGTTTCAACAATAGGATGCTATATTAGCAATAAAGACTAAATTTTGTTCCCATTTATTTTAAAACTATAGTCTATTGATTATGTAATTTCTTACGGAACTCGAAAAAGGGCGGATTTTTATTGCATGAATCGATTAATGGCCTAATTTTGGAGAAAAAACCGAAAGGGCTATTAAATTAGAGGGTGCAAATCGGAGATAAGGGCTCTAAACCATCTTCACTCGTTTTTTCAATATAACTCGAAAACGAAGCAAAATTTTGATGCAATTCCAAATTCCGTTTTTTGTAGAGAGCAGATTTTCCCATCAAAAAACATCTTTCGAATAATTGTAAAATAAAGTTTTCTATCAAAAAAGGTTAAAATTCCCGACGAAAAAAGAGTCAAATTTTTCCAATTTTTTAGTTTCTTCAGTTTTTTTTGTGGCATTTCTTTCTGGTTTAAGATAAGTATAGGCATTGCTTCATCAAAAAGAAAGTAAATAAAGTAAAGTTAATATCAGAAAACTTTCTATGTTTAAAATTCACAGAAATATTGTCACTTGAACAGAGACATTTATCGTTGTTTTTCATCCTTTTTATTCTGACTGCAGCTTCTTTGTATGGAACAAAGTTGATTCAGACCCATATCTCCGATTTGCACCCTCTAATTTAATAGCACTTTCGGTTTTTACTTAGTAACTAGCCCGAGTTCCTTTGTATGCCCCTTTTTACGACATAATCAATAGACTATAGCTGTGCCCGCGACTTCGTCCACATGGAATAGTGACTTTTACTTCCCCATTCCCGTGCGAGTATAGGGATAACATATATAGCCTATGTCCACTCTCACGTACTTACTTACTTAAGGTGGCGCTACAGTCCGGGTCGGACCAGGGCCTCAACCAACATGCTTCTCCAGCCAGCTCGGTCCCTAGCTAGCTGCCTCCAGTTTTGCAAACCAGTTGGTTGAAGTCCTCTCCTACTTGCGTGCGCCACCTGAGTCGCGATCTTCCTCTACTGCGCCGTCCCCCGGGATTGGATTCGAAGAGCGTTGTTGTCCGTTCGCTCTACATGACCCAACCATCTAAGCCGCTGGACCTTGACTAGTTTGACCAGATCAGTGTCGCTGCCCGTACAGTTCGTCGTTGAATCTTCTTCTCCACTCTCCATCTATGCAGATGGGACCAAAAACCACCCGAAGAATTTTTCTCTCGAAGCATCCTAAAACCTCGTCTACCTTTGACAAGGTTCATGCCTCTGCGCCATATATAAGAACCAGGATGATAAGTGTCTTATACAGGGACACTTTAGTTGCTCGAGAGAGAACTTTACTACTCAATTGCCTTCTTAGTTCTAAGAAACAGCGATTAGCTAGAGTTATTCTTCGTTTGATTTCAGCGCTGGTGTCGTTGTCTGAATTAATAGCGGCGCCTAGGTAGACAAAGTCCTTAACTACCTCTAAGTTATAGCTGTCAATCGTGACGTTCTGTCCAAGACGTCGGTGTTGGGTGTCCTTTCTTGATGACAGCATATACTTGCTCTTGCCCTCATTGACCACTAAACCCGTCTTCTTTGCTTCCATCTCAATGCTCATAAACGCGCCATTGACAATACGCTGCGTTCTTCCAATTAGGTCAATATCGTCGGCATATCCGAGAAATTATACGGATCTTTGAAAAATTGTGCCTCTTGTGTTGACGTTGGAGTTTTGCACTATTCTTTCAAGAACGATGTTGAAGAAGTCGCATAACAGTGCATCGCCTTGCCTAAAACCTTTTTTGACATCGAATATATCGGTGAGATCTTTTCCGACCCTGATAGAGTAGCGTTCGTTCTCCATCGTCATTTTACACAATCGGACAAGTTTGGTAGGGATGCCAAAACTAGACATTGCTCTATATAACTTCTCTCTATAGGTGCTGTCATACGCAGCCTTAAAATCTATAAAAAGGTGGTAGGTATCGATTTGAAGTTCCTGGGTTCTTCCAAGATCTGCCGTAGTGTGAAGATTTGGTCTATGGTGGACTTTCCTGGTCTTAAGCACTGATAAGGACCTATCAGGTTGTTGACGAATGGCTTCAGACGCTCACACAATACTGCAGAGAGGATCTTGTACGCGATGTTAAGAAGACTGATACTTCTGTAGTTGGCGCAGTTCAGAGGGTCTCCTTTCTTGAGGACCGGGGAAACAATGAGGTTCCATTCATCGGGCATGCTTTCTTCCGACCATATTTTGCAGATGAGCTGGTGCATACTCCTAACCAGGTCACCACCTGCCGCTTTAAACAATTCGGCAGTGAGGCCATAAGCTCCAGCAGCTTTGTTGGATACTGCTGTCTTCACTTCGTTCAGGTCGGGTTGGCGAAATTGTTGGCCTACGTCGCCTAAATTGAATGGTTCTATCTCTCTAACAGCGGAATTGGGCTCATCATCACAGTTATAGAGCTTGGAGAAGTGGTCTTTCCATATCCTCAGCTTTGACTGCGGTTCCACCACGATGTTCCCTTGGTCGTCTTTGCAGGCTTCGGCTCGGGGCTTATAGCCCGAGGCTGTTGTTTTTACCTTTTGGTAAAACTTCCGAGCCTCATTCCTGCTGTGGCACCCTTCTATCTCCTCGATCGTGCGCTTCTCGTGCTCTCTCTTTTTCCGTCTGAGAAGCCGGTGTTCGTATCTCTTCTTCTGCTTGTAGAGCTCGTAAGCAGTTCTAGTCATTCTGTGTTTAGCTGCATGTGCTTGCCGGCATTCGTCGTCAAACCAGGGGTTGTGAAACCCAGCACTTCAGAGGCGGCATCTCTGATGGCTGATTGGCAGTGCTGCCACTGGTTCTCAATACTTGATGCTGGCGGTATAGGACTTCTTAAGAGGTTGTAATAAGAGACTCGATCGGAAAAGGACTTGGCGATCTCTTGCGATTGTAGTCGTCCAACGTCGAATTTTCTCACAGTATTTCCATCCTCACATACCTATATATATTTCGGTTCAATAGCTTGGGCGGTAGAAAATAACGAGGAAAAACAGACAGACATAGTTAATTTTGGATGTATAATATTAGTGAAGACTTCTGTTGTCGTTGGAATATGCGGACCGTTCCCGGGGGATGACTTAACGTTTATGTTACTTGGGAATAGTGTAGCATTCGAATAGTAGGGGAGCCCAGGATGCTAAATTTGCAGTTACTAAAGCGTCATGGGGACTTATTGGATTGCGTCAGATATTCATAGAGTAAACGCGCTTTGTCTTTCTGATAACCGATAAATCCGACGGTTAACTGGGGCCAGGTGTGCGTATAGAGAGGTTGAAAAAAAAGTTATTCCAGCGTGTCAGATTTTTAAGGGGAATGTAAAGTGTACTCAAAAAAGTGTATATTTCAATAATCTGACGATTTAATAGCATAAGTAAAAAAAAAGTTAATTGCGCTCGAGTATTTCAAATTTTTTTTACACCTTTGTGACTCGCCTACTTACTTAGGTCACGCTCAAATTGTCAGATTATTGAAATATACACTTTTCTGGATGTAATTAACACTTATCTTCTCTTAATCTAACGCGCTTGAGTTTTTCTGAAGATCGACTTTTTTTTACTAATCGGACGGGTTGCCCTCAACGTACACCCCAACATTAAGGGTTCATATATGGTAGGAGTACGTCACAGGGTGCAAGGTTTCTCCCCATATGATTTTCTGACGCGTGATTTTTTGCGCGTTACTCGAGGCAAAATGCCCTCTTGGGCTTCCCTACTATAACGGTGGAAGAATTTTTGAAATCGGTGCTGTAGTTTCTAAGTTCCCGTTTATTTTACCGTTCCCGTGGGAATATAGGGACAAAATATATAGCTTATATCCTTCCTGAGGTCCTAGAGTCTAGACTATCTCTTTATAAAATTTATTTGTATATTGTTGGTAGAAAATTTATTTTCTTTTTTCGGACGACTAATCAAATTTCGGTCCAACGATCCGAACCACATAAAAATGACCACAGCCTCGAATCTTGAACATAAAGTTTTCACAATCACCAATGAAAAGTTCCACCTCAAAAATGAGAGAATAATTACAAACATCCTGAGAGACAACGGCTATCCTACTCCAACGCTCCGTGAATTGTTTTTCAAACAAAAATACAAAGCACGGGATTAACTTGACTTGGATTTTTCAATAGCTTAGTCTACATCTAGACCGACAGATAGTTTTAAAAAAATTGAATGTACCTGATATGCAACTGGCCTTTAAACCCAACTACACACTTCGAAATCTTTTTTCAAAATTGAATGTAAAAACGGAAAAAGAAAATCGACTGTAAAGGAAGAGCTGACGAACCGTGTAATTTATGCAACATTGGCACCACTAAACAACTTTTACGCCAACGTATCTCAAACCATAAATCTGACATAAACAACAACAATCTAGATAAAACAGCTCTCGCATTACATGCCATCGAAAATAAACATCTCCCAAACTTTGGCGGTGTCGGTAATTCGTTAAAAAAAAGAAATAGTGTTCAAAATTTCAAAAGGATCGGTGCAGTAGTTTTGAAGTTATGAGGGACACCGACTTTTAAAAAGTGAGTTGTGGGAAAAATGCTTTAAGGTTTTGAACACTAAAAAATCACAAGGAAAACACTATACCGACAGGTATAAAAATATTCGTAACCTTGTCAATTTCGCTCAAATCCACTTGAAATTTTGACACAATGTTCTTAAAATATTAGGCACTAGCTGTGCCCGCGACTTCGTCCGCGTGGAATAGTGACTTTCGGCAGCATTTTTAATTTTTTAGGCTACTTAGTTTGCAAAAAAGACACATTCATGCATTTTAGTAAACTATTTTTATATTATTTTATTTCAGCACATTTTTGCACACGACGTTCTTACTTTTTCCTTCTTTTGTCAAATAAAAAGGTTTTGCGAGTTTGATACACTCTTTTAAACTAAAATGACAAATCAAAAAAATGGGAATCAAAGAAATACGGGGAATCAATAGTTTTCTAATTACGCTGTTCCAGTCATTATTAAAACTTTTATAATGCCGCATCCCAGATGTGTAATTTGTAGCTGTGTACAATTCTAGAATACTCATTATTGGCACTGGAACACCAACTTGCAGCCACTGCTGATAATTGAGGAAATTGGAAGGATGAATTGAGAAATTCTATAGGGTATAATGTGACTTGCTCAGTGTCCATAATATTGTCTATTGATAGACATTCGACAATATCCCCCAATACGTCAAAACATAATTTATAAGTTTATATGGTTAACTATCTCATTAGTCGTCGCCGAAATCGACTTTTCACACAGTCATTACCTATTGCCAATATTTATTTGAAGATCAAGATAGAAATTTCTTCTCAGGTCAACTGTGTAATCGACAGAAATCACCTCACGGTAAAAGAACTTTTGAAATCGGTCCAGTATCTTCAAGGTTCATGTTTACGTTGCCGCTTCCGTAGGAATGTTGGGAAAACAAATACAGCCTATGTCAATAGTCTTGACCAAAATTCATACAAATAGGTTCAATAGTATGGGCGGTTGATGGTAACAAAGTAAAACAGACAAACGGAGTTGATTTCGGATCTATAATATTAGTAAAGTACTTACTTACCGTTCCCATGGGAATATGGGCGGGGATAAATCGAAGTTAACGTTACTTTGAGATAGTGTAGCATTCTAACGGGGAAATAATTCTTGAAATCAGTTCTGTATGTTCCCGTTTACGTTTGCATTCTTGTGGGAATACAGGGATAACATATACTTATAGCATATGTCCGTCTTCAGGCTCAAGACTATGACTCTGTACCAAAATTCATATAAATAAATTTAATAGTTTGGGCGGTTTTTGATAACAAATAAAATTAGACCGACCGATTTCATTTCAGACTTATGATATTAGTAAAGACTCCCATTCCAGTGGGAATATGGTGACCATTCCCGTAGGAATATGGGAATGACTTACAGTTGATGTTACTCAGGGATAGATATTCTAACGGTGGAAGAATTTTTGAAATCGGTGCTGTAGCTTCAAAGTTCCCGTATACGTTCCCATTCCCGTGGAAATATAGGGATAAAATATATAGCCTATGTCCTTCCTCAGGTTCTAGACTACATTTGTACAAAATTTCATTTAAATCTGTTCATTAGTTTGGGCGGGAGATGGTAACATAGAAAGGCGAACAGACAGAGCTACTTTTGCATTTATAATATTAGTGAAGACCGGTTCCCGTGGGAATATTCGAATGAAATGTAACCTATGTCCTTCTTCAGGTTCCAGATTATCTCTGTATAAAATTTCAATTAAATCGGTTCTGTAGCTTGGGCGGGAGATGGTAACATAGAAAGGCGAACAGACAGAGCTTCTTTCGCACTTATTATGTAAGTAAGGACTCCCGTTCCCGTAGGAATATAGGGATGAATTAATGTTTATGTTACTCGGGGATAGCGTAGCGTTCTAACGGTGGAAGAATTTTTGAAATCGGTGCTGTAGCTTTTAAGTTTCCGTATACGTTCCCGTTCCCGTGGGAATTTAGGGATAAAATATATAGCCTATGTCCTTCCTCATGTTCAAGACTATCACTGTACAAAATTTCATATCAACCAGTTTAGTAGTTTGGGCGGGAGACGGTAACATAGAAAGTCGGACAGACAGAGTGACTTTCACATTTATAATATTAGTAAAGATTCATTAAAAAAAATTAATTTAAATACGTTAACCACCCCCCCCCCCCCCCTTAAGGAGACCATATAGCTCCTAACTACATTCCTCCAAACATTATCTTTCCAATAGAGTACCTGTCCAATGCGACTAAATGTAAGCCAATTTCTTCCTTGCCAGCTTGTCTGGTTTCATTTAGCTCATTTAGTGCTTTTTGCAGCTTGGTTGCATTTCCAAAAACATCAAACACACCCGCTTGGTATTTGAGTGTCTTAAAAATTGTTTACAACAACGTAGAATTTTCTCTCAATCCTTTAAAGCACCTTGATAGTGTCATGTTTAATATCAAATCATTGCCTTAATTGAACGCAAAATGTTTTTCACTTCTTTTTGATTGCACAAGGCTTACAAAAAAAAAAAAAAAAATTGTATCAAAACAGGTAACTTCGGTAGAAATTTAGTTCTTTGGGATGACCTCTTCATGTGTAATAAGGTACATGTGCCAAAAGTAGCATCGAAGAACAACAGAACACAAGTGTCAACCCACTGAAGCATTCAACTGCAAACTTTGTATGTGTCTTTATAAATTTTAATTTTTTAATGACGCTTCGGTTGCATGGTACATATGCATATGTACTTTACACGATAACTACACAACTAAAAAGAAAACAAATTTTCAGTTGCTTTTAGGGTGACTGTTCTTAAAATTTATAAGATGGTTTATTCTGATATTTGTTTTACTTATTTACTTAACAGTTGGAAGTGAACCTGGTTCTCAACTTTTATCTTTCGCCAACTAGCGAGCTCTCTACAGTTTTGTACTATAAGTCGGATCAGGTCATTTGTGTCCTGGCTATCTTAGAGAAACATTGCATTTTGCCCAGTCGCAGGTTTAAAGATAATTTTGCCCCACCTTTCTCACAACATTGCGGAACAATCATTTTACGTTAGTAAAATTCGTTTGTGGAACTAGCTCCCAAATGAACACCGTCAATAATGACCTATTTTATAACAATCTTATTTTTTTTTCTCCTAATTACTTGTTTTATTTATATAGGAACTTCAACTTTTCTTTGTTTGAATAACATCGAATTTTTAGATTTTTGTTTTTAATTAATATCTCAAGCCAGTTAAAAATGTATTGATGCTTTAAAAGATTTATAGCTTAATGTATCCCCGTTAATGTAACTATTTTTGAAATAAATAAAAAAAAATAAGATCTTGACTTTAACTTTAAACTTTAACCTTTAAACTTTAAGCTTTAAGCCTTAAACTTTAAACTTTAAACTTTAAACTTTAAATTTTAAACTTTAAACTTTAGACTTTAAACTTTAAACTTTAAACTTTAAACTTTAAACTTTAAACTTTAAACTTTAAACTTTAAACTTTAAACTTTAAACTTTAAACTTTAAACTTTAAACTTTAAACTTTAAACTTTAAACTTTAAACTTTAAACTTTAAACTTTAAACTTTAAACTTTAAACTTTAAACTTTAAACTTTAAACTTTAAACTTTAAACTTTAAACTTTAAACTTTAAACTTTAAACTTTAAACTTTAAACCTTAAACTTTAAACTATAAACTTTAAACTTTAAACTATAAACTTTAAACTTTAAACTTTAAACTTTAAACTTTAAACTTTAAACTTTAAACTTTAAACTTTAAACTTTAAACTTTAAACTTTAAACTTTAAACTTTAAACTTTAAACTTTAAACTTTAAACTTTAAACTTTAAACTTTAAACTTTAAACTTTAAACTTTAAACTTTAAACTTTAAACTTTAAACTTTAAACTTTAAACTTTAAACTTTAAACTTTAAACTTTGAACTTTAGACTTTAAACTTTAAACTTTAAACTTTAAACTTTAAACTTTAAACTTTAAACTTTAAACTTTAAACTTTAAGCTTTAAACTTTGAACTTTAAACTTTAAACTTTAAACTTTAAACTTTAAATTTTAAACTTTAAACTTTAAATTTTAAACTTTAAACTTTCAACTTTAAACTTTAAACTTTCAACTTTAAACTTTAAACTTTAAACTTTAAACTTTAAACTTTAAACTTTAAACTTTAAACTTTAAACTTTAAACTTTAAACTTTAAACTTTAAACTTTAAACTTTAAACTTTAAACTTTAAACTTTAAACTTTAAACTTTAAACTTTAAACTTTAAACTTTAAACTTTAAACTTTAAACTTTAAACTTTAAACTTTAAACTTTAAACTTTAAACTTTAAACTTTAAACTTTAACTTTAAACTTTAAACTTTAAACTTAAAACTTTAAACTTTAAACTTTAAACTTTAAACTTTAAACTTTAAACTTTAAACTTTAAACTTTAAACTTTAAACTTTAAACTTTAAACTTTAAACTTTAAACTTTAAACTTTAAACTTTAAACTTTAAACTTTAAACTTTAAACTTTAACTTTAAACTTTTAACTTTTAACTTTTAACTTTTAACTTTTAACTTTTAACTTTTAACTTTAAACTTAAACTTTAAACTTTAACTTTAAATTTAACTTCAAATTTAACTTTAAATTCAACTTTAAATTCAACTTAAAATTTAACTTTAAATTTAACTTAAAATTTAACTTTAAATTAAACTTTAAATCTAAATTTAAATTAATTTTGAAATTCATCTTTAAATTTAACTTTAAATTTAACTTTAAATTTAACTTTTTATTTAACCTTAAATTCAACTTTAAATTTAATTTTAAACTCAACTTTAAATTTAACTTTAAATTCAACTTTAAATTTAACTTAAAATTTAACTTTAAATTCAACTTTAAATTCAATTTTAAATTTAACTTTAAACTCAACTTTAAATTAAACTTTAAATTTAACTTTGAATTCAACTTCAAATTTAACTTTAAATTTAACTTTAAGTTTAACTTTAAATTCAACTTTAAATTTAACTCTAAATTCAACTTTAAATTTAACTTTAAATTTAACTTTAAATTTAACTTTAAATTCAACTTTAAATTCAACTTTAAACTCAACTTTAAATTTAACTTTAAATTCAACTTTAAATTTAACTTTAAATTCAACTTTAAATTTAACTTTAAACTCAACTTTAAATTTAACTTTAAATTCAACTTTAAATTTAACTTTAAATTTAATTTTGAATTTAACTTTAAACTCAACTTTAAATTCATCTTTAAATTTTACTTTAAATTTAACTTTAAATTCAACTTTAAATTTAACTTTAAACTCAACTTTAAATTTAACTTTAAATTTAACTTTAAATTTAATTTTAAATTTAACTTTAAACTCAACTTTAAATTCAACTTTAAATTTTACTTTAAATTCTACTTTAAATTTAACTTTAAACTCAACTTTAAATTTAACTTTAAATTTAACTTTAAATTCAAATTTAAATTTAACTTTAAACTCAACTTTAAATTTAACTTTAAATTCAACTTTAAATTTAACTTGAAATTCAACTTTAAATTTAACTTTAAATTTAACTTTAAATTCAACTTTAAATTCAACTTTAAATTTTAACTTTAAACTCAACTTTAAATTTAACTTTGAATTCAACTTCAAATTTAACTTTAAATTCAACTTTAAATTTAATTTTAAATTTAACTTTAAATTCAACTTTAAATTTAACTTTAAATTCAACTTTAAATTCAACTTTAAATTTAACTTTAAACTCAACTTTGAATTTAACTTTGAATTCAACTTCAAATTTAACTTTAAATTCAACTTTTAATTTAACTTTAAATTCAACATTAAATTCAACTTCAAATTTAAATTTAAATTCAACTTTAAATTTAACTTTAAACCCAACTTTTAATTTAACTTTAAATTTAATTTTAAATTTAACTTTAAATTTTAAATTTAACTTTAAATTTAACTTTAAATTCAACTTTAAATTCAGCTTTAAATTTAACTTTAAACTAAACTTTAAATTCAATTTTAAATTTAACTTTAAACTCAACTTTAAATTTAACTTTAATTTCAACTTTAAATTCAACTTTAAACTCAACTTTAAATTCAACTTTAAAATTAACTTTAAATTCAACTTTAAATTTAACTTTAAATTCAACTTTAAATTCAACTTTAAAATCAACTTTAAATTCAACTTTAAATTTTACTTTAAATTCAACTTTAAATTTAACTTTAAACTCAACTTTAAATTTAACTTTAAACTCAACTTTAAATTTAACTTTAAATTCAACTTTAAATTCAACTTTAAATTCAACTTTAAATTCAACTTTAAATTTAACTTTAAATTCAACTTTAAATTTAACTTGAAATTGAACTTTAAATTTAACTTTAAATTTAACTTTAAATTCATCTTTAAATTTAACTTTAAATTCAACTTTAAATTTAACTTTGAATTCAACTTCAAATTTAACTTTAAATTCAACTTTAAATTTAACTTCTAATTTAACTTTAAATTCAACATTAAATTCAACTTCAAATTTAACTTTAAATTCAACTTTAAATTCATCTTTAAATTTAACTTTAAATTTAACTTTAAATTCAAATTTAAATTTAACTTTAAATTTAACTTCTAATTTAACTTTAAATTCAACATTAAATTCAACTTCAAATTTAACTTTAAATTCAACTTTAAATTCAACTTTAAATTTAACTTTAAATTTAACTTTAAATTCAAATTTAAATTTAACTTTAAACTCAACATTAAATTCAACTTTAAATTTAACTTTAAACTCAACTTTAAATTCATCTTTAAAATTAACTTTAAATTCAACTTTAAATTTAACTTCAAATTCAACTTTAAATTTAACTTTAAATTTAACTTCAAATTCAACTTTAAATTTAACTTTAAACTCAACTTTAAATTCAACTTTAAATTTAACTTTAAACTCAACTTTAAATTTAACTTTAAATTCAGCTTTAAATTCAACTTTAAATTCAATTTTAAATTCAACTTCAAATTCAACTTTAAATTCAACTTTAAATTCAACTTTAAATTCAACTTTAAATTCAACTTTAAATTTAACTTTAAATTCAACTTTAAATACAACTTTAAATTTAACTTTAAATTTAACTTTAAATTCAACTTTAAATTCAACTTTAAACTCAACTTTAAATTAATCTTTAAAATTAACTTTAAATTCAACTTTAAATTTAACTTTAAATCTATTTTCAAATTCAACTTTAAATTCAACTTTAAATTCAACTTTAAATTCAACTTTAAATTCAACTTTAAATTCAACTTTAAATTCAACTTTAAATTTAACTTTAAATTCAACATTAAATACAACTTTAAATTTAACTTTAAATCGAACTTTAAATTCAACTTTAAATTTAACCTTAAATTTAACTTCAAGTTCAACTTTAAATTTAACTTTAAATTCAACTTTAAATTTAACTTTAAATTTAACTTCAAACTCAACTTTAAATTCAACTTTAAATTTAACTTTAAATTCAACTTTAAATTCAACTTTAAATTTAACTTTAAATTCAACTTTAAATTCAACTTTAAATTCAACTTTAAATTCAACTTTAAATTCAACTTTAAATACAACTTTAAATTTAACTTTAAATTCAACTTTAAATTCAACTTTAAATTCAACTTTAAATTCAACTTTAAATACAACTTTAAATTTAACTTTAAATCTAACTTTAAATTCAACTTTAAATCTAACTTTAAATTCAACTTTAAATTCAACTTTAAACTCAACTTTAAATTCATCTTTAAAATTAACTTTAAATTCAACTTTAAATTTAACTTTAAATTCAACTTTAAATTCAACTTTAAATTCAACTTTAAATTTAACTTTAAAATCAATTTTAAACTCAACTTTAAATTCAACTTTAAATTTAACTTTAAATTTAACTTCAAATTCAACTTTAAATTCAACTTTAAATACAACTTTAAATTTAACTTTAAATTTAACTTCAAATTCAACTTTAAATTCAACTTTAAATACAACTTTTAATTCAACTTTAAATTTAATTTTAAATTTAACTTTAAATTTAACTTTTAATTCAACTTTAAATTTAACTTTAAACTCAACTTTAAACTCAACTTTAAATTCAACTTTAAATTTAACTTTAAACTCAACTTTTAATTTAACTTTAAATTCAACTTTAAATTTAACTTTAAATTCAACTTTAAATACAACTTTTAATTTAACTTTAAATTTAACTTCAAATTCAACTTTAAATTTAACTTTAAACTCAACTTTAAATTCAACTTTAAATTTAACTTTAAATTTAACTTCAAATTCAACTTTAAATTCAACTTTAAATACAACTTTAAATTTAACTTTAAATTTAACTTCAAATTCAACTTTAAATTCAACTTTAAATACAACTTTAAATTCAACTTTAAATTTAATTTTAAATTTAACTTTAAATTTAACTTTTAATTCAACTTTAAATTTAACTTTAAACTCAACTTTAAAGTCAACTTTAAATTTAACTTTAAATTTAATTTTAAATTCAACTTTAAATTCAACTTTAAATTCAACTTTAAATTCAACTTTAAATTCAACTTTAAATTCAACTTTAAATTTAACTTTAAATTCAACTTTAAATACAACTTTAAATTTAACTTTAAATCTAACTTTAAATTCAACTTTAAATTCAACTTTAAATTTAACTTTAAACTCAACTTTAAATTCATCTTTAAAATTAACTTTAAATTCAACTTTAAATTTAACTTTAAATCTAACTTCAAATTCAACTTTAAATTCAACTTTAAATTCAACTTTAAATTCAACTTTAAATTCAACTTTAAATTCAACTTTAAATTTAACTTTAAATTCAACATTAAATACAACATTAAATTTAACTTTAAATCTAACTTTAAATTCAACTTTAAATTTAACCTTAAATTTAACTTCAAGTTCAACTTTAAATTTAACTTTAAATTCAAATTTAAATTTAACTTTAAATTTAACTTCAAACTCAACTTCAAATTCAACTTTAAATTCAACTTCAAATTCAACTTTAAATTTAACTTTAAATTCAACTTTAAATTTAACTTTAAATTCAACTTTAAATTCAACTTTAAATTCAACTTTAAATTCAACTTTAAATTCAACTTTAAATTCAACTTTAAATTTAACTTTAAATTCAACTTTAAATTCAACTTTAAATTCAACTTTAAATTTAACTTTAAATTCAACTTTAAATTTAACTTTAAATTCAACTTTAAATTCAACTTTAAATTCAACTCTAAATTCAACTTTAAATTCAACTTTAAATTCAACTTTAAATTTAACTTTAAATTCAACTTTAAATTCAACTTTAAATTCAACTTTAAATTCAACTTTAAATTTAACTTTAAATTCAACTTTAAATTCAACTTTAAATTCAACTTTAAATTCAACTTTAAATTTAACTTTAAATTCAACTTTAAATTTAACTTTAAATTCAACTTTAAATTCAACTTTAAATTCAACTTTAAATTCAACTTTAAATTCAACTTTAAATTCAACTTTAAATTTAACTTTAAATTCAACTTTAAATTCAACTTTAAATTCAACTTTAAATTCAACTTTAAATTCAACTTTAAATTTATCTTTAAATTCAACTTTAAATTTAACTTTAAATTCAACTTTAAATCTAACTTTAAATTCATATTTAAACTCAACTTTAAATTCATCTTTAAAATTAACTTTAAATTCAACTTTAAATTTAACTTTAAATTTAACTTCAAATTCAACTTTAAATTCAACTTTAAATTCAACTTTAAATCCAACTTTAAATTCAACTTTAAATTCAACTTTAAGTTTAACTTTAAATTCAACATTAAATACAACTTTAAATTTAACTTTAAATCTAACTTTAAATTTAACCTTAAATTTAACTTCAAGTTCAACTTTAAATTTAACTTTAAATTCAACTTTAAATTTAACTTTAAACTCAACTTTAAATTTAACTTTAAATTCAACTTTAAATTTAACTTTAAATTCAACTTTAAATTTAACTTTAAATTTAACTTTAAATTCAACTTTAAATTTAATTTTAAATTTAACTTCAAATTCAACTTTAAACTCAACTTTAAATTTAACTTTAAATTCAAATTTAAATTTAACTTTAAATTTAACTTCAAACTCAACTTTAAATTCAACTTTAAATTAAACTTTAAATTTAACTTTAAATTTAACTTTAAATTCAACTTTAAATTTAACTTTAAATTCAACTTTAAATTCAACTCTAAATTTAACTTTAAATTCAACTTTAAATTTTACTTTAAATTTAATTTTAAATTTAACTTTAAATTTAACTTTAAATTTAACTTTAAATTTAACTTTAAATTTAACTTTAAATTTAACTTTAAATTTAACTTTAATGCTCAAGTATTTAGAGCTCTCTTGGGTAGTGTCCTTGACAAGGGCGAGCTTAGCTCACCGTTCGTTAGATAATTCATGTTCGTCATTTGCCACGGCAGAGATATAAAGGACGCTTTAGATGTGACTGTTGGATTTGTCAATCC
Source organism: Melanostoma scalare (assembly GCA_949752695.1). Classification (NCBI taxonomy): domain Eukaryota; kingdom Metazoa; phylum Arthropoda; class Insecta; order Diptera; family Syrphidae; genus Melanostoma; species Melanostoma scalare. The sequence goes on along the minus strand of OX456984.1, from coordinate 54,565,463 downwards.
AAAGAGACACTGATTTTCAAAGGTTGTTCTTTGATTTTGTGATTTCACTGCTGGTCTTTTGGTCTGAATTTAAGGCAAGAACCAGGAAGACAAAGTATCCCAAACTGATTTTGGTGATGACAGCCTCGAAATCGATTAAAGGGTTAAATAATTATAGTGGCGCAACAAAACTATGGAAACCTAGAGGTCTATTCCCAAAATCTGTAGTAGTGTTAATACTAGAAACCGATGCTGGAATTTCGCATTCATTATAAAGAATATACTTGATTACCATAAAACGTCCACAAGGGCTTCTTATGACAAATGATACTTCCTCTTTTAAGAATCGGGCTTGAAGATACAGAGCTGTGTTTGGCACATTTTTGGAAAGCTTACTTTTGCTAAATCTTTTCCTTTTTTTTGAAAACTGACACATTTTACTTGATTGCGCCATCAAAGTTATCTTCGACTTGATTGAAGGACCAAAGACGAAAGAGTTCTTTATTTGGTGACTTCCCCAGAATGTGCATTCGAAATACCGTTGAACTGGAGCTTCGATATCCACCCGCTCTACATATCGTAGTCATCGTACCTTCGCGTTGCGTACTATTCCACTGTTCTACGCTCATGTCGTGGTGCAGCTCATACAATTTGGTGCTGAATCTTCTTTCCACACTTTGCCTCACATACGGGACAAAAAACCACTCGGAGTAGTTTTCTTTCGAAACGGGGGTTTTTCAACTAAATGGGTTCAATATTGATTTGTTTTGTGTTCAGTGGCAAGATTCATAGCTGAGCTGATTATAAGATTCCTCATTTGTGACTAAAACGCCACAAATTCATTATTCATTATTCATAAATAAATGAAATTGACTTAATTGTCACAAATGCTGACATAAGATTGGTAGTTTGCATTTGTTCTTTTGGGTAAACTGAACTGAATCTATTTCTGGGCCTTTCCTTGTAGATCTTCATTAATACGAGTATGTTTTCTTTTTTTTTCAAGTATAACGCTATTTAATCGAATGCCAACACAAATGTCAAATTTAAGAACCAGTACTTAGTTTCTGTTGTATGTAGCCTAGATTAATTTCACAACATTTTGCCAAAGGCTCTCTTCAAACTCGACTTCCATGTTGTGTAGCACAACTAATTGGAGCACCTACATTCAACCACTCTAGAGCCAAAAGACTGGCTGTCATCCTTCCTCTTTACACTTCAGTCAAATGCAAAAGAACATACACTGCTTCCTAGATGTTATAAGAGTATATGAAGCTAAACACTCAATATCCATAGCTAGAGAGCTCCGACCTGAATACCGTCATCGTAGGAAGTTAATCTAGGGACGCAACACTTGGACGTGTTCATTCTTCAAAAACAAATGACATTTATGGGTGAAACTCCTATTAATACACTTCCAAGTTTCTAGTTCTTATCCGTTTTTTGTTTGGGGCTCCATCCCGCAGCGTTTGCAGAATGATGATACAAAAGAATGATAAATAAAAACTCCTTAAGGGCATTGTGTGAAAAGTGGACATGGACAGGTATTTGACCCAGTCAAGGCGATTTACAACTGCGTCGTCATCATCATCATCATCATCAGCATCATCTTCATAATCACCAGCAGCAGTAGCTGAAATGCAATTCGTGGTCTTAATTACCCCGGCAGGCGTTTAACTAATTACCAGCCTTATGTGTTATAACGGCAATCGTGTGTATGAGACAGTACAAATTTACTTCTACCAGCTGACTAGAGCTATTGCTGGTGCCTGTGCTGTGTGGCTCTTAGTGGCCAACCGAATCTTATCGTTATACTCTCCTTGGCCTCAACGTGTGAGACATGTGTTCCATGTTTCAAGTGTGTAACAGCAGAAAACACTTAGGCGTTGCTAATACAACAGGGTGTACTAATTAGAACTTTGAAATAAAACGATTTTTCTAATCTATTTTATGATTAAAGAGCAAAGTTGACAAATTGAATCCACATAAGCGATTTTGTGTTTTTCGGCAATTTGTGATCCTCTCAGGGTTATAGTTAAAACTTGTAATATGGGAACTTCTTGAATGTTTTGAGATATGTAGAAACTTCTGAGAGAAAGCTTTGCAGCGTTCAGAAAAGCTTATCATAAGTATTAAGAGATTGGAATTAGTTTTTGAATTAACCTGAAATAGGTATTACAATCGCTGCATTTATCCTTCTGGCAAAAGGGAGCACAATTTATGCTTACCCTAAATGAACCATGCAGTTTCTATCTAAACCTCAGTATTCTCGCACAAAAGTATGTGTCACCCATCACGTAATTACACTAGATCGTCGCTGTTATTCTACAGCTAATTTAGTCTATTTAAGAGATTTCGCTTTGTGTGAAACACCCTGTACGCAATTAACACAACGGCAACATTAAATGCCGTCGTTAAGTACTTTCTATGTACAGACGCGCGTTCTTTGTGATATATGGGTCAATTAAATGGCCGTTACCAGTGTTAGGCCCATGACCCTCATTTGTGTTCCTAGAGAGTTTTTTCTTTGTACTTCCCTTTCTCCTTATTCAGTTCAGTTGTAGGGCGTCTTTGATTTTCACCGTCCAGACATTGGACATTAGTGAAGAAGTATGACAATGTCAAACGGTTAAACGTTAAATGGGATTGACATCAACTTGAACACCGGATGGGAGGTAAAACATTAATGATATCACTTTCAACCCAAATCAAATAGACAAATGTTGTTGCTTTGCTTAAAGTAGAGCAGGAAGATATAAGTTGTTAATTATCATTGTGAGCTTTTGCGAAAAGCTTATTATATTTTGGAATTCAATGAAACACTCTTCTATTTTCAACTCAATCAAAAAACAGTTGGATGGCCATCAAAGTTTTCGTCACTATTTTATCGGCTTAGATCTTCTGAACAAGTGTTTTTCCAATTTCTTGAGTAAATACATTTTAAGAACCCCCTGCATTCATAACACGTTATCAGTAAGTAAATTGAAAGCATACGTTGAGCCCTTATCACACAATGGACTTATGATGCTCGTTTGCGAAGTACTTCAAGTGTAAATATTTCCAATTATTTTTTGATTCTATTGAAATTAATACATTCCGACTTTAATTAATTTAAAATATTATTTAACGCAACCATTTTTTTTATTTTGACCGTGGAGTTATGGGTGGCAGGTCTGGCTGTTACGTGGGAGACAAAGGTTTGAATCGCAAAAATATCCAATTGTTTTTCCACGGATATCGCCTATCGAGAGGAACATGAAAGTCTTTCGAAAGTAACTTATACTGCCTTTAAAAAGACTCTCGATTGGCTGTCCGGATACAAAAAAAAAAAAAAAAAAAAATGGAGGGCCTCCATCTTTCCTTAAGGTATACGGTTGAAAGAAATGAACCTGTCTCCGGAGTTTCGTGCTCTGTTGCGCCATTCTATTTGTTTATTTTGTTATAAAATTTTTCACTAAAATTGAATATTTTTTTGTAAACGAATACAAAATTTTATCATAAAAAAAGCACAAAGAGATTTTGGACGGGGTGAAGTTCTATCGCTCTTTTCAGAATATTTACTCATAGTTAGAAAAAATTAGAGATCCTATTCAAAAACAAAGTTCTGTTTGGAAATTCCTTTATTCTGAGAAAAGATTTAGAATGATTTCAAATGGGCAGAGTCCGTGCCTAGCTTGTGGGCTCTGATTCCTAATCTATACCTTCTTGTTTTTTGTTTTTAGGATCTGAGTAAGATACGTGCTAATTCGCTTCCATTGTTCTTTCTCTCTCAGCAGCTTCTGGATGATTTTGGATGATATATATTTTCTGCCGAAGAGATTCCCAACTACTGCACTTAAAGACTGTGTGGTGATTGTCTTCTGTCAACGAATCTCCGTATTGGCACGAAGAGCTTCTTCTTTTTCCAAGCTTGAGCAGAAAGGCGTTGAAGTAACCTTGTAAGGTAAGGAACTGTGTGACATAATAGTTCACCTCACCATGTTTCCAGCCACATCTTTTGCTTAGGTTTAAAATCAACCTTAGTAGTCCAGCGCCCTCTTCTTTCCGATTCCATCATTCTTGGCGCTTCCAAGCCGATTTCTGCTTATTTTGGTGTATGTATTTTCCGAAGACAAGCTCTCCAACAGTTCTGTTAAGTCAGACCTATAGTCCAGGACACTTAGTCGTAAATCTTCGCTGAACCCATATTCTCCTCGAGCAAGGCCAGATGACTGCCATCGGCTGCAGGCCTTGCAGGAGATCGATTGTCAGCAATAACGAGCAGAGTATTCTCTTTCAAGTCTTTAATCGTCTCAAGCTTATTTGCGTTGACTAGCAACTTTATACAAGCCTACGAAAAATTGTCCAGCATCGTTACATCGATCGATTTTGGAGGTAACTTGCAGGTTTAATACTCGAAATTATATAAAAATCGGTGTCAACCGCGACATCGTTTCGAGATAGTCTTCCACGATAAAATGGCAAACAAACCTAAGCATAAATCAAGTGACCGCTGTCAAAAAGACCAACTGCGATAAAAGTATTGCCTGATTGTAAGCAAAACGGACAAAAAAAAAACCCAAAATCTCAGTTTGGTATCTAGATTTATTCCCAGATATTTTACAACGGTTTTGCTCTTTATAACTTTGGTCTTGATGTGAAAGTCGATTGAATCTGATCGTTATTACTGGCCCTTAACGGATAGACATGCAACGGTAATAGAAACGCCGAAAACTTATGAGCTTAGTCAATAGCTTCAGGATAGAAGGCTTCTCAATTTCTAGCAGTGCCGCTTTGTAGAAAGTCGGACTATTGCGCCTCCTGAAAGGTTTGATAGAATAGGAAGACACGCCAAAATAATTGGTGTGCACTGTGCACTCCAATGATTTCTGCAGAAGCTGCATGGATGAAGATGAGGAAAAAGTTCAACACATTCTTTGCTCATATCCTGCACTCCTTTATAGGAGAAAAACTTATCTCTATGAATTCCACTTCAACGATCCTAGCGACTTACCTTAATAGAACTTAAATGTCTTTCAAAATTAAAAGTTCCGCGTGATTCGATTAGGAGGTAATTAAACGGTTAGACCCGAATTGACAGATTAATGTGGTGATCAAGTCGTTAATCTTATATCAAGTGTTTGGGATTAGTAGGTGATTAACTTGCTGAAATCTATGGTATCACAATGAGCCCTAGTGGTCTAAGTGTGTCAGGTAATGCATGTACGTACAAACATACTCATTAGCTGACAGCAACTTCCACCTAACCAAACCTAACCGGGTCCTTACGCATATCCCCCAACTATACCTTGAGGGAAATTAATGGGATCTACAAATATTTAGCAGTTTCCGAACGATTAAGTGGGAAAGCGCTTTGCATTGGATGTTTAAATTGCTTTGAAAGTGCTTGACCATTTTTTGCGAGAGGCCATACCTCTGGGATTCAGACAAGCTAACCACTATCTTTGCGACCCTACGGGCAGCACTGCTTCTGATAAGAACTGGAATTAGTATGAAAGTTCAGGGAATTTTTAAAGCTGACATGCTTTCAAAACCCATTTTTCTTTGCATAGTTGCAGATTTGCCAAACAATTCAATGATTTTCATTCGGAAGTTTGCAAAAAATAATATACTTCAGCGTTGGTCCGTATGGAGACCCTACAATGTTGTGTAGTTAAGTGTATAATTAGCCTTGCAGGTTCAAAAAAAGTGATTTTTTTTAAAAACAATTCCATTTATACCTTCGAGCAGTTGTAAAAAGATGCCTGTTAAAAGTAGAGCTCTTAATATTAATATTTAGAGGTCGCTCATCGCAGATTTCCATTTCCCATAGAAATTGTATGGAAAAAAAAACTTTTAACCTTTGGAATATAGATTCGGTCTAGAAGCAAAGTGCCGGGATGAACGATACATATTTTTATTATTATTATTATAAATTAGTTGTTCTACAAAAAAGCTATCTTATCATTTTTCGACAAAGTCACTCTTTCAAAAGTTATTCAAGGTTACCTAAAGTTTTGTCAGAAATCAAGAAAAAAAACTAAAATTTAATCTAAATTAAGCTTTAACCTTGAATAACTTTTGAAGGAGTGAATTTGTCGAAAAATGATAAGGAACCTGTTTTGCAAAGCAACTAATTTTCTATAAAAAATGCATCGCTTATCCCGGCACTTTGCTTCTAGACTGAAATATAAAATTCGTGGTTGTAGGTTCTAGTTCCTCATTTATATCTTGTTTTTGTTTTCAGGATCTAAGTCAGATACGTGCTAATTCAACTGCTGTTCGTCCCTCAGCATCTTCTGGGTGACAAATTAGCTTTGTCGTATATATAATTTCCGAATTGCCGACACAAACTGCTTCTTCTTTTTTTAATCTTGAGCAGGAAAGCGTTTACGTACCCGTGTCCGGTAAGGAACTGTGTGACGTAGTAGTTCACATCACCATGTTTCCAGTTATTTTGTTAAATTGTAAACAAAACCGACAAAAAAAAAACAAAAACCAAAATCTCAGCTTGGTATCTAGCTTTATTCTCAGATATTTTACAACGGTTTTGCTCTTTACAACTTGGATTTTGATGTGAAAGTGATAGAACCCGATCGTTATTATTGGCCCCGTAAGGGACAGACATGCAACGGTCATAGAAACGCTAATAAATTTATCAGCTTAGTTAATAGCTTCATGACAGAAGGCTTCTCAATTTCCGCTTTGTAGAAAGTCAGACTATAGTGCTTCCTGAAATATTTGATAAAATTTTGCATCTAAAGTCACCTCAATCACAAATCACAATGTTCGTACTAAAATGAGTGCCAAATACAAAGAACTAAAAACATTTTACATTTCTTAAATCTTTCATATTTTCCGCAAAATTCTAAGAATGTATTGCTTAACATTTTTCAAAATTCTTTGTGTAGACTATTTAATTCTAGAAAATCGCACACTTGCTCTTGCAAAAAAAAATTTATTTAAAAAAAGAGGAAAATGATAAATTGGAAATAAGGAAGGTTTAGAACAATATATTTTTGAGCTTAAAAGCAATTCACTTAGGTGCGCCTTTGACAGTACTACGTACTTGTCAATTCAAACCGCTGCTACTGTCAAAGGAATTGACACACCAACCATTAAATGGATTGACTCTATGCTAAGTGGCAGAATCATCTCCACCATACTAGGTCAAACATCAATAACAGTTAATGCTGTGAAAGATTGTCCCCAAGGGGGTGTTTTATCTCCCCTACTCTGGTCAATTGTAATAGATCAGCTCTTGGACGACCTCAATAAGCTGGGCCTTGATACACAAGGCTACGCTGATGACCTAGTCATCTCTATTCAAGGCAATCAAGAAGCACAGGTCACAAACCGTATGCAAAGTGCCCTGAACAAAGTTAATGACTGGTGCAATAAAGAAGGGCTTAAGGTCAACCCCTCCAAAACAGTCATCATTCCATTCACCAGGAGACGTAAAATCGATCTCCAAACACTATCCCTAAATAGTGTTCCAATTAATTTTTCCAAAGAGGTCAAATATCTAGGAGTAACCCTGGATAATAAACTCAATTGGAAACCACATCTAGACAAAACCATAGCAAAAGCAACAAATGCTTTCTGGGCCTGTTCTAGACTCTTTGGTAAAAAGTGGGAACTTAGGCCAAAAATGATTTACTGGACTTACCTCACTATTATCACACCCATTATAATCTATGCTTCACTGATCTGGTGGCAAAAAACAGAACAAGTTTATGCCCGCAAATCTTTGCAAAAGTTACAAAGACTAACCTGTGTAGGTATCACAGGTGCAATGCGCACCTGCCCAAATTTAGCGTTAGAAAGTTTATTAAATTTTCCTCCGCTACATCAAAGAGTAAAGAAGACTGCTGCACTAAGCGGACTAAAGCTTCATCTCACCAACTACTCTAGAAAGGAAAACTTACAAGGACATATGAGTATTCTGCAGGTGCTCCCAATACTGAAATCGCCTGCGGCCCACTCCTCGGACTTTATGCCTAAACGCATAATGTTACATCGTCCCTTTAAAGTAATCTTTCCAAACCGCTCAGCATGGAAGAACCCTGTAATTCTTACAAATAACTTCCAATACATCTGGTATACTGACGGTTCAAAAACAAACAACGGTGTAGGTGCAGGGATTTACGGTCCCAACTTTAAATCATCTACATCCCTTGGTAACACAACTACTATCTTTCAGGCAGAGGTAATGGCTATAGAATTCTGTATTAGGGAATGCATTAGAAGAAACCTCCGAAGATCAAGCATCCTAATCTGCTCTGACAGTCAGGCAGCACTAAAGGCTCTATCCTCGACAAAAATCGAATCCAAACTAGTTTGGAACTGCCTGACATGTTTACTTCAATTAGCTACTCACAATAAAATAACTCTTTCATGGGTGCCTGGTCATGAAGGCGTACCGGGTAACGAAGAGGCTGACCGACTTGCTAGACTTGGCTCTCAGTCCCAATTCAAAGGCCCTGAACCCTACTGTGGTCTCCCAATCAGTAGCCTTAAAAACGAATTAGCTACCTGGGAACGACAGAACATGATCAGCACCTGGAACAACTCAAATGGCCATCGTCAGTCAAAACTATTCATTGACTTATCCCACAAACGTATGAAAGAAATTCTTGACATGAGCAAACGTGACGCAAAGTTACTTACGGACTTCTTCACTGGACACTGCTCTCTCAAGTATCATCTTAAAAATATGGGCATCAGCCAAGATGACACCTGTCGTCTCTGTCTTGAGGACATAGAAACAGCTGAACACATTTTATGTGAATGCCCTGCATTAGCTAGATCCAGGCTTAATATATTCAATAAAGGGTTCCCCTGTCCCCTTGATATCAGAAACACCTCTTCCTCGAAGATTCTTAGGTTCTTACATGACCTCAGCTTCGAATGAACAAACCTATACACTACGTGTTTTAAAACCTAAGGGAACAGCACAAAAGATCTTTCAGGTCGACGTGCTTGTAAAGGTAATTCTCACCTTCGCCCTATATAATTTAAAAAAAAAAAAAAAAAATTCACTTAGGTAGTTATTTTCTGTTTCCACAATTTTTTTAAGAAGTTGGCAACTATATAGAGGATGAGATTGTCTAAGACTTTACATCTTTCAATTTTGTCGATAAAACGTAAGCGCAACCGTCCAACCTTTTTTGAAATTTTTGAAATCTACAATTCTACAATAACTTTTCAATTCCTAATCACGTGACCCTTAATCTATAGATAATCGAAGTTTCCACAGTAGCCGTATTAAACAAAGTTTTGCTCCCACTTCGCTTCTCTTAAAGATTGAAAAGTAAACTTTTTTCACACCACGACTCCTATTCCAAATCAAGTACGTATGCTGTACTTAGTGGATAGTTTCTCCACCAACCGAAGATACAAATTTTCTTAAACTAATTTCACTAAAAGAACACCACTCTCAATTTGCTCCAGAATCGATCGAGAAAACATACAACTTCCTTAACAAGCTTGCAAGTATACAAAAAAAAAAAAAAAGAAGAACTATAAGATTGATATAAATAAATTGCCTTACCTAGATCCCGATTAAAGTGCGTCAACGATAACAGTCTATAAATTAAAATAGAAATCGATGTCTCTTGGGGGTAACACATTGAGAACTGACATGAAATTTATTGAGTTCTTGTGGGATAAAAACGCACACACATTGATATACCTACTGCAATAAAAAAACGAAAACAAAAACAGGAAAACAGGAAAATCAAGAAACACCTTAATGCAACAGGGACTTGTTGCCTTCTGCGATGTTTATTTTGCGGATCTTCAAACCACCAGAATACAGAACCCCTCTATACGAATGCCAATAAGAATTTTCCTATTTGTGGTTTCAATGCGAAAGAATGATCCTCTAACGAAAATGAGAGTTGATGTCGGCATGTCCCTTCGCCAGTTATAAGAACACATATGATGGTCTGTCTGCCCTCTTCTGTTAGTGTTGTGAACGGATTAACAAAACAACGATGTTACGATGTTGTCATACACTCTTGTGATGCAGATAGTTAGTTCATCACACTATAATTTTTTTCCCATTTTAACTTCACATGCAGAAGTGTTTTTTTTTTAGATATCTACCCCTGAGAAAGAATTAATGCTCTAGGTCTCTTATAAAAGGTAGAAGCTGAACTGTATTCTATCAAATGATTGACACAAAAATATTGAAGTTTAAAAATACTGAAAGAGATGCACTTAAACCACGTCAAAAATTATATGTAGGCTTTTTAAAATGTGGGAATTTGAGATTGAAAGTCGATTTTGCTGACATAGTCAATGAACGATACGACATTTGTATGTAAAAAAAACATGACCATTTTTCCCAAACAAACAATTTACTAAGGCTAAATGTACAACATAGAAAGCTATAACAAGGATGTGACGCTTTTCCAGGTTGACAGCAACAGTCTGCAGAACAAAGTCTTTTAAAATCTGTGTTTTTGTGTTCATTTTGTACCCTGAGTAAAAGGTGTTTTCTTAGACGTGTGGTTTTCAAGAAGAAATGAAACGAATGTCAAAGTTGTGGCCAAGAATTTAGCTAGAACATAAAGATAAGGGTTTGCCATTTATGTTTTGAAAACGATTCTGAGAAAATGACCTCCGATCGTGGCTGACTTGAATGAACTCCAGCCAAGAGTCCCCATTGTCGATCACTTTTTGCAGCAATTAAGACCGTATTCAAGCAATAACGCAACAAATGGTCTCTTCCAAGGCGTTAATCATCTTGGGCTTATCTGCGTAGACCGACAATTTTACAAAGCCATATCAAAAATAGACCAGCCATGTCTATCTTGGAGGCCACACATTAAAGGCCCACGACACCGATGCGAGATAATACGCTCACCAAAAGTTTCCTTCAGTGAATTAAGTTCGTTCGTTCAACTTTACCCAGGGTTGACTCAGGTTTCCCTGACAACCCTCTGAGTTGTCAACAAAACCTGGGTTTTTCAGTTCTCAAAAAACGCTAAACCAGACAAACCTGCAATTTGAATAAAAATATTTGCCATTAGACAGCACTGTTCATTATTTAAACTTGCCCCAGCAATAACTTAGTGCGAGTTGAGGGAAACCCATGGGCAAACCCAGGGCTCAAAAAACACTCAATTTGACTTTGTGGCTACCACAGGACGACCCCAGGTCTTCAACAAACGAACCTATTGATTGTTCGTTGGCTGCATGGCATGTTGGAACCGAAGGTTGTCCATGTCACCATCCATCAATTCAGGTACGAAAAAGTCAATAACCATGGCTCTATAGCGTTCCCCATTCACTCTAACATTATGGCCGGTGTCATTTTTGAAGAAATATGGACCAACGATTGCCTCTGTCCCTGGAGCACACCAAACAGTGACTTTCTGAGGATATATGGCGTTTCAACAATGGCTTGTGGATTATCATGAATCCAAATTCTACAATTTTGTTGATTGTAGTACCCATTGAACCAAAGGTGAGATTCATCGCTGAACATATTTATATTGAGAAAATTGGGATCGGTGGCCAACTTGTTTCGGATCTATTCAACAAACGTGCGGCCCAATTGATGTTCGTTCGGTTCCAGTTCTGGCACGAGTTGGATTTTGTAAGGCAACAAACCCAAATCCTCCGATAAAATCTTCCATAAAGTAAATGGGCACAGCTGCAGCTGTTGCGTGCGATGGCGAATGTACACATTCGGGTCTTCTTCGTTGTTTGCAGCAACAGAACCTTTGGTGCGCACTTTGCGGCGTCTCTAACGAGAGCAAACCTGGTGCGAAACCGATCTATATTTGCTTAAATTACTGACTCTGTTGGACGATTAAGTCGACAGAACATTAAACGCAGCACACAAACCGTTATTTTGGTAGTAAATTTTCACGACTTCCAAACGTTGTTCTAAATTATTTCATAATGGCAAGTCAAATTGAGTAAAACCAAGTAACAGTTGTCAAAAAACCCAACTCCAAAAAAGCATTGCCAGATTAAAAATCACACACACAAAAAAACAGCATATAAAGAAGTTATCAAGGAGCCAATGATAGGTCTCAAAGCCTGGATACTAACTTTAATAAAATACAATTCCACTCATACACTCACGAAACTAATCGTTGAATCAGAATTCGTTAACTTAATAGGTGATCCTGATCAGTCTTAGTAGAGAATAAAAAGAAAATTTTTCATTCTTAGTTAAACACTTTTAAAACCCTAAAACTGATGGGGGGGTATAATAGAATAATAATAATGAAACATATCATAAGCATTGGGGCCGAAACAATCATGAAACTAATTGTTGAATCAGAATTCGCTTGGTGATCCAGATCTGTCTCAAAAGAGGAATAAAAAGATCCATTTTCATTCTTAATTAAATATTTTTAAAACCTTACCGCTATTAATAAATTATTACTTTGCACTCATAAAACCCCCAAACACAGTTCATATAAGATGAACACGATCCCACTATAGCACCATGGAACTTCTTGGTGACATGATGCAAACAACAAAAAACAGCCCAGGCACACTGTCACTACTAGCTATGAATGAACTTGTACAGCCAGTAAAAACAGCAGTTTCTTTTGACTTCATTCACGATTTCTATTCACTCCATCCCATGTCCATTCTGATAAAGCATTTCTCCCACAAAAAATTGCGCCTCCATCATAATTTCGTTTTATTGATCCTTGTTCACAAGTCAATACCTGATGCAAAAACAAGCTGATTGCTGCATTACAAATGATTAATGTTTAAACTGTTCGGTTTTTAGAAATCGTTTTCCCTTTTATCCCATCGATTACCATCCATGCTCAGCTATAAAAGATACAGAGCCCTTTTTTTATTATACGATAATTGTTTCAAGAAATCACCCTAAGGCCTTCACATCAATCGGAATCAGTTCAATTATTCTCTCAAACAATTTTACTTTCACTCAAAAATAATATTAAAACAAAAAGTAAAATGCACTTCCCAAAGAAAAGGAAAGAAAAATATACTTTCCCACTGCAACCTCAAGCTCAAAGCCGGTAACCCTTTCATTCACAATGTTGGTGGCATTTTAAACTGCATCCTAGTTAAAGCCAAGCCAAACAATAACAAAACACCAAGCATTCAACATTTCCCTTCTGGCTGCACCTGACCAAGTGAACTCGCCAGCTTCAGTTTAACATGATTTCAAGGGAGCCGCAACTGCCGCGCCGAAGCCATCACCAATATCCACCGATCAATCGCAATTGATCACCGCGTCTGCATCTGTAATTACTCGCCTCAGGGTTTAGTGTTGAGCTGAGCATAAAATTCCAGACACGATTGGGTGCCGCTTTATGACAATCATAATGTCAGAGCAAGCAGCAAAATTGACGATTGCCCGTTTTCGGTTCTTCCGGTTCTCACTTTCTCTTGCAGATATATGCGGGCATGGGCAACCGGACGTCTCGTGTCGGTCGCTTCGTCGGCACTTGATCGTGATCTAAGCAAGAACCACACTTGTATACCTGAACCAGGCCAACTAGAGTATTTGAGCACACCTTAGGCCATCTTTTGGAATACAATGCAAAGACGAACAATATGGAAGATGATGGAGATGAGTAAATGAAGAAAACGAATACGACTCAGGCCACTTTTGCTTTTCAAAGTAAATATTTGACGGGTAGTCATCAGCTGATGAAGTTGACTGCACTATGTCTGTGTGTATAAAACCTTCGAAGGTTTTCAGATGAATGAATTAATAGAAGAGTGATTATTTACTTTTCGTGGTCTATTCCAAAAAAATGGGACGCGTCTAATTGAAGGTGTAAGTACTTACATCGGTATCTTTCATTTAGTTGAGCTTTTTGGTTGTTTATTGTTCTTGTAGGTACGTCGTGTTCGATTTGATGAGATTCTAATGCGCTTTTAAAGAAAAATTTGGGAAAACGAATAAATTCAATTACAGAAGGTAAAGTTGAATTACCCAAGAAATCAATTGAAGTGATGTCTTTTCCCGAACAAATGAGTGAAAGTTCTCTGAAGAGCTTAAACTCTGAGATGCTAAGCCTACAATTTCTCTTCAAAGGTCTTATTGTTGCCTATGACCTCTTTTTCTCGACTTTGGGAAAGAATAATTTTTGACTTTGAAAGCTAAGTGCAATAAGGTCTTCCTTTGAAACTTACAAATAATTTGGGTTGATGAAGGCATAACGCATGAGAATATATTTTTCAACTTTGATCATTCAACGAGAGGCGCATATATTGAATCTTTCTAGCCATAATGTGGGGTTTGAATTAAAAAATTGTAGGGTTAAGTGCACAGTTACCTCGATAAATCGTGTTCAAAACTTTCTAGAATCTAGACTGTCTCAAACTCTCCATGGAAGCATGAAAATTGAGAGCTGTTGTGAACACTAAAACCAGAATCCTGAATCTGAACACTAAAACCTGAATCCTGAAGATGATGGATATTTTAAATAAGGACCGAAAATTGTGCTTTATATTCGGCTGGGATGATAAAGTCAGTGTCATCATAAAGTGGCCAGTGTCATCTTAGGCCAAAAAGTTTTTCATTGAAGCACAAACAAATAATGTTTGAAATCGACCGCGACGCCATTGCCATGCTCCAAACTCGGTCACCTGGGTGAATAAATTGCAACGAATAAATAATTTGGGGTGGTGGAACAAAGCGGGGGAGGCTTCGTTAACTATCTCCACACTACCTTATGCCTGCGAATTCTTCATTAAAAGCACATACACTTTAGGGTGAACAACTTTCTCAACAACGTGCACTTTCCTGAACGGTGATAGAAGGCGTAGATCGTTTCCCAAATAGGGAAACCGAAACGTTATGTATTAAGGTGGGTCAAAAAAATCGATTTTTTTTTTTTACATGATGATGCGTATCTTTTAAACGCTTAATTTAACCGCCAAAGCATAAGACACCATTTTTATAAAGCAATTAATTTCCTACAAAAATTTGTATTGAGCATTTCATAATAGTCATTTATTCCGGTAGAAGCTCTTCACTTTCACTTACACTCCACTCACTCCTGAAGCGACAAGAGGCGTTAGACGGAAGCTCAATAACCACTAAAAACCAGTTGGATGCTTTTTGACGTTGAGAAGGCATTCGATAGTGTCTGGTTATGTGTATGGACCTATCCATAAACTAACCATTTTACGCTTTATAGGTAGGTATAATGATAAAAATTTTATTCAATTTCCTTCATTCCAGATCCTTCTACGTTCAAGTAAACAACACTTTGTCGTCAACCAAACTCATTTGACCAGAATTGGCTCAGGGATCGAAGCTAGGACCCTCCTCTGTAACATCTACACCTCGGACAAACCTCAACCAGAAAACGTAACACACCTTCTCTTCGCGAATGATTCCTTGACCTCCGCGCACTCATTGTCACCTGCGATTTCAGCTCGTGGGGTTGAAGACAACATGACATAACGAGGATCTTCGAATACTACCAACGATGGAAATCAAAATTAACTCAGCAAAGTCCGAGCTAATTTGCATACGAAAACCCACACAAGGATGGACACGCTCGCCACAACACCTGCATGAACCTTCCTAACGGAACACATAGCTTAGGCCAAAAAATCAGGTTAAGTATCTAGGAGTCTCCTTCAACAAACTGATGCGTTTCAACCCGCACGCCACTACAGTTGTTAAGGAATCTAACTGTGATTCCTTTCCGTCCATCAGTTGACGCGCATAAGAAGAAGACGAAACCAAAAAAAAAACGAAATTACTGCTGTACAAGTAGCTAATACGACATGTAATCATGCACTGATTTCTTTTCTGGTTCACAATATCCAAGACTGGAATGCAAAAACCGATTGTATTCGAGAGGAAGGATCTGCACATATGCACAGATCTTGGATACGATCTGATACGCAGGAGAACCGTCAGCAATAGAAAATTATATGAAGGAGCTTGGATCATCCCTACAAAGAATAATCTCTCGTCGCATTCCTAGACATAGAGGGTGCATTTAACAATGTTAACAATACAGCAATCTCTAATGCTCTCGATGGGCTGCACAGAGAAGAACACATCAAGAACATGATAACAACAATGCTCAGTAATCATTAGTTCCGAAATGGGGAACTACAAAACAAGCAGAATGGCCAATAGAGGAACCCCACTGGGAGGAGTTCTATCTTGTGGAACTTGGTCGTTAACAAATTGCTAATCGACCTAGAGGACGAAGGTTTCAAAACCATAGCCTATGCCGATGATGTAGCAATTGCCGTTTCAGGGAAGCACCCACAAACGGAAGTTCTCTTTACGAGGAAATACAAAATTCCGGACTTCAGACCCCCGACTATTAAGGGGATAACTCTTACACTGTCAAATCACGCCAAATATCTAGGACTTATTTTTGACAAAAAACTGACCTGGAAAACCAATATTGAGAAAAGAGTAAATAAAGCCAACGTGGCACTCTTCTCTTGTAAAAAAGCCATTGGTGGGAAATGGAGTTTCTCCCCCCAAACCACCCATTGGCAATTGGTAATAAGATCGATACTCACGGGGTGATTGTCTGGTGGACCACACTAGACAAGATGATCAACTACAGCAAGCCGGCCAAAGTTCAAATCAATCGATCCGACTATACCACCACACAGAGAAGCTGGGGAAAATGGCACTCTCTTGGAAAATGAAGCAATACACTTTTACACCGATGCTGGTTCAAAAACCAGCGAAGGTGTAGGAAGTGGAATTTACTCAGAAAAACTGAATTTCAGTATTTTCTTCTGCCTACCCGATCACTGTAGTGTGTTCCAAGCGGAAATTCTAGCGATCAAGGAGGTGCTGTCTTGGCTCAAAGAAAAAGTCATATGCTCCACGGATATTCAAATCTTCTCGGACAGCCAAGCTGCCCTTAAATCTCTTGCCTCTGTCTCTACAAAATCCATCACGGCCCAAAATTGTAAAATGTCTCTGAGGGAGATGTCAAATCAGTTCAACATTCACCATTCATGGGTGCCGGTGCACAGGGACATACCAGGCAACTGTATGGCGGACGAAGTAGCCAAAAACGGCACGACCACTTCCCTACGCTCAGAATAGAACAACATAGGTGTACCTATCGCTGCATGTAAACTCCTACTTAGACAAGACGCTTCAGGGATAATAAACACTAGATGGACTGAGAGTAACAACTGCCTTGCAACCAAAAAAGTTTGGCCTTGTGTAGATTCAAAACGATCGAAGAGTTTGTTAGCCTTGAACCGCCTGTATCTAGGTTCTACCATAGGTGTTTTTACGGGACACTGTCTATAATAGGAAGACACGCCAAAAGACTTGATGTGTTTTCCAATGATTTCTGCAGAAGCTGCATGGACGAAGAAGAAGAAGAAACCGTTCAACACCTTCTTTGCTCATGCCCTCCACTACTTCATAGGAGGAAAACTCATCTCGGTGAATTCTTCTTCGATGATACTAGCGACTTAGCTTACATAGACCCAAAAAGTCTTTCGAAATATATTAAAAGTTCCGCGTGGTTCGATCAACTCGTTAATCTTACATCGGGTTTCTCAGATCAGTAGGTGATTAACTTCCTGATCTCTGTGGTATCACAATGGGCCCTTGTAGCCTAAGTGTGTCAGGCAGCATTTGCTGACAGCCACTTCCACCTAACCTAACATAACCTAGGATCATCTCTATAGAGAAGCTCATGGTGCGATCTGGAAGATGCTTACCAGAAAACATGGCCAACCTTCCAAACCCTTTAGTTAGAAAGATAGCAGAAGAAGAGAAGACAGACACCAGAGACAGACAGACAGACCCAAGATACATCGATGCGATGACACGATCAACAACGATGGAGCAATGACCTTTTACGCTGAGGCAGTGTCATCCCAGCACAGTGGTTAGTTAAGTAAAGTATGATTAAGTATCAATTTAGTCTGCAGGCTATTCCACAATAAGAAAACCCAAGGTACGTAGTACGTAGTGTTCCCAGAGACTCCAAGCTTTGAGCCAAGTCCTTTTGGAATACGAGTCATAAATTTTACCTAGTCTCTTCAAAGCTTTTGGCGACTTTGAATTGTGGATCTGCCAGCGGATGAGATCTTGAAGCTAGTATTTGGATGTTGGTGTACCAGCGATTGAGGTCTTAAATCTTCATGCCAGAATTTCACTGTTGACTTGCCAGCGTTCGAACTACAGATTCGAATAACAATTGACTTGTTAAAGCCTGCACTTGACTGCTGACTTGCTATTGTTTGACTGAGGTTTTGGTTGCGTTGGAACTGCGGATTGTCAGCACGATAAGTATTAGCAAAAAAGTATTCTATTATATTGAACTAGTTTCAAGACAAATCAAAGGATTTAGCCCTTACTAGCGAAGAACTTCGTGTTTTCTTTAGACAGCTCCCCACCAGACGAGTATTCCTCCGCTTAAGAGATAAAAAGGACAACACAGAGGTCGCAATTGTTGTAAATTTGTTGAACATTTTTGTAGTAAAAAAAAACTTCTTTATCGTACCCATCACAACACACTGCAGTAAAATAGGTTCCCAAAATCCATCACGTACTATGTAAACCTCCAATAGGCTTAGCTTATTGTTTAAAATTAAACACACGTTCAACTGTCTCTTGTACAGCATTCATTAATGTAAATGCTATGACATAAAACAATTGAAATTTCCTAGTTGTTCAGGTATTTTGAGTGGCTTAAAAGTTTCCTCTTTCGTTTATTACATAGACGTCTTGGTTATGACTGTGACATGAAATGAAACAAGTGACAGTAAGTCGCGCGTATTGCAAACATAGTTCATTCACTTTTCGTGTACACCAAGTCCAATACACAAGATTTTACTGAACATTTTGTTTAGGCTTGTGTGACAACAAACTACTGTCATTATTCCATATTTGATCGGTGACGCGGACCGTTTCAGTTAATGCGTAACACGGGCTTGTCATGGCGATGGCGACTTATGCATTGGTATGTGCATGGAAAATAATTGGAGAAAACTTTTTTGCTAATTATCATTGATTGCCATTTGAAACACGTTCGGTGATGATGATGTTTCGTTTAAGGTAGCTCGCGTTCGAACTTTCTATTTTCCATTCCAACAGTTATAACAAATTGCCATTAGTTTTTTTTATTAAGGGTTGTTAGTTGTCACATCGCATTGGTATGTGAAGTGAAGATGAAGAAAATTGTTTGATCGATTTTTAAGCTTTTTAACGATATTCCAACTGAACTCGCTTATTGCATCGAGTGCTATGATTCATTTGCGACTGCTTTTCAGATTTATCAGCATAGGTAGAACTTATTCAAAAGAACACTCAAACAAATAATCTCGACTCCTTCCGCACAGTCGTGCACTCTGCACTAGTTGTCCTGAATCTAACAAAATAATGACTTCCTCAACTTTGTGCAGTCATTAATCATTCCCCAGAACCTTTTGCCAATCTTGATTCGAAACGTAACAAAAATGATGAAATTGAATCATCTCATGCAGCGTCCTACATCCAAATTGGCAACACAACTACTCTGGTCTCTAATCTCTACCGCGTATACACAAAAGATATTTTCAAATTACGAAAGCAGTTCGTGGCAACACCAAGTACAAGGGTAATCACACAAATCCTATTCATGAGGAGAACATATTAGTGGCTATTAATGATAAATGATGCTGCTAGGCAATTTGTATTAGAACTGTACTGGGAGAGCTGGGACAATGAATGAAGCAGACTCATGGAAGCATGGACAGAGCGCAGTCGAACGGATTGGTTCTGCATTAGAAAGGTAGCTCCATCAATCTTATTGATGGAATTAATTATTTTCCAATTGAATTGGTAATAGAAATGAAAGGATGAATAACCGTTTGAGTGGATTGAGTATCAATGGCTGCCTCCAACTGAATAATTTGTGTTAGATACGCCGATAAATATTCATTCGAAGGATTTAGTGGATTGAGTACTGGTGCGGAAGTTTAAGTACGGGTATACTTCAGCAAAACTCCATTTTTGTTAGGGATCATCACTTGCTCGAAAATAAGTGAGTTGGCTGAGGTTCGTGGTTGTTGAAAAGTAATATTGAAGTGAATTCGGACTTGTACATCAAATCGGTAGATACAAACGCTGACGCTTGAAAATATCTGAAAGGATTGTGTTGAACATTAATGCAGATTCTTGATGACAGCTTGAGAATGATAAATAAAATTACTGAAAAGGAAACTACGAAAAGGAAGCAGCTTAGACTGAAAAGTCCACAAATCAGCGAACAAATAGCTCTGCTAGACATTCAAGTGCGATTTTAGATTTCACTGCCGTCTACCGCGTTTATTATAACAAAGTGGTAAAAAAATGGCTTTAAATGCGGAAGTATAGTGTTGTCGATAAGCATGGAAAATATATGTTCCCGCAAAACTCAGTCGCAATCAGAAGGATGCTGGCGCAACACCGACACAGACTATGATAACGCTGTGATGATAAGAAATCTCGGTTAAGATGAAAAAAAATTTATGTCGCAATTACGAAACTCTGTCACGACAATAAAAACACTGTCGCTTCTTCGTTGTCACAATAACGACAATGTATTTTTAATATTGATAAAGTTGTCACTTTTACGACAATGTTGTCGCTTTTACGACAATGTTGCAGATATTGGCATAATGTTGTCGCTATTATTACATTGTTGTCGCTATTATGACAATGTTGCCGCTATTATGACAATGCTGTCGCTATTTCGACAGTGTTGTCGCTATTACTACCATGCTGTCGCTATTACGGCCGTTCTGTCACTGTAACAATAATGTTGTCTGTCACTGTAACTACAATGTTGCAGCTATTGAGACAATGTTTTTACTATTACCACAATATTGTCGCTATTACGACCGACCTATCGCTGTAACGATAATGTTGTCGCTTTTATGACAATGCTGCAGCTATCACGACAATGTTGTCACTATTACTACAATGTTGTCGCTATTACTACAATGCTGTCGCTATTAGAACAATGCTGTCACTATTACGACAATGATGTCGCTATTACGACAATATTGTCGCTTTTACGACAATGTTGTCGCTTTTACGTCAATGTTGTCGCTTTTACGTCAATGTTGTCGCTTTTACGACAATGTTGTCGCTTTTATGATAAAAAAAAACAAAAGTTAAAAACTTTAAAACAGAGATGACAATACTATCAATGGAATTGGCGGAGTTTTTCGCTTCTCGGACTGAAAAAATAATTCACAAGTGCAATATAAAAACGTCAAACAACATCAATGACACAGTGGAAAGCTCAATATTTTCATATGCAACTAGCGTCACTGAGATTGAAAGCATTCTCAATACACTGGGAGAAAATAAAGCTCCAGGATTTGATGGAATCAGAGCAATTGATATAAAAAGCTGTAAGGATGTCTTTGCTCCTATTCTATGCAAATTAATTAATTTAAGTATAACTCAGTCAAAAATTCCATCTACCTTAAAAACAGCAGTTGTAAGGCCGATTTATAAAAAAGGAAAAAAGGACCAACTAAACAACTATAGGCCTATATCAATTCTTCCAGTTATTGAAAAATGTTTGGAGGGAGTGATTGCCAACAGGTTGCAAGGTTTTGTTGACAAACATGCACTAATTCACAGAAGCCAGTACGGATTTCAGAAGGGCAAAAATACAGGAAAGTTGCTTGGTGAGTTTGCAAATTGTGTCAACGAAAGTTTGGATAGGAGGCATCACGTATTAGTAATCTTCATGGACTTCAGTAAGGCATTCGACACATTAAATTTAAATTTAATTTTATAAATCTCACTGACGATGGAAGCATTGCTTCTGAAATATACATCTGAGGAAATAAAATAAGTGTTTTAACTGTTAAAAACTTTACTAATCTTTTCATTTATTAGATTAAAAAACACGTGGAATATCTCAAATAAAAAAATCATACATTAAATCACTCAAATCTTATTGAAGCTTTAAGAAGAATTGGAATTCGTGGGTCTATGGCTGATAAGCTGACAGAATATCTTCAAAACAGAACATTTTGTGTTAAAATCAAAGATGCTGTGAGTGAGAAAAAAGTGATGAGATATGGAGTTCAGCAGGGATCTAAACTGGGTCCAATTTTGTTTTTTATTATACACTAACGAATTGCTACGACTTTTCAAACAGAGTATTCCCTTCGCTTTTGCTGATGATACGGCTATTGTCGTTCGCCATAGTTCTCTTGATACGGCAACAAAGATAATTCAAGAAGAATTCCACTTGGCAGTTAGATGGTGTCACGACAACGGCTTAGTAATGAATGCGTCAAAAACAAAAATGATGCACATCAGAAGTCCGCAGTTCAAGCCGACTAATCAAAGGATTTATTTACAAAACGATGACTGCCCCAATACGCAAAAGGAATGCATCGAATTAGTAAGCACAAGTATCTGGGAGTAGTAATTGACAGTAACTTTGTATGGGATAAACACATAGACAAATTGAGAATGGACCTAAAGAAAGCGATGTTTGCTCTATCTCATCTAAAATACCACACTAACCACGATGTTTTAAAACAAGTTTATTACTCATTGATGGAATCAAGGATACAATATGGCATACTTGCATGGGGTAATACAGCTAAAACCCACATAATGAAAATTCAAAAAATACAAAATGCAGCTATAAAACAAATAAACAACAACTATCGACAAACACATGACACACTTTTTAAGCCCCTACAAGTTGAAGATATTTTCAAGATGACGACCATAATAGAATACTTTGATGACAACCGATTTAAACAACCAATTCAACACCCAAGGCCGTCTTTACCCTTTTGGGGGCCCTGGGCACTTTTTGAAAATGGGGCCCTTGTATGATTCTATAAAAATGTTATGTTGTGTAGTAAAGGTACATATACAGAAAAAAAAAACTTTGAATCAATATTTCATCAATCATTATAAATCCTTATAAAAGTAAATAATTATTGCAGCATGTTTATGTTAAACGTTAACATAAATATAAATAATATATCTATCCATCTATCTATCTATCTATCTATCTATATATATAAAATAGGACGTATGTTGTATTTATGTATGTATGTATGTCCAGTGTAAACTCTCAAACTACCCAACGGATTTTTATGAAATTTTCAGGGTAGATATAGTTTAGTCCAGAGATGGTTTCTGTCAAGGTTTGATCCCCATATTCCCACAGGAACGGGGTTGGAACAGAAAATTAGAAAATACTCCAAAGATTTCAAAAATTCTTTCAGCACTAGGGGTGCTACATTATCTCCCTTCATCAGTAACTTAGACTATATTTCATTCCTGTAATCCCACAGGAACAGAAACGGGAATGAGAACGGGAACCTTAAAGTTACTTGACCGATTTCAAAAATTCTTTCAACTCTAGGATGTAACATTATCCCTCAGTGACATAGAATTATATTTAATTCACATATTTCCACGGGAACAGAAGATTCCTTCAGTAACGGGGTTGGAAATGGAAACTTAGAAACTTCTGGACCGATTTCAAAAATTCTTTCAGCATTAGGATGCCACATAGTCCCACAGTAAGAAGGATTATATTTCATACCCAAATTCCCACGGAAGAGGAAAAACGAGAACGGGAACCTTAAAACTACAGACCCGAGCAAAGCTGGGCGGCTCAGCTAGTGTAAAAATAAAATCAAAATAGTAAATTTTTCATATAAGAATTCAAAAATAAACAAAACTTAAAAAGCAGAAAATTAAATTCAGATATAGTTTAAGGAACGAAATATTGATATGCAAAAATATGGAAAGAGGAATGTCTATTGAAGGAGTCTTTTTCTTGATTTAAGATAAGCAAAAAAATCGATACCTCTGGGGATCTCGCTTTCGATTGACATCAGCGACAAATTTGTCAATGTTCCTTGAACCATTGTAGTTCTGAGTTCGTTTTTTAACTTAGAGAAAGAACGTTCACCACTACAGTTGGTCACCATTATACTTAAGAAAATTCTAAGTGCAATTTCAACACTTAAAAATTCATCTTCAACTTTTTTTATTTTTAAGAAATTATTAAGTTCTAGAATATTGGCAGTTTTTTTATTTTCGTGTCGAATAGTTTTCCAGTATTCTTTTAAATTCAGGCATTCAGCATGTAGTTCATCTCCGTTTAAATCTTCAGTGTAAAATTTAGCAAAAGATTTGCAGTTTTCTTCTAAGTCTTCTGAATTCAGGTTTTTTAATCGAAAAAAAAGGCAAAACGTTGGCCAATACTCGTATATGAACCTAGTCGCTGTTTCTCATCAACGCTTAGAGTGTCAACAATGGAATTTCAATTCGACCCTTTCTTTCCCAGTCAAAATTACTGAACCCTCAGTCCTATCAGAAAGGTTCTTATACTCGGAATCCGGGTTTTTTTTTGTCTGGATGATGAATCAAAGTTATCAAAATTGTCCTTGAGCCCAATTATAATTTCATCGATTGCACTCAGCAAATCTAACATTCTATATGCAAAGACTAAGAGCTTCCTGTCTGGCCTCTCGTGCCTGTCCTAAGTCGTTAACGATAGGCATCAAAGCTTCTTCAATTTCTTGATGATCATTATATAAGGCGCTTAGTTCATCAGCTCGCGCTGACTATCTTGTTTGAGAAAGACTTTTTACAACTTTTTTTGAACCTAAATGAGCAGTTAACACACTCCATTTTTGAAATCTTAAAAAATTGAGTGCCGTCCATTCCAAAATACATATATCTAATAATGAGTAGGGAGTAGGGACACTCTTTAAACAAATGCAACGCCTTCATTAACAATAGACAGCAAAAAATAAAAAAAACCAAAATAACATAAACCGGAACGCAAAAATTATTAATAATCCTTTCGGAACATCGCATCGCAAATGTCAGAAGGATACACAAGAAGTTTTCCCATCATCAAAACACCATTTAACTTCGATCGTAAGTTATACGTATGGATGTTTTTTCTGTTTGGATTTTTAAAAGTGCCCTGAAACGAATACAAGGGAGTGTATGGTTTAGTTGTCCTGATCATTACTTGAGTGAGCTCTTTTTTTTGTTTATTTGAATACAATTTCGGAGGGAATGTGATCTAAAATGTTCAACAAAAATTGTTGTTAAATGTATCGAAATATATTTTTTTCTTGAAAATAGACCAATAGAGGTTGGGTGTTGTTTCAGCAATTTGGGGGCCCTGGTGATTGCGGGACCCTGGGCCTGGGCCCAGTGGGCCCAGTGGTAAAGAGGGGTCTGTCAACACCAACTCAACACCAGAAAACGTGCACAAGGAATGTTACAGTTACCAAGAAACTTCAACAACTACGGAAGACGTAAACTTCAACACACTGTACCAATAATAATCAATGGACTACCGACTACCGAGAGAGATCGTCATGATTCAAAACTTTAAAAAAAGAACTAAAAAAATTTTCCTAAATTGTTCAAATTAAAATTCTATATATAGAGATTATCACAATCCATACTAATTTTTTGAAAAAAAATTGAAACTTTAAAATTGTATTTTATATAAAATCGTAAACTTTGATTGCTTTTATTGTAATATATTTGAAAATTATTCTTCTGCAGGCAAGCTTTGGCTTCGCAGATACTATTATAAAACCATATTTAGAAAAAAATAAAAGTACTTAAAAAAAAAAAAAAAAAAAATAATGTTGCAGATATTGGCATAATGTTGTCGCTATTACGACAATGTGTCGCTTTCACGACAATGTTGTCGCTTGTATGACAACGTTGTCGCTATAACGACAATATAGTCGCTATCACGACAGTGTGTCGATTGTATGACAACGTTGTCGCTATTACGACAATGTTGTCACTATTAAGACAATGTTGTCACTATTACGACAATGTAGTCGCTATTATGACAGTGTTGTCGCTATCACGACAATGTTGTCACTATTACGACAATGTTGTCGCTATTACGACAATGTTGTCGCTATTACGACAATATTGTCGCTTTAACGTCAATGTTGTCGCTTTTACGACAATGTTGTCGCTTTTATGATAATGTTGCAGATATTGACATAATGTTGTCGCTATTACGACAATGTTGCCGCTATTACGAAAATTTTGCCGCTATTACAAAATTTTTTTCGCTATTACGACAATGTTGTTGCGATTGAGAAAATATTGCCGCTGTTACATACATTTTGCAGCGTTACGATTAAACTGTGAGTGCACATTTTATTTCAAAACATTTTACCACCCTTGCTGGAAGTCAGCGAATTTAAAATTGCTCTTCGTGTCTCTTGTTAAAGTGAACTCAATCCATCAAAATCAAAAAGAAAAGTATAATAGACTAACACCTCCTCTTACAAAAAGCAAAAGCCAATTAACATATGTTTTACATGCCTTTAACTTATCGTAACCATTCAGCAGTCCTTTGTAATGTGTTTATCCTTGCTAGACTTTTGTACCTGTGAATCAATTAGCACTTCTAGTGTTCATTTCACGAGAATAAGGTTGACCTTGTTCTTTTAATCGATTTTAAACAAAACTTCAAGGTGCTGCTTCGACAGATTGTGTCGTTCCAGTTTAAATCCAAGCAGACAGATAATGTCTGTTTACTCGTTTTCACAAGAGAAATAAGCAGCTGCTAAAACGTGCTGATATCTGCCAAGCAATTGTTAAGATTTTAGTTGTTTAACAATGCAAATAGAAGGTGCTAAATGAGTAGGTTTGACGTTATTGAGATTACAGACCAGAGAGTTTCATTCCAATCTTCGAACATCACAGTCGACAAATCAGTATAAATATTGGTGATAAGAAGACACTCATAAAAATTCAGACTTGAAACTTTAATTGCTGCAAGGGCAAGCTCAAAGGCGTGCCCAAAGAAAAAGTCACAACTCTACGAGACTCAGCCCTTCACTTTTTCAATTCAAGTGCTGGTAGGTGGTAGGTATAGGCATGGAATAAAAAAAAAACTCACTGTCATTGCCTTGAACTGCAGATGTGTTTTGCTTTGTTTGAAGTCAAATGCGCATGAACAAGTAGATCCGCTCTCCGCTTTGAATATCTATCTGAGTTTTGAGACGCAATTAGAAAGTAATGGGTAATCAACAACACTTTTCCTTCCAAGTTAAGAATTCTGCAGTTAATAACGAAGTACCCACGTCAGTATGTGCATAAGTTTATGAACCTAAATAGTTAACTTTGTCGGCCGAGCCCAGTTTTGTTTTCGATTTCTCATTTTCAGAAAGAAAAAAATTTACTTTCGCTCGTCAGAAGACTACGCACGAGCAAAAAACAGGTGATAAATGCCTTCCTTCAAGACAATAATTGCTGTCCCTCGTACTTGAATGTGCGTCGATTAGAAATTCCTTCGAGTTTGACTTTTTTAATCTGGACATTTGGTTCATTCCAATGCCAAGGAAAAATAGATGAACATACTTAGGAAAAGTATCTGGATGGGTTGGGAAATATTGAGTGTGTTACAAACTATTCACATCAGACGGATTCAAAAATTAAAACAGGTTTAATCGTTACTAGGACAGGAAAGAAAAGTCCTGGCTCTATCCATATAAGATCCACTGGTGGGTCATTGAACTTTAATGTGAGGACAAAACGGAGTTGATGACTCCATCAAGGACAAGAACACCGACGAATTGGACAAAACGTCACAATATAAAGCCAAAGGTTAGACATTAGTACGAGACTTTGACTACCTATAAGTGGGCCATTTCAGGGAAACTGACACCGTACGCTTAAAAAACAAATAACTTAATATGTATATATTTAAGTCCATATCTGGAGAATAGAACATCATACATTCTTATGAAATGAAATTATTACTTATGTAACATTCAAATATGTAATTCATTAAAAAACTGATTTAAAGTAAATACAAAAAAAAAACTTTGTATACACTTGTATGGCCAAATATTCCCCGTCACAAAAGAACTGTCCCACAAGTCACAAACATTGAGAAGCATATTATTTTTGTTTTACGAGATATTTGCGTAATTTATATCAGGAACCATATAAAACTAGGTTCTTTAACAAAAGTTTCATAGTTTCTAGCCTATTGCGAATGGTTTAATTCAACTCGCAGAGGAGAGGTAATTTGATGTCCCACCCGTCACACTTTTTAAACCATCAATTTCAAAATAATAATGATATTTTCATACTTTTTTCGGTGGTACAGTATGGAATGACTATTCAAGTATGTGAACATGTCATATTCAGTACGTAAATTGTTGCCGTTTGACAGAAATGAAGCAAAGTGTAGGCAAAAATGAGTATAAATGTCCCACCCGTCACAATGGAATGACCCATATGGAACCCGGTACAGACACGGAAAAAAACATCAGTGTACGAGTATATGTCTAATGCTAACACCTGACTGTTTTATTGTTTGCAACGTATCACCAATAAGACCAGTAATGTTATTGGGTTCGTATTCACGTTGTATCGTGGACATGAGAATAAATGTTTGAGCCATGACAACTTATTTATGTATAAAAGAAGTATTATTGGACATTCCTAGGACCATTTAAAATTGAGGTTTCGAATCAATCAAGACTATGACTTCATTCTATTTCTATTCCCCCACCAGTGGGGAGGTCTCAGTACTTTGTCCTTAATCAGTGCGGAGATCAAACGGAGAATTACTAATGACAATGGCTGCTATTTGAAGTTAAGAATGTAGTTGGGCAATCAAATCCTCACTCGAAAAACCAAGGCAACTCAAAACCAGCGTTACCGTTGGATATTTTGGAAAAGTAGCAAAAAAAGGGGCACTCGAGAAAAAAGGTGGCACTTGAAATTAAAAACGAAACAACACCATATAATGTATGAAAAAAATTTACACATCTCAACGAATTCATAGGAGTTGAAGAAATCACATAACCTTAACAATCATTTTAAGGTTTATTGCAACGTAAGATAAAAACTAAAAATTTAACAGCTTATTTTTTATTGATAATTCAACACAAATAAATAAATAAAAGTTTGAATAAATAATAAAAAAGAGATAAATAATAATTTATTAAAAAGAATTCGTATTAAACTTTACATTCTTGTGATGGTTGTTTCCCTATATTTTTTTATAAGAAGCTCATCAGGACTCCATTCAGCATTGTCACATTTGCTTACTAAATTTAAGGAATCCAACATATTTTCGCAAGTTTCAGTTTTTAATCTGTTGGTGAGTTTACTTTTCATCAAAGTTATCTTGGAAAAAACTTTCTCAGCGCAGGCACTGCTATGAGGTAAGGTTCATATTTTTGCAACAAATTCATATAAGTCGTAAAAAAGGTATTCATTCAAACTATTTTTAATGTTACCCATTTCAAACCAAAAAAATTATATTGCTCGATTACCTTTTCGGGACTTATGGGAGAATTACTAAGAACGGAAACTAGTGAACTCCTGTTTCGACTTGATTACTTTGGGGTGTCTTAATGCCTCCAAATAGAAAGTTTTTCATTTTTGATGTCAAATCGATTAAATATTTCATCCCAAAGTATTTTATAATAGCTGAGAATATTTTTCTCAATTTCAACAAGTTCACTTTCCGTTAATGTTTGACTTACAACACAATTTTCGGCTTCAGAACCAAAGTAAATATACGAGGTCTTCCCCTTCCGCGATTTCCCTGCAATAATCTTTCGAAAACCCGTCGAGCCGGAGCGTTTGGGTCCATCCGCTATACATGGGGCAACCATCGTAGCCTCACGATGCGTACTCTTCTGGCTATGCCCATGTCGCGGTACAGCTCATACAGCTCGTTGTTGTATCTTCTTCTCCACACATTGTCTTCGCATACGGGACCAAAGATCCCGTTTTTTTTCTCTTTCTTTCGAAACGACCAAGGGTTTACGGCTTTACGGCGCGGAAGCATGGACTTTATCCCGCTTTCGATAAGGTACATGCTTCCGCGCAGTAAAACAGGACTGGGATGATTAAGGTCTTATACAGGGTTACCTCTATTTTTCTGGAGAGGGTTTTGTTTCTCAATTGCCTTCTTAACCCAAAGAAGCAACGGTTGGCAAGAGTTATTTGATTTCCGCACTGATATTGTTTTCCGTGTCTATAGCGGATCCTAGGTAGACGAAGTCGTGTACTACCTTGAAGTTTTGTCTGTCTGTTGTAACGTTCTGTCCAATTCATCGATGTTCAGTGTTCTTGTTTGATGACAAGATAAACTTCGTTTTGCCCTCATTGACCATCAATTCCATTTTTGCCGCTTCTGTTTCAATACTCGCAAAAGCATCTATGACATTACGCTTCTTTTTCATATTACGTCAATATCGTCTGCGTAGGCGAGTAATTGCACAGACTTTTGAAAGATTGTTCCTCTGGTGTTGACGTTTGAGTTTCTTACAATCTGTTCAAGATGATGTTGAAGAAATCGCATGACAGTTTGTCACCTTGCCTAAAACCTTCAGAAACACTTCGACGAAATTCCTCAATATTTCGCGGCAAAACCTCGGCCGCTGATTCGTTGACTTAAACTAAGGAGTGACTTACACAGCCTATGAGCCAAATATTCGGGATTCGTTTTTTTAAATGAGTTTTGTTCAATGTGTGTGTTATGTTGAACTTAAGACTTTTAGTACTTTGAGTAACTTTTAGGGAATGCTAAAAGAGTGGCACAGACTGAAAGGTGGTGGCTCGGTGGCACAGCCTAAAAAAAAGTGGCAATCTGACACTAAAGTGGCACAGCGGCAACGCTGCTCAAAACCTTCCCAGTCCTGCTATACAGCTCAGAATATTCGAGAAGCTGATTCATTAATTCGAAAAAAAACTCGAAATGATCTATGGTCCCATTCGTGAACGTGATGTTCGGAGAAGAAGATTTAACGATGTAAAAGCTGTACCTTAACATGATCATGAGAAAACGCATAGCGAGACTACGATTGCTGACTCCGCGAATTTTAGAAATTACACTGCAGTAAAGTCACAGAAGGGGAAGACCTCGTCTCAGGTGACACAATCATAGTAAAAGAGGACCTCAGCTGACTAAGAGCGTTACATTGGCACTTGAAACAACTTGACTGGAATCGCAATTGTTGGCAAAAGTTGTTGGTTGAGGCCCGGTTTCATCACGAATTGCAATGCTCACCTAAGAAAGCAAGATAAAGCTTTTCAACAAAAAAAAAAGGCAAAACAAAAATACAAAATTCTTTTTTACTAGGATCATTTTCGATATAGGTATGAATTTCCACTGAGGAGTAAAAGCGCTTTTGTGGTACCCGTAGTGCGATGGATAGCATGTCCGCCTGTCAATTCAGAGATTCGTGTTCGAATCCCAACAGAGGCAAAAATGTTTTTTCCACGGGTATCGCCTTTCGCGAGGAATTGGCAAGTCCTCCGTTAGTATTCATTGCCATGAAAAGCGCTTTCCCGATTAGCCGTTCGGAACCGGCAGAAAATTGTAGGTCCCCTCCATTCCCCCACAAGGCATGGTTGTGAGAAATGTGCTAGGCCCAGGGCCTCCTTGCTCTGTAGCGCCACCCTATTTATTTTTTATTTTAGTAAAAGCGCTTTTTGTAAGAATTTTACAAATTGAAACATACAATTTTGTGCCTTCAAACGGAAATGTTGCTAATAAATTCGAACACATGAGCGTCCAAATGGACAGTTATACTGTGTTAGGATAATCTTACCTAAATCCTAAATGTCTACTCTCCGTTTCATAGTCTGCATAAATTTTTACAGAAAATGTTGAAATGTTCCTACTAAAGTAAGCGGTAGGTTGCAATTAAATGAAGAATTATTTTGGTGCGAGTTCAAACACTCGAATATATAATCGGATAAATTGAATATGAGAGCTGAAAAGAGAAAAACTCCCACCAACAACCAGCTCTTGGCAAGGCGAGCACACAAAGTTGCTGAGGATAATACGGTCTTACATGTGAGCTGACTTGTGTGCCCAACAATACATATTGAATAGCCAACCGTATACAACTGGAAAAGTGAAAATCATAGTCACTAATTGCAAGCGTACTGTTTTGACGTCTGAAGTGCGCGTAATCATTTCCAATGTCCATTCAAAGATACGTGGATTACAATTGAGTTGGGGTAAATGCTGCTATTTTATTCGGCACCACAGCGCAGTGCACTGCTACTGCGGTTTGGTTGTGATAAAAGTGAGGTGATGTAGGGGGAAAAAAACAAAGAGTGCAAGCAATTGCAACGGTTCGATACGATCGAATGGAGTTCACCTAATAAGCACTTTCTTTGTGCACTGAGGGCTGTGAGTGTAACTTGGTCGCAGACCTTTGGGGATCATTTCGAAAGTCTACCTATGTTTAGATGGTGCATGCTCCAAAAAATTGACTGAAAAATAACAATTGATTGGTAGTTGATAATGTAACGATTCAGATTATGGAGCTTAGTCAAGCGGAAAGCGGATATATGTTGTTTTATTGTTTCGAAATAAATTTATTTAATTGTTGGGTATAGCAATTGGCGGGTAATTTGAGATAAACTGCTGCTAGTATGGGATAGTTTATGTAACTTCCTATGTGTCCATAAGGGCGGTCCAAAATCCATTGAAACGAAACAAAAGATAATTTGTATCAAATCGAATAAAGGCTAGTTCGAGAGTTCGAGTTGATCGGAGGAATAATTCCTTGGTGCTATCTACGTAGGTTCAAACTCTAACTAATCAATAACGGATACTAATTTCACAACAAACGGCAAATCAAAAAAGGAATGCATGATGCAGTTGCTCTTTAATTAGCAGGAATGCCAGAGAAGGTTGGTAAAGCACTCGAAGTAAGATAAATAGAACTCGAAATAAATAGGGTGGCACAACAGAGGTCGTAGAACCGCATTCTTCTCAGCGATACGTTGAGAAGAATGGAAAGGATCTACAATATTTATGCCGACTCTGAACGGTTAAGTGGGAAAGCACTTTTCATGGCTGTGTAATTACTATCAGGGGACTCGCAAACTGCTCTCAAAAGGTAAAACCCGTTCGCAAATATAAGTGAAAGTAATCGCACACTCTTAGAAACAATGCAGAATTTCCATGCCGTGTTTTTCCTTTCTCAAGCTCCCTTAGGTTCTTAACCAGAATGTGTTTGCCTCTAAACATAGCCCCTCTACTTTCAACTTCTTATATGCACTTTAATTACACCACTTTTCAATTCGTTATGCAATTCAATTAATAACCACACTTTGTCTTATCCTTACATAATGACTTCACAATTCAGAGGCCTTTATGTAGAAAAGCATGCCACCATAAGGTTTTCTAAATAAAACAAGAACCGTAAAGAAAAATGCCGGGCAGTTTGTGTTCTTACCTCTGCCCTCTATCTCTTGCCAATTATTATATGTGTGTTTCCTAGCAAACAAGTCCTATTCACGGCAATTTATGCACTGCCTACAATATTGTGACCGAAGCTTTTGGTTGTTTCGGAACCATATGTTTTTCCCTTGGCTGGGTAGTTAACCCCACGCACAACCCCCAACCTGAAGAGCCAGGTCCTTTTGGGATCCTTTCGGACATAAAAGGCTGTAATATCCAGTACCCTGCTGCAGGGGTGTGAGAGCTGCCGTTGGCTCACCAGGAGCTCATCCGCCACCATCTCTACTTCAATACCCTGTCGTAGTATTGAAAGACCCTGAAAGACCTTTAAGAGTAGCTTCTTCAGGGGTTTCTGCTTTTTTGACTGCTGAAATACACCGTTGATTCTGTCATACGAATTTATCCGCTGGGACATTTCCGAAAAGCTCTGGCATACCACTGAGATTCGGGCAGTCAGTCATTACTCGCAGAGCTTTTTACTGTAGATCACAATTCCTTTCTTTTCATTCATTTGTCAACACTCGGCATTCTAGTGCCCAGTGGTTTCCGCGTGGAGGTATAGTAAGCACAATTGACGTTAACTATAAGTTGCAACATCTGGACGCCGCCACCAGTCAAAGCCTTCCCGAATAGTACACGTACAACCACCTAGGGTAAGTTCAAATGATAAAACTTATTTGTTCCAAGTCTGTTAGTTTTGCTTTTACTTCAGTTTCAGTCTTCAGTCTTTTCTTTAAGAGGTCACAATATTGTACACTGTAGGCAGTGCATAAATTGCAGTGAATAGGACTTGTTTGCTAGGACACACACATATAAATGTGAAGGCACCTTTATGGATTGGCACACGTAGGAATATGAAAAATAAATACGTTCCACAGAACCCATCGCAGGCCGCTCAATAAATAGGGTGGCGCAACAGAGCGAGGAGCTCCAGGGCCTAGCGCATTTCTCGCAACCATGCCTTCTGAGGGAATGAAAGGGACCAACAATTTTTACCGTCTTTTGCGAAAGACAAATCCAATGCTTTCCGTTCACACTATGTCGAACCGCACCACTTGGAAAACACCGATCAGGAATACCAAATTCATATGGATGCCTAGATCAGCCTTCTTATTAACCGAAAGCCAACCCACATTCAAACGTTGGAACCCAGCACAGTGTGAACGCACCTTGAGACCACCATCTCCGAATTTGGTTGGAGCTCGAAGCATTGAAATGGATAAGATTTGCTTGGGTTGCAACTTGTAACTGAATAGACTTTCCGGAATTGCAATTTCTTTGCCGAATATCAAAGGTCGACTATTCGAGCATCAAAGTAGACGTACACTTCACTGTCAAAATTTACTCTTCACTTTCTCACAAAACTAAATTCAAGTCAGGCGGCCATCATTTAGTAATAAAATCAATAGTCTCCTCCAAATTTTCATTGACAAACTTTAACGAAATCAAAAACGTTCAAATTATAAATTACATCACAAAACGTTTTCACATTATCGAAGTTTAATGAACTGTTGGCTCGATGTCAGCTAAATGCTCAGCTCTACACCAAACCTTCCATCGTGCTCAGGCAAACTACCCAATCGCCTAACTAGACAAAACCTCTAGCGTTTAAATCTGGTTCCAGCAACGACGACGAAGCGACGAACGTCGCCGTCGGTCTACGACAACAATGATTGAGCTTATAATTATTTTGCCCCTCATAAGTTTCATCTTGATTACTCATTCGTTTGGATTATAAACAAGATTTAAGAATACGTATTCATACGTAAAACGTATCTATTACTATTTGGAACAACACGGATTGGGTCATTAATCTCTTACGCACATATTTTTGTTTGTATGTCACAGCTTTTGGATATCAATGCAACAGGTACTGTTGTTTGTTTTGCTTTTGGATTGAGCTTTTGTGCGTTCCGCCTTTTAAAGGAAAAACGTCCCACTAGTGTGCGACGGAAAAATTCGATTGAAACTCTTTGGACATAATCAAATTTGAAATTGTAGAGCGAGCTCAGAGCGATCGAAATAAATCCTCGCATCAGGCCTTAATTGTTTGTTTTCAAACTATCTTAGGAGCGGCTGAGTTGGATGTGATTTAAATTGATTGATCATTAGCTAACGGATATAAGGATAAGTATCTTACTGCAATTTTTTTTTTTTTTATCTTACTGATTGGCGGAGCAAAATCGCATCGTCACCTCCAAGTGGTGCCCGCTGGATAACCAACTAACGACGAGCGTTGGATCAATTGATCCACGAGCTGTGTCACCTGAGTTATCTTTTCAGGAACTAGGAGCAAAGCAAGAAAAATATCACTCTGAATGTACCAGCTCAACAATAAATCCAAGAGCGTCTGACACATATTGTGCGGCACACTGGTCAGCGTCTGATCCCAGTGGGACGGCTGAATATAAAATGCGAATAGAAGTAACTGACCTATTTGTATCATAAAAAAAAAAGTTGAAAAATTTTATGGCAATGAACAAAACAAACAGATTTATTACCCCAGGTGGCAGTCCAACAAAATTGGAAAATCCACTCTCTAAAGAGATCGGTCCTACGGATTCTGGGGAGGACCACTTATTGCTTAAAAATTTTGGTAAACGGAGTACGAAAATACAGAGAACTCCACCAAAAAACTACTCCCAAAGGGTTACACCATCGAAAACCCCAACTAAGACAAATGACGTAAAAGTCATTAGCCAAAAAGAAACCAATGTCTCTGAAATGATCGACACTGCAGGACAACAGAGTTTCAAAGAAATCAAAGAAAACTGCCAAACCAAATCAAAAGATTACTATGATGAATGGCAAAAGGAAATAGCAGCAAGAAAGAAACTTGAAACCTTAGTTCAAAGTCTTCAGGAGCAAGTAAAAAGACTCGAAGAAAAGGTGTCCCTATTTGACAAGGAACACAAGTCTACGGTTCAGACAAGTCAACAAGATACTGTTACTGTGTATCAAACTGACGAAGAAGAACTTTTATTTGAAACTGAAAGAAAAAGAAGTAAGCGCACTGCTAAAAAACGAAAAGCGGAAGGTAGCCCCGAATTCCATACAAAGAACCAGCAAACTTCGAAAAATGAAAATAAAAAAGACTTGGGTACTACAAAGAATAATGCAAATAATGTGCTAGCCAATGCTAAACCGAAGTCTTTGTCTAAAGGCAACAGAAAAACTGTACCACCACCAATTATGATCACAGGATTCCCAAATTTTGGAGATCTTAAGAAAATGATTGAGAAATGTACTAAAAAAGCTTGCAAATATACATCGTATAACAAAGACAATTGGAAAGTCAATGTCGAGGAAGATGATGACTATAGACTGGTCACTGAGGAACTAAGCAAACATAAAATCCAGTGGCACTCCTATGAAAACAAATCCACAAGACCAATAAAAGTAATAGCCAGAGGCCTACATTCCTCATGTTCTCCAAAAGAATTAGTAGAAGACCTTGTTCAAGCAGGCTTCCAAGCCCTTGATGCAGTCAATCTTATTAAAAATGAGACTACTAAGAACTCTGCTGGGGAACCAATAATAATAAAGAGATCACTGCCTTTATTCACGCTATCTTTCGACAGCAAACAAAGTCTTGAAAATGTCTATAGTATTTGATCAATCTTGGGCATAAAAGTCAAAATTGAACCACTGCGAAAATCAAAAATTGTTCCGCAATGTAAACGATGCCAAACATTTGGCCACACCCAAAAATATTGCAACCGCGAGTTTGCTTGTGTTAAGTGTGAAGGAAAACATGCAACTAAAGACTGTCCATCAAGCAAAGAACAGAAAGCAAAATGTGTAAACTGTCAAGGTAATCACCCTGCAAGCTATAGAGGCTGTCCAGTTGCTAAAAGATTTCAAAAATCCAAAAGCAAAATGACATCCGGTGAAATAAAGCCCAGCAATCCAGCAAACACAAAAAGAACTCCTGAAGCTGAGGATAAAGGTAAGAAAGAACTTCCGAAGGAAGCTGTTAAAAGCAAAAGCGACGAAAATAAATCCTATTCACAGATTGTTAAAAATGTGCGGAAGAATGAAGAAACTTCCATTAAAGAAATTCTTGAACTTATTCTTAAAAGAATTGACAATCAGGATTTGAACATCAAACGGCTAAGTGAAGAAGTCGCTCTTAAGAAACAATGATGGACAGAACACTAAAAATTGGAACATGGAATGCAAACGGTCTTTTACACCATTTATCAGAATTAAAAATCTTCTTAGACATCGAACACATAGATATTTGTCTGGTGTCCGAAACTCATTTCTCAAGTGGACTGGTTCTTGATGATTTAATATCAAACTATATTTGCTACCACGCTCCTCATCCAGCTGATAAGGCTAGAGGTGGATCGGCAATCCTCATAAAAAAGAGCTTAAAACACCATGAAGAAGTTATGTTTACAAACGAGAATATGCAAGTAACAATAATTAGTATTGGTATGAAAAAGAAAGACTTCAAGTTGGCATCAATATACTGCCCGCCGAGGCGTTCCCCGACTGAAGATGATTATACAGAACTGCTAAAACTACTAGGACATAACTTCCTTGTTGGCGGTGACTTTAATGCTAAGCACACCCATTGGGGATCCAGACTTATAACAACAAAAGGCAGAAGGCTTTACAAAGCATGCCTCAAATACAATTGCGAGTTTTATTCATCCAGATCACCAACATACTGGCCATCGGATTCAAGTAAAATACCAGACCTTGTTGACTTTTTCATAGTTAAAGGTATCAAACGAAACCATATAAGAGTCGAAGGTAAATATGACTTATCATCAGATCATACACCGGTGATTTTATCACTTAATGAATCGGAGATAATGGAAAAAAGTAATCCTAAGCTAGTAAATAATAAAACAAACTGGAGTGAATTCAGAGAAAAGCTTGAAAGCTATATAAATCTCAGA
Organism: Melanostoma scalare; assembly: GCA_949752695.1. NCBI lineage: Eukaryota > Metazoa > Arthropoda > Insecta > Diptera > Syrphidae > Melanostoma > Melanostoma scalare. The sequence goes on along the minus strand of OX456984.1, from coordinate 54,527,371 downwards.
TCCCCTATGGAAACAAAAGAGCAAATAGACCTTGAAGTAGAACAATTCATTGCCGATGTTCAACAAGCTGCAGAAGAAAGTACACCAACTTACTCGAGTAGGAAGCAAACTGAAACAAAATACCCTGCCGAGATAAGAGAGTTGATATTGGAGAAGAGAAGAGCTCGAAGAAAATGGCAAAATACTAGATTTCCAGACGACAAAACAGCGTTTAACCGGCTAAGCAACGAACTGAAAAAACAAATCTACGAATTCAAAAATGATTCATTAAGTAGATTCCTGAAAAATTTAACGACTGATGCTTCAACCGATTATTCGCTCTGGAAAGCAGCTAAGCGCCTGAAAAGACCGCAGTTACAAAACCCTCCAATAAAATCTCTAAACGGGAATTGGATCGGAAATCCGAAAGAAAAAGCTAACCTATTTGCAGAACATCTTGCGAATGTTTTTAAGCCATTCCCAGCAAATACATCTGAAAACAGCTTACAGTTTATTGATAAAGTCGATGAAGTTGACATACCAATTGTCACACTCAAAGAAATAAAAAGTGTGTGTCGAAATCAACTATCGAACAAAAAATCACCTGGGTACGATCTAATAACTGCTCAGGTTATGAAAGAAATGCCATCAAAAGCCTTCATAAAACTCCAATTCATAATAAATGCATGCCTAAAGACCCAATATGTCCCACATCATTGGAAAATTGCTGAAGTAATTGTTATACCAAAGCAAGGTAAGCCACCAACAGAAGTGACGTCTTACAGACCAATATCGCTTATACCAACAATGGCAAAAGTCTTTGAAAAATTGCTACTGAAAAGACTAAGCAAAGTCATAGAAGAAAGAAATCTAATCCCAAATCATCAGTTTGGATTTAGAAATAAACATTCCACGATAGACAAAGTTCATAGAATAACGGATGCAGTTGAAAAAGCATTAGAAGAAAAACAAGTATGTTCGGCTATATTTTTAGATGTTGCTCAAGCATTCGACAAGGTATGGCATGAGGGGCTAGAGTACAAACTGCAAAGGGACCTACCCAGGCAGTACTACGAAATACTAAAATCTTATATCTCAAACCGGCTCTTAAGAGTACGGTATGATCAAGAATATTCAAAGCTATGTAATATACAAGCCGGTGTTCCACAAGGAAGCGTCCTAGGACCTACCCTGTATTTGCTATATACAAGGGATATTCCAGTGGATAACAACACCATTATGGCTACTTTTGCAGATGATACCGCAATTTTGGCATCCAGTAAGTGCGTCGTCAAGGCTGCTGAGAAATTGCAAAATGCCGTCGACACCGTTAGTGATTGGACCAAAAAATGGCGTATCAAGCTCAATGAAGCTAAATCTGCACATATAAACTTTACAAATAAAAAGTTAAGCTACGTTCAAATATTCATCAACAATCAAGCTGTACCTTACGCCAATACGGCCAAATACCTTGGGATGAATTTGGATGCAAAGCTAAAATGGAAAGAGCATATCAAAAAGAAAAGGGAAGAGCTCAACTTGAAATATAGAAAAATGTACTGGTTACTCGGTAGAAATTCGGACTTATCTGTCGAAAATAAATTAATGCTTTATAAACAAGTACTTAGACCTGTTTGGACCTATGGAATCTAATTATGGGGCTGTACAAAGAAAACAAATACTGAAATCATCCAAAAGTTCCAAAACAAAGTCCTTCGTGGAATAGTAAATGCACCATGGTATATAAGAAATAGTGATTTACATCGTGACCTACAAATAGAAACGGTTACAGAAGTTGTAAGAAAACATGCTGTATCACACAATCAGCGACTGCATAGTCATATCAACTCTGAAATGGAGTCCGTATTAAATACGAGAGGCAATGTTCGGAGATTAAGAAGAACCAAGCCACACGAGCTAATGGCCTAAAAGTCATGGGAAGCATTAAAAGTTTAAGCTTCCCTTAAAGCGATAATATTATTGAGAAAGAAAAATCTGTTGTCGATCGTTCATAGATTGGTTCTGATTACGAGGAGTTTTTAGTGGGTAAGAATCCCACACTACTTGGTATCGAATACTGCTAAGTGTCTTTTGAAGATTTACTCCTGACAAAAAAAAAAAAAAAAAAAAAAAAAAAAATCTTACTGCAAATCAGTCAACGATGCTTCTTGTGTGGGATTGATATTACGTACAAGTTGCACGTTTAGAAGCTGATATTTGAGACCCAATTTAATTAGACTTTGTTAGCTTGGTAAACAAACAGAAAAAACAACCAAGGACCCTTAACTTAGTGCTTTTAGATTGTATTTACTGAAGAAAAAGACTAAACGCTTGCTTACTTACTTGCTTTATCAAGAGGGAAAATCATAGTAGATTTTTCAATTTTTCGAAAAAAAATTTTCACTTAAAATGTGCTTTAGGGCCTTAAAAACAATATACCAAATGATGGAATTCGGCAAAAGTGTCCGAGTGTACAAATTTTCATTCTGCGGTAACGCCTCTCAGAAATTTTCATATGGTTTCTCAGTACTTAAAACTTTAAACGCGTTATTCTCGAAACTACTTTTTTTTAGCTAGACGAAGACATGACACGAGGAAATCTTTACCGATCGTCTTGAAATTTTGGCAGTAGCTTTGAAACATCTTTCTCCACGGAGCTACGAAGGATTTTTAATTTATATGGCTTCGTTTTTTTTACAAACGATTTTATCGCGTTTTTTTTTGTTAAAAATTTAACTTTATTTTTAAACATGCACCGATTTGTAAAAAATCAATCAGGGTTATCGGGAACTTTTTTCCTATGGACTTTTTCCCAAATTCGAAAAATTCGCATCGGGAACTTCTTTTCGAAATTGGGAAAAAAAAAATTCCTTGGGAAAAATACTTATCGGGAACTTATGGAAAATATTGTGTTTTTCCTTGTAAAAAACTTGTTCCCATGAAAAAAAAATCCGTGGGGAATTCCCGATAGTAGAAACTTGTTCCCGGGAAGGGAAACACTTTTTGGGAAAAATATTTCCCGACGAATTCCCGATAAGGCTGAATATATCAAAAAAATCTTACGTAGTTTGCTAGCTGTTGTTATATGAAAACTAAAAAGTGTTGGTCAAAAAGTAAGGAGTCAACGTTTTCGGCAATCGACACGCTTTCAAAAATAGAGTCCTTGGGTCATATGCCGCGCAGCCGCCACTTTTAAATATATTTTTATTGAAAAAATTACAATTTGTACTTCCTTAGTATTGCTATAAAACCTTCCTTACAGATTTTCGATTGATACTTTTATTAAGCCAAAATTAATTCACGAAAATATGCCTATTTTTTTTTTTTTTTTTTTTTTTTTTTTTTTTTTTTTTTTTTTTTTTTTTTTTTTTATAACTAACGCGCACATCAAGGGGGTAATGACTACCCTTATAATGTTATAGAACACAGTGCGAGCACTTAGGAAAATAGGAGAGGATTTGAAAGGAGACACAGATGCACGTTGCTTTTAAACTTTTGTGAATCGAAATGCATGAACTCACTTCCCTCTAATTTGAGGAAAAACAACAACATGGAAAAGTTTCACAAAGAATTATTTGTTTACTTAAACAACCAAAGCAACTAGTTTCAGTCGTCAGCCTTATTTAATTTATTTTAATTTAGTTTCTCCTCTGCCTCAATCTTCTTTTATCTTTTATTACTCTCTTTTCTTCTATTTCTTTTTTTTTCGATTTAATTTTTAAAAATTTTTGTAATGTATTATTTTACTAAACGCATAGATATGTACTTCTTATTTTAAATTTATTATATATAATTGGATTTAACATAATACTCTTTTTGGAAAAGTACATCATTAACAACAACTATCACTATTTAATAAGATTTATCTTAATGTGTTAGCTTATCAATACTTAATAAACTAAACTAAACTAAACTAATGCAGGGGAAATACAGAGCCAGGTAAAGCATTCCACATTCGGGTGGTGCGACTGAAATACGAATCTCTATACTTGACTGTACGTCCGAAGTTGGGCTCAAGGTAAAACTGATGAGCATTCCTAGCGGGGCGGGTGTTGCGGCTAAATTGTTTCAGGGGAGGAATGCAACTGGTTATTTCACTAGAGCACTGTTTGTGAAAAAAACGATAAAAGAGACTGAGACAGGTAACGTTTCGACGATGTTCAAGAGAAGCAATCGATTCTACGATTGAATTATCACCTATCAATTTAAACGCTCTATTTTGTACCCTATCCAGTAGGCGCAAAGATGTTTGAGAAGCACCTGACCAGATGTGGGAGTTATACTCCAGTTTTGGGCGGATAAAGGCCTTATAAATTGTAGCCAGATCAGAAGGGGTGAAGAACTTCCTGCATCTTCTTAAGAAACCTAAGCATTTAGCAGCGTTTTTAGCGACTTCAAATATGTGATCGTTCCAACGAAGATCATCGTTTACACACATACCAAGTACTGACAGCTTTTCGGTTTCTTCGATGAAGGTACCATTCACGGATAATGGTAATGGGGGAATGTTAATCTTCAACGACAAGAGACAGCATTGAGTTTTCGAAGCATTGAATTCTACTCGGTTCATAAGACCCCATGAAACAATGCTGTCAAGGTCAGAATTCAATGAGCTTATCATACGCAACCGTTCCAGTTCCACATCCGAAGAGCAGGGACGTAAATTTGGAAACGAATTTGAAAAGCTGAGGGTCGAGTCGTCGGCAAAACAGTTGAGAGGATTAGAAGTTTCAGACAAGAGATCATTAATGAAAATGAGGAAGAGAGTCGGAGACAAAACGGATCCCTGGGGCACACCAGCATTTATGAAGTGGGTATCAGACTTGAAGCCATCCAACACAACTTGTATTGAACGGTCGGAAAGGTAATTTCTAATCCAACGAAAAAGAGACTCATCGATACCAAAAGCACGCATTTTCGAAAAAAAAGCCTGATGCCAAACTCTATCAAATGCTTTATAGAAATATCAAGCGCAATAATCTTACTTTCTCCAAAACAATGTAAAGATTGGTCCCACTTTTCGGTGAGATAAGCCATCAAATCACCAGTGGACCGTTTGCTCCGAAAGCCGTACTGACGGTCATTAAGAAGCTTTCGTTCTTCAAGATATTTCATAAGTTGACGGTTTATCAACGTTTCCATGACCTTGGAAAGAAGGTACGTTAGTGCAATTGGTCGGTAATTGGAAGGGGAGGAAGATTCGCCTTTTTTAGGGACCGGCTGGACAAATGCATTACAGTGCTACAGTGATATCCCCCCTTAAGCGGTTGTACTTAACTTGTTTTGCTCATTTCTTTTCATCTGTTTGGGTCAAATCTAGTTATTGAAATTTGAGCACCTTTTTGTTGACGAATTGGTTACTTTTCATACATAGGGCACAATTTGAAAGCTAATGTTAAGCTATGCTGAATTCCAAATATTTCCAGAATCGATTTGAGAGATTTTGAAGTTGATGTAAGAAAAATAGAAAAAGACTGCTTTCTTGGAATAATAGCTCATAAGTTCCGCACCTTTAGTTCTGATGACAGTAGAATTTAATGCATTTTTTATCATTTTTCATCCAAGATGGCCGCCGCAACAGAACTCCGGATTTCATATTTTTTCCAATATACTTCCTCAATACCTATGGGTATCAAATGAAAGAGTTTCATTAGCAGAATAGATTTCTCAATGAAAATTAAATCGAAATTCAATAAGTCCGCCAACGAAATGGCAGGTTAATATTTCTCTTCTCTACCCCTTCAATGTGAGTGTCAAATAAAAGGGCTCAAGTAATTGAGTGCTGTATTATGCTTTGACAAATTTAAAATCCGTAAGGGCTGACGGAAATGGGAGATGGATGTCAAATGAGGGCAAGTCAAATGCCACATAGTGAATCGTAGAGTTTAGTGATAAGTAAAAACCTTAACAGTAATATAAAGGATGAAATTAAGGCAAATTTATCAATACAAAGAGCTTCTTCAATTTAGAATCGGAATTCAAAAATGGACCCTGGGGGTCGATTCTGTAACTGTGAAAAAAAATATCACATCTTCACAGCGAATACGATTCTCGTTCTGTGAAAAAATGAAAACAAACGTCACAATTTCTTCACATGATAAATTATTTATCACAAAAGAATTTGTCAGTGAAGTTTAAATTTGAAAATTTGAAGACTGAAATGAAATAATTTTTATCACTTCACGTTTTTATCGACCACCAGATCCCAACCAAGCCAAGATCTTGTATTACATCGAGGACTTTGTGGCGTTAGAGTGGCTAAAAGTCATACATACATACGTTGTTAGCGCTTACCCTTCCGGACTTGGGCATATCTTGTTGTAAATAGCATGCCGCTTCATTGGACCTCTACATTCTTCATGTGCTACTAATCTTATTTTCCTCTTAAATTATGTAGTTATAAGGCGTCTACAACAAGTCAACTACGTATATTCAAGTTGTTTAGTTGTATCTCTGTAGTGCCCGTGGGGTAATAGTTATCATGTCTGTTACGTGGGAAACTCGTGGTTCGAATCACATAACCATCATAAGAAAAAACACTGGTATTACCTTTCGCAAAGAATTGACAAGTCATTGGAGAGTAATCCATACTGCCATGAAAAACGCTTTCAAACTTAGCCGTTCGGAATCAGCACTAAATTGCAGGTCTTTTAAATGAGTTAGGCCGCGAGGTTTCTATAGCTTTGCTGCGCCGCCTTTGTTCACACTTCCTTATTTAAAAAAACAAATTTCTTGTATCTCTCGAATAGCTTTGTTCGCTCCAGAAGCCAGGACCAGATATTGTCTTTCAGATATTGTCTTAGAGCCCATCTGCCATCTGTGTTCTCTGACTGAAATTCAATGCACATTGTTTGGCTCTAGGAGCTCTAGGATTAGCTTTATGGCATATCTCACCAAAAACCTGAACCAATATTGGCTTTGCTTTGAAAAACTAAGAACTTTGCTGTTGATATTTTTGAAGCATTTGACATCAAACTGTCTTATCGAAATGCATTGATACAAGCAATGCTGGTGTGTCCCAAGGGTCGGTGTTGGGTCCGACTCTCTTTCAAAGTTGATGACCTCTGAGCACGGCACAGTGAAATTGAAAGGGTAAAAACCCCAATGCTGTACCTCTTCGGTAAGGGTACATGTACCCAAGTTCCCCTGTCCATGCAGTGCATAGGTGCGTTTATGCGAGCACAAAAAGATGTTAGTTTAAAATATTGCAAAATGCACATATATTCTTTTAAAGATGCAAATACTATTAAGCCTGCTACAAAGGTCAGGATCAAACGATTCTCTTCGCAATGACACTTGGTTCTTTCTTTTGTTGCCAGTTCGCAAGTGAGAGGCCAGTTGCACTAGCAAGCTAAAACGATTCGTAAGATTCTCGTTTAGTCGTACAGCACTAAAATGGAATTCCTAGTCCCATTCTTTGTCTGGCTCTATAATTCACAAACTTAAAAAAAGTGCTTCTATTCTTCCTACTTAACCCTTTCCAGATTTCCTGAGCCCTCAAACTCTACTTTATGAGGCTTTTTGGCGGCCTTCGTAGTCCTTGTAAAAATTTTACTTTACTTTGCTTTTCATTACAAATTTCAAGAAAGACAAAAAGAAAACAAACTTTTCTCGTTACCAAAGCCACAGATCAAAGGATGTCTTCCAATTCTTCGTAGAATTCCACAAAAACGTGCAAGTACATCACACTATACATGAGTAAAATTCATCAAAGTGCTTCCATACAAATAACACATCGCCAAAACTGACAGCCAGTAATATAAATATGCAGATATGCGAAGGAAATTTGTATATTAGGCACGAACCGAAATCGTACGGCACGGCACTGCAGCGTTCCAAGAAACACAACCAACTCTTTCCATTAAGTTAAGTGTATGCGAGTATAGATCATGCGAACATTCCTTTCACGCACATCTGTGAAAACGGGCAGCCTTCAGCTGCCATCCAAAATTCCAAGCCAGTAGCAGGGCAACCAGTACAGTAACGCACCAAACAACAATAGCCAATGAATTATTCAAAGAACTACATCAGCTCCAGCAGCCGTTGCAACCGCTGCTACCGCCACCAGCCAAACAGCCATCACTACCACAGTGGAGGAAGCTTGTTGAAGTCTCGAACCCAGCTGACATGGTCAACTTGGTGATCATGTGAAATTAACCGATTTTAGTTCGACCCAAACATACATCGTTTAACGACCACGACCACGACCACGACGACTACTACCGACGACGACTACAAAGCTGGCGGCTACTTCCAGCCAGCCAGCCAGCTTACGGCAAAAGTTTCACTTTCACAAAAGGTCTACGTACTATGAGTAAACCGATCAGGAGGGCGCTAGCGGAGAGGCGGGACTGGTGGATGCATGCAATCACTGCAATTGTCATCCTGCTTGAAAGTCTGAGACAACATTTATGCTTGCCTGCAGGCAATGCAGGTGGCACGGCATTTGCAGCAAGTTAGCGCTCCGCCAAGGCAGTCCAAACGTCCCTGCATCTCATACATACATATGTGTGCGCTGAGGCCAATCACCATTACTACGAAGTTTATGCTGCTTTTTGGATGTTTCTTTTTTTTTTTTTGCTTTTTATTACCTTATTTCTTGTTTTCGTATGGACTAAAGCTAATTTTAAGCCTGTTTCATGCGTACCTGTGCATATAGAGAATATCTTCAGCAGCCAAAAATAACCTCCACTCAAGGAAATGTAATTTTCGTAATTATCATGTCGATGGCAGGCAATTTCGATCTGACATTTAAAACATCATTCGAGCTCGATAGCGAGACGAAAACGACACACAGTGAGGCACGTCTTTGGCGCATGTCCGACGAAGTTTAAGTATTTTGCATTTGTTTGCCTATATCATCATAGGTCGTCAGGTGGATCTCGATTGTAGATTTTATTAATTTGAATCTACTTTTGCTTTTTTTTCCGAAGAAGTTTAATTCAAATAAAATGTGTTATGGCGAAAGAAGTGCCTAAATGTCATCTGGTTGTCTCATGGAAGCACTTATGCAGTTCTTGAAACGATCTTCTGATTCGATACGTAAATGTGGGTAAGATGTTCCTGATAAACTATCTTTTATGTGCAGTGCGGTGGTGACATAAAGAATCACCGCAGATCTTTCCCATTTGTTTTTAGAGTCCACTAAAGCAGCAGTCACATCTAGACAACTTATTTCGAAGTGAATCTGGCGACATTCATAACATGGAGGGTGGCGCAACAGCGGGGAGCTCAAGGGCCTAGAGCATTTCTCACCACTATTTCACACTATGGAGTCGCCGTTTCCGAACGCCTAATCGAGAAGGCGCTTTTCCTGGCAATGACCATAGGAGAACTTGCCAATGCCTCGCGAATGCCGATTTTCGTGGAAAAACATTTTTAGTTTTCTGCTAGGACTCGAATCACGAACCTCCTGCGTAACAGACAGACATGCCAAAAATTACGAAACATCATTCTGGCGACACTCGGAACACTTTAAAAGTTCGCACGAAAAAGTTTGCATGAAGATCCCAAAGATTACACGACCGGAGGTCACCTTTGTAGTGAAATGGAGATCAAACTCAAAATATGGGGCATGCTCTTGTCGAAAAATGAAAATCCGTGTCACGAAATTTCGTAAGATTTCAAGCTTTATGGAAATATTTGCAAACAGTTTTGGCACACACCACACCACCAGGCACTACCACTGCTACAGATGGTACTTCGATCGAATTCCATAAAAAAGAAAAGGGTTATGCTAATCTGGATCACTCACACTTAATTGCCTGCCGGTCCATTGAGTGGGGGTAAAACTCTCTCACAAGCTCTCTGAAAGAGCGTAATTGACTCGAAAGTAAAGAAACGGTCTTGAACAAACATTCGCAGCAACGCTTGGAAAAACTTCTGTTTGACAGTTGTTGTATTTGTTTTGGTTGTGCACGATTTCTGCCCACAGAAATTTAGGTGGCATACATTCGCACGGTGGGAAAATATTTTACTCTCTCGTGAGCACTCTCTTTTGTGCACTGCTACGAAAAATCGCTGTGCTGGAACCGAACGGTATTAGACTGACTTTCGCCGAATTTCGGTGCATTTCGTGCGAATTTTCAGTAAAGAAACACACCTTAAGTGCGGAGATCAAACGGAGAATAACCCTTGCCAACCCTTGCTTCTTTGGGTTAAGAAGGCAATTGAGAAACAAAACCCTCTATAGAAAAGCTAAATTAAGACCTTAATCATGCCAGTCCTGCCTTACGGCGTGGTAGCGTGGGTCAATCAAGTGGAAGAAGACCTCAACCGACTTAGAGTGCAAAAAGGAAGATCTCGCCCTAAATCGAAATAGTTGGTTGAGGTTCAGGTTCACCCCGAACTTTAAAGCTCACCTAAGTAACTAAGTAAGATGGGAAATAAATTGGTTGTACCTTACAGCTCACCTCAAGGGCGGAGCGGCGCGGCCGGCGTCTATATGAAACTGAGAGGCTGAAAGAAAAGTAGAACACTTTTCCAATGCATCACGGCTGCTGTCCTACAGTACTGATCCTGAACCGGGCCGAAATGCTCTCGTCAAAGCTTCACGGGCTAGAAAAATCAGGCGAAAAAACTTGACGAGGTTTGAGTCGCCAGTTGGAACGTTGGAAGTATGATTGGTTGAAGTTTTAAACAAGAAGAGAATACAAAGTTTGAGGACTGCCTTAGAGGTATACGATACAACAACAGGAACCTACCTTGTTAAAATATTCTTAGAATGTGGAAGTCACATGGTCCTATAGAATTAAATATCACGTTCTTTAAGCAGGACCGATACTTTGTCATTTATAGCAGTGGATATAAAACCTACCATTTGGTAGCAAAATTTATAAAGTCTCGAGTAAAACACTGAACCACGTTACTGAGAGACCCACTGGCCCAGAAACACGGTATTCTTCTGCGAGTTCCCACGGGCGGACCATTAGTATGAAGCAGATATGAGAGAGAGCTGCGATATCTTCGAGCCGCACTGTGCTCCCACTTGACTTTTCTTGTGGCAAAAATCCTAACTTTTGAAGGGGTTAAGATATTAGCAAAACTTTTATTTCTCCTTAAAGGAAATTTCAAAGGCTACAAAAGTGGATAACTTAAAAAAATTGATTCTCAGGGTATATCGCAATCTCTGGCTATAATAAGATTTTTGTGGAAAAAAAGTTACGAAATAAGACATTCAAATAAACCATTGAAACTAGTCCCAAATTTTGCGGAAAAAAGTCAGAAAGTGTTGGCAAGATACTCTAAAGTAAAATTGATAACAACAGTGGATGCTAAAAGCCTACAAACCAATTTCTCAAATGTTTTTAAAAAGGAATATAAAACATAATTTTTTCACTTTGTGAGACATCAGTATATCCAATAAAGCTATAAACTGTTTGAGTTATTTGTCTTATGTATATGAAACAGTAAAGGCAAAAAGTAAACGAACGAAAAAAATTAAATCAAATAAAATTCGAAATGAACGTTTTTAAAACAAAATAGAAGATAAGCATATAAAATTTTTTCCAACCATTACTATAGCTTAGTTTTCAGTACAAATTTGATTTGCACCATCATTGTTTTCAACATTTATTAGGCTTATTAGTTCTGGGTAATAACTTTTTCAGTAGTTTTTTGGATCGTACATGCCTTAATGATGAAACAAGTGAATCCGATTATAGCATATTAAATAACTCTTAATGTTGTCGTTTTCGTGAAAATTTACATGTAATTGAGTATCGCTTGTAGTCTTTGTTCCTTGATTCCAGTGCCTCTTCTGTTCTTATTATTATCACTTTTATCCTACTAATATTATAAACGTAAAAGTTTGTATGTGTGGTTGTATGTTTGTTCCTCTTTCACGCAAAAACTACTGAATGGATTTTACTTAAACTTTCCAATAATATAGCTTATACATTAGAATAACACATAGGCTACAATTTATCCCTAAATTCCCACGGGAACGGGAATGTATACGGGAACTTAAAAACTACAACACCGATTCCAAAAATTTTTCCACTGTTAGAATACTTCATTATCCCCGAGTAACATAAAAACTAATTCATCCCCATATTCCTACGGTTCCCTATATTCCCACGGGAGCAGGAACGTATACGAGAACTTTGACACTACAGTAGCGATTTCAAAATTTCTTTCACCGTTAGAATGCTACACTATCCCCGAGTAACATAAAAACTAATTCATCCCCATATTCCTACGGTTCCCTATATTCCAAAGGGAGCAGGAACGTATATGGGAACTTTGACACTACAGCACCGATTTCAAAGATTCTTTCACCGTTAGAATGCTACACTATTCCCGAGTAACATAAAAACTAATTCATCCCCATATTCCTACGGGAGCAGTAACGTGTACGGGAACTTTGACACTACAGCACCGATTTCAAAAATTCTTTCACCGTTAGAATGCTACACTATCCCCGAGTAACATAAAAACTAATTCATCCCCATATTCCTACGGGAGCAGGAACGTATACGGGAACTTTGACACTACAGCACCGATTTCAAAAATTCTACCACCGTTAGAATGCTACACTATCCCCGAGTAACATAAAAACTAATTCATCCCCATATTCATATGGTTCCCTATATTCCCACGGGAGCAGGAACGTATACGGGAACTTTGACACTACAGCACCGATTTCAAAAATTCTATCACCGTTAGAATGCTACACTATCCCCGAGTAACATAAAAACTAATTCATCCCCATATTCCTACGGTTCCCTATATTCCCACGGGAGCAGGAACGTATACGGGAACTTTCAAAATTAGAATGCTCCATAATCCCGGAGTAACATTAACTTTAACTTATCCACATATTCCCACGAAAACGGTCACCATATTCCCACGGGAACGGGAGTCTTTACTAATATTGAAAATACGAATGTAGCTATGTCGGTATGTTTTTCGTATGTCCCCCGTTCAAACTGCTAAACAGATTTTATTAAATTAGCTACAGAGATGGTCTAGAACATGCGGAAGGATAAAGGCTATATAGTATATATCTATCCTTATATTCCCACGGGAACGGAAATGGGAATTCAAAAACTACGGTTTCAAAAGTATTTTTAACAGGGCTACAAGGTGTTGAAATAGGGGTTGAATGTTTTCTTTGGAAATACCGCTATTTTTAAGGCTAGAAGTTCTATTTTCTAAAAAGTTAAAAATGCTGCTGAAAGTCACTATTCCACGCGGACGAAGTCGCGGGCACAGCTAGTTATATCATAAAATAATAATCCACAACTAAACAATTCTCTCCACTTTTTGTGATGTGTATGTGTATGTGTATGCAACAAAGCAAACAATCCCTCTTTTGTCAAATGATTTTGTCTGAGAACAAATTGGATTAACAACTATTTAAGTAACTCCGGTTGATTTCAGAACGATCAAAGTTTTAACAAAACTATTTTAGGTTGATATAAGAAACAAATTTCGCGCTCTCAGCTCTATTACCTCACAAATAATTGAAATATTCAATAAAGAAAATTGATTTTCAATTCAAAGTGAGAGCACTGGGAACACGACTTTTTTAAACAAATTAAAATATTTCCGAAGATTGCAAGTTGTTGCAGCTACAATTTTGAATATGGTTTAACAAACATTTGAGGTCAACTTCTATGTTCGGTTTTCCACAGGACTCAGCGATACTTTTTCTGTAGCTCGATTCAAACCCAAAAAATACTTAAAAATGGTTTTTTAATTTTATTTATTAAAATTATTTATGATTTTTTTTTGGGAAGTAAAATTTTAATTTTCTTACAACATGAAAATACTGAATTACATTCAAGAAAACTAAGATTGCTCGTAAAATATTTCACAATCGTAAAAAGAAAACAAGGAAATCAATTTTTTGTGTTTTTTCGCCCTAGAACAAAATTGGCCAACGGTGAAAAGCTCTGAAAGGCAAAATAAAAATCATAAAATTGTTTTGTTTATTGTTTTTAAAGCTATGTTTATATTTCTACGTATAAGAAATAAAAAACAAAACAAGTAAAACTAAGACATCGAATTTTGCATTTTTGCTACGACTTTTGCATTGTGGGACCAGGGAGCGTATCGGAATCCCGCTTTTTAAAATCCTGACAAAAAAAAGTTTATAATCCCGTCTTCTTAAATACCGTTTAGTTAAAATCCCGTTCGTGACAATCCTGTTTAAATCCCGTCTATCAAAAGCCCGCCTTTTAAAATCCCGCTTAATCCCGCTTAGCCCGTTTTATATTTGGATAAGTATTATTCAATATTGTTCATTTAAACACTACATATAGTTGAAAGTTTTGTTGTCTGAACATTTTTTTTATTAATAAACTATAAATAAATAAAATTATCTAAACCAAATATTATTCTTCTTTTTTATATTTAATCCCGCTTTTGTAATCAACACCAGGTGTTTTATTTTAAAAATCGTGCCATTTTTTAAAATAAAACACCTGGTGTTGATTACAAAAGCGGGCTTATAAAAACGGGATTTTAATAAACGGGATTTCAACAAACGGGATTTTAAAAAAGCGGGATAATAACAAAACGGGCCTAAAAAACGGGATTTTAAATGCAGGAAAATAAAAACAGGATTATAAAAAACGGGATATTGAACCCAACCCATGGGACCACAGTGCGCCGCTATAAGGTAGAAAAAGAAAAGCAAGAAATTTCGGAGTAAATTAGAGACTCAGACTCGGAGTGATAGATAAGTCTGAAAGTTTGTTATTCATAGTCTCCAATTCACTTCAAGATTTACTTTTAGAAATCGAAATTAAACTCAAATCAATTAAATAGGTGAATTTAAAATAACTACCCTGCAAATGCAAGTCAAATGCTAGTTTGGGATTCAGAAAATAAATCGTTTTAAGGTTTGGAAGCAGAATTTAACTTAAGCTGCACTGATGGCCTCTTCGAAAGTTAAATTTTAAACGCACAAGAAATTGTGTTTTGTTTACCATCGGTACGCTTTTCCAGTAAAAGTTGATAGAAAAGACTCGCTCAAAATACTATTACAATCAACTGCAGTTAAGTTTCACTATCATCTTGAGAATAAGTCCCGGACTCTGTTTTAGGTTTGAATTTTAACCGACAAAAAAATTTAAAAAGCACATACCTTGTGACAAAGCTTCAATCATAGGTTTACTTTATTCCACGTCAGAATATATACAGGAGACTGTGTCATTTAAAATCTTATTATATTATCATCATCCCACCAATGCAACGTCTTTACTCTTCTTAATGAGCTAGTCTTTTAGTCTCATCTCCACTTCAATGCAGAGATTACCGTATCACTATCCAAAACTTAAGAGGGTAAATAAAACAAAAGAAGAAGATAAATACTCGTCTCAGAGACGATGAGCCTCACATTAATAGACAGACACCACTCAAGGATACACTCAAGACAGACCGATTAATCAAAATCAAACATCAACATGTCCCGCGTGTGTTGGCCAACAACTTTATTTAATTTTGTGGACGGGTTCTTACCATCGAATGCACCCATCATTCGGGTTTTCATTTTCATTTGGCTGAATCGTTTCACTTTTTAAATTAATAGTTCCGGACAAATCTAGTGCAAGAGAACATAATTCTGTCTGCCGGGCGACCGACGCGACGCGACGTGCGTCCCGTTGTTGGTTGGTTGGCCGATCAAAGAAACCATTCCAAAAACTGACTTCTTTTTTTGATTTATGTCCCCCGAAGCGTGGAGGTTAAAATTAAAGACAGTGAAAAAAAGAAAAATGATAAAAAAAAATTCAAAAAACAAGAATCCTACCATCGGGGCACGATAAATTACGAATGTCCTGGCATTTGTCGTTCCCTCAGATTTCGAAGATTGATCTTAGCTTTTAAGTCAGAATCACCGCGCCCAAAAGGCTTTTCCAATGCAATGCCGTTTGCTGTCCTCAAGTTCGTTGAAATTCAAATATATTCAGTGGATTCTGATAAATTCAATGCGTCGGAATCAGAAAAATATGTTCTTTGGCGTCGTCGTCGTCGCAGTGAAGAGATAAGGCACGGCACCGTACGCGTGTCACCACAATCTCTAAAAATTCTCCAAAAATTCATGAGGATTCTCAGCCGAAAAACGTCCAAAGACCGCCTGATCCGACGATTTATTTTGTGTGGATTTTAATTCGGTGATTTTCTGGTTATCGGTTAGAGACACCACCTCCATGGTGAAATGATTTATGATTATCCGCAAGAGTGTATCGTATCCATTGTTGCGTATATCAACCATTTGAGTGCGCACATCCAAAACGCAACCGATCAACAACCAAACCCTCCTCACAGCTTTGTTTTCAAATCCTTTTAGAGTCTTTGAATTACCCCTTTGCACGGAGTAGCTCATCTTCTGAAACGATTGGAGTTGATTTATGCGTCCTGCTGTTTGGATGAACATAAAAATTTGTTACGCTACGAATTGCTTAAAACAACAACAATAACATGATGCTCGTTCACCTTTTCGAGGTGCAGTCGGGTTTTTTTTTCGGGGGGCCCAATTTATAGTTTGGGTATATTTTTATGGACATGGTGGCAGGTCCGTTTTAGTATACTCGTAAACCGGTGTGTATGATGATAAATTTATATGCGCTTTTTATGGGGGTTTTTGACAGCGCTGAACTCATGCCGCGCGGTACAGTGCTACGCCGATACCATCACGTCGTCATTGTTGTTTTGGTGTGGTGTAATCATAACACTGATCGTTTAATGGGTACGTTCATTTTCAGTGTCCTCTCGTGCATTGTGTTGCGTTGGCCGATTGCTCCCTGTGTGTACTTTTAAATTTGATTTTTGGTCATTGTGGCCTTGATAATTAAAAGTTACGTTAAACTGAAGATCATGCCATCAGCAATGCAAAGTTATGTGTTATGTGAGCTTATGTTGTCTTTCATGGCAACCAGTTGATTTATGTTCAACAGGCAAGGACTTAAATCTTAAGTGTAATTTAAAGTTGCTGATCGAAAAAGGCTATAGACGATTCGGATGAGATGGGTGTGCGCTTTGAACAGAACTTTTCTAATGGTTTAATCTTATAAGAATTCTTGAAATTGAACTCTGAACTAATTCTGACGAGCTGCTTACTTTTATAGACCAACTTTGTGCGCAACGGACCATTGTCCGCTTGGTTTTGAGTCCTATAACTGCTAAGCTGGGTAGGTATTTGCTTTAGGCAGAACTTTTCTAAAGGTTGTTGAAGCTCGTAAGAATTTATTCTTGTAATTGAACTAAGACCTCATTCTGTCAAACTAGGAACTTTTATAGACCAACTGTGTGCACAACGAGCCCTTGCTGCGATTATTCCGACTGCTGCAGATCACACATTAACTTAAAAAGCTAGTCCCATGATGACTTTCAATAATTAAAAAACGAATGTGAGCTCAAAATCGAATTAAGCAGTGAGTTTCAACACAATATGAGTACAGTTTGTTGGATTTTGTTCATTGCTTAGAAGATGAACACTACCCCCGCCCCGCAACTCACTAACATACCCAACTGGAAGATTTGACAATTGACAGCAGATAGTAACGCTGGAAAAAAGTAAGTAAAAATGCTTACTAAAGGTGGGGAAACGCTGAAGAAACACTGGGAATCAGAGACAAATTACGGGCCTTAAGGATCTGGAGGTTGTGCGGAGGACTTCCTCACTTTTCATCCTCCATCTCCGATTAAGGAACATCACGATCTCGAAGAGATTAGAAGTCCCCCACTCATCTGCTTTACAGAAGTGATTTGTCGCTCCTTATTATCGGCTGGCAGAAGCAAGCAGCGGCTGGCAGTCTGGTCACACAAGAAAAATTTACGAAATACTGCGTGTAGCAGCATTTTTGAATTAGTAGCCACTGCTAGCAGCAAAAATTTAAACATGTTCAACTTTACTTGCCGGCTGGCAACGAGTGTAGTCAAGTTCGTTGTAAGGTGACGCGAAGGGCTAACAACGGACAATTTTACTTCAAATGCGTCCTCACTCACTTCCTCGATATCGGGCATTTCCGTTGAGTTAGATTCTGTTTCTGGAAAATGTTCCTGTGAAAACTTTTTGTTCAAAAGGTCATCACAATACTATAGCCACATGGGCAGAATTTTTCCGTCATCCACAAGAAGCTGCTCATCGCTAGTGAAAACAAATCTCCTGTGTTGTTTCTTGACGGATATTTTGAAGATTTTTTTTTTTAATACCAGCTGGAGCCTCAGACCTGAATACCGGTCCATTGTACTACCAGATAGAAACTTTCTATTTGTTGTAGCTTTCCAGATGTTCGGAGAAAAGCCAAAAGACGCTGCCATGATAAGGAGCCTAATTTACCAGCTCTCACCATGTCTGCGCCAAGTATCTGTAACCTCATGCGAGAAAAAACAGGACATTCACAGAGGAAGTGCTCTGCGGTGTCCTCATCTTCTCCACAAGTTTCACAGAGTGTGGTATCACTTAAGTCTAACACGTTTAAATGCTTGGCAAAAGAGAAGTGCCCGCTGGCATCACCAATAAGCTTTCTACAGTCTTTTCTGCTACGGGATAGCAAAAATGTTGCAGTTTTCTTACTAACGTTGGGGAGCATATGTTTGATCTGTCTGAATCCAATGGAGGTATGCCACCTACGGTTGTGCTCTTGGCAGTTCCAATCGCTAATTGAATTGTTCAGGTCCTGAGAAACTGTCTGAGATCTTTGCCTAGCAAGTTCATCGGCGATCTCATTTCCAGTTATGCCGTGATGGCCTGGAACCCAAATGAGACTCAAAGAATTTAATCTTCCGACCGCATTCAGAGAGCTTTTGCATTCCTGGATCACTTTCGAAGTAGTTGAGTAGGGCCTTAGGCACTATTTTGAAGATAGTTGCCCCTTTTTGGAAGTTGTATTATATCGAATTTCTTGAATATCTTGGTGTGTATTAGCAACAGGGGCAAACTTTTCTTCCAGCTCTCGAAATATCCTTCTTTTACTTTTATAATTCACGCGCATTTATCTCTTATAAGGGACTACCCTTTTAATTTTGGAGAAAACACAGTGCGGGTGCTAGGAAATAAGGAAAGGATAAGAAAGAAGAAGCCGATTAACATTATTCTTGAATTTCTATGTATTGCAATGAGGGGGGGAAATTGAGTTGGGTAAAACATTCAGCATCCGGGTTGAACGGCTAAATAATGAATCTCTGTGGTGGTGTTTCAGCCGGGCGCGGGCGTTTAGATTTTCCTTATTTAGTCTTTTTAGACGTTGTGTTTCCGTAAAGAAAATTTAATCGTTGGGACTTGTTTCAGCCGGGGTTTGGATTCTCTTCATTTAGTCTTTTTAGACATTGTGTCGCCGTAAGTCCGTATAGGAAATTTAATCGTTGGGGCTTGTTTAAGCCGGGCGTTTGGATTTCCCTTGTTTGGTCTTTTTAGACGTTGCGTCGCCGTAAAGGGAGTTAAATCGTGGTAACGTAGTTGCAGACTTGTGGATGGTTTGCACTTTACGACAGAAGACATTATAGGGTTTTCAATGCATTGAACTCGGAATTCATCCACTCATAGAGGATTATCAACTTCTGGTCGAAGTCAGGAGCATAATAACTGCTCTGAGACCTCCCATAGGTAAGCACAATAGGTTTCAGATGGACGCACCAAAGCCCATTGCTGTATTAATTCAAGCCACCATATTAACCAATATTATCTTGGGTTATGTAAACTAACGATGTGCCAGGTCTTTGTAAGGTAATCGTTAAACTCACGATATTCCAGTGCAGACCTTTGGAACATGTGACAATGACTGTGAGGTTTGTCACTGCTCTTTTTCTCTCAGATTATATCAGATCTCTTGAGGGAAAAAAATATCTCATTTTATAACAGTCATACAAAGATTGGTGTCCGTGGCGTAATGGTTAGCATGTTTGCTTGTTGCTTAAGAGTTTGAGGCTCGAGTCCCAGAAGCATCCAGTTATTTTTCCACGGGTATCTCTTTTCACTAGGAACTGGCAAGCTCTAGGATAATAATTTCATTCCAAGAAAAGCTTTTTCTAACTTAGCCGTTTGAAATCGGCAATAAATCGAGAGTCTTTTGTAAGGCCCGAGATTTCCAAAGCTTTGACGTGGCATCAAAATTCATTTAATTTCTTTGTACTAAAATTATAGCATATTCAAACTTTTTGGTGGTGAATTGCTATTGTTTGGGTAGAACTCTGTCGCACACGAAGTTTTTAAAGAAGAGTCAAGATATTCTGAAGACAATTTCTCTTATCCTGAGCTACAGAAAGGACAAAATACCTCGGAATTTTGCATCGTCAAATTTAGTATCGATCATTGTGTTAAGGATCGAAAAATCAGCAACGTCGCCGTCGGTCGTCGTGATTTTATTCAGCAGGCTACGCCTAGAACAAAAATAGTATCGGTTGCTCATATTACACTCATAAGTTTATGTAAATTAAGATGTCTAAAATGAATGCAAAAAAATTTGTTTAGTTAGAATTGGTCTCCGTTACAAACACCCCAACTTTCATCACATTTTCTCTCATGCTATCATAAATACACTTTCAAATCGCATTTTCTTAAAAACGAATTAGCAAAAAAAAAAAAACATCTGACAAACGAATTGAACAAACGATCTCCCTTTAAATTATTGCGCTGCAGCCACTTTCTTCCTGGTCACCACAGCACAGAAAAATATTTTTGTGTATTTCCCGACAAAAAATAATTTTTTTCCAAAGAAATTTTCTATGCAACTTCCTATATTTGACTCACCGTCACCATCACCACCCGACACAACAGCTCTACGCTCAAGTATGGTGTACATATGACCGTTATGGTTGTCGAAATCCCCATATGCTAGGCCAACCTACATATCAAGGAGTATGGCCCATGTGTACCCGTGCTGCTGCAACAAGTAAAAGTTCCAATTACCATAAACAACCGCACTTGCCATTTAAGGGCAAAGCTGCATTTTACTCACCACCACCAGAAGTGGTGGTGAGTGGTGCTCATTGCTTAGGCAGTCTATAGCAGCAGGCAGGAGCCCCAGCAGCGAATAAAAGGAATTTTGCAATTTTCCACAAATCTGGGAGAGCTACCTTACCTAGCCCGGAAAAATATAGCATGGCACTCTGTGTGCTACTGATGCTGCTGCCGCATGCCGCATACCGCATACATACCTCAACCTGGCGCTGGCTGCCTGCTCCAAAGTGAACATTATGTCCCACCATGAGTGTTGTACTGTCTCTCTGTAACCATGCGGACAAAAAGATGATGATGATGATGATGATGATGATGATAATGATGACGATGCTATTGCAGATGCATGGCTATCGGTATCACCCTAGGAAAAATTTGTGGTGTTTTCCTTTTATGGGTAAGTTGAAGTTCCTCAAAAAATTGTTCCCTAAAGGTCAGGTACGTCCTCGAGACTGTGCTTGGAAACAAACCACCTCTTACAAGCTGGCTCATTCAAATGTCAACAAAGTCACGAGTTGTGTTGCTGCCGCCTCATTTACTTGGAGTGTGGCGACGGCCGGGGGCGGGCGTCGAATTCGTTGATTCTTTCTTGGAATCCTTGCACCTATATACCTACATGTCTCGTACGTAAGTAATCCAACAAATGGCTAAATATCCTCAAATAACCAAATGTACCGCTACTGTCATCGAGTTGGAATGGGTTAACAAAACATACACCGATTTAGTGCAGCAGTGTATCATCATCTGAAGTAAATGGAAGAATGGTATTTTGTGCACTTATCGCCTTGAGATTTGTAATACATCCTCGAAAATGCAGTTGCTGATCTTTGTGGCGTTCTTTGGTGTTATTTATGACAGAGGCACGAAAAATGCCCATGTTGCTGTTCGTTACCGAAGTAAGGGGCAGTCACAGAATATCGTGGACCGCATGGTGTTGGCAACATTGTTGCCAACAGCAACAATTTTGTGAGACTTGAATCTTTATTTTTTGTCTTATTATCTTTGTGCTCTCCCGACCGAAAGGTTAAATGAAAAAGAAATATCTTTTATCTGATCTTTGGCTATTGCAACTCGGTGGTGGATTAATTTGTTACGAAGATGCAGGGGACTGTGCGGTTTGCTTGATTTTCTTTTTTTTGTGATGGTGTAGTAGGAAAATTCTGATAAAAAATTGTGAGCTAAGTCGTCTTCTATTCAGGATTGATTTATTTTTTATTTGTTGCAACTTTGAAGACCCTGCTACCCCTGAGCCGTTGATAGTACCGCAAATAAATCATTTGAGTTTCTAGTGATATATTTTTGCATAAAAACGGAAACGGATAGGATCACAAAACTCAGGAGCTGGATTACGTAACATTAACCGCGTTTTCTTGGAGAAACATCCGCAGGTTTGAAAAAGATCGCAAAACATCGCACATGGGAAAACAACAACGGTTAGTAAACAGAAATAAGTCAGCGTTCAGGAGTGAACAACAGGGATGGCAGGTAAATGGTAGCCGTATTTTATTGGGAGTCTATACTCACTTTAGCAAAACATCGCACCTGGGAAAACAACAACGATTAGTGAACAACGATTAGTGAAGAAAAATAAGTCACTTTCAAAAGTGAACAACAGGGATGGCTGGTAAACGGACACGGCTGGTGTTAATGGCTTATGGTTGCGTTAGTGAGTACATCACTTTATTGAAACTTGTTACTGCACAAGCTATAAAATTCTCAATAAAACGCACCTATTGTTGACGATTATCGTCAAAAGATTGTTTCATACTACTTCACTTTCAGCGGCAGAAGGATAACTATTGCCTTATAAAAGGTTTTTAGTACCTGTTATAACGACAGTCGTTTTAAACGGAACCGTCATTCAAATTAGCACTCGAATGGGCATAAAAGGAAAGTACTGGAACTCCTGCCCAAAGGCCAAGAAAGGTTAGAAGGTCTTCATTACTTGAAATTCAAAATTTTGGTTCGACGAGTATAAAATATTTTCTGGGAAAGAACTAGCTGAAGACATTGATTAACATTTTCAAAATGGTGGATCGGTGGAGATTTTCTAGAGCGTTGAACAAAATTATCGAAAAATACCAATGGATACCATGTTGACGACTATTGGCCATTGAATGTGAAACACTTATTATCTTTCATCTCACTTTAGAGGGAATGTGTACCATGAAAATGAATGAATGACAGAAGGAACATCTCACAAACCGGATACTCAACTGTACTGTAACCTGAAAGCGCGTTCTTACGAAGGGGCAGATTTTTACAAAATGTGAATTTCGTTTGATCGTAAGAGTAATGTTAGATGTTAACGCAAAGCAGGATTTCGAGCTTTAAGTATCAAAAAACCCTTAGCTATGAGCTCGCTTTCGCTTTTCGAGAAAGTGTAGGCAGGGTCATCAGTTCTTAATTGACAAATGGTGTAATACGTAAACTAGCAGATGACTTATTTGAACTCGAAAAAATCAGATTCATCAGCATTAGGGTGGGTCAAACAAATTAAGTTTTTTTTTTGATCCGACATACGAAAACTAGTTCTTCGGTACCTCTAGGAAGTACTTACCAAATTTAAGCTCTTGATATTAACGGGAAGATTATGCTCATCGAAGTTTTCCATTTTCAATTTAGTATCATATAAAAATGGTCATATCTTTTTAAGAATAGGTTGTTCAACCAGTCGCAAAGTCAATATTTATAGGAAATTGAACGTTCTACAAAATGGTTTTTTATTTCTTTTTCTCATTAATCTAACCATTTAGAAGATATTCAAGGTCAAAGACTGAAGTATTTTAAGGAAAATAACTTTTTTGTTTTGAATTTTGTAACTCACTAAAAAAAATAGTTATTATCAAATGAGTTTCAGTTATTTCTATAGAAAATTTAACGCTCAACAAAAAAGGTCTCTTGTGGTTAATCGATTACCTTAAAAAGATATTTGCAGTAGAATTCCAATTCCTACTAATTTTAATAGTTTTTATTTAATATTTCCAGTTTATCGTCTTCCCTTTCCTCGATTTCCCTTCAAGGTGCTTTCGAGAACTCTTTGACGCGGAGTAGATGTCCATACAATCTACATGTCTCAGCCATCGTAGTCTCACGATGCGTACTCTTCTAACTAAGCATATGAAGCTGAACTGGAAGAAATGTGGTCACTATTGTGGAACTAGATATCCCGATATTGCAGTCGATATTCCATAATAGCAATCGGTTAATAGAAATCGCAATCGCGTTTGGTCTTGTGGTGTATCAACCACAATTGCCTCCGGTCAGCCACAATAGCGGTCGATTAGCCGCTAATGATAACAGTTTTAAAGTCTATTGATCATCCGATCAGTCCAATTTTTCACTAGTTTTTCCAATAAATCTGGCTGTATTGCGTCAATGGTGGCTTGACTATTGGCTTCCAGTGCTTCAGGACATTGACTTAACATAGCCAAATAAAAGTAATAGAAAGGCGGTAAGTTGCATGATCAGAAACACTTATGGAAATCAATTTGTTGTCAATTTGATAAATTGCGCAGTCTTTGTGGAACCTAATCAAGGTGATGTGTCCCCATCCCCATTCAACGCAACAGCAACTCTTCATTTCATTTCAATTCGAAAAAAATAAGGACTGATGGATGCCACCAACGTGTAAACACACATTTTTTTTTGTCTTCTTGAAACGAGAACAGTAAAACTAGTACGAAAGCTTTCGATAACTACGAATTGCTTGCTGAATAAGCCGATTGTACTAATCGTTGTAAAAAGTACGAAGTAGTCTATGAACTTTGGCAACAGATTAATTTTCTGTTTTCAAAGCAATTTTTTTTAGAATTTGAAATTGGTGGTTAGTGGTTTAAAGTGGAAAGAAGATTGATTTATTGTTGAGGGAGAATCTGAGATTATTTGACATGTTACATTGCTTGCTAGATTGTATGTATTGAACAAGTCTTGAAAAATAAACAAACAGGATGATACCCTTTTCCAACAGGAAGGACTGTTTTGGCTTTAAACGATTTACGATGAACTGCCAGGCCATACTCAACAAAACATAAACCCAGTTTGACATGTGTTAAATCAAAGACCTCAATCATTGAAACTTCTCGTAAAGCTTTAAAAAAACACACCGGTCAATTGTTATCAAGTTTGTCAGGAATAAAGATCCCCTACAAGTCGCGGTGCAACTTAATCTATGGATCGAGGTCAATTCTTTTACTTCTCAACAAAGAATTGAAAGATCGTTTGTTTAGTATTCCATGGTAAGGTTAGGGGGAAGTGGCTGTCAGCCAATGAGTACATTGCCTGACACACTTAGGCCGCAAGGGCCAATTGCGATACCACAGAGATCAGCAAGTTAATCACCTACTGATCTCAGAAACCCGATGTAAGATTAACGAGTTGATCACCCATTTATCCTCCATTACGGGACTAGCCGGTTAATCACCCGCTAGGCGAACCACGCGGAACTTTTAATGTATTTCGAAAGACTTTTAGGGTCTATGTAAGCTAAGTCGCTAGTATCGTCGAAGAAGAATTCACCGAGATGAGTTTTCCTCCTATGAAGTAGTGCAGGGCATGAGCAAAGAAGGTGTTGAACTGTTTCTTCCTCGTCCTCGTCTATGCAGCTTCTGCAGAAATCATTGGAAAGCACACCAAGTCTTTTGGCGTGTTTCCCTATGAGACAGTGTCCCGTAAGAACACCTATGGTAGAACCTAGATACAGGCGGTTCAGGGCTTAGTATCCCATACATTTATCCAACTCAAACGATGTTTCTTCAAAGTTGGAACCTGTTGCAAGGGCTGATTTTATTTTGTTTTCCTTTTCTTTTTTTTTTACAGAACTACTGATCATCGGGTCTGAGTTCGAACTTTTGTCCGAAGGTTTCTTACTTTTGCTTTGCAATTTGTGAGTGTACTTTCCATAATCTGAAACAAGGCATTGGTGTTGTTCAATCAGCAGTGTCACAAAGAGGAAGAATATTATTGTATTGAGTTCACTGTTCTTAACGGTTCTTCATTCAATTTCTCATTTCAATTTAACATGCTAACATTTCGCTTTTAACTTATTTTTGAAATGATCACCAATAAGTTTTAGGATTGTTGCGGATTCGAAGATGTTAACAGTTTCTTATTATACAAAAAGCTGTAGCTTTCATCTTAATATATAAAAACAAGTGTACGGTTGGTTGTGATCGCGTCACATGAAACCAAATCTGAAAAAATCTGAAATCGGTCGACCCGTTCCCGAATCATGTCATTTTTCCCTGAATGACACTTTTGTCCATATAAAATCTACGGGAAATGAAGGACGAGACCGGGATCCTTAAAGCTATGGACCTATGCAACGCCGGGCTGCTGAGTTAGTTCTAAAAATTTCTCAAATATGTTCATTTAAGCATTCCTCCGGAACAAATCCATACATAGACTTACACAACAGACCGAGCAGCCCCGGGGCCTAACAAATTTCTCACAACCATATCTTGTTAGGGAAAGGTGGGGACCTACAATTTTATTGCCGGTTACTGACGGCTAATCAAGAATGCGCTTTTAATAGAACAAATTCTGTTGGATTTAAGTTCTGCCTTAGTTCCAAAATGCTGCATTTGGCCTTTTGTATACATCTGTAAAACTTCTGCCTTCATTGAGTAAATTTGAATTACAATGTCTCTTCTTTATGTCCAATTACCAACAATTCTGTTTTGGAATTGCTTTCAGAGACCACAAAACCTTTCTCCCTCGTTAAACAAATCGAATTCATCGTAGCCACCGTTGCATGAAACTGACAAAAGATGACCCAAAACGAAAGTTATTATTCGCCCTCACTGTCACAATCTGACAATACTGTTACTTGTAACAATTAAACCGCCAAGTTTTCATGGTTAAATCTCAAATAGGTTTTCGATTTGCTCCATACACACACACGCCCTTGGCCCTTTTGTCAATACATAACAATCGTAATCGAATCAATTTGGTAAAAATTAAAACCCATGTTCATGCGTCAAAATTAGACATCCAATCGTGAGTGGTCGTCATTCTGACTACATTTGAGATGTGAGTGAATGCGATCACCATCACCGAGCATGCAGCTGTGTGGCTGCAATTGAACCTTCTGATTTACTGAGGAGGTCAGGTATTCAAAAACTCGGAAATAAGAAAGTGAGATGACCCAATTTCACGTATAGGCTGGGAAGAAATCGTAGGTCATTTCAACTCTGTTGATGTTCAGTTCCTTCTGTACATACCGTCCTTCCCTGTATAAATGGTCATAGAATTGACATGAAGATAAGCTGAATGTTTACAACAGATAAATCAACAATTTAATTTTTTTTAAAGAACTAATAAAAATGCTCTGTGGGAGTGGATCTTATCATCTGAACAATTCTTATGTACCCAAATGTTCCGCAACATTTAACAAGGGATTCCAACGATCGATATCGCATCGATGATCGTTCATGATGTTTACAAGTTGATTGTTAAGTATGTTTTGTGATTTATTGCGTCTTTTGTATTGAAGGCAAATAGAAGTTGAGTGCTTCGTAGTACAAAAAGGTCTTTATCTTTGTTTAATGTTGGTGATAGTACCTAGTATTGTTTCAAATTAATGGTATGTCTAGTTGTTGAGATTGATTTCTTTTCCTGATACCTGAGGACAAATTCATTGAAAGAGAAAAGAAAACACTATTTTTAAGAGACTCAAGTGTTTATTTGGAAAACGGTTCCGGAAAAGTTTTTAAAAACTGATGAAAAATAAACAGTAACTTTTATACCGTACGCAAGCACTTATATCATTAGCGGCCATCATTTTATCCCGGAAATCGCTTGTGCTGGCTCCGTGAGCGTAGCGCATGTCATGCTGTAGTTGAATTTGAGCAAGAGGCATTGAGACTGCTGGTCTAGCTATGGTTCCTCTTGCATAAGAAATGAAGCTTGAATTGCTTAAAGCAAAATAATACGATACCTTGCCAACACTTATTCATTCTTCAACCAAAAATTTAAGAACATTTTAAATCAAACTCGTTAAGGAAAAGTAAGCACGTTTTGAGATCTAGTAAATTTTATTCTATCTAAGACCTAAGCAAGCAACTAACTGTCTTTTTAAGCTTCTTCCTTTTGTCCCTATTTCGTAAATGTTTTCCGTTCTTGAACTGCGTTTTAGTATTTTTAACCATAACATGTTTTTGTTTCTTGTTGAAGATGAGCTTTTCCCTTTCCTTTTCTACTTTTTCGTGAAAAGTTTTGGAACGCATTCTGAAGTCAACATGGCATATCGAATGATTGGATCACTACTGTAAAGCAGTTAAGTGGGGGAGCTGCGATCTCTTTGAGAATTTATTTTATTCTTTTTCCACCGGAAAAGGAGGAAAATAAGTAAGAAACGTGCTTTTACGACCTTACCAATGGTGGGGGTATAGCAAAAGGCCGAATTCAGTAAATAAAAACAAAACATAAAGTATTTTCTTTTTTTCAAAGATTTACCTGTGACATATTACAATTGCTGCCTATCGCTTGCTTCTTTGTAGACAATGAATGCTTTTTAAAGTGAAAGAAAACCGCATGAAAAAATATGTTTGCACAACCCTTGGATAGTTTGGTGTGCTACCAAGCACATCCGCTGAGACTAGAAAATTCTTTCAGGTATCAATCTTTTACATACTTGCATTTACACCCTTTACGACAATATCGTCTGCTTCATAGCATAAACTCTTGACGTATTGTGTCTCTGGTGTACAGACAACACTGACAAATTGGACAAGACTTCACAATAGACATACATAATCTAAACGGTGCTTTTTTCGGTAATGACAGCAATGGAGAAATAAAACCGCCTCTTCAGAAAAACCAAGGCAACTCTTTATCAGACCCAGATCATCCCAGTCCTGATATACGGCCCGGAAGCATGGATCTTAATTAAAGCAGATGAATAAACCCTTGGTTGTTTCGAGAGAAAACAATACTCCGAGTGATTTTTGTTCACGTATGTGATGACAATGTGCGGAGAAAAGGATTCTACAAAGAACTGTTTGAGCTCGTTTTCGAAAGCATATACATATAGGAGGGAAAATGCAGAAGGGGAAGACCTCTATTCGGTGGTGCAATCAAGTTGAAGACGACCTTATGCTACTTGGAGCGCAAACCTGGAAAGAGTTCTACCGAAATCTTTGTCGTTGGTGAAAGATGGTAGCTGAAGCTCAGGTTGAACCCGATATGTGATGTTAGCCAAGTAAGTAAGTGAGTAAAGGCTACTGTGGTGCTCAAGGCGTAATAGTTGAAATGGCTGTCTATTATCCATTTCACTTTATAGACAAGGCTTGATACGCATTTTTAAGAAGATAAACTCATTTTTATTTGGATTACTTGTGTGGGTTACACTTTCAATAACACACTTTCAACCAAATTATGCTGAAAAGACTTTCCATTTTCCTTTCCAACCGATTTCCAGGCGACTTAAGGGGGGAGGGGGAGTATTTAAAATTTTGGTTTTTAAAATGCACACTATCTCAAGAATATTGTGTTGAAATTTCAAGTCGATCGGAGTAAAGTTATGAGTATTTGAGCGTCTATTGCTCCATGCCGGGTTTAATGCCTGGGCGGCAGCTGCAAGGCGCGTTATTGTATTTTTTAACCAGGAAGCGGCCTAAACGACCAAACTCTTCTGCGTTTTCAACCCGTTTTGCTGACTTGTCATATTTGAAGCCCGTGAGTACGATAACTGAAAATCTGCTGAGCCAATTACAATTAAAATTATACACAATACTTTTTCACACAATTCACCAGGTATTGTCGAGAGCTTTTTCGTTTTTTAAAAACAAATTAGCCGATATTTTTTAATCGGAAATCGGGTTTTTGGCTCCCAAATGCTACGAAAAATCGAAGAATCGAAGAAAAACAAAATCCTTTTATCATTACAGTGGTGGTCCAGTATAACGAATGCCGATATAGCGAATGATCGATATTACGAACACTTTTTTCAAGTAAATTCGGTATTCTATATAAGGAACAAATAACGAATTTCAGACAAAATGGCACTGAAAACTCTAAAGTCTTAGTTCTAAAAAGTTTACGGGAAGAGCCATTCAACACAAATGCATATTAACAACTTTTTTCTTTAATTTGAGTACAAATTGAGTCTATTTACCAAAATGTTTGTATGACAAAAACGTTTCGATATAACGAATCTTCGATATAACGAATTGACTCTGGACGTCTGGACATTATATCGTTCGTTATACTGGACCACCACTGTACTTCAAAAAATATCTCCTTTAACGAATGCATTTTGATTTTTTTGTTTCAAATGATTCTGTTGCGAGTTATGGTGCACACCGTAAACCATTTTTTTTCGAGGCGCCTCCGGAATTTAATTTTCACTCGCTCAATTTTAAACCATTTTGCAATGCAAATTTAGGAGAATGTTGTGTTTTTCGGCCGAATTAACTTCAGCACTTCCGCAATTCCATTGTCCCGCTTGGATAGCAATTATGTTTGTTTCAGGGGTTACAGCAGCTTAGGGACTCCGCTAGATTTCCTGTTGCATGCAGTCGGTTAAGAGACCCCAATTTTTTCTTACAGTTCCGCATGTTAGTGTTCTTCTATCGTTAGAAGGGTTGTTGGCTCGAGATGCGTGGCTCTGGGCGTGGTTTGGTAGCTAACCCAAACCATAAACCTAAGCTCGATGAAAAATGATCTTGATGGTACTGAAACCAAAAATGTCGGAAAAGCTGACTCAGGTGCTTCTGTTATACGACTGATTCTAAGAGGCGAATTCATTCGCTGCTACGTCTTTCAAGTGCTGCTTAGTCACTTCCGGTTCAAAGAGTTTGATTACAAGCAGCTTATACCAACAATTGTTTTTCTAAGAATATCGTCTTCTACTAGGAATTGGTAGTCCTCCGAGAATAATCACGCACTGCCATGAAAAGCGCTTTCTATTCTATCCCAGCTGCTCAGAATTGGCAGAAGATTGTAGATCCTTGAAATGCATTAGACCTTGAAGTTCCCCGAGATTTATTGCACCACCTTTTTCATCTAGTTTGTTTCTGAGCAACATCTGGGCATGTACAAGTGGCCAGCAATCACCGTTTCCCTAATGGCAATGCAGAATTAGTTCAAATACCTCTAATTTTTCAAATGCGTATCTGTATGCAAACTGAGCACTATCTTCTCATCCTTCATTGGCAAATCTGCTTCAAAAGACAAACATCTTCCACAGCAAAGAGCTTCTTTCTTAGCAATTTTTGAAAAAGTCTTTCACTCAAAATGTGCTACCACCTACTTGGCATTTGGCAATTCCCACTCCACAACCTTATCTTGTTTACATTTTTTTCAGAGTGCTATTCAACTGTATCCACTCAGCTCAACATAAAAAAACCTCTCAAACATGTTCGATATAAAATTGAGACCGACTCAAAACAAATCAAAACAAAACTCACTCAAAACAACAACAAAACTAAAACAAATTGCCTTTGCCGCTGTGGACTGTGGAACTGCATCATGGCTGAATTGCCGTTTCTCGTTCGGCCGCGATTCAGTACCGTGGATACACTCGAGTTGAATAGTGTGTTGTAAGTTTGTTGCTTTCACGTAACGTGTGCCAACTGATTGAGACAATTTAAGACAAAAATTCGTTCATCCAATCATTTCTATGTACATTTTTCATTTCACATTTTTTGTACATCTATGACTAATTTCTCGTGGTCGATTATATACAATATCTGCGAGCAACAACACCTACACTTGCTTTCGGTTACAGCAGTAACGTAACGACAACCTTACGAACCTTTTATCGAACGCAATTTTCGGAGTGTGTCGTGTGTTTGTGTGTGGAAGTTCAATTTGCTCTGAACTGAAGTGAATCAAAGTTTAATATTTTTGACATTTCGAAAAACACTGTCAAAAATAGGTAAGCACTCAGAAAAATAAGTAACAACAATAGTGCTATTGTGAGTGAATTAACCAGCAGCTAAGGCTTGCGAAGCCCTCTCTAGCCTTGGTAGTTGATTTGTAAATTTAAGTCGGTTTATCTGTCCCGGTAACGCGAAAAAACGTGCCTTCATCCGTCGTTGTTGTTTTTTGTGAGATTTTTTTTTTTATTTTATTATTATTTTGGTATTTCAGTCTGTCGGTTGTTTAGTTCGCGTTTCTTGATTTTCTGATTTCTGGTTTGTTGCTGTGTCTGTTTTGTAAATGCGCGCAGCAGCTAACAGCAAGACCGTTTCACCTCCCTGTTGCTTGGGCTATATGAAGAGCTCTGCCGTCGTTGTCGTCGTGGTGGAGTGCCAAGTGTTGAGCTGTGGAGTTTTGAAGTAACGTGCCCGCCACTGCCGCTACTGAAGTGAAGTAAGAATACCAAACGAAAATAATAATAAAAAAAAAACGACAAGTGTCGCGGTTTGATAGTGTGTAGTGTATAGTGTGCTGTGCACGGGAATATGGCCAGCACCACCAAATTCATTTGCATAATTCCGACATAAAAAATTTTAAGTAAAAAAAAAAAAAAGAGTAAAACAACAACTGGAATTTCTCAGTAGCTCCATGAAATATCTGTTTATGATTTTCGAATACAGAAATAAAAGAATTATAACAAAACCAGTGTCAGTTAACTTAATTGCTAATCGGAGTTGGTAATCGCGCTACGTAAGATTGAACCCAAATTTCAAAATGTGCCACATAAACAAGTTACTCAAAATATCGGATTAGATTTTCTTTTACATTTCTAATCCAAACGACAAGTTAAGAAGATCTTTTAAAAATCTGGAAGTTTTATTGCGAAGAATATAAATTGATTCGTCAGTGAATTGAATTTTGAACCAGACTTTGTGTCATTGAGGTACAAAATGGGTACCAGGACGACTGAATGCCGGAAATTTTCACCAAACATCTTCAACAAGAGCAAGTGCAGCCACTGCTTTCGACAGCGGGAGGAACACAGTGCGGCAGCCTTGGAATGCAATCGGGTGAGTTTTGATTTGTTGTTTTTTTTATTGCTCCTACACACGCGTTTTTATCTCTCTTATGAGTCTTGTTTTCCAAAATCTGTAATTCTTCAAAGGATTCAACTTTGGATCTAAAGGGGGAATTTTAATGGCGTGTAGGTAAATCTTTCTACCTGTCTGGTTCTGGTAGGACGGTGCGTGGACGGACCTACCCAAATAGGTGCCTATCCTTTTAATTATACATATAAAGGAAACATGAGTTACGTCACCAAAATCTGCTGCTAAAGATACAACCATTCACATTAAATATAGGTATTTTCTTATCTTCAATGAATAGGTAAAGCAAAAGGTTAATTCAGTTCAATGAAAGAGTAGGGAAAGAAATTCTTTTTGTCTTGTCTTGAGTCTTGTGTGTTGTTTCTGTTTGGCAAAGAACCTCGAGCGATATTTTCTTGTTATTGCCTTACAGCTACCTATTGATCGATTTTTTCTCAGAAATTAGTAGGTTTGCAACCTTTTCTTGAATAGGTAGTATCGTTTGTTTCGGTTCGTTGAGATATTCTAATTAAATATGAACAAGCAGCTATAGGAAAGTAGGTAAGGTAGCTGGCAATATCTTGGATAATTTTGGAGTTTGGAAAAGAAAGTAGGTAAAGCTTATCAGCCACGATAGATTGAGGTGGGATTTCAATGATTTTATAAAATGATTCAAATTAATTAGTAAGAAACTAGATTTAGGTTAACTTCACGACCAATATTTTAATGTTAAGATAAACGATAGTTCGTACCTACCTATGTGAGATGTAATATTTTTATGATGGTTTCATATGTCATGATCAATATGTATTATTTGAAGGCTCGGTTATTTCCTCATGAGTCCTATACGAGTGGCGCAGAATTGGCCATAAAAAGTTTTCTCTAAAGGCACGGCCACGTACCTACTGAGTGGAAAAGCGGCAAAATTAGAAAAAAATTGAAAGCTGGGTAGCAGAATGATGTCGCTTTCTTGATTTGTTGGCTTCAACGTTCAGTACCTACTAAGCCGTGCCCCAACTCATTCGTTCGAAAACAGTAGCATTTTAGATTTCTTCCTCAGATTAAAAATACTATCAGAAAAATGCTAGAAAGAACAGGTACTTTACCCCCTCATTCCGCCCGAGCAGTAGCATCGAAGTAGTTGCCTTATTTTTTTTGTAATCAACTGCCGAAAAGCTTACGTTCGCTTACATATATTTAATCATAATGTGCACCAATTTTATGAAAAATGACTTCTCGAAGTAAATTCTAGTTTTCATATACCAACTCGTATTTGAGATTCTGACTTCTTCTACCGAGGAGATTTAAGCAATATCTTTACTTTCTTTTTTTTACTCACAACAAATAATAAGAATTAAATAGGGTTGCGAAAAAGAGCTGGGAAAGACCCGAGGCGTAGTAATTCTTTAAGTCGTACTTTGTGAAGAATGGAAGGGACCTACTAGTTTCAGCCGAATCCCAACGGCTAAGTAAGAAAGCGCTTTTCGTGTCAGTTTAATTACTCTCGAAGAGGATAGCAATTCCATGCGAGAGCGATGTCCGTTGAAAAATAATTGGAGGTTTCTGGGATTCGAACTTCGAACTTCCGCTTGACGGGCAGATATGCCAATCTTTACGCCGCGGGCGCTACAAACGATAAGATATTCTTCTTTTTTTTTTATATAAAACTTTTAACTCAGATGAGAACCTGAGAAATAGTCAATTCGAAAGTGACAGACTTTTGAGAGGAATTGCAAATTCCTCTGATAGCAATTACCACTGCTGTGAAATTCACTTTTTAACTTAGCCTTTCAGACTTAGCATGAATTTGTAGGCCTTTGAAATGCTCTATCTTGTTGACACATCAGCGCTTTTTATCACCGCATAACTTTTCAATTCTTTGATAAATATGACATTGAATGAAAAGCTATAGAATCTACGGATAGAGAAGGAAAAGAGCAGAGATTTGAAAAAAAGTATGAAAGAATAGAGAATGAGAAAGGGAGATGGAGTCAAAGATTTTGTACCAGAAGGTGAATGAGAAGTCGTATTCTCATCTATGAATGAGACGAAATTGACTAAAAATTCACCTCTTCTTCTAAAATTAATTTTAAACATGATCTTTGCGTTAAAAACCATAAGTCTTTCCTTTGTCTTGAAGTCTAAATAAATAAAATAAAAAAATAGGGTAGCGCAACGAGTGGAGGGGACCTACAATTTTTTGCCGGTTCCAAACGGCTAATCGAGAAAGCGCTTTTCATGGCAATGAATACTAACGGAGGACTTGCCAATTCCTCGCGAAAGGCGATACCCGTGGAAAAACATTTTTGTCTCTGCTGGGATTCGAACCTCGAACCTCTGGGTTCTAACCATCACGCCACGGGTACCTTGAAGTCTACTATTCCGTTTAAAGCGTTCACTATTGGCACTGTTTAACATTGGCTAGATACAGCCTTTCTGTCAATCCTTTCAAAATCGTGGTTGTTCTCTTCACGAGACGCAGAAAACTGACTGGCCTTACTTAACTTGCACTTAAGGGCGTCAACACCCCTTTCGCAAATGAAGTCAAAATTTTTGAAGTAATCTTAGATAGCATCATGTCAAATCGAAAAGTGGGCCAAAACTCTGTCATTCGATTCTTTAATAGAATTCTTTGAATGCGCAAAATTCTCTCGCTGTAACTCTTAAGAACGTAGAAGCTAATGGAAGATTTGAAAGAAATCTGAAGGTTTTTTGTTGAAAGGAGTTGGATATAGAACTTAATTTTAATCTAAATTGAATGCGTCGAAAGTAGTGAAAAGTTGCATACATGGGCTCTTAATAAATCAGTCTTGGCAATGTAAGGGAATCTTTGACAAAGACATGGCGTCTGTCACCGAAAAGATCTTGTCGGCTCTTTTGAGCCGAATCATTTGCTATGCATCTATTGCGTTTGGTGATATAAGCTCTCACGTAAATATACCATTGCCTAGTTCACCAAATTCCAAAGAACAGTATATCTCGCCTGTACTGAAACCTTCCTAACACTACGAGTGCTATGCTGACTCTTTTTCCCTTTGATACCTACCTACATCAAGAGATATACTCTCAAGATCAGTTCCAGTTTTAAAAGATGTGGTCCCTGGCATTATTCACACTGGAGTTTTGAGAATTTTGCAATCTTTTGATTCACGCCTAATGGATGGCAAAAGCTTCAAGCCATGCTTGTCAATCTTTGAAACCTCAAAATCAAAAGTGTACTTATAATGGAAAAAATAAAGACTCTTTAATAATAATAATATTAATGGATGAGCCGTTCGATACGATGATCACAGGTTCAAACAGTGTCAAAAATACACACTCTACATTCGTTCGGTTCAGCATTTTTAACGGGGAAAGAATTTTTAACGGATCGTCACAGGTGGTTCAAGAACCGATTACAGAACAGGCTCTTTGGCATTTGTGCAGATCGATGATCGATACGACTGCACTGATAAACATTCTTTTCTTCTATTCAGTCTTCTGACAGTGGCCTGTTTGGTTTTTGGACTTTTGGTTTTTTTAAACAAACTGTCATTGAACCTCATTGCAAATGAAAATTAAATCTTGTCCTTAATCGAAGATTTTACTAATTGTTATAATTCAATCGACTAATGAGGTTTAGTGTAAGATAAAAAAAATCGGTGAGTTATTCAAAAACGCCTTTTTTGTATTTAAACGTGAGTTTAATTGACAGTTTTATTTAACAACTACTCGTCTACTCCTGTAAATGGTCTTTTTGTAGGAATTGAACAATTAGTTTGTTATTTAACCCTTTTTATAACTACGCCTAAGTTTTATTCACAGGTGATTTTAAGTACTACTCGACTACATGTGTATAGAATACACATGTAGCTCGATGCACAAACTGCGAACTCTTTAATGAACTCAATGAAATAAGAGTTTACTTTATCACTGCGTCCAAAAGTCTAGTTGCCCGAAAATATGGAAATCTCAATCCCACGTAGCTATGAGACAAAATAAAATAAATAAATAGGGTGACGCAACAGAGCGATTAGCCCCAGGGCCTAAAGCATTTCTCACAACCATGCCTTGTAAGGGAATGGAGGTTACCTACAATTTTTTGTCGGTTCCGAACGGCATATCGGGAAAGCGTTTTTCATGGCAATGAATTCACTAACGGAGGACTTGCCAATTATATGCGAAAGGCGATACCCGTGGAAAAACATTTTTGCCTCTGTTGGAATTACCTCTGGGTTAACAGGCAGACATGCTAACCATCATGCCATGGGTACCAAAAACATGAGACAAGGCTAGCAAATTAGTGATAGTGGTGAATGAGCAAAGAATTATTTCTTTCCCTTTATACAGCTGGCTCACATTATTTTCAAGTTAAAGTCAGATCTCAGATGTCTGCACCCGTTGACAAGCTTCCCTGCTTTTAGAACTGTTGAATGTCTGAAGCCTAAGGCCAACTTTTTGCTAGTGTATTCGCAGTTGAAGTTTTTTACCCCACCTTTCTTTTTGCTCCTTCACGACTTTGTCGAATAGTCGTATATCATATTCTATTTGGGACGAGGTTCTCTGGATATCTCGTTAGAATATGACAAAATCAACTGAATGGGTAGTGCTCTATTTTCTCCGATACGGTATTTTTGACGAGAAGGCTTTAACGGATTTTCGTACTTCGAATACAATCAAGCTTTGTTAATCCTGTTGCCATAAGAAGCACCATTATTTCAGCTGTCGTCAACTTATTCTCATACTTTTTGTGCGTTGTGAAACGTATGTGAGTTTGTGAGTGCTGGGCACAAACCTGTTGTGTAGACTATTCCTTTAGGCTTAGTGCGCATTTTTCTATCATTGAAGATAACCGAGATTTTCCCCCGACACGCCCCTCCCCATTTCATTCATCCTTTGCTTACTCGATGATTGATGTCCTCATCACAAGCTGATTCACTATTGATCATACATCCCAGATACTTAAAATGTTCACACTTGGGATTCACATTCCCATTCATTCTCCTCTCCTTTTGCATTCATAGAAGGTAACTTTCCTTTCATTTCTTCGGCAGACTATAACCTTCTTTTATGAGCTTATAGAAATGAGAATCGTGAGCTATCTTAACTCAATGTCTCCCATTTTAACTAGCAAAAATTTTTGACACACTCAAATATGTTATGACTTGCTGAGTGTCCCATCACAATTAGAGTGTTAAGTGGTAAGTTCTTATATGACTTCGAAGTTGTGACTGGTGATGTTCAGGAAGAATCGCAATATAAGCCTTCTAAGTGGGATTATATGACGCAGGTTTTTTCCAAGCGTAAGCTCAAATAATAAAAAAAAAACTCTTAGAAAACGTAGTGTCATGAGAGGAATTTAGGATATGTGCATTCTACGTTGTATGTGCTTTCGATCTTCACCTTCTTCTTCTGGCGTTACGAGCATCCTCATCTCTAAAGGATCACATCTCTCCTAATTATCTGATTCACACTAGGGATTCGCTTGTGGATAGTTCGTGCGCCGCGCCGCCCCGGGAGTGCTTTTGATAGATCTATACATTTTTATAAACATTTTACCAATAACAAGAGGAAGTTGAAAACATTTCCAGTTCGATGTCCTCGCCATTGAAATATATTTTAATGACTCTCATGTAATCGAAACCTCTTCCGTTTCTGGCTTTTAAGTATTTCATCATTTGAATTGCCTGAAACAGATAGATACATAACATTCACCGTATAATAAAGTTAACCTATTGTGAGCTATAGATAATATCCAATATAAATTAAAATTACCTACTACCCATACAAAGGCATTCACACAGTGTAAGCGATGACTGAAACTGATAAGATAGCCTGTTTTGTTTATAAACACATCACTAATTTGGTAGTGATTCATCATGTCACGCTAATAAGCAACAACACATCGATTTGTGGTAGAAAAAAAAAAACAACAGAAAACAATGTCAAACTGAAGCTTTCATGCGAGTCGGCAGAATGTGAACAGGTGAACCATTTTAGGTAAAAAAAAATCAATGGTTAGCAAAAAGACATCGCACGTGATATTGAAACGAAAATAACACGAAGTTATATTTTTAACCACGTGAAAAATATAAAAATGCGAAACACACACAAAGTTGCTTTCTTTGCTTCGTGTTCAGGAAATGAGTAACTCTAATTGCAGAAGGAGCCAACAAATGTTTTTTTCAGATGCTATTTTACTGATTAATTCTTTAAAACCAAAGAGTTGATCATAAAATTAAATCTTACTCATGCTTTTTTCCAGATGTTTCTTCAAAAGTTCTTCGAAGAAATTCACATAGGTGGGTTGGGTACCTTACCTTTGATTCCAAATAACTCAATTTGATTGATGTTGAACGTGTTTAAAGAAGCTGAGGCTGAAGAATACCTTATTATTTATTCTTTGTAAAAGTTTCTCTATCAAAACTTAATCTGTACCTACCTATTTTTGTTTTTTGGTCTTTTTTTTAGACTCAATAATAGAAACAAATTAAAAGGTCTTGTATATGCTCTCAACAATAGAGAAGCTCACTATTCTAAGTCGGTCTGCAAATTAATCTTTCATCTTTCAGTGGTTAGTCATTAGAGGCATTTAAATTTTAATTGCCGAAAGAGTATATGGTCAAGAAGTTTATTGGGAATTCTCCATTCAGGCTTAGAAGATTTGATTAATATTATTAAATGAATCAATTAAACAAAGAACGAGGCGATTGTTTTCAAAAAAAAAAAAAAGTTTAAGAAAAAGCAATTCACCGACATCAAAAAGCGTTTTAATTAAAGGTTTTCATCATAACCTGACTGCCACTTTTTTCTAAGTTGATGCGGTCTTTAGACAAGAGTGAAGAATATAATAGCTTGGCAATTAGGAGAGACTACCTCAATTTAATGGAAGAAAGTTGAAAAAATATTCTCCATTACGAGTACGATGATGTTTGGAAGCGATTTCATTTTTGGTCTCAATAGGGTGCTCGTGCTTACCTACTCATAAACCTTTGTTTTATTTTTAACAAACAATATCCGATGATGACAGCTTTGAACCGTGTTTACAAATGCAACGGCTCAAAGCTTCTCATATGAGAAACAAACTGTGATCATTGAATTTTTATAACGACATGGGACATGCCTACCTTCTGTTGACTTTGTGTTAGAAACACGTGTATGGATTTTTATTTTTTAATCCTCTTATTGTTGTTCATATGCATTCATCTTAATATAGGTACTTTGTTTGCTCACTGATTACATTTTTCAATATTCGACGCAACAAAAAGTCTCTCTAATGCATTTTGAATGTTAATTGTAATGCTGGATATCTGACTCCATGCATTAGTATTTCAAAAAAGCGCTTAATGCCCTCTAATCATCTTGTTTCCTTTGTTTCTCAATCGCATTAAAAGCTTAAGTTGACAGAGTACGTCAAATAAATCATTGATTTGCACCTTTCCTTGTACAAAACAAATGTTAAGAGTGGATTATGTAATAGGCATACTTTTCACTTTTACTATAGAAGCGAATGATGAAAGGGCGCTATGCTGCATTGGTACAGTAGGCATCTAGACATCTTAGTACTCTGACCAGACTTGTGCAATTGTGAAATTCAAGTCACTTGGGATACCCAGAAAAAATTATTACATCATCCGATTTAATGTCGTTTCCATCGTCCAGTGGTCTCTTTCTCCAAAATAAAAGTTACAACTCAAAATTTGTAAAAACTTGTAATTCAAAGTTACAAGTCTTAATTGAGGCTTTTGTTTCCACAACTACAAATGTTTTGACAGTGTCATTTCTGATCAGGATTCTTTCATTTGGGCTGTTTCTCCAAAGTAAAAGTTACTGTCTTAAATTTTTACTTGTGATTTAAAGCTACAAGTTGAAACCGAGCCTTTTGTTTCACCAACTAAAAGTTTTTAATTAACGAAAATTCTGATCAAGGCAGACAAGATCGAAGAAAAGAATAGGTGTATAACAAAGTGTTCGAAATTCCTGTTGCATAGCGATCTAAAAACTTGTATATAGAATTGAGCTGAAAACATCTCTGAACAAGCAAAACATTGTTCAATTAACATCTCTTTTGAAAAACTTGTGAGAAAAATTACGACTGTGGAATTTCTAACCAAAATGAAATTTACAGCTGCTCTCAACTTGGAGCAGAGCAAATTAACTCTCAAGCCGAGGAAAAAATTTTAAAGTTGAACTAAGATTTTGATGTTCTCTGTTCAAAATCTGTGATTTTAGTACGAAAGAGCCCTTGGAGCGGAGCTTGAAACGTAAAAACGTGCTCAAGACTCGAGAGTTACAATACTCTAAGGGATTGGGGTGGTTCCGGAAAGAGAACCAGAGACAAAAGTTTGGAACACTTTCAAACACACTTTCTTCCACAATAAGTTAATCGCCAAGCTAATTCACCAACTCATTTCGCAGTTATTTGGGGCACGAATGCCAGACCTATCGTGCAAAGTCTACGAGTTTTAAAATGCATGCTATTTAAGGTTAAAATGCATAGAAGCGGAGATTGAGACAATTTATATGAGTTTGCTAACCACAAAATTAATTGGTGATGCTTTTAAACTGGTTAGACGTGAGAGACCACAAACAGCTAGGGAGGTCGAAACCCTTATTGAGGGGACGTACCTGACAGAAAGGACTCTCGAAGACGCTACAGGAGAGATTAAAAAGTCCCATCAACTGTCCTCGAAAGACAATCAAGCACTTGCAAGACGCTCCGCTGGTCTGGAAGTGAACATCTTCGATGCGAATTGCGCAGTTTAAGATTTCGGAGCCCTAAAAGTTGAGCTGCAAAACTACACTACTGGAAGTTTTCAGGGTCAATGGATCGAAAGCTACGTCAGTTCGTACTCAAAGTCAATGCGAATGATCTGAAGACACTAGAAGACATGGTGTCAAGAACTGCTGGCTTGCTGCGACCGGAATACTCCGCGAGAACGCAAATAATCAGCTATTTGCCAACTTGTAAGTAGGTGAAATAGGCACCACATAAAATTGAAACCCATTTAAGGCCAATATCACCCAGCCACACTTAAAGCCAACTAGGTCTTTTGTAAAATCAGAGTGACAGAATGCGCTTTTGCCAAGCCAGCCTTGGTTTTAAAGCGTTTGTACGAGTTTGGTACCAGCTTCTCTTATTGAAAATGGTTGCTTCTTCAGCTTCTCATATTCGTTACGAACTTCACGACTACTTTCTTCAGATATGGAATGGATATGGTTGCGTTACGTTACCTCATTGATTTTTGACCTAGTCAGTGTTGTTGGAGGGGTAAAAAACAAAGCAAGTAGAATTTAATGCTTCTAAAACTAAATCCTGTCTTTTGTCGCTTAAGAAAAACATTCCCCTGTCATTGTCCATGAATGGTACCTGCCTTGATGCCATGAAACCGAAAAGCTCTGATTCGTCAGAAGTCAGGGGTCGAGAAAACTTAGAGTATCTGAAAAACTTAAGGCAATGAATGCCTCCAATCGACCCACCTGATCTGACTAAAATTTATAAAACCTACAGCCGCTGCAAACTAGAGTACAACTCCCATATCAGTTGATTCGCATTCCTTGGGCCTACTCGACCTCTGTCTGTCTGTCTCTGTCTCTCTCTCTGTCTCTGTCTCTCTCTCTCTGTCTCTCTCTGTCTCTCTCTCTCTCCCTCTCCCTCTACCTCTTTTGTTTGTTTTCACACAAAGTGCTTTTGCAATTGTTGCTCTTTTGCTTTTAGAGTCTGACTAGAGGGCTTTGAAGCTCTACTTTAGGAGTGATTAAACTTGAAAATCGACACAATATTAGCTTTCTCTCTCGCTCTCTCTACCTCCCTCCCTCCCTCTTTCTCTGTCTCTGTCTCTATCTGTCTGTCAGTCTTACTGTC
This sequence comes from Melanostoma scalare, assembly GCA_949752695.1. Taxonomy (NCBI): domain Eukaryota; kingdom Metazoa; phylum Arthropoda; class Insecta; order Diptera; family Syrphidae; genus Melanostoma; species Melanostoma scalare. Next base: position 54,484,695 of record OX456984.1, on the reverse strand, counting down.
CATCTCTCTCTCTCTTTTATCGGTTTTAACACTCAAAATGCTCTAGCAAATGTTGTCTTTGGTTTTTCCAATTTCTGACTGATCTTTCCAATATTATTGTCACGCCTCACAATAGTCTAATCTGTCTTAACTTCTTTAATTAAATTTAACGTCAAGTTTTTATGATATTCACCCAAGCACTACAAACTCTAAACATAGGTACTCAATTTGACGTCAATCTTATGGTATGGTTCTCAGCTCCACTCATCTACAGTCATTCTGTTCTGACCTCGTTTAGTAATCGCTACTTTTTCAAGACGAGATACCTGCGCTGTATATTAGTTGTTAACAAGTCCATCATTCCTACAGAAAAAATCTCAAACCTGAGATGCACCCAACCTAAAACAATCGTTAGTAGAACTTAGAAGTCAGCATATAAACGTACTCTTTTGTGTTGCCTCTTGTTTTAATTATAATAAACTTACTGCTTGCATTTTGATTAGATAAGATGCGGCACCGGCACGCGGCCTCGCAGACAAAATGCCATTTTATTTCAATTGTTTTACTTGGGCATATACAATACAGGTACGAGTTACCCGTGCCCGATTGTATTTTTATCTTTTTTTTTTGTACCAAAAAGGGTAAACACGACAAATGGAAAATAAATTTAATTAACAGAAGAGTTACGTAGCAAGCAACAACAGTCGTTGTGTATCTATTATCACAATTAGATGTCGCAGCGTTATTTGATTAGTGTTTATATCTACGTAACACACACGTAAAGGCAGGTATAGAAGAGGCTGAAATCAGAACACTGTACAAATAGGTATACATCGCGCATGAATGACTGTCTTTGATATTTGCTTTGAAATCAAATCTCTTTAAACAACGGATGCGTGTTATGTGGATAAACATAAATGAGAATAACTACACTCGAATGGTTTTTTTTTGTAAATCTATGAGCCTTAGGCGACAGCTTTTCGGTCTTATTATTTATTTATTTATTTTTTCTTATTTCCACATTTGGGCTTTTATATCTACTTTAATCAGAACATCAGATAAGAGAAGGTTTATTTAGATCAAGAAGTTTCACATAAACAACAAGCTCGTGTTCTTGGAATTGCTTAAGACTTTTGAAATTGTTTAATTTGGGGCAAAGAAAGGAATCAAGAGGACGGAATGTGTAGACTCTGGAAGCAATCTAAATAAAGTTTTTTTTTAATGTACCCATCCGATTTGGATTAAAATTTGTTAACAATTTACTGCCTTTCTCATGACACATTCCGGGAAATTGATATGGATTTTGGGTATTGATATATTGAAATTCAAATAAAATTTAAATTAAATAAATTGATTGAGTAGCCTCGGGCCTTACGTATTGAAGGAAGTAACAATTCATGCAGATTTCGAAGGATGATGTGAGAAATCACTTTTCATGGCAGTACCTATAATTATAATTACTCTTCTAGGCAGAGCCAGTAATCCTTACGACAAGGGCATCACACTACAAACGAAACTGTAACTGTTTTGTTTGTCAAGTACTATGGATTTCCCGAACCATTTAATAAAAATCGCCTCATACCTAATCAGTGATTTTTGCTTGTCGCTGACATCATTAAAGAGTTTGCTTGGCTAAAATAATATCGAGGGTTTTTTCAAAAAAATTTATTCGCAAGCAATCAGAGACTACAAAGCTTTGTGTAAGTAATTCCAGAATGCGAGAGTTTTGGAATCTTATGAAGAAGTTAAATGGCAAAAATTAAAAAGTTCAAGTCTTAAGCTTAAAGAGGAAAGAGCTTGGATACGAATTCAGCCCAATGCTGTAAGTGTAGCGCCATGGAGCTTATCGCAAGGTCTACGCAAGGTCTAATGCGCGGAAACTGCAACAATTCAAAGAGTTCTATAAATTTTTCAATACATAAAAAAGGAAGTTTGTTTAAACTCTCTAACTATAGAGGCACAAACTTCTTACCTAGAGAGAGAGGTATGTCCTTCTACTAAAAATCTTCATTATTATACAACAGACACATCTCAAAAAATGCATCAGCGATGATAAGGTCTTGAAAGAGTACAAGGCTGGTTTTGGACTAGTGCCCCTGTTCTGTAACTATCGCCTCGATAAAACCAGGCGATAAACGGTGGAAAATGGAACGAAATCCTACTAAATTCATAGAATTTTGTTCCATTTTCCACCGTTTATCGCCGAGGCAATAGTTACAGAACAGGGGCACAGGTTACTCAACGATTGACCATGTCTTTGTTTTGAAGAATATTGGGGATCCATTTCTTCATTTGTTGACTTTAAGTTCTAATTTTCTATAGTTCATAGACAGTCTCTATTTTACAAACTTTACAACATTGGTATCTCCTTAAAATTTTATAGAGTCATGCAGAATGTATGTATTGACACGGTGCCGGCATTTTGGAACAGTCCATGAGAGGTCCAAGTGGTTTAAAAGTGAATCAAAATATTTTTTGTTTTGTTCATTGATTATTCCAATTGGCTTTTCACCGTGTGGCAAAGAAAACCATAGTTAAACGATCAAGGCACTGCTATTCCCAGATTCTCCGGACTCATTCCAGCAAATAATTCAGAAATTTTCTCAACATTTTTAGCTCTGGAATCAAGTTCTAAGTCAAAAGACATCAAAAATTATGACTTTTATAAGAATGTATAGGAAACAGAAACTCTTGAAACGAAAATTTTTTTTCAACGATGAGGCCATAAAAATTGTGATGGAATTTGAATACGGAGTTTATTTAGAAGAAAAAAATATAAAACACAGCAGCCATTTCCGATAAATTTGGAATCTAGATTCCATGAGGACATATAGATCTTAATCGGCCCTTTTGGTAGGAAGATCGTTTCTTTCCCCACTATATGTTGGAACCCAAAACAAAATGACCACATAAAAGCCTGGGCAAACAGAACGCGGACTGTTGACGCGGACAAAAGTTCTGTCTGTCGTATTTTTTGTGTTCTTCGGAATAATAACGTGCTTTTCAAAATAAAAATCGTTAAATGGAACGAAACGGAACGGAAAAAGCGACGCGACGGTCAATTGAAGTTGCAGACTTTTACATAGAACTTAACAGGCACAAATAAAAGAGAGTCAACAAGAAAATTGGCTGCACGAGTATTTAACTGTTGGGGAAACTAACTACAACATAAATTGTTACTTTTTGGTGAACTGCAACTTATATGTGCTTATAAAGGAAAATTTTTTCTGAAACCAAAACATCGAGTACTGTCTGACCTCTATACATGACATTAGAGATCGCGACATTTCTACCCTCACCGCCAGGCCGCGTTCTGTTATTGACAAACTCTTAAAGTGTCAGTCTTCAAAATTTTAGATCAAATCAATGGATTCTAAAGCGGTTTTATGGCATCTATATAGCATTGTAATTTTGGTTTGAATCTTTCAAGAAAACATGTAAACTCCTAAAATAAGATACAAAATATTGAAGTCGAAAAAAAACTTCGTTTAGGTCTATATCTCTACATTTAATCCTGAAATGAAAACCATTGATCTCAAAACTATACAAAAATGAAAAAGGATTTGTTTTCAAAGGTCTGAAGATTAATATTGGCCACATACACAACATAATATAAATAATTTCAAATAAATATGGAATTTAAGTTAAAAGCAACTTACTTAATTTGTGAACTTCTTAAATTGAATTGAAGGACTTACCTGAAACAAAAGAAGAAGGAATTATTGATTTTAAAAAACAACTTTTAAGTAAATAAAAACTAAATGTAAATAATTATGAAAATTTAAGAAACTAAAATGAATTTTCCTTTCAAAAGGCTCCAATATATAATTTTTAGCGAATGAGGAACATCATTTGCAAATAAAAGGTACAAATTTCTACATAGAACAGCTCCTTCTGATACCTGTTTCGTTTTCATAGAAACGTACTAAAAATACCAACAAGAACTGTTTGAAAGACTTATTTGCATTTGAATCGGAGGTCTAATAGCAAAAAATAGGACGTTGAATGATTGTTCACGCTTTTGTTGGAAGGGTGCTCTTTAGTAAATTACACAAGGCTGCAGAAAAATCAAAGGTGAGAGCTGTTCTGGTTTTTTTGTGACACACTTAGCAAAATAAAAATGTACTTATTTATTTATGACTTCAAATAAGCTCAAGAAAAACAATTTCTTAAGAAAATTATGGGCTTAGCAAAATAACCTGACGTTCAAGAAGTTTTTGAGTATTTTTTTAGTTTTCAGAACACCTACCTAAATACATAGAAATCAGTTGTAAGCATCCATACAGCTTTTTCTTTGCAGACATGTCCTGCGTTGTTAATAAAAAAACCGAGTCTCTGCATCTTGGTGAACATGTGGAAAACCGCTCCCCCATAAACATGTAAAAAAGGCTATCACATTTTTATTTCTTCAGCAAGTTTCTCAATGAGTTAATGATCGGTGATCCTACTGGAACTCATTAAGTCGTAAAAAAGAGGAATATTTCAAAAACCGCAACAATTATTGAAAAGTAATATTCTTATTATATTTCTTTTCTTTTTAAATTATTCATTAAACTGTTCAAAAATTATCCATCTGCATATATCTTGACTTGAACCGATAAAAAACTATTACACTTTTTAAAAACATGTCATACCTTCCTGTAAGACTTGCCATTGTCTTCATTCTATTCTGTTTTGTTTCAGTTTTAGCTAACATAATTTATATAGTTTTTTCCATCTTTATGAAATTTTGGCTAAGAAAACCAGTTTTTTAAAAACCCGCGACACAAATAATTTGTTTTGAAACCAATAAAAAGAACAATGAGCTGGTTCTCTTTTTTTTTTTTTTTAAATTGAGTTATATCGTTCTTCTATTGCCCCTTTCCTCTGTAAGGGGAAGTATTAAACTGTTTTGATGTAAAAAATATTTGAACCCAACATTATTAAAGATCTCGTTAATATTTTTTCTTCTCCTTATCTTCTCCGACTGATAGTACATATCATATGAAAAAAAGTGTCTCTTCGCAATTTAAAGACGGCAGAAGTAAAACTTCAGAAAAGACAAGGCGACTACGAAATCTGGAACAAAAAAGAAAAGAAAATTATAGGAACAACATACACTTGTCTTCTATTTCATTTTCTCGTAGACTAAATCCTTTTTATGACCATTCCTGTTTTTTGCGTTGCTTTTTCGTTTCATCGAATTTTCAAATCATGGTGCTGGTTAGCAGACAACATGACAGTGGGGATGCTACGATCCGTTGCACATAAAAGGAAACTAGAATAGAAAATAATGTGTAATATCTTCAATCTCATTCTCTTTCGCACGCAATCCTACATACTTATGTGCTTGTTCCTCTGCCTTTCCGTGACGTATTTTCGTTTCATCAAATTTTAAATTGAAACGATTCTAAGGAAGTTATTTTTTTTTTGTTGGAGGTTTTTCAAATACCAGCTGGAGCACTCAGACCTAAATACCAGTCCATTGTACTACCAGATAGAAACCTTCTATTTGTTATAGCTTTCCAGATGTTCGGAGAAAAGCCAAAAGACGCTGCCATGATAAGGAGACTAATTTACCAGCTCTCACCATGTCTGCGCCAAGTATCTGTAACCTCATGCGAGAAAAAACAGGACATTCACAGTGGAAGTGCTCTGCGGTGTCCTCATCTTCTCCACAAGATTCACAGAGTGTGGTATCACTTAAGCCTAACATGTTTAAATGCTTGTGCAAAAAAGAAGTGCCCGCTGCCAACGCAAAATAAATAATAAAAATATTGCAGTCTTCTTACTAACGTTGGGGAGCATCCGTTTGGTCTGTCTGCATCCAATGGAGGCATGTCATCTACGGTTGTGCTCTTCACAGATCCAATCGTTGATTGAAACTCTCACTTTTTGTAGAAAATTATCTAAGCTTCAAATTACTCAAAATATTGTTTGAATATTCCTGAAAAACTGTCAAGGGGCGCTTTGATCCCCGGTAAATTTAGTAGAGTCGTTCATAAAGCTGGTTGGGAACTTTTACGATTTTCTTGAAAATGCTATGAGAGGAAGCTAAGCCTATACCAAAATCCTGCATTTCGCTTTTTTTTTTCCAATGCTGAATGTCTCAAATGCCTGGGACAAACATGCAAGGGCCTTCAAATTGAAAAATAACTCTCCTTAGGACACACATTGTATGTTCAAAACCAGCCAAACTCTAGTCGAGTCTTGTTTTTCTCTACGCCAATCTAATACCCACTTGCGCCTTATTAGAGTGCACTTTAAAACGCAATAAAACTCACAAATTAACCAATTAAGAGGCTTTCATTTACCAACATGAATCATGCAACTGCACAAAACAAATAGGAAAACAATTCAACAAAGCAAATGTCTCAAACACAACAAGGAAATCATAAATCTGCAAACTGCACGTAGTTCCATTTAATTCCAATTATGAAAATCTATAAAAGGAAAAGTACTCTGCATTTGCAGTTGAATATACCAACTGAATGTTCCAGTTGCAATATCCAGTGACATTTTATGTCTCTGCCTCAAAACAGATGCACAGAGTGCGATTATATTTTTTGTTATTTTATACAAAATTGTGTAATGAGATGGCGAGCGTGTGGGGGTCTTACAAACTTTATCTACACACAATCCAGCAAAAAAATGAACCAAATTAAGTCGACCCAAGGTGTATGGAATAATTAGCAACTTTTGTATTCTCAGATTTTTTTAATCGAACCTACATACACCCAAGCCAAAGTTAATGGCAACTTCGCGTCGCGTCGCGTCGTCCAAGTTGTACATATCTTGTATTCTGATCGTTGTTGGAAGTGCAGCTTATTATCTGATAGCTGGCTTAACCTTGTCTTAATTGTACTCAATTTGTTTATGACCCACCACCGCAATTGGCTCAGGGAAATAATAACAATAAAATGTAGAAGAAAAAAGAAAAAGAAAACATAAATATCGCTCCCAAGAATTATTTCAGCTTCTTTATCTCTGTGTTGAGTCTTGAGTTCTTGTCTGAGTTTTGTATTCAGTTGAGTTCATCGGGTAAGTGTACACTACAAATTGGCGCGCGAATAATTTGTAAAGTAATACTGATGAAAAATATAATAAAGAAAAGAACTAGCAACAAAACTATCCTGTCCACCTACGCGCATGCGGCTCATACTGATTTGTCGTGATTTGAATTTGGGTTTTAAGGAGTGGAGCAAGCAAGAGGTTGGACATGGACGGGTACAATCGGTGTGTTAGGTCGACAATATTTAGTGTTGTTTTGTTTTGTATATGGGGCTAGTAGCAGAGTGAAGTGTTCGAAATTAGCTTTGTTTATTGACATGAAACACGTTGGTTTTGACTTTATGATTCACGTGTGGGTCACACCTAATGGATTTGTTTTTTTAAATAATTTTTTACTCTAGTTTAGATGTCGTGTGTTCTCCCATGGTCTTATTTGCACTTAGGAATTCACTTCTTGTATATATTCTGTGTATCTTTAGTACAAAAACGGGCAAAGACAAAGTATGGTTGTATGGTTGTTTCTTGAAGCCTCAATCCCGAAGAGATTGTTTATTTACAGTTTATTAAGTTACATTTTCAGCATTCATAAAATGAGCAGTCTGCAATATTGAAGAGAGACTTCTCAACACCGTTGTGGTTTGAAAATTCGATGAAACGGAAAAGCGACACCAAAAGATAGTTTTTCTTCTTCTGTTTATTTATAACAGACTCATTGCTTCTTCTTTTTTTTTTTTGCAAATGCCTACACTCCTTTCGTTTCTTATTGATTATTTCTGTGCCTCTTTTTTCCCTTTCACTATTTCTACGATGCGCCGCACTTCTATTAAGTTATTCCGATTCTGATATTTCTTCAACCTAATTTTGGCCTTAAAAATTTATTGACCCTCTTCTTTTTATTTCAGGTAAGTTCTTCAACTTAATTAATGGAATATGCAACACGAGTAAGTTACTTTCATGCTATCAGTGAATAAGTTCTCAAGCAGTCTTAGACTTGTTGTGTTCACACTTATAAATTCCTATGAGGCAGGGAGGTACATTTGGCGACAACGTACAACTTATTTGGTTAGATTACATCTCATTATATAGAAGGGTGAGCTTATGCAGCTCTGGGCACCGGCAACTATTGTTCCAACCCATGCGAAGTTTCAGAGCAGTCCTCTTCTACCCGAGTTGGACCAGAAGTTAGTGGTTGGTGGATAAGTTTAAGTTTATCCCAGGGGATGATCTCGTGGTCAAATATTTGCTTCGAAATTGCTGGACGTTCTGTTATGATTTACAGAGATGTTTCTTCGCCTTTGAGGCATAGTTTCCAGATAGGGTCTGCGTTATTATTTATTGGCTTACAACAATTCCGCTTCGGCTTATGGCTAGAACAATCCCCAGAAGTTACCCGTAGTGTAATGGTAAGTATGTGTTAAGCTCAAACCCCAGGAATCAAAATTTTGTTTTTTCACGGGTATCGACTTTTACAAGGAGCTAGCAAGTGGTCAGACAAATTATACTGCCATGAAAAGCGTTTTCTCACTTAGCCGTTGAAAAGTTGCCAAGTGGCGAGAGTAATTACACTCCCTTCTCACTCAGCCTATCAGAATTTGCATAAAGTAATGCGTCCTTGAAGTGCGTTAGGGCCTTATGTTCCCAAAGCCTTTTTGCGCTGCTTTATTTGATAGTTTATTTATTGATTTAAACCTTAAGATCTAATTTTAATTCTCTGTGGATTGAATAACCTGCTGATCCTCACTCACATCATTACGTTACGTTCCAACGTGACGTTACTTTTTCTTTTGATCTTCAAATCCTTAGATTTTCAATGATACTGATCTCATTACTGTATATCTACTTAACGATAGAATGATAATTATTCGTTACAATAACGTAACGTCGGTTTGTGACTTCGTAATGGGTTCCTAAAACACGTCGTTCAACGTAATCACTTTTTTGTTTTGACTTAGGCCTGCCTACGTTCAATATCTTTGATTGCACTTCGTTTTTTTCTTCTTTCTTTCTTTGGTGACAAAGTGAAACCACACTATTCGACGGTCCGAACATTTTGCATTGAGTTGGAGTAACGTAACGTTATGTTGTCTTTAACTTAACTTCTTTAACTTATGGCTATGTTGTACATTATTTAAGGTATAATGTTGAAGCAAGATGGACTTAATGTCCTATGCTTGAACTTGTAAGCGTTAGTAAAACCGTAGCTTGAGGGTGATCGTGTTTCAGAAATAATTGAGATAGAGTCACCGCAGAACTCCAAATCACAGCAATACAGCTGTAGAGGGACATTAAAAAGAATCTTATTGAGTCTTCCAATTTTTCATTGTACGCCTTGACTTTCCTCTTGAAGGTTGTTTTAACCGAATTTGTTGTTCTTATGAGAATCAAATGTCAGCCGTGCATGTTTTACGAGACTCTTGTATTCCAACGACGAAAAATTGATAATGAAGTCAACGTTTTCGAAGGAAATTGGTGCAGTTTCTAATTGAAACTGTTTCTGATCCACAACACTACACGCCTTTAGTCCAGACATTTATTTGAATGAATGAGCTGTAAATTGTCTACTGCCGAAGCTAGCCCTCTACTATAGAATTCTCTCGTGTTTGGATCAACGATTTACTAGAAGGACAAGCTGGAAGCAGTTTTATTTTTTATTGAAAAAATTGTGCCTCTGATATTTTTCCACACAATCCCACAGGACAATGTTTCCCTACAATGTATCTAACTAACTGTCCGGATATGACAAAACCCATGTAAACAATTGATCAATCCGAAGTCTTGAGATTATTTTTTTTCATGCATTACCCCAAACAAGCCTCGAATTTACATCATGACACGCTACACCATCGCCACACTAATTTGGAATGAAAATTCGTGCAAAAATGAAACACAATTACATTACTCAGCACAAATCAAGTTCAAATTATTATTATTGTTGGCTGTAGGAAGGTAGACATTGGTTCCTATTCCAACCTAAACTGTGTAGCCAACCGGCTTAAAAAACCGTCATGACTCACTCTCATTCAATTTTGCTTTAGTAAACGAAACAAAAACACCCAATGGCGCACACCAGAGGGGAATACTGCTCATATAATAAAAGAAAAAATATGGACGAATGTACTATGGCAACATATGACAGCCACGGAAACACACCACAACACAGCATAACCAAGCCATAGCCAGAGGACGGACATAAAAACTGAAATTTTATACGTTCTTGCACGCCTGGTTTTCTTTTTTTCTTTAAAGCTAACTAAAGAAGTCTGTGCTGATCATCAACAACGTTTTGATGATCGCTGCTACGATCATCATGGTGATCATCGCCATCATCTTCATTGCTTTGCACAGCGCCCCATTACCATCAAAAGTAGTATAATGTGTGATTGACCAAGAGGCCTGGATTCTGTGTGCGGTTCGGTGTGTCTAAAATTAGAATCATTATTTTGTCTCTTTGCCCCATGTGCATGCGGCATGCATGCCCCTCACCACACCGCCAACGCCGACCGCATCGATAGATGCACAAATTTCATTCCGTCCCAGAGAACATAAACATTGTGTGTTGTAGGCAGGCACGTATATTCATATGCGGACCGAGAAAACGCGACACACTACGAAAACGAAATCCGATGAACAAAGTGAAAATATGTCGTCGTAGTCGAAATGCGAGTTGGATCGTAAATTCCAAAAAAACCCTCCCCGGGAAATAAAAGTAATAAAAATAACAAGAACCAACAGAAATGAGCCCGAAATCTTAGTTTCTCTCTCTCATCAGTGTGGAACAGCAGAGCACATTCTTTTTGTTTTGTCAGGCTTTAAGAATGTCGCCCCTGTCTCGAGAACTGATGATCGGTTTGATGCAGTGCAGCATGTCGGTCCGGCACACGTTGCTTTTTCAATACAAGGCGAGTCGGAAAGTATTATACACATTTATACATTAATTTTCGGTCCAATACACATTTCCGCTGCGCCGAACGTCGAACTGCTGAATGCCGAACGTCCGCCGCGCCGCCGGGAATGGGACATGGGGGACTATTACTGCTTCTCCTTATGAAAGTGAGTGTATTTATTTATGTTTGCTTTGGAGTGCCTAAAAACGTGTAGCAATCAGATCGGCACTGCTGCTACTATCTGGGAATCTAAAATTAGATAGTTGGATGAGTTTGATCCCTTGCCAGAGAGATTGTTCTTCGTCTGATGTGTGGTGCCGTGAAAAATCTGGAGTTTTCGAAATGTCTCATGAACTTCTTTTTTTTAAAGAAATTTGACGACATAAATGAAACAAAAAGACTGGGTGGCGCACCAGAGCACGGAAAACTTCGGGGCCTGTCGAATTTCTTAAAAATACATCAATAAAATGTGAGGAGTGGGGGGGACCTGCTAATTTTTGCCAATTCCGAACAACTTGGTGAGAAAGCGCTTTGCATGGCAGTGCGATTGCTCTCGGAGAACTCATTAATTCCTAGCGAAAGGCGAGGAAAAACAATTGTCTGTTTCTGAAATTCAAACATCGAAATACGTTGTAAGTCGTAGCAGGCAGATATGGTAACCATTACGCCACGGCCAACACAAATTCGATTATGTATTCGAAATTACTTCTCTTTCACTGTCTGAAACATTAAATGGTTTTTCATTGAAAGACAAGACTATGACCGGAGTTATGTTTCGTTGCTGTGTTTGCTGGACTTTTCTAAGGCATTCAATAAAGTTAATCACAAAAATCTGTGTTGGAAGCTTAGAAGTGACTTTGGTTTCATGAGAGGACAGTGAAATTGATCAGTAGCTTCCTATCTGGCAAAGGGTTAATTCTGTTGAACGTTTTTCACTGTTTTTTTTTTTTTTTGTATTTATTTATTAAACGATAAGCATTTTAAAACAAAGTGTCTTATTAGAAATACTTAGAAATGGAAACATTTAAATTAAAATAATTATTTAAAAAAGAATTAAAATTATTAAAAAAAGAATTAAATCATTAAAAAAAAGAATTTAAGGAAAAGATCAAAAAATGTTGTTTTTTTTTTAAATAAAGCTTGGAAAATTATATATTTGTTAATGTGCTTAAGTTTATTTACATTATTTTATATATATATAAAAGAGATGAGAAAAGAAAAAAGATGAAGTTTAAGAAAGAAGATAAAGAAATAGTTTCAGCATTTGTAAAGGTTTTTTATGGAATTTTCGAAACGTTTGTAGCTATTTATTCCTCTCAGGTTGGCAGGTAAGGAGTTCCAAAGGCCAACAGCGTGCACAAAGAACTGTTGCTTTGAGTTTCTGTATTTAAAAGTAGGGACGATAAGAATATTACTTCTTCGAAGTAGCGGAAAATTAAGCTTTTCGAAAAGATATCCAGGAGATTTTGTATGAAGAAGTTTAAAAAGAAATATCAAAGTTTGATAATCCATATACTTGTTAAAAGACATATTAAAAACACTAGCTGCCTGTACCGAAACATGATCAAAACGACGTAGACCATAAACAAAACGAACAATATTGTTAAATGCAACTTGTAGCTTGCGTTTGTTAGCACTATCAGGACAACAATAAATGGGGCTACCGTAAAAAAGGGTTGGTAGGACAAGTGTTTTGGCTATAGTCATTTTTGTGGAGACTGGAAGACAACTTCCAGATATGTACAAAACCCGCATAGCCGCATAAACCCGACCAATAGCGCTTGCCAAATGATTGTCCCACGATAATGTTTGATTGAAAACAACACCAAGATTTTTTACTGTTCTAACGTAATTTAAAGTTTTTCGCTCAAGTTCAATACTTGGCAGATATGACATGTCAATAGTTGTATTGCTAATAACAATAGCCTGACATTTATTCAAATTCAGTTTCAAACGATTCTCTCTAGACCACTGTCCAATAGCCATAAGGTCTTCGTTTAACCTGGCTGTTGCATCTTCAACCATACCAATTTGATAGCTCAAGTAAATTTGCACATCATCTGCATACATATGCATTTTGCAGTGTTTGAGTATAGAAGGAAGATCGTTGTTGAATAGCGTGAACAAAAGCGGACCTAGTATCGATCCCTGAGGCACACCACTAGAAGTAGTGAGAAATTCGGACAGCCTTGAGTTCGCATAAACAGCTTGAGTTCTGTGGCTTAGATATTGTTCAATGAGAGATAAGGCGGAGTTATCAAAGAAGAAAAATGTTTTGAGTTTGTTCAGAAGTATCTCATGCGAAACAGTATCGAACGCCTCAGAGAAATCCAGTAAAGCCAGAGTGCTGACAAGATTTTTATCAATTTGCTGCCGTATATCGTCTACTATTTTAAGAAGCGCAGTTGTGCAACTGTGTTTTTGTCTGAAACCAGATTGCATGGGTAAAATTAATTGATGATTTTCCAAAAACTCTGTAATCTGTCGGCTAACAATCTTTTCGAATGCTTTTGAGATGAAAGGAAGGATGGAAATTGGTCGGTATTCCTGTTTCTGTGAATTCATGTGAATTTCATCACACTTCTAATCATATCCCGAGGTGTTATTTGAAACAATACACCGAAGTTTGAGGCTCAAATCACTGTAGGCACAACAAAATATTTGGAAATTAAGGCGAATCATCGTGAAATGACTTACCTTCAACAAGCTGCTGTATGCTAAGTAGCAAATTGTCTTGAAACCAGTTAGGTTAAATGAAAGCCCAGCTGCAAGCAGCACCATCTCACTATAGGATCTCAAGGATCTATCGTACTTCTCGGGATATCGGAGGATGAGGGTTTGGGGAGGGAGGAATCCACAATTAGAAAGAATGTTTTGGGGAAAAACCCGTGACAACCGAAGAAATAAAAAAGGCAATTTCAAAGAACTTTTTAATACAGTCGATCTCTTAATTTCTTTTAAGTCAACAAAAATAGTTCTTCCATTTCGTCTATTTGCTAAACCTTTTCGGTCCAGTCGCGCTTCGAATTCCAAATTCCAAAAGCAAAACAATGATTCATCCTCGTTGTGAAGTCCAGAATGGCATTTTTTTTTTAATTTGTTTATTGATTTGCGCTCATAGATGGACCTCCAAATTTTCGAATAAAAGTTACTAAAAGGAAGTTCCGAATTAATTCCCTTGCTGTATAGATGCATGGAGCTTATTTCGAACCACTGCTCCACACATTGTTCATCTAAATCGGAAGGTGGATTAAGACTTCTTCGTCTTTTCTCCCACCAATCAGAACCGAGCTTTGGTGCCTTTTGGGAAATGATATTCAAGAGCTTAACATATTCTTCTAAAGTTTATTGTTCGCTTTCATTTGGCAAAGTTCTTCTTCATGTGGAGGAAAATATTGGCAAAGCGACATATGTACTTAGCATGGCACTAGAGAGCGGGAAGCCTCCGGACCTAGCCCATTACTCACAACCTTGCCATATGAGGAATGGAGGGGACCTGAGTTTGAACCTCGAACCTCCTACGTAACAGGCATGCTACCCGGGCATTTGTGATTGATTTTTTGATTCTAGTTTGAAGTCCTGTTTAGGAGCTAGATCTGTTGCAAGCGGTTGTCGTATATGCTTTTAAAAATCATTTAAATGATGATAAACGAAAACGTTCGGGCAACAACTTGACGAAATCCAGGGCTATGTGCTTAAATCTTTGCCGATTAAACTTAAGGAATGGAAAAATATACAATTTTCACTTCTGTGTCGTTGCCGCAGTATAATAGCCCTTTTAATGGTTAAAACTACTCTCGAACGATTTACCGGTTACTAGCCATGAGAGAAACTCGTTCGTTCGAAATTCGATTTACCTCGGAACAGAACCGCTACAGTGGTTAAAGTTCTTATTGAGTAACATGTGTGTTGATAAGAAGAAACTTTTGAGTTATGAGCTGGTGGATTTCAACAAATTAAGGGAAATGATCTAAAAGAAACTGGTCTGCTATCGGATATTTGATGGCAAATGACAGCTGATCAGTGTAAAAACACTGGAAAAAGAACTTCAACTGGACAATTATTCGAGGAGATAATCCCTCAGAGGAAGAAGTCGTATATCGGGGTAAACTCCATAGAGGCTTCCTTTGCAATGTCAAGATCTTGTAATCATTTATAAATAGCAGTTAGAAAATTGTTGTCAGTTTCTCCCAAAATTTGCCACCCTTAATTCTTTGCGCCCTAAGTTTGACCCTTTATTGCCTTTAAAAAAACCTGAGTCTTCGTTGTAAAATCTTTCCTGCAAGTGGCATGGCGGCATAATAGTGGCATTAGAACATAATTGAAACCGAATCACCTCCCGTAAGACACCGTGCGGTGAAGGTTCAAAGACATGGGATCGTTTCCAGATGAGACACACACAAAAAGAATCATTGACTTGCACTCACCATCTGAGATCGTCAAGGAGATCACATCCATCAACATTGAACCTGGTGTAGAGATCGAAGTAACAATTGCTAACTAAGTGGGATTGAACGCTTTTCGTACATTGAAACATTGAAACAACCTAAGTGACGTCGCTCTACGCTGCCCAGCTTCCAAATTTGTATTAATTTTGACACTTTGTCGCTCGTGGTCGTGTCCAAACGGGAATCGAACCCTAACATAGAAAGTATTCTGAGCACTTTTATGGGCTTCATCAAACAGAGGCGTAATAACTTTAGGTAGACATTACCATTCGAAGTGAACCTGGGCCTTGAACAGCATCTTTCGCCATCAACTTAGATTTCTGGCGAGTTCTCTGCAGTTTTACCTTCTTAATAGGTTAATGTTTTCTTTCATTTGATCGCACCACCTGAGACGAAGTCTTCCCTTCGATTTCCCTTCAATATGCTTTCGAAAACCCGTTGAATCGGAGCCTTGATGTCCATTCGCTATAGGTTCATGTCCCAGCCTTCGTTGTCTCGGGATATGTCCTCTTCTAAAGGGTGTTTTTGGAGACGTGTGGCTTTGAAGAACAAATAGAACATGTAATTTAAAGCCAAAAATTCAGCTTTATTATAAGGGTAATGGTTTCGGGCAAGTGGCTTCCGTGGCTGGCTCTAATAAATTCCAATCGAGAGGCTCACTTTTTGCAGCATCTGGGCCGTATGTAAGCAATACCGAATATTCTCAAAGACGTCAAACGCACTGAGTTTATCTGTGTAGACAAGATACTTCACATAAGAAACATTCTTCTCCACACATCGTCTTACGAATAGGTCCATAGATCACTCCGCACCCTTACAATGAAAGTAACCTAGCTCGAAATTTTTTCTTAAATTGAGCTTTCGATTTTGTTCTAATTTTGCCGCTCCGTACTTGGCCGGGTCCTAAGAATGAAAATGATCTAAAAAATGCATTTGTGAATTTTGAGTTAGTTCACTTTCATTTTGAGCGTGCGACTTGGATTATTTTTCTTTCGAATCAACCAATGGTTTCCTCATCCACTTTAGATAAGGCGCATGCCTTTGCGACCAGGTTTTATTTCTTTATTGTCTTTTTAACCTTCTCCGTTCAATTTCCGCCATCGCCATGGTGCTAATGCTATTGCGGTCTCTAAATGAACGAAGAATTGTACTACTCCAGAGGATTCATTAGCTATTGTGATATTTTGTCCATTTCGTCGATGTTCCAGAATATACTTCGGCTTGCCATCATCAACCTTAAGTTCTTTTTTTTCACTCCTGTATTAATACTCGCGTATGTGATGCTTCCTTTTAAGCATTCGTAGACCCGAATTAAAACTTGCGATGAAGGTGAAAGCAACATGTAGGCCACCTCATATCATAACTAGGCAACGTCTCTGTCATTAGAGAAAGTAGCCTTCAAGCACATTATAAACCTTCGTAAGTCATCATTATCAGTTAGTAAAAAGTGAGATAATGTGGTGAAAAATAAAAGTCTAGATTAAAATCGGGGTCTCAGAGAATCCGATAATACTTCCTAAGAAGAGCACAAACTACTTCCGGTTTGCGATGAACTTCACTAACAGACTCAGATGGAAACGAATTAAAAAAAAAAATTAATTGCTGAGATTACACATTTGATGTGATCCACCCTCACTACAGAATGTGAAACAGCTGCATTAATACTGCCATTAGAAGCTATAGTTGTGGCTACTCATCACTGATTAGGTGATTATGGAAATATCGTCTGTAACCAAAGTTGCTGCCTCTTAGTAAGAAGCTTCCACTTCAGAGACGAAATATATTTTGAAATTCCTTCAAGTAAATCAAAAACCAGTTTATACACCATACCCGTCTACAAATATAAAGAGTTGACTCCTTTGTGAACCCGTCGAGATCTCGCAGCATGGTAAATGGAAGTAGAAGATGAACTAAAAGATTACGCATTTTTTTGTTTTCTTTCAAGTGTCCAGTAAAATAGTTGCAGTAATCTATTTTATGGTATTCTAAACCCTTTACCCGTTGCTCAAAGCATTTTGTATTTAACAATCCACACCTAACCCAAATACGTAAATGTGGCACAACAGAGCTAAAAAACAATTGAAAATCTTCTTTCAGTTCAATCATTCTACCCCAACAAAGAACTATTCAACCGCAACGACCAACTTGTCGATCCGAGAAAACCCCATAAGAACTTTTATTTAGAAATTAGCTCAAGCCGAAGTGTCGCACGGGTGCTTTAATTGTACCTCTACCTATACACAGGTCTAACACCTATTTGAATTGGCGTATTATTGTTGTGAGAATCGGATTTTTAGTTCGTCGTCGCCATTACTAATTCTGTCGTCTGTGAATTGCATTTGAAACCAAAACAAAAGCCTTTCAAAGATACACATGTGCGCAACGATTATGACACCGCGCCACTACAACACAGCACCACCTGTCATTCTAGAACATGCGATTTGTGCGAAATTGCATTGCTCCGAGCAAAGCAATCATAAATGAAAAGTATTATTATAATCTTTTCTTCTTTTTTTGTCTCTTATTTTGCAAAACACACCAAAAAGTTCACCTAAAAACCCAGATATTTTAGCTAGTTGCCATATAGCCCGGAGCTGGGGCAGGAAATAAGCTGCTTTAGTTTGGGATTTTTTTTTATTTGTCGTTGTTTTTTTTTTATTGCCGCTTTAGCAATTGAGTTTGCTTTTTGATATCGAATTTCGAAAAGTATTTTCACATTTGCACTTAGAAATAGAGGGGAAAAAATGTATCGAATTCAAGAGCTTAACTCAGATTCTTAGAAGCTGTGAGGAAGAAAAGTTTCAAATTGTGTTATTCTAAGACATTTCCGAACATACACAAGCACAAATTTGATAAAAAAAAAACTGGTCATTTGAACGTTTGTTGATTGAATTAATGATGGGGTTAAAAATGACATGCAAATCACTGAGGTGTAGAGCGAATACAGACGTGTGTATTTAATCTTTTGTCCATTCAAAGTCTCATTATCGTCACCATTGAATTTGGTGGAGGCTAGTGGGAGTTTGAAACCAGTTGAATAATGGTCTTTGCAAAAGTTGGCTAAAATGTTGTAGGTAGGCAGTAGACGGTGTCCATTGTCTTCTTTTAAATAATTGCGTGTTGGACGAGCTAAAGTTTTTTTTCGATAATTGCACACATCAGTCAAATCAAAGATCAAGTGTTTTAAGACAAAGACTGTTCAACAATAGGGGGCCGAAGGGGGGTTATGTGAAAGATCTTAACAATTCAATATTTCCTTCTCTCTGAATTCAATAGAGACTCTTATCCATCTTCATCTCTTGCAATAATTTTTCATGAAATCTTTCTTAGTCTGGCTTTGTCTGGAAAAACGTCACCCACTACAGCAAAGAATAACGTAATAATCCCTTCGTTGACCTTAAACAACCAGTTAGTCACATCCAAATTAAAAACAAAATAAAATGAAAATGAAAAAACTCGCCAGAACGTCTTGCAGTTCGCACAGAGGGGTGCCACAATAAGGCTTTGGGTTTAAGCAATAACATAAACAATTTCGCGCAATCATGACTCTATCCTCCAACTTTTTTCGCAACGACCCCTCTGGCTTGGAAGTTGATTTCAATATACAGTTCCATTGTTAGTACAAAGAGCAAAGAGTACCCATGACGACGATGATGATAATGATGATGTTTGTTAGCAAAATGGTGCCTGGACGTCTGCTGGAACTTTGTTCATTGAAACAAAAATAGCAAGCTTCTCCTCCATAAAGTACCAAAGCTGAGAAAATAAAATATACGAAACGTATCTTATGACTTTATTGGACCTTTATCATTGAAAGCACTGTTCGAAATCCGAGAAGAAGATACTTTGAACATACAAACTATGCGAGTATTTAAGACTTTTTTTTAAGTAAAAAATGTGATTCTGGTTACTTTGCTGTTTGCCCTTTTGATTGGTTATTTGATATTGGGGACAGAGTTTTCCTTTCTCGATGACCACAAATTTTGTCTTGGGGCAGTAAAGGTTACACACACTATTGGATTGGCACAAGGCTAACCTACTGAACTGCACATCATTCGATCGATCGATCGATGCGATAATGATGGTGATGGCGTTTTGTGGATGGCACTTTGGCTGAGTGGTAATTGAAATCCTTTCTTTGCAGGAGATTTATTGAGTTGCGTTCATCTTCATGCCCTCTTTTTCGTGACAGTTGATTAACTCCAAAAACAATGAAGGACGAAAGGAAACGCAAACCAGCATCCCAAATTTTATGTCATATTCTTATACGTTCCTAGCTAAATTCTTAAGTTGGAGAAGTAATGAGCACTGACTGTTGCTAAACCAGCTTTGTCTATTAAATACAAATGAACTTTCTCATTTGTAAACCTTACTTGCTTTTTACTATGTGACTGACAAATCCTTACTAAGTGGAAGTATTTTGGTGTCTGATTCTTATAATGTGCTAGTATTTCCGTGAAATTGTTGGCATTTTAAATTACTTCGTGGGAAGTTGTGTGTTCGATTTCCAGTGACGTCGTGTCTGCCTGTTACGTGGAAGGTTCGAGACTCGAACCCCAGAAACATCAAGGGAGAGTAAAAGTTTTTCAATTGGTATTCCTCCTTCGTGAATAACTGGCATTTTCTCCGATAATGATTTCACGCCATGAAAAACGCTTTCACGATAAGCCGTTTGGAACCATTAATAAATTGTAGGTCCCTTCCATTCCCACACTAGAATGGTTGAGAGAAATGGGCTAAACGTCGGGGCTACCAGCTCCTAACGCCATCTTATTTTTATAACACTTTTGAAAGAAACAAGAAACAACGACATGAAGCGTGCCTTCTAAAATAGCCGTCCAGAATAGAATTGGTTGTTAAAGAAATACTCAAGGCCCCACCGGATTTGTTGTACCCAAATATTTATGGTTTTTGTTATTTTTTATCATAAGGAGGAAGTCCCTTCTCTCTTCAGCATAAGGAATGAACTTTCAGAATATTAATGACGAACAGTTCACTTGGTCGAAATGTAAACTATTTTCAGATTTTAAGAATCGTGAAATTTTTGTAAAAGCTTATGATGAGAAGAGCACTTACATTAAAGCTGTACTTTTTAGTGAGGCTGCTAAATGCTCTTAATACGATGCAGGAAGTTCTTCACTGCTTCTGATCTGGCTACAATTTATAAAGCCATCATCCACCAAAAACTAGAGTATAACTCCCATATCTGGTCAGGTGCTCCTCAAAAATCTTTGCGCCTACTTGATAGGGTACAAAATAGAGCTTTAAAATTGATAAGTGATTGTTCAATCGCAGAATCGATTGATTCTCTTGAACATCGTCGAAACGTTACCTGTCTTACTCCCTTTTATCGTTTTTTTTTTACAAAACAGTGCTCTAGTGAAAGAGCCAGTTGCATTCCTCCCTCGAAACATTTTAGCTGCAACACCCGCCTCACTAGGAATACGCATCAGTCTTACTTTGAGCCCAACTTCGGGCGTACAGTCAAATATAGAGATTCGTATTTCAAACGCACCACCCGTATTTGGAATGCTTTACCTGGCTCTGTATTTCCCCTGCATAACAAAAAGTTCAAAAGCAATATGCACCGGTGTCTTCTATTAAATCCTCTCCTATTAAGCTAAACGCTGGCACTATGGTCTATAACATTTACATTTACATTTACATTAAACCTACTCCACACATAAATCTGCGGAGTAGGGGGTGGTCTATAACATTATAAGGGTATTCATAACCCCTTGATGTGTGCACTAATTAAAAAAAAAAAAAAACCCTCGAAAGAAGCACTGAATGTTTTACTGAAAAGAAATACATCTACTGAAAACTCCATAATCCATGGTCTAAAGCTGCAGTAAAACTTTGACTATGCCTGATGTAATTTAGTACCTACGGTCTAAAAGAAGGCGAGACTGTAGAAGTTTTGCCTCAAGTTATGTAAAGATTTTTTATGTCGGTTGAATAAGTTATTTACAAATTTTGTTTCTTAAATGAACTGACATTTTTTAATCTTATTGTTGGTTAAGTAAGCCATGCTTTTAAAGAAAGATACTTGAGGAACCAGTTTCTACATGACAAGTTGACTCCGCTAGACAACCTCGTTTAGTTTACCAACGTTTGGGTACACAATTTACATCATTCCGATTTTTACTAAAGCATTAAATCCTTGTAACAGTTCTATCAGCAACCAATTGACCTTCAGCAGCCTCCATTAACAACGAAAAATTGACTCCGAGACAACTTCTTTCAATGGAAACACGGACATTGAACAAATCAATATAGACAACGATTGTTACTATGATCTCTTATGAATTTTTTGTCACTGCAATTAATATAACTGAAAATTGATAACATTGCTAAAGGACTTTGATTCCCAAGCACAAATTGTATAGGGTGGGTCAAATACATAAGTATTTTCTTATAAAGGGTGTTTTTCTTAGACGTGGTTTTTAATCTGGCAAATCTTTTTTCGGATAGTTGAAATCTGTTGCTTGATTTAACCTCAGTTAAGTTTTGTCATTTTATCGTGGAAGAATTGAAGCCGCATGAGCACTGCGTACCATCGGTGAAATGTCTTGAAACGAAATCGCTGTAAACGCCAATTTTTATATAAATTCGTGTCTCAAACATTTTGTGGGGCTATGTCGCTTGTCGCTAGTCTATGCAGATAAGCTCGAGACGACGCGACGCCTTTGAGGAGAATATTCGTTGCGTTATTTTTCTACGGTCCCAACTGCTACAAAAGTGTTGCAAATTGGGGCTCTCGGTTGGAATTTTTTCGAACCAGATGAGGTGGCCACTTTCCCGAAATCCTTTTTAAAACATAAGGGCAAACCTTAATCTTTATAATGGAGCAAAGTTTTTAGCCCTATCATTAAATTACGTGTGTCTTATTTCTTCTTGAAAACCACACGTTAAAAAAAAAAAATAGTGCGTGCAGTCCCCCCGCGCGGAAGAAGTGAAACTTCCTAATATGAAAATGAAAATAGGAAGGGGTAGAAATTTATTTTGAGTGAACTCGTATTGTTTCTTTAAAAGAAAAAGAATTAGAACAGTGTCCAAGTCCAAATCGTATTTATAAACACTTTCATCGCTGTCTAAGAAATGTCTAACTTTAGACACCGAAATTGGTTGTCTAAACTATGGCTAAAGTGACCATTGATACAGCAAAAAACAATTTTGTTGAACATGTTATAAAACACTGTTGAGGGTGTTAAGACCGAAAAAATTAAGTAGTTTGAGGTGCAAAAATACTACTTTCAACAATTCCACTTATAAATTGCACAAATTTGATCATTTTATGAGACTTGGAAAATCAAACATGTTTAGACATGATCAAACATGTTTAGACATGATCAAACATGTTTAGACATGATCAAACATGTTTAGACATGATCAAACATGTTTAGACATGATCAAACATGTTTAGACATGATCAAACATGTTTAGACATGATCAAACATGTTTAGACATGATCAAACATGTTTAGACATGATCAAGCACGTTTAGACATGATCAAACATGTTTAGACATGATCGAACATTTTTGGGCCGGGCTTAAATGGAAATTGCTTATATATACATGATTATGCCTCCGCTAACTACTACATACTCATTACTACATATATCAAAATTCTAATAAAATCTTACAGTTACCACTCACCAAAAGCTCTGATTTGTACATACATACATACATATGTATATTGTCTTCCTAATAAAATTCCGCAGTCAGCACATTCGAGGAGAAACTTAACAATTGGTTTTTTTGTTAGAATAATTTAACTCAATCGATTTACACATTTAGTAAGCACTTATCAACATATGTACATATTTACATACATTTATGTATATTATACAAATTAAAAGAAACTGCTTTAGATATTTTCTATCGTTTCATTGGAGAAAAGAGTAAAACTCAACACTGATCGACTTTTCATTTTACGACTGAATATGTTTAACACGGAAGTGTAACGCTGCATGTAACACGGAAAAGTAACGCTGGATGTTTGCAAGTCGCATAAGAAGTTTCACTTCAAAAAAACCCTTTATGTAACAAAACGAACCATAGAGCATGAAACGTAAAGTTAATTTAGATTGATTACGAGTTGATGTTCGTAGATTTAGGCGGACACTCTCGGATGCAGCAGTTACATTCTTGTCTGTGTCGAACCGTACGAAGTCGGTATCATAAGTGTTGTCCTCTGGCATGTCTCATGAACTTTTTGAACAAGCTCACGCTTAGCAGACGTGGTACCCGTGGTGTGATGGATAGCATGTCCGCCTGTTAGCCCAGAGGTTCGTGGTTCGAATCTCAACAGAGGCAAACAAATTTTTCCACGAATATCGCCTTTCGCGAGGAATTGGCAAGTCCTCCGTTAGTAAATTCATTGCCATGAAAAGTGCTTTCTCGATTAGCCGTCACGAACCAGCAGAAAATTGTAGGACCCTTCCATTTGCTCACAAAGCATGGTTGTGAGAAACGCGCTAGGCCCTGGGGCTCTTCGCTCTGTTGCGCCACCCTATCTTATTTTTTTTACGCTTAGCAGAGCCAGTGGGTGTTTCATCGAGTAGATATTTAGATATTTATTCGTTCTTTGACTGCTTACACACATTAAGAAAGAATATCTTATAAACTAGTGGCAAGCTTAAAATTGGCAAAAGTTAATTATGTAAATAATACTAAGTTGAAACAAAAATAATTAAATTACAAATTTAATTTAATTTAATTTAATTTTAATCATTTTTCATAAAACTTTAAAAAAAAAACACTGTGCTACACTGAAGCCAATTTAGAAATAAATTTTGAAATTTCCGAAATTGTTCAAGCTTAAAGCAACTGATTTGATTCTGCGGAGGTATAATATTACCTTTGTCAAGATTTCAAGCGGGAAATAACTGTCAGTGTAAAATTAACCCATGATTTTTAAAGGAACCACTAGATGTAAAAAAGTTAGTTGATTCTACAATAAAAGCTTTCGAATGTTTATCATTTTTCTTTCGCAGTTCGGAATATCGTTGGAGAAAATGAGAAACTTCACCCAACTTAGAAGTTTTTGTCAAAACAGTTGGAAGAATTCAATTTTGAATTAACTTTCATTTTTATTGGCACTTAGAAGTCGAAAATAACTTTAAAATAATTCGAAAGAATTGGATTTGGAGTTCCAAAGTTGAGCCCTATTAAATATACAACAAAGTCCTTATTTTTCACTCTCTAGCGATTGCTGTTGTTTCATGAACAAATTCTGTTCGACGAGGAGATCATTTGTACACTTTCAGAATAATCCTGCTTTTTTCATATGCATCGATATCACTCACAAACCAGGGACCTAAAATTTTTTGCCGATTTTAATCGGGAAAGCTTTTTTTTGGATTTGAACCTCGAAACTCCTACTTAACAGGCAAACAGCAACAAAAAAAGTATTTTGATAGCGAATCCGCCATAATTCTGACATTGAGCCGAAATGAATTTAACGGGGATAAGAAGTCAAAGACAAGAAGCCAATAAAGCAAAAGAAAAAAAAAGAACAGTTTTTGTGTGCCAATGACTATCCACTGTCAGTCCTCTGTTAGAGACACTAAAACACTCTCTTGGAACGCTAAACTCTTAAAATTGAGCTCCAAATGAATGGTTTTGTACATCCATCAGAGTTTAACCTTGAAGATTGAGAAATTACCTCATTAAGAACTCACTCTTTACGTGATATATGATTTGACGCCATTAATTGGTAAAACTCATCATCACACACTCAGTTTCGTTCCGTCTACAGCAGGAAGCTTGTAACCTTGAAACAACTATCAACTAAGTTGAACATTTCAACTGACAGTCTTGTATTAAAAGTCGAAATTATCTCCATTATCGATTCCACAAAGTGCTTGAAAAGGCATAGTGCACGTAACAAAAAGCAATTAATTTCCAAATCCCGTCTAAGGGGAGTCACTCGCTGTCTAGTGTTTTTTTTTCGTCGGTTGTATGATAATGCGCTTCATTAGAATGGATAAATACAAACACATTTGGGATATGTTGTTCGGATGCATCACAAATTGTGATTAATAATTTTCCAAAAAAAAAACAAAAATAAAAACACATTTTTAAAGAACACCATTTTTCTACTTTTTGGGGTCGTTCATCTGCTGTCTGAATGAGGTTTTTTTTCTTTCTCTTTTGTACAACAAGAAACATCTTTTGTTTGTGCTCATCGAGAATGTGTACAACCTTTTCTGACGGTCAAGGACACATGTCTCGTAAGAATTTCGGAATAAACAATCATATTTTTTGTAAAGTCGAATTCAAATAAGTTTCTCGCGTTGCAATGGCTGAACATCAAATAGAATATTTATTTCCAAAAAAATACATCAACCATTTTTCAATGTTAAAACCTATTTGTTTAAATTTCACTGAAACAGATGGCGGTTTTGTTTTGAGGTTGCTGATAAAATGTTTGTCCACATGTGGGGTGTTGTCTGTGTTTCCAAAATATGTTTGTTTGTTTATTTTTTTGTCTTGATATCAATGATTATTATTATGATTTACTTTGTTCTGTCGATAAAATATAATTTTTTTCTTTTATTAATTAGTTTGTCTTTTTTTTTTGCAGGTATGTACTTCTTCAAACATGGGTATCTTGGGGTTTATAAACGATTTAAATTGACGTAGTTTAAGACTGGCGTCAAGACACAATTTTTTTTTTGTCAACACTTCTTTCAAGACTGAAGAGTTTATAAAAGAATTGCAAACAAAGTAAGTAAAGAGTTGCTTGAAAATATTTTGATAAATTCATGTCCTTCATTGGAGTTATAAGGCTTGTGGGAAAAGTCTCTCTGCTTCTGGTTTTCTTATTTGTGCAAGAAAGTTGTCTCTTGATTGATTTTGTTATTTGCATTATTTTAATTGCCAAAGCCGAATACTAACGTCATGTGAAAACAAACTGAGTTTGGTTCTTATTATGAGAGTCACGTACGTTCATATCCGCAGATTTGCTTATCTGTTGAACTGGTACGAGAATTTTTGAACTGAGTATTCAAATAGTCCAATGGATGGGTGCTAGTTAACGCTTTTCTGCACCTCAGAGATTTAAGCATTTTACTGATCTTAGATCAAACTCATTTGTATACACTAAAAACAACGAAAGAAAAGGCAGTGGGTCAGTTTCAACGAACTTAAACACGGTTGTTCCTTTTGTTTTTCTTACTCTATCCTGTTGTTGGTGTTGCAATGAAAGCTATGTCATTGAATGTGCAATCAATAACTATAATACTACGGAAACCGAGAAGATTGTCAGCGTCCATCTGCCTAAGTGACTAAGTGCATTGTATATGAAAGTGAAAGCAGGGCCTCTGCCGACCAATAATATTGATAGTCAACATATTACTATAGATTGTACCAATAAAATTGGTCTTACTCTCTTCGTGTGAAAGAAGAATCCAAATGATCCAAATGCTTCCTCTACTTATCCAAGCACAAATAAAACTAGGGGAAGGAAAGCTATATTTGCACAGTTGATTAAATTTTATCAAGAACGCAACATTTTGTAGGGGAAACTATCCTTTGTCTGCGTCTGGATTCAAATTGAACTCGATTGAACCCATCTGCCGGCATCATCATCATAATCATCATCATCAGACTACTCTATACACGTTCTCCCTTTTTTTTTTGCTACCCATCATCATCGTCTCAACATTGATTACAGTGACCAAAGGAACGTAGATAGGTATACGCTTAACATACAGCAAAAAAGGAAAAGACATGCAAGCAATTGATGCAAATCATTATAAGAAACAAAAAATTAATTCATAGAAGAAAAATATGAAAATCTGAAGGATAGGGAAGAGAACTACTCATCTTCATTGTAAAGCTCATAGAGTTTATGCTTTTTGTACTAAAATGACATTAGACACGACATATACCTTAAACCTATCGTGCAAAAAGAGATACATACCTCCCTATAATTAAAAATACGAGTAGCTACAATAGCAAATTTTGAACTATTCGAAATACAACGTACTAAGCTATTTAAAAACAAAACTATCAAAATCTTACATCAACAAGAAAGAAAATTATAAAAACGTAGAAAAGCTACACTAACTGAAGTCAATAATGAAATCAATTTTTTTCAAAAGCGGAACAGACACACGATCTTTAAAAAGACATCAATTTATAGATCTTTTTTTTTAAGATATTCAGAGAAAGAGAGAGAGAGAGAGGATTAGTACTCGGATCACGGTGTCTAGAACAGATCTTGGCCAGATAGATACAAATTCCACCGATCTTCGATGCGATACCACAAAAAGACGAACATAACACCATCCATAGTCCAGACCATGGTTAAGCCAGCAGGATGCGGGTGATGAGGATTATGATGATTGTTCCTCCGGGTTATAGACGAGGGACCAAGAGAAAGAACAAGACACGCATATTATGCATTTTTATAAAGAGAAAAAGTTATACGTATTCATTTTGTTGGGGTTTGTTGGTATGGTATATTAGGTACACTAAACACTACACATTTTCTACTTTGCGGGTGTGTTGGGTTCTGCCACAACAATGGTTATGTGAGCACTGATACAGCCGGCTAAAATACATGGCCAGAGAATCTCTGCCAAGAGTCATCTTTGCTGCCCCACAGGAGATACCAAAACGGACTCCACACTTTGCACTCAATTGAAGAGGTGTAGCTGCTGATTGAAATGGAATGTTAACCTTGAAAATATTTCTTAGATTAGTTATTCGCCGATTGCTAGTTGTTGGTTGGTTTTAATATGATCATTCTGTTTTCTGGAATCCTTTTCCTCTGCTATTCTCTTTGATGGAAACCTTAAAGTAGACGTTCAGCGGAGGAGCCTGAAGATCTAATTCAATAGATGCGTAGTTCGTTCAATGTGTCGTTCGATGGGAGTTTTTATTTTGAGGATAATTTAAAATTTTCGGGCTTCAGAAGGTTCAGCTTTTAATTTGAGAAAACTTATAATAGAAACACAATACAGGCTAGGGATTTTCAACGAGAGAATTCACAACGGGAGAAATTACAGTCGGATTTCATCACAACTTGACTGAGTCTAAATCTGATCAGAAACTGCATCCTGAAGTATGGTAAAATTATATACCTAGTGATAGCATTTTCGAGCTACTGTCCTCTTTTCTCTCTTTGTTTTAACAGTTCAGAACTAGGCTGTATAAGAATCTTCCTTTCTTCTAAAGATTTTTCAACCTTTTCTTTAAAGATAAACTTTAGTTTTTTTTTCGCACATTTGAGACAATATTTCAACCATAACTTGAGTAATATTGGTTTAGAACTCGTCTAGAGTTCGAGTACTACTATTCGCGTGAGCAAAGTCTTTTGTGTAGCCCCACACAAAAAAATATAACGCTGTCAAATCACATGATTTTGGTGCTCAATTGACTAAGCTAAAACGTGAAATTACGCGACCAAGGAAACATCTAACACAATAAAGTCACACAAAGTCGTGTTGTGGGGCTTGTTACCTCGTCTTGTTGAAGCGACATATCTTTCAAGTCATGATCTTTCAAAAAAATCTTTCTTTCTATCATATCGCTCCAAATTGAATGTAACCTTCTGCCGATTGACATCTTCGAAGAAATACTGACCAATGACACCTTCCCATCGTAGAGCACATCGAACTGTCACTTTATCTGGGTGCAACGTCATCTCTTCGATCACTTGTGGGTTTTCTGAACCCCATATATGCGACAATCTTGTTTGTTTACACACTCACCGAGTGAGAAATGTGCCTCCTGGCTGAAGAAATTCTTGTTCGAAAAATCGATGTTAACATTCTTTTGTTCAATTTTACTATCCAAGAAGCGTATCTACGGAGTTGTGATTTGTCAGCAGGTTTCAATTCTTGTGCAATTTGAATTTTATGAGCGTTTATATCCAAATACCAGTGTAAAATTAGCCACAGTGCGGTGTACCGTTTACGACATTGTTCAATTGCTGCAAAACCCGTAAAATCGATAAATACAGGGGCCAAATTACTTCATCAGTGATCGAGTGAGTGAGTGACATTTTTCTTTCAAAATTTGCACCAAATTGCTCAATATCAATCAGTTTTCAGTCTATTAAATCAAATTCCCTTCGATTAGTGATGACATAATATCAAGTTATTTTACTAGATTGCTCGATAACGTGCGTGGCAATGCTAAACTCACAAAATTCAGTCACGTATTACTCGATAACGTGTGTGGTAATTCAGTCCCAGATCACTAGCTACACTTGCACTTGCAGCAGAAATATTTTTGACTGCATTACGATGATGCAAAGGTCTCATGTCCTCAGTAACGCTGCTACTCTCTTTAATTTTTTTGTTTTCATAATTTTATCGATTGTTTGAGCAGTCGGTCAGTTATAAAGACGTCAACCAACGCGTAGTGAGCGAAAAGTGGCTACGTTTGAATCTCAACTTTTGTTTTAAGTTTTTATAATCTTAACGAGTTGTTCGATAATAGATACAATATCGTGAATGACAAACATTCAATTGGTATTGTGACAGCTGAGTTTGACAAGTGTTAAATACCAGCGCTACACTACCAACTTGCAACCTCGAAATGAAAGACACTGAACATTAAATCGTGGTAATAAGCTGCATATTATACAGGGTTTTTTGCGTTAGATGCAACAAAAGCTCAGGACTGATATGTTTGGGCAAGACAAGAATAAATCGTATGAAAGGTAAGAGGTCTATCTCCCTCAGTTAAGGCGGGAGGGCCGAATTTATAAAAAAATGTATTAGTTTTCTGAGCAAAAAACATTACAAATCAACTAAGGCACTTACTACCACATATTATAGTGTTTTTGAAAACTAATACTTTGTTCTTCAATTAACAATTTAGTCCAAAAATAGTTAAAATTTTGAAAAAAAAGATCAAATGTATTTTTTTCAAATAAAATTTTTACAAAATAATGCTCTTATTAGTTTTGAGTCAAACACATAAAACCGAACGTGAATACCTTTCTTAGTTTTTAAGAAGTTTATAACAAAAATGAAAGCTCCTTTTTCCAGACAATCGATTTCTGTGGGTTTACCGCTGATTGGACTCTATTCTCTAAACAAAGCGGTGTTCTGGACAAAGTAGCTTTAATTTCTTTTTACAATTTTTAAGTTATTTGCTGTGCATCCCAAAAAAATTTTGCAATGGCCTTGAAAGCCGACGAACCCAAATCAACTTTCTTTCGTACACGTTCAACCAAAGTACACTATATTGTAGCCATGGAAATTGAATGGTTCGCATGCCTGTCTGTTACTTGGGACTTTGAGGTTCAAATCACAGAACTATCCAATATTTTATGAGAAAGTAAACTGCAATGAAAACCCCTCCCTTACTTATCCGTTCAGAATCTACTTAAAATTATAGCTACTTTCAATATTTCCCTAGCTTATATTGACAAAAATGCACTAAAACCCTGCCCTCCCCAAGATTGCAACAGAAACTAATAAATAAGCCCAATAATACCTCTCTTTTCTCTAAGCTAAGCAGGGCGTTATTGCAAAGTTTCGGCTCGTCTGAGATTCACTAGCCGTATACTTTACAAGACGATAGACGTATTTTAAACAACAAACACTCTAAACTCTAAACCTTGAACCTGGTATACTACCGCAGCTAACCAAGGCAATCTGTCGATCAAACTTAAGGTATTACGATGGTCATTAAATTATAATCACTAATTAGTCTCAATATTGTTATTACTCACTCTCAAACTTTTTGAAAGCTTGCGATAAGCAGCAACTATACAAATACTCATATAAATCAACGTCTATGTCTGTACGAGCGAAATACACCTCGGTAGATGCGATTATCATTAAAGTACAAGCAAAATGACGACAAAGTTTTTTGTTTCCCTGAAGTTTTGGGAAAAAGTTTTTTTTTCTTTTTCTTCAACTGCGGGAAACAGACAAGCCGTGTGCTTCGAAAAAGTGGAAACTTGAATAATGCATAATATCATCTCATCACTACTTGTGTCATTTCTTGTTTGTGGTTTGATTTGATGTCGTCATTTCTTGATAATTAACTACTGGGAAATGCCAATTAAAGTTGTTTGATCTTTTTGTTTTAATTGTCGTTGGGTATTTATTGCATAAGACGTTATCAGAGAATCGGAAATAAATGGGCAATTTGAGGCACCATGATAAAGTTATTTGGCACGCAGTTATGTTCAACAATGAAAGACCTTATCAAACGATATGATTGACCAATGATATTGAGGAAGTAAGTGTCGTTTCGTGTCGGAAGAGTGTCGTTTCACATCAAAAGAAAAACATTGGTATAACCAACAAATAATCTTAAAATGAGCTACGCTAGGCACTTCACGAAATGCTAGCCGTTCTTTTGTGAATGGAAAATTTCTATGTTCTTTCCTCATTTGTTCCGATAATCATAGGGTCGGTTAGATAAAATGAGGAAACCAGTGTTACGTGTTACGAGCAATTAAATGATGTAATCAACTGTTATTGATTCTTGTAATATTACGAAATAATTTGAAATGAATCCACGATCATTTGGTGGTTTTCATTGCCAATAATAATTCAAAAATGTAACCAAAATAGGTTACAGCCAAATTGTGATGTGGTTCTTAGAGGGACAAAATGTTGTGACTGGCTGTGCTGTGACTTGTTGTCAAAATCAGGCTTTAGATTTCCTTTGTTTTAGTTCAAATAGTAAACATAGTCCAAGCAATCGATGAAGAAAATTTAAACAATTTGAAAGGGTTTTGAAGTCAGGTTGTGAAGTGTTTGAAGTCAGAAAGGAATGACAAAATTATGAAAGAAGATGAAATAATTGTGCATATTTTCATTTGAGGTGAATGTAATCATGGCCGAATGAATATCATGTCTGCTATTACGTGAAAGTTCGAGTCCCAGAAACATCAAGTTGTTGTCCATGGTTATCGCCTTTCGCATCAATTGGCAAGTCCTCCGTTACTAATTTCGCTGCTATGAAATATACTTCCTAACTTAGCTTTTTTCTATCGGCCTTAAATTTGTAGGCTCCTGAAATGCTTTTGACTCCGACAATCCTAAGGAAATGAAACAAGTCATGGCTACTGAGAAAATTAAGTGTGGCGTATCATTTGGAGAATTTAGAATGCGAATATGCAAAGTTTTCTGTGGAACACATTCAAAGCAATCTCAAGTGGTGTGAGCGCTGCGCTGTACAGATCATTCAGTGGCACAGAGTATGTGGGATTGCCAACAACAAACTTGATTGAAGAAAGCCAAATCATTGCAAGAGTTAACCCCCGAGACAAATAAGCTAAATATGTATGCCTCTGGTAGACAAATAATGAACCATAAGTGGCCAAAATTCCCTTCAAATTAGAGAAATGAAAATGCTTACCTAGAAAGGGAGTTAAGAAGCTAGAAGGGAAAAGTAAAGAATTTCCCCCATTTCTAAGCAAAGAGCACGTAGAGATTTGAAAGAAATTTCTGCTCCGGCTGCTGATGCAAACCAAGATAAGAAATTCGACAAACCGACTCCAATATGTGGGCACCCGCGTTTATGAGACTTATTTGTCGAAGTTAATTAACGGTACTAAAAGACAGCTTCTTGTTCTTGATCATAAAATTCTTCACAGGTGGCGAAAGTATTGTGATAGCTTATTTAACAAAAACGTTTTCCTCGAGAGCATTTTCCAGAAGCTAAAGCTAACTCACTGTAAATACCCGGCACCAGAAAAGAAGCAGAGGCACCCGTCACGTAATGGTTGGCATGTTTGCTTGTTACGCTTGAGGTTTGTGATTCGAATCGCAAACCAAAAATGTTTCTCCACGGGTATCGCCTTTCGCGAGGAATTGGCAAGTCCTCCGATAGTCAATTCATTGCCGTGAAAGCGCTTTCTAGATTAGCCGTTCGGAACCAGTAGAATATTGTTGGTCCCTTCCACTTCCTCACAAAGCATGGCTGTGAGCAATGCGCTATTCCCTAAGCTATCCGCTCTGTTGCGCCACCCTATGTATGCATGTACAGTTGAAGAAGTTAGTCAGGCAGTTAAGAAAGATTTCAAGTCGCAGTAAATGTACAACAGGAAAGCTTCTTGAATCTATTTCAGCAAACAATTTCTTCGAAAGGGCTTTCCAAATGCTAACCCGCTCTAAACAGAAGTACTCAAAGTCGAAGAAGTGAGAAGGCAATGGAGAGCTCCAAAAAAACTTATCGGCGCATTGGAAAAACGAGATATCATAATTATTATGAGTTTCGGAAGAGATGAGACATATTGGCTTAACATATTGGATGGTTAACGATCCTAATCTTTGAGCTTTTAAGAGGTGGCGGGTACCTTATCAATTCAAAAAGAAGTGCTATTTTCACGAAGAAATCCCTTTTTGTGCGTTAGCAGTTGGTAGGCCAATATTGGAAACATTCACCGGAGTATGGTTCTTCTCAGTAAAAGCAATTGTTACCAACTATATGTTTTTACAGTGGGATTATGTAAAAATAAACATTGACTGTTCGGAAAATAACGATGAGTGACAATATTGATACAAATTATGATTGTTTAGGATAGCCAAACAGATTGATGTGATTGCGCATGAACTTCCATCACAGCATTACATGATCTTTCTTGGGTTCGGAATTTATGTGTGTTTGTTTTTAATTATTAATATACCTATCGTTATCAGTCTCAAGAAAACTTTATATAAGATTAGTTGAAGCTAAAAATGAAGTCAAACGATAATAGAAACACTACCAAGAATGTATACCACTTTCATATTATTTACTATCGATTTATGAATTTCCCTCACCAGAGGTAAGGGCTTTACAAGGAGTGTACGTTTAGTATGGTTTCAATAACTAATCTGTTTTAATCTTTCATTATTTATTGACAGTGTAAGGTCGTTGAGAGTCAAAAGGCATTGCACTTAATTTATGCCATGCAGAAAACGTTTTATCTAATAAGCTCTTTTCCTAAATATGAAGCAGCATGAAAAATTTTTCATCCCGTGTTTAAAACTACAAATTTAACTACAACCTATCTTTTTCACCATCAACCATGTACCCGGTTTTATTTTCAAGATTAAACTCAACTCCCTAATTCTGATAGTCAAATCGTATCATTTTGTCCAAAAGATATAAAAATTTAATCAAATTTGTCCAAAGATAGGTAGAAAGTTTAAACATCTCGAACACGCATTGAAATCATTCTAAATAAACATTTCTCTAAGAATCTCTCTGTTACGCCTCTTCTGTTCTAATGGTCGTTCACCTCGTTTGTAAGTCTGTTCATAGCGCCGACCGCGTCGCATCTTCAAAAGTTTAAATATATTCAGATACAGCTTCATATATATCCACTAGTAACACTTCACCTAGCAGTAGCATCACACACAAGGGCTATCTTCCGCGTGTAGATCGATTGGAACCGATCCACTGTTCCCTGCAAGATTGAATGTATCTTTCTCTCACTGTACTACTAAAACAGTATCGAAAGACCAACAAAATGAAAAAAAAAGACTTGTAAATCGTACAACCAATTAGTTGTTCGATGTGTATTTAAGTCCAACAGCGTGCAGTGTTAACATTCTTCCTTGTTTAGTGTATCTCTGCTTGTTTTGTGTGCTGTTTTAATGATTTAACCGAAAAATAATTAACAATTTAAAAGAAGATCTCCAAACACAAAACACAGAGACAGAAAAGAGCCATGAAACCGAAAGATACAAAAGTACAACATGCAATCGAAAAACCAACACAAAATTGGTTTAAAGATTTTTTGGCTGGAGGAGTAGTATATAGAAGGAGTTACCTTGTTGTATGTTACCTGTCACTCTGTAATATGAAAAATCACATCTGCACATCAGACACATCAGGTTAAAAACACAACAAAAATAAAAACAAGAAAAAAAAAAACCAAGGTCCATTGGTACTTGGTACCTTGGTAGCCATCAGCCCCATCAGTCGTCAGGTAGGCTACACTGGACGGTTAAATATCAGTCAGACGAACAAGTACACGTGTTCAATGTTAACTTATCCTGTTTTTCTGTTTCTGGTATACACGAGTCGCCTTTTTTTCAAATCCACACAAGATAATTCTTCACTTTTTTTTTCATTCCTTGGCTGAGAAATTCAAAACTTAAATTGCTACTTATGGGCGAAACGAAAAAAGTGTTTGCCTCGAGCCAAAGGGAAGAATTTTTACGAGAGTAAACATTTTCAAACGACCGAGAGAGGGCACACTTTGTTCAAAATTATGGGCTGGAATGTGTTGTATCTTCTTTTTTGTCTCATTTGTTGTTAGTGTTTCAAGGAAATATTTATGCAAATGTGTTTTTTCTTTTATTAAAGAAAAGGTAACTTTTTGTGAGATAGTTTGTTTGAGAAATTAACTCAAGCTTGATAAATTAAGGTGAGAAAAAGGGGGTGCCCGAATGGTTAAGCTTGCGTAGTTTGGTCTTTGACTTGAATATATTGTTTGCTTGTTTGGAGTTTGCAAAGAGATGTAAAGTTAAACGAAGGGAAAAGAGATGTGAAAAATTGGGGAGTGTTGACAGGCTTTACAAATGTAGCTTTAAAAACCTTTTTTGTAACCGTTTTGTTACCTCTTCCTCGAAGTTTTTCAACACCATTCAGTGATTTTTTTTTATTCAAAGCTGTTGTTATACTCCGTTCTGAAAAAATTGTGCAAAAGTACCTAAGTTTCACTCCAGTGCAGACACCAAAAATAGGGGTTTCATCTACCTGAGAGTTCTTAAGATCAACTATGAGTCAACTTGCGAAACATGAGAATCTTTGCCAATTGTGTCAAGTATTTCATGTCACTATTGGCCCCTATCACAAGGCCCGTCGTCGCGTCGTAGCGATTTCGGGGTACGAATACCAAAATGGAAGCATCACAGACGTTCTTGTAGTGAATGTTTTACCACAATTTGTTACTATTAATAAAGTTATTAACAAGTTATAAATATCTGTTGCCAAGCGTTCATTGCGAAGATGTTTTTATTCATTTCTATTTGACATTCGTAGTCCGAAATTGCTACGACGGGCTTTGTTATAGGGGTGATTATTTTTTCTAAATTTCTAGCCATTTTCGACTTGCTCTTGAAGTCAAAATCGAGCCTTTTACAGCTGTAAATCTAAGGCTTTTACAGCTGTAAATCTATCAGAACTTTTTGACGTTAAGACAATAGCGTCTGAGACCACCCAAATGAACTAAATTCAACTCTTCAACGCCCCAGTTATATAATAAAATAGCCGGCGCTACGCGAACTAACGTCTGATGTCATAGATTATTCGTACCGCCAATCTACAACGTCCCAGTCATAAAGAGCCGCCGTTTCACGGACTTACGTCAGACGTGTACTGTCAATCTATCCCGAAATCTTCCGGTACAAAAAGTCCACTGAGAAGCGTTTTCTCCACGAAGTAAAAGCCCCAAATATCAGTCCATTGATCGAGCTCATCGCCCGTTGCGGTGTCACCGCGAATCAGTTTCATTGTGAGATTATCGATTCTGTTTATTTGAGCGTTGTAAAGGCCTAATAGTAAGTATTTCTGCC
Organism: Melanostoma scalare; assembly: GCA_949752695.1. Classification (NCBI taxonomy): domain Eukaryota; kingdom Metazoa; phylum Arthropoda; class Insecta; order Diptera; family Syrphidae; genus Melanostoma; species Melanostoma scalare. The sequence continues at coordinate 54,447,897 of OX456984.1, read as the reverse complement.
TGTTACGCGGGAGCTTCGAGTTCGGATCCCAACAGAAAATAGAAGGTGTTTTTCGCTGGGTATCGCCTTTCGCAAGGTAACTCATATAGGGTAAATTTTTCAAACATAGGTACCTTCTAACAACCATTCCAAGTCTTTTCCTTAGAGCGGGGTCTAGCCAATTGCATACACATACACAGTCAAGCAAACATGGCAATGGAAGTTCTGTTCCATAAACCCTTGAAATTGGATGATATTTTTATTTCATTCTTTAAGTCAAAGCTTCCAAATTACGGTTTTTCCATTGAAGTAGTCATCTTAATTGGCGCCCAAATGTACGACCCCACTGATTCAGTTTTTGCAGAATGAACCAGAACTGAAATAAGGTAATGACAGGGCCAGTTTTTATTTGAAAACGATTGAGCAAGTAAGTGAGTCTACAAATAGGAAAGATCTAGACATCGAGTGATTTCAACTCCGAAAAGTGCGGTTCGTCCAGGTATGACAATGAACTCATCAGTTAGAAGTTGTCGTGTCCTCCTAAGACCTAAAGCTCAAAGTAACAAATTAAATAAGTTTGACTATTTAGAGTATTCGCTTCGCTTATTCTGATGTGAAATAAAGAAACTACCTCACATTTTGGAGTTGATTTCGACTTTAAAAAACTCAGTTCCCTAAAAGAATCAAACAAGTGTTACAACTATTCGTTTTACATATCAAAAGCTCTGACGGAAGTGTCCAGCCCATAAAAGAAAAACGATTTCTGTTTTAAAACTCTCAATTGCTTCTTCAAAAACAAATGGCCGACAAAATATATAACAAAGTCATTAAACACAAAATGACCCCTTTCCATACATGACTGTCCGATAAATAAGGCACTAACTAGACTCTTTTACTATCCACGCACTTCATCCCACACGATATTGACAATGGCACGTGGGAACTAGACCACTACCGCCATCACATAAAATCAAATTGTTTACGGTTCGGATTTCCGGGTTAAGTGAAATACTTTCCTATATACCAAAAAGACGATATATTGACATGTAATTAGTGCACAGAAACAAAAGAACGAATGCATCCTCACATTTGATGACCTAAATATCTGTCATAGGTGACAGAACGTCCGACACCCGCCACACCGCCAAAGCGGTAGATACACAAAGGTCGGAGTGATATTTTGGATGTCCGTTCATCAATTTGTAAATAAGTAAAACTGTCGTGTGGGAGGTTTCTTTTCGTTGTGCGGAGGCTTAGGTAAATGACCGTCATTCATTGGATTCAGTTACCACTATGGCAACGAGAATAACTGAGTAGGTTGTAAATACCGAGAAGTAGGTACTCGACGTTGATGGCGTTGAAAATTGACAAATTTATTGATGGAGCATAGAGAAACAAAGATCCGCAAAAGACTCGTTTTCTTTTCTTCTTAATTATTTCCCTGTCTAAATTGGAATAGCTGCATCCGTTAGGAGTAGGTGGCTGTGGGTTATAAATACTTTGCACGAAACAGTTTTTGGATATAGGAACATGAGACGGTAAACTCGTACGAATGACAGGCATCACAGGCATAAAAGTATACAACTTTATGCATGCGTGCGTTCCGCTGATCTTGGTTGCCTTGTTTTTCTTTCTTTTTTGTTTTTGCTGTCGGTAACTGATTGTTATGCTTTAACCTTCATCGCGCTCGACTGTGTTTAGCTTAAGATACATTCTCGTTTGGATCTGGTGATGACTTTTGATTCCACACAAATAAAAACATTGTTCCGTTGGCGAAAATAAAGCGAAACCGTCAGGTTGGCCTTTTACACCCTCTCTTATGGTTTGTAGATGGTTGGTCTTGGTCGCGCACTCGTCTTTCACCCCCACAAAGAGTTTGTTGTTATATGGATATGCCCCTAGAGAACGCTACTTTCGCATAAATACACATGCTGAAAATGAATGAAGTAGAATGGGACAAACATGATCATGACTGGTATAGTAGTTGAAGCCAGTGTTAGCGCGTTGCGGCTTGAAATGGCTCTGATCGAAAGCATTCAATGTGAGCGGTAACAGCGAGATACTTCGAGTCTTTGACTAGAAAAACTTGTTCGCCTTTTAAGTCATGTTTACTTGGTGTAGATTGTGTTAGGTTGGTTTTTTTTCTGCGTTATTAAGGTTGAGATACTTGCACAGCTGTATAGAAAAATAAAAACCTCTCTTTTATGTACGAATGCGCGAATATGCTTTAATAATTTCGATACATTACAATTCCAGTTATTTTTTTGTTTATTTATGTAATTCGTTGCTTTGCAATTGCAACTACCTAACCAGGCACTCAGCCAGAGACAGAGGAATGGAGTTCATGTTGAGATATGGTCCGGCAAATGGTTTTGGCTTAAGACATGTTTTTTCGGTTGGTTAGCAGTTACATAACCGCATTCGATAGAAATGGACTTTTATTGCTATGGAACTTTATCAATTTGCTTGCCGTGTTTGACTTAAGAGTGAAGAATTCAATCAGATTATGTGACGAGAGCAATCAAAACATAAATTAAAACAAATGTTAGGTCAAATCTTGAGAGAAGTTTCTTGAGGAATATTGTTATTTTGTTTATCTTTCTGGCAAGGCTTTTAAAGCGAAAGCATAACCAAATAGAATGAGAGTTCACTCAACTTGATGGGGCTGATTGGTGTCCTTCAGGTCAGTTGAGTGGTTTGCTCTTCAATAAAAACTGAGCTCCGAATACCAGTTTCGGTTTTTTCATTGTCTGTCGTGCGATTTGGAGTAGGTGTCAACATTCACCGTCCCATGCATCGTTAAATTCGGTGATTTGTAGATATTGGAACAGTGTCGCAGGAATGCCAAAATTAGGAATGGCTCTGTACAGTTCGTCTCTATCTTAAGGTGGTCTTGTAATCGATAAAAAGATACTGAATATCTTTACATCATCTTTATAGGTTTTTTCCAAGATCTGCCGTATTGAGAAAAATTGGTTCATTTCAAATAATCTTGCTTAGTTATACGAACATTGCTTGCTGCAAAAACAATAGTTAAAATAAGGTGGGGAGTTTCTTCATGTGGTGTGTCCCTACTCCCTACAATGCTCTTGACATCTATTAGTTTTTCAGTTCCTTGTGTTGATTCGAGCAAAGCTTATGCATGGGTGTTTGTCTTGACGAGCTCAAAATAACAACTCCGTTTACTCGTGGCCGTTTATGAGTAGGAGCAATAAGATTGTTTAAAATGCACTAACGCAGATGCAGTCAGTGAACTGAACAAACAGAATCATCCGTAATCGTATTAAGGGACTCTCATTCACTATAAGGTGCGGGTTGCGAAGGCCTAAGGAGGGCTTTATCAAATAGTAAAATGATTTTACACCAATTTAAGTCCAAACAGACGTATTTTTAAAAGAATAAGAAATTGAGGCATACCTACATTTCATATTTGTTCGTAATTTATTTTGTTACATTGAAAATATTCGTCCAACTTACGCAAGGCTAACTTCAAGAAAAGGAATAATGCATATGTCACCCACACCTCATTCAACTCTAAAAACTTTCAATGAAGAAATTTTTTTTTCTGTTTTACGATAAAGTGCAGCACTGAATACTCTACGTTTTGGTTTCGCGTGATAGGTGATAGGTCCTATTCAGCATTTCCTTCTTGCTGCAGTCATAAACTGTGAGAAAAACGAAACAAGAGAAATCAACTTTGAAACAAATTTCTTCACTCTAGTTCAGTTTTCGATTACTCTGATAATCTTACGAATATTTTATGAATTTTCCAACCTTAGTCATAAAAAATTGTATGAGTTCGTCTCCATGTTTTGTTATATGATTGAGATTAATTATAAAAGATCTTTTTCTGTAAAAAAATAAAACTATTTTATTTGTTTCACAACATTTATTCAATAACATAAAGACTGTACAGTGGCTTTAGATCCACCACCGAAGCACATTTTATCTTCCTCTTCTTCTTCTTCTTCTTCGTTTTTTCGGTGTTACGAGCTTTGTAATCTCGAAGGGATTAGAGCTCTTCAACTTAACTGCTTAACACTTGTAGCCAGTCTGGGTGTACGCTGGCGAGCCACCGCACTACCTTGACCTCAGAATGCGTCGGCAGATCTTCCGGTTCGATATTGCTCTATGCCTGGTTGGCCCCAAATGAAGTGTTTTGTTCTGACTTTCTTTTTGTATCTTCCAATCTAGTCTGATCTCTGCTTTGATAATGACAACATCAACTGAGCCAGTCGTGCTCTATTTTTTCCAAGATAGTATTTTTGAAGTAAAGGCTTCCACGGATATTCGTATACTTTTAATACGATCAAGTTTTGTTACACGTGTACACTTACTGTGACTCGGCGTGATGCTGTTACTCCAGCTGGGCATCTAAACTTCCTCACCGCTCCTTCACACACATCTTCAACCATCCGCACATATGCCTATGCATTTCCTCGTTGTCTGGGGGCCATTAAGATCCCCATATTTTGGGTTGCAGCTGTTGATTTGATGATGACAAACTCGCTTCATTATTTTCCGCAGTCGCCAATTTCGTACATCTTGCCTTCCTTTGTACCTTGCTAGAAGCTAACTTTCCCTCCATTGTTTAGGGAGAGTATCACCTCTTTTAGTTTAAGTACTCTCGACGAAAATGTTCGTTCAAAAGGCCATCGCAATTAATTTTTCGGAAACGTTCAATGTGGTTTTTAGCTTTTTGCTCTTTGAGGTCTTCACGACAATAAAAACTTTCTCTCCCTGCCTCCCCTCGTCCAATGAGCCATTGACAATCGCTTATTTTTCGCTAAATACTTCAAACTGTCTTTGGAACAGAAAACCTCAGATCTAACCCTACCATACTTTTTCCATCTTCCGCAGGCCCTTTCAATGCACCCAATTGTAATCAGTCAAGGCATCTTAATGGCATTCTTAGGTTCAAGCCTGGTATAATAAAGGTCCAGATGGCATATCAGCCATATTACTTTAAAAATGTTGCTCCTGACGTGTATGAGCTCAATCGTTTCCTATAACAATGTCACTTTGATTTCGGCATTACGTTAACTCGTGTACACTTAGATCCTCTTTAAGCTTTCTTTTTTCTTCTTTCGTCCTATCTCCCATCCTACTTAAATAGATCCCTTGATATCTGCTCTTTTGAGGCAGACTTCGGTGTTCCCCAAGTCTGTCATCTCAGTCCTATCTTTTTCTCTTGCCATTAATTAAATTGAGAAGATTATCCAGCTTGTCTCCTCTATTTCGATGACGTAAAATTTTTCTAATCTAATTGTGATTCTCTTCTGCTTCCTCTCTTTAAGTATGCCTTGCAAGTGTGGGCTCGATATCATGGGGCTCACATCTTAAGAAACAAAAGGGTTCCACGACTTTTTCACTCTTTTTCCTTCTTAATCTCTGCAATGCGATGTAAGGAACTTTCTCTCCTTACATCCGTTCCGTGAACGTCTCTCTATCATTCATCTGTATCCCCTACAAGCCCGAAGGAATGTGTTTGACTTAATTTTCATATACCAGCTTCTTTCTCATGACACTCTGGCTGCTCCACTCTTTTAGATTATACAATAACCACGGAATGTAATATCCTCCCGCCTTTATCTGAACTTGCATGCTAGCAAGGTTAATTTCGTCCCTTCTCATTCCGACCTGATCCTTGCAAGTCACTGTCTAAAAGTCGTCTTATTAAGCCGTTTTTTGTCCTTATAGCTCCAATTTGGTTTTAATTAGTTTGGCATTGTTTAAGATTTAATTTTAAGCTTTTAGTAAGCTTATACCAAAATTACAACAACCTGGCAAAAGTATCACACTCTAAGCTGACAAAAATAGATTCCTTGATGAAAAAACTTCTTCAAGACTATTTCCCCATCACAATGATAAAGCATAAAAAATAATTTTTAGAATTTTAATGAGAATAGGAAATAATTGGTACCCAAACAAACAAACTACAATTACTCAGGTCATGCAATCAAAATCTTGAAAAATTAACGTTCTCAAAAAAAAAAAAAAAAAAAAACAAATATAATAACAAATTGCTTAAATGGTCATTTAACGGTTCGTTTCCATTGTGTTTGCACCAGCAACGAAGTATCTTTTTTTGTTTGTTGGTAAGATACAATCATCTTCGCCAACAATTTGCCTCATTTTTCTCTTGTTATTTCATTTACTTTGCAGAAAGGCCAACAAGATTGAATGACCTGTCCCTAAGTGTGACGACCTCGGTTCTTCAATGCTGTGAAGTTTGCAAAACCGTTCTTCGTTCAATAAGTGATTTCTTACGATTGAATATTTCCTATTATCAATGGCACTGGCAAAAAAAAAAAAAAAAAATTGAAGAAAAAAGAAGGCAAATCGTGCCGAAGAACGTATTGTTGGAGATGAGCCCTTCTTGACTGGGTATATGAGCATAAATTTGTGTTCGCACAATGTTTGATGATTTGCTGTCTTCTTTAACCTCTTTCGGAGGTAGGAGTTATAATACTTTTAAGTGCCTGCCTACCTTACTTGTGGTGATTGATAAAAATCTGTTTCTCTTTTTGTTTTTTTTTTTTTTTTAACTTGGGTGTTTTAAAGGCTCTTGCTGGTAATTTGTTTCTGCAGCAGTTCCAAAACGTGAGAGGGGACAACCATCAAAGAACTTGAGTTGACCTAAATTTTAGTTCTCTATTTTTTTTTTTCTTTTCATTCAATTTGATTGATAGCATAAGCGCTGAACACACGGATTCAAGTGGGAGCGTAGAATATTTGTTTGAAATTCGATTAAAAGAACATTGACAACTGAATAAGGTTAGGCGTTTTAAAATTTCAATCTAACAAGAGATTGGATATACTCAATAGCTGCTCATTAGGAAGAAAGACCAACGAAAGGTAGTCTACTGTTTGAATTTTGAAGCTCTTTAGAATCTGGAAATTTGAGATATTTGAAAACTTTCCCTTTTGTGAATTTTGTTTGTTAGATTCAGTTAGTGGGTCAATATGTGCTTATACCTAAACAATGGCCGCCAGCAATTCAACATGAAGAGCATGCAACCGCTAAAGTACTTACAAGCTTGAAGATTTCTTGTACCTCTGGTGGTAAGAATTTCGACTGGATTTGGAAGCGTATCTTTTGCACTTATTGGATTTTTCAGTTGGCAAAATATCTGAGGTTAATCTTCACTTCAAAGCGGTGAGATGTGTTCCTCTCTCCCTAGAGCTGGGGCATGCTCGTTGCGTCTAGGGTCTTTTTTTTTTTTTTTTTTTTTTATAATTAACGCGCACATCAAGGGGTTATGACTACCCTTATAATGCCATTAAACACAGTGCGAGTATTTAGGAAAATAGGAGAGGATTTGAAAGGAGACATCGATGCACGTTGCTTTTGAACCTTTGTGAATCGTAATGCATTGGAAACACAGAGCCAGGTAGAGCATTCCACATTCGGGTGGTGCGACTAAAATATGAATCTCTATACTTGACTGTACGCCCGAAGTTGGGCTCAAGGCAGAACTGATGAGCATTCCTAGCGAGGCGGGTGTTGCGGCTAAATTGTTTCAAGGGAGGAATGCAGCTGGCTATTTCACTAGAGCACTGTTTGTGGAAAAAGCGATAAAAGAGAGAGAGACAGGTGACGTTTCGACGATGTCCAAGAGAATCAATCGATTCTACGATTGAACTATCACCTATCAATCTTAACGCTCTATTTTGTACCCTATCAAGTAGGCGCAAAGATGTTTGAGAAGCACCTGACCAGATATGAGAGTTATACTCCAGTTTTGGGCGGATGAAGGCCTTATAAATTGTAGCCAGATCAGAAGGGATGAAGAACTTCCTGCATCGTCTCAAGAAACCTAAGCATTTAGCAGCGTTTTTGGCGACTTCAAATATGTGGTCATTCCAACGAAGATCATCGTTTACACACATACCAAGTACTGACAGCTTTTCGGTTTCTTCGATGCAGGTACCATTCATGGATAATGGCAATGGGGGAATGTTAAGCTTCAACGACAAGAGACAGCATTGAGTTTTCGAAGCATTGAATTCTACTCGGTTCATAAGACCCCATGCAACAATGCTGTCAAGGTCAGAATTCAATGAGCTTATCATACGCAACCGTTCCAGTTCCACATCCGAAGAGCAGGGACGTGAATTTGGAAACGAATATGAAAAGCTGAGGGTCGAGTCGTCAGCAAAACAGTTAAGAAGTTTCAGACAAGAGATCATTAATGAAAATGAGGAAGAGAGTCGGAGACAAAACGGAGCCCTGGGGCACACCAGCATTTATTAAGTGGGTATCAGACTTGAAGCCATCCAACACAACTTGTATTGAACGGTCGGAAAGGTAATTTCTAATCCAACGAAGAAGAGACTCATCGATACCAAAAGCACGCATTTTCGATAAAAGAGCCTGATGCCAAACTCTATCAAATGCTTTAGAAATATCAAGCGCAATAATCTTACTTTCTCCAAAACAATGTAAAGATTGGTTCCACTTTTCGGTGAGATAAGCCATCAAATCACCAGTGGACCGTTTGCTACGAAAGCCGTACTGACGGTCATTAAGAAGCTTTCGTTCTTCAAGATATTTCATAAGTTGACGGTTTATCAACGTTTCCATGACCTTGGAAAGAAGGGACGTAAGTGCAATTGGACGGTAATTGGAAGGGGAGGAAGATTCGCCTTTTTTAGGGACCGGCTGGACAAATGCAGTTTTCCATCTGTTCGGAAAAATCCCAGCAGAATAGGAAAGATGGAAAAGTTTACGCAGTGGTTTTGCCAGCGTAGAAGAACACCTCTTCAGAATAACGGCGGGGATACCATCTGGACCAGCGGATTTATGTATGTTGAGATCTTTAAGGACTCTCGCAACCGAGCGAGTTCGAAAAAATATCTGCTTCATCAAAGAATTTGCAGACTCGAGCTCAGGTGGAGCCAATATGCTATGAGGAAGTGTCGAGTTGGCAGCAAATTGAGCTGCCAGCAAATTGGCTTTGTCGATGGAGCTGACATACGGAGAGTCATTGAAGACGAGCGTTGGGACCGATGACGTGGTCGAGTTCTTAATGTTCTTGACAAAAGACCAAAAGTTTTTACTTCCTTTTGGACACAATAGTATTTTTTGCCTTACTTTTTGGTCATGTAAAAACTTAGCCCTTTGTATCTGAGCATTACAGCTATTTCTGGCCCGTTTGAACAAATTTCGGTTTTCTACAGTAGGGTTATCTTTAAATTTACGAAAACTACTTTCTCGATCCCTAATCGCCTTTTTACAGCTTGAATCAAACCACGAATTCTCTTTGGGGATGATGCTTTTTGTTCTGTGAGGAACAAAATTTCTCATGCCGTTGAGAATAACGTTAGATATCATATCAGCTGATGCATCCACGTTACCGTCGAGAAAGCACAATGACCAATTGAAATTTCCAAAGAAATTATTCAGGCCGTCCCAATTGGCTTTCTCGTATTGCCATACAGTTCTTTTGGGGACTTTATCTTTTTTTACCGTTACGGAGAACGAAAAATCTACCGATATGACACAATGGTCCGATTTGCCTAAAGGAGATGATACTATAACCCTATATTTTTCGGGATGAGAAGTGAGAAATAAGTCAAGAGTGTTGGCCGCATGGCCTTCAATATCTGGAACCCGAGTGGGCTCATCAACAAGTTGAGTTAATTCGTTAAACTCAGCGAAGATCTCAACATATTTTCCTTCGGGTGTTGTCTGGCCAGAATAATCCAATATATTGACTGCAGGGCTGGCAATCAGAAGCTCTATAATTCAGGAAATCAACAACCAACTGCTCTCATTAACAGCTTAAATTTTGGGAAGGCAATCAACAGTCAAAGACTGAGAAGAAAGAACCCAAAAGTGTGGAGGAAGCTAGTGGAAACATTTACACCCCGTATTCCAAAGAGACTCGTCTTAAAATTGAGAGTCTATGGGTAGACTACGTATTCCTATATAGTTTTCCAATATGGGAGTAGTCTGTACAATAGATTGAAGCCTATTCAACACCAGCAGGTGAGACAGCTACTATTTGTGATTGGTAAGCTGAAGGCGGTACCTCGTAAAAAGTGATTGCCTCTTCGTCAGTGACTGATATGATTCCTTCGTCCAGTAGTGCCATCACATCAAAATATCGGGGCTCAGGATGTCTCCCTTCGCTCATCATGCTTCTCAACAGTGGATTCGAATGGTTGCTCAGGTTGTTCAATATTTTCTTTGCAGGGTTCAAAAGAAATCCATCGAGAAGAAAGGATTCCTGAAGCTTTGTACAGTTTTTGTTTTCTCATAGTTGAGTCCTGTGCAGATCTTCTGAACTTCCCTCTCAAATACCTCGAGCTTTTTCATGTTGGTTTTGGATATAGTAAGCTAAACAGGAAAGCAATATGTGTTGATTGGTCTGAGGAGCTGCTTTTAAATAGCTAAACTTCTCTCCTGGCTGTGCGTCTTTCTTCTTCGCATCAGGGGTTGTATGGAGTGGAAAGCGTAGTTTGCCGCTTTGAGAACTGCTGTCGCATGTGGGTTGAACTGTTATCTCTTTGCGAAAGGGTGGCCGTGTTGCAGTGGTAGAGTTTTCAGTAGATAGGCCGCACGCTTAGGATCGAATCCCGCTCTGGGCATCTACTTTTCTTTCAGCCTTTCAGTTTCATCTGGACCCCGCCCTTGAGGTTATATGCGAAATTACTAACACCTAATTTCCATCTACTGCACCGCAAAAAAAAAGGTAAAGCTGCTACCCTGGTAGTACAATGGACCGGAAATTAGGTCTGAGTGCTTAAGACTAGCATAAGCCTCCTCTTTTTAATAAAAAAAAAAAAAGAATCTCTTTGCGAGCTTTATGCCGAGGTACTTGATGTTAGCTGTGTTCAATCGGGTAGCTCGATGGCTGTTTTGCGGCAGTTTGCGTCTGAACGTGTGCTCCGACGTTTTACGAATCTTCTGAAGTAAGCTAATTGGTAATTTGATGAATTGACTCTATCATTTGGTGTAGTACATATTCCTATAGACGTCTCACGTGATCCTCGACTCTTCGGGCTGCCATTACTGATGACATCGTAGTTGCATAAATGAGAGAATCATACTCGTACAACAAGTTTTAGGCGTTATTTGGCTGAGGGTGATCTGAAGTGAAGATGTTGTAACGAAACGGTCCGAGCATTGACCTTTGTGCAATTCCTACTCTGATACACTTTATTGCTGATTGGCTACTATCAATCTGGCCGAAGAATGACCTGCAAATGCGAAAACTGAAAACTATTTTGATTAATACACCTGGAAATGGTTCTCCCGACTCCCGAAACCTGAACTGAATGCTTGGGATGATGTTGTTATAGTCATAGAAAGTCTTTAGTCTCCGGAGAGTTATTCTTTCCAGGATTTTGCTGGTGTTGTTAAGAAGATAAACAGAACGGTATCCAGAAACAGCACTTCTATCACCTTTCTTTGGAATTACCACGAATTTTGGTATCCTCCATCTCTTTGGGAAAAGCAGTTGTTGATGGACTCAAATTTCTTCTGTTTTCTGAGCGCGCCTTATATGACTTTATAACAAAATACGTGGTCAGCGAGGAAAGTCGATGAAATTCGTTGACTATTTGATGATCCATTCAGGTGATCCATGCGACGACTTCAGAAGATGCTATTAATCATGCTTCTAGGAGTTTTTTTTTTACTCTTGCCTGGTGTATTTTGAAGACTTACAACCATATAACCCTTTACTATCAGCAGATTTCTTGGCTGTAGTCGAATCGATGCAGTTAAGCGCACTCTCGTTTTTATTTTTGACTCGTTCTGCGCATATACGTCATCGAGGCAAACATTACATATAGCTCCGTTGAATTTTTTAAGTCACCTCTGTCTAATACTTTTCTGTGGGAGTCTTTCAAATACTAACTGCAGCACTCAAACCTAAAGGCGTCGTTATCTCATACCAACCGTAAGTTTTGCGAAAGCAGCTTTTTATGCTGTTTTCATTTCATACCTCTGATTTCACTGCAACATCAACTAACGTGAGAACTTTTTTCCCCCAGTAAAACACACTCACTGATTTCTAAGTACCTACTTACTTATATGGCAGGGCTAGCACCTGGATCAAGTCCAATCAAACGCTTGAAGGCATAAGCTGTATCAACTGAGAAAAAAAGTAGTCAGCTTGTAATAACTGTACACATTTGGTCACAAGGGTGCCATAAATTATAAGATAACAAAATAAATCCATAAAATACCGTCGATAACATATTCAAATCACGCTTAACTCTTCGAGACGCTTGACTATATAGGCATATGCCCATAAAACATAAAGCTTTTAAGGCAAAGAACCCAAGCTACGATTCTTAACTCATCTGTGATGTCATTTGGGTTGATGTCAGCCTAACTCTGTGCTCTCTCGAATAAAAGAATCCCCCCTTCTCCCTTTTACCAACTTGATGACTTTACAACATAATTCTTTTTTATGCCTCCAAGTTCTAATCATCTCGCGTGCATTTTTATTTTTATTTTCTTTTAATTCTTTTCTTTTTTTTTCTTAATTCAAATGTAAATTTGTTTTTGTCAAAAATTGGAAAAGAAAAAAAAAAGGCAAAGCATTTGGTGGCGATTATGGATCTTGATCTCCAATCGAAACAGACTTTATGACAAAAGAAAAAAGAACGTTTTTTTTTGTATTTCCATTTTGATGGTATCTGTGGCTGTGCCGTTTGTCAGTGTTAGTTGGCGTGTTTTTCCTCTGGACGTTTCTAATCTCGAGACAGTTTCTCGTTGTCTCGTCGTCGCTGGCCGTTCGTTGTTCGGGACAGTTAACGATGACAATAAATTAATTATTTATTCAAAAAGAGAGCAATAACTCGATTAAGATCCAACGCAGTTCATTTACAATTCAATGCTATGCTGCTGGTGCGTTAGAAAAGCGTTGAGTTGTTATTGTTGCGTGCTGAAGTATACATGGAAACCGGATTGAAACACAATGAAAATTAATAGCATTCCAATAGGAGAAACAACAAAAATCCATTAAAACCATCGGCAGCTATAAGCGAAGCCCCCTTTTGGTGAAACAAAAAAAAAAAAAAAAAACAGTTTTTCCATTGTGACCCAAATGAAACGAGATTGTGTGACAGTGATAGCTGCGTATTTTTTATACCGAAGACAGCATAACACAAATAGATTTTAAGTACAGACGGGGTTTTCGAAAAATTGATAATTAAAATGAAATGATAATCAAATCGGTTGCAATTGCACTGAATGACTGTTTATTTTATAGTCTAGCCGAGTTCGCGTTGATTGATTGACAAAATATAAAAAGGCATCAACTTTAATGAACCGATAAGGGTCAGTGGGACTTGGATTTGCCTGTTATCGATTAAAGAAGTTATGAACCGTTGCAGTGAGGTTGAATTACGACAAATTTTTGATAAGACTGGAGTTGTTTAGGAAAATACGCTGTTAGCAGGGCGTCTGATTATTTCTGTCGAAATTATGGTCGTTGTGATATGTTTTCGGTTGACGAAAGTTGTGCAACAATAATGGCGCTAACATTGTTGTTATAGCTAAGCACATTACATTGTTCATTGCCTTCATAATGAAACTGGCATTTGAGAGACTGAGTGTTTTTAAAATATCACTCCAGGGAAGCAAAACGAAAACACCCGCACCCCCACGCCCGCAAAATCGCAGCTTTTCCAAAACGAAGTTGAAACTGTTGTAAAAAAAATAGGGTAAAGTGATGTTAAGCGGAGTAGGTACTAAACCCAAAGCATCAAATAGAAAAACTACCTATAGATATTTGGTCATAGTTTGACCGCAACTAGCCTGCATGAATGGCAGCTTTTCCAAAATGAAGTGAAAACTGTGTTTAGGAATAGGATAAAGTGGTGTTAGGTGAAGTGCGCACTTAACACAAAACACTGAAGTGGAAAGACAACTTAAATATCTGGCCATAGTATTACCACAACTAGACGACAGAAATGCAGCTTTTCCAAAATAAAGTTGACTTTGTTGTAGAAAAATAGGGTTAAGTGGTAGAAAAAGGAGTGCAGCTTCAACCCTACAAGAGAGAAAACTGAAAATATTTGGCCATAGTTTTCGTTTGCTGTTGCTTGTTCGTCGTTATATCGAACAAAAAAACATAAAACTTATCAAAAAAGCTGCATTTAATTTAAGTAAATATAAACCACAACGTTTTAGAGTAAGTTACCTTAATTGTAAGAATTCACAGCTTATTCCATTGAAAAATCGCATCTTAAATTGAAGTTTGCATGCCACCACTTCTTGCAAACTGAGCCCTGTATCATATCTTTGGCCAAATACTCGAGTTAAGTTTATACTTCAATAAGACGTCATGACTGCTAGAGTTGGAGGGCTTTTCTATGCACTTGCATGGAACACATACATGTGAAAATGTGTTTTGCCTTAAGCTGAGGCATGCCTTTTTTGGGTCCAAAGGGGACTAAAGAAGCAGTAAAACTTTTTACAGTGCGGTTTTGGTCTTAGTTAAGGGGTTGGTTCTGCCTCGAGTTGGGAGTCAGGGACTGGTTCTTTTGGAGGTTCCTAAAACGGGACTAAATCGTCCAGATCAGGGGTTTCGTTATGAGATAGAAGGAGTCACTAAACTCACTTTGAAATAGCACTGGTCCCTAAGTTCAAATCGACATAGCACTGGAAACTAAAATCACAAGGAGATAGCACTGGACACTGTTGAGCTAATCCTTACCTCTTACAGTTGACTTCTTGCTGTTGGCACAGGCTGCCTTTTGTTTGGTTTCATTTGCCTTTCTATAGCCCTTCTGCGAAAAACTATTGTGTTCAATGAAGTCGAAATGGAAGATACCATTTGGCGATTGGTGCTGTGTAAGCAACCACACCCTTGGGCGATTGTTTTGTTATTTTCTGTTGAAGGGTATGTTTTGGCAGTTTATCTCTGTTTATTGCGGTGGTAAATGGGGTGACCGTGGTTTAATGGTAAGCATGTCTGCCTGTTACGCCGTGGGTTCATGTTTCGAGTCCCAACAGAAAACTAAGATGTTTTCCTACGGTTATCGCCCTTCGTGAGGAGTTGGAAAGTCCTCCGATAGTAAATTCATTGCCATGAAAAGCGCTTTCTCTATTATCTAGTCGTTCGGATTCGGCAGAAAATTGTAGGTCCCCCAATTCCCTCACAAAAGTATGGTTGTGGAGAAGCGATATACCTCGGGATTCGTCGTCTGTTGCGCAACCCTATTTTTTTTTTTTTTTTATAATGGGAGGAAGTTGAAATGGTGCATTAATCGCTTAGTGTAGCTGGGAGGTTACAAAACTAGTACCGGAGGGTTGGGGCCGTGATCCGGGACGTTGAGAACTTCGTTTCTGAAGTTGTAGACATGGCCTAAGAAGCCCATTCCAAAGATCGCGTCATTGTGTAATTTTTGTAATGATGTGACTTCTTCCTGAACCCAACATCTTTCAAGCCTGAAACTAGTGTTCTTTCAAACCGACAGGGCTTCCTTTGATTAGGTGGGTATAACATTACTGGTTCTGCACTGTAATTCTCATAGCTCAAGGCTCATCCCTCCATACGGAACCAGCAAATAATTTTGGTGGGCTGCGATCAACTAAAGCGTAGAAAGTACACTCCCCTACATTGATTGGAATAAATACCCAGGGATACCCGCAGTGTTCTCAGTCATTACTCTTTATATCTACGGTTCTTTGAAAAATGGTTTTTTTGATGAATTCATCCCAATAGTTTTCGTATTTGACTGCTGGCGTTAAAAGCGTTTGTTAAAACGATTGAATTACTTGGCAAGCGTAGATGGCTGTCAGCTTTTCTTTCTTGCTCTGAAAGATTAGTATTTGGCCTCACTGAATCGGCTGTGAAGCCTCCAAAAATACCCTGCCCTAGCGATGGTAGAATAAAGAAGCACTACTTGATTGTTTTCCTCTTTTAAAAAATTACCGACAACAATAAAAAGACCACTAAGTCGTTCTGAATCGAAGAAAAAAATTTAAATGTCTAGGTTTCAAGCCTCGCCGAGCCTTGTTGTGCCAGCCTATTTTTTTTAAAAATGGTTATGCATAGACTAGAAAACTATACTGGTGCACTTTATCGTAGCAATATCCTTACAATAGTACAATAGACATTTATCAAAATACTTTGCATTTGAAGCAAGAAAAAAGGGTTTCATCCATTTTTTCGTAAAGTAATCATAAACTTTTTTTACTGTTTTTACCATCCGGACTTTTTAATGATGAACATCAATCGTCTTTAACGTTTCTCTGGAATAGTGGAAGTCACAAGATCTACTGTCACAAACGACAGGAAACATTTTGAACTCCAAAAAAGGAACCGACAGATGAAGGGCAAATATCCTATCTTCCCTGTTCTGCGTGTTCAGATTGGGCAAAGTTTATGTTTCCTGGGTAACATTAGGTACAATAAACACCAAAAAACCAATAGAACTCATTCCAATATAAGCTTAAAATTTCTGTGTTGTACCTATGGGAACAGATTTGCATTTTGATGCGTGCATACTTTTTTTTTTGTTCGAAACCTGTTCAAGCAGAGTTTTTAGATAGTGATTTTGATTAAAACCGAAAAACTCAATTCCACAATCACCAGTTGCTGGTCTTTGTTTCCATCCGCAATTTGAAGTTGAAGATTAAAAGATTTAAAATTTTAAAGAAGAGGAAACAGACAAGTGCTGACCTAGTTCATTCTCCCGATGATGGTTTGTTTGGGTTTGAGTTCAAAAAACAATTATTCTTATCTCTTCCACGAAGATCTATTCATTGGAATGCACGCACGCATGTAGACGACCGACGATGGACAGGAAGACACGAACAAAATAAGCTGATACCTACCTACACTACGTTCTATTTGAACATGGAAATGCATTGTTTGTTTTGATAAAGAATCGAATAAACAGCTGTCATTCTACAAAGTAACGTCGTTGTTTACAAATTGAACCAGTGTCTGAAGTTGAACTGTATGTAGGTCAGGTATACGTATAATGATGATGTACGAACAAATTTATATTTTAATTCAAAATGTAAAATCAATGAGATGATAATGTTTATGGCCACCACAAGGGCATAAGCATATTAAATTTTTGAGTATATTTTCTTGTGTCCATATGTTTGATCGACACAGGAAATCCAAATTTGTAAATTTTTAAGCTAAAACATTTGTGGAGGTACCTTGATGAGAAATTTCTATTGTTTTTAGATGTTAAATCTGAATGAATCATCAACTGGATTAATTGAATCTGCGAGACACGGTGGAATTAGAAATTTTGATGTGGAAATCAATTTGGTGTTTATTGTTGTTTTGCAGATAAGAATGTTGTTTGGCAAGGAAGAGAGGTATGAGATTGCTAAAAAGTTCGCCCACTGACCGAGAGACAAAATCCAATTGGCGCCGAAGCAGAAAAAAAACTGTCTATCTTGTCTGATTGTATAAATAATTTATAATTTGAAAGAAATTTGAATTTGAGGTTGGGAGTAAAATAAATTTCTTCCAGTTCCGATTCCGATGTTCCGAACTTTCGTTTACTTCACTGGTCGTCTGTTGTAGCAGACAAATATTGAAACACGTTATTTTCAGGAAGTAGTTCGATCAAGTCCATTTCGGCTGGAACAGTAGACCTAACTATTCTTCCATCCCAACTTTACATTCTGAAGGACAAATATATATATATAGAAAGATAGATAGATAGATAGATAGATAGATAGATATAGAAAATTGTTCTGCTCACACTGCGTCGGCTAAGGTCCATTTGCTCACCAATAGCTTTTTGTCGTGTTCCGTGTTTTGGCACTGCTCAACGCTTCCTTACCATCTGAAATCAAAACGTCATATCAAAAATGGAGTTTTTTTTTGACTGAACAGGTCTCCACTGTGCTCTTAACAGGTTGGCTTAGTTCAGCGTCTTGTTTAGTGAAACGAAAAAAAAAATAGTGTTATTTATATGACACAGCTAGGGTAGTCCCAGGGTCTAGCGCATTTCTCTCAACCATACCTTGTGAGGAATGGAGAGGATTCAGAACATTAATGCCGATTCTGAACTGCTTAGTGACAAAGAAATGATGTTTTTGCAGCGACTGTTACTTATTTCAATAATTCAGTCTTTGGTTCCAAACTACCTTGGCTAGTTACACAATTTGCAGCTATTGCGGAGGCAAGTTCGGGCAAGCTACAGCCGAAGATTGGGGAAAAACATCGCCCCGAGATTAGAAAAAACATCGCCTCGAATCGCTGACTTAGTGATGTGATGGTAAAGCCGTAGCCAATTCCTCTTCTCGAGTTCAAAGACATAATACGCCCCACGAATGCCACAATGGACATTCTGGACTTTGACTCGATATTATTGGAGAACCCTTCTTTAATGAGAGTCTCATCTTAATTGATTCCTGACCAGGCTCTCTCTTTGATTTAAAAACAGCCCGTAACGTGCTTTACTTAAGCCATGCAGCATATTCTATTCCTTGCATAAAATTATGGATTCTTAATCACGACGTGATTAAAGATTTTCGGATATTGAAATAAAATTTTGGGTATATAAAGATAATGGCTATCCGTTATACTAATTGTGAAGCAGTATAGCTCTGCGAACCCAAAAGATGGTGGCTTATGAGCGAACTAATGGCAGCTCTCAAACTGACATCGTATTATTCGCCCCTTTACATCGGAAGGGGTTCCAAAAGGACCAGGCCCTCCAGGTTTGGGGTTGGGGTTAATTACCCAACTTCGTTAAAACTTCATACAATCAACAAGCCTCGAATAATAATAATGAGTGTCCTAGCTTGGCCCACACTCGGAAAAAAAAACTCGGAGAATACTTTTTCGACGAACTGGGCGACATCTCAAATCTCCCACTGAGCAACGTCCTGAAATTTACTCAGGGCTCCAAATGGTTCAGTGGGAGTTCCCTACCACAATAACCATCTACCTCTCCAATCCTCCCATTTCCTCATCCTCTGATTTCCCGGGGAGCGCAATGGATCCTTGAGTCCGAGTGAGGTGTTGCCACTTGTGGCTGCACCCCCCATTCAACCTAACCTAACCTAACCTAAGGCCTTCGGATCAACACAATGAACAAAATATCCCTTAACAAATTTCGTGCAGCCGGAGAATTGACAGAAGCCTTAGACTGCTTAGCAGACGCAAGCGCCATCAAAGAAGTGCAATGAAATCGGCCGGACATAAGGAAGACGAATAAATATGACATTTTCTTAAACGATTGCTACGGACAAAAGAAACAGGTGTTATTTGGGTGCGGATTTTTCGTAAAATGAAGTCTCAGAGATAAGGTTATTACTTAAAACCCGGCTACTAAACGTGTCATAGTCTGTAGGCTGCTTAACGGCGATGAAGACCCAAACTCCGCTGTTAGATGAAATTACTCATTTAACCTGGACGAAGAAGTAAAGCTTACTATGTGTAAGTCTAAATCAAGCAAAACTCCAGGTGCAGATGGCCTTTCAAGGCAGCAGAAGTTGGAAAGTTTGGAAAACACGCACCAGCTGATCTGCATGATATGGTCGGAGGAAAGCATGTCCAGTGAATGGAACTTCAGTATAGTTTGTTTCATTTTAAGAAAAAGAGACTTTTACAATTGCGCTTCTCAATGTCGCATTAAAGATCTTGCCTTCTGTTATATTAGAGCGTCCAACGTAAGCGATCTGAGAGGTCCTTGTCAATGTGACCATAGACCCAAAATGTCCACCACCAAAAAAATGTTCGCATTTCGCAGATCTTGGAGAAACCCGCGAGTGCAAAATCGATATACACCATCTGCTTTAACAAGATCAGTAAAGAGCTCACGAAGATCTTTGATGTCGAAAAGGGCTTTCGACAAGACGAAACACTGTCAATCAATTTTTAAAACCATACTTGAAAAAACTCAATCTTCAACCCCAGAGAGAGGCTTATTCTTTCAAAAGTCTACACAGTTACTAGCTCACTGAGCTTATGGTATTATTATCCCTCTCCCCACCAGTGGTAAGGGTTTTATATGTCCTCAAATAAGAATATTGAGATCGAACGGATAATAACCCTTGCGAATCGATGTTTGTTTGGGTTGAGACGGCTATAGAAAAACAAAACACTCTCTGGAAAACCAATATTGCCTTTAATCAGACCTTGATCGTCCGAATCCTGCTGTACGGCGTGGAAGCACGGGCCTTGTCGAAAGCGGAAGAGGAGACCATTAGTCGCTTTGAAAGACAAAAACTCAGATTGTTTTTGGTTCCGTATGTGAAGACAATGTGTGCAGACGAAGACTCAACAACGTACTATATGAGCTGTACCGCAACATGGGCATAGCTAGAAGCGTACACATCGCGAAACTACGATGAATGGGCCGCGTAGAGCGGATGTATATCAAAGTTCCGGCTAGACGGAACTTGGCACGGGAAATGCGGTCGTGGAAGACCCGACTTAGGACGTGTTATTGAGTGGAAGATGACTTTAAGAAGTCTTGGAGAGCAAAGCTGTAAATGGAGAGAGATCGGCAGAAACCGAATGGTTGGCGAATAATATTGGTTAAAGTCCAATTCTGCCTTGAGCTGTTATGTCAGTAAATAAGTAAATGCGCTATTTAAAATGTGTAGGATGTACGTATTTGTAAATCTAGAAAGCCATTGGTTTTTGAATTTCTGTTCCTGGTGCGCCGAAATGGATACATTTATCTTTATACTAAAATAAATAAAATAAATAAAAATAAATAGGATGGCGCAACAGAGCGAGGAGCCCCTGGGCCTAGTGCATTTCTCACAACCATGCCTTGTGAGGGAATTATTTTTATACTAATTATTCCTAAAGGGATTCACAAGATCATCCCCCAAAGTAACAAAAACCTTAAATGTGCACACAAAACGTGTGAAAATTTAAAATTATATATTTCAAGGAAAGCCCCTAAACACTTTTGTTTATTTGTTCATTTAATTTCTGATTAAATAACCGAAAATGACGATCATTTGTTGGTGTGTACAGCCATCACTAACTAATTCACTTTTATTTTCAAAAATAAGTTAGCTGAACGAAGTACCAAGGGTAAATTTTTTTACACGACTTTGTAACTACCCATAATCACATTAGTTCCACTCAGATATTTCCAAATTCAAAGGTTCTCTCTGTCAATGCGCTCTAATACACGTCTAGTGCTTACAATGTATATGCCCTTTGCTGTGCCTAACGAGCCTTGAATAGCTTAATATAAGAGAAAATTACCTCTGAAATTTGTCACTTATTTCTCCGCAGATTATTATCAGACCATTAGCGACTCGACTTACAAACTACATTAACAAGAACACTGTTAACTAACAGTAAAATACTAGAAAATTAAATGATTACTTTTGTCTGCATCCACGCTACGCAACGTTGTATATTTGCCTGTCTCACTAGAAGTTGTATTATGTCTGAGAGGTCAACTGGTCTGGTCGAAGACATGCCTCCGGCATGTAAGAATTTCTTTTTACTTGAAACTCATTAATTAATTCATTTTATTTTTGACAACTCAATGAATTATAAAGAAAACATTAGTTAGTTACCTGATTACTTATTCAAAAATATTACTGTTTACACGTTCGCATTTTATCACATCTACCTACGCTTTTGTTACTCTCGTATTAATTCAGTCATTAACGTATTTTCTTTGTTTTTTTTCATTTCAGGTAAGGAAACACGTCCATTGAATCTAATTCAACAGTTTGCATGGTAATTTTTGAAATTCCTGAATAAATTTTCCAAGACTCAGCTGGAAGTTAGTAAGTAGTTTTCAAAGTGCAATTGGAAACTATTCGGTGTATGAACCCGAATCTTCAAAATGGTGGTAATTTTAGGACACTATATCGACAAAGACACACATTTCTAGACAAGATCTCGTAAAGAAATCTGAGACACTAATTCCTACTTCTCCAGGCTCTACAAACCTTAAATGACCTGGCGATTAACTACGTCCATTCTGCGCTGACATTGATATCATTTTGACATCAGAATCCGTCACTGGAAGAGATAATAGCGATCTGCTGTCTTATCTGAAGGTATATTTATATTAAACTGTGTACGTGTACCCTAAAGGAAAATTGAATTAACCATCTCTGTGAGTGACCCACCGCAGTGGCATCTCCCACAGAAGCCGTTCGAAACGAAGAAGCAGATTCATCTGGATTTGCATATAGTAAAATATACAATGCCACTGGGGTGGCTCAAGAAGTGAGTTTGATGGATGCGAAGTCATCTCCTGTGTGTGTGCAGCGCATAGTTGTTCGTCTGATCGGTCTATCGTACGAGCATATAAATAGTATAAAAGGCATACAACAATGATTGCGAAATGCTAGGCTACCATTAGAGTTACCAAGATCAGCAGTACTCAAACATAGCATTTTCATGTAAAACCACAACAATCCGATGCGATTGTGGAATCATCTCATCTCTGTCTTTCTCCAGACTCTAAAAGGCTGTTGGGCAACGTTGCATGCTGACTATGCAACGTTTGTCAATGATTTGCATTTCTCTTGGGTTTCGCCGATCGGTGTGTGAGCATTTATTTTGCTATCGAGTTGTTTTTCGTTCTGCTCGGTTTTATCATGTTTTCATAGCTTTATTTGGCCTTCGTATCTCCGCGTATGCTACTTGCACAGAGCAATTCTTATTTGGAATTTGTTGAGGCGTTTAATTCGCCGCACACATGCACGTCTATAGACTAACAACAACACAGAAGGGTATCTCGTTGAGGTGAAGAATTAAAAATTCTGATTGTGTAATTGCTGTGCTGATGACTCGGGCGTCGCGGGCAAGAAATCTGTGAAAATGAACAGAGAATAAACCCTATCCGTTGTATGTTTGTTGCAATGCAAATGATGATCATGTCCGGTCGGATGCGGGGTATACCTACCTTGTCACGCATCACTGATGGATACTACGATGGCGTGTTATTGGCGGTGTGATGCCTATTACCACACTCACTTGAGTCGGTGTACAATAATCTAACATGGGTAATTACTGATGGTTTGGTTACATGGCTTCAGCGTCAAGTGTTGTTATGCAGAATGACCCCAACTGGGCACTCCCCCAAAGTGCATAGAGTCGTTCATTTCAATTTTTGTTTTCTTACTGTGGGAACAACAAAACATTGCCGGTGATAAGAAGAGAGGGGGCTTTATACATTTTTTCGTAATCCATTACCCAAAAGTCTGTTGTTGTAGGTATAGCTGCAATCTTCTTGCACAATTTGTCTATACCGAAATCGAAGCTTTTTGTTGTTGGTAACCTTTTACACAGCACTGAGGCATTCCATCGGTATCGGTTTTGGGAATTTTTTTTTCTCTCTTCTTTTTGGATTTGTATCTTTGCATGTCCATCTATCTGCTGCCACGGCATGGAGCGCAACTTTTTGCGATTTAAATTCGATGATAGGTAAGAGTACTCGTATAAGCTTGACGCTCTTAGTTAACCACAGTTGGTTGTAACGTCGAAGTTTTTTTTTTATTATTTCGAAATGGCAAGACGAGAAGGTATACTCGCAAAGTAGCAGTATTGGAATGGAATAGCTCCCAGTTGTTGTTTGACCATATTGTGCTGAGAAAATATGCCAAGTGACTTCGTATACATCGTATTTACTATGCTCGCTTCGCCCGCCCCTCTGATGAGTTTTTATAGATTGCAGGTAAGGTAGTTAGCGAGTAGTTTGGGTTGGATCAATGTTATTCTCTCAATTTCAATTGGAAGTAACAATTTCATTTGAACATGCTAATCTTTCATCTCGATGTTGTATAGAGAGGTTACCCTTTAGAAGAAGTAGAACTGGTGATGAGTTGTGTCATCAGCTGGGAGTGTGACTCAAGAACTTGGTGATGCAACTGAGCACAGCAAAAATGTCTTCTTTTTTTTGGATGAAACTAAAGAAGAGTGTTCAGAGGTGTGGAAATGTTACGAACTATTTACAGAGGACATGTCTATATGGTGTAGGTGTAGGTGGTGTAGCCTACACGACCTTTTTTCCACTCAGATTACTCAAAGTGCGGTGTGAGCCTACAAAGAAGTATTTGATTCTCTTTGAAAGATTTATCAAAAATACGGGATACAGACATGCCCCTTTAATAAAGCTCATTCTGTAGCTTTGTCTGCATATTGAGATAGATTTTTGAACATCTCCCTCTAATGAAAACCCATACTAAAAATTAAGTCTTTGATCATACAGACGTTATGGTTTTAGAGCGTTGCTTTGAATTTCAATAGACAATCAACGACAGGACAGAACAAAAACTTTTAAAAGTTATAAACCTCTTCTCTTCTTATACCCAACAGTGCGCCCTTGAAGCTCACAGTTTTTAAGTCATGCTGCGTATCAAGTTGAGAGCACGTAGGAGAGCAGATTGTATACAAATCAACATAACAATTTAATAACCTTCTAAAGGAGAAAAACAAATAAATTTTCTTAAACCTTCTGAAGTCTGGAGAAGTATTAGGGTTCTTTGTTCCTTCCTGCGTTTTTTAAAGACGCTTCATTTCCACTACAAGGTGGAGTCCATCCATGCATGTTGGAAACCATTCCATGTTGGAATCCATTGTATGTTGGAATCCATTGTATGTTGGAATCCATTGTATGTTGGAATCCATTGTATGTTGGAATCCATTGTATGTTGAAATCCACTGCATGTTGGAATCCATTACATGGTGAAATACTTAAAATGGTGGAGACCCTTGCATGGTGGTTCCGTTGAATTGTGTGATCCATTGAACTGTTGAAAACATTGCATGGTGGAATCCATTATATGGTAGTTCCTTTACGCGGTATACAATTATTTTTTAAGTTCTGTATAAATACCTTTGTAAGATCACTTTGGTGTCCGTGTCCGTACGTCTGTCACACACGAACGCTAACAAAAATCTTGAGTTCCTTGTGATTATTTTGTCATTCAGCTAGACGATTTAATTGTAGTGAAATGTGTTCTTCGGTGGAAGTTTGAAGTTTCTTTTCTTCCGCGCGGAGGGACTCCACGCACTATTTTTTTCTTTTATGCGTAACTTTTCTATGATCAAGCGGCCATATTTTATAAAATTTTTGAAATTGAAAGTTATCTGACACAGCTCGTAGAGCTAAGTCTATTTAGTATATCGACGCAGTATTTAGTCTTCTAATATAGGCCGAACCTTTGTAGAATCAAATCATAAGAAAAAACCTGCAGTAAAGCCTAACGTGAAGTCATATCCACACCTTTATTTACTTTTGCTTTACTCTAAGAATGAAAAGAGTGGTATTCTGATTTACCTCGAACTTTATTCTAGATTGTTTTTTTTTTTGCCAAGTGGTTGCCAATTGGTTGCCAGCAAACTTTAATAGGTTTAAGACCTAAGTGTTAAGTTGTGTGCAATGTTTTTTGTCGGAAGATCGATAAAAAATTAACAAACCTAGGCTTTGCTCAACAATATGGACTACAACAGCAATATTGTCAGTTATTCTAAAGCGTCACCGCACTGCGCGTTTCCGACTAGCTTGAGTTCTTCACATAACTAGCTTGTCCCAACATCTTAAAACTTTTTAAAAATGTAAACGACCCATAAATTCCTTTGTGCTGCAAACTGTGACCGGTGACCGCTAAGTTGCCAACTTTTTTGTAGTCAATTTTAATAGCAAAAGCTTCAACTTACATTTAAAGCACATATCGTTACATTTCTAATTGAATAGTTTAAACATGTGATCTGTTGTATAGTGACAGCATGAATCACGAAACTGTCAAAACTTTCTATTCAAAATGAAACCTCTTCTTGGAAGCACCTATACTAATATATACCTAGCATCTATTGACATAAGGAACAATTTGGAATTTGATGGAACACAGATAAACTCAATGATTTCCAAAGTATCCGAGTTGATACGATACAACGTCACTCCATCCGTTTGTCCATCATAGAGGTCCTTCACTGGATTTATCCTTGTAAGCTGTTCATGTTGACTTTCAAGGCGTATACTACGGGAGATAACAGTGATTCTCTTCACATATTGTGATGCTTTTAACTCCCAAAAGGAAGAAGAAAGGATGTGTCCTTTCAAAAATGGCTTTAACAGTTTACAAGAAAATCAGTATGCATACGAATACCTTATAAACGCTAATAGAAAGAGATTAAGCCCAAGAGATTTTTGTGTTACAAATTTCCTAACGTATTATGTACAGAGATTTGTTGACCAATCGAATGATAATGAGATATCGCTACATGAGACTTAAATAAACTTGTAAAGCTATGAAGAAGGGCATCTTGCAATGAAAAATTTGCTAGAGGTGCCTTTTAACCAATTTGGCTTTGTCGGAACTAAGAACGGTCACTCTTATTTATCGATGATAATTTTGACATTAACAGGATACTCAAAGAAGTCGCAATTTTCCACAGGTTACTTAAAATCCTACAGAATCATTTCAAACTGGGAACTAATTGATTGGCATTACAACCATAAAGAACAGACAGAAGCTCTGAAATAGTACATCAATCATCTAAGATTAACTTTCAGACGCAGACGAACACCGATACATTAGTGTGATGGCAGGCGTGTCTGCTGGATCCTCCCTCTGAGTTATTTGTCAATATTAACATTTCTCCATAAATAAGCAAATAATTCCCTGGGTAATAAAGATTCCTCATTAAAGTCTGTCGGCATTAAAGAATGACCAGAAATGGGTTCTTCAACGAGTAGCGATGGTAATAATGAGCACAAAAAGGGGGTCACGTGCTTTTTGGATCCTGAAGACACAGCAACGAACGGCAAGAGACAACAATTTTACTGACCGTGGCGTTGATGGTCGTCACTGTCGGCGCGGTGCGGAGGCATGTCGTCGTCCTCATGCCCTCGTACAGTGACCGCTGCGACCGGGTGCAAAAGTAAATATGTGCCATCCAAGTTATGTTTGTAGGTATGGAAGTGTAGCGGAGTTTTCTTAATTTGGAATTTAGTACGCAGCGAGAAATTTATTTCAGTATTTTTATGAAGACGTTTTTATTACCCTTGGTTAAGTGAACGAAGAAAGGTGGAGAATGAATCTGGAGAAAGAATGACACCAGCAATAATGGCAACCGTTATTTGAACACCTTCATACCCTGCGAACTTATGCGATGGCATTCATTGTTCCACGGATTAAATAAAAATAATAAAAATGATACTATATAAGGAAAGAGGGAGAGAGAGAGATGACCAAGACCAAAAACAAGACCAAGACCGGGCCAGACTTTTAAATTAGCCTCTTTGCCGGTCCATTCATTATTACTTAACTGGATGTGGCCTTTTTTTTGTTGTAGTTGTTGTTGTTGGCCTTTTTAGTTGTTGTTATTGTTCGGTGTGTGCTGACTGAGTGAAATGATTGGCAGATTTATGGGATTTTGAAAGCCCCAGGCGAGAGATACCCTATTGACCGCACAGTTTGCATATGGTACATTCATAAACGAGGCTGCGGCGAGTTGGCCGTAACCTAAGAGTGGAGCGTGTCTTTTAAATTTTTGTTTTTATTGGCGAAGTGAATCGTTGGACATTTTGCAATTGTCCATGCGGTCAAGAGGTCAAATTAAAGAATTATTTTAGTTGTTGCCCATAGCAATAAGCCTGATAAATCTGCAAATGAAAATTTTGTAAAAATACTCGCATAACGATGTGCTCTCGAGGTGGATGTAGTCATTATTGTTATTTAAATTCAAGAAGACATGCGCATAAGGGACTGGTTGCACTTAAAGGTTGAAAGGAATAAATGCATTTTGTCGTGCCATCCAATCTTTCAGAGGTTTAAAAGAGAAGACCTTTGAGCAAAAGTCACGAACTTTGTAATTTGCGCAGTGTATGGTTCAGTCAGATATTTTATTTTCGATTCTAGGCTATGGATGGGTCACTTTTGGTTTAGTTATTATATCTTCAAGCACTTTATGGCTTTTTTTGTATGTGTTTTTCATAACTTGGATCAATTGAAGCCCTGTAGTTTTTCGGCCTATGCCCATTGTTTTGATTGAAGCATTCAGCAAACTGAATCAGTAAACTTTTTAGGAAATTGGCAAGTGCTCCGATAATAGATTCACAGCCATGAAAAGCGCTTTTTTGATTATTAGTTCGGAATCGGCAGAAAATTGTAGTTCTTCTCCAATCCCTCATATAACATGGTTGCTAGAAACGCGCTAGGCCTCGGGGCTCCGACAACAATACGGCTACAACAGTCACTGTCAATAAACTGACAAGTTAGTCGGCCATTCAAATGAAACAGTCAAAAGCCAGAGTTTGCATTTTTCATTTTCATTTAAGGCTGAAATTATGGTTTTAAGCGTTCGTTACTCGTTTTCGTGATTACTGCGGTAGTTGGCAAGTTCAAAATGGAATAATTGGAAGACGGGGCAACTCCAGACCAAAAACATACTTCGGTAGCGTAAATAGACATTCCATTGAATGTATGTTGGGATGAAATTAGAAGCGTACCCCTCGGGCGGCTCGTTAGTGTGAAGCAGAGAAGTGGGAGAGCTGTGATTTCTTCGAGATCACTATGCTCGTAACGAGGAAAAAGAAGTATTTGCGTCATAACCGTAAATAAGGACACAAAACTCACAAACGTTTTCCGAAAAAATCAAAGGTATAAAGCTACTAGACTTTTACAGCGTTCTTCAAGCTGAAGTGCTACTAAGTAGCGACTGGGATTCTGCCACTATGTTTCCCTTCTACTTTTTACAGACTTGAGGTCGAGGTTTTGCCATCGTGGTATGATCCTTCAATTTCCTGTTTCTTTTTCTTCGGTTCGAGAGTTCAGTGTTCTTCCCTTCTTTTCTTCTTGTATACCTCGTTGTACTGTTCAAAGGCATTTGCCTCTGCTGGGATTCTAACTACGAACCTCTGGGTTAACAATCGAACATACTAACTATCATGCCGATTTATGGGGATTTGTTTTGGGGGTCTAATGAAACCCATAGAACATCAGAGGCTGAGGTTCTGATGGTTTGTTGGCATTGGTGCCACTGGTCTTCAATGCTTAATACCTACTGGTTGCATAGGATCCAAAGACAGTTAGAGGGACACTCTTTTGGAAAAGGCACTGGCTATCTCTTGCGTTTGTAGCTTTCCAACGTCATAACGTTTCACAGCGTTAGTGAGCGGGTTGTAATAAGGATAATCTCATTCATACCTTAGCTACAACAAGGCAGTGGTATGGGAATTAAAGTTTGTCCCTCGGAAAGTTCGGGCAACGACAACACTAGAAGAGTGTCCTGCGTCATTCTGGTTGATATGGTTGGTTGACCTTGGAATCGTCATGTACCGTTATGAATTTTGAGATCCGGAAAATCTGTGCTTCTTACAACAAGATGAAGCCCGGCAGAAAAATCGATCAGTCTGATAAGTCCCTTTTCAGGCCTTTTCAGGGGTTTATTTATGAAGGCTAAGGCTACTGATTGTGTTTCCAAAGATGTCCTCATTCTCAGTTTGTGTGTTTTAATCACCAAGGACGTTTTTATTTTTAGACATTCCTAGGCCATTGTACTTATGCCTTTTCGAGGAGCTCGTAGAAACTTACTTACTTACTTAGGTGGGCATTACAGTTCGGGGTGAACCTGGGCCTCAGCCAACATCCTTCTATAACGACCTCGATTTCGGGCAAGTCATCTCCAGTTTTGCACTCTTAGTCGATTGAAGTCTTCATCCACTTGATTGCGCCAATTAAGACGAGGTCTTCCCCTTCCGCGATTTCCCTGCAATGTGCTTTCGAAAACCCGTCGAGCCGGAGCATTTGGGTCCATCCGCTCTAAATGGCCCAACCATCGTAGCCTCGCGTTGCGAACTCTTCTGATCATTCAAGATCATTCGGAGAATTTTTCTTTCGAAAAGATCAAGGATTTCTTCTTCCGCTTTCGACAAAGTCCGTGCTTCCGCACCGTAAAGCAGGACTGGGAAGATCAAGGTCTTTTACAGGGTTACCTTGGTTCTGGAGAGGGTTTGTTTCTCAATTGCCTTCTTAATCCAAAGAAGCAACGGTTGGCCAGAGTTATTCTCCGTTTGATCTCCGCACTGATGTTGTTGTCCGTGTCTATAGCGGATCCTAGGTAGACGAAGTCCTGTACTACCTCGAAGTTATGTCTGTCTATTGTGACGTTTTGTCCTATTCTTCGATTTTCTGTGTTCTTGTTTGATGACAACATATACTTCGTTTTGCCCTCATTAACCATCAAAAACATTTTTGCTGCTTCTGTTTCAATACTCGCTAAAGCACCTATGACATCACGCTTTTTTCTTCCCATTACCTCAATATCGTCTGCGTAGGCAAGTAACTGTACAGACTTTTGAAAGATTGTTCCTCTGGTGTTGACGTTTGAGTCTCTTACAATTTTTCAAGTATAATGTTGAAGAAATCGCATGACAGAAATCGCCTTGCCTAACACCTTTTTTCGACATCAAAGGTCTCGGTGAGTTCTTTACCGACCTTGACGGAGCAGCGTGAACTCTCCAAAGTCATCCTGCATAGTCGTACGAGCTTTGCAGGGATGCCGAAACTAGACTTGGCTCTGTACAGTTCGTCTCTGTAAATACTGTCATATGCGGCCTTGAAATCGATAAAAAGATGGTGTATATCGATATTATATTCTCGGTTTTTTTTTTCAAGATCTGCCGTAGTGTGAAAATTTGGTCTATTGTTTGTGGACTTTTCAAGGACCTATCAAATGGTTGACATGGGGTTTCAGACGTTCACATATTACAGCAGACAAAATCTTATAAGCGACGTTAAGGAGGCTCATTTCTCTATAATTGGCGCAATTGTGAGGGTCTCCCTACTTTCGGATCGGGCACACGATACTGAGGTTCCATTTATCGGGCAGGCTTTCTTCAAACCCTATCATGCACATCAGCTGGTGCATGCTCCTTTCCAACTAATCTCCAGCTGTCTTGAAAAGTTCGACGTCAAGGCCATCTGCACCTCGTAGAAACAGTGATTGAAATTATCGTTTTTCTCTTCTGTGGGGGTATTGGCTTTATGATAATGAACTTAGCTCTGATGCGGATTGTCACAAAACGTTCATTAATCGGATTTATGCTGATATTCTTAACCTTGATTCTACTTCAAAAGACAAATCAGCACAAAAATGAGCGTTGTTTCTGTTCTCTATAGTAATCGCTCGAATATGAGTAAATTTCGCAGTTTCATCTTCTTTATGGGCTCATTCTATCGCACTTTTATGGCGGTTGTCTAGTTTGCAGCAGGTTAGGGCCTCTGCTAGTCCATGTTCCGTCAGCACGTATTCCGTTAAGAGATTTTAAGTTCCACGTGCATATCCGGAGGCCTTTGTGCTTCATTCGTTTTCTACGGCCATCAACTATAAAACCATGATTACTTTCTGAGGCTCTTAGTTGTTTCGGAATCGTAAAATTTTTAGTGGATGTGGTAGTTAACCTCGAGCACTACTCTCAAATCTGTTGAGACATGTTTTTTTGCGATCCTCTTGGACATCGGCTCCCTCGATATTTACCCCTTCTGCGTGGATTTTATAGCAATTGGCTCTCCATCAGGAACTCATCCGCCACTATCTCTACTTCAATACCCTGTCCTAGTATAAAAGGGCTCGAGACCTTTAAACCAAATATGTCGGAGTCGCTCATTCAAGGGTTTCTGCTATTTCGATATTTCGACTGCTGAAGTACACTGTTGATGTTGTGAGTGGAATTCATCCGCTGTGGCATTCCCAATTAGCACTGGTAGACCACTGATATTGGGGCAGTCAGTCATTACTCGCAGAGCATTTTAGTGTTGATCTATTTCTTCTTCGGCCCTTTGTCAACACTCGCACTTACTACTTTAGCAGGTCATCTCCGGGTGGAGTATCCCAGTTCGCAGTGGCTACTGCGTGGACGATTAGTAAGCACAACTGACGTTTTTTACAAGTTGTATCTGAGTGACGTCATGAAGTCGACATCAATCAGAGCCTTTCCTAGTTGTACACTCCCCACCATATCATCGACTAACAAAAATTTATACTAACTTAATTTCCTCGTCTTTTGATTCCAAATGTTTCCCAAACTTCATTTTCTCCTCCGTTGAATTCAACATTCCGACAAGAACGATCTTTTAACATTTCAATCAAAGAATAAAAAGGTAGCCTACGAACCACAGTATTTTTAGTTTACTTATTGTGACAAAAACTTCTTACAATAGTTTTGTTGTCTCCACTAAAATCCACATTAGGCTAATTTCAAAATTTAACGAACTCGAAAAATGGCGACGAGAAGTCTATAAAACCACTTTTAAAGTAGCACATACGATAAACTTAAGAAGAAAATTATAAATGCGGAACACCAATTAATTAACATTTTTGTTTTTTTAAATTAACTTGTCGTTGTCATTATTGAATTCGGATTTTAATTTTAACTGAATACTCGTTTTCGATATTTTGTTTTTTTTTTTATAAAAAATTATCTCAAAATTCCACCATTTTTATACTAATTGAAATCAATGCATGGGAATAAATTATTTTTAGTGGCCCAAAAGAAATAATGTCTTGCGGCCGATAACCTGGAACCTACATTAACATAACTTGGGCTCTTAATCGTTTAAAAATTTAAATAACCATCGCCCAGATTAGTTTTGTCGATGAGATTTAAACGTGTGCATTTAGTGAATGCAAAAGACTATAGCTCTGGAGGGGACATGGCTTTTTTTTTGTTTTTTTAATTGGACCAGTGGCAGTGTGGTGCATCGCAATCGGCAGTATTTTTCTTTTGGAATTTTATTTGTTCAGATAAAAAGAAAATACAAAACTTTCTCTTTTTGGTGGTGAGAGAGATCAAATCAGCGAGAAATAACAGCAGCCAATAAAAATACTCAAGTTGACTAAAAACCATTAGGACCACATTTTTCTAATTTTGTTAATGAAAATGGAATTCAAATGAGAATCACAAAAATAAATATGGCCCTTCAAGCATAGCAAGTCTGATTTTTGTTTGCATTTTCAAAAGAACAACTCAATCTTTTTGTCAATCAAAATCGATTGTATTAGTCTTGAGTCTTAGAAATTTCAAAGATGCAAATAAATGAACATATACATTTGTAAGTATGGCTTAGACAGTCAGTCAGAGCCATTGTCCTGAGGTTATCTTACAACTTACAGGTCAACGGTCGCAAAACTTGATGTCTTTTTCTTCTTCAGTAAACATTTTGGAATGAAAACTTGTGTCAGGCAAATACCCGACGGATCGAATTCAATTTTTTTTCATTCCTGCTGAAACTTTGAATTGTGGAAAAATTAACTTGTCACTCTTCAGTCAATGCACAGCAGAAATTGCATTTGTCTATTGGCATGGCATTCCATTTTTTTTTAATTGAACTCTATGCACAGAAATTAAGAGGCTTGTGCAAAGTGACGAACTGACGATATGTGTATTGTGTATGTGACTAGCCTGAGGTATGCTGCATGCAATTGCAACAGCAGCTTTAACCACGTTGGGTATACAGTCACTTGTTGTTGCCGCCACCACGCCAGTCTCTTATTGGCTTGGCCATGTCAATTTTCATAGCCAACGTCAAAAGTGTTGGGAATAATTAATTAAAAATTATGAATATAAATGAGCTAAGTTTTTCTTTCTAACAATCTCGGTTTGGTATGCAGAGACAATTGTATCTTATTATCGAATCAAGTGTTATTAAGTTGTTGCTGATGAAATTTTCTTTTGCCTCAAATGTGCAGTGTGGGTTTTTTTTTATGTTTTATTGAATATGGCTTGGCGAATGTGGGAAGGTTGTCGAATGAACTTAATTACCTATGAACATTTAAGAAGTATGGATTTTTAATTTGATGTTGTAACTCCGATTTTACACGGTTGATAAAGGGAAGTGCTGAGTGTCATGTTAGATGATCAGCTGAAATAATTTATTGGTTTTGCTGACGCGTTCGTGACAATTTGCTTTATACTGGGAACCGCTACTTTTCCTTTTCTCTAATCGAATGGGAAGTTTCAAGGCCGGTTGCTTTTCCCAGAACTGCTGAGTTACTGCAACGAGAGGTCACATTAATGACCAGCTCCTATGAGTACTGCACATTGAATAGACTTGCTTCAGAAAAACCCTAGAAAATTGTGCAAAATCGTTCACAACCTAGTTCGCTAATAAGTTTAGTTCAGTTGACCTCCTCATTATGGTTCTAAAGGGTGTTTTTGTTTGAGTTTTGGTTTTTTTAATTGACAACACTGTTTCTAATGATAGTTGTCAATGGCGGTATTATTGTAGTCAGTACCTACGTTAAACTCTTAAAAGTATGCAAAATCAGTTCACAATTCAGTTCGCTAGAAAAGTTCAGTTCGGCTAACCTCCCGATTACGCTTCTAAAGGGTGTTTCTTTAGAGCAACACTAGTTCTAGTGGTAGAAAATTTGACAACTGGTGGCATATTTGTAGTCAGTACATTAAGCTATTTCACATTGAATGGACTTGCTTGTGAACAACGCTTGCAAATTGTGCAAATTGAGTTCGCTGAACAGTTCAGTTCGGGTAACCTCCCAATCTCGCTTCTAAAGGGTGTTTCTTTAGAGCAACACTAATTCTAGTGATCAAAAATTTGACAACTGCTGGTATATTTGTAGTCAGTACGTTAAACCATTTCACATTGAATAGAATTGCTTGTGAACAACTCTTGCAAATTGTGCATAATCAGTTCACAATTCAGTTCGGCTAACCTCCCAATCTCGCTTCTAAAGGGTGTTTCTTTAGAGCAACACTAATTCTAGTGATCAAAAATTTGACAACTGCTTTCATATTTATATTTCATGTAGTCAGTACGATAAGCCATTTCACATTGAATGGACTTGCTTGTGAACAATGGTTGCAAATTGTGCAAAATCAGTTCACAATTAAGTTCGCTGAACAGTTCAAGTTCGGGTAACCTCCCAATCTCGCTTCTAAAGGGTGTTTCTTTAGAGCAACACTAATTCTAGTGGTAGAAAATTTGACAACTGCTGGCATATTTGTAGTCAGTATGTTAAGCCATTTCACATTGAATGGACTTGCTTGTGAACAACGCTTGCAAATTGTGCAAAATCAGTTCAAAATTCAGTTCACTAAACAGTTCAGTTCGGGTAACCTATACCAATTACGCTTCTAAAGGGTGTTTCATTAGAGCAACACTACTTCTAATGATAGTAAATTTGACAACTGGTGGCATATTTGTAGTCAGAACGTTAAGCCATTTCACTTTGAATGGACTTGCTTGTGAACAATGCTTACAAATTGTGCAAAATCAGTTCACAATTCAGTTCGCTAAACAGTTCAGTTCGGGTAACCTACCAATTACGCTTCTAAAGGGTGTTTCTTTAGAGCAACACTGTTTCTAATTATAGTAAATTTGACAACAGGTGGCATATTTGTAGTCAGAACGTTAAGCCATTTCACATTAAATAGACTTGCTTGTGAACAACGCCTGCAAATTGTGCAAAATCAGTTCACAATTCAGTTCGATAAACAGTTCAGTTCGGTATACACCTCCCAATTACGCTTCTAATGTATGTTTTTTTAGAGTTTTGGTTTGTAAATTTGCAACATTTTTCTTAGTGACAGTAAATTTGACAATTGGCGGCATATTTGTGGTCAGTACATTTTGCCGTTTTATAAAAATCCTTTACAAATCAGCTGTACTCACTTTAGCTAAGACCCCATAAATGAATTAGGGCTGGAGGTCCTCCAATATTGAATACTCTGTTGACTGTTAACTACTGAACATTTACACGTTGAGAATCCTTAATTTTTGTCTACTCAAGCAAATAATTCCTTCACACTAAAACAATTTCTGTTTAAAATGCAAAGAAACCATGGAAACGTTTCTAGAGCATTACGAACCTCGCACCAATATGAAATGAAAAAAAACCTTGCGATAAAGAAGCAAATTAGAGTGTAATGCAGCAACCACAACACATCACAAAAATAAACGCCTCCATGGCTTCCATTAAATAACCCTCACCCATCAATTACGATGCGAATGAATTCTAATTGGGGCCATTCGATCGATTTAAAGTTACTGTGCAAACACTGCATTTGACTTCTTGCCAACTTGCTTGTTCAGTCGTTTTCTTAAGCCCATCATCCGCCACCACCACCACCCAACACCCATCAGTCATCACTGTATGTGGCTTTCATTTCGTCAGCAAATCCATTTCAGGGGCTTATGTGCAGATGATTCAATGTTGTGTATTTGGTAAAATAAATAAAACCCTATCAATTTGCAGAGCAACATCAACAACAACACCACAAGAAAAGCACTCCTCTGCAACTATGTATCCAAACAAGGCGCCTCCACGTTGCTGCTGCTGCCCACGATTATAATAACACAAAGCGAACTATATCCAACCAGCATCTTGCTGAGTTGCAGTAAAAATTCTTTGCATATGACCTCGATTTTAAGGCTTCGCACATATCTACAAGCATTCCAGCACCAGGCACTCCTTTCTGTCCAAATGCACCTTTGCGCATGTGTAGCTAACACAAAACTACATCATTGCAACATCAGCGAAACCGCACAGTCAACATCTTAGGAGATGGCTCTATGGTGCGCATAAACAACTAACGTTCGTTCCCGTAAAAGCAGGTTCCGTATGCGTCCGAAATGGCGAAATTCTAACATTGTACCGTAATCATAATCAAGATTGAATTCAAAGACCGAGAAAAACATCGAAAGAGTGAGAGAGAGAGAGGGGGGGGGGGGGGGATAAGGAGAGTATAAATAAAAATAAAAATTGAAAATACCATTCCATTCACTCCACTAGGGAAGCGCAAATTAGTCGCAAGAGCCACGAATGCACACATCAGCATTCAGAATCATCATCATCATCATTAAATTTGCCTGCATCCTCTGGAGGAGCGTTAGAAAATTAATATCATTCCCAAGAGAGACTTCACAACAGTGAACGAACAACAGACGTGGACTCAAACGGTCGGACGGACGTACGTACTCGGACGGTAGTAACACTTGTTTCATGTTTATGTGCAGTTGGTTGGTGGTTCTTTCCCAAGCAGAAGGTCATACTGGTGATATGGAAAAATCATCTGTCTTGTACATATACTTCACTCGTGCACCGGCTTTCAAATGCTGCTGCTGCTGCTCAATGAACTGGGCTCGGCTTAATCTCTCATCCTGTTTCGTCCCTTTCCTGGTTTACCATCGCATCGGGTACTGGTGTCTCTCAACTTGTCTTCCTTTCCTTGTATAGTTTAGCCGCAAGCGCTATAGATGCTAATCATAATTCTCTTGTGCTCATAAGTATGAAACAAGAATTTTTAGAATTTTATCTGTCGCGGTTGCTTGCTACGAGAATACGTTGTCGCCATTTTCAATGGCCAGTGCAAGCATGCGTACTGGAATCACTTCCTTCTTGTATTTTTGGGATTTATCTAAGAGATAAGATAAAATGAATGACGATGATGTAAGGAACATGATGATGGCTAACAGGAGGATAGGCCACTTGGATAGTAGTTAAAAACGATTAGTTCTGGTTCGAGGATACCTTTCCTTTATACGAAGAAGAACTCACCACCAGATGATACGGAAACATTCAAAGAGGTGTCAGTTGGGTAAAATTGGCATCTGGAGTAGGAATAGAAGATTAGGTAGGTACCCATCACAGCTGGAATAAGACGACAAGTGTTATTGGGAAACTAATTCATTTCACTTCTCAACTTTGCT
Organism: Melanostoma scalare; assembly: GCA_949752695.1. Classification (NCBI taxonomy): domain Eukaryota; kingdom Metazoa; phylum Arthropoda; class Insecta; order Diptera; family Syrphidae; genus Melanostoma; species Melanostoma scalare. The sequence continues at coordinate 54,410,306 of OX456984.1, read as the reverse complement.
TTGGTTTGTGCGGTTTTCTGTGGACATCTTTGTACTCCTTAAATGGAGTGAAATGGAAAATTGAGTTAACTTTTTGCATCCTTCCTCATACATCGCTAAATTGAAACACCGAAAAGCAGACAAATCCAATATCTGGGAAACTCATCGTAGATAAAGTGATTCATTTGACTTAGCTGCAGTAAAAATTTTATTGGTCTAGTCCGTTTGATCAGAGATAGGCGCAGGTTTTCTTCCATATCCGCCTCACTGAAATCGCTTCCCCTGCACAGGGCACAGGCAATCTTCATTGCAATCAATGAGATCACACAAATTTCGTGGCGCACTTCATGCCGCTAAATAAAAGCAAAAACCCAAATCGAACCAAAATAAAAAAGTGTTCTCCAACTTGACGAGAGAGCGTGGCCGATATTGACTTTGGCATGTACTTTTTCTTTGTTCAAGCCCGTTTGTATACCAAGTCGGTTGTTGTCTGGCAATCATAGATTTGCACGAGGATAAAAATGCTTAGCATGTGTGTCTTGCTGCCAATTGGTATCTGTATCTGCAAATGTGTATCTATTGCTAAAGTGTATATCTCTACTTTCATATCACCGAACGGAAATTGGCTGCAATTTTTGTGGTTTTCCAACAAACTCTCAAACATACTCTACTCATATATGTGTTGGTTGGTACTTTTAATCTCAAGAAATTCTCATATGAAACCATTGCCAATTTCCCTCTGTTGCCGTTATAATTTGGTTTTTTCTTCTGTTTAGTAAAAGAAAAAATAACTTCAAAGGGGGAAGGTTATACCGGGAGATTTCCTTTTCTATGCAAATTTTCGTGATTCAGCAACTTTTCTTCACATCAGAATGTTTTTTGTTGTTGTTGTTGTTGTTATCGTGTAGATGGTAATATATGCAAACTGCATGCACTCATATTGAAGGGCAATTGAAGAGGTTGAGGTCTTTGTGTATTGTGGCAAAGTGCCTTCTTCTGATTACGGTGTGTTGGGAAATTTGCTAAACAATGGGCTTAAAGTCACATAAAAATCCTGTGCCTTGTCTGATGCGCTAATGGAAATGATTTCAAATGATGCTGAAAGTTTTTGCATTCACTCTTTTTTTGTCAAATTTGAATGCAAGTCTGCAATTCATTATGCTAATTTGGTTAGAAAGTAAAAATGCATATGACATTACAATAAAATGTTGCAGGAATATGAAAAGTGCACAGATTGAGATTTTTGAAAGCTCGATGGTAAAGATTATGACTGAGGAAATGTGTTCACAGCGGTACAAGTGTGGGAACGGGTGGTTTCTGTTTTGCTTTGCTGTCCACAGACCGACCTATTGTTTGGAAAACTCTTAATTTTATTGAGTTTGCGTTCTCATTATTGTTGTGACGTGGTCTGTGGTGATACTTGAACATATATATTTTAAGTGCAAAATAGGAAAAGAGCCATCATCAGATCAAGTGGCCGGCAACTTTTATTCCGGCACCATGACAACTAAGCGAAAACTATTCTTTGGTATGTAGTTCAATAGTCATTCGCAAGGCACACAGACTCCCTTTTCTTCTTTTAGAAGGGCCAACTTTGAGTCGGACCTTGTTGTGGCCAGGGTTCGAATGAGGGTATTCTGTCACGACCCATGCTGACAGACCGTCTAAGATATGTCACTACATACGTGAACTAACGCTATGAAACAATATGACGTCGAAAAACTACAATCGCAAGCAAGATATAGCCACTTCTAATCGAGTGTCCCTTGAATCTTATGCCGCCAGCATTTGATATTGAGAACCAGTGGCAGTAATGCCAACGAGTCATCAGAACCAAAGCCCCTGAAGTTCTCGGTTTCACTTGGGTTCCAATAGGAAACCAATGGTTTGATGAAGAATACATTGAGACAAATGCAGCAAAACATAAAGAACGAAAAACACCGAACTCTGAAGAAGAAAATGAAGCAGCATGAGAGCTCCCTTGATGAAATTGAAAGATCGAAAGTCTTATCAAATTCGAAAACTTTATTTAAAGGTTAAAAGATCACACCGGAGTTACAAAACTAGAACTCAAGACTACTTCTAATGACTGATTAAGGGTGATGAAAACACAATTTCTGCTGCTAGGCAGAATGTCCCATTCAATCTGATCGATAATCAAGAACACCGAGCTGCCGACCGAAAAGAAGTAAGGCTTGTCATATGCAAGCTTATTTCAAATAAGGTTTAAGGTGCAAATAGCCCGACCTAATGGCAGAGACCTGATGGTAGAGACCTTGCAGGATGACTTTGGATCAGTGAATAGCTCACTGATGATGTCGAGAAAGGCTGTGACAAACATAGAAACATATGTAGACAAAATGGTTTTGATGGCTAATGAGGGCACAACAAAGCATATGATGCAATCAAACAAGGACAGAGAACATCGACGAATTGAAAAAAATTCACAATGGATAGACATAACTTCGAGGTAGTGAAGGACTTCGTTTACTTAGGAACCCTTAAAGACACCGAAAATAAAAATCAGTATAAGAGTTTTTACATATCTTACGCTGACAGTGGACCTGGGCTGTTTTGCTTACCGCGTGTCACAAAAAAGTACGGTGATGCTATCGGGATCATGGTATGAAAAATATCTGAAGTGTGCAAGCATAATTTGTGAATAAAAGAGCAGTTATTATTAATAAGCTATAGAACTAGGATTGATGTTGCGAGGAAGTAAGTTTTTTTGTTGTTTGTTTGAATTCATTCAGTGAATGCTATAACTATCCCCCCACCAGCGGTAAGGTCTTAATAGAAAGTATGTTCTCGAATAACCAGTGCAAAGATCAAACGGAGAGTAATTCGTGCCAACCGCTGCAACTTTGGGCTAAAACGACACTTCAGCTATAAAACCATTACAAGAAAAACCAAGATAACTTTTTATCAAGCACCCTGATCATCCGGGTAAGTTATCTAAGACAGATGAGGAAATGCTTCTTTATTTTGAAAGAAAAATAGTCCGGTCTTTGGTCACATATGCAAAAACAATGTGTGGAAATGAAGATTCACGAACGAACTGTATGAGCTGTACGGCGACATGCGCATAGCTAGAAGAGTAAGCATCGTCAGACTGGTACATGTAGAGCGGACATATATCAAAGTTCCGACTAGACAGTTTTTCTAAATCAAATTATATGGAAATCACGGAAGGGGAATACCACGTCTTAGATGGCGGAATCAACTGGAAGAGGGCCTCAATCTGCTAATAGTGCAAAACTAGAGTGAGCTATCCCGGAATCGAAATTTTTAGCTAAAAATGTTGGTTGAGGCCAACGCTCGCTCCGAGTTGTAATGTCCACCTGCGTAAGTAAATAAAATAAAATAAATAGGGTGGCGCAACAGAGCGAGGAGCCCTGGGCCTATCGCATTTCTCAGAAATATGCCTTGTGAGGGAATGGAGGGGACCTACAATTTTCTGACGGTTCCGAACGGCTTTTTGAGAAAGCGCTTTTCATGCGGCAATGAATTTACTAACGGAGGACTTGCCAATTCCTCGCGAAAGGCGATACCCGTGGAAAAACATTTTTGCCTCTGCTGGGATTCGAACCTCGAACCTCTGGTTTAGCAGGTAGACATGCTAACCATCACGCCATGGGTACTACCTGCGTAAAGATCGTTTAAATACATATCTTTTCAAGCTCAGCTTTTTAGGTTAGTCAAAGTCGCGCTGAGCTATCAACTTTTGTATACCCTTTTTCTTATGAAATAACCTAGTTGAAACTCTGAAATAATTATTTTCTCCTGATTTATTATTTCATGCCTGTCGGGGCGAAGCAGAGCAAAGCCAATATAAGATATCTTATTAATTCAATGAAATAGTCGGTGCCAATTCTGTCGGTTTGTGCGTTTGTGGTGAATGACAGCTGTGGCCACTTCGTTTAGTGCAAAAAAAATTTGTACTTCAAAGATTTACTCGAGAAATGAATTTGACGATTTAAAGTGCGGATGCAATGGTACATCCCGATTCACCTCACCGAATCGTTATTAAACGTTGAGTTCCATTGGCTATTAACCAAAAACGATCCTACCACAAATCCAAGACCTAAATGACCACTTAAATTGAAATCAAGAGACACTCCAGAGGCCTCCTCATTTTTTCTCCTTTAAATCCACATCCAACATACGGGTGATGAAAACTGTATAAAATTCCCATAAAATCTGAAAACTCTTCTGTGTGACTTACATTCAATAGACACACACACACACTTTACCGTTGGCATTGGGTAACTCTTTTTCGTGTCCAAACTAAAGTGCATCCATAAGATACTCAACTTCAAATGATTATACTGCCCATCTCAGAAACTAGTGGCATAAAATAACAACCAAAAAGATGTCGTCCATCGAATAGACATAAATTTCAATACTGCACCATTTAACTGTTTTGGATAATTTTATCCAGTCTCGCGTGGTTACACTGACCAACAAAATAGCAATTGCAATAAAATAAACACACAACGTTATCCCATAAGATACAACAGATTTGTATGAGAGCAATGACAGAACGATTTTATACCTATGCGAGCGCGCACTCGCGCTCGTATACTTATTCTGAACAAAAGCAAACCCCATGGGGAGAGATTGATGAGGAAGCCGCTACCGACGACTCTTAACTCTCTAGGTATCTAGATAGCTTCCACTTACCCCCAGCTCAACATATTTCGTTGTACCGTTTTTTAATGTGATATTGGTGTAGCGCAATGACGAGTCAAATGCATTTAACTGAATTTGACATATTTATTGGTAGGAGATACTTTGTGTGGTAAATTTTTTGAACATTTTTCAACGCAGCATCCTTGGATTCTTGGTTTTGTTGGGTACGCCATTGTTGTTCTTTTTTTAGTTTTGTTTTCCCGTTTAAATGAGAAATAAAAAAGGAATTTCCATTTTCCTCCTTCTGACCAAAAACGGTGAAAAACAGATTCCACTTATTCTGTCCAAACTCCAAAGGCGTCTTCTTCGTCCTTCTCATGCACTGCGTTGGCTTGAGAAATAAATGACACGGCTGCACTTATGCCATTGGACGCCTTTAACCGTTTGCGTTTTGGTGAAAATGGAAAAAATACTCGTATGCACCTCAAACGAAAAATCGATGGTCGAGAACAGTCTCAAGCAACTTTGGTAATTTTCATAATTATTTTGCTGGTGCTTGGTGTTATGGACATTTCCACAGTGCACGAGGTCCTTGAACTTCTATAGAAAAACATTTTTATATTTTTGATTATTCGTTTTAAGGTTAAATCGTTCACTTCTTCTTCTTCTTCTACCTTTTTCCACGTTACGGGCATAGTGATCTCGAAAGGATCGCAGCTTTCCCACTTACTTATACTTTTCACACTGGTGAACCGCCCCGAGATATAATCCTGCACTACCGTAAGCAAAGACAAGCTGTTTTTTAAATGAAAAGCCTCCTGTCTGGTGATCATTGCAGAAAAAAGTTTCAGCTAATTTTAAAGATTCAAAGCCCTAAGACCAAAGCAATAAAATCCAGTCCTTTAAAGAACTCTGTTTGATATAAAATATTCCAGGATCTATCACAGGATTAGACTGAAATGCGAACAAAGGAAATGCGACCCTGAAAAACGCACAATCTCTACGATGAGATCATGGTACAACCACCATGGGACGATCGATCGACAATCACCGGGTAAAGAGATTGATTGACAAGTCGGTATGTGGCCCTGGGCACATATGGGAAGTTTGCCATTTTTATGGATTTGCTCACGACCGGTTAACGGATGCGTCGTGGTCGTGGTCGTGGTCGTATAGTCGTCGTTGTCTTCTTTGGATTCACTAACACACAAAGACTTACAACAGTTCACATCTTACATTTACTCTACCCAATTCCTGCCGAATATGGCTAAGACGGCATTTTCAGAAATGGGCAAACAGGAGTAGGGATTGTGAATCTGGCCCGCCGCGCTCCATCCAGAAGCGCGCACCACCATCATCAGCGCAATGAAACGCAACTATAGACTTTCAACAATAAGCGCGCAGCAAAGCCACAAAGCAACAATGTTAAGTAGAGAGATAGATTTTCTATGGGAGGGGGAGAGGGAGGGGCAGACGCATAGTTCTCGGATCAATGTGGCAAATGAAGGTACGCAAGAACTAATCTTCCATGGATACGCTTCCGTGTGCATAATTTAAAATCTATTTTATCTTTCCTGGTTTACGTATTTGTCGTTTGGTTTTTGTTGTTTAGTTGTTGCTGCAGTTGGCAAGGTATAGAACTTCTAAACGGACAGAGAACAAAAAATCAAACACATATACGAATAGAAACTTACGTATAAAGATTTCAACATCATTTCAAGAAATCTCTACCGAAACAGCCCAACAAATTGTGAGTGTGCTTCAAAAGGGGGAAGTGGAGTGGTTTGGACAGAGGGATTTCCTTTAGAGTGGTAACACATCTCCCCAATTGGCAAATTAATACAATTTTTTCATTTTTTTTTTTTTGTTTAGTTTCTGTCTCACTGGAGACTGGTGAGACCGAAATGGGAAAGACGCACAGGCAATAGACAACGGCAACTTATGTGATCCACTTTAGATTTGGTAGAGATTCAATTAGAGAGATCTTCGGATAAGAGATCGAAACAGTACCTCAGTACTCAATGCTGTGACAAGAAGTATCTTGTGTGTGTACTTTGTACGTTGGGTATAGTTTTGCTAGCTCGAGGGTCAATCACTTGCGGTAGTAGCAACGTGGAATTTTATCAGAGGTGACATTTTACTAGGATATTCCAAAAAGAGCTACTAAACTATGTTGTGGGATGAATTTTTTAAGGGTTCATGTTGCTTTGAAAAGGATTCGAGCGACAAATAAAATGGCACCACAAAGTTATGTGAATCTCGAACTGCAAGGATCTACAATCTTACGACGATTTTGATCGGCTTAGTTAGAAAGCAATTTATCTCGAGGGACTTGCCTATTCTTCGGATGAAAAAATAATTCAATGTTTTTAATGAAATTTTAACTTTGAAATCCCTCGTAAAAGGCACGTTACGACAGAGCACCACAATCGAGTCACAGTCATGATACAAGCGTCGTAACGTGCCTTTTACGAGGGATTTCAAAGATAAGATTTTATTAAAAACATTGAATTATTTTTTCACCCCTGTTTTGTTATCTCAGAAAGAAGAAGAATAAACAAAAATAATATATGTTCCTGTTAACCCAGAGGTTCGTGGTTCAAATTCCAACAGAGGGTATCGCCTTTCGCCAGGAATTGGCAAGCCCTCCGTTGGAAAATTCATTGCCATGAAAAGCGCTTTCTCGATTATCCTTTCGGAACAGAAAATTGTAGGCAGAAAAATGTAGGTTTCCTCTCCATTTCCCCACATGGCAAAGTTGTGGGAAATGCTCTAGGCCCTGGGGCTAGAGTTTTACAAGGACTTTGGATGAAATCCAAATGTGTCAAGTGCCTGCAACCTGAAACTACTAAAATCAGGACGGTTGCAAAAGTTGTCATTCTCTCCCCAGTATTTGAAGAGGGTTGTATCACTTAAGTCTAGTAATCGATTTATAAAGTAGACGTGTCTCATGGCAGCATCAACTAATTTTCTGTAGAAGTTTCTGCCAAGGGGAAACAAGAATTTTGGGGCTTTCTTACTGACGTTGAAGAGCATTTGGCCTGTCTACATTCTATTCATATAAATCGTTGACAAAAGGCTTCACTAAGGAGCCTAGCCTATCAAGTGGCGTTTCAAGTCTTGAGAAAGATTCAGATATGTATTTCTATCTTAGCGAATTGATCAGTGATCTCGTGATTCACTATAAAACAAACCAGGATCACTGAACTCTGTCTCCTTCCTTATTTAGAGAAGTCAATTTAATAGAACTTCAAGTACAGCTTGGTTGTCATAGAAGGCATAACTATGATTCTCCGATCAGCTTTTCCTGCAACTCAGATTAGTTATATCACGGCTATAACATATAACGATAGCGTGGAAGTCTGCTTGGAAGTCGGACGCGTAGGTGTTAAACAGCCTAAAAAAGTGTGTGGGCTTAGGTTTCCGTATTCCTTTAAAGTATCAACAGCCTAGTCATGCATTCATTTATTCATTGAAACGTTAAGGAAGATTCGACATCTAATTTGAATTGTGGTGTGAATCTGTCCTGAACCGTTCGAAGGTAGACTGCAAGATTTTCCAACAGATCAAGCCTTGAAATTATCACATCCGACGATACATCCATTACGAAATGTAAGAGGATGTTATGCTCGTGAAATCATTACCGCTCAACTGCGGGTTTCTCCAGATACCACTTTTTTGGAAATTCTCTTGTCCTGATGCAAATAATAAGGTTAGAGGGTTCTGCACTACAAAGGGGAAGCATTTTGTTGCTGGGTCTGTCCCCAACATGGGCAACACGCATTGTTATTTCATTATTATTTATAGTTTACATAAGAGTTTATTCCACCTACTGAGATGATTGGCCTTATCATAGCTGTCAGTGGCGTGGCGTCCATATAACACGATTCCTATCGTCTTACCTTTTAAAATGTGTCCCTTGTTCGTAGAAAAAACCAGCAACGTAAGTCTACAACAAGTCTACAAAGCAGTCAACAGCCTATCTTTGCCCATACATACAATGTTCTTCATGCACTTTTAAATTTGCGAGATACACACACAATACACAAAGCATACACAGAACACAAAGCATTGAAAATCGCCGCGCAGAACATATTCTGTGTTTGTCCCTGTCTTTCCTACGATATACTTCCACCCCGGTGCCTCCCTTTTCAATACACGTTCTCTTATTGAAAAAAGTAAGACGATAATTTTCGTCTTACTGCAATTTCTGCTTGGAAAAAATAATACATTTTTCGCCTTAGAGTAATGTACGGCAAATTCGGTTTTGTTGTGCTGTTTTTTTTTTTGTTCTACTGATCATTGTTTTGAATTATTTGCAAGTTTAAAGTGAATTTCAACCTAAATGACTTAAAGTATAGAAAAATTGGCTTCGATTAATCCACGTTTGGAATTTAAGGTACCTTCTGTTTATTCCTTACTAATTTGTATAGGAGCCATTTATGAAAACGGTCAATCCGAAATGTTGCTATACCTCCGATTTTGCTCAAACTTTGTAGAAATGTTCCTTTGTTATCGAAATACGAAATCGTCAAAGGATTTTTTTTTGTCATTTTCCTCTCCCCTCCAGCCATACTCAAAGAACCGAACATAGCGATTTTATGGGCTTCAGACTTTGCACTCTTAAATTGTCTGTATTCAAGCGATTAGGACAATTAAGGTGTCATTTTAAAGCTGATAAAGCATTCTTTTCAAATCAATCAAAAGGTTTAAGATATTTGAGTTGCTTTAGAAACCTGATCCTTTTGAAATCAACACATTTTATATACATTTTTGCCATTTTTGAAGTAGTCCTGTGCCTAAAATATCAATAGTAAGTCCCTAAAAATTTCCCTAATTAAACCTTACAATAATTACAAAATAAAGAATCCAAAGTTGATCAAAAAACAAATTTTTTTATGTGCTTTACAAACATCCCTTTCAAACTTTGAGCTTTTGAAAAAAAGCCAATCTTTGGGATCACTTTTGTGAATGTTGACTACCAGATATCAAAATGAAAGTAGGTAGAATTTAAAGGCCTATTCTTCAACTATAAGTCCTGAAAATTTCATTTTGTTATTCGCATGCACACTGAAGTTACAGATGATTAAAACAAGCTTATTTCTAAGCTATGGAAAAAGCCAATCTTTGGGCACATTTTTGGGAATGTTGACTACCAGATAGTGGGCAGGATTTAAAGGTCTATTCTTCAACTTTAAGTCTTAAAAATGTCTTAAGTCTTCAAAATTTCATTTTGTTATTCGCATGTACACTGAAGCTACAGCTGATTAAAAACAAGCTTACAAAAAAATTTTTAAATTTTTTTGGATAGAACGATATTAAAAAAAGTCTTTGAAACTAAGAATTGTGTTTTATTAAAAGAATAAGCTTTTTTTTTAATCAGGGAAGTTTTTAGGGACTTACTATTGATATTTTAGGCACAGGACTACTTCAAAAATGGCAAAAATGTATATAAAATGTGTTGATTTCAAAAGGATCAGGTTTCTAAAGCAACTCAAATATCTTAAACCTTTTGATTGATTTGAAAAGAATGCTTTATCAACTTTAAAATGACACCTTAATCGTCCTAATCGCTTGAATACAGACAATTTAAGAGTGCAAAGTCTGAAGCCCATAAAATCGCTATGTTCGGTTCTTTGAGTATGGCTGGAGGGGAGAGGAAAATTACAAAAAAAAAATCCTTTGACGATTTCGTATTTCGATAGCAAAGGAACATTTCTACAAAGTTTGAGCAAAATCGGTGGTATAGCAACATTTCGGATTGACCGTTTTCATATGGAATGGCTCGTAGGTGATTCATTTTTCTCGACTTACCATTTGAAAATATCCACGCCACGCCACTGATAGCTGTAAAGATCCAAAGAACCATTTTCTTCGACAGGAAACATGTCTTTTCAGAATCACAGGAGACAGAAGCAATGCAATGGGTTTGGCCTTGTTCGATTCGATAAGTTCGAGCTAAAAGAGCTTGCTATTAAAATTGTTTTAAGCTTCTGTAGCGCTTGTGTCTAATCTCTATTCGAGCCTCTTCGAAGACTGCAGACTTTTAGTCGGCCGATAGTTTGAACTAAAAGTCTGCAGTCTGCGGAAGCCTTAAGCTTTTGAAGTAAACAGAAATGCTTTGCTGTAAAAAAATACTAAATATGTTTGCTGCGCAGCTTTTCATTTATCAACATTTATCAACATCCAGTGTGAGATCATATATAGCTGCAATTACCCCTTTCACTAATAAGATTCTCTTATGCACTGGAAGCCTACAAAAAGCTTTTCTTCCAAACAGTGTTGGTCTTTAGACCGATTTGTAGTTTTTTTGAACATTCTTTTAAGGCTATAACATATATAACCTTTTAAGGATTTAATACTTCCTCGGGGATTGTACTGAATCCTCCAACAGAAATTCGATCATCAAGAACTGCTAAACTCATCACAATGATTGGTTCAGCTTCAGTGAGGTTGGCTTTAGAGACACACAAAACTATGCCATCAGATAAGATTGAACGCATTTTGAATGGCCTTAGGTTGTATAGAACAACAGCCCCTTATCGAGTTTAGCAACTGTCACAAGCTTCATAAGTCTTCTAAAATCGTTCTTGGATTCTCCTTAGCCAAATCCATCTAGAGAAGGTATCCAGGCATCCGTGATGCAGGCTCCACTCGGTTTCTTAGCTGATCTTTAGTAGGCTTTCCAGAGGTTTCTAGCTTCTCAATAAACTATAACTCTGCGCTCCATCAAGCAACAGCAACTCACATTAAAAACTTCAACCTAGACTTTCGTTTTACTTAAAAACACAGGTATGGATCTGATGAGATTATAGCCAGTTCATCATTAGAGAGTGTCCAATTGTTGCATTCCTATTGACACAGCTCGTAATGCTTCAATGCCAGTCAGAGATGTAAATTTTGAAAACAAAAGAAAACATCTCTTTTACTTCCCGCTAGGGTCAATCGGATGGCGATGGGATGCAACTATATTTGTTGTTTTTTCCGGCTGTTGTATTGTCTGTATTCTTGACTTCTGCCTTCAGCTTTTGTCTTCGCCACTGAAGTCTCTCGCAGTCCTTGAATTTGTTTGAAGCGATGGTTTAAACATCGCATTCCTTTTAATTAAAGAAACCTACCGATCACCAAATCACACTGTTTGGTAATTTTTACTTCTAAAACAAAAAAATAAAAGTCTTTTCGCCTTTTCCCCATCATCATTGAGAGTAACTTCAACAGGTCATTCCAACGTTGTAGCGTGTCAATCTAAAGATTTATTCCATCTGTTGCACTTCTTTGCTTGCCCCAAGAATCTACATCAATTGGACTCGAGTACTTCAGCTCGGTAGAGCGGCAGAGTATTGTCCTTTTCCTTAGCTAACTCTTTTCAGTAGTGCTCCAAATTTAGTAAGACTTGTTCTTTCTTCAGTCTTGATAACCAAGGAACTTGCAGGCACATCTGAGAGAAAATGTTTGTGTTACTTGGTCGCAAGGCTCAATTTAGTCTGGTTACCCTTTTAGCAATAAGTGACATGCTTTTTCCATCCCTGCACACTACATATTTTTATTTCAAATACAATTGCATTGTTTTTAATTTTGAATAATTCTCACCAAGTCAATCCAATCAAAAACCAGCAATGCAGCCAATAATATTAACGAGTTTGCGTTATTTCGACACAATGCGACTAAATTTGAGTAATACACCTCCAAAGTGCTACCGAATCTCTTTAACATTCCAACAAACACCATTTTCCCAAACTTATTGTACCACATTCCATAACTCAATTGCAAACCCCGCACCTTTTGGGCCATTACTTATACGTGTGTACTTATTCTCGTACTGGTCAATCTAATTTGCAGTCCCAACACACTGCCGTTGCCGCGCCAGTATAAGAGTCGGTCTGTAGTTCAGTATCTCTTTTATATATTTTTTTTATTTTGTTTAGGTAGGTCACGACAATTCCGAAACAAAAGATCGTTACTCATACGGTGTACGGGACATTTGTATCCCAAAAACCCACTGCCCGACAATGATTAACCATTCAAGCAGCTCACAATGCGCAGCACTGTGGTCGCACTGGTCTCTAAGTACTCTCGCGTATCTTTTTGGTATTTTAATAAACTCAAAAGATACAATAGCTGCTGCGCATACAACCAACCCGATCCCGAGCACACACAATTTTTATTGGCCATTGTCTTGCGTATCTTAGATAGCAGCCTAAGCCAAAACTGTATAAGACAATAATAACTGTTTACTGGTTCGCCGCTTTTTCTAAGGAGTGTAAGTGCTGCACGTAAGTTTCTTCTCCAAAACGGAATGGCATGGCATGGCAGTGGCATGAATCAGGTAAGTCACCACACAACAGAAAGTATAATGTGGTCGACGCATGAATGAAAAACCAAGCCCAATCTCGCTTGAGACCAAAGAACAGGCGGCAGTTAACTGGCTATAATAGCTTCTGATCTAATTTCTCATTATTATTGATAAAACAAATGTGTGTGTCTGTGTGTGTGTTTGGTATGAATGCGTGTCAACACGTGACATGTTTTAGCAAAATGCGTAACGCTTTTTGGACTTGGGCTTAGGCATAGTATAAGAGACTGATTAGAGGTCACCATCTCTGCAAACAACAAAAAGAAAAAAAAAAAAAACGGTTACTGTGTACACTTTCTATAATGGGAAGTTCTACTCTGGAGTTAGTTGGAAACTTCAGTGTGTGTTGAGACAGACGCTTTTGACTAAAAGTTTATATAAACTCAAGTCTAAGTGGAACAAATAGCACTTATTAAGAGGAACTTACAACGAGCGAGGTAGTATGGAATATGGCGAAGCAGGAACATGTTATATTTGGAAATGGAATGAATGGAGATGTGCAGAGTTTTATGAATGGTAGCTTCAGCTAAGGATAGGTTTAATGAATGGAGAGACGTTGGTGAGTGATGTTTTTTTCTGCAAGAGTGAAATACGATACAGCAGAGGTTTTTTCTGTTACTTATATGAGACAAATATGGTTAAGGAAGGCAGTCAAATGTGGTGACTAGAATTGTGACACTATTAAGCTTCACTTTTATGTCTAGTCCGGGAACTGGTTTTGCTACAAAGTGTAACTTCTTCCTTCACAAAGAACATCAGCCCAGAGATCGAACGGAGTGTTACTCTTTCCAACGACTGCTTCCTTGTGCTAAGAGGGCAATTGAGAACAAAAACCCTTTCTAGAACAGCCAAGGTATAAGGCCTTAATCATCCCAGTCCTGCTATGCGGTGCGGAAGCATGGACCTTATCTAAAGAAGATAAGAAAACCCCTGGGAGTTTCGAAAGAAAAATGCTAAGAATTGTTTTTTGTTCTGTATGTGAAGAGAAGAAGATTCAACAACGAACTGTAAGAGCTATACAGTGTCGGACTTATACCTTTAGCAAATAGTGTAATGATTCCTAGAAGTTCAAAGGGACCACTTCATCTTTTCCTCCTCTTTCTAATCTGCGCAATGATTTTTTTCACTTGTCTGTTTCACACTAGCGATCCGCCAGTAGTGGGGTGTACTGTACGCTGCGTTGATCTAAGAGCATCCCCATAAGCCTCCCGATTTTGGGTTGTTAATGTCTAAGACAAACTTTTTTGGTGTATTCGAATTTGTGCGTGCAGGGAGTTTTTGACTTGCCTTTATTCTTTCCTAACCACGATCACCGAAGGGCCAAATGGATAACAACTTTCCAAATTTTATATTTCACTCCAGTGATCCGGGGATACAAGGATCGCCACCAACTAAAAATTAAATTCAAATTGAATCCTTGATTTTTCTTAAATTGAAATCATAAATTTTGGCCGATTTTCTTGCCTTTCTCGAGCTGCAAATGGGCGTAACATTGGGTCTCATTAGACATTAGTGCAAATACACAGCCCAGATCCCTCAATCGACCCGGTTTCAAAACTTATAAAAAAAAAAAAATAGGGTGGCGCTACAGAGCGAGGAGCCCCTGGGCCTAGCGCATTTCTCACAACCATCTTTTGTGAGGGAATGGAGGGGACCTACAATTTTCTGCCGGTTCCGAACGGCTAATCGAGAAAGCGCTTTTCATGACAATGTATACTAACGGAGGACTTGCCAATTCCTGGCGAAAGGCGATACCCGTAGAAAAAACATTTTTGCCTCTGTTGGGATTCGAACTCGAACCTCTGGATTAACAGGCGGACATGCTATCCATCACACCACGGGTACCACAAACCCTTGGCATCATTTAAAACAAATCAGTCAAATCAAAGTATGTGCCACTGTTCTTTCGAAACTCGCATTAAATTTCACAATATCAGTCGATTGTCCATCGTTCTATTCCAATTTCATTCAGTCAATGATGAGAGAATGTAAATTACTTGCAGTACCGACTTCACATCATTCCGTTGCGTATTGTTCGATAGCAAGTGCAACAAGTTGTCGTTTTGCTGTCCCTTTGTATGCATTCTCTTAATGCTAACAATTTTCAGACTTATACCCAAGTATCCTAACTTATTTTCCCGATCATTGTTTCGCATTTGGCTTCTTCTTCCTTTTTCCGGCGTTACGTGGCTTCGAAGGCATCACAGATCTCCCACTTAACCGCCAATAAGGGCTAATGGGGTACGCCCGGCTTCATAAAATTCGTTTGACTCATTGCCTGAAGAAAAAGTTTTTAAGAGTTCAAATTCTTGTTGCTACTATCAAATGCCACACTGCTTTCAGTGGTTTCTAGACCCGCACCTGACACATGTAGACCGATTTTGCATTTTACGTTAGATAGTAGTCATGTTGAGTTTTATTCAAAATTTGTCGGCTTTTGATTTGCCTTCAATAGAAAACTTAGGGAAATTGGTAAGAGGCCACAGTAGAGTCGTAGTATTGCAAGAAAGAAGAGGTGTAAAGTGAAAGAAAGGCGCTACTCGTGGAAAACATTTTTGGCTTCTATTCATTTGTTTTTTATTGCATTCAGAAGTGTTTATAATTTTAATACTGGGCCTCCGTAAACGTCGTTAGTTTTCTGATTTTGCCTTGGAACAACTTGAAAACGACAACGATTTTTAAGACAAACATATTCTCCGATGAGGCTCACTTTCATTTGAATGGTGCGGTAAATAAACAAAACTGTCGATTCTGGTGCGATGGAAATCCACAAAATATTCATGAGAAACCATTGCATTCACCTAAATTGACAGTTTGGTGTGGTTTTTGGGCTGGTCGAATCGTCGGTTCGCACTTCTTCCAAAATGAAACTGGTAACACCATTACTGTCAATGGAGAACGGTATAGATCGATGATAATCAACTTCTTACATTTACATTTACATTTACATGAAGCCTACTCCACACATAAATCTGTGGAGTAGGGGGGGTTGCGTTGCAGCCGGGCGACAAAGACAATTTGGCTCATACACCACAAGACTAACTACACAACTATACTACATATAACAAATAACACATGACACACGCAGTAGTACAGGATGGTCCCCCATCTTGTCACTAACAGCGCTCATTCCGATTTAATTACGGTGTTCTAATGGGAACCAACTCTTTTCGGCTGACAAGGCCGTTGTCTAACCAACTTCTTATGGCCGAAATTGGAAGAAGTTGATTTTGACAACATTTGTTTTCAACAAGAAGGGGCTACGTGCCACACGGCAAATGCAACAATTGAATTATTGCGAGAAATGTTTGGAGATTCGATATTTTTAAGAAATTGTGGTATTAAACGACCTTCAAGAAGTCGTGATTTAACACCATTAGACTGTTTTTTGTGGGGTTATTTGAAGTCATCGGTCTTCCAAAGTAAACCAGATTCTCTTCAAGTCTTACAAGTCAATATTGAACGTGCCATTCATGATATACGACTTGATTTAGTGGAAAAAGTGCTCGAAAATTGGGTTCATCGAATTTGTTGCTGCAGAAGAAGTCGTGGTGGTCATTTGAATGACGTTTTATTTAAAACTTAATTGTATTGATTGAACTGCACATTAAATAAAAAATATTTGAATTTCCTTAACTACAAGTGTGTTTTTTTTTTAAAGAAATCATATCACTCTTATTGGAAAACCCTTTGTATCTATAGTGCTTATAAAAACCCTATCAAAATTATGAACATTTTATTCTCGACAAACATCACATATACCCTGCTTCCCACTAAAACTGCACTATCTGGACTTTAAATGTTCTTTCCTATACTATTTTTTGCCCCATAAGAATGGGTTTTCATTAGAAGACTTATGTTTCATGAAATTATGTAGGTATAAATAGTCTTAGAAATTATGAATAAAATTACTTATTATTCAGAAGTCAAAGAGGTTGTTTCATTTGTAAGGTACTCCGCACCTGATATAGGAAACAATTACCTTAATCGATGCCAAAAGAGGTTTCCACTTTAAACACATTCTTTTTTGGGACATAATTAATAAAGATAGTAGCTACATCTTCTATTTTGTCAATATTTTTAGTTTTTGAATTTCAATGAATTAAATAAAAAATTTAAAAATGACGTATACGCCCGAGTGTACACCATAAGTTCTGTTAAAAAAAGATGTGTTTGCTTCAATCTCTCAATTTGGATTCAACTAACTGAGCTCCATTTCAGACAAAACTTTCATATATCAAATAATTTTATTTTAAAAACAGAGTTCGACAAAGTTACTTCCGATGCTTTGGGTGATGGAAAAATCAAATTTATTAAAATTGGAACGTTTGCATAGACAATTACGGAGTTTTCGTCTTAACATGGGTATTTGATATTAACATTAACATTAAAATTTTCTTTGTTTGGTGGGCTTAGATTCGTCTACAAGGATGGTGAGACAATACCACCATAAAATATATTTCTTCTAAACTATCTGAACAACAGAATCGTAACACTCAAAAGCCGTACTCAGTTATTTCTTTTGTTTGAAAACGATTTGATCCATTTTCGAATGTGGAAGCGGTTACTTGACATGCACGCAGTGCACTGGCTATTAAACTTAATAGCCTTTATTACAGAATTCATTCTTAAGGAGATTTAAATATCATTTTTTTAATTATAAGCAAAAGACACTCACCCAGTTGCATAATAGTTTTCAGTAGTTTCATTCCATTTGTAAAAATATTTCTTCAAAAAAAAATCATTTTAAAAATCACAACAAAAAAACACACACTACAAAAGAAACACTTTCCCAAATGTAGCAAAATTTCTTTTTGGGCTCAATGCAAATAATTTCAGATGAAAAAAAATGCTTTGAAGTTTTACTTTAATTTATTGAAACAAAACTAAAGGAACTTTCTTTAACAAAACCTTAAATAACTCTCACTTTAACTAGTAGATGACGATATCTCGAATGAATAAAAAATCCGATGCGAACACGATCGATCTTGCACGAACAAGTTCCGACATGAATTAAGCAGCTTGTTATTTTTATATGTGTATATACACATTTTTCGCGTGCGCAAGGGGTTATGACTATTTTCGCTGTGTTGAACATTTGCATAAACAATTTTGAAATTTTAAATCAAAATAGAAACACTCACGACACTATTTTCCTCTAAAACAATTATACTTTAAAAAATTAATTTCATGTAATTTTTTCTATTAAAAATTAAACTATCACTTCAATTATTAGACTGTTTGCACAAATGCAAATAATAAAACTGAAGAGCCCATTGAAAAAGTCTGCAACAAAAAAAAAACAGGTTTCGAGAGCATGTCAGCTGTTCAGAGAAAGAGAGGATCAGTAATCTCCATTTTACCATCGCCATTCGCCACAGCCAAAAATTATTGTAATTGTATTGTAACATTGTGGCTGTGAGAGCTGAAATAAGATATGAGAGGAATTTGTTCCAACTGGAACGCTGGAAGTGCGTTGTGCGTGTAAAGTTAATGTCTAGTTAAGAGTTCAAATAAGATACTTTCAAGAGCAAAGTAGGAATCTATTTCCAATCCAATAGCTCGAAAAGAGAAACAATTATGAGATAAAAAAATACACTTTCAAGCAATACAAACAAGATACTGCATCTGTAAAATTTTACTTTACGTTCCCTGTTAAAAAAAAAATCAAGGACGAAAATGCCTAACATCGACACATAACACGAAATAGGTCATATCCATTGTACATTTCATGTTACCGTGGGCCTCCTCTAGAAATAAAAGGTCGCAAGAAATATGCCATGTAGCCAATATATCCAGCGGAGGTCCCGAAATTTATATCTGAAAATAAAAAAAAAGAGGCCTCCACTGGAAACACTGTGACTGTCTGAATAAACAAATCACTACGGTAGCGCATCCGCATCAGAACAAGGAGCCCCGGGCCTAGCGCATTTCTCACTACCATGACTTCTGAGGAAATGGAGAAGACCTACAATATTCTGCCGGTTCCGGAGAAGGAGCTTTTCATGGCAATGAATTTACTAACGGAGGACTTGCCAATTCCTCGTGAAAAGCGATACCCGTGTGAAAACATTTTTGTTTTCTGTTGGGATCCAAACAATGAACCTATGGTAATGCTACTCATCAGGACAGGAGTACCTTATAAATACAATAATTTGTAATGGCGCCTTCGTGCTTTATTTATTGTTAGCTCGGAGGGTTCGCATTTCTTTAAATCTGAAAAGGCCATTCAGCGGCTATTACCTTTCTTGTGTTTTTCTGCAGAGAACATTGCTATGATATCGAAACTTGTTGTAACTCACAGCTAGATGGCTCTGCATTACACACGGCATCGATCCTCAAACTGACTTCACAAACACCACTTTATTTTCGGATTTCAAACTGGTTTTGAAAATTCACTGACACAACTTTATATTCAGCTGAATACGTGTATCATAGATAGATCTCGTGTTACAAAAGCAACAATGTAAGCAAATGGTAGTTGCGGGGCAAGAGAAGTAATGATTTTCCCTCTTGTTCTTTATTCCTCCATGACATAGACTTCTACTCCGTTGGAAAGTTCTCCGAGAAAATATGCCACATGTTAGTTCTGTTCGTTGAAGTTCTAAATTTGATCTGTCATCGCCAGACGGAGTGCGTCTTAAGCAATGCATTTGTCCTCAACTAGTTGAATTGCACTAATTTTTTGTTAGGGTGAGTTCAGGCAACGAATGCGGCTGTCAATCGCAAGTATTTTTCTTCAAATGACAGGAATGTGTGATTTCGTGGATTGCGTTTTTTGAGAACTGACACCCCAGGTTTTTTTTACAACTCATAAGGATGTCAAAGAAACTTGGTCAAACCTGAGTAAAGTTCAACGAACGATATCATGGGATATCATTTTTGAACAGTAATTTTTTTTAATATTGTTATGCGCTTCCAAATTCTATACCTTTTGACGCCATGAAAGTTTAAACACGTCTGTAGTTTTTAAAACGATAATTGGTCATCAACAAAGTGATCCACCATTTTGTTTTTCTCTCTACAATTGAGTCACATAACGTTCTTCTATTTCATGATAATATTTTCCTAAGACTTTGATAGTACATCTCCTTGCCTCCTAATTTTTTTTTGTTAAAACATTTTAAAGCCTTAAACTCACGTATTGTTTTTTTTTTTCTGTTCTCTTTCCAGGTAAGCATCATTCATCACTTTCGCCTTCAACATTCTAACTCAACATACACCAATTAAATCGGGTTTTGAACTTATAAACTGAAATATGCGTGAATTAAACTCTTAATTGGTTACTTGCACGCATATACTTGTACGATCATCAGTTGCGGTAACCGTTTGCCGGCGCGGCGTCTTGTTGTCTTGACGTTTGTCTGACTTGCTGGACTCTGGATAATATCACAACCATTACGTATATCCACCATTCGTTAAATTGTTTTAAGTGAAATATTTCTATGTGCACAGCGGCAGTATAGGAGCAGCTAGCAGCGGCGCAAATATTTTTTCTGAACTCAATTAGATTTCAATTTTTTATTTTTTTTTACATTTTAACTCTTTGTGTGAATACGATAGACGAGCATGAGAGTGAAACTCTAGTGCACACATATGTTACAACGATCAAGTCGTATTGCGTGTGCAGTACACATATACATATGAGTCGGTCAGACGAAAACAATTTGTATCTTTAGATTGTTTTTCGTTGTTTTTAGTTTCTTATTAGTATGTCAGTGATAATTGCACAGCCATATAGCAAAAACTTCATGTGTGATCGAAAGCAGATGAGTGAAAGTTTAAACTATACGAACATCAATGATAGCTGAATGGTACATATAGGCTGTTTGACTTGAGTATTTCGTGATGAAATTGAGATACACATTGATGAACTTCTGTGAATGGAGTAAAAGTTTTGAAATCAATCATTGCATGACACATAATGTGAATTTGCGATTTTTTGAATAGTGTTGCTACTTGAGGGCAAAATTTTCTCACAAAAACTTCACTACTTTGAACAGACTGGCACTTCAAAGACTGTTTTATAAGAAATGTTTCTCCAAAGCACTGACAAGAAGGTCTTTGTCATGACCTAAGAAGAAGACAGTAGCCACAGCTGTGAGCTCATAGATCGCTCTTTGCTGAGGGCCTATAGAACGATTCATGTCCGTTAGCACTACCATTTCTAAATTTTGTTAGTTAGATCTATTGTAGGTAAAAAAAATTATCTTTTCATTTTTTGACATCGAAAATCAGCACCACGGCCCCCTTTTCAACTCAAAACCAAAAACTGTGTACGCTTTTGACTGTCACAATTTGATCCTTCATCAGATATAACGAAAGATAATTTGTCGTCCTTTAATTTTCATGCCCTGAACGAAAAACAACTCAATTTCTTTTTTCAGAAAAAGGCGCACTCGATAAAGTCGTTTAATATCCTCTTTTGGATATGTATATGGAATAAGATATTGCGCCAAGGCCTCTTTTCAGAAGATTTTTTTAAAAAGTGAAGTGTTAAGGTGCGTCCACACTATGCCGACCGGCATACGGATCCATTTCATTCGGTTCGAATTCGGTTCGGCTTTCGGTAAGGAGGAAGGCCGATCGGGGCGTCCACACTAAGCCGGTATTGCCGATCGGCATGTGCCGATTGATGCCGCTCGGCATAGTGTGGACTCACCTTTCAGTGTTAGCTTTGCAAATTAACACGAGAAGCTCAATCTGGTCCTACCTTTGTCAACGAAAGCACCGCAGCCCCAGATCAAGCAGAAAACCGATTACTTTATCTAATCACCTGTCTTGCTTTAGATTGACTTCAAATGCTCATCTCCGATCGAGTCTTGATTCTATGATGCATCTTATATACGAAATGACTTCATTTCAAAAATGGCCTTGAAGACACATCTCATCATACTGGGATCAAGTAGATGATAGCCCAACAATGTGTTGAGAGAAGAATAAGTATGAAGCTGACACAGTTAAACAGACTTTTCTGGGAACTTGGGCGATAAAAGGCTTAACAGAGTTCGGGAACCTACGGGTCTTCGAACATTTCTGTCAACCATACGAATTGAGGAATGCAGTGGACCTACAGCATTCCGAAAGGCTAAGCAAAAGAAGGCAGTGACAGTGTAATCAGTCTTGAAGGACTTGCCAAATCCTTTGCCCAGACGATACTTGTAGAAAAATAATGCTTCTGTGATTCAAGCCTTGATTTTCCTCCTCCTACATACATAATGAGCAGATATGATAACACTTAGGCTAAATGAATCATGAAAGAGGGAGAGAGAAAGAGAAATTAATGATAGCAAAGGGAGAAAGGGACCTCTTTTCGGTTATAGATCCCAAATTTTGACAGATACTTACTTTACTTTACTTTAGATGGCGCTTACGATCCAGGGTGGATCACGGCTTCTACCAACAAACCTCTCCAACTAGCCCGGTCCTTAACTAGCTACCACCAGTTGCGAACACCAAGTTGGTTGAGGTCATTCACCACTTGATCGCACCACCTAAGATGAGGCCTTCCTCTGTCACGTTATCCATGGGGGTTGGAATCGAAAGCTCGTCGGGCTGGTGCGTCGATGTCCATGCGCTCCACGTGGCCTAGCCATCTTAGTCGCTGTATTTTCAGCTTTTTGACTAGGTCGATATCACTGTAGAGGCCGTAAAGTTCGTGGTTAAATCTTCTCCTCCACTCTCCACCAATGCACACTGGGCCAAACATCACGGGAAGAATCTTCCTCTCAAAGCAACCCACCTGGTATTCATCCGATTTTGTCAGTGTCCATGCCTCTGCCCCATACAGCAGGACTGGAATGATTAAGGTTTTATATTGGGACTCTTTTGTCTTTGAGAGAGGGCTTTACTACTTAAATGCTTTCTAAGCCCGAATTTTGACACATAGCTACTCATTATTTACTGGAAAACTGAAAACGCCTGTGCTTTTTGGCTTTTACTCTCATATGTAGTTCAAAGCAACCTACTTGGTCTTATTAAAAAAAGCAGTATGGGTGATAGCTTCCTTTGTCACGCTTATGGTGTGCTTTTTGGCTTAAAGTCAATGAACATTTCCAGCTCACCAATATTTCAGCAGACTGACAATTTTATTAAAACTCCGAATTAAGTTGATGCTCGCATAAATTTGATCAAATAAATACCTGCATTGCACTCCTACCGAAAAATAAAACCATGGAAAAGTCATTCGCAGTCTCACATCAGATAAAACATGTCTTCAAAGACCCTCTCTACCATCCACACACATCTGAAAACAAACAAAACTCATAGCCAAATATGTACTTACCATAAAAAGAATACAAAATACCATACTCAACCATCAACAGTAAAAGTGAGAAAAAAAAGCACAAAAACAAAAAAACAGAAGAAAAATAGATTCATCTGAGAAAAAACACCTGTAACAGGAGAAATGAGAAAGTTGACACCTACCTACCATTTAATCTCTGCACTCTCTTGCCAGCAACGAATTCCTCGTCTTAACAATCGACATTAGCATTAACCATTGACCACGAGTTTGAGTGTGTTCAAATTAAATGGCCCGATAGACAGAAAGTGGAAAAGTCTTTCTCTCTCTCCTTCGCTAAAAGCAAGGTGGAGCTGATGCTCGTTGCATGCATCTTATACTTCCTTCCTTTATAGCAGTGTCGTTGACCATAGAATGGCTTTTGCAATGAAAACAGAAATGGTTTCATAAGCAACAGCCCCATCATCATCGTTTGCCTAGTTTGGATTTACACACGTGCATCATTAAAAGAGGCTCAGACCAGGTCCAAAACCATCAGCCCAATGTGTATCGCACTCTCAATGGAATAACAAAAAATACAAAATAGAAAAATAGAAAAAAAAAACCAAAACTAACCAAACAACTTTCCATCATCAACATCTCATCTCTCCAACAACGTTTGGATTTTTGGTCGTCTTCCATCCGTCGTCACCGTCCTCACGTCGCGTCGCTCGTCTTGTCGATCGTCTAACTTTTCTACGCCACTATCATCAAAGCCTTTAGTAGAGAAAAAACTTCAAATGGTAGACAAGTGAAATCTTCGTGTGTTGTTATTTGGCTCCAGGCTACATATAAAGCTTCCGAATTTATGGTATTTTTGGAATCCCAAATGATGCCAATGCGTTTTTGTTTTTGGTTGAATGATAAGCTGTTGATATTTTGTGGACGCCATGTTTTGGACAAAATGTTGGCATTGATTGATTAAAGTTTATGTTCCTGATTTTTTTGTTTTTCAATTTATATTGCGAAGAATGCAACGGTTTTAGTTTTTCTTTTGTATTTAAAAACCGGAAGCTATTCCGAATACCCATTTCAAAAGAAGTCATCAATAGTTTTCCTCGGCTTAGTTCATTGGACTGTAATTTCCAGAATTGTTGCTGACGGCAAACCTACGTAGCTGAAGATGGCAGAGGAATAAAAGGAGCTTTTGATAACATCCATACTTACTGCTTTTCGACCTAAGCATTCAGTTTTCCTGATCATATATTCAAAGAAACACAAAGTAAATACCAAGCACAAACTGCCAGAGAAAATATCAGTATCCACGAATGATGTCCATTGAATTATGTCAATTATGAGAGAAAGAATGCCTCTAAAAATGAAAGCACTTTAAGACTAGAATAGCCTACAATACGAGAGATAGCAATTAATGCTGCACCATAGTTTGAAAAAAAAAAAACGTTTCCCTTACCATCGGTGGGGTCCAAATCAGTCAGTGCATCATTGTATCTTTGAATAAAAGGTTTAGGACTGGTCATATACATGCTTTTTAGAACTATGAGAGAGTTTTTAGAATTGAAAACAAATGAATTTACTTTATTACAGGGTTTTCCATTAAGCGCTTCCTCTCTTTAAATTTAAATAAAACTCATTGTGTGTAAGCCATCATCGAATTTTTACTATTCTTTTGGAAAACATAATGATGCCATTTTTTGTGGAGTATTACAACGTCTGTTTGTGTGTTTTGAGGACTGCTGTGCTTTGTGGCATAACCATATACAACTGCGACTTAAGAGAATAGCACAACAAAAAGACTAATCTAAGTCGTAATCTTGGTAGCCAGCTCACATCACCTCCACTTGAGATGACGATGTACCTAAATCCTAAATATCCAAAGTGGCATGTAAGTAGCGCCGCGCTTGCCTGAAACCACATTTCGTTAGTGTCTTGATCACCCAATTTAGACCGAATTCAGGCTGTCACTCTTTATTATACACTATTTTGACATAAAGTGCTAGCCGTTGGTAGTGATGGCCAGGCTAACGTCGGACACTGGGGCGCATTGTATGGGGAGCGTGCTCGAAATGCGTCATTCTCAAAGAATTTGAAATTCCACACCAAACTGTGACTTCTTTGGAAAGCATTAGACGCTCTTGGAAGTCATGAATTTTGCGATTGTGTGTAATTCAAAAATTTTGTTTATTCACGTATTTGTTTATTAACTCATCCAGAAGAGGGCCTCATTGCTGAAGATGTAATTTCGATGAAAACTAGGGCCAGTTATCAGGCAACAAAAAAATCGTTTGGCCGTTTACCTTCAGTTTCTGAGCCTGTTGAATTTTGTACGGGTGCAGGACCAAGTCACGACGCAAAATTTGCCAAGAGCAAAAGCGATGCGAAATCGACTGCCTTGAATTCTTCTGCACACTCTCACTGACAGCGGCGATGTTCTCGACAGATCTTGCGTTTCGGCCCATCATTCACTGAAGTAGTGTATTCAAATGTATCCACCACAACGCTAATTTGCGGTAGGACAAATAGGGCGGCCGTAAAATGGTTGAAGTGCACAGTTTGTTGTCTGAACAAAGCACCGATTTTGATGAAACAATTTTATTATAATTTTTTGCAAGGCGGTTTGGCAAAAAAACCTGAATAAATGACCACTAATTTGACAGATGTAGCTTCAACATGATAGCCGCTATAAGCTGTCAAAGTTTGAAAGTCTCTTTTGGAAGATCTTGCGTTTCAGGTGTTTGTCAATCATTTCTTAACCCAACTGGTCAAAATTATTCACCACATTGCGAATAGAACTAGTGATAGCGATTATGGTGACCGTCAAATGCGCACGATACCTACATTGCCCGCACAGAAACCCAATTTTGATAAAACAATTTCATGTATTATTTGGACGTATTTTTCGTTATTCGTCGATTTCCATTTGGCAAAATAGACTGAACAAATGTCAATTAGTTTGACAGATGTAGCTTCAACAAGATGGCCGCTATCAACTGTCAAAATTTGAAACCAACAGTTGCTGAGGCTTTCAAACTGTTTTACCCATTCGAACTAAGAACAGTTTAAATTGGTCTAGTCTTTATTTCCTAAAGAAGCAAATTTGAGTAATATAAAAAGAATGCTATCCTCGGTTTATAAATTTAACAAATTTATCGCTGGCCTTTCATCACATCCCAGTAAAGTGAATAAATGAATAGGGTGGCGCGACAAAGTTATCAAAGCATCCGGGTTAGAATCAATAGTAAGCTTTTTTGTCTGTTGGAGGTTTTTAAAATACCAGCTGGAGCACTCCGACCTAAAAACCGGTAAATTGTACTACTAGTTAGCAACCTTCTATTTGTTTTGTTTGTGTTCTTCTGGGGAGCATACGTTTGGTCTGTCTGCATCCAATGGAGGCATGCCATCTACGGTTGTGCTCTTCACAGATCCAATCGTTGATTTAAGCCCTCACTGAGGACGCTGGCAGACCTATCGACGGTTCAGACCTTGAGAAAGCTGTCTGAGATCCTTACCTAGCAAGTTCATCGGCGATCTCATTTTCAGTTATGCCGTGATGGCCTGGAACCCAAATGAGACTCAAAGAATTTAGACGCAGTTTGAACCTTGAGGTCATCGTGTCATACGGCATATCCATTAGACGTGAGTCGAAAGATATGCTGCTTGCGAGTTCCTCAAAGCTCCAGTGCGAATTTTGCCAGAGACCACATCTCTTTAAACGAAAAATGGTCTCACTGGGAAGGCTTTCCTTCATAAGAACTACTGATAACGTAGTCAACTTGGTAAAAAAAAATACAATATAAAAGGTGTTGAGGGCATACTATTATGACCTTACCGCTGGTGAGGGGATAGTAATAGTCTGAACGCAATAAATTAAATAAGTTACTAAATTATGTCCACCAACTCGCAAAAGGACTTATTAATCAGACTATTTATTAGTTTAGTAAACTCACACCAGGGAGCTTCGACTGTCTTTAAAATATCAAGTAACATTTCAAGGACTGCTAGTGGAACCTGTCTGTCGAGGTCGAAAGCAAACTTCCTTATCCACCATTCCCAACAGTGACGAACCTTTGGAAAAAGAGTATATATCTTCAGAGTTCCGCCCTTGAGGCTTACCCCACCCGCGGCGCATTATAGTGAAGCAAATGAATGGGAGAGTTCTTAATGCTCGTAGCTCCACGCCGCGACGTAAAGAAAGAAGAAGGAGAAGAACCTTTTTCAAGGCTGCTTTAACACAACACTGAGATTGTAACCGTTCTGTCAAGAAGTCAGTCAATTCTTCGTTTCTATCAATTTTTCAAATTACAATACACTTCTATTTTTGTACTATTTCGCAAACCTCTCTTTCAAACACCTAAAAAATCTTCATACCAACTTTATAAAAATCTCAACTAGTGGTTGAGAATGGATGGATAAAAAAAGCTCGCATTTTTCACGAGTGATCAGAGAAACTATCAGATAGTAAAATCACATGTTGAAGTTTTTTATGCCTTCGCCGAAATATTTTCTTCCAGTTCACATGCACCTCTTTTGATGGCCTTTGAGTTGAACCCTGGACAAAGTTGGAAT
Organism: Melanostoma scalare; assembly: GCA_949752695.1. Classification (NCBI taxonomy): domain Eukaryota; kingdom Metazoa; phylum Arthropoda; class Insecta; order Diptera; family Syrphidae; genus Melanostoma; species Melanostoma scalare. The sequence goes on along the minus strand of OX456984.1, from coordinate 54,382,536 downwards.
CCAAGAAATGTTGCAAATGCATTTGATCCCCATGTTTTTTTTCACTTTCTGCAGCTGATGGCTCATTGTTCTTGGCTTGCATTAAAATACCTACCCATTGTCCCAATTTCAGTTCAGTGAATCATTTGTTAAATTCTCTCCGAAACAGAGATTCGTAACTACCATCACATCAATAAAAACCTCCAAATGAGTCCAAAAATTCCTTTGCCAACAAACCAAGCGCCACATCTTAGTTAATTCTCATGCAAACGCACGCTACCCACCAATGCAACATTGATCACTGAAGTTATTTGTTATTTCCCACAAATATTTTAAAATCTCATTTCGATGTTCCAGAGAGCATCCAATTTAACCTGTTTGACTTCATTATCAGATGTTTTTGTTCTTTGTGATTCACTTGGCCACTTTCATTTTCTCATCCGATCATCATCCGAAATGTTTCATCGTCGATAAAAGATAAAGAAAGTTAAACAAGCGATCAACAAGCAACGAACGACCGCACGCGGTCGCGGTGGTAGTCAAAAGAAATTCAGAACAACATACAGCCGCCAAAAATGTCAAAAAGTCCACTCAAGAGAAGACATTTTTTTCGGATTTCTGTTTCGATTTTGTCGACTGAGTTAATTAATGATTAAACTCGAAAAAAATATCAACAGGAAATCGCTTGGTTAAATAGCGCAATATTCCGCTCAGACCATTCGGCGATAAATTGTGATGAATGTTGAACCGGAAAGCGATCAAGACATCCCATCAGCAATCTCTGTATAATCGACCGCCACCACCACCGCCGCCGCATCATAAAAAACATTCACTGACGGTGTGGATGCCTATCTTTTCGATTTCCACATTGTTTGGCGAAATGATTTATCGCAGTGAGTAGGTCAGGTGGACTGAATGAATTCGCATGCTGCATGCCGCTTCAGTTGTATGATGAGAAATGCTGATTGCATCCAATCCGCAACTCGACTAGCGGATGTTCCTTCATCAAATTTAATGCATCCAAAATCGAGGTAATGGGAGGCTGTCTGGAACAACACAGAAAAAGAGAAGAATCTTTTGAATGTGTGTTTACGCATGTCAGAGTATACCCGAAAGGTAGTTATTAGTGGAGATCACGGACTTATTAAACGACTTTTTGGCATAATATCAAGATCAATCTTTAACACTGAATGAGTTAAAATGCACCGCATTGGCTTACTTTCTTTTAGAATTACAGTCAAGCAGTAGTAAGAAAAACAAAAAAAAAAAATTGAATGACCAATTGAAATTCAAGTTTTGTCCTTTGTGATTTTAATCTTGCTCGTTTGCTTTTACTTTCATTTAGTTTTGCGTTGATTCAAGCTCTGAAAAACCAATTTCCGTAAAAAATCAAGCTTGAGATCAGTGAAATGAAGAAGTGGCATTATTTATTTCTAGAGTGTTAAGTCAGGCAAAGTATGTTTATGCTTTTGGGAGAGCGAGCCCTCTAGTGGGCGCCATTTTATTGAAGTAGTGTTTCTTCACACAACAGATCTTCCGATAGCCCCTTGGGAAAATGGAAGCACTAGCTCAAGTCTATTACCAGGGTTTTTATGGAAATAGTTTGCGACTCCGACAAATGTACCTGCACATAATCTTAAACTTAAGAAAAACAGAAGTACTTAAATATTTTGTGAAGATCTGTGAAATCCTCCTGAAAACGTCCGTCGAATAAAAAACATTTAAGTTACTGTCCTTTGCTTATACTTTCACTACCCATTGTCGTCAACTGAAAATGAAGAAAGAAAAGAAAGGGAAAAGTAAACAAAGCAAATCCCGTGACTTGTCTCCCAGACTTCAGAAAATAAATTCATCAAGAATTCATCAAGAACAGGGCATATGCAATGTCAATTCAAATGGAAAGGGAACAACCAACCACCACAGAGACCACGGGAAAAATGAAAACGAAAATAATGATAACAATCTTAAACTGCGCAACTATTATACCAGTGTGGACTGCAATGTCAAGAGTTCAAACGACAATGACATTTCATGATCGATTTGACACACAAGGGCACGATCGATCGATCAGCACTGTCGATCAATTGGGCATGACATTCGTTTTTTTTTCTCTTCATTTTTACTTCTTTCTGTTTTGTTTTCTTCTGGCTAATGAATTAATGGGACAGTCATTACCAGCCGACGACAAACTCTATAAGCCATCACAATGCAGAGGAACAATTTAACAAAAAACAATCGATTGCACGATCTTTCCCGGTTAAGAAAACAGAGAGAAAGAGATGTTGCTTTTCGGAGTCACTATAGCCTGATAGCGAAAGTAATAATGAAATCGAAAGGAAATGTGTTGTCTGGAGAAGGAGCCTCAGACAGATGGGAAGCTATATCGATGAAAGAGTTAGAGACAGGGGCCATCGACGACAATGTTGAAAATCGCAATCACCACGATCGCACACAATCACTAGTACAAAATAACAAACAACTAACAACCACGAACAGCAATGCAGTAGTTATCATCTTAACCGTTATCATCAGTTTTGGGACTGATTCGTTGGCACGACAGATGATAAAACTAATTTTTGAAAGAGATAGTAGTTACATTTTTCTGATGGTTGAGAAGTCAGGTGACTCGATCATCGTTTTCATCGCTTAAGCAATTGAATAGAGTTTCCTTTTATTAATTTGGGTAAAATGGAAGAATGCAAAAGTGTAAAATGTTTGTACATCCGCTTTGATTTATGGAAAACGAAATAAGAGTCTCTCAGAAAAGGCATTTAGAAATTGAAGTTGAGACTTAAGTTGATTAGGTAAGGCCGATTGAAACGGTTTATCGTCGTTTAGCAGTGTATTGAATAAGAAGAATAAAATTTGTATTTGTATTTATTATCTTAAAAATTATTTGACATCATACTTCAAGATTGATCTTATAATTAAGTATTCAGAAATTTAAATTACAATTGTAGCTCATCACAATAAATTTGTTCAGTAAGTTAATGTTAAGGTAATAACAAAATCTAAAATTTAAGCTGAGAAACAATGGAAAGAGTAGACCTATACGGAAAAAGCAGTAGCAAAAATATATAAGAGAAATTATAAAAGAAATTATAAAAAAAGATATAAATAATATAAAAAGAATAAAAACAGAGAAATTGAATAATAATTAAAAACTAAATTAAAACCATTCTTCAAACCCTTCCCGACATGTGATTGAGCAACTCCCCCCGAAAACCCTTTGACGAAATGATTCTTTGCAATCGATGTGGAAGATTATTCCACAGTCTAATTGAGTTAGTAAAATAAGAACGCTCTCCAATGCTATGTGTAAACCGTGGTAGAACTAATTTTAGTCCTCTTGGTGATCTGAGAAAATGAAGATATGCGTGTAAATACTCGGGACAACAATTATGGATTATGTCATGAAGTTTCAGAAGTGACCTGTACTCATAAAACGCATCTAAACTCATTCCTAAAAGAGAAGTTTTAAAATTTGAAACACTTACATGTCTTGGTAGACCGTAAATATAACGCAAACAGTCGTTGAACGCTACATTTAACTTACGCCTGCATTCATAGTCTAAACAGGGGTAAACTAAAGCATTATAGGTAAAAAAAGGTAACAACAATGATTTTACTAAATGTGATTTCATATTCGGTGACAGTAAGTTAGATGAAGTTCTTAGGGTACGCAATCCACTGTAGACTCGCCTAATTGTTTCTGATGTAGCATCACAGCAACTCGATTTACTATTAATTTTAAAACCAAGATATTTAACTTGTTCAACATAGGGCAGAGAAATTTCGTTTAGCACAAGCAAGGGTAAAACATCCAGAGATATATTTCGTCTTGAACAAACAATACCAAGTGATTTATTTGGGTTTAAAAGAATTTTGTTTGACTCAGCCCAAGAATTAACTTGAGATAAATCTTCGTTTACTCTAGCAACGCAGTTTTCTAATAAGCCAAAACTTCCGGATAGATATAAAGTAACATCATCTGCATAGATGTGTATATTACTATTGGCGATTACATCTGGTAAATCGTTTATGTAAGCGCAGAACAATAGCGGTCCCAAAACAGATCCCTGAGGAACACCCTTATTGACAAGAATTGGACTAGATACACCATTATTGGTTTTCACCGTTAGTAACCGATTTTTTAAATAGTTTGAAATAAGTTCAAGGGCAGAAAGCGAAAATTGAAATTCTGACTTGAGCTTTCTTAGAAGCACTAAGTGATCAATACTATCGAAGGCTTTAGAGAAGTCAAGCATTACCATGACACAGATATCATCCTTGTCCAAAGCTGCTCTTAAATCAGAGGTCACTTTGATAACTGCTGATTCACAGCTATGTTTTTTCCTAAAACCTGATTGCCAAACTGATAGTTTATTGTGCATGTCCCAATCATCCTGAATCTGCTGTGCAAGAATCTTTTCAAAAACTTTGGCAAAAAATGAGAGCAAGCTGATTGGCCTAAACTCCGATGGACTGGTGGGTTTTGAGCTTTTGGGCACAGGGATCACATTAGCGGACTTCCATTTTACAGGGAATTGACGGCTGTAAATACAATAATTAAAGATGTGCACAAGAAAAGGCAAAAGTACTGGCAGGACTAATTTAACAAATTTGGGTGCAATTTCATCTGGTCCAATCGCATTGGATTTGACTGACCGCATTGCAATAATTACATCAGCTTCGTTTACACACCGAAATTCAAAGCAGCCATTTGAATTATCAACATCAAAATCAAACGCAACCGCGCTACAGGATTCAGGTACCAAAACCGTGGCCATTTCAGTGGGATCAAAGCAGCATTTGGGTTTTTCATTTTCAATCACCCCAACGTCTTTCAAATTTTTCCAAAGGATTTTTGGATTAAGATGGGGATCAAGGCGTTTCATAAAAAAAGTGCGCTTAGAGCTACGAATCAAAGAGGTTACTCTATTTCTAGCGAAAACATACTGACGTCGATTAAATTCCGACGGGTTTCTTTTAAAGCATCTGTAAAACCGTTCTCTTTCTTTAATAAACGCTTTAATTTGCTGAGTGAACCACGGGCAACTATTAGGCTTCACAACTCTCGTTACAACTGGCACATATATTTCGTAAAGTTCATTTGTAACGTTAGTTAAGATGGAAACTTTCGAATCTATATCTGGGGCATAGTAGATGTTACTTAGGCCAAAGGCAGACACATTTTGTTGTAAATTGAGTAAATCAGTTCGATTAGTCGCTTTAAATTGTAATGTTTTGACAGTATCCCTACGCAAATCAAAGTTTAGTGAGCAATATATCAGGTCATGATTAAAATCTGACGTAAGACTCAGTTGGTCATTCCCCATTACTTGCGTTACTGAATTTGTTAAAAACATGTCAATTAACGACGGATTACTGGTTGATTGATAGCAGGTTGGCCAGCCGGTAGTAACCACTTCAAGGTCGAGTTTATGACAAAAATATTGAAAAAGCTGACATGTGCCATTGTTTTCTAAAATATTCACATTGAAATCTCCTCCTATTAAAACTTTATCATAGATCCTACTTAAATTGGATATGGTATCTTCCAACTCCACAAAATTCTCTTCCATAAAAATTCGCGGAGGGCAATATACTGTCACTAGTAGATATTTTTCAGATTCATGTTTAACTTCTACACAAAGAAACTCAATTGGACACAGGGAAGACGAATAAACGATTTTGGTCGACAAGTAGTCTCTAACATACATACAAACACCACCACCGACCCTGTCCCTACGATCATTGCGATGCAGAGAAAAACCTGGAATTGCAACAAAGTTAGATTGAACATTAGAGTTGAGCCAAGATTCCGAAACCATGACAATGTCCATTCTAGAAGTACCCAGCATTTGGTGCAAAACTGTATACTTTGACCTTAAGCTACCGGCATTCAAATGACATATGTTTAACCCGTTATAAAATTCACACATAGCATTAAGAACATATCTTATCGTATCAGGCTCCAAAGCGCCAGCCATTACAACAAATCGTTCTCAAGGAATCGAGAGAGACCCACCCTACACATATCAGAGAAGCTAATAAGAAATAGAAAAAAATTAGATGAAAATAAATATTGTAAAGCATGGCTAGTTCAAGTGAATATCAAAGCAGAAAAATAATAAGAAAAAAAAAAATATATATAGGTATCTGTTTCATAATATTAAGAGCAATGCAAAAATTTAAGAAAATAAGATGAACGGAAATAGCACACAAAAAAGAAGGAAAAAAAAAAAAAATAATAATAATAATAATAATAGAAAATTAATATTGAGTAATTTTTGATTAACATAGGCTGGTAATACTAAATAGAAAAAAACCAAAATACATAAATAGGAATACTCAGAGTTCAATGGCAATATCAGCAACAGCAACATCAGCAACAGCAACATCGGCAACAGCAACATCAGCAACACCAGATGATTTACCAGCAGTGTGAAAAGTGATCCCCACTTCGTAGGAAAAAGTGAGGGTTCTGTGCAAGATAGCCACTAAAACCAAATTAACGCTAGATTGCCCCCGTTTTAGCATAACAACATCGCATTCGATAAAGAAATGTGATTAATTTGAGCATCTGGAGCTGTTATGCTGAAAAAATAATCGCTGTTGGCATTTTTTAGGGTGGATGGCCGCACTTGCCGGTTCTTTTGACCTGAAGTCTGACGTTGAACACTTAACGTCTCTTGATAAAAACTAACGAATGAACCAGGGCTTCAAAGTGAGGTCGAGGTTTCCTTAGACCCAGAAAAACAGAACTTCGACTGTTCTTTTCAAAAGTTCAAGAATGGACTACCAAAATTAGACGAATTTATTATATATTAATTAGCCGTTTCGAATCGACAAAAACTTATAGGTCCCATCCATTCCTCACCAAAGTACGGTTGAGACTTGAGAGAACTGCGCAAGGCCCTGGGACCTCCCAGTTCTGTTGTATCACCCTGTTTAAATATACATATGTGAGCAGTCTCTAGACCGTCAAATATAATTTCGTTATTCATTTTACCCATTTCTTGCGTTCCAGTGCTTCAAAGAGTCCGCTTGTTAGGTACTACAAAGACTGAATACGAAAAAAAAGAATAGTACAAGACAGTTCCTAATAGAATACCTACTAGGCCTCTGTCTGTCTTACTAAGTATTAAAAAAAAAATTGCTTCAAATTAAAGTTACTAGAAGATAATTTTCATCGCATTAAAACCTCTTAAAAATGAATACGAAAGTGATTCCCATTTAAAGCTGAGAGTTCATTCAATTTACGTCGTCGTTGCACATGCGCACAAATGCCCACTCACTACACACAACATAAGATGTACCTCGTCCCACGACTCACATTATCATCACCAGTATATCCATAGTGCACGGTGTATAGCGAGAGGCATATGCTCCTTTGGAAAATACACCGCTACCGTGGATGCTTCATTGCTGCACACCGCAACATAAAGCAGCGCGCAACATTGAAATGTCAAAGAAGTCACGACATGAGGACAATTACCGTTGAACCGGTTTAATGTCATCCTGACAAGATTCTTCCTTTTCCCTTTTATTTTTAGTAAATTTTTGTTTTGTTTGTTGCTTTTCGTCATCATCATTTTCATCTTCTTCTTCTTCTTCTGGTGGCGGCTCGGCTGTGCCCATCTTCTTTTTGCTTTTAATTCAACATCGCATAGAGAAGATACTGCACCACTAGTGTAAAGACTGTGAAATGGAAACGGGGTTTGGTTGTGGGAACGACCAACAAAACGTTAACTACACGAATTCAGCCGACGACAACTATCGACAAAGTTTATTGATCAGACAAAGTGATTTTTACCGTTTTCGCTTTTACAGTATTACCTACCTACACTTTGAAATGTCATTCGATGTTTTTTTATTCTTCTTTTTCTTATTAAAAAAAGAAGAATTAAATCGACAGAATTGAAAGGTTGGTTGTTTAGATCTAAGAGAGAAAAAAAAAACCAGAGATGGGTTGAAAAAAAATAATAAGAATAACCAACATCCGTCAAAGGCAGAGATGATTGCGTTTATTGTTCCTTGCCCTGAAGAGGCACATTCATTTCAACACAATCGTTGGCACAAAAAAATGATTGAAATAAAAACTGAATCAATTTAACCGTTGCGTTGTTGGTTCGCTGGCTGCTCAGGCATTTTTGACGTCTTGACATCTTTGTTCCGCATTTGACAACAGGAAATTGTTATAAAAATAAATGTTTTGATTTCGTTTGGGTGGAGATAGGCAGCCAATAAATAAGATAAAAGAAGTGAGGCCTTACTGATGTCGTGTTGTCCTTACTTATGATCAATATTTTGTAACGCAAAGCATTTTGTGATGAATTCAAAAAAAACTCTCTCGTTTGTTTATATCAAGAATAAAATATGACGCGAACAGAATATGAGGAAGATTTCCACAATTTAGTGCCGCCATTGTGTTGGGACTACTCTAACAATCAGGTGTCAAATATTTACTTATCATAAGCGATCGATATCATGACCAAGAAAAACATAGCCTTTGACACAGGGTCATACATTTCGTGGCTTTAAGTTGTTAGCGCTGGAATCTTACATCTGTCAAATTCAGCTGATATTTGAACAATGATGATATTAGTTAAGTGTTTGCTTTTTGCTATTGTCGATAATGGAACGATTACGAATGTTATAGGCGTGAAAATAATTAAAACTTACTACAAAAGTAGTGTAGCCACTTTTTGTGTACTACGCAATGATTATGCAGTCGTCAGAATCGACCGACTACGCTAGCAATCGGTAAAGATGTGGACAAAATTTGAAGAAAGTGGAAGCGTTATTGTTGTCGTAAGACCTGCGAATCATTTTAAAGCATTCTGAGTCGAAAATATTCATAACTGAAGCAGAATATCAAGGGACACACCATTGATTGTTTTGACATAACAAGATATAGTAACACATTATCGCAATCCATAAATATACCGCGCGGTACTATACCTATTATAGGCAACGTTTAATTTGCTTTGATGAAAGGAATCACAGTTGCCATATATTTCACTATCGTATATCAATAAAGGTATAATGAAGAGTTTTGCAAGAATGAGCCTAGTTTTCATGGGTATAAATTTTTGGGTTGTCCACAGCAAACGTAAACCAATATAAAACGGAATAGTCAAGCGGATATGATCATACCAACAGAGTGTAGTGTTGAATGTAATGCCAAGATTTCTCGCAGAAGTTAAGAATTCAGTAGGATAGTATTCCAGGTATAATTTTGGAAAGTAAGAAGTATCTCCGATAAACATTTTGATTTTGTGGGATTTAGATGTAAGCCATTAGCGTGTGACCAATCCATAATGCATTGAGTCGGTTTTGGATTCACGGGTAGCGTTTTCTAATAGACCTAAAGGGAATCTTTTTTTTTTCAATTGTACGTCATGTTTACTGAAGAGCTTATGCTATTCGGGAGAACATAAAGAACAGTAGGCCGAGTATCGAACCTTGTGGGACACCTTTACTCAAAGGCAGATGAACATGATGATACCACTCACTTCAATTGTCACTGCCCAGCAATCTATCACACCAGGGAAAAACTCCTGGGCAGTTACTTCTTCAACGAACTAGAAGAATTATTATCAGACACACCAGGCGATAGCCTGTCGAACTTCTTTAAGGTATCTGGCGGCCGTGGTGCAGTGGTAGAGTGTTTAGTAGATAAGCAGGACGCGTGGGTTCGAATCCCTCTCTGGGCATCTACTTTTCTTTCAGCCTCCCCATCTGGACGCCGCCTTGACGTTATATGTGAAATTACAAACACCTTATTTCCATCTACTGCACCACAAAAAGGGAAGACTGCTATCCTGGGTAGTACAATGGACAGAAATTAGGTCTGAGTGCTCCTGAGATTAGCATAAGCCATAAAAAAAAAAAAATCCATAGTGCGATTATGGTCGGTTTTGGCTTCACGGGTTGCGTTTTCTAACAGACTTAAAGGGAAACTTTTTTTTAATTGTACGTCATCAGCATACATGTCTACAGAAGAGCTTTTGCTAATCGGGAGACCATAAAGAACAGTGGACCCAGTATTGAACCTTGTGGCACACCTGCCCAGCAATCTGCCACACAGTTACTTCTTCAACAACGAACTAGAACAATTATCAGACACTCCAAGAAACAGCCTGATGAACTTCATTATGGTCACAAAATGGTTGAAAATTTACCAACCATAAACTCATAGGTTTTTAGGACGGTACAAAACTCCAGGGTATCAGAATGGATCTACATTGATCTAAGTGTGGCGGAAATAAGATCAACCGTCATCCCATTCTAATTAACCTAACCTTACTCAGAGGAAGAAAACTTAATTCCTTGTTATTTATCACAACTGGCTGAAATCTATTATCTAGGCTAAGAGTTTTAAGGAAAATTTAGAGAAATTGAATTGATCCCTAAGTTTTCTATAGACTTGATGACTCACCGAATTGAACGCTTTATAGAAAAAATCAATACCACAAGAAAAGTTACGTTGTCTCTGTCAATTGCTTGCCTTATTTGTTCAACTTTATTTAAGAAGGCAACAACTGTGATTTGGACGACAAGCAGATTGACTGACACAGACCAGATTTGTTTCCTTTAATTGGTGAGTTAAAAGTCTTTCTAAGACTTTTGAAAATTAAATGGATTAGGCGATACTCGTTTTGGTATTTTGGAACTGGTACAACTTTTGATCTTTTCCAAGAGTATGGGAAAACACCAGTCATAATATTCTTTCTGAATAAATTTTTTTTTTTTTTTTTTTTTTTTTTTTATAATTAACGCGCACATCAAGGGGTTATGACTACCCTTATAATGTTATAGAACACAGTGCGAGCATTTAGGAAAATAGGAGAGGATTTGAAAGGAGACACCGATGCACGTTGCTTTTGAACCTTTGTGAATCGTAATGAGGGGGAAATACAGAGCCAGGTAAAGCATTCCACATTCGGGTGGTGCGACTGAAATATGAATCTCTATACTTGACTGTACGTCCGAAGTTGGGCTCAAGGTAAAACTGATGAACATTCCTAGCGAGGCGGGTGTTGCGGCTAAATTGTTTCAGGGGAGGAATGCAACTGGCTATTTCACTAGAGCACTGTTTGTGAAAAAAGCGATAAAAGAGAGTGAGACAGGTGACGTTTCGACGATGTTCAAGAGAATCAATCGATTCTACGATTGAACTATCACCTATCAATTTTAACGCTCTGTTTTGTACCCTATCAAGCAGGTGCAAAGATGTTTGAGCAGCACCTGACCAGATATGGGAGTTATACTCCAGTTTTGGGCGGATGAAGGCCTTATAAATTATAGCCAGATCAGAAGGGGTGAAGAACTTCCTGCATCGTCTTAAGAAACCTAAGCATTTAGCAGCGTTTTTGGCGACTTCAAATATGTGGTCATTCCAACGAAGATCATCGTTTACACACATACCAAGTACTGACAGCTTTTCGGTTTCTTCGATGCAGGTACCATTCATGGATAATGGCAATGGGGGAATGTTAAGCTTCATCGACAAGAGGCAGCATTGAGTTTTCGAAGCATTGAATTCTACTCGGTTCATAATACCCCATGCAACAATGCTGTCAAGGTCAGAATTCAATGAGCTTATCATACGCAACCGTTCCAGTTCCACATCCGAAGAGCAAGGACGTGAATTTGGAAACGAATATGAAAAGCTGAGGGTCGAGTCGTCAGCAAAACAGTTAAGTGGATTAGAAGTTTCAGACAAGAGATCATTAATGAAAATGAGGAAGAGAGTCGGAGACAAAACGGAGCCCTGGGGCACACCAGCATTTATGAAGTGGGTATCAGACTTGAAGCCATCCAACACAACTTGTATTGAACGGTCGGAAAGGTAGTTTCTAATCCAACGAAGAAGAGACTCATCGATACCAAAAGCACGCATTTTCGATAAAAGAGCCTGATGCCAAACTCTATCAAATGCTTTAGAAATATCAAGCGCAATAATCTTACTTTCTCCAAAACAATGTAAAGATTGGTTCCACTTTTCGGTGAGATAAGCCATCAAATCACCAGTGGACCGTTTGCTACGAAAGCCGTACTGACGGTCATTAAGAAGCTTTCGTTCTTCAAGATATTTCATAAGTTGACGGTTTATCAACGTTTCCATGACCTTGGAAAGAAGGGACGTAAGTGCAATTGGACGGTAATTGGAAGGGGAGGAAGATTCGCCTTTTTTAGGGACCGGCTGGACAAATGCAGTTTTCCATCTGCTCGGAAAAATCCCAGCAGAATAGGAAAGATGGAAAAGTTTACGCAGTGGTTTTGCCAGCGTAGAAGAACACCTCTTCAGAATAACGGCGGGGATACCATCTGGACCAGCGGATTTATGTATGTTGAGATCTTTAAGGACTCTCGCAACCGAGCGAGTTCGAAAAAATATCTGCTTCATCAAAGAATTTGCAGACTCGAGCTCAGGTGGAGCCAAAATACTATAAGGAAGTGTCGAGTTGGCAGCAAATTGAGCTGCCAGCAAATTGGCTTTGTCGATGGAGCTGACATACGGAGAGTCATTGAAGACGAGCGTTGGGACCGTTGATGTGGTCGAGTTCTTAATATTCTTAACAAAAGACCAAAAGTTTTTACTTCCTTTTGGACACAATAGTATTTTTTGCCTTACTTTTTGGTCATATAAAAACTTGGTCTTCTGTATATGAGTATTGCAGGCGTTCCTGGCGCACTTAAACTTATTTCTGTTTTCTTCGATAGGGTCATTTTTAAAAATCCGAAAACATTTTTCTCTTTCCCTAATCATCTCCCTACAGCTCGAATCGAACCACGAATTTTCTTTGGGGATGATGCTCTTTGATCTATGCGGAACAAAGTTAGTCATGCCGTTGAGAATTACGTTAGATATCATATCAGCTGATGCATCCACGTTACCGTCGAGAAAGCACAAAGACCAGTTGAAATTTCGAAAGAAATTATTCAGGCCGTCCCAATTGGCTTTCTCATATTGCCATACAGTTCTTTTTGGGACTTTTACTCTTTTTACTGTGACGGAAACCGGAAAATCTACCGATATGACACAATGGTCCGACGTGCCTAGAGGTGATGACACTTTGACCCTATATTTTTCAGGATGAGAAGTGAGAAACAAATCTAATGTGTTGGCCGAATGGCCAGAAATATCCGGAACCCGAGTGGGCTCATCAACAAGCTGAGTTAAAAGATTTAATTCAGCAAAGATCTCAACATACCTTCCTTCGGGTGTTGTCTGGCCAGAATGTCGAAGCCAACCTGAATTGTGTACATTGAAATCGCCCGCAATTGCGATTTCAGTGTGAGGATAAAGGGAAACAATTCTTACTATGGAGTCAGATAGCGCATCAAACTCGTTAGAGGTTGAATTGCTATCTAAATTGGGGCTTCTATAAATAAAACAGTAGTGAATGATATGCTTACGGACGGTGAATTTTAACCACATGAAATTAAAGTTCGTATTAGAACAGATGCCGTATTGTGGTAGAAGCTGGTAAGCAATATCATTCCGAACATATACGGCGAGGCCATGGGAGGAAAAGAATAATGGCACTAAGCTATATCCAGGCAGGTTGAACTCTGTGGGATCAGAATCAACACCCACCTGTGTTTCACTCAGTGCCAAAACAGCTGGCCTACATTTTGCAGTGTGAGCGTACACAGCAAAGAAATTCGATCGCAACCCCCCGTAAAACTAAAATACTTTGTTGAGCAGTTGGCATAAGGAGGAATGTTATGGACTGGGCTAGAACTTTGCGGAGCTATCGGATCTGGTCTAGACAAAGTAGTGAAAACACTATTTAATTCGTTGAAATCAATATGTATTGTCAAAGTTGTTATACAGTTTAAATAACACAACAATTAAAGTCTCCTGAGCATTCACAACGCCCACCGCGCCGTAGATACCCTTCTTGGGCGTAAAAGATGACAATAAGCACATCCAGCAAATGGAATTGTCGAATATGGGTCTCGGAACTCCCACAACAAGTGATGGAAGAGGTCTCATTACATCTAAACAAGGAGACTGTTTGGTGTTAGATTTTTAGAATTTTTTTTTTGTGTATAGCTTAGCAAAAGACTGCATTCATGCGAATAATCCTTGAACTCTAGACGTTTTAAGAACCAACAGTACTAAAAATATGGCCGATACTACCCGAAATGTGCGAAAAAGTATAGTTAATATTAATATCAAAAGCACCGTATGTTGCGATTTGTTAACCTTCCCAAAAGGAGCCATTTGAATGTTTTTTTCACACATCAAAGGCAAAGGCCAAAATTAACAACGAATTTTTTTATTTTCATCAAAAATGTATCGGTGTGCGTTTTGTTTAGCTTCGTATTCAAAACTGAAAAATGAGTGACCTTTTACTTGATACGGCGGCGGCATTCTGGAAACGAAACAGATTAATGATTGCGAGAACTTTGCCGCTGAAATTCATACTTAAATTAATTCGATGGTAAAAAAACTGAGTTTATTAGCAACACTTCTCCTTCTGAAGATGCCACCAACGACAAACATTGTGATTTTCAAGCTTCTTTCACTAATCTGCTTCACATTAGTGATCCAACCTTGGTGTATGCCGCATTTTGAAAATTATTCCTAATTACAAATTATTCCTAAATCTAAAATTTTCACACCTCACATCTAATTTTCCATTTATGAACACATTTTTATTTGTTAACCTCAAATTTTTTAATTTTATGACTGCGAGAATTTAAACCAAACATAAAAACTGCCATGCCGTGCCCAAGTACGAATATTTCACACCTTGATATAAGTTTACATTGTGTCTCTAGCCAGCCAGCCAAGACAAGAGACAACAAGCCATTTCAATGCTTTTGAAAGCATGGAAATATCCTCCAGTGTGGCATACCTACGTGTGAACATTTTCTGATTTCTTGTTTACTTTTTCCTTAAAACAAAACCAAAACAAACAAACAATTTTAACAGTCAGTGATTTTTTATTTTATTATTTCAATGTCAATTCTCTTTTTTAAATCAAAAATTGACACCCTTCCATGTGTGTAATTAAATTTTGACGGAAAAGGTGTGCGATTTTATCTGTTTTGTAATAAATGTGTATTTTATTTCTTGTTACATGTCTAGCCGGTAATTGTGCCTCTAGACGTGAGTATTTTTACTTTATAGAAAAATGATTATTTTTATATTTGTTATTGTTATGCAATTTGTAGGTTTGACGCAAATTTAAAGTATAATTTTTTGTATTTATATTTCCTTTTTGTAGGAAAGTAGGAGTTTTTGGAAACTCATGTTGTAACTTTTTCAACTTTTCATTGTATCGGATTTTGTATCAAGCGCTAGGTGTTGAACATTGAACTTTTTGTAACAACTGCGAATTTTACGATTATGAACTCTTAAGGTTACTTGTATGTAGCTGTTTAAGGGCATCTAAAGTCAGAAATCCGCCCCTAAATATTTACATTCCCAGAACTAAATAACACACTAAGATTCTACAAATCACCACCCGTGAGACAATTTACAGTGAAAGTTCAAAGACATGGTATCGTTTCTAGAACAAACTTCAAAAAAGAATCATCGACTTGCACTTGATCAGAGATCGTCAAGAAAATCATATCCAGCAACAATATCCAGTCGTACTCAACTGCTATTTGGTGTGTCAACCTCCATACTTTGACAAAAGCACATATAATAGCCGTGTTTTATTGGGAATCTATACTCACTTTAGCAAAACATCGCAAATAATCGCACATGGGAAAACAACAACGATCAGGGAACAACGATTAGTGAACAAAAATAAGTCACTTTGAAAAGTGAACAACAGGGATGGTTGGTAAATGGAGTTTATGGAATAAAGTGAGTAGAGCGTTTTATTGCGCGTGTTAGTGAAGATGACTATAAAATTCCCAATAAAACACGTCAAATGAACATATTGAGCGATGTGTTGAGGTACTTTTCCAATAAGAATTACTTTTCCTCTCCGTTGGAAACAGACACCTTCATAGTAGTAGCCTATTTTTATAAATCCATCGATTTCACGTTGTAATTTTTATGGTGAAACTGCTCTTTAACGTGTTCGAGAGAAAGCTACTTAGCACCAGAACAAACTATGTACATATATCATTGTTTTTATAAGAATAGTTTCATCGAAACTTTTTTGTTTTGTAAGTTGTCTATCCTGTTGTTGAGGAAAAACGTAGCTTTAAGGTCCAACTGCAATGGAAATAACAGCGGATAGTTACATGTCATATTTACTATCAAGCTTGGTAGATTATTCTCAAAAGCCATATTGGAAGGGCGCTGCCACCCTATTTTTGATTCAGCCGACTAACTATGAAAAGAAAAAGCAGCAGATTTCAAAATAACAATTTTGAAAACGGTTTCCTATGTTCAAAATTCTTGTAGTTGTTTCTTTTTTGTTTCCCTCACAAGGAATAGTTGTGGGAAATGCGCTAGGCCCAGGGGCTCCTCGCTCTGCTGCGCCACCCTATTTATTTATTTATTTTGTTTCTTTTTGCAGTGCAGTAGATTTTTTCCTTAGGGATTAGGCGCAGTAAATCTACTGCTAAATGAGTAGGGTGGCAACATAAGGACTCGTGTGGGCATAATATTTTCACTGTGGGAGCAGAAAAGTTCTTTTAGGCAAACAAACGTTAAAGGTAGCTCTGAGAACATGCTCGCCGTTGCCTTTTGTTCATTTGACTTATCCTCTACACAGCGAACACATTTTTTGAACATTCACTTCTTGTTCATTATTCAAAGTGAAAATATATTTGAGATAAAAATGAGCAATTAGTAGTGCTAATGGATTTTCACAGCTGAAATGAGGTAATCCGGGAACAAGGCCATATACCAGCTGAACATAAAAACCACCGAATACGAAGAAATCGAAATTTTTTGCCAACAGGAAACTGTTTCTGAACGAGACCTTAAACGAAAAGAACATAGCCAAAACGAACTAGTTGGGCGATAATTACTTTTGAATATTCACTGAATCAACAGAAAATCTTTCTCGGGTAAACAAACTTTGTTTGTTATTTTCCAACTTTTTAATTTGTCAAATCGAAAATGTCCCTTAGAGTGACTGAGATCGCTCTTACATCTTGCGTCTTGCCTATGCCCACGCCATGGTACGATAGGTCTCGACTAGTTACCGCATTGAGCAGAGCTGCAGAAGTATAGCCCATGTTATCTATATAGTAACCACGCTACAAATCAATCGAAATTTTATTGATCGTAGCTGTGCCCTTGTTCCGTAACTCTGGAACGAGATTCTACGAATTTAGTAGAGTTCCGCTGCGGTTTCCACCCCCTACTGATCGATATTATCCGATTATTGCAGAACATGGGTACTGATCTCTTTTATGGTTTGCAAAGCTTATAAGGTCTTGTTTGTTTTCTCTCGGCCTATAATATCCGATTAGGCCAACTCATACCTCTTTTACTTAAAAATTATGAAATAGAAAAACAAAAAAATTATAACAACTTAAAAATAAAGAAAAACAAAAAACATAGAAAACATAGAAAAAACATAGAAAAACATAGAAAACATTGAATAACTTCAAATTACTTTAACCTTTCTTTTTCTTCACAAAAACCTAAGTGTTTTCTGAAACAACGCAAAAAGTCTTTCGGTAAAAACAAAATTCTACTTCTACAACAGTATCAAACTTTTTGATCAAGTACGTAAAATACAAGATAGAAAAAAAAAACTTTACAGAGAAGTTTGTCTCTGAAAAAAGAGATTGTAGACGTTATGACGCCCTCATCCTGCCTGATAAAAAAAATTCTTTATCGGATGATAGTCAAGCTAGTAGACACTTGTTCAAGAAATAAAATCAATGTTCTGCTGTTTACATTTGAATTTCTTGTTACATTCATTACATTTACATTTATTACATTTGAACAGTATATATATGTAAGGATCTCTTAAGATGGCAATGATCAAGTTCGTCAAAGAAGTGTTCCTCCCTCTATCTCATTCTCTTATTCTGAATGATGATGTAGAAAAAAAACCTAGCTAAGCACTTAAGCACAAACACTTATTTAAAAATCTTTAAATTTTTATATTTTTTCCACCTAACGGCATATTGGCACTACCAATGTTTGTGAATAATTACAATCTGCTTATCCAGCTTCAACATCCTAATACTACTATACTTAATCTGAATTCAGGAAAAGTAACACTCATTTATTTGTAAATTCAAATATATTTTGCCATCTCAAGCGTTTTTCAGTACAGCAAAGCAGTTGTAAGTGCTGAGCTCTTATGCTACCAATCACTCACTTGTATTGCCACCTTGAATACAAAAGTTCCTATGCGCAACTTTTCCTTTACCATTTTTGTGTTTTCGTTTCTCCATATTCTACGAACGTTTTATGTGTGAATTGAGTACCAAGTCGTGACTAAATGAGTCATCATCATTATCTTCCAACCAGTAATACTACTTATTTAGAGAGAATTGCCTAGCCAATTTAAAATGGGACACACTGTTTGGTGGCGGCCGTCTGGTCCGGCAGTTTTTTCTGTGTAGCACAGTAGTAGCATAATTTGTTACTGCCTCCAAGTATACATGTATATAGTTTTGTACCAATTTCGAGCTTCTCGGTACAATTGTAACCGAATCTGTTAGAGTTCTGAGCTTACAAAGTAAATTCAATGAAAACAACATAAAAAAAAGTAATCATCTAATGGTGATTTATGGGAATTTAAATGGCCCCAATAGAATTGCCCGACTGACTGTTGCTGGATTTTGTCTGGAGAATTTAAATTTTGTAATAAACGAACTATGTCGTGCTGTTTATAGATTTTAAAGTGACAATTTGATTAGATTTTGATTGTTTGTAATTGTAACCTCTTAGGGCGCCACTGTAGGCATTTTTGTGTATTTTTAGTTGTTCTGCTTTTGTAGCCTACCGAAGTAGGAGTGTTATGTAATGAAAAGGTAGTTTTTAGTTTTAAATTAATAAATTATTTCAACTAACCTCATATCTGCATGTAGTTTTACAGCTTTTGAATTGAGACTTAAGTCCATTTTAGTTGACAGTACATATGGCATTGTAGTTGCATTTGATTATAAATCATTATTTATATGGCATGCACTTCATATTGTCTTTGATTAGTTAGAATTTATTCCCTTTTTAAAGATTTTGTAACTAAAAATATATTTTATGTTTTCTTTTTAGGCATCACGGAAAGTATCCAAATGTGGTTACTTGTTTGTCGCGCCGGACTGGGATTTCAACAACCCACTTTATAGAACTAAGGTAAGTGATTTCTTAAAAGTTTTTAGTGATCCAATTATTTTCAGTAGTACGATGGACAATTAACATTGTGGGAATAAAAAGTACATTTTAGGAGGAGAATTCTTTTATTTCCATTCTGTTTTTGTTCAGTTCTTTTTCCTCTGTCATTTTCAGCGTTACGAGCATACTGATCTCCCTCTTAGCTGCTTCACTCTAGTGAGTAATTCGCTCGTGGCTTACGCCGATCCAATCTTTATTCTCTTGAATGCAAAATAAAAACATTCCAACTCAATGAAAAGGAGAGGTCGAGTAAGGCCAGCTTCACTAACAAAAGGCTAGCATGAAAAAATTCGCTCTTCCACCGTGAACCTATTGACCTACTCCGGATGATCACTGGTTTGGCAGTACTAATCAGGCATTACTAATTCATTCAACTCTTCTGCTCTAAAATAAAGAAAATATTTTAACAAAAAACCCCGTATGACTATACAGAATTATCTACTCTTACTTATTACTGACTTACGGACTGACTCTGTAACGCCCTTTAGTCTTGGCTTTGTTCCGAATTGAACTTGACCTCACCTTTATTCCAACTAGTTGAAAGGAAGTTAAAGTCATATTTATTCCCACAGCCAGTAAGCCCTCAGACACTGAACCCAAAGATTTCAGACCAATAAGTCTATCCTCCTTTCTACAAACAAACATCCGAACAAAACTGAATAATAATGTGATCTCTACAGCCCAACATGCATATGTATATAGAGGGCGAATCAATTGAGACTGCACTTCATGAAGTAGTCGGAACCATTGAACAGTCAATCCAATATAAAGAGCACACGTTGGCTGCATTCCTCGACATAGAAGGGGCTTTCAACAACGTTAAATACAGTGCTATTCGCATGGCATTAAGTTCCATAAATATCGAGCCAACGTTATCAAAATGGATGGACTCCATGCTCCAAACGAGAATAGTAAAAGCAGAAATGAGTGCAATCACCCTAAAAATCAAAACTTGTAGAGGTACACCTCAAGGAGGAGTGTTATCCCCGCTATTCTGGCTCCTAGTATAGTTAACCAAATCCTGGTTAAACTTGACATGAGCGGAATAAATGCAGTAGCCTATGCTGATGACATCGTCATCAGGACTTCGGGAAAATTCACAACAACCCTTTGTGAACTTCTTCAGACAGCTCTAAACAAGCTCACCAGCTGGGCAAAAAACTGTGGGCTAAATGTGAACCCTACAAAAACAGAACTTGTTCTGTTTACGAGAAAACGTAACATTCCAGATATACTTCCAGACTTCCACCCTCCATTAATGGTATACCATCGATCGTAAACTTAACTGGAAAGAAAATTTAAAAGAAAGAGAAAGAAAAGCTCAAATCGCTTTCTACACTTGTAGTAGAATTTTTGGGAGAAAAATGGCGACCTGTGCCCCTGTTCTGTAACTATCGCCTCGATAAAAGCAGGCGATAAACGGTGGAAAATGGAACAAAATCCTACTAAATTCATAGAATTTCGTTCCATTTTCCACCGTTTATCGCCGAGGCGATAGTTATAGAACAGGGGCACTGGTCCCAAAACTATTCACTGGATGCATACATCCATAATAAGACCAATCCTCACATTTGCCTGTCTAGTCTGGTGGTCATCATTAGAGAAGGCTTCAAACCTTAAGACCACGACCAAAATCCAAAGGCTTGCATGCATTGGCTCAACTAGTGCCATGAGAAGAACAACACCAACTGCAGCTCTGGAAATTTTCCTGTCGCTGGCCCCCTAGATATTTTTACTAAGGAGATGGCGGCCAAAAGCTCACTGCGACTCAAACAATGCAACAATTGGAAAACAGGCATATCAGGCCATAGAACCATCATGAACCATACAGATATAGGCCCCGATTGCGGTTGTCGATTGACTAATCGATACTCGACTTTTGTCGATTTCGATCGACATTCTTCGATTTGACGGTCGACAGCTTTCGTTCATAATTTTCTGGTCGACTGTTGCGTTAGGAAATCATTTTGTGGGAAAATGTAAGTATTTTATTGAACAAATTCATATTTTGATATAATACTCTTATTATATACTCGTATTATATCAAAATATGAGCATTTGTTCAATAAAATACTTACATTTTCCCATAAAATGATTTCCTAACGCAACAGTCGACCAGAAAATTATGAACGAAAGATGTCGATCGAAATCGACAAAAGTCGAGTATCGATTAGTCAATCGACAACCGCAATCGGGGCCATAGACATTCAAACAGACTATACCCCCCGCATAATGACTTCAATCCAGTGACCCTAACAGTATTTCCGACAAGATAAAGCTGGGAGAGGAAAACAGGATTATAAAAGGAAATCACACTTCCGTCTTCACAGATGGTTCCTAAACGGACGAAAGGGTAGGGTAAGGTATCTTCTCAGATTACCCTACCATGAATAGATCAATAAAGCTTCCCGACTTCTGCAGTGTCTTTCAAGCAGAAGTACTCGCAGTAAGCGAAGCCACAAAGCACCTAGCTACGCAAAACTTGATCACCAAAAATATTGACTTCTTCATAGACAGTCAGGCGGCAATTAAAGCTATCTCATCCATTATCACAAAATCCAGACTAGAAGACAGCTGTCGCAGTTACCTAAGACTGCTCAGCGAAACAAACACAGTTAGTTTAACCTGGGTTCCAGGACATCGTGACATAATCGGTAATGAAATGGCGGATATTATCCGCTTAAAGGCTGGCTAAAATCGGGTCAGCACTCGAATCCAGCGAAACGAACACCTGAGTTCTCTAGCCACTAGAGCACGAAAAAACAGAATCAAACATTATTTTCTAAAAAGCACCAATGACAGGTGGTCATCTTTAGAAACCTCAAGCCAGATACTTCCTAGAAAAAACAGAATTTCTACTCCAGCTTAGCAGACCTCGGCTCTATCTGTTGATTGGCATTCTCACGGGCCACAACTCGTTGGGTACCCACATGATGAGAATGGGCATTTGCACATCCGACTTATGTAGAGGATGCCAAGATGAGGAGGCAGAGGAAGGATCATTCTACTTCCTCTGTGAGTGTCCTAGCTTGGCCCACACTAGGAAAAAAAAAACCCTCGGAGAATACTTCTTCGACGAACTGGGCGACATATCTAATCTCCCATTGAGCAACGTCCTGAAATTTACTCAGGGCTCCAAATGGTTTAGTTTGGGTTCCTTACTCCAATAAACCAATAACCAGCCCAACCCTCTACCTCTCCAATCCTCCCACTCCCCTCCTCATCCTCTGTTTTTCCCGGGGAGCACAATGGATCCTTGAGATCCGAGTGAGGAGTTGCCACTTGTGGCTGCAACCTAACCTAACGTAGTAAGGCCAGCTTCACTAAGGTCAAACAACAACGCAAAAGGCTAGCATTAAAGAAAACTCGCCTTTCCACCTATTGCCCTACTCCGGATGACCACTGGTTTGGCATTACTTAGAACTTACTTCGACATCATTCAAGCCTTTTACATAAAACAACGTATGAAACTACTAAATTATCTACTTTCGCTTATCACTGACTTGCTGAGTGACTGTGTAACTATTCATTACTAACTTACTGACTGACTCTGTAACGCCATTTAGACCTGGCTTTGTTCCTAATTGAACTTGAAATCTAGTACAATAATTCTACCAGAATCACTGTTTTTCCATTACAAAAATTCTCTCTAATATTGTTCTTAAGCATTCTTCGAAAATCCTTTCTTCAGCTGGTTAAAAACTGATTCCACTAATACTACCTGCAGTTATTCGCAACCACCAAAGAAATAAATCAAATAATCATGAGTGCGCGTTAAAAATAATTAATTTCATTGCCCGAAGGATAATTATCGTTCGTAACAACCTATACTACCTTACAACTTGCCCATAAGTACCTAGTCAATAAAATTACCCTCGGTCCTCATGAAGGAGAACCTATCTTCAATACCTTCGGTCTGATCATAGAAATCATTACTTAAACTGCAAAACATCTCTCTCAAGGCACAAACCCTAACAACACAGTGCGATATGTTGGCGCGGACATAGCACGCGTTGGTCGGTAGCAATCGCAATCACCTGCACACAAGCGTTGACGTGCTCATTGAAGAGCTCTATCGAGGATATTTTTACTGCCGCCTTAGATCATAATTTTATTAACGCATGTGTACCTCCTGCAGGCGCAACACGGAAGTTGGCGAAAATTGCACAGTCGAGATGAGGTGGGCATAAGAGAAAAAAAAACATATTCATTTTATTACTCCTTCGTCTAGCTCTCTAATTAGGAATCATTCAATGAATTTTACTATCCGATAACTTAGCAGAGATAAATTCACCGATAAAAGGGTGGTTTGGTCGTGGACCTACAATAACGACGGACGCGACGGGCGGCGCTTTCACCGCGACTATGCGCGCTCTGACCCAACTGTCACTTTAAGTAAGTGTTCGCTGTAAAAATGTTGACAAGTTTCCGCACTGTCATGTTTTTAATCTAACGGCACTGAAGGACATAAAATCTCAAGAGTAACATGGAACGATTTTCTTGGACAAACCACATGAAATATTTGACAGCAAAAAATAATAAGAAGGAAAAAAAAAACAACGGTTTAAGGTCAGACACACACGTAGACCCGTATGCGCATGAAGCAAAGTATCAAAAAGCCGTCGCGCCACCATCGCGCCGCCCATGATGCTAGATTTGACATTAATCTTGGAATGTGCGGTTTTAAAATTATTGTCGGCTCAATAGACACCACACAAACACTATAAACATGGCAAGTTGACAGCCAGAAAAGTGATGACATGAGTCTGAGGTACTGAGTTGAGTTCGGTTTTAAGTTTTAAGGAGGCTGTGACTCTAAGTTGCAAATCCTTACACTGGACTCTGGCTGTAGCGTGATAAATATTTTTAAAAAAAAACCTCACTTTTCTCTCCCGCATCAAGACTTTGAAACTTTTGTTGAACCAAGTGGTATGTGATGTTGTATTATGTGGTTATAGGTCGAATGTGGTCTGTCAGTTTTTCTATTTTATTCGGTGCACCTGCAAAAAATATCTTACTTTTGATATTCACTGTGACAATATGCTTTGTTTATTTTAGACAACAGAAAATGCAAACCATTTTTGAAGGTTTCGATGAAAGTTGTGATTCAAATTTGGGGCCGTCCATAAAATACGTTCGCATACAGGGGGGAGGGGTCTCGCTGAGTGTGACAAGATGTGACAAGGGGGGAGGGGGGGTCTACGGAAACGTAACGTTCGCCGTTAATCAAAAAATTTTACTACAGTATATCTCTCGACTTGTTTTTTTTTAAATCGTTGTCATGATAAAAGTCATTCATTTCGTATTAGTAAACATACATATATTTAAATGCATATATATTTACTAAAGTTTATTTTTTCAAACATGAGCGCTAGCTCTTTGGCGCGACTCTAGCGGCATTAGAATCCGCAAAATATATTTGTTAATTTATTATAAAAAAAAATTAAAACTTACAACTGCACTATCAATTAAAATTTATCATGCGCAAGGGGGGGAGGTCCAAGCTTTTGTGACGTAATATTCATAGGGGGGTCACAGAAAGTGTGACACAGCGTGACACTGGGGGAGGGGGGTTCGAAAAAACTTAATTTTAGTGTGACGTATTTTATGGACGGCCCCTTTCTCAAAAGGGGGTGATTTAAGTTGAGATAAATTGAGATAACGGATTTTTTCTTTCTTCTTAAAAAGACGGATAGGAAATATTTACAACAGCATTGCAAACCCACAGTTTGCCAAGGGAACAAAAATAAGATATGAAGAGCTATTGATCTCCGTATCATGAGCGTGAAAGTTGAGTGGCTTTAAATAATGAGATTACGTTACGTCACATGTAGTACCATTTCGATTGATCCTAAGACCCAAAGCTTTGCTCCCGACTCGAAATGTTGTCTTCGTAAGAGGATCTTCAACAAACTCTATGGTATTGGACGACGTTACGTCAACTAAGGTTTAAAAGTTTAGATAAAGGGCGGCTCAGGAGAGCGAGAAGCACCGGCTGCTGGCGTTTTTCTCTCAACCATACAATATAGGGAATTGAGGACAAATACAATTTTAAGCCAATTCCAAACGGAATTGCCTATTCTTCTTGGAAAGGGATAGCCGTGCAGATTGGCTTTTTCTGGGACTCGAACCTAGAATTCCTACGTAACAGGCAGACATCCTAACTATTGCGCCACTGTATCACAAGTCCTAAGGTTATAGTTTTTTATTGATTCAGATACCATTTTTGAAATAATACCCGTGTTTTTTGGGAATTTCATAGCCATCTTCACTAACGAGTCTCAATAAGACACTGTACTCACTAATGCAACTATAGCCGAGTTTCATTGAGAATCTGTATTCACTTCAGCAAAACATCGCAAAACATTGCACATGGGAAAACAGCAACTTAAGTTAAATGAACAAAAGTAAGTCACTTGTAGAAGTGAACAACAGGGATGGCTGGTAGTTGGAGTTGTTGTTTTCCCATGTGCGATGTTTTACGATGTTTTGCTGAAGTGAATACAGATTCTCAATGAAACTTGGCTTATATTTCATAAACTACATTTAACAACCTTCCCTGTTGTTCACTTCTGAATACTGATTAATTTTTGTTCACTAATCGTTGTTGTTTTCCCATGTGCGATGTTTTGCGATGTTTTGCAAACGTGAGTATAGATTCCCAATAAAACACGGCTACTAGTAGACAAATGACGTTACGTTACCTACGTCTTATAGTTACTTAAACTATTAGATGTCATACCCTCTATCTTTCTTTTCCTTTACGTTGCGTTACTTTTCATATCACTCGCTGTACCGTTTTTACTTTACGTTGTGTCAAATCAAAATCGCTCTTAATCTTCGGAATATAAGCCTTTCAATAAGGAAAGGACATAGACCATCTATCTATGAACGTTGGAGGACATGATTACATTGCGTCACAGCTAAGCTTCATTATTTTCAGCTTGACTTCTTGTCTTTAGACTAAACTTAGCTTAGCTTATCCTTTTCAGACATATACATTTTAAAATTGAGCTTCGAATTCAGTCAACCTCACCACCAGGACAAAATGAAATCAACGCTTAAGCAAACATCATCAGAAAGAGAAACATGGATCGTTCGATAGTAACAACAACACTTATGCTACATGCAATTATTTCTAATTGGAGGCAATACTGGTCATTTGCGTTTTTGCTTTTCTTTTTGTTATTAACTAAATGGACATTAAGCCCAAGAGTTTAATTTATATCAATCCACGCTAGACGACCGCCTGACAATGGCAATGAAACAACAAACCAACAATGGCGCGCAGGGATTATATTTCAACGAAAGTCGATTGACCACAAGTGAAACATTTGGAGTGTGTGTCCCTCTTGGAAGTTTCATACTGCCAGTTTAGCAAGCGTATGTCCGTAAGATTAAAGAATTGCTAACGTCTGTCGTAGAAGAGAATTGGAATTTGTGTTCGTTCGCTGTCACAATATAACTCTTAATTGAGTAATAAAACAAACAGATCGAGGGAACATGGGTGCGATCAATGCACAATGCGATGAGGCCCGCACCCGATCAGCTTTGACTTTAGATTTTATGACAAAAAAGTCATTGACGATTGGGTAGTTGTTTTCCTTTTGTTTGTTACCTTCGGTGAAAGTGGAAGTCAGGAAAATTAAGTTGGCAACGGATAGGCTTTTAAACAAACTAAATCATTTGATGACGCACTTTTTATTGACTGCATGTTTCTGATTTCTTTTATAACATCCTTCAACAGTGGATTTGAGATCCGCGTAAGCATGTTTCAATTTCAAAAGAGCTGCACTAAGAAAGAGGAGCTGTAGAAAACAGCTTATATTTATTGTGCTTAGCATTCAAAATAACAGCTTCACAAAGGGGCTGGAAAGCTCGAAATCAAAAAGAGAACAAAGTATTCGCCTTGCGCAAGACAAGGTGACAAACAGTGAAAGTTGCTTACGTCATAGAGACCTTAAATACCAAAGATTACATAACGTCTTAAAAAACTCTCAATCTTAGAATTTGAATTTTGGTGGAGCTACAGACTCATTTATTAGCTTAATACAAGCTTAAAGTAACTTAAACACTAAACTTAAACTAATTAAAACTAATTAATACTAAATTACACTACAAGGATGAGATGGAGGACTTTCAGACAGGGACTTGGAAGATTGAGGTCGAAAAGAAAAGGAACAGAATTTGTCTTACTCATCATGCGGGTTAAGAGTTCGTTGAGACCATAGGATGTACGATGAGCAGGAAGGAAAAAAAATCGGGCTGATCTTACGTCACGGGGATTAGTGTTGAAGGAGATAAGGTTTAAAAGGGAGGAGCAGTCAGTGTTACCAGTAAGAAGTCGGTGAATGAATATGATGTCAAAGACATTCCTTCTGTTTTCTAGTGAGTGGAGATTAATGATTGCTGCGAGACGTACGCGGTAAGAAGGCAGGGTGAGAAAGTTGATCCTTCAGATATGAACCGCTTGATATGGAGCCCACACTTGCGATGCATACTCAAGGTGAGGGCGAATATAGGCAATATCGTTACAAGGGGGTTGCGGAACTCTTTGGACCATCTTTTGATAAAGCCAAGGGCGGAATTAGCTCTTGATATTACTTATTATGAGAACGAAAATTTAATTCGCCGTCGCGTCGCAGAGAACTCCTAAATCTCGTATAAGCTGTACACGGTTTATAGGAAGGTTCAGAAGGTGATAGGATCTGGGGGGAGGTTTATTACTTTTAAGAGAAGAAATTATGGCCTCGCATTTGGCAATGTTCAATTCAAGGAAGTTTTTAGAACACCAAAAGACGAATGAATCGGGGTCATTTTGAAACTGCAGAGAATCTCGATCGGAGGTGATGACTTTGAAAATTTTAGCGTCATCCGCGTAAAGTGAGATAGAAGAATATTGAATGATCTTTTCGACATCATTAATGTCAAGGATGAAAAATAGGGGTCCAAGATGGCTAACTTGGGGCACACCGGAGGTTGCCACAAAAGGAACAGTAAGATTAGAACGGAAACGAACTCTATATTGGCGGTTATTCAATTATGAAGATATCCATTTGAGTATGATAGGGCTGAAGGCCCCGACCCATAGAATCTGTTGCGTCCGTTCGCTCCCGTATACAACTGACAGCTCGATTAAATACACACGATCTTATGAGAGGTGACCCATAAGCATCGGATGCAACGGACGCAACGCAAAAAGTAGCCCAACTTTTAACTTTTGCGTCCGGCAGAACTGATGACATGTGCAGTCAAACCTAATTTGAAGTTTTCTCTTCACACCGCAACGGATTCTATGGGTCAACCCAATTCGTTGTGTCCGGTAAAACTCACTGCTGGCAGCGAACGGACGCAACGGATTCTATGGGTCGGGGCCTTGAATCCGAGGAAAAAAAAAAGAGATAGGGACGACTTTATAGGAACCTAATGATTCGGACAAAACTAAGTAGAAGGCGGACGTTGTCAACCGGGAGAATAAAGGTTAATGTTTTTTTCTCTTAAGTTAAGTCAAATAAATTAAAAAGGGTGGCGCAACAGAGTTTAGGAAGTCCTTGGGCCTAGTGCATTTCTCTCAACCATACCTAGGCTATGAATTGAGGGGCCCTGCAAAGTTTTGCCGATTCCGAACAGCTAGGTGAGTGGCAATGAAATGACAGAGAAACTACTATCGGAGGATTTGTCAGTTCCTCCCGAAAGGAACTTCGATCTCCAACTTAGCAGGTCGATAGAAGGGTCGAAGATGCCTACCTTGAGGTACTGTAGATGGAGGTTTAGATGGAGCTGAAATGGCAGCACTGAAACGGGGTCTACATTGGGATTTGAAGCCCAGAGATTCGGTTTAACAAAGTTTGGATTCATAGGAAGAACAATCTCAAACAAATCAAACTGTAAACTATAGTGTTTCTTCGTATAGATTTTTTATTGCAATAAAAGCGGAGTTCCCACTGTACTACAAATAGTTGGACAGACTTTGGTTTGAACGACCAATGTTGGATAATGCGAACCCTCAGACGACGACTTGTCCAACTTGTTGGATGGTTTTCATATATTTTCGAAAATCTTCAAGTTAGACGGAGCGGAGAAATATATGTCATAATGTTGGACGACAATCTGAACGGAAACTACATCCGACCACCCAACATCCATCAAACAAAGTCTATCCAACTAAAAAGGTACAGTATGAACTCCGCTATAAGCAAAACATAGAATTGAATCCATTTACCAAATTTCCAGACCAAAAAGGTTTCTATCGAAACAATTATTTCACTATGACTTCCTTCCAACTTCCAAGACTACCAAACAATTAAACCAAGATAAGAAAAAGCAGGAACTTATTTCAGGTTGATAACTTCCTTTAGTGTAGTCACAATTAAAAGCTTGTGTAGATGGAATTACTAGATTGTGATTTCCATCCAGAGACGAGAAGATCGAATTCCTCCATTAGAATGTGGTTGCAATGGTGTTTGAAATTTCATTTAAAACAAAGATACAACTCAGTGTGTATAGTTAACACATTTCTTCCTTCACCACACGTCCCACTCGACGCGATGGCACGGTCCGGTGAGCGAGAAAAAACAAGTGCTTTTGGGTGCGCATGGACACTTCACATTTGGTCCTCTATAAACAGCCACCGAAGAAGAAGAAAGTCCCGATCAACAAAAGAGTAAGTAACCTAGAGACATGATTTGTTTTGTTTGTTTTGTGAAATTAAGAGTCTCCCCGTGATGCCAGCCACATGTATGTATCTACAACTGTGGCTTGTTGTATGTTATTGCAAAGTGCAGGCGGCTCTAGTCTGGGTGTACTTGCTATAGTACCGATCTCGACCAGATGTGCACTGTGTATGAGAAGTAAAAACCCCACTGGGGATTTTGTTTCATTTATTATTATTTTGTTTGCATTTGTGGATATGTTCATCTTACAAAAAAAAAAGATACAATTTCCACTAGAAAATACATGTACTCCTTTTTTTATTTTTGAGGCTCACAAAAGTTTACAATCAACCTGCAGGCAAAGGAGTATGTGTTTGTCTATGGTAAGACCACAGACCAGGCCATTCAGAAGTCTGATTTGTGTCCTGGGTTAGTTGGGCGACAAGTTTATCCTCACCAAACGTGCATATCTATTTATTCAAGTGTATATGCATATAATGTGAGCGAGCATGTGAAGGAGTAGAAACTAAATTAAGCGAAAGTTCTTCTGTTTGGCTGATCATGAAAAACTGTTTTCACTTTTCTTTTTCTTCCTCTTGTCGAAGACGGAGATTGCGCCTATACAGAGGGGGCGGTTGCAGTTGAATGCGGTATCGAATACCACAGAAGATCTTGATGGTGGCACTAGTACTTAAAACAACAAACATTTCTTTCCACTTATCGTTTTACCACCTGAACTCGTTAAACGAAGCGCATTAGAATCGCCATAATTTGCGGCACACCGGTAATTTTCTTTGACAACTTAATCGCATGGTAATTTGCTTTGGCGACGAGTTTATCATAATTCAGCGTATGAAAATCTTCGGCTTATAATGCAGAATCATCCGGAAGATTGCTTTTTTAATGTGCTCCTGTTCCTGGATGATGGCGGTCGGTCAGCTCGATGACGTTGTGTTTATGTATCTTGCCTCATATGGGAGTACCGAATGAGAGATATAAAAGGAAAAACAAATGTTGCAGCTTGTTTTTATCGTTCAAAGTCTTATAATCAAGAAGAAAGAAGAGCTCTTGCAACCAGGAAGTGCATTCAATGTCTCGTAATTAGTCGTACCATCAGCTTTTGTTGGTTAATTGAATTTGATGGGGGGCTTGCTTGTAAGCAGCTTAATTGATTTTAAATGCCAACAATATGCGAGACGGGATTTGTAATTTAGCTTCAGTCAGTTTGTAAGAAGACTTTGGATTTGCTCTCCTTAACTTGTGTATGTGTGCTGGGCTACAATGCTCTCTGAATGGGAACACTTAAAGTTTTCAGAATACGGAGTTGTTGTTGTTGTTTCGAAAATAGAGTACCATTCTGATTTCGCCTATGAAATATAAGGCGAATGGTCCAATTTGCGTATTAACACCAATGACTAACGCATTCGGTGACACAAAGACTCATAGACTTTTCAACGCTAAGTGAGTCGAGGGTTTCGAGTTCGATTCCTGGAGGAAGCAAAAGCAGTTTTCCTGAGGCTAATGATACTCAAGCGATTCATATGGGTGCACAATAAGTTTATGTTACAACACCCGCGGCTAACTCTGACGCTGACGCAAGGACTCATAGACTCTGTAACGCTAAGCGAGATCGATTCCTGGAGAAAGCAAAGACAATTTTAGTGAGGCGAATGATACTCAAGTGAGTCATTTGAAACTACAATGAGTTTCTGTATTAGCACCCATGGCTGAAAAACACTCATTGACCCTGTAACGCAAAGTGAGTCAATGGTCTAGGGACTCGGTTTCTGGAGGACGCAAATTTTCTTGTGGCGGATGATGCTCAAGCAAGTCGTATGGATCCACAATGAGGCTAAGTGAGTCGATTGCTTGGGGCTCTATTCCTGGAGGAAGCAAAGAAAGGTTTCGAGTGGCAAATGATACTCAACTGAGTCATATGAGTCCACAATGAGTTTCTGTATAAACACCCATGGCTGACAAACACTCATTGACTCTGTAACGCTAAGTGAGTCGATGGTGTAGGGACTGAAGTTCAGTTTCTGGAGGATGCGAAGACAGTTTTCTTGTAGTGGATGATGCTCAAGCGAGTCGTATGGATCTACAATGAACTTACATATCAACAAAAGGCTGACACAAAGGCTTATCGACTCTATGATGCTAAGTGATTCGATGGCTTGGGGCTCGATTCCTGGAAGGAGTAAATAAAGTTTGCGAGTGGCAAATGATACTTAAGCGAGTCATATGGGTCCACACTGAGTTTTTGCAATAAACAGCCATGGCTGACTTTCTGGCTGACACTAAAACTTATAGACTCTACGACGACGCTATGTGGGCCGATGGTTCGATTCCTGGATTATGAAAACAGAATTTTCGTGAGCCGAATGATTCTTTAGTGAGTAATATGGAAGCGCAATGATTTTTGTATTGACACTCATGGCTGAATTGCTGACTGGCACACTGACACACTGACTGGAGGAAGCAAAAGCAGTTTTCCTAAGGCTAATGATACTCAAGCGAGTCATATGGGTCTACAATGAGTTAACGTAACAACACCCGCGGCTAACTCTATGGCTGATGTAAGGACTCATAAACTCTGTAATGCTAAGCGGACCGCTCGCTGGTTCGATTAATGGAGAAAGCAAAGGCAATTTTAGTGAGGTGAATTATACTCAAGTGAGTCATTTGAAACTACAATGAGTTTCTGTATTAACACCCATGGCTGACAAACACTCATTGACTCTGTAACGCTTAATGAGTCGATGGTCTAGGGAATGAAGTTCAGTTTCTGGAGGATACAAAGATAGTTTTCTTGTGGCAAATGATAGCTACTCAAAAAATTTATAGGTCCGCAATAAACTTACAGATTAGCAGCCATGGCTGACTCGCCGGCTGACACAAAGACTCATTGACTCTATAACGCTAAGCGAGCCGCTGCCGCTGGTTCGATTCCTGGAGAAAGCAAAGACAATTTTAGTGAGGCCAATGATACTCAAGTGAGTCATTTGAAACTACAATGAGTTTCTGTAATAACACCCATGTCTAACAAACACTCATTGACCCTGTAACGCTAAGTGAGGAGATGGTCTAGGGACTGGAGCTCGGTTTCTTTAGGATGCAAAAACATTTTTAAACAAATGATACTCAAGAGATTTATAGTCACACAATAAGTTTACAGATTAACCCCCATGGCTGACTCGCCGGCTGACACAAAGACTCATTGACTCTATAACGCTATTTGAGTCGATGGTCTGGAGTCTGATTCCTGGTGGGGGCAAAAACAGTTTATAAACTAACTATCAAAGCCGAAACTGTCCAAGGAAAACAGGTTTCCAGAACTTTTAGAACTTCGTTTTCCTCGAACTTCACTTGGTATGAGGAAGTCTCTGACTCAAGTCACATCTTGTTAAAGGATTTCCAACGTTTGTTGACTCAATTACTTGGTTTTTTTCTTTATAATGTTTACAATTGAAATTGTATATTTCATGAAAGCAGAAGTAGTAAAAAGTAACTGCAGTACAAAAGTTTCCAAATCGATGCCAAATTAAATACCACGGTAGAAAAGTTTCAAAATCAAACTTTTCGTGGGAACTCTCTGTTTACCCAACCAAGCGCCAAGCAGCTTCACTACGAAAACCTACGTCTCTATATCCAGCCTGATGACAGATTAATAGGAATAAATATCAATGACGGCGATAAGATAAATGGTAAAAACGACTTAATCCCTGTCAAATGCGAAGTAAGTTCGTCATTATTTATGATCGCATTGTTGCAGCAGCAGGTATAATAAGAGACTGTGTGTGCATAAATGGATGTGTGTATCTGCCGTGTTTGTCGCCTTTTTCCGTCATGTGTGCTTTTGTCTTCGTATTTTCACTCACTTTGTTCATTGTTAACTTCACCAGCATCACAAAAGTCGCACATTGAAGATAATATGCCAAGAGTGCAATGTGACTGATCAAACTATCTAACCCTATAACGCAACATCACTTAGGTATGGTTTGACAAATGTGTTGTGCCACTTTTTAAAGAGGTTTGGTGTTTGTCTTGAGTGGGATTTGTATTTAGCCTACAAATGCTAATGATGAGTAGAGGCTCATTAAGTAATAGGCAAATATGCAAGAATTAGAAACATTTTGTTGTGTTTGAAGCTCTGAAAAATGGTGACAAAGTGCTTCGAGATACTAAAATGCGATAATGATTAACTAAATAATGTAAAGAGTCGTTTTATTAATATTTGACAGGCTTTAAGTATTTAATGATTAATTTTTTTTGTATTTTGCAAAAGACCTCGATAGCTAGAGTTTTTTGTCAGTTGTCAGAAAGTCAGATGTTGATAAATGTTATTTGAATTTCTGATTTGTGTGTGGGATGTGAGGAAGAAAGGCAAAACTTAGTTTCG
Source organism: Melanostoma scalare (assembly GCA_949752695.1). Lineage (NCBI taxonomy): Eukaryota > Metazoa > Arthropoda > Insecta > Diptera > Syrphidae > Melanostoma > Melanostoma scalare. The sequence continues at coordinate 54,348,212 of OX456984.1, read as the reverse complement.
TGAGATAGGCGAAGGTGCAGTTTTGTAGAAATTTCATCTTCGTTCAACAAATTTTCTCATTCAGAAGATGATTTGTTTTTACTTATTGTTTTCTGGGTGATAATACCGCGCCTTGACATGTTTAGAGTATTATTTTTTAAGTATGACTTCTTCAGCTCAGTAGTTTGTAAAATGAGCCGCGCTGAATTGACGACATTGAAAATTTAACTTAAAAGTTGGCATATCATGTTTTGTGTTATCGTAAACTGCAACCCCCAATCGCCTTCACGATTTTTTAGCTTTTTGGAAAGAAATATTTAATCGAACATAAAAAGTCTATGTATTTTATGTTCTAAAGTTTGAAGCACATTGTCGGCCAAAAGCAATAACCATATGGTAGGTGATAGATCACAGATAACAGATGACATTTGACAGATGATAAATGACAGATAATTGATGTCAAATGTGAGTTGTTGGATGACAGGTGACAGCTGACTTGTGCCAAGAACCTTTAACACAGAACTAAAAGTACTTGTATTGCAATTGAACTACAAGTGTAAGAAATGTCTCTGACACAATGCTACAAACCTGCTTGCTCTTTTACAAGTGTAACGGACATAATCCTACAAGTGCGTCTTACTTGTAGACTTGTAACTTATTTTACAAGCCCCAGGTGTCAGATTACAGCTGACCGATGCCAGATGCCAAGTGAAAGTGACAGATGACAGATGACCAATGATAGATGACAGATGACAGATGATAGAAGAAAGGTGACAGATGATAGATGATAGATATGACAGAAGACAGATGATAGATGATAGATATGATAGATGACAAATGACAGATGACAGATAAAAGATGACAGATTAAAGATGAAAGATGATAGATGACAGATATAGATGACAGATGACAGATGAAGGATAACAAATGACCGATGAAAGGTGACCGATTACAAATGTAACATATCACTTGACACACCACAGATGACAAGTAGCAAATGACAGATAACAAATGATAGATGACAGATGATATATGACAAACGACAGATGACAGATACCAGATTTCAGATGACAGTTAACTCATGACAGTTGTCAAATGACAAATGGTAGATGATATATGAAATACGAATGATGACAGATACCTTTTTACCTAAAAAAGCCCACGAAAACGTTTTCTGCAGTCACTAAAAAAAATCGGGAGACTTTAAAAGGAGAAGTGTGCTAGGTCCCAGACTTGGGACCTAGCGCATTTCTCACAATCATTGGCTTTGTAAGGGAATGGAAGGGACCCTCAATTTTCTGCCGATTACGAAAGGCTAATCTAGCAAGCGCTTTTCATGGCAATGAAGTTACTATTGCGTAAGGCGATTCTCCTGAAAAACATTTTTGCTTCTGTGGGGACTCCAACCACATTACAGACATGCTAACCATCACACCACAACACGCACAGGTGTCCTAAGAAAACTCATGTTTCTTTGTTTTTCTTAATTCCCACTTTTCGTTTGTCGTTGAAGCATTTTATATATATATTCCATAGTACTATTACTTTGACCCGTTCCGGTGACAAAATGGAAATTGAATGGACACCACAAAAGCTTTAATGCATTCCACAAGACTGTATTTGAAGAGGAGGAGAATTATATGCGTAAGAGCAGGAAACAAATATATATAATATATATATATATATATAAATATATATTTTTTCATTCTTACGCACTCTAAAAATAAACATTCCACATCAGCTGATTCGCGCTTCCCCACGCGATGTTGCGCCACCTAACGATCAATGAAGGAGATGAAAAAAGGTGTCCAGTAAAATTACTATAGTTTAGATATACAATGGTTGAAGGTCCTTTTCCACTTGTAGAGCTCATCGACTTAATGAATGCTAGATGATCATTAGGTTCATAGCCCACTTGAAATTATAACTTCCGATCTTAAAATGGTTTTTCATAAACAAGCATCAGAATACTCACACTTGACTAGCGAAGTGGCAGATCTCACCTTTTTCATTGACCCGGCAGATCAAAATCATTCTTTTTTTCTTTCTGTTTATCCTCATAGTAAAGTGAAGTCTGATTGATGATGCAGACCACACTGCAGGAATCGAACCCAAGCAACCTCCAAAAAATGCCGATAAACGTTTTCTTTTCTGGCGAGAACAAACTCCGCACATGCACCACCAAGAGACAAACCACCTCCAGCAAATAAAAAACTCCTTCCTTGTGATTTTGTTATTTTGTATGTTTATTTGTTTTGCACGTAGTGATTGTATCGATTCTTTTGTTTTTTATAATTTATTAAAAATATCTATATGTACTTTATGTCGAAAGGTAAAATTTGGAAATTTAGACAATAAGAAAAATGCAAATGGCAGATGGCCCAAGTAAAAAATTAAAAGAGAACTTTTCTCGATGGTGGTTGAAGTTATAATGCCGTGCCGTCGCTATGCGATGCAACACTTTTAGGAAAAATGTAATAGAATTTTTACTTTAGATTGAATTATTGTAGAGGGCGAACTATTTTGGAGTTAGGCACTGTTCACACTGATGTCGTATGAACATTACCGCCCCCCTTGGCGAAATACGCCAAAAAAAAAAAATATTACTGAAAATAAAGCAAGTGAAATTTTGTTTAATTGGCAATTTAGTTAATAGGCAATAGGCACAGTTTTACTATGGGGCGGACTATTTCTCCGTTTTGGGTCTTTAATGTTGCAACTCTGACTCGACCATCGGAACCCGGGTGTATATTTATAACACGGCCTAGACGCCATTCGGTGGATGGCAGATTTTCGTTTTTAATGACGACCAAATCATCAACTTTAATGTTGGTTTGAGGTGTTTTCCATTTGTGTCGTTGATGTAGTTCCTTGAGGTATTCATCCTTCCATCTGTGGCAGAATTGTTGTTGGAGGCATTTTACTTTTTCCCACCGATTGATTAGCGATAAATTTGCATCGGCCAGATTCGGTTCCGGAAAAGATAAAAGCGGACCGCCGCGTAAAAAATGCCCCGGCGTCAATGCCAACAGATCAGAAGGATCTGTGGACATGGACGATATTGGACGCGAGTTCAAACATGCTTCGATACGTGCTAAAACCGTTGCAAATTCTTCGAACGTAAATTTGGCCTTGGTCCCCAGCCCTCTTAAATGGCTTTTGAAACTTTTAACGCCGGCTTCCCATAGACCTCCCATGTGAGGTGCCCCGGGTGGAATAAAATTCCATTTCAAACCCTGAACGCCATACTTAAGACTCGTGTCTTTCGGAATGGTGCCTACAAACTTCTTAAATTCCTTGCGTAAAATTGCATCGGCACCTGTAAAGTTCGTTCCATTGTCGGAGAACACTTCTTTAGGTAAACCTCGTCTAGAGGTGAATCTGGCAAAGGCCGCGAGGAACGCTTCAGATGACAAATCACTTGCCGCTTCAAGGTGAATTGCCTTGGTGGAAAAGCAGACAAACACACATGCATACCCTTTGGTCATACGACAATTCCGTGCATTGAAACTCTTGATTGTGAAGGGACCCGCGAAGTCTATTCCAGTAAATGTGAATGGTGGAGAAAAGGTAACTCTTTCGGGCGGTAGGGCAGCCATCATCTGCTTGCTTAAGTCTCTTTTGTTGGTCGCGCATATGGTGCAACGACGGATGCAAGACTTAACCAGAATTTGGAGTCTTGGTACCCAGAAACTTTGTCGTGTTAGTCGCACCATTAAAGAGTTGCCACCGTGCATAGAAATCTCATGAATGAATTGAATCAGGAGGCAAGCAAAACGGGATTCAAAGGGTAGTATTATAGGGTGACGTTCATTGTACGAAATGTCTGAGTTCGTTAGTCGCCCATTGACTCTAAGAAGCTTGTTTGAATCCAAAAATGGATTAAAGGACAAAATAGAACTTTTCGTTGACACTGGCTTGCCAGCTGCAAGCAGAGAATATTCTGTCGAAAAGTGAGCTTCTTGAGCCAATCGGATTAGACGAATTTTCACAAACTCCATTTCTGGTTGCGAGATGTCACGAGACTTGTATTTGCTGGGCTGTTGCTTTGAGACAGACCCGAAGAAGCGAAAAACATAGCACAATACGCGCATAGCGCGAGATAACGTCGAAAAACGGTCAAGAAAGTCTTCTGGTTCTTGTTGAACTACCAATGAGTTGGTGTTTTGCTCAGAAACGTCGAGAGAAATGCCAGAAACTTTGTCATTTGGCTGGACCACTAAGGAGGAAACCTCTTTCTGTTCTAGATCTTCAGTACGTGGAGCGTCTGGTAATGCCACCGGCCATTGAGAGGCTGGTTCACAGAGCCATGCTGGGCCCTGCCACCACATACGATTCTGCTTCAGATCGGAGGGCATTACACCTCGAGTGGCCAAGTCCGCGGGATTTTCGGCAGATCTGACGTGCTTCCACACTGCGTTGCCGACATTGTCCTGGATTTCACTGGTACGGTTTGCAACAAAGGTTTTCCAAACGCACGGAGGTTTTTTGAGCCAAGCCAGAACTATGGATGAGTCTGTCCATAAAAAGATTTGATATGTCTGGACTGGAAAATTGGGTAAGTAAAATTTTATCATTTTGGAAAGCAAAAGTGCTCCACACAGCTCCAGACGCGGTAAAGAGACCGTCTTTAGAGGGGCAACTTTGGACTTAGCACACATCAAGTAGGAGGATGCTTCTCCATTAGGGTGACTTGCGCGTATATAAAGCGCTGCCGCATATGCTTTCTCGGAAGAGTCACAGAAGCCATGAAACTGAATTTCCACAGTGGGCGAGTATTCAACCCAACGTGGGATTTCTATAACCTGTATTTCAGGTAATGACTCTGCAAACTCTTTCCAAGTGGCAAATGATTCCGGGCTGATACGCTCGTCCCACTCAGTGTGCTCAGCCCAAATGCGTTGCATCAATGTTTTGGCGATTATCACTACGGGGGCCAACCACCCCGCAGGATCGAAAAGACGAGCAATTTGAGAGAAGACCTCTCTTTTGGTCGGATTTGTCGACAGTGGAATGCGTTGCGTGGTGAAGTAAAAATTGTCTTCTTTGGCATTCCATCGTACCCCTAGTGTTTTTGTGGTGCTGTCAGCATCGAGCTTCAAGAAACTTTCGTTCAGCACATGTTCTGGTGGCAAATGGTTAAGTAAGCTAGACGAATTTGCGGTCCACTTACGTAGTGGAAACCCAGCTGAGTTAAGCAACGCTATAAGTTCGATTTGTGCCTGTTTAGCCGAACTGAGAGAATGACCACCAGATAGAACATCGTCGACATAGAACTCCGATTGAACGATTCTAGACGCTAGGGGATACACGGTTCTGCCTTCTTTTGCCAGTTGCAAGAGCGTGCGGATGGCCAGATATGGAGCACAATTGACACCAAAAGTGACGGTCTGAAGTTCAAAGTCTTCGATCTCGGACTCTGGCGAACTGCGAAAGAGGATTCGTTGAAATGGAGTATCTCTAGGGTCGACCAAGATTTGGCGGTACATTTTTTCAATGTCCGCATTAAAGACAAATTTATAAAATCTCCAGCGGAGAATGAGAGATGGTAAATCTTGCTGCAATATGGGCCCTGGATACAACAAATCGTTTAGACTTACCCCATTCGACGACGATTGAGACGCATTAAAAACAACCCTCACTTTGGTGGTCGTGCTTTCAGGCTTTATGACCGCATGATGTGGCAGATAGAACGAGTTTACTTGACCTCTGGAAATCTTTTCGACCGGAGGCGCTTTCCGCATATGGCCGAGGGCGAGGTATTCCGAAATGACGCTTGAATATTGAGACTTGAGCTCCGCCTTCATGGCTAACGATCTTTCGACTCTAGAGAACTGCCTTAGTGCGATGTGTCTAGAGAACCCTAACTTGCCCTTTGACGATTGTGCCTTGAACGGCAAACGAACAACATACCTCCCATCCGAACGTCTCGAAGTTGTGTTTTTATAAAGTTCGTCACAGTAGCAGTCTTCTGTTGACCGAATGACTGTGGACGGCAGTTCCTCGAGCTCCCAAAATTTTCGTAGCTGAGTATCCAGATTGGAAGTACTCGAACTGTTCGATACTACGAATGTATTGAACGATTGGAACGACTCCGGAACTGGTCCGGACAGTACCCAGCCGAACATTGTGTTCTGAGCCACGAGGGAATCTGCGATAAGTTGGAGACCGTTCCTTATGATCGATGGGTATAAATCCGCACCGATCAGCAGATCGACCTGGGACGATTTATTAAACGTGGGATCAGCCAGTTTGAGGCCGCCACAAAGGTTAGGATCGATGATACTAAACGATGAACTTGGCAGATTGTTCGTCAATGATCGAAGCACAATTGCCTGGGCAGAAATGGTGATCTGGGCTTCGTCTAAGCACGTGATTGCAAACGCACAGAGTTTTTTCGACGTTATGGCGAGATTACCACTGATTCCGGAAATGGTTGTATTCTTATCCGTTACGGGCAAGTTCAAACGCTTTTGTACTGCCTCTGAGATAAAGGATATTTCGGAACCAGGGTCGATGAGAGCGCGAACTATGTGTTTGGATTCTTTGCCAACAATGCAAACTAGTGCCGTTGCAAGCAATATTTTCTTGGGAGCGCCGACATGAAAGTTTTGAAACGACGCTTGAGGCACGAATGGAAGTGACGACGCCGATATTTGAGGAGCTGTTGTTGCACTAGGGAGATTAGTGAACTGTATTTTATTTCCGTTTTCGTTAGCGTTGAGGTGCAACAGTGAGTGATGCCGTTTTTTGCAGTGGCTACAAGAATATTTGCTCGTACAAGCGACCTTTGTATGACTCGCGCTTAGACAGTTGTTGCACAGTTTGTGCTGCCGTACCGTTTGGATTCTCGTTGGGATCGACATTGCCGAAAATTTGGCACACTCATAAATGGAGTGCGCAGCCGCACAGATTTTGCATTTCCCCCCCCCTGTTTTGGCAAGGTAAGTGTTGACTCTATTATTGCTTCGAACATTCGTCTCCTTTTTGGGTAGTCTATTAAGCCCTGTGCCTTTTGTCGACGTGGTGTCCGAAATGGACTCCAGCACCTGAAAGCGAGACGTTAAGAACGAGTCTAATTGCTGCCAGGTTGGAACCTTCGTCGGGTCCTCCAGGGATTGTTCCCAAAGGGTCAAGGTAGTTTTGGGCAGTCTACTTGAACACGCAAAGACGAGAATCGGATCCCAGTTTTGTGTTATAACCTTATGCGCTTGCAACGTTGATACCGAATCATTTACAGTACTCTGAAGGGCTCGGATCAATTTGGCCGACTCTTCATGTACTGTTGGCAAGTTAAAGATATTTTTTACCTGATTGTTGACTAAGATCCGAGTATTTTCATACGTAGCCCGCAACGCTTCCCAGGCTAGAGAAAAGCTGGCATTGGTTAGCGGAAATTGGCTGACAATCCGATAAGCCTCGTCTTTGGTTTTGGCTCTAAGGTGGAAGAGTTTTTCTACTTCACCCAACTGGGGGTGTTTAATGTAGACTGCCTCAAACATATCTCGGAAAACCGGCCAGGAGATATAATCCCCCTTGAAGACCTCCGTCTCACATGGAGGTAATTTGAGGTGACGAGGAGCGAATGTTGGTTCAGCTATCGAATTTTTGCCAGTACCCTCAGGTTTCAGTCGTGCTTCGTGGTCTAGGAAAAGTGCTGAGCATGCCACATAACTTTCGTTGCACAGTTTATACTTGGTTTCTATGGCTTCAAGGTCTACTGCTGCTTCTCTTGTCTTTGGGCCGCCTTTTATGTATAGGGCATAGGTTTCTTTGACTCCGAGCCACAGTTCCCTTAACTCTGACTTTCTGACTGCGAGAGCGGACAGTGTGTGCCCGTGATCCGGCACCTCTCTCGCCGCTTGGTGAAACTTGACCAATTGATCAGTCGCGAAAATGAAGTCTTCCATCAAAGCCATCACAAAGTGCGTTTAAAATTGTATAAATGACAAGGAAGCGACACGAAACCAAGAAGATTTTAAAACTAACTCGTGGCTTACAGCACTCAAAACCCGCAGACTCTCAAAAAAGGTCAAGATTTAAATTTAAAAATTTCATAAATCAAAATTTGGAAGCACAAGAATTTTCAAAAGGCTTGAAAGATTCTACTGGGGGCCAACCACCCCGGCTTGAATACACCGATACGAACGGTGTATGTGGCACGAACGAAAGGCAAAAATTTCCAAAGAAGCCAAAATTTAAAAACGTACGAATCTTCAAAAGGCTTGAAAGATTCTAAAAATTTCAAAAAAAAATTAAAATTTTAAAGCTCAAGAATCTTCAACAGGCTTGAAAGATTCTACTGGGGGCCAACCACCCCGGCTTGGATACACCGTTACGAACGATGTGTGCTGCACGAACGAGAGAGAGGGAAAAAAATCCCAAAGAAGCCAAAAATTAAAAAACGCACGAATCTTCAAAAGGCTTGAAAGATTCTAAAATTTCAAAAAAAAAATTAAAATTTTAAAGCTCAAGAATCTTCAACAGGCTTGAAAGATTCTACTGGGGGCCAACCACCCCGGCTTGGATACACCGTTACGAACGATGTGTGCTGCACGAACGAGAGAGAGGGAAAAAAATCCCAAAGAGCCAAAAATTAAAAAACGCACGAATCTTCAAAAGGCTTGAAAGATTCTAAAATTTCAAAAAAAAATTAAAATTTTAAAGCTCAAGAATCTTCAACAGGCTTGAAAGATTCTACTGGGGGCCAACCACCCCGGCTTGGATACACCGTTACGAACGATGTGTGCTGCACGAACGAGAGAGAGGGAAAAAAATCCCAAAGAGCCAAAAATTAAAAAACGCACGAATCTTCAAAAGGCTTGAAAGATTCTAAAATTTCAAAAAAAAATTAAAATTTTAAAGCTCAAGAATCTTCAACAGGCTTGAAAGATTCTACTGGGGGCCAACCACCCCGGCTTGGATACACCGTTACGAACGGTGAGTGCGGCACGAACGAGAGTAAAATTTCAAAAGTAAAAAATTTTAAAGTGCGCGAATCTTCAAAAGGCTTGAAGTATTCGAAAAATTTCAAAAAAAGTTAAAATTTTAAAGCTCAGGAATCTTCAACAGGCTTGAAGGATTCTACTGGGGGCCAACCACCCCGGCTTTGATACACCGTTGCGACCGATGTGTGCTGCACGAACGAAAAAGAGAAAATTTCCGAAAGTTAAAAATTAAAAGTGCAAGAATTTTCAAAAGACTTGAATGATTCTAAAAATTCCAAAAAAAAAAATTAAAATTTTAAAGCTCAAGAATCTTCAACAGACTTGAAAGATTCTACTGGGGGCCAACCACCCCGGCTTAAATACACCGTTACGAACGATGTGTGCAGCACGAACGAGAGAAAGAAAATTTCCGAAAACCAAAAAACAAAAGTCTGGGGAACACAACCAAATCGCGTTTATCAAAGTTGCTTTAAAAATTTCAAAAATTAATGAAAACTACTGAGACGGAAAGTGAATACCCAGGAACCGCTTCAACCACAAAATACCGATATTTCGTATCACACCACGTAAAAATGAGTTTTTTTTTTTTTTTTTTTTTTTCGGTCAGGGTGCAACACAAAGATTAAAAAATTTTTGTAATGTATTTAAAATTGCCAATTAAAAAAAAGTTCACTTACCCTGTACATAAAATGCAAAAAAAGGGACAGCTTCGCTTCAGGTAGTTGTACTCCAGGTCTCCTGTGTTGACTCCAATTTACGCCTGCATCCAGAATGGCCGAACAGCGTGGTTGGGTTTAGTGCCTTTTTGGGCAACGTGGGCAGCGTGGTCGGACTTGGTGAATTTTTGGCAGCGTGCGTAGCGTGGTCGGTTTCTTGTGCCTTTTTGGGCAGCGTGGGCAGCGTGGTCGGGTTTTGTGCCTTTTTTGGGCAGCGTGGGCAGCGTGGTCGGGTTTTTGGCAGCGTGGGTAGCGTGTTGGGATTTTCGCCAGCAAAATGGCCGACCAGCGTGGGCAGCGTGCCGATTTTTTTGGCGTGGGCAACGTGTGGTGGCGTGTTGGGATTTTCGCCAGCAAAATGGCCGACCAGCGTGGGCAGCGTGCCGATTTTTTGGCGTGGGCAACGTGTGGTGGCGTGTTGGCGTCGATGGCGTTTGGCAGCGTGTGGTGCTGGCCGCGTGTGTTGTCAGCAATCCGCTCGTATGGACCAAATGATGATGCAGACCACACTGCAGGAATCGAACCCAAGCAACCTCCAAAAAATGCCGATAAACGTTTTCTTTTCTGGCGAGAACAAACTCCGCACATGCACCACCAAGAGACAAACCACCTCCAGCAAATAAAAAACTCCTTCCTTGTGATTTTGTTATTTTGTATGTTTATTTGTTTTGCACGTAGTGATTGTATCGATTCTTTTGTTTTTTATAATTTATTAAAAATATCTATATGTACTTTATGTCGAAAGGTAAAATTTGGAAATTTAGACAATAAGAAAAATGCAAATGGCAGATGGCCCAAGTAAAAAATTAAAAGAGAACTTTTCTCGATGGTGGTTGAAGTTATAATGCCGTGCCGTCGCTATGCGATGCAACACTTTTAGGAAAAATGTAATAGAATTTTTACTTTAGATTGAATTATTGTAGAGGGCGAACTATTTTGGAGTTAGGCACTGTTCACACTGATGTCGTATGAACACTGATCCTTGCAGTTGTTTTGTGTATCCTCGCTTGTGCCTTTTTTTCTTTTTATTGAATTTATTTCTGACTATCTTTGATCGTCATATAAATTCTACGGAGGTCTGCACAATCCCACACACAAGTCCATATGAAAAAATTTGATATAATATCCTTCGGCTAGACTCTTTTTACTGCAATAATTTTCAATTAAATTTTGTCTGTCACCTGCGGTTCATATAGGATTACTTTGTATGGGCGAACAAAAACTTTTATCCCTTCGCCGATTCTGAAAACGTCACACGATCATGCAAATATTCCACGCAATAATGTCCCCTCGAGCATTTAGGATTTTCATTGAAAATCCATTGTATACGAGAGTATCTTCAACCTCGACAAGCAACAAAGAACATCAACTACAACAACAACAACAAAAAGAAACTAATGCAATCAACTTGAACCGAAGTCGAGCGAAAATTGAATGATTTACGAGAGTATCTTGCTTCAGCTTTGGCAAGAGTCTTCTCCGTATCCTCGGTGAACACGTATTGCATGTCTGCGTCTTGCCTTACAACCGTGCAATTCTTTTATTCATTTAATTTAGCGATCTGTCTTCTAAGGACAGGGAGAGCGCGGTATTTTTCTTCTCAAAACCGCGGACCGCAGATCAACTTTTTTGAATTTTTTTTTTTTTTACGGTTTAGTAGGTACTTTTCCATCTATACACCGGCGTGCACAGGAAATTAATTTGTCCAGATTCAAAAGGAGGGAGGAAATGAAAATCACGTGGGATGTCTGGCTAAAATGGAAGGACTGAGTTAACTATATGCTCTCCTTGCAATGCATTGTGCTGCTATGTGCAAAAAGCGATTTTTCAGTGCGCCCTGGATGAATTTTCATCAAAAGCACTTGAAGTTTTTTTTTTACCCAGGGCCATTATTTGCTGTTTTTGTATGTGAATATTTGAAATATTTTTTTGTGGAAAGAGGCGGGCCCTCTGTTAGTCTGTCTGTCAAAATGTGAAATGTGAAATAAATTAATGTTTTTGAAAAGTGAATACTGGAGCTGGGTGGTGGCAAGACTTGGTACATATTGAATGGCTCGGGGATAGTTGGTTGGAAAGATGGTGTGTGGCTACAGCAAGTGATGAAAATTGATATTCAATTTGGTTCTAATAAGACTTTTTAATGTTCGGCTTTTATTAAACTGTAACAGTTGAAAAGTAGGGATGGAATTTACTGCATTAAGTTAACTAATTCGTTGTAATATTTTTAATATCATTCGGCTAAAGCAATGCAGTGGGATTGCATCAGCTATTGGGTGAAATAACTTGCTTCTCCAAAAGTCCTCTTCCTTGGCTAACACCTAATAAAAACCTCATATTCTATTAAACATCTAGAACTTTCAGTAGTTGCACTGAAAGAATTGCAGATTGTTTTTACTGTGGCAAGTGTGAAATATGGCGCAGATACTGGACCCCATTTTCGAAATAGAAGATAAAGTGATTGCCATTTATTAAATAACCGATTTTGGGTAGCATTTTCAGTAACTTTTGTAAGAAAAAATGAAATACATAAAACTTACGCGAATGAACTTCTAGTATGGAAAGTTTATATGAAAATTTAAAAACTGCTCGCATATTTTTTTCTGAAAATCATAAAAGCTCATGAAAATCAAATAAAATCCATTTTCGGGACACTTTCATAAGCGTACACCTTTAAAAGAAAACATTGAAATCTGTAGAAGTCCAAAGCTGAGGTTTGCTAACGCTTAGGCCCGCACCATTTTTCATGAACCAATTCTGTACTTTTTTCAATTTTTTTATAAAAATAAAATAAATAGGGTGGCGCTACAGAGCAAGGAACCCCTGGGCCTAGCGCATTTCTCACAACCATGCCTTGTGGGGGAATGGAGTGGACCTACAATTGTTTGCCGGTTCCGAACGGCTAATCGAGAAAGCGGTTTTCATGGCAATGAATACTGACGGAGGACTTGCCAGTTCCTCGCGAAATGCGATATCCGTGGAAAAAACATTTTTGCCTCTGTTGGGATTCGAACTCGAACCTCTGGATTAACAGGCGGACATGCTATCCATCGCACCACGGGTACCACAATTTTCAATTCAATTTTTTTAATCAATTAAAAAAAAAGTGATGTTCTTTTTGTACTTTTATGATCAAGATTGCAGGACTGGGTTTTGCTTCTCAATTGCCTCCTTGATCCAAACTAAGAGTAACAGCACTGCTCCGTTCGATCTCGATGTTATTTTTCATGTCTATAGCGAACCTTAGGATGACGAAGTCCTGTACGACTTCGAAGTTATGTCTGTCTATGGTGACTTTTTGTCAAATTCGTCGATGCTTTCCTTCCTTATTTGATGACAACATAAATACTATGTTTTTCTCTCACTAACCGTTTAAACCCATTTTTGCCGCTTCTGTTATAATGCTCGCAAAAGTACCCGTACCATTACGCTTACTTCTCCCCATTTCATCACTTTCGTCAGAGTAAGCGAGAGCGAGTTATGGTTCAAAATTTTGAAAGAATATGCTTCTATTCTTGACTTTTGATCTTGTCCGTGGATTAATGGTTTGCATGTCTGCCTGTTACGTGGGAGTTTGATGTTCAAATTCCAGAGACATCCAAATGTTTTTTTTAGTTTATCGTTTTTCATGTTGATAGGCACAGCTCATATAATTACTCTGCATTGTTAAACACCCTTCTTACTCAGGCGTCAGGCGGTCCCTTCAACTCAACACCAGCATATGGTTGAAAGAAACGCGCTTGGCAGGGAGCTCGCTGAGTTCTGTTGTGCCTTCCTCTTTATTCACTTTATTCACTTTATTTATATTAATGTTTTTGTTTTATCTTTTACTATTTAATTTATTTTGTTTATTTTATTTTTATTTATTTAATTTATGAGTATTTTACTGTTAATACTTTGTTGACTTTTGAGTTTTGCCCAATCTTCTCAAGTAAATAAAAAATAACTAAATGGGGTGGCACAACAGTAGAGAGCGCGTAGGGCCTAGTCCAGTTCTTTCAACAATATCTACTATTTGAGGGAGTGGAAGGGACCGACAATTTTTTGCCGATTCCGAAAGGCTAATCGAGAACCCGTTTTTCAAGACAGAGAATTACTATCTGAGGAATCTGAGGTAGTTTTTGTTTTTGTTTTCCTTAATGTTTCTGGGATTCAACCCTCGAACCTCCCTCATAACAGGCAGGCACGCTAACATCGCCACGGGCATCAAATCTTATTAAGTATGATGTTCATCCAAATTATCCTATAAAGTTTTATATTAATGGCAAAACTAGACATGGTTCTGTTTAGATTGTCTTCGCATATATGTACTGTCGTACGCAGCCTTGACATCGATGACAAGATGTGGGGAGTATTCAATGATGCAACCATATTTGATCTATCAAATGCTGACAAGTGACAACCAGCAACTATGGGTCCTTAAAACATATTATTTTATCGCGTATCCTAGAAGAGTACATGCACGAAATTTCAAAATAACATTTGTTGGCTTTCTATGAACCTTGAATATTTTTCGATAGACTGCGGTTAATGTGAGAGTCCTCCAAGAGTAACACGTCACGTCGTCATGAAGAGCGCTTTCACACTTAGCCGTTAAGAATAAACCGGCATAATATTGTGGTCACCTTCATTCCTTTTAAGGTATGGTTGAGTAAAACGCAGTAATCCCTGGTCTACGCATACTCTAATGTGACATTTTATTTAACTTTTTCCACTTTTTGATATAAATTCGAATCCTATGTTATGATTTAGTATCGTGTTTGTGTGTATAAGGTAGGTTAATAAATAATTTACGGTTTTCCAATTCAACGTTCCTCATCCCAGAATATCCCTATCCATTTTGCCTTTGTTAAGGACATACTTTTTGGACCTTACCGCTGGTGGGGGATTAGATTTAATGTTTTTTTAGTTTTCATGGCTTACTACAATACGTGAGGTCGCATTAAAATTTTTGAAACACACTTAATCCTTCAGACACGGCTGACAGAGTGATAGAAAATTTGGACCCACTAATTTTTGTTGAAAATCTAGAAAGTGATATCTGATATGTCTTAAGGAAAAGGCTTTTTGTTTAAAGACCGAGGTGTCCATAACAAATTACAAGTAACACATAACACAAAAAAACAGCCTTTATTATTCAACATGAGAAAAAACAAAACTCCAACAATGGAACCTCACAAAAGTTTTGTATAACTTTCGTCAGATAACACCCCGGTGGTACCTGCACTTTTATTTTCAGTAACTAGGAAAAATTTAATTTGCAAAATGCACTTCGCAATGCCTTCGAAAACAACAATTGTGACATGTGTGTGTGAGGTGAGTGCCATAAATAGATACACTGGTACAACGTGTACGTGCATAACCGAAGCTAGCCACTTTTATGGCAGACTATGGGTGTAATTACTAAAATAGGTATGCTAGCTACCACATTCATGAAATTCCTCTCATTTTTTGTACACCCTAGATTTCCATTTATGAAGCAAATAGTGCAACATTGTATGTCGAGCAGTTGCACTAATTCTCATCGATCAACTAACTACACAACAACAAGTTAGAACCGACGCGACGGGCGAAAAGACCTGACGTTGTATTTAAAATGGATTGGGCAATTTCCACACACTCCGTCAATTCCTACTAACAATAGACTTACAAACTATGTTGTAAGAGACCTCATGGAGTCGAGCAATATTTTTTCGAAAATAAATTTATTTCGGTTGGAAAACTGTCAATTTTAATCAAACAGAGTACCTTGCAGTTGCTTTTGCTTTATTTGTTGGCAACTTGACAACTGACTGCTGTCTTGGTGCGACTATGATGATCGATTGACACCCAGTACCGCCACAAGTCATTTGGAAACCAGGCAAGGCATAGATAAGATCGTAGACAGGTTCCGAAAATTCAACTTAATATAAGTGCGGCCCTGTTCGTTACTTTGTCGCTTGTGGGTGATCTTCACCAAGTAGACAGAGAATACAGACGAGTATCTCACGGCGAGGAGCACAAAAGAAAATATGTCGCAACAATTATGTCATTCGATTATTTGTTACGTTTCGCGCAATGTAAGAGACACGAAACTTTATAGCAGTTACGTATAGTCGCTAGTACTCCAGTACTCAACGAGTGTCGGCATAGCGTTCCTATAGAAGCATCGCTTTTAAATTTGAAAAAGTGTTGATGCGGTGATGGTGGCAAAGTCGTGCCTGTTGGTATTTCAAATTAAAGTCGTCATATAACATGCTCATGGTTTTGCACGAGTGTCGTCTTCGTTGCTGTTGTTGGGGCTGGCGTTGTTGTTTGCTTATTCCTTTTTTTTTTTTAGCTTCTTTTATTTACATTTAATCGGCGGGTATGTTTGGCCCCTTATTTTTTCCGCTTATGACCCCAAGATTGTCTTATTTTTATTGTTTGTTCGACTCAGGTGCATTTCATGGTTTGTTTGAATTCTTGTTTGATGTGTGCCTATGTTTATGGGCAAATTACACGGAAGTTTAACTGGCTTCGCACCGCATCGTGTATATTGCGTGAATTAAGTGAAACTCTTCAGCTTTCGGTCAAAATGTGTGTACATGTGCAACGTGATATTTCGACGATAGTTAAATTTGATTGAGGAAGACAAAACGGTCAATTTCCGTACACATTGTTTTATGTTTTCACAACAAACAGAATTGATTAGGAATGCTGTTGAATTAATATAAAATCCATTTAATTGAATAACTATTCAACCAAATTCCGGGGTTGGTTAAAACTCTGCTTTTAGGTCTCGTTTCTCTACTTTGCCGGCCAGTGATTCGGGATTTATTCAGTTACCTTTTGGTAACATGAAGTAGCTTGTCAAAAAAAAATCCGTGAAAGTAGACGCCGATTCAAACCGAGAATCACTTAAGTGTGAATAGGTAGTTGCTTAACACAACTGAAGTTCTAAACTCTTTTAACCAAATTACAATCTAACATCTAAGCTCCCTTCTTGGCTAGAGCAATTATCTTTTTTAACCGCAAAACCTATCAACTCCTCTAGGCAAATCATTGTGTCGTATAAGCAGATTTCACATATTAGGTCACGTCAGAAAAAGAAAAAGTCCCTTAGTAAACCGCTTGGCAGTATGTGAAAGCTTATCCGGGGGTAGGTACTCTTCAGTGGTGCCCGTGGCGTAATGGTAAGCATATCTGCCTGTTATGTGGCAGATTCGTGGTTCGAATTCCAATAGAAAAAAATGTTTTTCAACGTGTATCGCTATTCGCGAGGAATTGGCAAGACCTCCTATAGTAAATTTATTGACAGGCAAAGCGCTTTCTCGATTAACCTTTTTGGAAACGGCAGGTACTCTCCATTATTAAGCATAAGGTGTGGTTCTGAAAAGTTGGGTAGACGCACGGGTTCCCCCGTTCCCCGTTCTGTTGCGCCACTCTTAGTATGTAGTATGTACATATGTACTGTGTCTTCTTGATTGAAAATTGACGCATCTCCTAATATGATATAAATCTTGACGACATTTTAAACTCTGTTCTTCTCAGAATAAAGTGTGGCACACCCAAATAGAACTCGCTGTTCGGTTCAAACTTTAAAAAGTTGATTAATCATAGAGAAAAAAATTCTCGTAAGTTCTAAAATAACCCAACAGCAGCAAACGGAAATTTATTCGAACTCGCCCCATACTTGAGGCCAAGCTTTGGTATGACCATATAGAACCACCTGGTGGGGGATAGTAATAGCAAAACTCAATAAATTGAAAAAAAGCAGCCAAGTCGCTTATTTATTCGCAAGCTTTGGTATGACCATCTAGTACCACCCTACCACTGGTGGGGGATAGCAATAGCAAAACTCAATGAACGGAAATAAGCAGCCAGTCGCAATAATTTCAATCGTAATTCAATTTATTTGTCTATAATTGTGTTTTCATATATAAAATATGTTAACATATTTCATAAAAATTATCATACCCACAGAAAAACTTGAGCATGATCCCAATAACAATACAGCACTTTTTAGTGACACGAAGCAAACAACAGGAAGCAGCTCAAATGACAGCGCATTTGAGCTGCTTCCTGTTGTAAGTTAAGTTTGTACGTTTGTTAAGTTTGTCTTAAAACATCTGGTCTCCTGATAAGAGTTCACTCTACCACCATTTCGATCCCAACCCTCGTCTTCATTGTCTCGATAAAGTTACTTTGCTTGCAAAACAGTTTGCCAATAAATCGACACTTTCAAAACACACATTAGTCCCTACCAGACTTGGGATCTCAGATTCGACCATGAAGCTTATATGTGCGAGAGGCTTTAAAGAGATCTCAATTTCCATATGTACAACCGCAGATCGATAATGTATATCAGCTAATTTCGTATGCTGAAAAGCTATTGCATGCGCTTTTCTATCAAACATATTCTTCTCGGCTCTTCTAGTAGATGAGTAGATGATGATTGAGTGTCGATCAGCTATCCACCGTAGCCACACGCATCGCGCTTAGTGCCCGAATAATTCGCGACCTGTGCCACCTTCTACCACCCAAAAAATCAAAATTAAAAAAAAAAAAAAAAAAATCCATCTAAAACAACCAACAATATTTACATAATTACAAATCTTCCCAGCCGCGCCGCGAGAAAACAAAATAAAAGAGTGCAATTATAATCAGTGCTGTGAAGTGTTAAAAAAAAAAAAAAGGAAAAAAAAAAGCCCATGTTCTATACAATAGCCCTAAAACTAAGTGCGTTACCTGTCCATCGTCTCCTCCCCCACATCACTCTCGCAGTCCCAGTGACTGCACACATTTCTTTGATTTGATAATCTCTTATCTTATCTGGGCAGTGTGTGCAGTCAATGAGACTGTGCGTTTGTTAGGCGGATAGTCAATCAACGGTGTTGATCCCGTTGGTGAATTAAAATCAAGTTGCTAGCTGGGCATAACACCGCTAGTAATTTGATTTTGTTTTCTAATAGGATATACACTTGTTGATTTGACTTAGTTAGCGTCTACGGTTGATATTTTGTTTTATGTGTTTTTGTGAATCGTAATGTCGGGTAAATTTCGGGTCGATTTTAGCAACATTAGGGGGTTGCGATCGAATTTCTTTGCTGTGTACGCTCACACTGCAAAATGCAGGCCAGCTGTTTTGGCACTAAGTGAAACACAGGTGGGTGTTGGTTCTGATCCCTCAGAATTCAACCTGCCTGGATATAGCTTAGTGCCACTATTCTTTTCCTCCCATGGCCTCGCCGTATATGTTACACATGATATAGCTTACCAACTTCTACCACAATACGGCCTATGTTCTAATACGAACTTTAATTTTATGTGGTTAAAATTCACCGTCCGTAAGCAAATCATTCATTATTGTTTTATCTATAGAAGCCCCAATTTAGATAGCAATTCAACCTCTAACGAGTTTGATGCGCTATCTGAGTCCATAGTAAGAATTGTCTCCCTTTATCCTCACACTGAAATCGCAATTGCGGGCGATTTCAATGTACACAATTCTGGTTGGCTTCGACATTCTGGCCAGACAACACCCGAAGGAAAATATGTTGAGATCTTCGCTGAGTTTAACGAACTAACTCAACTTGTTGATGAGCCCACTCGGGTTCCAGATATTGAAGGCCATGCGGCCAACACTCTTGACTTATTTCTCACTTCTCATCCCGAAAAATATAGGGTTATAGTATCATCTCCTTTAGGCAAATCGGACCATTGTGTCATATCGGTAGATTTTTCGTTCTCCGTCACGGTAAAAAAAGATAAAGTCCCCAAAAGAACTGTATGGCAATACGAGAAAGCCAATTGGGACGGCCTGAATAATTTCTTTCGAAATTTTAATTGGTCATTGTGCTTTCTCGACGGAAACGTTGATGCATCAGCTGATATGATATCTAACGTAATTCTCAACGGCATGAGAAATTTTGTTCCTCACAGATTAAAAAGTATCATCCCCAAAGAGAATTCGTGGTTTGATTCAAGCTGTAAAGAGGCGATTAGGGATCGAGAAAGTAGTTTTCGAAAATTTAAAGACAACCCGACTGTAGAAAACCGAAATTTGTTCAAACGGGCTAGAAATATCTGTAATGCTCAAATACAAAGGGCTAAGTTTTTACATGACCAAAAAGTAAGGCAAAAAATACTATTGTGTCCAAAAGGAAGTAAAAACTTTTGGTCTTTTGTCAAGAACATTAAGAACTCGACCACGTCATCGGTCCCAACGCTCGTCTTCAATGACTCTCCGTATGTCAGCTCCATCGACAAAGCCAATTTGCTGGCAGCTCAATTTGCTGCCAACTCGACACTTCCTTATAGCATATTGGCTCCACCTGAGCTCGAGTCTGCAAATTCTTTGATGAAGCAGATATTTTTTCGAACTCGCTCGGTTGCGAGAGTCCTCAAAGATCTCAACATACATAAATCCGCTGGTCCAGATGGTATCCCCGCCGTTATTCTGAAGAGGTGTTCTTCTACGCTGGCAAAACCACTGCGTAAACTTTCCCATCTTTCCTATTCTGCTGGGATTTTTCCGAGCAGATGGAAAACTGCATTTGTCCAGCCCGTCCCTAAAAAAGGCGAATCTTCCTCCCCTTCCAATTACCGTCCAATTGCACTAACGTCCCTTCTTTCCAAGGTCATGGAAACGTTGATAAACCGTCAACTTACCGATAGTTAGCCTGATATTGGTACCCGTGGTGTGATGGTTAGTATGCCTGCATGTTAAGCCAGAGGTTCGTGGTTCGAGTCCCAACAGAAGCAAAATGTTTTCATCGCCTTTCGCGAGGAATTGGCAAGTCCTCCGCAAGAAAATTCATTGCCATGAAAAGCGCTTTCTCGTTTAGCCGTTCGGAACCGGCAGAAAATTGTAGGTTCCCTCCATTCCCTCACAAGGTATGGTTGTGAGAAATGCGCTAGGCCCTGGAGCTCCTCGCTCTGTTACGCAACCCTATTTATTTATTTTTTTTAGCTACCCTGTTGAATAATGCTAATTCAGTCGTCGTTTAGCCACTTGCTTGTAGCCATGGAGCGGCTACAAGCAAGTGGCTAAACGACGACTGAAGGAGATTAATTAACGTAGAATACCTTACCCGACTCTGTCCCCTGCATTGTGAAGTCATGTACATCGCTGATTCATATTTTGTCCTCTCCTACTTTTCTTAATGCTTGTACCGTATCTTACAGCATTGTAACGGTATTTATAACTCCTTGAAATGCACATTTAAAAAAAAAATCTGAGGTACGATGCTCTAGCAAATACCGATGCTGAACATATAGACAAAAACACTTGAAAAATATTTTATACGATTTTGTGGTCCGCTAACAACTCATATTATTTAGATAACCCAGTTGTGTTTCCTATACTTTCTCTGGCAAGAATATCGATGGTATTTCAACAAATTTCTTCAAATATTTTCGTTGAATTCATCACTGATCCTTACTTTAGAAACAATCCACTCTCTATTGATAATTCTGGTGTTCATGCAGTGCAGCCACTTGAGTCCGCTTGACCTGGGACGATTTCTTCGACTCATAACTCACTCCATTTCCACTAGGATCTGAGTATTTTGTCCAACAATATTATTCTTAAAACCACTTGATTCAATTCCTGTTTTGAGGTCAAATAAATAAATAAATAGGGTGGCAAAATAACGATTGTTCCACTTTACAAATTCAATAGCAGTCAATTTGGTTTAGCCTCACTTGAATGATTTCTATTGAATGATGAATAGAAAGGAGACCAACTTCCTGGTCACTCAATTTTACCTACCACTTTAAATTGCACGCAATGTAAATCATTCAGCGGTACCTATACTTGTCACAGAGAGTCCAGCATTTCGGTCAACAATGCAAAATCGTATTCGCATCGCATTTAAATGTCTTCAAAGCGCTCCACACTGTCAAGCCAAAGTAGCTAACATTCTTTAAGTGCACAGTGCACTCCAAATCTGCAATGACCCAATCCCACAAATTTGTTTCAAAGACATGACATTTCAATGTAAGCCTGAGTTGCCTCTTACCGCTATACACGTTTGCGGCATTAGTATAAAATCGCGTTTGGTGGAATCCGTGCACTATAAGAAAACCACTAGGTTTCTATTTGTTGAATCACCGTCATCATCATGGTCTCCTCATCATCATCTTCATCCACTAACCATTAAATACCGTTATCTTTTGATTACACAACGCGCCGCGCATAGCTAACAGTGTTGATGGTGGGCACCAGCCAAAGGATTGATTCAATGACCGTCTTCTCCTTACGTCGCCGAACCACAGATATACCCACCATCATAGTAACCGAAAGGTGCAAAAATAGATACAAAACCAAGAATCAAAATTCAACAAGAAGTAGAAGAAGAAGAAGAAGAACAACAACAACAACATCGATTACGACAACGATGGCGACGACTTGTAGTACACTCGATTGGAATTTCAACAAGTTACGTTCTAGACATTACCATCCACGCCTTTGGAAGATGACTAGGTAACCACTGTTAGGCATAAAGGTATTACGTTCGCGGAATGCCAAAGACTAGGTGATTGCTAGAAAACCAGCACAGATAAACAACACCAGCAAAGCACTTGACAAGGAGGTGGATGAGGAAATGCTCTCTCTTTCTAACTAGACGGATGGGATGGAGAAGCGCAACGAGCAGGAGGTGTTTTCTGTTCATGTCGAAAAAATATTTTCACCCAACGCGATGCGATTTTATGATTTTGATAGCGGACATTCTCTACTCTGAAAAATGTATCCAATAGTTTTTTCTGTGTGTGTGCATATAGTTCCTCTTGGCGCTTAAGCACTTCAGCTTTAGGTCAAGGCACCAACGGCCTCTCCAACAGCAGAAGCTTCATTTCAGTTATTTCATTTATTTCAATAAAAATACCCAGAATCTGATAGGGGAACATCATATTCATATCCCATCCTTATGTCGTTATGAGACGGTATTGTTAACTATTTGTTACACATAACCTTCACATGTCACAGAGTCTATCAAAAGTTCAGATACAACGCAAAGGTTAATGTGATATCGACTTTGGATTTGAATTTCACGATGAGTATGAGAAATTGCTGTCTATTCCTAAATACATACAAACGAGCACTAAAGCTGAAAAATAAAACAGCACTTTGGTATGTACTTATTAATAAGACACCCAAAGGTTATTTCATTGAAAGATTGATATATTTGTACATTCGAACTGTCAATCTGTCATTTTCATTGGGAGCCACCGCAAAATACGTACCTACTCGACTGCCTTGTCAAATATAAAATTTGATAATTGGAAATACAACTTTACAACCGTAACATGTTGACTAGAGCTTGAGCTTTGACTGAATACTCATTACTTAGCGATCAACGGATGGAATAAGTGACTGCGTGTTTTGTTGATTTTATTGATAATTTGAGTCGTTTGACTTTGCCCCTGATTATGACGAACCAAGGACGACAGCTATAAGTCGAAAGGAAAACGCATAATTTCTCTTTATCTCACAGTTGTTTCGATTTGACGTTAAACGTTCCCAATCTTAGTTTTGGTTATATGGTAGATACTTTAGTATTTCTTAAAAGAAGTGGAGATAAGTAGCTATTTGGGAAAGACAGACACTTCCTTTTTAACGGAAGATGGTTGTACTAAGCCCATGGTGCAAGTATGCAAAAGAAGGCGGATCAGCAGTGCATCGAAAGAAATGCTCCGTTCAGAACTACAATGATTCCGGGAGCTAGCGAAGTAATGCAATGGATTGAACGAAGTTGGAAAGTTGGAAGTATGATTTATCAAAGTTTCAAACTGAAAGAGATGATGAAAAGGTGGCAAATTGATATCGTGTGTGTTCAGTACATAAAATGGCAGAATTCAGGAAACAGGACACGTTTTTTTTTTTATGTAAAGACAGAAAGAAGCCTACAAAATGTTCTTCAATGGAATGGATCAGGGTATAAAAACAATATCGGAAGCATTCTTGCAAAAGAACTACTCGGCACCATGTTGAGCACTTCAAAGTCTAATGACCATGAATGAAATTGATCGCATCGTAGTGGAAAATAGAATTTGAAAAAAGGAGCGAAAAAGAAGTGCGCCCAAGTCCAAGAAAAGAGCAGGTAGGGCATGTATCGGGAGCTGGAAGAAATGTCTGATCCAGCTACTGATGCCCATTCAACAAAAAATACTACAAAAAAACTTGAATAAGGGAGCAACCACCTTCAAAGTAACCTCTTGAAGAAGAGGATTAATCAGGAGATTGGTTCGCCAAAGTTCACTAACGATACGATAACGACGACGACGAAACTTTGCACAGGTGGTGGTGACAGTATTGTGTTTTCCTATTGAACGAACAGTTTCCTCGACAACACTTTGCAGAAGCTGAACCTAACTTAACGTACATGTCCGTCATCACAGTCGAAGAAGTTAGTATAATAGGATTAGGATCCTTTTGGAAAAAGCATCGTAATTTCTTAAAGGATTTGAATGTTGCTCTATTTGACAGATTCACGAAAAATAAAGACAGGCAGACCAAAAGACTCCTGCAACGAGCAACGACATCTGCATTTGGTTGATTTCAGACAGGAAGCAACCCAAAAACCGGGAGTCTTGCCGATGCATTCTGAGGTCAAAGCGGCGTATCCCACTAGCGGTTTACTAGTCTATGTGAAGCAGTTAAGTTGAGATCACAATGCTTATAAAGCTGGAAAAAAGGAAGAGATCTCGTGGCGTTATGGTAGCCATGTCTGCCTGTTACGAAGGAGTCTCAGAAAAATCTTATTGTTTTTCCATGAGTATCACCCTTCGCGAGGAATTGTCATGTCTTTCGAGAGCAATTAGATAAGACTACACTGCCTTGAAAAACGAATTCTCACTAAGCCATTCGCAATCCGTGGAATTCGTAGGCTAGCTCCATTGTTTTTATGTTATTCTTTATACAGAAAAGCACTATGCCTCGGAGCTACTCGGGCACTGTTTATAAATCCTATTCTCATATTTTTTTTATTGGAGAGCACAGTTTTAGTATTTTTATTAAAACTAGCTGAGCCACCCGGCGTTGCACGGGTCTGCAATTTTAAAGATCCCGGTTTCGTCCTTCGTTTCCTGTAGTTTTTATTTGGACAAAAGTGACATTCAGGAAAAATGACATAACTCGAGAACGGGTCGACCAATTTCAGATTTTTTTTATAAAAACTATCCACCACATCCCTTTACCTACCATAAAAATTTGGTTCCATTCGCTCGAGCCCTTCTCAAGTGATGCGATCACAACAAACCGTACACAACCAACGCTGCTAAATGCTTAGGTTTTTTAAGACGATGCAGGAAGTTCTTCACCCCTTCTGATCTGGCTACAATTTATAAGGGGTTCATCCGCCCAAAACTGGAGTATAACTCCCATATCTGGTCAGGTGCATCTCAAACATCTTTGCGCCTACTTGATAGGGTACAAAATAGAGCGTTCAAATTGATAGGGGATAGTTCAATTGTAGAATCGATTGATTCTCTTGAACATCGTCGAAACGTTACCTGTCTCAGTCTCTTTTATCGCTTTTTTTACAAACAGTGTTCTAGTGAATTAGCCAGTTGCATTCCTCCCCTGAAACAATTTAGCCGCAACACCCGCCTCGCTAGGAATGCTCATCAGTTTTACCTTGAGCCCAACTTCGGGCGTACAGTCAAGTATAGAGATTCATATTTTAGTCGCACCACCCGAATGTGGAATGCTCTAACTGACCCTATTTTTCCCCTTCATTGCAATTCACAAAAGTTCAAAAGCAACGTGCATCGATGTCTCCTTTTAAATCCTCTCCTATTTTCCTAAATACTCGCACTGTGTTCTACAACATTATAAGGGTAGTCATAACCCCTTGATGTGCGCGTTAATTATAAAAAAAAAAGTTCTTTTTATATACGTATTAAGATATGCAATCTTTTCGAATTTCTATAATTAATGCCAGTAATAAAAATTTTATTGTTACCTAGGTTAGGTTTAGTTAGATGTGGATGCCGGTGCACGGAGACCGACACACTTAGACCACAAGGAGTCAAATGTGATACCACTGAGACTGAGAAGGTTGATCACCCTCTGGTTCACATCTAGGGGATTAAAGAGTTGAAACACCCTCTAATCAAACCTGGACTAACGAGTTGATTACCAGTTAGTTAAACCATCCAGAACTTCGCATGAAAAGGGAGAGACTTTTTGGGTCTTTATTAGCAAAATCACTGGTGTCGTCGAAAAAGTAATCACCTAGGTGAGCTTTCGGTCTGTTAGCAAGTGCAGGGCATGAACAAAGGAGATGTTGGATTGTCTCCTCTTCTTTCTCGTCCATGCAGCTTCTTAAGGACACATACAGTGGAACTAATGTGCAGACGACTTAGATTCAATAAGCTCTTTGAACGTTTCGAGCTTACACTTGGTCATAAGACATGATTTACTTTGCGTTCATCTATTGCTTTACATGTAGCAATAGGTATACCTATATTGTTCCTTTCAGGTCGAAAATGAGAAGTCGTTCCTTTTTTCGCGACTTCGTCTGCCATACAGTTGCCTGGTATATCCCTGTGACCCAGCACCCATGAAAGGTAAACGTTGACCTGTTCCGACATCTCCTTTAGAGACGTGCGACAGTCTTGGACTGTGTAAGATTTTGTAGAGTTTGTTACCTACTATAGTAGGAAATAAGTGGAAAATCTTTAATTTTTAAGTTTTTCTTTATTGAAATAATATGCGTTAAGATTAAAAAATTTCAATAATCTGCAAAACTCCGATATTTGCCATCAATGTAGTCAAAACAGGCACATCCTCCTCCCAGGGTGGGGGAATCTTAACTTTTTTAAATGCCTTTCTACTTACTTTGAAGATTCTTCGAATAATCAAAACACCTGCAGTTATTCAATAGCATTTGAGCAGATACCACAACCCATAAAAACTTTTTCTCGGTTTTCTTCCTTCTCTTGCACAGCACTGCCTTCTGAGTTTTAAAAACTCTGCAGTTCTCTTTGAGTTTGAGTATGAATTCGGAACTGTAGACGTGTTAAATTTCGTTTTCAATTTCTATGAGTTTGATATTTGAGTATGTCGGAACTGTGGACATGTTTCATTCCGTTTTGTGAAAGGATAGGAAATGTGTCCGATAAAAGACGCGGTTCCTGGAACCATACATGTCCGGAATTACTCAGCTCCACTGCAGTGACGAAAGTGTATATTAATTCAAATGGTCTGTCAGTCAGTCATTCAGTCACAGCTTAGTATTTCTTTAATTTAGTAGATGCTAACTCCATTCTTAACTTTTAAGTCATTAAAGAACAATAAACACATTGCGTCCTCTTTCATTCCGATTTAAAATCGGCCTTTTAATTTGTTTCCCCCTCAAAATAAGGAAGATGTAAATGAACATCAAGTGTGCTTGATGCATTGGCATGCTACGCGGCCGCCGCATCTTATACTATTGTTGTAATTAGCTCGAAAAACTCGAAAGTGTAAATGGTTTTCCCTACAAAGTCGAACAACAACTACTAGAAATTTTATAAATATACACAATACACGGTTGACACAGAGAACTCACTCACGAAATACAGGCACACTTCCAAGTGAGAACTACAAACGAACGAACCCTGTCAATTAGTTGCATTAATTCACTCGGTCAAACGGGCAGCAAGATATTGCTCTTTAAATAGATAACATGACACACAGTACAAACATTCCTTGGCCAGCTAAAAAAAAGGATGCAAACATGAGTATCAAAGCCACAAAAATAACACTCTCCGACCGCAATTTGGGGTTAACAGCCTTATATTTCACAAACTTGGCCGCTGTCCAATTTCCTGCATTGCCATGTACCTCAAATGAATGGTACATATAAATATAGAACCGTTTGGTTTTTGTTTTCTTTACTGGACTGCTGCACAACTTCATCACCACCTCCTTGATGTAGGTACTTTTTTAACTGATTTTTCATTGAATTCGTGCAGTTTTTGGGGTGTGGTGTGCAACTCGCTGTTAGTCGATACTAATCAGAAATCAATTTTGGAAAAAAAAGAGCACAACAGCAGCAATGAATTGCACAACACTGAACATTCAACAACCTAAGACCCAATGAATCGCATCTTCAATCGTGCGTAACCACCAGTCTTGTGTTGCCACTTTATACAGCACTTCGACGACGATGCAACGTATAGGAAAGTATGCCCGCTAGTCCAGGTATATTGAGTGGTGAGGGTACTAATGTGCGGAGTGTGTATGGTAGACATAAGCATCAACCTCATCATTTTGTACTGGAAAGCCAATCCATTAGAAAAATTAGATCTTACATCATAGAGGCACCTCATGGCTGAGCTTTACAAGTCAGCCATCATTGTCCCACTATAGCAAACTGGTGGAAAGTAATACATCAGCCTTATAACAACTCGCACTACTAATCAGGAAGTAGTTTCTTATTCTTTTTAAATATGCCGGCTTTGTCAGCAGAACTCTGTGGCAAGGAGAACAGTTGTCGTATTCAACGGCTGTACCTGTTTGGCCCTTGAGTCTAGGCGCGTTTTCTTCATTAAAGTATGTTTTCGTGACGTACAATTGAATTCTCTGATCTTCTTAAGGTGCAGAGAGTCCACAATGCCGCTAACAACGTGCCATTTTATCAGCCAATGTATAAGGTTTTAGGTTTTGCTTCGAATAACCTTTCGTATATTTGCTTTTGTCATCCTTACTGGGTAGTGGGCTCCATTGTTCCATTGTGCAATAAGTTCTATCCGTCAAATGTGCAAAATCTACTCTTGAGCCTTGGTTACAAGTTTTAAGTTCTGTTCTTTTCAATTCTGGTTCCAAGTTATGGTTGATGTGCTTGCTTTGATGAAAAAGCTCCCCCCTCAACCCACCTTCTGCCTCATACAGGTGTTTACTCAAAGGATCGTGGTCCAGAGAAAATCACTTATCTCAACTAGAAAAAAGAAGTGGCGAAAGAATACAACCTTGTCGTATTCCACTACTCATTTTCAATTTATTGGACATCTCAACACTGAACGCAGTGGTAAAGCATGGTGTATACTTCCTTTTATGCAAAGTCCACCTGGTAGTGCTCGTAAATTCCACCATTTCGATGACATACAAATCGCAGCCTTGAAGTCCAACTTCTTCTTTCTCTGTAATTATTCTGGTAATTAGGTACTTTGGCGGTGTCCGAGGCTTGAAAGGAAGAGTGTGAGGACATTTCTTCACATCTTTTGCCAAGGACTTACAAATCCTACGAAAAGAATACTTTCCAAACCATGTCAAGTCAGCAGAAAGTTGAAACTGCAATTAAATCTCTGCTCTATTGGTGCAACTATGAATTGTTCCTTAAGATAACTTCTCCCGATATGATTTAATAAGGATGGCCTACCATAATTTGGGGAAAGGTTCTTGTCACTTTCAAAAAGATGGTGAAAAGTAAGATGACATTACCAAAACAACCTATGGATGGTTTACGTTTCTTAAATAATTTCGTAATTCTAATTAAAAAAAAACACACTGCAAACCACTACAGTTTGTGTCAAATGGCAAATGCACTCCTGTATTTTATAGAATGATAGATCTCCCGCAATCCTCACACGAAACAAGGCACGCTGTCCATCAATGTGTTACAAAACCGCTACCAACAGTGAGTGGCCTAGGGAATTCCTGTAAAACAACTCCTGCCATAGTCGTTGTTATTCAAAGTGAAAGACCACTGATGGCATCTACTACTATTATAGTTATTATTATTACTTCAACTACTTTTCAATGCAGAAGCGCACTTGTTTTCGCGCAGTCTTACCAGCAGCAGCAGCTGTAGCAATCAGCCAAGCAACAAGCTCGTCTAGCTTCTTGCAACAACTGCCGGCTTAGCCGCTGCCGCTGCCTCTTCACCAACCATTCCAACCCGATAGTACTATGCTTTCATTGCAATATAGCCTTTCGGCTACAATGGTGAATCAATGTTTTGAGATTATGCGCCTGGAATACACAACAAGCAAAATGTTGCTGCTGCAAGGTATAAGGCATATAGTTCTATGACGAGAGAACCTAACGCAGAAAACTGGAAGCTAAATGCGCTGAAAATTGGATGCGCCGAGGCGGAGCAGAAATTGAAGATAATCTTGTTGAGGTGTTTAAGAAACGAGATTTCGGGAAGCAGGTTGTGCTCTTCCCGATGTGATGCTGCCTTGTGCGCGTGTTACTTTAATCAACTTTTGTGTGGAGAAGGTTGATTTCTTGCTCGTAGGTGGTAGAGAAGTTATTTTCCTCCTGCAATATATTTACTGTATACAGTGGAAAATTGTTTATTATTGATGAGATGCATAGTTGATTGCAATTAACATAGATTTAGAGCATCGGGCACAGGGTGGCGGTGAAAAAAAAAAGGGATGAGCGGATACCATATCTGTTAAATTTGAAGGAATACTTTAATTTGTTTGAATTTTAAAATGTATTTGATTTAGGATGTTCTTTGTTTCTTTGTTAGGAGTATTAGTTTGTGAATTGTGCATTTTGAGATTTTGCATATTCTATTTCGAAACTCGGTCATTGATCATAGTCGGGGGATGGTGAAACAATGTCAAACTTCAAACCATATGCATGTTACTGCCTAGTTTAGAAACCACAAAAAGAAAAGAAAGTTTAAACATACAACTTTTGCCCTAACTACATTGGGTAAACGAAACTTCAGAAGAGAGCCTAAAACAGTTCTCTTGGCTGAACAAAACGCCAAAAATCTGAAGAAAATTGAAAAATGGAACATATATATTACAAGCTCAACAATAACAGGCGAGAGGAAAAATGACATTTCTAGAACTAGAACTATGGTTTGATAAGGAACGCATGAAAGTAAGAATCCTATCGTACGCCTGACTTAGTACATTTTCAATACAAGCTTTCCAAAAAAACTTGTGGGTACCTAAGTTCAATACAGTTCAATACCAAATACTCTGTCGTTAAAAGAAAAAAAGATTATTATGAAACTAAAGCAACTAAACTTGCATGTGGAACAATTCTTCGGATTTTTGGAACCTGTCCCGCAAATGTAATGAAACGAAATTTGTTATCAACCCTGGACTTGATTCAATCAACCTGCAAACTCATTTAATTCCCGATGTATCAAATAACTTCGAGATTCAGTAACCCCAATTTGGAATCGAGCTGCCCCCCACGTTAACGAATGATATATGACTGAATTATGTGAGTACATATGACATTACCACTCACGTTATTGAGCGACCTAGTACAATAATTCGACGTTCTCATATCAGTAATTGAACGGGCTTTGATTCGATAGATGGACAGCCGAACGAACCTGTGTAGTTATTAGATTTGAAAGAAAAATGTCACTCACTCGATGCGGTTATTCGACTCATGGCTTCCAAAACAATATCCTGGGCATACCAACATTACTATAAGAAGTGTTTATTTCGATAAACGAGATCAAAATGGCAGAAAAGCTGAAGGCTCTCATGGAATACGTGATTCAAATCCAAAGAAACTTGTTGTAGATCTAACCGTATCGAATCAGTTCAAAGATGCTATAAATTTCGTAATACACAAAAAGATACCATCGAGAATTCAGCGTATTAAAGGGGCTTCTCATACATAGGGTGGGGCAACGTCCTGGGGAGCCCGGATGCCCAGCTCATTGCTAACAACCATACCTTGTGAGAGGACCTACAATTTTCTGACGATTGCAAACGGCTCATCGAGAAAGCGAAATGGGACTTGCCAATTCCTCCCGAAAGGTCATACCCGTTGAAAAAAATTTTTGGTTTCTGTTTGCGATTCGAGTCACGAACATCTGGGTTAGCAGCAGACATGCTTACCATTACACCACGGGTACTAAAAGGGAATATTTAAAATACTTCTTCAGATGCATCCGCATTCCGCACCATGCAGGGCGGCAATCGGATCCAATTCATTCGATTGATGCCGTTCGGTATAGTTTGCTAGCATTTCCAAAAGATTTTAACCTCAATTTTGCTCAAGCAGGTGAATAGATAAATAACTTCTAATAACCCCTTAGTGAATTTGAAGCAGAATTCCGAACGGGATACCCCACTGCGGACCATATTTTCCTGCATTGATCGATCGCTAAATCTTTTTCATCGAAATAAAAAAAAACTGCTTTTTTTGTAGATTCCAATTAAAATTAATAATCAATTAATTCTACCTTTGAGACCTTAGATCAAATGCATCGTTTTACAAGCTGAACCAGAAAAGAATGTCGCTGTGATGGGGAGTGATCGGAGTGCTGAAAGCATATCAGAATAGTTTTCAATGAGAATCTGTCGCTGGTGCCTTTGTGGAGAGCAATGAGATAAGACCGTGTTTGAAAGAAAAGCCAAGCCTCTCCGAATGCGGTTGAAATTCTTTTGGTTCAAGGCCTTCACAACATAGCTGGAAACGATATCGTCAATGAACTTTACAAGACAAGGAACTCAGACGACTTTCTCAGGGCCTGAAACTAGACCTGGCCTGCTGGGTTACTCCGTAAGGGCTTCAATCAGAGGTTGAATCTGTCAAGAGCAGAACCATAGGTGGCACGCATCCCTTGGACGCAGACAGACTAAACGTATGCTCCCAAAAGTTAATATGAAAGCTGCAATTTTTTTGCTATACCGTAATTCGTTGTAGGTCAGTTTACCCTTGAGTCTTACTTCGGAGGTACTGTCAAGTAAAGAGATTCTTTTACAAGTCGAACAACACGGATGTGGAATACCCTACCGCACACAGTTTTCTTAACGGAATAACGATATTCTGGCAATCGTTATCTCCTTTCATCTTCTATTCTATCCTCCTTAGGATATTAAAAAGTCTTTTAGTGGAGAATTTGACGACACCACGAAGCGTTTCCTCATTTCTCGAATTACGTTAAGGATGTTTGGCACAGACATGGTGAGAATTGGTAATCTAGGTTCATGACAGTGTGTACTTTGACTATTCAACAAACATTTGGAAAGCTATAAAAAAGAAGGATGCCATACAATGGACCGGTATCAATGTCTGACTGTTCCATTTAGTATTTTAGCAATCACCGACAGAAAAGCAAGTTATTCACAATAAAAGGTTTTATGTGATAAAGGAAGGCAAGTGTTCGACCAGAAAGATTCAAAGAAATCGGTGAAGCCGTTTAGACGCAACCACCATAGTCAAACGGAAGACAGAATTTTGCAGAAAATTTCTATTTTACCATCGCTTTGCCGATTCTGAAAACATTTTCTCCGATTTCTCCTTGTCTCGTATACTGCTTGTCACCGCAAACAACTCACTAGTCAGATTGAATCACTTATTTATTTTTGCGACACAAGGAAAATCTTCATATTTTTCTTTCCAAAACAAAAACCGATAACTTAACAAATTAACTACCCTTTTCAGTCATTTCGTTCTCAATTGTCAGTTCCACACCAATCAAAAATTGATTTCTACTAGCGATAGGAAACTATTTGTGGTGCATTAATGCAGTCATAACCTAGATTCTTACCCTCATAATAAGTACAAAGAAATTATCTGCATGTCTTCTCGATTGCAGACCCATTAAACAATAATTGAAATCTTCTGACAATGGCTTTATGATGATGGCGTGGTAAAACCAAACCTCAGAATGTCATATACAATTAAATCCAATAAAAGAACCCTATCCCCAAGACGATTGGTTTATCGAAAAATATATTAAGATGCTATAAAAATACTGTAATAAAATGACTGCGGTCTGTTGATGCAAAACTTGTAGCAGGCGGATGAATTTTGTGGAGCAGATTAAACGGTTCGTTAAATTTTTATGATGATTGAAAATCTGTAAGCTTCATGCAATGACTGTTGTTGCTGGATTAGGTTTAAGTAACAACCATTGTTGATTTGAAATGAAAGACTGTGAATAGTTGAAGATCGAAGCTTTGTTTTCAAAATACACATTAATTCTTTTTCACTTAGAGTAGTTAAAAAACTGTCTTACGCATTTACAATAAGCTTATTGAATAACATTTCTTTTTTCTTTCGTTTCAGGTATGTCCATCTTCCTTGAATAAACTCTTGTCAGCAACCGAATAAACTGTACGGATAAAAATGACATATCATATTCGATGGTTTGAATTAATGCAATTTATGTATCAAGAACAACAAATACGAGTAGATTTGAATAGGTAACAAAGCTTGTATACTCAAGTTCCAAGCAGAGATCTAAAAAGCGCCGTCAGACTGATGCGAAGAAAGAAAAAAGAGGCAGACTAAAATCAGCATTTAGTTGGTCAGAAACATTGAACAATCCAAATTTAATTTTCCTTTTAGTACTTCAGCTAAATACAAGCTACAAATATCTTGTCTGACTTAAAAATTAAGACAATTATAGCCAACATTATTCAGTGTTAGAAAATGAAGGCTCAGGCAACGTCTAAAGTCGAAACAATTAAAATTGGGTTTAAAAATTCTCAGCGCAATCCGGAGGTAGTTTAATTTGAGCCAGATGATGTACTTAAATAAGTTAGTTGAAATGTTGAAAGTTGTTAAGGGTGTTAAGTTGTTAAGGGTTGCGCAATCAACTGGTACTGTAAAAAATGGGTTTGTCAAGAAATTGTCGTATATATTAGAGCTTCCCAGTTCCAACGTATTCAAAGTGAGACATTTGATGCCATCTGGATATGGAGGTAGAATCACAGGATTACTCAAAGATACTTTTCATTGAGTAAATAAGTGGAAATGCAAACTTGTTGGTGAAAGGACAACGTCTGAAAAGCGTATTCAAGGAGCGAGGAGGTATAATATACCGAGTCGGTTAGGTTAGGTTGAATGGGGAGCAGCAGCAACATCTCACTCGGATCTCAAGTATCCATCATGCTTCCTATGGTAACGGAGGACAATGAAATGAGAAAAAGAGAGGGGGGTTTTTGACTAAGTTATTAGGGTAGGCGAACCTCACTGAACCATGTCGAGCTCTAAATGAACTTTAGGATTCAGTGGAAAGTTAGAAATGTTGCTCAGAAGTATAATTCTCCGAATGCTTTTTTCCTAGTCTAGGCAAAGCTTGGTGGTGCCCGTGGCGTTATAATAATCATATTTGCTGTTACGTGGGAGATTATCCCAACAGAAAACAAAAACTTACTTCACGGGTATCGTCATTTGCGAGGAATCAGCAAAGTCTTGCGGTAATAATTGCATTGCCATGAAAAAATGATTATCCGCTGGGAATCGAAAAAAAATTTAACACCCAGAAGGTATGGATGTGAGAAAAGAGCTAGACCCGGGACTCCACACTCAGTTGCGCCACCGTAACTATTTAATTTTTGGGCCAAGCTCGGTTACACACAGAAGCACTGGAATGATTCTTCCTCCGCCTCTTCATCGTGGCATCGTCTACGTTAGTCGGATGTTCTATCGGTCATTCTCATCAAGTGGGTACCCAATGAGTTGTGACCAATTAGAATTCCAATCGACGTAGAAAGTCGAGACCGGTTTAGTTCGAGTAGAAATTCTGTTTTTTTTTTTTTTTTAGAAATATCTGGCCAAAAGTTTCTGGAAACTCGGCAAGTTCTTAAAGATGGCCACTTGTTATAAGCGGTTTTTCTAAAAATACGTTTAATACTCTTTTTTGCTCTAGTGGCTTAAACAGATGTGTTGATCTCGCTGGATTCGAGTGTTGGTCCAGTTTTACCCAACTTATCCGCCATTTCATTACCAGTTATGTCACGGTGACCTGGTACCTGGAGCCCAAATTTTAAAGTTACGGTGTTCACTGCACTGAGCTGTCGTTCTTCTGATTTAGATTTTTTAAGTATGGATGAGATAGCTTTTATGGCTGCCTGACGGTCAATGAAGATGTCGTTTTTTACAAATTTTTTTTTAACTGAATTTTGCGGCTTGACAGACTGCAAGTACTTAGGCTTGGAAGACATTGTAAAAGTCTGGGAGTTTTGTTGTTATATTTATGGGAAGGTCATCTGATAAGATGCCTGACCGTACTCCTTATTTCGTTTTGGAGCAGTCTGTGAAAACGGAGACATGATTTGTCTTTGTTACCCTTCTAGCATTCCCTTGTAGAGATGTTTGTTTGGACCACTGGGCTTAAATCAGTATGCCATGGGGTGTAGTCGGGTTGAATGTCGTTTTCGGTATAACTCATGACAATTCCGTATCCTGGTAAGAAAAAATTTGCATGAGGCTCCATAATCTTTTTTTGTGAGCTTGGGCTTCAACGGTTTGGTGGATAAGTCCCATCACAATTGGTTTTCGGCAAAAGATTCCAAGTCACCATCGCAACACGATCCACATGGGACGATGATAAAGATTTCTGAGAGGTGATTGAATTCATTTCTTTGCCCATGCCTCGGAAACTGAAGAGGGAATTGATGACGGTGTGTACTTAGAAGGTTTCTCAATCCGCCTTCCTAACCACTGCAGCGTCTTCGAAGAAGAAACTCAAGTGATCAAAGAGGTGGTTTCATGGGTCAGAGAAAACGTAATATCCACGTCAAGTTACCGCATCTTCTCGGACAGCCGGAGCCTGTAACACAAAGCTTCAAGTCCACAAGTCAAGAGCCACTGGTGGGATTATGTCCATTACACTTTTAGCTTTGTGTATTTTTACACTTTTACACATTTACACTTGTCATAATTCACTTGTATTACAAGTACCTGTAGTTTGGTGTTACAAACCTCAGCCAACCTTTTAATTACTTGGAAACGTTTCCATAAACTCTGAAACCGCTATAAACTGTCAAACGCTTCTTGGAGAACTGTCTAACTTTGTCCTCTTCTGATTGCTAATGCCCAGAGACTTTTTCTTTTTCCTTTTAGCTTTTTTTAAGGCGTTACGAGCATCTTGATCTCGAAAAGATCACAGCTCTCGCACCTCTGTTCTTCACACTAGTGATCTGTTCATGGAGAACGTTGGCAAACTTATACAAGAGGCCAACCAGAGTTTTGAGTTGGTGAATTGTGCGTTGGCAAACCCGCTCTGATTAAACCATCGGCCCACTAAAAATCTTTAGTCTACGAAATCTGTCTCTGTCGTCTTCATCACTTTATAAAATGCTTCGATTGCGAATTAATTTATCATTTTCATGTGGTATCACAATGCAGCTTTTAATGTTATTAGTGAAATCTTTTTCTGACCACCAACTTTAGCCTTACCTTAACCAAGCCTATGAACAAAAAAATTAATAGCTGTCATATGAAGCGCAATAAGTTCCACTGACCTTGTTTTTGAAATATGTAATAGGTGTTTTGTACTAAGCCCATGATTGATTTGACCGAGTCATCCAAACAAAAGCTTTTGTGTTCTAAGCTTCTAAGCCACATGCACACAAAGTCACAGATGATTATGCGGTTTCTCAATCAATTGCAATTATTCGCATTAAGTTCTAGGAAACTTATTGTACTAAAATTGATTTCAAGGCTTTTAAATTGAATAAATCACTTCGCTCATTACTGACTCTAACCGATTCAAATTGTTTCCCATGTTCATTTCTCGGCCCATCAATTAATTTATGCCGTTCATGAATTGGACTGGTTGCTCTTGCTAGATTCTTATAAGAGTCAAAGTTCTAAAAGCGCAATCACGGATGAAAATTTTCTCAGAATAATAAATCCAAAACGCACTTAGTGTGCTTAACAAATCAACAAATTGCACTGCTGCGTGCCGAGCGCAAAATGCAACCATAATAATCAGTTATATCAGCATCCCCGAAAGTCAATTTAAACAGAACCTACCTTTTCAATGAGGCGTTTTTCGTGTATGTATGAGCCTGTAGATGCTACCCATTTGTGCAGTTTTATTAACCATGTCCAAGTCTCTGGTGAATTTAATGGGTTGATTCTGGGCGCATACAAAACAAGACCGACTGAATGAAGTGCGCAATGATTCACTTTGCCGCCAAGAGAGAAAATCTCTCTGAGAAGGGCTATAGACGGGTAGGTATGCCGTATACATGATCTTGATGGATCGATTTGAATATGAAGAGTAGCAGTCCATTGGAACTCATCATCTCGCCCTACATTTCAAAATGCAATAACAAATTTGACGGCATGCACTCGAGATTTACTTGAGTAAATGTCAACATTTTTATGGAAAGCAATGTGCCGTGAAAAAACTTTTTAGCCACACCATTGATGAAAAAAAAGAAAAAAATAATAATGACAGGAAGCTCAACGCTGTTAAAGTAATGTCGACTGGCCACTGTGTCACCACAACAAAGTGTCCTCGAAAATGGAATGCTAATGAGTTCAATATTTTATTATGGACTATTAACTAATTGAACACACAACAAAAGTGTAGTTAAGTGGCAAGATGCAAGAGGTTTCGCGTATTCAGAAACAGGTCAACAGTGTATTTATGGAAGAATGTTAACTAAATGAGTCGTGACATTTTTTCAGAAGCTGTTAAGTGGTGATGACAGTGTGGCTTGCAAGAAGTAGTCTCTGTAACTCGAGTTTTTAGATTAGGCTATTCAAATTCATTATCTGTTTCAATATATGCCATCAAACTAAGGAGCAATTCCAGGTCGATTTTAAGCTTAAAGTCATCACGCTTTCACTAACTTCGTCCAGACTTTTGGGATTTTGGCATTGGCAATCTTCTTTGCTTGATAATCGTTACTACAACTATTGCAGTTGCTGTCCATTCTTACTGCTTCTAGAATTCGTTTTTGATGTTGAACAGGGTCATTCACTTCCTAGTTTCAAGTTGGTAGCCTTTTGACAGCTGTTGAACTCAGCTGTGATTTGAAGTGTCATAAATTCGGGTTTTTGAATGAAGACTTGACAACTTTTTTCAATAAAGCGCACTCTTGGAGAAATTTCAAAAATTTTACCTTCGGCTTGAAACATTTAAGAATGGAACTCGACTTCGTTCATATGGCCACCGCGGGCACTTCGCAGCGGTCGATTTGTTGGATTCAATTTTCGATTACTCGGCTACACATTTCGTCTGAAACGGCACCTATTTCGTTTTTCCAACTTCAGTCGTTGGCTTGTTGGCATAAACCAATGACTTAACGCATCCCCAAAGAAAATAGTCTAGAGGCGTTAAATCGCATGAACGAGGCGACCAATTGACTATACAATTTCTTAAGATAAAACGCTTATCAAACTTACTCTTGAATAAATCGATTACAACGTGTACTGTGTGGTTTATAGGACCATCCTGTTAAAAAACAAATGTTATTCTAGTGCATATGTTCCGATTCGGGCCAAAAATAATTGATAATCATGACGTGACAATGAAAAACCGCACCAAACAGTTATAGAGTTTGTTTATACGTTGAGGCCCTGAGTTTGCCCTGTGGTCGCAACAAAACGTTTTTTGAAAAAATTCAACTCGCCTTGAATCTTGAATGTCAAACTGAGTGTTTTTTGAGCCCAAAGTTTGCCCCCGACTCCCCGTAGGTTTTTGCTGAGGCGAGTTCAGGTAACGAACAGAGATTTCAAATGGCATGTATCGTTCATCAAATGACAAGGATGTGTTGTGATTTTGGGGTTTAGTGTTTTTTGCGACCCGAAACTCAGTTTTTTTCTGACAATCCATAGCGTTGTCAAGCAAACGGGTCAACCCTGGGTAAAGATCAACGAAAGATTTTTTTTTGTGTATGGAGTAGTGATTCATGAAGCTCATGTGCATTTACACCAGGTCAATAACGCCTATTTTGCTTATTGACGAACCAATTGAGCCAAAAATAAGCTTTGTCACTGAAGATGATTTTGCGATGAAATTCATCATCTTAGCGAATCTTCTCGAGATCCCAGTTGGAGAACGTAAGTCCTTTCAAATGGTCCATCGGCTTCAATTCTTGAGTCATCTTGATCTTGCATAAGTGGAAACCAAGATCCTTACGCAAAACACGTCATGATGTGGTCTGAGCGATATCCAATTTATTGATTCTTGACTCATTTGGATCGTTTGCTATGGTCGCCTAAACGGAAGCGATATTTTCGACATTTCGACCAACCCGCTGTGTCACTGACACGGCAACATCGCGCAACGAATATGTAGACTCAAATATTTGAACTAAAATTGTTATTGCCTGTCTAGTAGGGCGAGTGAACGGAGTGAACGCTATTGAAATTGCCATCAAGGACTCTAAATTTCGGTATATTCGTAGAATCTTTATAATACGTAGACGTTACTCGCTCGTGTACTTTACCATGATGGAAATGTTGAGTTAATTGAATAAATTGACAATAACGGTTCGATGATTCATTAAAGTTAATTAAATTCAAAGTTGTCAAGTTCTTATTGGAAAACCCTTTATTAGTTTCTTTGATTTGAATGTTTATTTGTTGAATGGATCGCTTTGCAAAAGAACTACACGTTAAAGTTATTAAAACTTACTACAAAAAAGTTGGTTAACACTTAGCCACTGTTCGCACCAAGTTCAAGATTTAAGTTTGCAGTTTTTTT
The DNA here is from genome assembly GCA_949752695.1 of Melanostoma scalare. Lineage (NCBI taxonomy): Eukaryota > Metazoa > Arthropoda > Insecta > Diptera > Syrphidae > Melanostoma > Melanostoma scalare. The sequence goes on along the minus strand of OX456984.1, from coordinate 54,308,231 downwards.
TTCACTTGCTCTTATTCAAGCTGATCAGAGAAGTCTCAAAATGTTTTCAACGTAAGCATGTTAAATATCTATTAGGCTTATGTCAGGTAAGCCCTACATCGTCGTTATAGCCAAGGTTCATTGTCGTTGACGTCACATTTTATTCACTCTCCATTTGACCTCACTTAGCCGTTCGAAATCGGCAAAATTTGTACATACATCTACATTCCTCTCGGGGGTTCCCTAAGCATTGCTGGGCTATATTTTTATTTTCCCGAAACTAAAGCCACTATGACGAAAAAATAGACACACTGCGACAAAAAATGTTTTCTAGTTTGGTTTCGAGAAAGGAGAATCGAAAACCCCTCGTCGCGTCGGTCGCCAGCCCTGTGGCAAAGAATTCCAACACATTTCGGTGTCTCCATCAACGACGAGATCATTCAGTAGGGAATCTCTAAACGTCTACCATTCCATCGATGATGATGGGTTGGTTTCCAAGATTTGCCTTGCAAGCAGGTGCCAATGGATGAATTTGCAGTTTGAGTAAGAATAATAATTTCACTTACACCGGGCGCCATATACATGATTCAAAAAATCGTTTACAGTCAATTTGAAGCGATGCGGTCGAATGATACCCAATTTTTTGACCGATTCAAAATCACGACTCGGTCAATATGTGGTCCGAGCAACAGCCATACAACACGCCCAATTGTAGCTCTTTGCGTGACAAGTTTTCTGGTCGCGTACTTTTTGGCTATGCCAGTCGGCCACCAAGATCATGTAAAAGACCCGTCTTTAATCAAATAGTCCCTGGATTCTAGACTCATTAAGAAACCAACATTACTCAAGTTATGGCAGAGATGCTGCTCGCAATGTTTTCCACATTGTTTAAAAATTACCTCAAAATATATCGCATACTGCAAAATCTACCCGGGCGGGTATTTGATTGAATATTGTAGTTCACACCTAGTTGTTTATGTCCAAGCCTTATACCAAAATAAATTTTTCACCAAAAAAGATTAAGCTGCGTATGCTTTATGTAGCTTTACATTGGAAGCCGAAAAATGAATGGCCTTTTATGATCATTAACGGCGATCCTAAACATCGGAGTAAAAAAAAGGTATGCAGATGAAGAGGTCCTAGAAGCTGTGCTTCTTAAGATTCCTTAAGTCCTAACGATTTCTCTCTTCTTAAAGCGTCACTCTCACTAACATGTAAAGTGAGGTTTTTTTTTGGAGTTGTTATGACTTTTGCTCTTATCACAAATGATAAATGTGTCATTTTCAAATGTTTTTTTAGCACCAACAAAATCAGCGTCGTAAGAACCGTAGCAATGATCGAATTTTTCTTCAGCGCAGAGTGGGAGTACTCTTTTTTTCTTTTTTTTTAAGCTCTGTTTAAATGTTTGCCTTCACATCTTGCGTGTCTGTGGTTGCTTAGTTCAAAAACTGTCTAGAAAAGCTATCAACTACACAGTTCTCAATTAAGAGGTTGCTAATTCTGTCAATTTATATCACTTTCTCAACGTCGATTTTGGAAAAACTAGCACTGAATTCAGTGTGAAGAAAATGGTTGATTCCACACGAACGTTGTTGCTTCTTATTTTGATATAACCTAAGCTTTCAAAGAAATATTAGAGTAGTAGCGTTTTTTGTGAACACAAAATAGCCTCTGGTGGTGACCATTCTGCTAACAGAATACACCTCAAATCATTGAAAAGAGAAACGGTGCAAAAAGTCAAATGTTTAGGTACAACACAACAATTCAATGATTTCAATGAGTATCTGTATTCAAAGTCGAATAAAATAGGTCTTCGTGCCCTTAATTAATCTACAAAAAATAGATAGGTGAGCTTTGTGTGAGTGGAAATATTATTTTCTAGAACGTTATGCGGTTTCTATTTATTTATGTTTTTGATGATAATTCGCTTTGGCAAATGGAAAACCACAAACACTCACAAGGTTACTGCGAACTGGAACCTGTTAAAAGGCAAATATGAAAATGGGAGTAATTTACTCCCAATTCTGGAGAAACGTAATTGTTCACTTCGATAAAGAGGCACAGTTTTGATCCAATTTTATTTGCATAAAATTTAGCTTAAAATCACAAAAAAGGAAAACGGCAATCCTATGTTACTCAGAGCTACCCTTTCAAGTGTCTGCAAGCAGAACACTAAAAAAAAACCAAGCACAAGTGGTGCCCACTTTGACGAAAGAGAAAACAAAATCATATTTCCAAAACCACCTCAAGCTCGAACGACATGGCTTGACATGATGTTTGTGCTGTTGCATAAATCAGCATGTGCACCATGATGAACATGGTAATTTCCATCCTTGAATGCTATTGTCATATATGACGATGGAACGCAGCGACACAACACATCACTTTGGGCAAACAATAATTTTGCCAACGCCCCGAAAAATAATGTGGATACCATACCATGGCGTGTGTCTGTCTGTCTGTCTGTCTTCCTCGACTTTGGCGCTCGATGTTGTGTTTGCCATCTGTCTCACACAGTCTGAACAGCTAAATGCATGATTTATGCCCACCTTCGGTCGTCCATCTTGACGACGCGCACAGTGCACTTATCGCGAACTAATTTAAACAAATGTCTCACAGTCTCGGTAAACATGCACAGCGCACTCGTCCAAGCGAAGCTGATCTTTTTTTTTTGTGTGATCGAGTTCATGTTTCTCGGATGCACCTCTCTTCCACGGCGAAATATTGAAAAATAGGTGTGTGTGACCGCTTTCCACTTATGCCCCATCACTATTATCATCATTGGCTTTGCTAATAAATTAGCATCGAGCCATCGAGTCACAAAAATGCAAATATGTCAGGTGAATAATGCTATGGTGGGTTGTGTTGCTGCATCCATCTCAGATGCAGATGGCTGATACTGAAATGATGATGATGGGTTTCTGTGAATGCAAGAGATGAACATTTGTGAGCCTAAGGTGTGTGTATGCTTATAGCCTCTTAGGGACTGCTCGTATGATGGTATAATTAAGTACACCTCGCCTGCCCACCTACCCACCTTCTGTCAGTTGTGTGGGGTAAATACTTTGTTCCACTACTACTCTACCACTACTTATACTCTACTATTAGCACCACCTTTGTTGTGCTTGGATTATGGATGAAGTTTTCGGATTGTTATTTATGAGAACTGATCTCAATTCGTTTCAAGAATAACTAATCGCACATGAAGTGGAGATAGAGTATGAACATATACATATGTATATAGAGTAGAGGGAGCGCGAGCTTAATTGAGGAGAAGCAAGAGGATGGGAGTCAGATTTGCATATCAATTAGAGGGAAATCTGATTTGAATGCATTCATGTAGGTAGTAAGCAATGTGCCTGTTGTGTTGTGGCTTGAGGAAAAATGCCACTCCGAGTGTTTGTGAGTGGGAGCGGAAGTTGTGATAAATTTGTCAAGATCGTTAATAGATCTTGAATATTTCATGTCAAGCAATTTGAAATTTGTATAAAAATGCATTTGGATTATAAATTGAGGCGATGCATTGTGTTGCTTTAGGTACGAGTATAAGAAAGAACCACTGATTTTCTAAAGGGAAAATAAAATTTGAGTAGAAGTAAGAAAAACCATTAAAAAATACCGCTAAGCTATAGGAAAACATCAATGCGTGTTAAGTGTCAAAAGAAGAAAGTCGGTAATGTTTGTTAGTTCGTAGGAGATACAATTATGATTGTCTCTCACCAACTTTTTTGGTTTCAATGTTGTAAATGAAAAAAAAATCTATTTATTTTAATATTCCAAAGTTTCCATGGTGCTTGCCATCTTCTTCAGGGATTACCCCTTTACTTACAAAAGGTTTATACTAACGGCATACACTTATATGAGCCGAGTTTTATTGGGAATTTTAATATTCACTTCACTTAGGGGCTCAATAAACGCTGTTCTCATTTATGCAACTTTATTCCATAAACTAAATTTACCAACCATCCCTGTTGTTCACTTCTGCAAGTAAGTTATTTTTGTCCACTTGAGTTGTTCACTTTAGAGTTGTTGTTTTTCCATGAACTGTGTTTTGCTGAAGTGAATATAAATTCTCACTGAAACACGGCTACAGCGAATTTATAAAATTGCTCTCATTTTAAACAAACAACGAAGAAGAAAACAAAATCGATTTGAATGAAGCCAAACAAAATAAATTTAATTAGCTATTAAATTTAATAATGTCGAGATAATTCGTAAGAAATTTTCTTTAAAGAGTCAACTACTTTTTTTAACTGTATTGGTGGCGACCAAATAGCAGTACACACAACTCTAATTTGGGTTCCAGGACACTGTGACACAAGTTGATAATGAAATGGCAGATAAGCAGGTCAAAATCAGGTCATTCACTCGAATCCAGCGAGGCCAACACTTCTATACTAAAGCCACTGCAAGGGAAAAAACAGAGTCTAACGAAAAACTTTCCAGGAACTGTCAATGACAGGCGGCCTGCTTTAACTTGCGAGTCCAGAAATGCGGACTTTTCCAATAAAAAAGAAATGAATTTCTCACAGGTCATAACTCTTGGGCACCCATATAATAAGAATGGGCATTTATACATCCATCTTATGTAGAGAATGTCACGATAAAGAGGTAGGGGAACATTAAACTTCTTCTTTGAGTGGCAACATATCTTTGATTAGCATCCTAAAATTCATTCACGGCTCCAAATTGTTCAGTCATTTTACAAAACCCCAACAACATAGCCACCAACAAAACCCATTTCCTTATACCTCGATATCCTGTGGGACACAATGGATCCTTGAAACCCGAGTGATGTGTTACCACCTGGTGCTGCACTCCCACCCAAACTAACCTAAATAGGAGTTCACTAATGAGATGTTCTATGTGCCTTGTTTTGTGGTTCAAGTTGTTTTTACTGTGGAGAATGTGCAGCGCTTTAGTAGTGAATAGCTTCGATATCTGACTGTCTGTATCAAGAACTCCTACTCAAAGTCCGATACATACTTAAGTTCAAAAGCGCGTAGAGCCAGTTCTTCCTAACATTTTTCGACTTTATGTCTGATTTGTGCTTCCTCCTCCCTCCTCTTTAATCCCTACTCTCTACTCCCTACTCCCTATACCCCCTACTACCTACCCCATTTTCCCTACTCCCTACTCCCTACTAGCACCTAGTCATATAACGTTGGAGTTTGAGGTTGATTTCTGAAAACTTCCAATAGATTTTCTCAGGGTTTCTCAGGGTTCGGAATACAAGTCTCTTCCATTCCTCATAGGTTATAGGTGTGGTGCCCTTTGAAAATAGTAGTAAGTATATCTACCTGATACGTGGGACTTTGAGGTTCGAATTTCAAAAACATCCCATACTTTTTCCACCCTTACGCGTCCCCCGAGAGTAGTTACACTGTAATGAAAGCGCTTTCTAACTTAGCCGTTCGGAATCGGCAAAAACTTTAAGGCTCCCAGCACAACTTCTAGTTGTCGGTTTAAAATTAAAATTATGTATTTTAACCTTGCACTCAAAGGCAAAACTATAATTTGATTAACATTTGCCCGGATTCTGTCAACACCATAGGATTTTCAACTCAAACGACGAGCTTATTGTCTCTTCAATTTTTATAAAGTCAAATAAAAACACCTTACAGTCTTGTTAAATATATTTAATATATTTATTATTATTTATTATTTCCATCTGCTGCACCTAAAAAATTCAAGGCTGCTACCCTGGTGTAGAATGTAGGTCTGAGTGCTCCAGAGTATAAAATAAAAAAAGGTTTTCAATTCAAAAAGTTCGTACTAAACTAACGAACACGAACTACACCATTCTTTTTTAACTTCTTAAATGACTCGTGAAGGCTCGTGTTGGGTGCACATAGACATGTCCTACTTTTCCAATAGTAGATAATGACTTTGTTTTGACTTATGCTAGCCAAATTTTTCTTTTCTACACTTTCGATCTTGTGCACTCCGATCTTTAGTCACAAGGTACACCATTGATAGCTTTAATTGATATACAGATTTTCTCTCAGTTTTCTATGAGGCCGTTAAGAATTCGTTTCATATATGCACATAATGATTTTCAAAATGGCGACAAAGACATGTTTACAAGAGCTATGACAGTATAGGCTTCGTTTATTTATGGTCAGCGCCCGGCTGGCGAACTTTTTTCTTATCTACCTATCTTCACTTTTTATAAAATATAAAATACTGCAAATTGGCAATAAAAACGTCTAGCGACAGCCTTAATTGAAGACCTATCAATAAATCACAGAAATTCACATTTTATTGACCTGAATTGTTGGCAATTTAAATCGCTAATGGAAATGAAAATTTATAAGTGTTTCCCACCCCAGCCCACCATGATGTAGGGGTACTACGTAAGAGTGTGTGTAATGGCTTATGACTATACTACGAATAATGCATCTGTTTGCGTTTGCTGTTCGCTTTGCTTCATAAGTTTGATCAACTCTGTGAAGCTTCAAACTACGCCGGAGTTCCACTAGGGAACCTCAATATCAAATGACTTCGACCATTTAAGCCATAAACCACTTAACTTTCCTCTCAATTACAACATCATATTAAGAGTGCAATTGAAAACTTACTCGTACTTTGTATTGATGTTTGTGTGTTTTTTTTTTCGTATATCTGTCAGATACTTTAGACAGCACTTCAAATCTATTTCAAGTATAGATATCTTATGTGCGATTATGAAACAAAATGCGGTGCTTGCTGCAGTAATAAGATACATAAAACGATAAGTTACCCTAAAAGCCGCCACCATATACTACTCGTATGGTAGGTATTCGTATATCCACAATCGGAGATTATATTGCAAAAAGTTTGTACCTATGCAATGTGCATTATAGAATCGCTGTTCCCATCGGCTGCCTTATAAGCACCATGCATCACACACACCACCGCACCGCCCCTTTACTCAGTCTGCGGTTCAAGGAATGTTTTCCATGGATTTCCCGGTGAAAACTAAGCGAAACAAAACTCCCAAAGGAAGCAGCAAAAAGTAAAAGAAAAATACGCATGAAAAAATTATGAAGACGGAAAAACAATTTTCTATACCGCACAACTGCGGTAGTAATTATTTCTTAATAATTACGCGCGCACATAGCAGTTATCATTGTAATGCTACGTCTGATACACATCCAGCTGACTATGATTAGAGTGTTCTTTTTGCTATTTTTTCTTTTTTCGAGTTACTCTCCTGTGAAATGAAAACTGACACGGGATGCACGTAACTCGCGTCTTCGTATTGACTGTGAAGACTGCTGGAAAACTGGCATCGTTGCATGTCAGAATGTCTCAGGGTTAGCAGTTGTTGTATTTTCATACATATTTTCTAGCTTCTATGTATTTGATGAAAAAATTCTCTCAAGTGACAAAAGAAAATCTCATTAGAAAAGCATTCGCATAGATAGAAAATTATGACGGAGGACGGTGTAATGAGATTAAAGAAAAGGTGCACCAGTTCATTACGAAACAAAAGACTTAGGAATAGAATATAGACACTGCGCAACGTCATAATAGGCATTAGTTATTCTGTCTATAGTGTTTGCTTGGTATTTGTTATAATTAAGTCTTGTTACGTTAGCCAGCTCAAACGAAAGTTATAGAAATAGAAGGGTGTCACTGATATTCTTTTTGCAGTGCAGAGTAAAGACGACCATTTCACGTGTTTCAAAGACACACGTGGGTACACACGGAGTAACAGACGCAAACAATTAACAATGGCCAATGTCGGAAAAGTGTATTTTTTTCTTTTTGGTGAATTGGAAAATTGATAGTCGTCTAACTTTTGTCCTATCGACTCACTAAGACTCTTGAAAATAATTTTTAGTTTCGTGAATAACTTTGTCAACTCAACTCTACTCCGTAAGGGTCTTGAAATAATGTTTCTTCTTTTCTGTAAGGCTGTTGGACCTAGTTTTTTGTTTCTTGATCAGCTTTGAAACGTTGTTCAAAATTTCACATTTTATTAAAATTCCTTTGAGTTTCTTTCTCTTTCTGTAGATCAAAAGGATTCTAGACAAATTCATCTGTAAGACTTTACAGGCCAAAACTTATTTAGAATAGCTGTAGAGCAAAAAAAGTGTGCTAGTTCGCTTCTCATCTCAAGAACCACTCACTCCGATCTCTTATTATCCTTACTAATATCATGAAAGTGAAAGCTACTTTGTTTGTTACGCCTTCACGCCAAAACTACTGAACCGATTTAAACAAAATTTGGTACAGAGATAGTGGTAACTCTCCACTTTCTCTTTATTTCATAGTCTATATTCTCACGACCCACCCCGATATTACCAAGATTTTATGCGGTAGGGAAAATGTGCTTAAGGTGTTAAACATCTATATACCAATGCCTGTCGTCAATGCCTAAACAGCGTATATAAAGCCTTGACATGAGTTTTGCAGCGGTGTATATATACAGTGTCGAGAAAAAACCCCACCGACGAGCTAGGGAGGGTACATGCATGCCACCGTCGACCCAATAGCCACTACTAGCCCTTTAACAAATATGGCGCCCAACGTCAGGAACGGAAGACACAAAACTTTCAAGATATCTTCAGCTTTGCCTGATAACTTTTGATTTTGTGCAATTAAGTGTAATCAAAGCTGTGAAAATAGACTTATTTAAAATAACAACAGAATACCGCACCAATTTTTTTCTGGGAATCGGATAGTGTTCCCTTCCTGAGTCTGAAAACAAGAAGAAGATGAGAAAAAAGGGAAATACTAAATGTTGAAAAAAACAATGCTGAACAAGAATTAAAGAAGGAGAATTAGTCGACGAAAATTAAGAAACAGAAAAAAAGAAGTCATTTTTCCTAAAAGGAAAAACTTATGTTAATTCGTTTTCTTTTTTCTGGTATCTTGGTCCGTTTGGCAATTCTTTCGACATAAAATAAAAATAAAACACAAATAAATAAATAGGGTTGTGTAACAGAGCGAGGAGCTCCAGGGCCTTGCGCATTTCTCACAACCATGCCTTGTGAGGGAATGGAGGGGACCAACAATTGGCTTCCGGTCCCAACAGCTAATCGAAAAAATGCTATTCATGGAAATAGTTTTACCATCGGAGGATTTGTCAATTCCTCGCGGAAAGCGATTCCCCTGAAAAAACATTTTTGCTTCAATTAGGACTCGAACCACGAACCTCCCGTTTAACAGGCACACATGCCAACCATTACTCTACGGGTACCACATAAAGTTCCAGATATTTCGGTATCTGTGCACAGCTGCAGGGGTTTGAGAGCTGCCGTTGGCTCGATAGCAGCTCATCCGCCACTATTTCTGTTTCAATGCCTTGTCTCAGTATTGAAAAACCTTGAAAGACCTTTGAACTAAACATATCGGAGTACCTCATGGAGAGTTGTTTTATGCTTTTTGACTCCTGAAGTCTTCCGGTGGTTCTGCTCCCCCTACTTCTGGCAGTCTGGGCAAGTCACGTCTGGTTTATCGAGACCTGTACCTTCCTTGTGGATACTTCTTAGAGGCATTGTAGGTCAGCACAATTGACTTGTACTATGAGTTGTAAAATTTGGACGCTGCCATGTCGACACCAATCAGAGCTTTCCCGAATAGTACACGGCCAACCATCAACAGCAAAAGCTTGTACAGTGTCGGTTTTGTTGATGATTTAAAATTGAAAAAGGTTGAAGACTTCACTCCAAGTCATTTTAACGCGGACATCTGCAGATATCTACAACCAATTCAATTTTTTTTTTCAGCATCAAACAGACGTACCTAATCATACCGGTCTTATTTCTGAGCGACAGTTTTTAAAGTGTGCCGTTTGGATTCTCTTCCTCTTCAGCTGAGAAATGTTTGATGCATAAACAAATTTAGTAGAGATATCTGATGAAGCTCTTGACGTAATTACCTAGAATTTCAGGCTATTCGGTATTCAAAACCCAGAAACATCAGAAAAAATGTTTTCCTATCGTATGTAGCGAGGAACTGGCAAGTCCGCCAAGAGTAATCACACGCTGCCGTGAAAGTCACTTTCTAGCTTATCTGTTCGCAATCGGCATGAAATTGTAGGCCCTTGAAATGCGTTAGACCCCGATGTTTCTATAATTTTTTGGGCCACCCGAATATTAAGTTGTCTATTTCATCTTATTGAGCTTGGTTATTGAACAAACTTGTATTATAAAAGTTTCTATTAAAATGCAAAATGAAAATAAATAGAAAACGTAGCTCGCCTTGCTTCATTTTCTGAGTTAACATTTCTGTCAATCCAAATTCATAAAAGTTTTTGCCTTTAAAAACCTTAAACGATGTTTTTCAGAAACTTTTCTTTTATGTACATTTTGCTGTGAATACATCGAAAACGTTTTAAATTATCATTCTCTTGACTAAAAAAAAAAGAAATTTTCACTCCTTTAAAGGGCACCCTGACTTCCGCTAGCAGCATTTCGTCCTTTCACTGTTGGTATCTATATTTTTAGTTCTTCAGATTTCATGTATTACAATGCTGTCAGCAAATAGTGGTTTAAATATCGTGTGTTTCGATTATAAAAGGTACAAAATAGGACCTATAACTCTTCCTTGTGGTACTCCAGCCATTAAATACACCGTTCGTCGTAAAATTGTTGTCATATCACACAGTATTTTCATTTGTTCTTATCAAAATTTAAAACAAGAAGCTTATGAAATTTTTCTTTTTCTTTCAGAGATGGCAACGGAGGTGGTTTGTACTGTACGACGATGGAGAACTCACATATTCCGTGGACGAACACGTAAGTACCTGTGTATACTTCCTGTTAGATTGTAAAATAAAAATGTTTCCAATACATGAAATCGATTTATCCTTTCGATTGCCCTTCGCTGAATAAATTGTTATATCAACGTAACCGTTGGCCGTTAACGACCGTTAATTATACAACTGCCACACAACACCTGTTGGTTGTATTAAATGACGACCATCGTAGTGGTGGTCGCCATCGCGCAATAATTCATTAAAATTTCGTACTCCTTTCAAGCTATCAGCCCATTGACTTCAACCTCCATTACTCTCTTATCTTCGTTTAAAAAATTATAATTATTATTATTAGTGCGATCTGAACACATTCCCGTTTTTGCAGCAAGGAGATCGAGATTTTTCGTCGTCATCTGACCACTTTCGATTCTTCGAAACTAAAGTGAATTCCAAGGCATGCAATGCATGGCCAGATCATGGACATGCGATAATTGTGTGGCTTAAACATAATTTCGTGTATCTATGTGGCGTACTTTGTTGCTTCGCACAAAACTCGCAGGTATTTCTTCACGCCTGGTAAGAGCCTAACTTGCTGCATTCAAGGTAATATTGACACGTTATGAATTATAACATCGTTTGCAATAATTTTGATCATGTCAAACGACAGAAAAGGTGGGAGTGGCTTAGATATACATTTTTGTGTTGATAGTTCTCATGAGAGGTTCGAAAATGAACGACCTAAAGAACACATGCGATCATTAACACGTTTTACACTGCTCGCATACAGAAACGAGTACATACCTACCTATACTTTCGATGACTTAAAATTGCAACAAGATATGGAATAAGGATGTTTGCCCACTAATTGGCACCCTACTGGCTGTGCTGTCACAGCTGTCTGTGTTCTTAAGTCGCAAGATAATGTAACAACACGAAAATAAATAGCAGATTTTAAACTTGCCTGACCTAAGGATTTTCGTAATTTTTCACTCAGCAGCCCAACAGTGTATAAGACCTGCAGAGATATTTGATATTCGATCTGGAAGCTTAGGTAAAGTTGGACCTTGCCAGAGGGTATGGGTATTAAGTGTAAGCCTTGTTGAGAAATAGAAATCCTAAGGGTTCACCTGTGTAAAGTGTGAACATTATACAACAACGCTGTTTGCTGTCAAAGCCGAATAAGTTTATGTGTACGTATGGCGGTAAGTTGCGACCTATTTGCTGCGATTTTGTATTCAAGATTGAAAAGAGATGCAATTAGTCATTGCGAGAAGACGACAACTATAGCTGCTGATTATATACGTGCAGATGTCAGGCTTACTTCGGTGTGAATTCGACTTTCGGAAGATAGTGTCTTTAAGTAGCCTATGATTCGCTATCATGGTGTTTTCCTTAGAAGATCACTGATGCTTTTGTGAGAAGATCACTGATGTTTTCCTGAGAAGATCCCTGATGCTTTTGTGTGAAGATCACTGATGCTTTTGTGAGAAGATCACTAATGCTTTCCTGAGAAGATCACTGATGCTTTCCTGAGAAGATCACTGATGCTTTCCTGAGAAGATCACTGATGATTTTGGGAGAAGATAACCGATGCTTTTGTGAGAAGATCACTGATGCTTTTTTGATAAGATCACTGATGCTTTCCTGAGAAGATCTCTGATGCTTTCCTAAGAAGATCACTGATGTTTTCCTTCCTGAGAAGATCACTGCAATATGTATAATTGTTTGCCCAAAAATCATAACAGTGAAATTTTTTTTTGAGGACATTTAACGCATTGAGTTTTTTCATATAATCTAACTTTTTTGCATCATTTGATAAGTCAACAGTTCAGTTTTTCGTTTATTCGTCACTTTTGACCAACCAGAAGCAGAAAAGGGTTAGAATGTCTGAAAACTGAATTTTGTTGGGCGAAGATTTACCAACCTTCATTTCATATCATAAACTAAAAGCCCATTTGATTTCCTACACTTGTTAACTAATTTTGTTTTAAATATTTTCAGCCCGAAACCGTTCCGCAGGCTAGCATCGATATGACAAAAGTTATCGAGGTGACCACCGCCGAAGACGTTACCGGCCATACAAATTCAGTTGCCATCACAGCACCAGACAGAGTGACTTTCATAAAAGGTACCTGCCCCGAAGAGTCAAAATGGTGGTTAAATATTTTGGCTGCCTTTCCCAAATCCAAAGGGCGACACAAAAGGAATGCTACTTTTCCTGGCGGCCAAGCGACAACAATATTACAACAAACAAGTGTCTCCTCTTCCGGTTGTAGTGTTGGATCACGTAATCGACATAATTCATATCATAAGGATGTTTTAACTGGAATGAGTACACCTGGAGGTGTTGATTCCTGGGATTTGAGCAACACCAACGTCGAAGATATGGACGATGTAGATGACATTAACAATTTGAATGATGGTACAGGGGACGGAAGCTGTGGCATGGATCGCAATCAAACGTCAAACGATGGCCAAGACGAGAACAACAAGAATGCAGGCAACGAGATCACAAATCGTGGTAAGTCTGTAATTTTAGTTTGACGGCACTTGAACAGAAACTATAGTGAGTCTTTGGAATGCATAAGCTGTAGGTATACCGCATATGGCCAGCAAATATGCTTACATAACAATTTGCAATTTGAACAAGACTCGGCTTTGTTGTTCTTTAGTCTTAAATAAAACGGATTCACTGGCCCGGCTCATGAATTATTCAAATCGACCACCACCATATGGGCCCTGCAATACTTCACTGGTTTTTTTCTTCTTTATTTTTGGAATCATTCGTCTTATGTCTGTTGTCTTATGACATCTTACATCAGTACAATCGTTTTTTTATTTTTGCTTTTTTTATTGTTGAATAGCTTCATGTGCGGTAAAAACTTGTAATGAATTCAGTTGCAAAACGAACGATTATACCAACTGAAATCGAGAGTGAACCAAAAAATGAGTGCACGTTATGTAGCGTGTGACCTTTTGTAATTTGTGCAGCTTACACACAAATTATACGGTCATTATGTAGCGTGAGAGAAGGCCATTTACCTTAGGGAAATATCTTTGCATATACAAATATGTACTGTATACGTTCTTCGGATCATGTGAATGAATAAACTGTATAGGACGGTTCGCACTGTACAATTAGTTGGATAGATTTGGTCTGATGGATGTTGGATGGTCGGATGAGTCTTCGTTCGGACTTATCAATCTTGTCATCAGACCTTACTCTAGAGCAAAAAAGTGTTTTAAAATCATCCAACTAGTCAGTCGTTTGAGGTTTCACATTTTCCAGCATTGGTCGTTTATTCTAAAGTCTGTCCAGCTAATTGTACAGTGTTAACTGCCCTATTAACTATGTCTGTGGATAAAACATGAAATCGAGCACGACTTAGAACAAGCACATCCAACGCCACTGTCAATCCTTTTTTTCGATGTGTTACCATTGTATATTTATTTATTTATAAACTATAGTAAGTCAAAAAGGTGACACTAGTGAGTAGTGGCGCACCAATCGCATTTTTATATACAAGGGAGAACCAATAGTTGGAGACGGATACTGCTAGGTTGGACCGGAGACAATAGGCTCTCCACTAGAGCAAAAGTCCACACAGTCCTACTACAGTTTATGTAAAGGGTTATTCAATAAGAGCGCTACAAAAGTTTTTTTTAATCAAAACAAAAACGGTTTTGGATATCAATGAAATTCTTTATTCCTGTGAAAGTACGTTCGATGGCATTATGTATGGAACTCGATTTCTTTTGCATGGCCACCACGGGCACGCTTGCAGAAGTCCAGACGCTGAACTCAATTTTCGACGTTTTTCAATTATAAATCGGCCGATACTGCTGCAATTTCACGCTCGATATTCTTACGAAGTTCATCAATCGTCGCTGGCTTGTTGGCATAGACCATAGACTTGACGTAGCCCCACAGGATATAGTCTAACGGTTTCAAATCGCACGACCAAGGCGGCCAAGCGGCTGGACAATTTCGTGAGATAACACGTTCTCCAAACTTGGTTTCCAATAAATTGAAATGTGGCTTGTGGCGCCGTCCTGTTGGAACCACATGTCCTCCAAGATCATATCATCCAATTGGGGCCAAAAATATTCGGTTATCATTGACGGTAGCGATCCCCATACCGAATCATTTTTAAGTTGTTGCTCAGCCCAATTCACGAACATACGACGCTTTTGGTGGTCAAGCGGCTTCAGTTCTTGCGTCAATTTAATTTTGTAAGGATGTAGGATGTAAATTCGCCACACCGACGTCACAGAGATGCCCAACGCTTGAGAACGACGTGTGAGAGACACATTTGGGCTTTCTGCAACTGAAGCCTCAGCGGCAGCAATATTCTCGACACCACGGGGCACTTCTTTGTCTCACTGATATGTGCACATTTTGTACTGTGCCTGTGGATTCAAATTTATCCACTAGATGCTCAATTGTTGATCTGATTGGACGATTATGACGACCATAAATTGGTTGGCTCTTAACGGAATGGAAGCGACCTAAAATTTTCTGCCGATTCGAAACGGCGAGAAAGCTCTTCTGATGGAATGAATTAATCAAGGGAAGGCTTGCCAATTCCTCGCGAAAAGTGATACCGGTGAAAAGACAGTTTTGATTTCTGTTGGAATTTGAGCTACGAATCTCCTGCGTAACAGACAGACATTCTGTCATCACTCCACGGGTACCACTTCATCTTACTTAAAACAAATTGAAATACGTATTTGAAACCCGAATTCTTTTATCTCCATTGCTATCGAAAAATGTTCAATTCCCCCGACTTCACCCTACCATAATGTTTTTAGTTTGAAATACAAACAAACAAAACTCGAAGAAGTTTGTCGATATTTAACTTTTGTTAATTCTTCATAGCCTAAGTTTACTATTTCGAACCGAAACTTTATTGGTAGGATAGGAGTTGACATCCAATAATAAACATAAATTGTTCATTAATGAACCAACATTGTTACGACTTGTATCGTCCGTTAATTATTTTAGCTCAAGGCTAATTAATATCTCATTATCTCAACACCATTTAGCTTAAGATTTTTGATTATCGCATGACTTGTCTGTGTTTTAGCTTCGTTAAAATGAAACAATGCACAGTAATTGGAACAATTCCAAGCTATTGACATCAATCTTGATTGAAAAAAAGAAAAGAAATGTGATAATAATAATCAATATAATAAAATAAACTGGGTCGCAGTACTTGTGTTTGGTTAGCAAAATATTAAAAGGCTCAAGGAAAAATTACAATTTGTGGTACATATTTAGAACGCATCCTCTTCTTAAGCAGTTGTTTGCCATATTTGTAACGAACTGTTTAAAAATTTAAATTTATGGGAAACAATCTTCTAAAGTTTAAGCAAAACACAACATAAATTTGCCTTTGACGTAATGTTCGGCATGTCTGCTTATTACGTGGGAGTTTCGTGATTTAAATTCCGCAGAAACCTTTTCTTGAGCATCGCCTTTCGCAAAGAATTGGCATGTTTCTCGACAGTAATGACATTCTGCCAGAGAGCCCCTTTATAACACTGCCGTTCAGAATCGGCTTACAATTTTAGACATTTAAAACCCTATAGACCCCGCAGCTTTGTTGCGTAACTCTATATATCTATAGATGAGGAACATAAAATTTTTTGTGATGTTATGCTTCATGTGATGCGTTTGAAAAAAATTGAGAGTAAAATTTTTATGGTGCGTGCGAGTGCATGCGACATAGTAAAGTTAGATATGTTTTTTTCAAACTTCAAATCAGATTTCAAAAATTCTTTTACCATTAGCATGCTTCATTTTCTTCGAGTAATATAGCTTATATTTCATCCACATACTCCCACGGGAACATAATCTCCAATTATTTTATTAAGAATTTACTGTCGTCAACGTTCAGCACTTTCGGATTTTTGTGCATTAGTTGTGCAGTGAAGGCCTCTGCGCTTGTCGTAAGAGGCGACCAAAGTAATAATCACATCTAGATAATGAACTTAAACGTGGTCCTCAAATATGTTTACGTCTACCAGATATGGTACGAAACAGAGCGTTAAGACCAAAAGGTGATAGTTAAATTAAAAGAATCAATTGATTCTTTTAAATATCATTAAAACGATTCTTGTCTCACTCTTTTGTCGTCTTTCTTCACAAATAGTACCATAGTTAGGTTAGGTTAGGTTCAAATGGCTGCCAGGAAAACAAACTGACACAATTAGACCAATATTAGGTCCATTGTGATACCATAAAATTATGCGAGGAAGTATCTCACTTAACAAAACCATTTGGAGCTTTTAATAAATCGAAGGAGATGCAGGGGATCTGTGTTCGCCAGATCACTTGGATACTCAAGAAAATATTTTCCTAGATACCGTTTTCTTTTAAAAGAGAGTGCAGGACATGAGCAGAGGAGGTGTGGGATTGTCTCCTCCTCCTCCTCATCTAAGCAACTTCTGCAGAAGTCATTTGAGGGAACGCCAAGTCTTATGGCATGTCTACCTATCAGACAATGTCCGGTGATGACATTGATTACGGAGCTAACTGGTAATGGATAACAAATTTCTTGTGCGTTTTGGATCTAGTCCTGGCCATATACGTTTTGTTGCCACGCACGTGGTGATATTGTTCCACCTATGATTTGTTCTATACATTGCCTCTTGCTTTAGCATAAGTTTACATGTAGCGATTGGTATACCAATGTTCAACCTGCTGATTGAGATCGGTAGAACGGTTTCTTCTCTGGTGAGTTCATCGGCTTTGCAGTTACCCACGATATCTCTGTGCCCCGGCACCCAAATAAGGTGAATATTGAACTGTTCAGCCATCTCCCTAAGAGATAGGCGACAGTTAAGGGCGGTTACTGAGTTCGTAGAAACAGCGCCGAGTGATTTGAGGGCTGCTTGACTATCTGAGAAAATCCGGATATTAGTTGAGGATATCACGTTTTCTCTTAGCCATGATAGGACCTCTTTGATCGCCAGAATTTCCGCTTGGAACACGCTACAATGGTTTGGAAGGCGGAACGAGAGACTTACGTTAAGTCGGTTTGAGTACACCCCACAGCCTACCCCTTCTTCGGTTTTTGAACCATCCAAATGAATTGAATCATCTCTCAAAAATTCTTCGTCTTCCCAGGTCGTGTTCGGTGGGATTGAGACTTGGAACTTATTATCAAAAACCAATTGGGTAGTACCATAGTGAAATGGCGAGTTGTATTTTTCCCCTAAAACAATTTACCCAAAACACCCGTCTCGCTGGAAACGCTCGTTAATTTCACTTTGAGTCTTATTTCGAACTTAAGTACAGTCAGTTATAGAAATGCGTATGTGGAATGCTTTACCAAACACTGTTTTTCCACTGCATTACGATTAACAAAGGTTCAAAGCCAATGTGCATCGGTGTCCTCTATTAAATCTTCTCCTGTTTTCCTAAATGATCGCACTGTGTTTTATAACAGGGTAAGAGTATTCAAAACCCCATGATTTCCGTTCTAATTACATATAAACAAAAAAAAAACTAAAAACTTTCCCACGTCTTACACGACCATCTCCGATCGTGGTGTAGGAAAAGAGTGATCAGTTCCAAAACTTGCATTGGACGTGCATTGGTCGAAATGTTACATTACAATACGTTTCGCGATGAGAGTATTTTCTGGTATTTTCTTAGGCCAAAAATGAAACGAATACCTACTGTGACTTGCAAAGTTTCGGCATATAAACTTAACCACTCCTCGTTGTCTTGATAAAAAGTTATCATGTTTGTCGATTGAATGCTTTTCGAAGTCAACAAACACAACATGCAATGCCGCACAGCATATTGTGGCAGCACCTTAAGGAATCACGATGTTTTTCCTTTAGAATTTTTAAACTGCTTGACTTACCGGCACAAACCAGCATTGGTTATAAGAGAGCAGTCCGGTGTCCAAAATCCGCTCTATCTTCAAAGTGTGGGGCATCAACTTGATCCAGTGGCAATTATTAAGGCTTCTTATATCTTCTCTTCTCTTTTTGCAATCTAATCTAATTTTCCCCGCGTTGCTTAGGGTGAACATTAGCTCTTGTAAGCTTGGAGATGAGATTCGTGGTTCCTGTAAGCCCGAAAATACTGTTGTTCTGTGTAGAATTCTGTCTTTGAGTAGGTATCGTTAATCGACTTCGGCGAATGATCATATTTCCTTCTTAGAGCGATTATTTTGAAGATGGTTGCTATCTTATTCAAGTTGATCTGAGCCTGGAAAGAACTGTTATCGAATCTTCACAGATGGCTCCAAAACCGACGAGGGTTCTGGGGCTGGTGCTTTTGTGGAGAACGACGACATACGACTGCACGCCTCTTTAGGACCATACGCATCCGTTTTCCAAGCGGTCTGAGTGCTCCAGCTGGTATTTTAAAAACCTTCAACAGAAAAAAAAGTTGTTTTGTCGTATTTCTGGAATTGCTTGGTTTGCATCATTTGTTCTAGCTCCTGATACATGCCCTGCGTGCTTTTTGCTTGCAGCTCTTCTTTTCTTCTTTCTGTATTCCCTTTCAAGGAGAGTCTTTTCCTTTCAATTATTTTTAGCAGATGTGCATCCATGCTTTGAAAGCTTTACATTCCACCCCCATGTTTCTTTGGTTTGTTGGTAGACTCTTGAAAACCCCCAGCAATGATTTACCTCTTTAAACCAGTTACTTGTGGAGAATCTCTTATACTGTGTACTGTACTCCCTACAATTTGAACTTTGTTCAAGAAAAGGAATACGTTCCAACTTGCGACTCTTGAACTTCGTTCAATCCGTCGCATTATTGTAGAAGCCCCCCGTATCCGTGTAGTTATGAATTCTAGTTTCCCAGGATCAGTACCACACATAGCAGTGGTAGTGCCTGGCGGAACAGTGCCTTTATTATTTGCAAGTATTTTCATAACGAAGTTTAAGAAGTTTCACAAAATGTATTAGCCGTATTTTATTGGGAATTTGATAGTCATCTTCACTATGAGTCTCAATAAAACGCTGTACTGACTAATGCAACTTTATTCCATAAAATCCATTTACCAGCCATTACTGCTGTTTACTTCTGAAAATGACTTATTTTTGGTCACTAATCGTTGTTGTTTTTCCACGTGCGATGAATTGCGATGTTTTGCAAATGTGAGTATAGATTCCCAATAAAACACGGCCATTTACATTTTGAAACAAGCAATAAAAGTCTTATCTTTGATTTCTCTTTTACTACCCCGGTGATCTCAAGTGAAACGCTAGGATCTACCGTGTCGCGAGAAGTACTTAGATGTTGATTGTCTTTTTATGATTTTTCCTTCAGTCGACTTTTAAGACAAGCGACTGTGTTGATATTATAAGCCGTCACTGCACAGCAATTTCTTATTCTGATGATACCTTCGAAAATCGTTCTCAGTTTGCCAATATCACCTCCGCTGGCTGTGTCTTGGATCCCTACAAAACTAACAGGTCATGTGCATGCTTGAGGGGCCCAATATTCTGTTTTCAAGTAATATTTTGATTGAGGAATACATAACACGTGCTTTGTTTTCCGTTCGTATTTGCTCAATTTATTCGTTTGTATTTGTTAAAATGGTGTACTTTATTTCTACTAACAATAAATATTTGCGCTCAAATACCTATTCACTTCCTTCACCTACGAAACTTAAACACAAGAGCTAACCTCACAGGCCACTAAACACCACGTGCTGAAAATGACCCATTTGAAAACATTACAGACGACCTTTTGACATCTTAACCATGTACATTTATGTCAAAATTACTGTCAAACAGGCAACATAACAAGACAGACAGTTAAAAAAAAGTACATACGAATTCATTAGACATCAAATACCCATGCTAATGATAACACATTTCTGCTCGTGTTTGTTTCCACAGCTTGGTTTTGAAAAATGAGAAACAAACTATACACAGACAAACCGTCCCATTTTGTTTGTTCACTTAATATCAGGGCTTTTGTTATATTTGTTCCAATTGAATTGTATAAACACTTCAATAGAGAACCGCAAACATCATTGACCTTGTCGAAATTTGCATATACAAACCGCACAACATGTTGTCTCGTTACTTTTCCAAAAAAAAAAAACAAAAGTAGAAAAAGTAAGAAATGAAGAAAAAATAGCATAACTAAATTGTTTCACACGATATTCGGACAATTAGATGTCTGGCTCTTTGGTGGACCTTCGCTATAGTTACAACTACGGCTCATTTGATTTATGGTGTTGTTTCGTTTTCTTTATTTTTTGCTAAACAATTTTAAGCGAACATAATGACCATAGCTAATGACATTGACCAGTAAAGGCAAAATCAATACAAATTTACTGATGTCTTTCAAGGATTAGGCTAACATTGAAGCATATCCACAAAAAAGGTACTTGAACTTGACATGAGTGTTAAGAACCGTAAATTAGCTAATTGTTTGAGGTTTGAGTATTTTTTGTTATTATTTCTATTTAAAAAAAGCGGTTGAACAGTTGTACAAAAAAGTTTGGTTTTTGCATTGTTGGCTGAGATTTTGCTTAACTAAAACTCTGCAGTCCTGCAAAGGGACACTTAATTTATCACGCTAGGCAGGAATTCGCACAAATTCATATGAGAAAGAAGGATTAGGAATGGTGTTTTGTCCCTTCTGAGTCGTGAGTGTCTGTGTGTTATTTCAAATGGCATTCCCCTTTCTTGATTGTATGTCTAGTCCCAAAAATGAAAACAACTGGCCCAAGAACAGTTCCCTTAGGGACACCAGCAAATATTAGTGTTGGTTTTGAATTCCGAATACATATTGATGTGGAATTTCTTGCTCATCATACGCAATGCATTCATATTCCCAACAGAGCATAAAAATTGTCTGAAATAGTTTCACCCCTGTGTCGGATTGCTATCACTCCCAATAACACTCATGTTCGTTTCCACTTAACGAAACAATAATAAAAAATAAACTGTTTCACGTCTCTCGTTGCAGTTTACACCGATCAGCCGGTCTCATCGAAGTCACCACCCACTCGCGATAAAATCCATCCCGAGACGAAGGCTCAAGTTCGCATCAGGAATCGCAATCGGACAGCACCATCATCAGCTCAGGTGCAACAGGACGACTCCGAGTCCGGTAAGTGTGAATCGATTGTTTTTTTTTTCTTTTCTTTTTTAAAGGATTACAGCAGTTGTTAAAAGGAGACCCACACATTTTCTAATTCAGAACGTTTATTTATAAAACTCAATCGCAGCTATAATAAATAGATGGCCATTGTTTGATTTTGTGAAGATCGGGGTTCTCAAGTTCTAATTTTGTTGTGCTTTTTCTTGTTGTCATTGTCAACGAACTGCCAATCACTTTCAAAGTTCCTCACCTCATCGTTTATGCCAAACTTCAAAAAAAACCCTTCCCTCACAAATTAACTACAAAGCGACACATATTTTCTGACATAGACTGTATTTACGTATCTATACCATTATCTCGAAGATAGATTCATGTATTTTTGCACTTCTCTCCTGATTGCCTATACTATTGCCTTAAATTCTAGCCGTTGCCTTTGCTGATATAGAATACCATTCGTCTCACACATTTTAAGCGTTGCATGCATGTGTCAAAAGAAATATGCGTTTCATTGGGACGTATAATGCGAACACCGCATATCGAGGATGAAACATCAAAGCGGAGGAGACTCTTCACTCAGCCATGCGATGATGACGAGGCTGACGACAAGACGAAGTGCATCTCTTGTACAAGTGCTCTGTGGTACTTGAGTTGATTGCACGGACCTATTATTATCTGGAGCATTCCTGGAAATCTATTTTCAAGTTCAATAGACGCGTTCTATCCTGGGTGTGTTATAGCTCCAAGGAACAACAGAACAAGAGCGAGATTTATTGTGGGCTGGCCCTCTCGTCTCGAAATGCTTTATGTGGAGCTCATCAAAGATGCGTGCGGCTGCTAGACGTAACTACTGCAGGATATCTTTGGTGTATAGCTTATGTTTTACTTTTTTCATTTATTTTTTTCCTTTCTTAAAAAAAGGAGAACCTTCAATGCATCTCAGCGTTGATGATTAAATTATGGGTTGGAGACTATGAAATGCTGGTCAAGTGAAGCGTAAGCAATCAGTTCAGCAAAGAGATATTTTGTTGTTTTGTTAATTTTTCCCTCTTTCCGTCTTCCAGTCTCTTCTCTCTCTCCCTTTCTTTCTCTGCCCCTCTCCCTCTCTTTCCTCTCTTTTCTTTCTTTTCTCTATTGAGTTTCATTGAAAATTTGCTGTTTCGAAAACGAAAGGATAAAAGTTTTTCTGACTGAAACTGATCAAACAGATAGCATTCGAACCAATGGGTCAATTCTGAAATTCCTCCCCTTCCATTTACCGTCCAATTGCACTAACGTCCCTTCTTTCCAAGGTTAAGGAAACGTTGATAAACCGTCAACCTATGAAATATCTTGAAGAACAAAAGTTTCTTAATGACCGACAGCACGGCTCTCACTGAAAAGTGGAACCAATCTTCACATTGTTTTGGAGAAAGTAAGATTATTGCGCTTGATATTTCTAAAGCATTTGATAGAGTTTGGCATCAGGCTCTTTTATCGAAAATGCGTGCTTTTGGTATCGATGAGTCTCTTCTTCGTTGGATTAGAAATTATCTTTCCGACCGTTCAATACAAGTTGTGTTGGATGGCTTCAAGTCTGATACCCACTTCATAAATGCTGGTGTGCCCTAGGGCTCCGTTTTGTCTCCGACTCTCTTCCTCATTTTCATAAATGATCTCTTGTCTGAAACTTCTAATCCGCTTCACTGTTTTGCTGACGACTCGACCCTCAGCTTTTCATATTCGTTTCCAAATTCACGTCCCTGCTCTTATTCGGATGTGGAACTGGAACGGTTGCGAATGATAAGCTAATTGAATTCTGACCTTGACAGCATTGTTTCATGGGGTCTTATGAACCGAGTAGAATTCAATGCTTCGAAAACTCAATGCTGTCTCTTGTCGTTGAAGCTTAACATTCCCCATTGCCATTATTCATGAATGGTACCTGCATCGAAGAAACCGAAAAGCTGTCAGTACTTGGTATGTGTGTAAACGATGATCTTCGTTGGAATGACCACATATTCGAAGTCGCCAAAAAGCTGCTAAATGCTTAGGTTTCTTAAGACGATGCAGGAAGTTCTTCACCCCTTCTGGCGACAATTTATAGGGCCTTCATCCGCCCAAAACTGGAGTATAATTCCCATATCTGGTCAGGTGCTTCTCAAAAATTTTTCATTTACTTGATAGGGTACAAAATAGAGCGTTTAAATTGATAGGTGATAGTTCAATCGTGGAATCGATTGATTCTCTTTAACATCGTCGAAATGTTACCTGTCTCACTCTATTTTATCGCTTTTTTCCACAAACAGTGCTCTAGTGAAATAGCCAGTTGCATTCCTCCCCTGAAACAATTTAGCCGCAACGGCCGCCTCGCTAGGAATGCTCATCAGTTTTACCTTGAGCCCAACTTCGGGCGTACAGTCAAGTATAGAGATTCTTATTTTAGTCGCACCACCCGAATGTGGAATGCTCTACCTGAACCTGTTTTTCCCCTGCATTACGATTCACAAAAATTCAAAAGCATCGGTGCATCGGTGCATCGGGGTCTCCTTTCAAATCCTTTCTAATTTTCCTAAATGCTCGCATTGTGCGCGTTAATTATAAAAAAAAGGTCCTGAGAAAGCTGCCTGAGATCCTTGCTTTTCAAGTTCATGGGCGATCTCGTTTCTAGCTATGCCATGTTTGCCTGGAACCCAAACGAGGCTCAAAGAATTTAGTCTTCCGACGGCACGCCATTCAGAGAGGTCTTGCATTTCGGGATCACTTTCGAATTTAAAAATTTGTGACAACAAGGCTTAGAACAAAGTTTGTGGTGGTTTTTATTAATGCTGCCTCATCAAACTTGTAATACAAGGAAAAATTATACATTTTTCTGTTTTACTGACGCAAAACTAAAGTTGCAATTTATAAGTAACAAACTTGTTAAAATTTAACGAATGCTCTACAAATGATCGATTACTTCTAATTTTTTATTACAAGTTCGTTTCTTCTTCACTTTTATAACAAAAATGTATTTGCGACGAAGGAGACGATATTTTAATGATGTTTTGCATGTTCAAACTGATGAGTGCATAGCACCATATGTTCAACAAAGTATAAAAACAGTTGTGAATTACAAGTTTTTCATGATCCCAGTGCCACAGAAATTTTGATCATTTGTGGTGATCCTTAAATTTTTGTTCTACAATTTGGTCTACCTTGGTCAGAAGTTAGTTACTTAGAAACTTGTAGTTGGCAAAACAAAAAACCGGATTACAAATTGCAATTTGAACTACAAGTACAAATTCGTGGTTGTAACTTTTATTTTGGTGAAATAGACCACCAGGTAGCATGGGTACACACCGATCCCAAACTATGTGAGTATCGTAAGAAAATGAGTGCACAACAATGCCAAAAATAAATCGAAACAATTGCCAACATTTGGTCAAATTAATTATACGACCCAAAAACAAGTTTGCCACAATAATGTCTGTGCTTTTAGAAATATTGATTCGTGCCACCCAATATCATGTCCAATATACCGTTCCATTCGCGAAGCCTACCGACCGCAAGTTCAATTACAATTGGGCAACACCTGTAGCGTATGTATATATGTATATGAGAATTACTTAGCATGGCCATTGCCACAACGTACCCAATTGCAAACTGATATCGTGCCGCTGATTAAACTATTCCATGAAACCAAAAGCCGACCTACCAATTAAATTTTATTAAACTCCCCTCACTTATCCACCGCATAGCCAACCTACTTAGCGGCTCGATTCCCAAAAAGCTTTACAATGATAAATTGATTTATGTCCGCTAATACTGGTCCTCGATTGAGTGGTTTGGTATGGTGGATATGGAAGTGGAAAAAAAGTAAGTCTCCCGAAAGATTGGTAATAAAAGAAACACCCGACTCTGCACAAACTGGTATGATGCAACACCTGTTCCGCCCGGTAAAGCAATCCGACTTGGGCCGCATTCTTCCAGTCATTGGGACATATGGATAAATTAATAGCCGGGATATGAACACAGTTAACGGCTTACCGTGGGTATCAATCAAAAAAGGAACAATAATAAAAAGAAAAATGTTAGTTTAGCTGTATCGTTGTGTGATAGGTTTTGAGTGCTAACTCAGGGTCATCGGGTTATCGTTTTTGGGTTATGTTAAGGAGCATTCTTACAGTAACTTCACGGCTTGCAAGTGGTGGCAAGCAGGTTGTAGAAACTGTAGATTGCATATTATTCGTTACTAAAAACGAAGATCATTTGTTTTTTATTTTCGATTTGGGCAACTCATTTCCCACGCTTGTTGTTTGTTGTGCTTGTTAACATTTGTTCCCCCTTTTTTTTAAGCACAACTTCTCGAAATAAATCGTGAAGCTATGAAAAGTTGCGCTCAAACCTGTCTAGGGGTTTGTTAAGTTCGTGGGTAGAGAGGAAGGGACATGGAATGTTGCCTATACCTATTGTCTTTTAAGAAACAACTTGAATTTAGCCGGTATATCTGCTGCTCTGAAGAGAATAATCGGCTCTGAGGAGAGATTATGTAAGACTGGTTGCATTTACGTCTAGCTGTGAAGTGCATTGTTATGGCAGTTTGTGTGAAATTGTTATCGAGGCATGGTATAGCAAAGCGGTGTTAATTAGGTTGATCGTTACTGTTTTGGAAAGAAAATGACACAAGTCGATAATAATATGAGACTAAGCTATTGAGAAATTTTATTTTTCTGCCAACAATTGGAATTCTGAATCTGGATTGACTGAGAGAATCAACTACTGTCATTGCGGTATCGCAGATAAAATAAACATATTTGGTGGCATTTACAAATTTTATAAGTTTTCTACTGGTCTTTGTGTGGAGGGCGATCAGGTTACATGGGACACCTTGTCGTCCTTTTTGACAGATGCCTTATTCTACTTATTATATTTTGTTTCCTTTTTTGTGTGCAAAACTCGAATGAAGTAAAAGTGGTGTCCGTGGCGTAGTGGTAAAAATGAGTACAAGTACATAAAAAATTAAAATTGTCCCACTAGGTTTCACAGACTAGACTTGAGTTCGAATTGAATCGCAAAGTAAGGAAAAGGGAACATTACTTAGCCGCACATAACAAATGTGGGACTATCTGACGAACGCCATAGGCCCTTGCCATTTTATTTTATAGCCAGGTATGGCAGTTAAATTCTAAGTCTAAAATGTTCTAAAAGCAAATGGTTGATCACTGCCACATGATTTCTCGATCTTACTTACTTAGCCGAGCATTATAGTTCGGGTGAAACTGGGCCTCAACCAACATTTTTTCGTCAACTATTTCGATTTCAAGCGAGTTCTTTCCAATTTTGTGCTCTAAGTCGGTTGAGGTCTTCCTCAACTTGATTGCGAGTTCCAGAACTCTAAGTCGGTTGAGGGAGGTCCTCTTTAACTTGTTTGCGCCTTCCAAAACGAGGTCTTTCAATTCCATGGCTTACCTGCAGTTTGCTTCGAGACCCGAGAGATGTTGATGTTCATGTTTTTTCGATGATATTTTCGACGTGAAGGCGTTCGCGGATCTTGGTTCTTCTAGTACCGTCAAGCTTTATTACGTCTGCCCATGACACTTTGTTTGCAACCTGCAACTAGTATGCGTTTTTTAATTGCTTCCCCCACTCGTTGTAAAGGGCAATTCAATTAACTCTACTGGTCTGCTTAACAGGATTCGCTTCCCCCACCATAGGTAAGGGGTAAATCAGCTAAAACAATTGCAATACACAAAAGTACTAAGAACCTTTTGTGTAATCGTCGAGCTTTTCATTGTTTAAGTGCCCTGGAAAGCGATCAGATACAAAACAGTATTTGAACTTAGATGCGGCACGAGCACATTTGACGCATTTACGGAAAACTAATCGCATAAGAGTTTTTCCTCTTACTGGCCAGACGTTCAACATGATTGTAGTCCTAGTTCACTGCAGCTAGCAGTAGTTTGGTCAGGTGGTGAGCATGCGGTAATAGCACGGGATTCGATGTCTTACGACAGCGACACTTACTCAAAACATCCACTTACTCCAATTATGCCACACTTATCCAAGAACGCTGTCAAACTACTGGTTGTTTTTTGGCATTTCCTCTCCTCTTTCCAGAATTTCTACCTCGTTCTTCAATTTGTTTTGCTGCATCGGTTTTAATATTCGGTTCCTTGCATCGTTTAACTCAACTGCAGTCAAAGGAGCATTCAATAAACCTACGTTAACTTTTTAAGTTCTTGTGAACTAAAGTCTTTGCTAAAGATTATGGATGAATCTCAATGCAAAGGCATTTATTCTTTCTGCCTTTTTGAAGAAGCTCTTGTGATTTACCGTAGTCAAAATATCCTGTTGATGCCACGTCGTTCCGTGCACAGTAGTCGTTGGGATGCATAAGTGCGCTATGGCTGTCTTATATGCAGGTGGCCAATTACTGACGAGTCCATGCAGAAATCGCGGTCCATAGAGCCAGATATGGCAATATTGTAACAGTTCATGTACTATCCCGGTTAAAAGCACCTCCGCAAAGTTGTCCGTTGATGGTACGTGACGCCATTGTTTAATCTTAGCTGCCTTCAATTTATTTCCATTTCTGTCTATTGTAAAACATTGTAAACCGTTTGTGAGTCCTGGAGGCACAGTCGTGGTCTAGAGTCTTATTTTCAGTGAAGTGCTCATTTTTCTACCGGAGAAGATGATGGAGTTTTCTCGCCACTTCATCCACCCTACTTTTACTCGATGATTGATATTTTCATCACAAGTTGCTTCACTATTGATCTTTGACCCTAGGTATTTGAGCTTTTCACAGTTGGGAAGCACATTTCCATTCAAATAAATGTCTGGACTACGCATACCTAAATCAGGCACCAAGTCCCTACTTTTTTTAACTTATACGGTACCCACTACCTTCTAAAACGAACTTCTTGCTGATGTTGGATCTTCAACTTATAATGGCTACAAGCCAGCAGATAGTCAAAGAAGCAAGGGACTTAAGACCCATTTTTGATGTACACCAACTAGTGCGACTTGGGATGCTTCGGTGATTCCAGCTGGACATCTTTCCTTAGTCCTCACTTCTTCATACAAGTTCTTGATCGTCCTTAGTTAGGCCTCTGAAACATCTTGTTTTCTAAGGGCCACCCATATTCGATCTAGTCGTTGTAGTCATCCACAAGAAGCTGTCCTTGAGGATCGTTGATGATTTTCAGCTAATGGATGTCTTGAGCACTTCTCCTTTTTTGAGCGATTATTTTGAAGATGATTAGACCCTCGTTCAAGTTGTATTGCCGTGCTTATGTAAAAGCTTGATTTGCGACAGGAGACGGAGCAGACATTTTTTTTCAGCTCCCGGTGCATGCCCTCCGATTTTTTTTGCTCGAGTGGTGCACTTTTTCTTCGCTTCTTTCTTGCTTCTGCATTCCCTTTTGAGCCCAGCTATTTATCAATTGAGTACCACTTTTGCTATGCCTTGAAAGTTGTTTTATCCTAAATAACAACTGACTTAGCTTTACCACCACGTTTCACCGCCATGTTTGTCCCTTTGAAACCCCTAACAATGACATGACTCTTGTTTAGTAAGTTTTTAGTAGGAAATCCCATCCTTTGTGCTGTGTTCTCTGCATTTTGGGTGTGTTGATGGTGTTACAGAGATATGATTGCATATCTCAAATGAATAATTTTTTTTTTCATCATTCAAAGCATACCACTTGATTCTGTTAGTAGCCATTGTTTGTTTGATTTCCATCACCTCCTCCATAAAAAAAATTCGGTCGTCAGAAAACGGTTTTGCTAACCGACATCTGCACGAATTATGACTTTGCTCCCTTTCACCCTACTTACTTACTTGGTGGGCATTACAGTTCGGGGTGAAACTGGGCCTCAACCAACATCCTTCTGTAACGACTTCGATTTCGGGCGAGCTCTCTTCAGTTTTGCACTCTAAGTCGGTTGAGGTCTTCATCCACTTGATCCACCTAAGACGAGGTCTTCCCCTTCCACGATTTCCCTGCAATGTGCTTTCGAAAACCCGTCGAGCCGGAGCGTTTGGGTCTTTCACTTGAGGTTTAACAAATTTGGCTATCAAATGGTTACTGGATCCGTATCCCATATCTCCAGTAGGTCCACCTAATCCTCGTTTGTCCTCCCATTATGTTCGTTGAAATCTCCACAAACACACAAAAACACGTTTCTTAAGAAGCTCTTAAGTAGGTTGTGAAAATCTAGCCAAAATGCATCATTTCCACTTGCTCTCATCCAGTTAGGGCAGCTAATGCACTAACAATATTCCATACCATTCCTTGCATCACCAATTTAAGTGACAGAAAACGGTCCGCAGACTTCGAAATGGCCAACACGCTGCCGAATAGCTCTTCTGCAATATTGATACTAGTTCCATTTTTACCCTGAGTCCATTCCATCAACTTTCAGACTTTTGTCTTCACATCCAAAAAACGAGCCCTGTTTTTTGTATTCAGCCATTTCGTTTCTTGGACACACAAAATTTTTACTCGCCTACACTTCCTATCATCTCTTCCAGTTCAAAGCTTTGATCAGTCATTCTTCGAAAGTTGCAAGTCTTCCGTTTAGCTTTGGCCTTAGCATGTTCAGGATCAGTACCATACATAGCAGTTGTAGTGCCTGGCTCACTTGTGGGAAATGTTTCAGTGTTACAGATGACTATTTCTTTGCCTTAGCCTAAATAAAATCCCAAAAACAATTGTCATTTATCATACACAAATGCCACGCTATTTTTTTCTGCTACGGTGCTCATTTTCTGGCTTATGTTTTTGTAGATCATCCCAGAACTCGCCATATAAGATACAAAAAATCTTCAAATCTAAAACCGTCATTAAAATGAATTACATTCCTTCTACTAAGCATTCAAAAGATAACCTCTTTTATAAGCTTCTGCTGCACCTGAATATGCAAATCTTCCCCAACTAGACAAGACATGCGCCTCGCTTGGAAAAAATAAAAAAAAAATAAACTGAGAGAGAAAAAACCGCAAGACAAATTCAGCAACACGACTCCCACCACACTCATTGCCACACATTAGCTACGATTAAAGCCATAAAACCAAATAAATTTGCAATTCCATCGCACATTAGGCTTAATTAAGGTCTCATTTAGCATGAATAATTGCCTTGCCATACGCGCTGTGTGTGTTTGCTTCAAGTGTGGGGCGAGAGATTTAAGAACCACCACCGCAATGGTGTTGGTTCTATAAGAATTTTGTTTTATTTTATTTTTTTTTCTTTGGTTTCACAAGTGCATTATAAATTGTCGATCGACCGTCTCTTTTATTAGAGCCCGCTAGCCTTGAGCTAAAAACTGGCTAGAGTGTAATTGATGACTGTTGTATTAAGACTTGAGAAAAGTTTACATGAGTTAGGTTATACAAAAGCCTAGCGAACACAATAAGAATCCACTACCATTTATTTATTCTCTGACAAGAGATACCAAATTCGAAGCTAATGAATGAAAATATGTCATGTGAATTGTGAACCCACTATACACGAATGGTGCCGTACCTAAAAATTACAAGCAATGCAAATGGATTACTTGAATACTTAAACCGAAGTTGACATCAAATATCTTTAAGACACAACTTTTGTTGTATCAAGTCGCTTTTGTTGTCGAACCGCATCACTCAAGGTCAATTACGGTTTATTTGTCGGGGTAACTGCAGTCAAGATAAAACTGCCTGAACCAGAAAACGCTTTGGTTATGGAGCAGATACTCAACCATTTACTTCGGACCAAAGTTCGGGGATCGTAGGATTAGAGTTTTATTCAATCTTTTCGAGGCGTCCGTCGGTGCAAAAAAAACTTTGTATACCTCACATGTCATCCGAGTGGGATGAATTCTAATGAGAGTTCTTTTATTACCCTGCAAACTTTAATTCGAGCCCCCTAATAATCGTACGTTTATAAATATCCTTCGTGCTCCTGAAAAAGGGCTACAAATTGGTCTTTTATAGCAATCAACTTATTGCGAAATTCTTTTGAAGCATCAATCCTTGCTCTGTGAGAAGTTTTTGAACATGCAAAGCTTGTTTCTCCAATTTCGACTGAGGGATTTTCATTTCCCCCTCTATTCATCGACTTTTGCGTGGGCGATTAACTCAAAAAACTGTGCCACGATCATTGCCTGAGGCACGAACCATCAATTAACTTACACTCGCACTACATAAGCTCGCAACTCTCGTGCATGTTTCAATTTGAAATTCCTCACATAATTCAGTTTTATATCACGAAACTGACTTCAAGAGAAACAGATCAAGGGATCAATTACTGTCCTTTCGTAAATGTAGATATGTACCTAGAGAGCAGGAGAAACAACAAAATGTGCTACAAATCATCTCTCTGCTTGTTAAGAAGAATCTCTCCTCGGGTCAACGCATTGCTAAAAGTATCTCTGAGGTATAAATTTTAATAATTATTATCCGCATTTTGTTTACGTTCTGCTGAGATAGTAAAGGCATCATCATCGCTTGGTTGTGAGCTCGGGCAATAAGCCCATGAAATGTAATTGAACTTCTTCGCTCATACTACAATTCATTCTTGAAGATGATCCTCCACACTGTATTTTCTGTTTATTTGTAATCGGCTTCGGGAGCAATTGTCTCCTGTCAGATTCCACCCCGAATCCTTAACAATGTTGGGTTTTTCTTAACATGGACCATATCCAAAGCTGGTTCAATTTGTCTTTGGAGTGGCCCTTGAGCTTTTTTTGCGATTGGTGTGTCGTTGGACGGTGTGCTGAGAAATCGAAATCTTTTACTCAGCGATCGACCAATACGACGCGATGCGACGACTCGACGATGTCGATGGCCGGAGGGGCAAATGGCGACGATGACGACGACGATCAGTCCTGAGCCTGAACCTCTTTAGAGTGTAGCTATTCCTGCCAATGGATTGGAGTGTATATAATATATATTCGATTTACCCTCAAGAAATTATTTTCCCTCGACACAGTCTTCCTGCTGCCAGTTTCAATCGAAATGAAAAGTGTAAAGAGTTGCGCGGTATTATTGCTCGTGTTAGAAGACGAAGCGACGCGCAAATACCGGTGAGACACGAAGACGTGCAGAATTTAATTCCACATAAAATATTCCCTGGCACGCTGCGCCGCTGCCCGAGGAGCCATTCACGGCCAATGCTCTATCTTAAGCCTTAAGAGTGGAACGGGAAGTGGCGAGATATGGCGGTCTGATATAAAGACAGAGAGATCGCTTCTAGGCGAAGACAGGGCAAAATAATAAATTGACTCATTTAAAGGGCCATTTCGATTATTGATTGAAGGTAATTAGTCACTGCCAAGTGCGGTACGAGATCTATGAAAATTAATTCAACCCATTC
Organism: Melanostoma scalare; assembly: GCA_949752695.1. Taxonomy (NCBI): domain Eukaryota; kingdom Metazoa; phylum Arthropoda; class Insecta; order Diptera; family Syrphidae; genus Melanostoma; species Melanostoma scalare. The sequence continues at coordinate 54,275,155 of OX456984.1, read as the reverse complement.
TAAGCCATGTGCGGTAAATACACACCGGAGACGAGGGCAGGGAGAACTATGAGATAGCAGTTGCGACAAATCTTCGTGTTAGTTTTGCATAGGATTGTTAGCACTATCGCTTCAATGGAAAATAATAAAGGTGGGACTGTGTAAATTACGATCACGATTGCACGACATTCCTTGTATATCTTTTACCTAGAGGATGCCTTCTGGCTAAATCATCATCAACACAAATGGCTGCTTGAATAAAACACAAAACATAATTTCATTTTGAATTGTATGCAATTAATGAACTGCAAGGTGGAAAATCTGGCATCTGTTTTTTTTTTTTTTTCAATTTAATCTCGTTGCTTAGCTAGCCGTAGGGCGATGTGTCATCGGTGTAAGAGATATTGTTGGAAGATTTTAATTAGTTCAAGTGGAATGTCGATAGCTATTTACAGACGTTTATTGTTAGTTTTTGAACAGCGGATTTAGATCGTTTGGTGAGGTGTTTCGGGAGATATAAAAAGTTAGAAAGAAAAAGAGGAAGCAATAGGATGAAATTCATATTGAACTTTGTTTGGAAAATGATTCAACATTCGTGTTGTGCGACTAAAAAAGGATTTCTATATTTAACTGTAGAGCAAACTTCCTTCAGTCACAATCGGGAAAGAATTCCCAGCAAAACAAGTACGAGGAGGAATGCAACTAATTTATTCTTCCAATTGTTTCTTATTGAAATATAAAAAGAAATGGATGCTTTCATTAGGAAGCGATTACAGCTCAGATTTTATATTGATGAAAAGCAGAACTCGCTTCAAAGACTGACAAAGTCGGGTTGTAAGATTCCCCTTTAGGCCTATTTAAAGCAATCGCACCAACTCAACGTTAAGCCTTTTGGCCAGATTGGCTTACAGCCAGTAGTCAGTTAGCAAGTAAGCCTATGAATCGATACAGACTGGACCGAGTTGCCTTTTTGATATTCCTTGAACGATTCTAAACTCTTTTAACGCTTGAGTTAGCTCACTGGTTTCAAATAATAGTAGGTATTTATCTGGAAGAGTTTGAATGTTTCATCATCAAACGAAACTTTCAGGCAGGACATTTAAGCCATAAGTCATTTCATATTCAATAAAGAGATTTGTAGCGAATTTGGAAACCTCGAGGCATTTTCAAGTCCTCCGGGAGTTATAACACTGCCATTAAAGCGCTTTCTCACTTAGCCTTACGGAATCGATAAAAATTTGTAAGTCCCTCCATTCCTCACCAAGGTGTGGTTGAGAGAAATTCGTTTGACAACGGGGCTCGCCAAGATCTGCTGTGCCATTATTTTAATTTATTTAAGTTCTTAAAGAACAGAAGGCAAATTAAGTAAACGAAATCGAGATACACGTCCAGTTCAGCGGAAAAGGGCACTATATTAAGGTTCCATTCGTAGACTGCTTAACGGCGATGAGGACACAAATTCCGCTGTCAGGCAGATTGCCCCATTCAGCTTTTACGATGATCAAGAATGCCGTCCTCCCCACCTAGAGGAAGTTAAGCTTGCCATATGCAAACTTAAATCAAATAAGACTGCAGGAGCAGATGGCCTTGATGCCGAACTTTTCAAGGCAGCTGGAGACCAGTTGGAAAGGAGCATGCACCAGCTGATCTAAATGATATGGTCGGAAGAAAGCAAACCCGATGATGCCCAATCCTAAAGAAAGGAGACCCTCACAATTGCGCCAATTATAGAGGAATAAGCCTCCTTAACGTCGCTAATAAGATTTTGTCTGCTGTAATATGTGAACGTCTGAAACCCCACGTCAACAACTTGATAGGTCCTTATCAATGTGGTCTTAGACCAGAGAAGTCCACAATAGACCAAATTTTCACATTACGGCAGATCTTGGAAAAAACACGAGAACCTGAAGCCGCGTATGACAGCATTTACAGAGACGAGCTGTACAGAACCATGTCTAGTTTCGGCATCCCTGCAAAACTCGTACGACTATGCAGGATGACTTTCGAGAATTCACGCTGTTCCGTCAAGGTCGGAAGAGAACCCACCGAGACCTTTTATGTCTAAAAAGGCTTTAGGCAAGGCGACAAACTGTCATGCGATTTCTTCAACGTCATACTTGAAAAGACTTTACAAAACGTCAAACGTCAAAACCAGAGGAACAATCTTTCAAAAGTCTGTACAGTTACTCGCCTACGCAGACGATATTGACGTAATGGGAAGAAATAAGCGTGATGTCATAGGTGCTTTTGCGAGTATTGTAACAGAAGCGGCAAAAATGGTTTTGATGGTTAATGAGGTCAAAACGAAGTATATGTTGTCATCAAACAAGGACACAGAACATCGACGAATTGGACAAAACGTCACAATAGACAGACATAACTTCGAGGTAGTACAGGACTTAGTCTACCTAGGATCCGCTGTAGACACGGAAAACAACATCAGTGCGTAGATCAAATAGAGAATAACTCTTGCCAACCGTTGCTTTTTTGGGTTAAGAAGGCAATTGAGAAACAAAACCCTCTCCAGAAAAGCCAAGGTAACTTTGTATAAGACCTTGATCATCCCAGTCCTGCTTTACGGCGCAGAAGCATGGACTTTATCGAAAGCGGATGAGGAAACCCTTGATCGTTTCGAAAGAAAAATTGTCCGAATGGGTCCCGTATGCGAAGACAATGTGTGGAGAAGAAGATACAACAACGAGCTGTATGAGCTGTACCGGGACATGGGCATAGCCAAAAGAGTACGCATCGCGAGGCTCCGAAGGTTGGGCCATGTAGAGTGGAAGGACCCAAACGCTTCGGTTTGACGGGTTTTCGAAAGCACATTGCAGGGAAATCGCGGAAGGGGAAGACCTCGTCTTAGGTGGCGCAATCAAGTGGATGAAACCCTCAACCGACTTAGAGTGCGAAACTGGAGAGAGCTCGCCCGAAATCAAAGTCGTTACAGAAGGATGTTGCTTGAGGGCCAGGTTCACCCCAAACTGTAATGCCCACCTAAGTAAGTAAGTATTCGTAGAGTTTATTTTCGTCTGATCAAAATGTTTTAAAAGAGTTGAGAGTGATTGGCTTTGAGTCTTGATGGGGCAATCATGTTTTCGTGTTGGTCGGTGTGGACGGAAGTTTTATCCTGCATCACCAAGTCGATAAGATGACTCTAACAGCGGTACCAGATTTATCAGGACATTTGCAAACAGCAGCTAACAAACTTCGCAGGACCAAGGGCTTTTTAACAATTTGGTAGAACTTCGAACATTCTCTATACCGCTGCATCACTCAAATATGCGCTCGATTTTTACACTCTTCCTTCTTTTTTTGAGAAGTCGGTGGTCTTTCGTTATTATTTGCGGTTAGAACACATGGACAGTATCCAATACACTTCTAGTTCCAATTGGCAACACTGAATTGTAGACCTCAATCTACGCTGCAGTATGAATCGGCTAACAGGCACTCTTCATCGCATCAAAGGTCTCGTTACCATGGTGAGGAGGTTGTCAACATAGGTTTATGAAGCGGCATTACTGATGAGCTTTGTATGCCTCCGCCGAAATTATTACTTCAGCACTTCAGCTGCTATATTAAATGGTTAAAAAAGAGGAAGAAAGAAGGAAGACAATTATTCTTTGTTTTAACCACAGCCGTGACAAATGAGAAATTTCCGCAGTTGATCGCAAGATGATAAGCTTGGTTTTTACTTGGAAGATCATTGGAGTCCCAAGTCACCTTCCTTCTATTGAGTTGAAAAGTGAACTCTTTCTTTTTGCATATCAGCCTGGTGTCCATTATTTGACGTTTGTGTTTTCTTTTAGTCAATCTGAAATGAGCTTATTGCAATCATTTGAGTTAAATAATCTCACGCGGTTGCCATAACTACCCGTGAGTTCTGGCAACTTAATGAGATTTTTAATAAAACGAACGCGTGATTTCGTTTTAAACGAACCAACACGAATCACCCAAACTATTTTTTTCTTTCTCCACACCACGGGTGCATATATAAGCTACCCTTAAACTCGAAGATTCCTGATCTTTCTTCTTACAATCAAATACTATACTATACGTTTTATACCTATTTATATTTTTTCGAACAAAACTACGAAAAAAATGAACAACTCTCATTTGAATTTATTCTCAAGATAGTTTTTGCTTTGTTTTAAACTTTTATCGTGATAGCCAAAGAAAAATTCTCATTTTGTTCATTCAGTACATCTGGTATGTTTATCCTATACAATCATCCAACATCCAGTTCGTCTCTCAATAATTTCAAACAGTTTGCCAATTCTTTATGACGAATACACACTTAACACGAATCCGAAGAATCTGTTCGTTGTTAATTGAGTCATTGGAAGGAGGGACGATTTCTGCCACTCCCATTCAATCAAATGCACTTGCATTCCTTGTTATAACCTTTACAGTCAGCAGGCATCGCCCTGGTGATCCCTTACAACCGGATTGCGGCAAACTGCTAATTTGATTTCCTTTTTGCCAAACGTCGTCGTTAGCAACAGATTTTGCAGATGCACGAGAGATAAACAGCTAAATTGTTTTCTCGTGCTAATGAGATTGAATGCGATAGATACATTTTTTTTAAATGATCGCGTATGTTTATTATATACTTTTTGCAAACCACTCACAGCGCACTCGAATCAAGCCTTGCCAATAAAACTATTGACTTGTAGAACTATTATTGCTAAGACGGTATAATCTTTTAAGTGATTCCGCATTGAATGCTCTCAACCGCCCATTTTTATTACCCAACTCGAGTTGGTAAGCATAGATATAGAGCTTTTCAAATATATCTGGATTCGAGTCAGATATGATACGGAAAGCAATGCTAGTCTTCGGTTCGTAGAAGTAATTTAAAAACCATTAAGGTTAGGTAAATACAATGGTAACCGCTTTTGTGCTGTGCCAGTGCCTATATCGAAGTTTTGTTTATTCTGTTGTTTGAGTTCGGCATTGTAAGGGTGTGAGATCACTGTCAAGGTCAGTTATAATTGACTTCAAGGTAATTTGTCTCTCAGTAAAGGTTTGAATGTAAATAATGATCATATACACCAAAGTAACATGAAAACATTAAAGTGGAACGGAGTTTTTTTTCCAAACATGGGACGAACTTCCTTTAACTTTTAAAAGAGATTGATTAGAATGTGTCGGCCAGGCGTCTTCTGGGTAAAGGCTTCTCTAGATCAAATAGAGAAACAGAATTTATCGCTGATTTTTGTTTGCCTTAAGGGCAGAAGAAACCTTTCGCAAGGAAACAAGAAGACTTAATATTAAACCTGGATTGCTGTTAATTGCTTTATGCAGCAATGCAGTGAATGTATGTTTCATTGATGTACGTGTCAAAAGGCTGAATATACCTACATCAGAAAAGGTTTGGTGACGTTCAGTGTGTAAATATGTATAGACTGCAAAGTGCCATTCCATGCGCTTTCTAATTTCATCTGTATGAGAAAATTGCAGTGAAATGCCCGATCTTAGCCGGTAGAAACAGGTAGTGGAGCCACCTGGTGTTACTTGAAAAGCCTAGCCTCTGAATAGGATAGGTGGGAGTACAGGGATGGGTTGGAACACGGTGATGGTTGACCATCGCTTTGTTGTTAGTCCATTTTTGTTACAATTAACTATCCATTGTGATCGTTTACCACCTAAGCCGATTCCACACCACAATCCTCATTATGTCATACGAGGCGAGTCGTTTTGAATTCGACGTCTTCTTCTGGATTCGCTCGGTCATCAGATTCAAGACGAGTCGAAAATAGTTCTTCTTATTTTTTCAGTCGTTTGACAGCTAATTTCTAGGAAATTTTGTTTTACTCGAAATTATATTTTTTCTATCCTTTGATTAAAGTGTGATGCTGCTTGTCCTCCTGAATCCTCAAGCAAATAACAAAGTCGGGGAAATTCCAATTCCTAGTCAAAAAAATAGTCCGCCAAATTAAATCAGTCAAAAATGCACACCAGCAAAGATCGAAACCTCATTTCTCGATTCTAATAATAGGTACAATAATAAAATTGATACATAAAACAAAAGAGCTGAAAACGGAAAAAATGATACCCAACCTCAATTTTGCCAACAAAAACTATTCACCTCGCGTTACAGAATTGGACCCGAGGATATGCTAATACGATAATTAGAAACATTTTATGCGTGCGTCGATATCTTAAAGTCATAAAATAATGTGGTATCAAGGGTTCTACCACCAAAAGGGTCGTTTGATATTCGCGAATAACAATGGAGTTCTAACTCTAGTACTTGTGGTGGTCCTTAAATGAGTAAGCAAAACGGTATCAACTTTTTTTCACAGTCAACCCTAACCCTTTCAAATTAAAACCGAGTGTTAGTAAGGGCTCAGAGCTAGCTATCTCCTCAAAATCAGCTGGTATCTGGTTATTATACGAATCTTTAGCACTCAAGTGTGATTTTTTCAAAAGCGTACAAGAGTATTTCTTCGAATTGGTATATTGGTATATTGGAGTATTCTTCAGGATTCGATTTTAAGCTAGAACTTCAAAATCTAAAGTAAAAAATTTGAATTTGAATAAAAATTCGGATAAGGAGATGTCGACTGCTTATTTTCTGAGGCCAAATGCAAGAGCTTCTACCAACGATTGAAAATGTTGAAAGTCTCTTTTGGAGTTGCGAGCTTGTCCCGCAAGGATCTCAGAAATCTTTCTCAATTCTTTTGCCAACGTTTGGTGTCTGGCTGGCTGCCTTTTGAAAGATTGCAAAATCGTAGGCGAACTTGCCAAGCAGGAATTTCAGAAATCTTTCTCAAGACCCTTTGTCTATCGACACTTGAGTATGTCAAGAGCGGAACTTGACCCGCAAGGGTCTCTATTTTCAAGACCTTAACCAGCGCTTGGTCTGAATCCTTTGTGAGATTTTTTTCAAAGAATAAAAGAATACTTCAAGAGCTCTTGTTTTGGGCAGACAGATTGATTTTCGAATCAATTTACAAACGTCTTTTGCGCAGACTTCGAGTTTCCAGTACCGGATACTAACAATTATTTTTCTACGGGAGTCCGTCGCCTGTCTCGAGAATTTCATACGACTTTTGAGATTAATTACGCAGCTATTAAAACGCTTTCCCCCGAGGTTCCCCCGGCTTTGTTGCACCACCCTCTTTTTTTTAATTTAGTCTGTTGTTGTTTTAAACAAACTCTGCATTGCTGACGTTCTGACGAGACTTTTTCTTTAAGGGTTGTGCATGAGAGTTTCATGGTAAGAATTGATTTACTTCCCACAACTTTTCCGATCAAGATACATATAAGTTTGCTGAATGCTATCCGAAAGCTATTTCTAGGTTTTCATATTTTACTGTTCGTTTAACAATAAAAGCTGCTTTCATGACGCATAGATTATGACCTTTTAACACGAATTTCACGTTCATAAGATGGTAAAATGAATAAATTTGAGGGCGCAACAAACTTTGCATTAGACAGATTTAAGCACTTTGCTCTCAATAGCTGAGGAGGGCCTTGTTTTCCAAGTGGCGGAATGGTTATCGTGGCTGCCTCTTACTTGGGAGCGCTAAAGCATCTAATTGTTTCTACAAGAGTACCACCTTTGGGTAGGAACTGGTTAGTTTTGCGATAGTTATTCACCCTTATTGCGATAGACGTTTCACTAAAACGCCTAAAAAATGACAGAGCATCAGCCGCGATAGTTTTTGTTTTCATAAAAATATAAGTTCAGCAAGAAAAAAAGAATATATGTTTTAGAAATATTGCTATTGTTTGTTTCCTGCTCTTACGCATATACAACTCCTCCTCTTCAAATACAATATTGTGGAATGGTTAGGTTAGGTGGAAGTGGCTGTCAGCCAATGAATACATTGCCTGACACACTTAGGCCGCAAGGGCCCAATGTGATACCACAGAGATCAGCAAGTTAATCACCTACTGATCTCAGAAACCCGAGTCTTGTGGAATACATTCCAACTTTTGTGGCATACGTTCAATTCCCACTTTGTCACCGGAATGGGTCAAAGCAATAGTACTATAGAATTAATATACAATGGTTCAGCCCTCTATCTGTTCCTCATTGCTCTTACCATTCCCTTAAAAGTTGTTTTATTTAAACGGCAATTGTGGCACCTAGAGATTAGTCATCTTATAAGGGTGATTACTAAGCTATGAAAAGCGCTGTCTCACAAAGCCATAGTTTGCATAAGTTTGAAGGTTGGGAGTAATACTCTAGGCTCTGATGGGTTTACCCGAAGTTTGTTGTGCTGCCATATTTATTTTTTTTTTTTTTATGAAAAGGACCTTTTCTTTTTCAATCGATTCCGATCGGTTAGATGAGAGACCACAGTATTTACTCTCAAGGGATTTGCAAACTCTTGGATTTCATTTGAGAATAGAACCTCGATCTCGTTAGGCGTAATACGATAAAGATGATGATGATGAGATGCTGCCTTAGCAACCAATAAAATAAATAAATAAATAAATAGGGTGGCGTAACAGAGCGAGGAGCCCCAGCGTCTAGCGCATTTCTTACAACCATATGCCTTGTGAGGGAATGGAGGTGCCTAAAATTTTCTGCCGGTTCCAAACGGCTAATCGAGAAAGTGCTTTTCGTGGCATTAAATTTACGAACGAAGGAATTGCCGATTCCTAAAGAAAAGCGATACCAGTGGAAAAACATTCTTGCCTCTGTTGGGATTTAAGCCACGAACCTTTGGGTTAACAGGCAGACATGCTTACCATCACGCCACGGTTACCAGCCAATGTCAAGTACATATTTTCTCTTCTGACACCTCACTTCAAACCAAGGAGCCAACTTTTTCTTCAAATCGCCAGAAGAGTTGTTTTTCTACCAATCTTCCTAAAAAACCTCCGTATGCTTCTTTTCCCCCCCAAATGGAAAGCGATATTAGTCAACTTGAAACGATCTCGAGTTCTTACATTGTTATCGAAAACTCTCATTGAAATTATCTTACAATTTCAACATTTCCTGATCACGCGTATCCTGTGTGTGATGCTGACGTTTTATACAAACAACAACTCTTCATAGAGAACGCCTGGAAAATGAATGCAAATTTTATGTCTGGCGCTTCATAGCAAATTGAATCTTGATGGCAAGAAGATAACTCATCATATCCATCAATTTTCTCATAACCACAACACTAATCGCTCAAACTGCTATGTTGTATAGTAGGCACCTATTATGTATATGTATATGTATATATCCACTTCACAGAACATCACAACAACTATGACTCCCCTTAAAGAATTACAAAATACCCGAACGCAATGAGGAAGAAAAATGATGAATTACTAGCAACCTGCTCTACACAGGAAATTATTCATGGGAACTGGGCGGGCGGTAAGCGCGTTCAGGAGTCCTTGTGTTACAAATGGCGTTCTTTCTCTTGAGCTGTGTTTTCCCCGTCCATAATCATCATTGGCATTATCGACGTCATGATTGCTTGAACTAGCTTTGCCAAAGGATGAGAAGATATCAGAGATGAACTCGTTAGCTGGTAATCAATCTCACTCTTACCATTGCTTGTAGGGTCTATTCTTTGAATCTATTATGCAATTTGTGACTCCTTTGGACAGAACATTGCATGACATGATAGCCCTCTGGGTAGTGGTGGTGGTGGATTATTTTATTGTCTTTCTTTTGTTGCCATGAAAGTTGGCTTCGAAGAACAAGGTTTGTGTTTATTCGGTTGCTTTTTTTGCCTTCGTTTTCACAACTAAAACGGTCTAGTCGCTTCAATTGGCAGTGTTTTGTATTGCATCTGAGCTTGGAAGTATTCTGGATTGAATTTTTTGTGCATAATTTGATCAAGTCGTGAAATCGAAAGGTTGTGCAAATCTATTTCCCGTTTCGCTAAATTACAAATAGTTGGGCAGAACATAAATCTTGACTTTGGAGTGAATCTCTTGGCTTTTTCTTTCTCGATTGGAATTTTCTGTGATGATTTTGTAATGGAGAGCGAAAAGGTGAGAGCAATATCTTGTAGCACGACTGATTTCTGGTACACAACGGAGATGAGTTAGGTAGTTTTTTTTATCTGTGCCATGAAAATGCGAAAAAAAGGTCCCTTACGTTGGTGAATTGGCTTATTTGATGGGCTCTAGGTGCAGGATATCAACACAAACTTTCAGATTGAATTCAATAATTGTAATTCATGCCATAAACCTACTGACTTCATCATAAAAACTTTGTATTGTCTTCTTTGCAGTACCAACCTGTTTGCTGATCGAAGACGTTCGACGTGACGAAAAGCTGAAGGATATCGCAAACACCATTACAAATCTAAGTCAGTCATCAAATCGCTGGAGTACGTCTGGTGTAAGTGCGATAAGTGCAGCAGCAACAACAGCGGTAAACAACGCCCTAAATAGTCAGACACAGGGCTTAAGCGATGAGAAACCGACCCGCGATGAAACTGATTTTCCCCACTATAGACCATCACACACAACTGTTGTCAATCTGAGACCAAAGTCATTGCCTCTGGCATCGAATTCAACACCTGCCATTGTATCAGCCATAGTCAAGAAGATTCCGCCAGTGCTTGAGCAAGGGACCGCTCCCAGTAGTAAATCTAGTCCAAGACTGCAACAGCAGTTGCGTCTGCTGCAACAACAACAGCAGCAAAAGCAGTCCCAGGCTCATGAGCGAGGAGATCCAGATGGTGGATGCAATCTGGACGATTTGTCTACAAACTATTTGGCAAAGACTTCCGAGCTGAGAGTTAACCTACCTGCCGAAGAAATTTTAAATTCAAAGAAGGGCTGGCTCATGAAGCAAGATGGACGAACGGGAGAGTGGACAAAGCATTGGTTTACTTTAACTGGAGCAGCATTGTTCTACTATAGAGATCCTGTATCAGAAGAACGTGGAGTTTTGGATGGAGTACTCGATGTGAACAGTCTTACTAGTGTCACAGAGGTGAATGCCTCACGGAATTATGCTTTTCAGCTGTCAACTTGGGATAAGAGACGACTAATTCTGTCAAGTCTATCAGCAAATTCTCGAAATAGTTGGATTACGGTGCTTAAAAATGCAGCTGGCCTTCAGCCAGAACCAAAACCGAGCGAAGAATGTATTCCGCCAACAGAACTGATAATCAAAGACAACACAAGCGATGATATCAAAAGCGAGATAGAGAAGGACTTCATGAAGGCCCAAAGAAATCAGGAGTTGATCCTGAACAGTAACGTTAATGTTAGCAGTAAGTTATCCCAAGACTCCTCCACCCCAGTTATTGTTCAAAAAGCAGTGACGACGCCAATAACCCCACTCGCTCCAAAGAATTCAATGTTCTCTTCGGATGAAGAATACAGAACGGCGTCGGAAGGTGGCCGAAGGGACAGTGTAGACTGGGGATCACCCTTGTCACCATCGCCCCCAATACCAATAGCTTTGTTTCGGGCAAAGGAACGGATGAGATCGCGTCCTGGAAACTGTCCCAGACTACACAAGCGCAGTAGATCATCACCACCTAGTTCGAGACGTAGTACCGTCGATAGCGTTGGCTCCGATGAACTTCCGGTAATTCACTCAGTTCAAGAGGAACTTAATATCGACAAGGAACTACAGTTCCGACTCGGAGCAGCAGAAAAGGAACGAGATGTTCTTCGCAACGAAGCTCAGGAAAGGGAAGCTAGAATGTCAGAGCTTTTGACGACTTTGGAACGAACGGAGCAAGAGCTTAATGCACGTATCCGTGAAATGGAAGAAGCGCGTGACAACCTATCCAGCCAACTCGATGAGGCGAAGAGAAATGCCGAAAAGATTGTGGATCGACTTACAATAGAAGTGGGTGAAAGTCATTTGAAAATAAAAACCCTTGAAGATCGCTTGTCCCTAGGCATTGAAGAAAATGAGATCCTTTACAAGAAACTTCGAGAGCTGGAGAGCTGCAGTCCTTCAAGCTTTAGCAATCTCAATAGACACAAACTGAAGCGTATGGATTCACTGAGTGATCTGACGCAAATCAGTGAGATTGATCCATACTGCCTAGACCGTGACATGCTAGCCGACGAGTACAACGAGCTCAGATCCAGGTTTGAGAAGGCTGTCAATGAAATCAAAGCAATGAAACGCGAGCTTAAAGAATCACAAAACCAATTTGACAATTTGGAGATTTCATATGCATCACTAAAACAAGACCTCGATCGTCAACAGATAGAAGATCGTTCACAGTTGCAGATGATGGCAGAACGTATTCAGGATCTTACACTCAAGTACAGTGGATCTGAGAGACAAGTTCGTACCCTCAAGCAAAAACTTGCAAAGTCAGAGCGCAGAAGATCACTCTCGCTCAAAGGCAAGGAACAGTTAACCGTTTCGAAAGAACTCGAAATCAAGGTCACCGAACTAGAGTCTAAGATTGACGATTTAGAAAAGAAGTCACCGAGTCCTGTGAGGACACACTCCTCTACCTCGAGTAAGAAATCAGCACGCAGGCGATCACTGGAAAGTTCAGCGAGCACTGATTCATTGCAGTTCATGATTCGTGTCAATGATCTGGAAAAACGTTTTGAGGGTTTCACTTCATCGGCATCGGCAGCATCGACCTCGGCACCAGCAACTGATGTCAAGCGAAGCTCATCTAGTCCAAAAATGTCAGAGCATTTGATTGAGCGTTTGAAATGCCTGGAAGGAGTGCTTATCTGCAGTAAAGATCGTCTAGAGCAAAGTCTTCACCAACTTCAGACCCTGCGAACATCATCCCGAACACGCCGATCGGTCTCACCGATCACTGATCGTAAGGACTCATACCGATTCGTTGAACGCTGTCTGATTGAAGTGGTAAAATTAATTCGGGAATCTTGCGAAACGTGTGTGGTGAGCGAGAATATTTCAGCTCCTGGCATAATTCTGTTGCCAGAATCCAATCCAATCAAGATCGCTTTGATTCAATTGGAAGGACAACTTCGTAGTAAGCTGGGCGATCTTCTTAAACAAAGACGAGTGCTCAGAGAACGCAACGAGCTCACTGCCCGAAAGGACCTTGAACTCCTAGCTGAAAGAATTGCCTTCGAAAGTGTCTGCTTTGGCAAATTGCGTGAGTCCATTAATCGTGCCGAAAATCCCGAACTCTTTGGCCAGAGACAGACACGAGCCGAAATCGCTGAAACATCTCAGCTTATGTCAATGCTAAAGGCCAAACTCAGTGGGAAATATGCTTTCAAGCCTAGTGGCAGTCTCGACGTTCTGGCTGGAGTGCTAGCTAGACGCCTTGTCCTTTCCTCATTCCGAAAGGATAAAACAAAAGTGCCTGAAATGGAACCCGTCGAACCAAAGATTTTAGAAGAACTTCTTCGTCAACAAAACGAGATCAACCTGATCGCGAAACGGTACAAAAACAACGCCATGGAAAACCTAGCCTTGGGTCTGGCAGCTGAAACCCTCAGCTACATTAGTTCTAATGATATGGTGCAAGGTGCAGTACAAGAAGCCTGGCGACAAGCCCAGGAAACGGTTAATGCGGAGCTTGTACAGTCCGAGATAGCTCACATAATGATGAGGAATGCTGAACGCTTCGAGGGTTCAATTACACCGTCGTTTGGATATACCCTGACAGCTGAGGAGCGGATAACCTTTGAGTCATTCGCTGATGCTGTACACGAGAGCCTGCGAAAGGAAATGGACATAGCAATAGAACAGCTATCACAATGCTATGAAGAGGCTCTCCAGAAAATGAAACGTGGTCAGTGGAGAATGCATCTCGAACAAGAGCGCAAGGCTAGCGAAGGAAGACAACTTTTATCTGAATTCGCTGACATCGTAGCTCACAAGGCTCTGGTGGATGCAAGGATAGCAGTGCTTCGAGGAGATTACACAACTTCCGATCATTCTACCCACCCAGTTGCTGCGATAGACACAGGAAATGCTTTTAGCTTGTTGAGCTTACAAAAATACGAAAATCTGTTCGAAGAACTCTCAAACGACCTGCAGATCTCCAATCCTGATGACATCCTAGCAGAGGCCGACTTTGAATTTGTGTACAAAAATCGAACAGTAGACTTCGTCACTGATCGAGCCGTGCTTAATGATATCGCCAGTTTCTTGAGCCAACTTGAGCAGTCAGTAAGTAATCTCAAGCGTGCTATCCATCCGGACTCCTTTATCGAACATACGTCGATGGAGATCTACACGCTCAAGGATGTCTGCCAAAAATGTTGCGACCTGCGCGCTCAAACTGATGGTTTGATAGACGATGTGCAGCGCCTATCTGCATCTTGCTCAAGTTGTACACAGTTGCAAGACACGATTTGTGACTTGCAAGAGCAACATGAATCTAAAGTAATGCGTTTGCAACAAGACCATACCAATAACATGGCAATGCTCATGCAGCAAATTGATGGCCAACGCCACACAATAGAGTCCTTGGAGAGAGAACGGAACTCACTGCTTGATGAAATCCATCAGCAATCGAATTTGGTAGAAGATCACGAACGTGAACTGGCGTCGATTACAATGAAACTCAAATCCAAAGAAGAAGAATGCCATCGCAAAGAAAACGATAACTTAGATCTAATGGATCGTTTTGAGGATCAAAATGAAAAGATCCGTAGCTATCAGAACGATAGGGATGCTCTGGAGAACAAATGCTCTAGACAGGACGAGGAATACGCAGTTCTATTGCAAGAGCGTGACTACATTCAGGCTGAGCTAAATAAAGAGCGCGAACGTTGTCGGCGAATGGAGAGGCGCCTTGAAATGTTAGAGGTGGAGCACGGTAAGCAGCTGGAATGTCTTCAGGAGGCTTATCGTGATCAGATTCTTTCACATTGCTCAGACTTTACGAACATCGCTGACGAGGAGAGTTTCCGTCAACGATACCAACAGGAGATCGAACAGTTAAGAGTGAGTTATGCCATAGTGGTTTTCCTTCTAGTTTATTTACAGTTGTTTTACTTTTTTCCTAGACACTCTGCGAGAAAGGTCTGACTGCAATGGAATCGTCACATCGTCGCATTATCAACGATTTGGAGGACAAACATAGACAAGAAATCGACAGGTTACTCATGGAGAAGGAGACAGCCTTAGCTGAAGAGACTCAGGTATGGATTTTATTGAACTTGTTAATCCATACGGCGGTATCGAACAATGAATTTGCATTTTTTAGGCAACTCTTGCTGCACTAGACGCTATGCGTAAGGCTCATCAAAGTGAGGTTCAACGAGAGGTGGCACGATTTAAGCAGGAATTCCTGCGGCAGTTCCAAAAGGGAGAACACTCCATGGACAACACTAAAATTAATGAGTGAGTTATTTTATTTCAACTCTTAACTTTGATTCAACTAAATGAGTTTGAAGCTTTCACTGGGCAGTGCTTTGACTCAAGAGTTTTTTTATTTCTTTTCTTTTTTATTTAATAGGGAAGAACTTGAGGAACTCCGACAAGAGATCTTGTCGTTTTCTGAGAAATATTCCATTAAATGTGTTGAAAATGCAGCTCTTGAGGAGAAACTGCGATCGGCCAATCAAAAACTGAAACACTTTCAACAGATGCAGCAAATTGAGTTGAGGTAAGCATATTCAGTCTTTTAAACTATAATTAAAGATCATTGTGGAATAGCTCCTTGGTGTTTGTTTATCAAATAATCAGGAGGTACGCACATATTTATTGGTTTGTATGTCAGTCCAAATAATTTTATATTCGTTGTTCTATAATCGTTGACAGTTCGCTAAAAATACTGGTTTGTTTTGTATAGAGATATTCCGGTAGATTAAAAAAGAGTCACTTCCAGAGCCGGACTTACGACGGACACTGTGATGGGCGTAAAAAAAACATCAACTTTTCTATTTGTTATCGTGGTGAATAGTAAAACACGATCGCCTTTCCGCACTGATAAAGTTTTTTGTTCGTGGTAATGAAGAAAGCAAAGAAGTATTGCGGATGTCGCCAAGTTTAAGGCTGCAGTTTTTTCAAATAGTTGGAAATTAAACTATGCACTTTACTTGGAAACGACATGTTACAGCGATACTGCAAATTTTTTTGTAAAGAAATTTAGTAAAACAAAAATCAGCATGAAAATAGATTCTCATTATGCAAAATCTGCAATCATTTTACATAACAAGGAGCAAAGTCTACGGAGCTTTGCTCCTTGTTATAGCAATTTCAAAACGAAATTAAAACAAAACAAAGTTGAAGTAAAAAGAAATGTAGTCGACTGATATTTATATTTGAGTATCATTCACGTTAGAACAATATACGTACAAAATGCCAGATTTCGGGTAATTTGAAGGGAGAAAGAGTTATAAATAAATTTGATTGGCATCTGGTGTGTTAGAAACAGTCTCTCCGTCGATCCTCTTAAGACTGAGGTTGATTTCTTCAGGAGACATAGAAAATTGACTGGTTTGACTCAACTCGCACTCGATGCTTTTAACATCAATATTCCTTTCACAAATAAAGTCAAACATCCTGGAGTAATCTAAGATAAGGGTAAATCCATCAAAAACGATGCTGGGAGTAGAAAAAATAATATGTTCTTTTTGCATTTAATCTGATGAATTTAGGAAGAAAACATTCCAAATTGTAGTATACAACAAAAAAAACTAGAAAAAAAATTAATTAAAATTTTTAAATAAATTTGCGTTCAAAATTTGCATGAAGTGAATTGGCTTAATGACTACTATGCCTTTGACTATTGGAAATTAAAAAAAAAAAAAAAAAAGAACTGTCAATATGACAACCGCTTTGTCACGTTGTGATTTGAGGTTATTATTCGTATTATTGGTGGAATACGTTACAGTCCTGAAAAAAATGATAATTATCATGTAAAAAGAATGTTTTCTTGTTGCATTGGCACTGTAACACCCGAAACGAAAAATGAGATAGTTGTTTTATTATTATACCTAACTTATATAGATTATATATATATAGATTAATTAGTTTAATAATATTTAGTAAAAGTAAAGTTATGATGGTAATAATTTAAAATACTAACTAATAATTCAACAAGAGACAAATTTGATAGCTTTTTTTCATGATTAAAAACTGTAACACCCGAAACGTTTCGGGTGTTACAACTTTTTTTACACGTTGTATTTCCTTGTGTCATCAATGCATGGTATGTGTGTGGATGAGGTGACGGTTTTTTCAAAATATCAACATAGACTAACGAAAAAGCGGGAAAGACGAAAACTAGACAATGAGAAATATTCACAAAAAAAAATATATTAAATTAATTTGGAAGAAATATAAAAGAAGATTGGACTTATTTTTGCTAACTTAGTTTTATTTGGTTTAAAGAAACTAATAATGAAGCTGCACCAAAGAAGATTTTTTTGGAGTCATGTTTTTTTGTAAGTAGATTTTTTTAAAACCAGCTGCTAATTTATGTTAAGGGAGAGTTCATAATTATCAATGTTTATTTGTTCCCTATTTATTTTATAGTACCTAAACTAATAAAACACTGATTTTGTTCATATAAAGTGTTTAGTTTTTGTACTCAAAATAAAAATAAATAGGGTGGCGCAACAGAGCGAGGAGCCCCTGGACCTACAATTTTTTGCCGGTTCCGAACGGCTAATTGAGAGAGCGCTTTTCATGGCAATGAATTTATTAACGGAGGACTTTCCAATTCTTCGCAAAAGGCGATACCCGTGGAAAAACATTTTTGCCTCTGCTGGGATTCGAACCTCTGGGTTAGCAGGTGGACGTGCTAATCATCACGACACGGGTACCACTTTTTTGTTTTTGTACTCGTAACACTCGAAACAAAACCATGGTAACACCCCAAAACAAAGTAAAAATTAATAAAAAAAGAAAAAAATGTAAAACCTTATTTGTGACAGTTATATGGTAGCTGCCTAGCTGGATAGTAAATATTATTCTTTTGGAAGCCTGTAGTTTTTAGAAAAGTTTCCTAAGAAAATTCGGTGTATTTCATGTGAGTGTAACAGTGGTCTGGTCATAGAGGCAGAATCGTGTAACACCCTAAACCCACACTTTTGGACTAGTAAAATTATTAATCCTTATGCTAATTTCTACAAATTTTACAATTAAAATAAAACAATTAAAACATTAGATATTTTAAACGCTAAAATATAATTTCAAAAAAATTTCATGGGATCTGTCACTCAAAGCGGGTCTTATGGATTTATACGGTTTGGATGAGGCCAATCATGTACTATAAGTCAGTTGTTTCGTGGAACAAAATCTCACGTTAATACTTTATTATTGCCTCGTCCCCCGTATCCTTGTCTGTTTCGGACGGTGCTCTCGACGCATTGCCGAATCTTCCTCCCTTTAGTGCCTACATCATCGTATGTACTCTCAAGACCATTTTCCGTTTTTAAAGAAGAGCTATCTGACAAAATTGGAACTGGCGCTTTGATAAAATTTCACAAAGAAGCACACAGACTTGGAGTCTGATGGATTTGCCGTCCGATACGATGATCGCAATGCTCAAACTGCCTCAAATGTACACGCACAGCTTTTTGTAAGTTCAGGATGGGCACCTTCTAGAATATGAACCAAGAGCTTAACTGACCTTCACGAAAAGTTCCAGAACCGATAATGGATCTGGCGTGGGTGCTTTTGTATTAAGCGTGTAATTGCACACGCTTCGTTAGGCAAATCTCGTCTTCCCAGCGGAGACGCATATACTATCACAAACTATCTATTAGCTATGTTACGAAGAATAGCAGAATGGGAAGTATTATTTGTGTCAGCCAAGAGCTGTCAAATTTTCGAAAGTGATGCAGAAAATCAAGTCCTCTCTGAATGCAAGCCACCACGTATGAAAACGGAAGCGCCGCGCCGACTAACTTTCAAAGCAAGGATCTCACTTTTTTGGGACTTGAACCAGCGTTTGGTCTGCCGTGATCCTCTGTGCCGACTTCAATCTACCATTAAATCAATCAAGATCGTAGATAGCATGCATCCGTTGGATGCAAGACATACTAAGCGTATTCTACATAGCGTTATTAAGAAAGCTGCAAAAGTTTTGCTATCCCGTAGAAAAGCTTATGGAAAACCTGTCGTCGTTGCCCCAAGGCAATTCTGTTTTGCATTTAAAAGCGCTAGTGGTGCCACAATCTGTGAACTCTGTGAATAAAGAAGACGATGACACCGTGAACTTTCTCTGTGAATATCCTGAACGTTCTTGAATCGGGTTACAGATACTCTTTGACATATAGTGAGACCAACTGACATAAGCACGTTGTCGTAGCAGCGTCTTCTGAATTTTCTAAGAACATCTGGCAAGCTTTAGCAAATGGCGGTTGATCAGTGTCAAGGACTTTGTGTTCCATTTGGTATGTAAATTAGTTGTTGCGACAGCAACAAATTCAGGAGTCAAATTATCTTTAAGTAGTGAGATACTAAAGATAACATATTGCACTTTTTAACACATTTGCAGTTGTTGTGACGACAAAAATATTGTCAACAGCGTTTCTGTCGCTGCTGCGATTGCCAAATCGCTTAAGTTTCAGATCAGATTCAGTTCAGTTCAAACTTTAACTTGGAAACTGAGAATTAGTAAAAAGAGCATGTAAATAAAAGATCAAGACAAGAACTAGAAAGTAGAGGAATAAGCTAACTGATTCAAGGAGTATATCCATTGGCAGCCATTCAGTACATATAACTAACTTTTGAAGTCCAAGAGCTCAGAAGCTCTACACTTACTTCAACTTGGACAGCAAGAGAAGCTAATATTCTGTTTTCAGAGTTAAAAGCAACAACGATTCGTCTAAAAACAAAGCAATAATTTCGATGCAGTAATCTTAAAAGCTATAGTTTTCTTCTTCTTGCACCTCAGCGTCAGGAGCATCGTGACCTCGAAGAGATTGCAGCTCTCCCACTCCTCTGCTTAAAACTAGTGATTCGTCTGTCCGACCGCAGGGTATCCTGGAAAAGTCATAGCAGAAGACCTAATTGTTCTTTTCACAAAATCAGTTGTGATGTTTTTTTTTAGTCATACGTTCTGTCAACAAATGCACATACTGTACCAAATTTTGAATTCCTTTTTTTCATTTCACAGCGATCCATTAATCATCAACTTCTTGTGTTATATTTTTACAGAAATAAACAGTTCCGTGCACATTTAGCATCGGAGGATCCGTTGAGCGATGTTAATTTCGTGCAAGGACTAACTTCATCCAAAGAAGAGCAGCCATGTCCAGACAGTGAGGTTAGTTTGAGGCTATATTATAAATATTCTTCAAAATTTCTTATTCACATTTGTAAATTATTTCATTTTAAATCTAAATCGCTTTTATTATTTGATTTTATTACTAAAATTTAACTTTAATTTTATTAATATGTAAATCATACTAAAAAAACAAACAAACAAACAAAACAACAGCATGCGCTTGAATTTAGTCACACAACACAAGCAAAACAAGAACACACTAAGTCAACACAACAGAAGCTTTCCCATACACCCCGCAGACAAATGGATCTGCAATCGAGTTCCGGTCACCACCTAGAGAAGAGTTCATCATCGCCGATTTCTCTCCCAGTGTCTGGTCTATTGGCCTTCGATGATGATGATATAAATTGTTGCTATGATCCGTGCTATAAACTAAGTGGTGCATTTCAATATACCACAAGGAATTCCATAGAAGGTAAAAACTGTTCGACGAACTGATATACTGGAACTTGTCTTTTATGGGCATTACTCTGTTCTACACATTTATACAATAAAAAAAAACTGTCTACTGTCCTGGCAACCCTATAGATTTTGTGTCTGTATTGTGTCCCTGTCCTTTATGTTGTGCTTTTGTTTGTTTTGCTTTTGTAAATCCATTCTCAAACCACTGTATCTATCTCATAAAAGAAAAACATCAACGGGGGAGAATGCTGACTAAAAAAGATCCTGCTTAATGACTTGACGCATATAAGTATAGCATCTCTGCATTAATCTTCTTACTAATTCATTTCATCACTTACATAATTTTCATTCATATTTTCTTTTCATCTCATTGCAACGAGTGTCATTCTCGCATTCTCAACTCAATGTATACATATCAAGACTTTGTGATCTTCAAGTCTCTAACTATTGACATTTTGATTTTCTCTACAGGTTTAAGAAAATCATCATCGAGTCCCATCTACAGCAACACACCGAGAACATCTTCGCCTTCAAGTTGCATTTCTAACATCAGATCATCACCCTCCTCCCAACTGCTCCCAACTACCACTAATGCCTCATTGAAACTGCAAAAAGAAAATCAAGAAAAAGATTTGTTAACCAAAGCATCAAACCACCACCACCATCAATCAAGTACACCATCCGCACCAAAAGCGATGATGATGATGACAACAACGTCGACCAAACCAGTGGAACAACCAAAGAACATTAATTTATTAAAAACTCTAAATCCAAATTCAATTCAAATAAAATTAGTTAATAATAGTCTTAGTAACGATAATAATCTTAGGCTTAGTCGTAACAATATAAATAGTAGTAAAAGTAGTAACGATGACAATTCACCTTGTAAAAGTAACAACAACAATAGCAAAACTAACACCAACATGCGCATCATCAGTCGATCAAGTCATCATAGCAGTAGCGGTATCCAGAACAAGCTAGCGATAAGTCTGGGAAGCTTTAGCGACATTATCCGCAAAACAAAATCCTCAGCAGAAAATCCTTCAAGGGATTCAGTGGCAGTGGTGATGCAAAAAAGGAGCAGGGGTGATGATCAAGGCGATGATGATGATAACAATTACGAAAGACCTTCAAGTAGTGTCTGCGAAGGTGCCTTTAATGAGTCGGCACAAACGACCATCAACAAACAGCATTCAACATCAAATATAAGTGGTAAGCTATGTTCACCCCCTCCCTTAAGTGGGAAGGACATTGAGCATCATCATGCGACCTCACATTTGAGAAGATTTGAGTTGGAAATATAACGACGACGACAACTACAGAGTAACACAGCAATCATCAAATAGAACATAAAATCAACATAAAATCATATCCCGGTCATCGAACACATTATATATTTTGTTTACCTTTACCCACACACATTCATAAAATTCATGTTTGCATGTGTAAAGTTAGGCTTATTGATAAAATATTGTATAGTCTTTATTGTGTATTAATTTTTTCTTAACCTTTCTTATTAGGAAACTAAGTAAACAATTTGAAACAAAGAAATTATTGAGATCATGATGTAAATTTTATTATTAATCGTGGAAAGAGAAGGAGTTTCAAAATATAGATGCAATGCATATACAATATTATAAACATATAAATATATTTACTTTCGAATAGGAGGAGAACAAGTTATTAGTCGTATTTGTGTATGTTTTTTTTTCTTTTTAATTTTTATTGATTTTGTTAACCCCTCAGTTTTATTTTCTCTAAAAATCATTTAGAGAAAAGCTCTTATCTTTGAAATAAAAAGAAAAGTTATTGAATTTAAATTTTGTGGATTTTTTTTTTGTTTGTCAGTGAGGGAGACTTCCAAACCTCAGTCAGGTTTAAGGTAAAGAATCGATGGTGTCCGTTCTTCAAGAGGACCCTGGTCTTACGATCATCGTGATCGCGAAGGGATCACAGCTCTAACAATTAACTGCTTCACCTTCACACTAATGATCCGCTCGTGGAGTACGCCCGCTCCTGTGAGTAAAATGCTCGTGCAAAGAAAATAAAGGTAAGCTGAGAAGAGTCTTTGAGGCATTTTCTTGAGAGGAACGAAAAGCTTGATTCTGTAAAAATTACCACTGTTTCCAAAAACGTTGATTGAAAGGTTATTTGAAGTAATTTTGCAATGCTTCGGCTTAATGCAAACTAATTCCTAATCATACTTAAAAACTAGGAAACTATTAGCTAACATCAATGAGGAAGGTGATTTAAAAGATGGAGTTTTAGGCAAGGAGTACTGTGGTTGAAGTAAAAACAATTACTGGAATAATTATTACGCAGCTTTTGGGAGATAGGTTCATTTGAGCCATATAACGTTCGATGAGGGGGTAGATAAAAGAATCGATTATTTCGAATGTTGCGGGGATTAGTGTTAAGGAAGATAAAGTCGTAAAAGGTTGCTCAGTCAGCAGTTCCAGAAAAGACTGAATATTGAACAACATTTCTCTTCTATCTTTCATACTCATACTGAGAAGCTCAATGCTATCTTTGTAAAGAGATAGATTCAAAGAATTATTCCAATAAAGATCTCTCAAAGCAAATCGAAAAAAATATTTTCAATTCTAGAAATGTAAACTTGTTATAAAGGCAACCACACTTGGCAGGCGTATTCAAGAAGCTGGCGAACAAAGGTAATGTACAGAGATCGAATTACGTAAGGGCCGGAGAATTCCTTTGACCATCGCTTAGTGAAGTCAAGTGCTTAATTATCAACATGTGAGACGAAATTGAGTTCCTGGTGGCAAATGATCCTGAGATCATAAATCACCTCAACTGATGAAATGGTTTGGTTGTGATTTGTGAAGAAGATAGCAACGAAGAGGAGATTTGAAATGCTTACGAAAGAAGGTAATGGATTGACACTTGGAAATGTTTCATTCCAAACATTTTTTAGAGCACCAATCAGAAAAGTTATCGAGTTGTGAGAAGAATCCCATATTTCACTGAACGCAGATGAAATAAAATTTTACAAGATCATTTCCTCACTTTCAGAAGAAATGATCTTGAAGGATTTCGTTTCATCTGCGTACAGTGAAATATGGGAACGGTAAATGATCGACGTCATTAATAGTATAAGAATGAAAAGAAGAGGGCCTAAATGACTACCCTTGGTGACACCAATCTTCTCACTTCCTCATCTTTCCCGGGGAGCACAATGGATCCTTGAGAACCGAGTGAGGTACTGCCACCTGTGGTCTCATCTAACCTAACCTAGCCTTAAGGAATAGTGAATTACTAATCCGAGGTCATTAACAGTAAGAATAAAAAGAAGAGGACCTAAATGACTACCCTCGGTGATGCCGAAGGTAAAAAAGGTAAAAAAGAATTTAATATTGAAGGTCTTAAACGAGTACTATAATAATGTTTTCCGAATAAGAGGAAATCCATTTCAATAAGATTAGTTCGAAACTGAAAGTAGATAGTTTTAAAAGAATTATTTTATTTAAGGGTTTACTAAAACCTGTTGAAATAAAATCAACTTATTTTCCTCTTGCAATGCAGAAAAAGTGTATGAAACGAATTCAACAAGATAAGTGGTAATTGCCACTGTGAAAGTCATGTTGTCGAGCGAAAATGAGAGATTTGCAATGAGAACTCGAAATTGCATACAACATGTTTTCGAAGATATTGGGTATATACGAAAATTTTGTTATCGGACGTTGGTTTTCAATATAGCATTTTTGGGAGACAATTCTCGAGGAGACGATTCTCCATTCCCTCACAAGGGATGGTTGTGAGAAATTCGCTAGGCCCAGGGGCTCCTCGCTCTGTAGCGCCACCCTATTTATTTTATTTTTTAATTCTCGATGCCTTCACGCAGGTTTGGCGTCAGTGGAGCAATGGTTAGCATGACTGCCTTAGGTTACGTTGGAGTTTGGGGTTTTAATCCCAAAAAAGTCAAATTGTTTTTCCGTAGGTATCGCTTTTCGTGCTAGAAACCGCTTTTCGTTACCAGAAACATTAAAGAAAAAATTGCTTTTGACACCTTTGCGAGGAATTGGCAATTCCTCTGAGAATAAAACACACTGCCATGAAAAACACAAGGCCATTTGCAGTTTGAAAAAAAACGTAGTTGATGAGAGATTTTTCTTATCTAAGACTTGTTGAGAAATTACAACAAAGAAACAAAAAAGAAGTGAGCTCTACTCCAGCAAAGGGTACAGAGGGAATTTATCGGGAGCTGGAAGAAATGTCAGCCCATTGCTGATGCAACCAAATTCAGGATATACGACTATACAACTTGAAATAAGAGGCAACCATCTTAAAAAAAACGCCCAAAAAAGAAATTATGCTCAGGAAATTAGTTTGTCAAAGGTCACCAACGATGCTCAAGGGCAGATTCTTGTGGAAGACAAAAAATTTCTGCGCAGGTGGCGAAAATTTTGTGACCGATTTTTGAACTAACAGTTTCCTCAAGGGTACTTTCCAGAAGATGGATTTAACTTTACGGAAATACCCGATATGAATATTGGACAAGATGGGGGACATCGGTCTTAGATGGCTCCAGATTCCCATCTCAAAGGTTAAAGAATGTGTGAGTCTGCTTTAGCAATGAAGGGAAAGTCATCTTATTACAATTTGCAAAGGAATGAGAGATGGACGAAGCTGCGATAACTACCATTTGATCAAGTTGATGATGTTCCACACTTTGAAGATCATTGCGCAAGCTTTGGATATCCGACTGCGAATAATAATGAGGCATTCTGTTGACCAATGCGGATTTTTCGCAGCTAGGTCAACAAAAGATGCAATCCAAAGTACCTATAACTATACTAATGGAAAAACACCATGACTCCTTAGAGGATTTGCATATGCTGTTCGACTCCGCAAAAGCATTCGATCGAAAATATATATACAATAGATCAAATATGGGTGGCTCTCAGATTGCCAAGTGTTCCAGAGACCTATAC
The DNA here is from genome assembly GCA_949752695.1 of Melanostoma scalare. Taxonomy (NCBI): domain Eukaryota; kingdom Metazoa; phylum Arthropoda; class Insecta; order Diptera; family Syrphidae; genus Melanostoma; species Melanostoma scalare. The sequence goes on along the minus strand of OX456984.1, from coordinate 54,249,690 downwards.
GGGTGATTGAGGATATGTATGAAAGGGCAGTTACGAAGATAAGATGTCCAACTGGAGTCACCGAAGCATTCCATGTCACAGTAGGTGTACACCAAGGATGTGTCTTAAGTTTCCTTGCGAGAATTTAGGATTGAGTAGGAGACACCAATGTACATATTGCATTTGAACTTTTGAGAATCGTAATGTAGGCGAAGCACAGAATCTGGTATAGCACTTAAGTCGGGTAGTGCGACGGGAAAAAAATTTTTGGTTTCTATTGGGATTCGAGCCACGAATCTCCCACTACGACACGAGAACCATGCCTGTGACTTCGGGAGAGTTATTAAAGACGAACGTTGTGGCGATGGCTTGAAGAAGTTTTTAATTTTGTTCAAAGGACTCTCTATTGTAAGAATTTGGATTTATTTTTGTGAGCATTTCAAATATTCCCGGCCATTGTAAGCATATTTCGGTTTTCTAGTTTGTTGTGAAGAAATTAAAGACATAGCGAATAAATGTCACATCAAACTAACAAACTAACTACATCATGGAAGCGTCTTCAGTTCCCGGCTCTTCATTGCAGTCCTTTACTATCTGATGGAAGATAAAATACAGAACAACAACGAACATCAACAGTTACTTCCTTGAGAATCCTACATCGCTGTAAGAAGCATTTAATGTATGGGTAAAAGTTTTAGAAGATAGTGAGTACGATATTAGTCCGAAAAAAGATTGAGTATTTGTGCTCCTCGGTTTCTCATGTTATTCCAAACGATTATTTGGATGAAAATGTTTTTCACATTTGTGAAAAGTTGAAATATCTAGTATCAATGATGTGATCAATAGTGAAGCAACTTGTGATCACATCGATCATCGAATAAGCGTAGGGTTTTTTTTTTTTTTGTTGGAGGTTTTTAAAACACCAGCTGCAGCACTCAGACTCAGACCTAAATACCGGTCCATTGTACTACCAGATAGCAACCTTCTATTATAAGCGTAGGGTCAATGAAGGCAAAAAAACTCCGCCATCTCCTGTTAAAGGATAATTTGCTGTGAGCTGAAGGAAAAAATACCCCGTACTTCCAACAATGTTGGACGATATATACCTACTAAAAATATGAGAGTAAGATAACAGCAGCCGAGATGAAGATGCTCCGTATGACAACAGGAGGAAAAAACCTTGATCGTACTAGAAAAGTACCAAGATCTGTGGAAGCCATCACGTTAAAAATACCATCTTGGAGTAAATAGACCACGACCGAATCAGTGAGTATTGTCATGTTTAAGAGAAGAATCCAGCGAACCCTGACTAAAAGGCAATATCATACAACGTTCAGAAAAAATCGCGAATGCAAAGAGGGCAAACCAAAAAACTCTTGGTAGAGACAAATACAACGAAATCTGCATTTGGTTGGCCTCAGACATTTAACAATTCAAAAACCAGGAGACTTTTCCGCACATTCTTAGGCCAACACGGCGTACCAAACTGAATATAAGTGGGAGAGCTATAAAATCCTTTCGATTATCACTTGGAAGAAAAAGAAAAAGAAGACAAAGCCTTTCTAAGGATAATGTGTTTGTTTGTTCAATCTTTCGATGACCATCGTCAAAAAAATTTACTTGTTGCAATTAAAGTTGGTAGCAGTTGGTGCCTTGATTGTTAATGTCGGTAACCAAAAAGTATACTATGGCATTAACTAATATATATATACAATACACGCTTGTACATGTCTTTAAAGGAAATTTCGAGTTTACTTTGCTACAAAATCGCATGAGGAAAAGCCAGCAAAATTTACAAGATGATAGTGGAATTGCCATTCTTTCCTTTTTCCCAATTAATGAAAGCAAAGTTCCATGAAGTAATCTTTTGATGATACAATCGACGATAGGTTATTGGACGATAATCATCTAAAAAGTTATAAAAACCAGGCCACGGCTTTGCCATATAAGCACGGAGAAAGGGTTTAAAAGGATCGTTCATTGAAGACCTGGGTTCGCCTGGTGGTCTTCTAACCTAAACTCGCCCTGACTGTCAAACTGAGTGTTTTTTGGGTTCTGGGTTTGTCCACAACTCGCTTTAGGTTTTTCCTGGGGCGAGTTTAGGTAATGAACAGGACTGTCAAATTGAATGTATTTTTCTTAAATTGACAGGGATGTGTGGGTGATTTTGTGGTTTAGCGTTTTTTGAGGACTGGAAAACCCAGGTTTTTCGACAACTAGTTGTGGCTTCTGGGGAACCTTAAAATACTCACAATCCAATGCGATTTTGCAGTTGTGGCAGCCTACACAAAAGAACGCGAAAAAACTACGCCACGTCCTCATACATCTTCAGTTTTCACAACATCAGAAATCTTGTCAACAGCTTTTCTACTGCTGCCGCAACTGAAAAATCGTTTACTTGGTGAGAATCTTAACCTTGCAAACTTCAGGAAAAGCAAAACACAGTTAAAACTCAAAAGGATCGAAAAGTAATCTTCATAATTTGCTCTCTTTTTGAGGATCTCCCAAACCAAAGCGTTTTTGCTGTCGCGGCAGCTGAAAATTCAGCTGTCAAAATAAATTTATACAGCGACATACATATATGAGAATACCCACAACAACGCTACAAAAAAGCAGCTTTCTCATACATTTGCACTGTCACGACTGAAAAAATTATGACAACAGTGTTTCGGCCGCTGACGCAACTGTAAAAACGCTTTTAATTGGGAGAACGTTTATTCGATTAACGAAAAAAAGTTGTAAGGATCTGATCAGATTATCAAATTGTTTCTGAGATACACGGCATGACAATAAAGGACTACAATAAAGGACCTCCCAAACCGAAGCGTTTTTACAGTAGCGCCAGCTGCAGATGCAATTGTTGTCAAAATTAAATTACACATAGACACATGAGAATACCATAAAAACTAGAACAAAAAATTCTCAGCCCTTTCATACATTTCTATTGTCGCGAAGGCAGAAATGGAGAACTTTCAAACTAAATAAATCAGCAACACTTAAAGGCAGCTAATTTACGAACATAACTGGTGATCTCTACATGCTTCACTGAACACCAAAGTTTGTTTTTCAAAAGTTAAAAATACCGTAACCTCTTATTAAAGCAACGAAGTCTTTGCTGCTAAGTATTCTGGTCAAAAAGAGACTCTGCTGGCTATTAAACTGAAGGTAGCACGGAAATCCGCGAAAAATGCATAAAGTTGTGAAAATAAAGCCCATAAGGGACATCTCTTATTAGTGTCATATTCAAATGAGAACTCCGTAATATCATGTCAAAAAGGAAACAACATACATCATTAGAGAATCTCCAAAAAAAAAACCAAACAATCAGACCAAAGACTTCTCGTTAAACAAAAAACAAATGCAAATTGCAAGGCCCCACTTTCAAATGTATAGGCACCTCCACATTTCTACAAACCAGTAACGTCAAAGCTTGAACTGAAAAATGAATAAAGTATGTTTAAAGTTAAAAACAGGAAGGTCTACAAAGGAACCATAGCTAAATCCCAAATTTGAAAAAAATAAACTACAAAAACATTTCAAAAATCATATATATAAAATTCAAGTGTCACGGTGTTCGAACTTGAACTCCTCCGAAACGGCTTGACCGATTTTTACCAAATTTTATACGCATATTCAGTAGGTCTGAGAATAGGCTACTATCTATTTTTCATACCCCTTAGTGATAAGGGCCATCTACCATTAACATTTATATATTATATAGAAACTTTCCGGCTATTTTCAGCTTAGTCCAGCGGGTGTTCCTGACAATTTTTTTAAATAACTTAGATCCGAGCAACGCCGGGCGGGTCAGCTAGTAGGTATATAAAAATGACTCACCGTTTAGGAAATTGAAGCTTTGAATTTAAATTGAACTTGTAGAAGTGTTTAATGAAGAACGCGTATCCATAAAATCGGTAAATTGGCTTGAACAAAATTAAAAACTAAAAACACTAACAACTTTTTCAACTAGAAAATGCTTTTCTTTTTCTCTTAAATGCTGCAAATCACTACAGCGAAAAGCATACTTTTTTTCAGCCGGCACGAAAGCCTTTTTAAAACATGGCTGCACTGCACTTCACATTTGATATAAAAAAGAGCAACTGCGCTCTTCTCTTAATTTTCACATTGCAACGCACTTTTGATTTTCATAAAAAAAAAACTAAAAACCACGACCTCTATACTCTATTACCAAATTGAACTTAGAAAAAGAATAATCTGCTTATGAATGCAAATAAAAAACACTTAGCTATTTCTCACCGCGCACAACAAACTTTTTTTAAAGAAACTTTAACTACAATAGGGGCCACCATTTTTTTCAATACATTATTAGATGAGGACAAATTTTCATTTGATTTTACGGAGACGGAAATTAGGACGAAAGAAAAAACACGATACGAGCACGAATACAACAATACCGAGATGAAAGCCAAATTAAAATCGCACATTAGAACCTGAATTGAAAAAACTTTTCTCAAAAAATATTCTGCTTTTCGATCATGAAACACTTTTTTTGCACGACAGAACATGTTACTACTAGATTCTATTTGCTAAAAAAAATACATATATCTCAACCCGACGGACACCATTGGTGTAACTGAGATAGGAATACCACCATCCGGAGGCGGAAACACATTTATTCGACGAATTTCTTTCACTTTACACATCTTTTTTACCGACAAAACAGATCACTTCACATAATCAAACGTATTTATTCACTTTATATTTACTTTATAGCGACTTTGATTAGCTTTTAAGATTATAATTTGGCTTTCCGAAACAAATACAAACAATTTACTTTTACTTGAAATTCTTTCGACCCGAAGAGATAGACTGTTCAACTTAGACTGGCCGGTATTGGAATTTACTGGAAACGGAATGAAGAAAGTAGGGGTGCGTTCACTATGATGGCGCAGGAAGACCTTAGCACACATCAAAAAATCTTTAATTAGCAGTTGAAAGCAAAATCATAAAAAAAAAATACGGATAGTTTATTTAATTTTTTTATTCAAAATATCGATTATTTTATGCAAAAACATGGTTCATTAGAACAAAATTTCAAGTATTCATACCAAGTTTGTAGAACATTTGACCAAGTGACTTCACTCGTAAGGCCCTGCACAAACTGAAGCAATTGCGATCTATGGAAAGTGTACTTATTTGTATGTACTCCAGGCCAACGCGCCGCGATGTGTGTTTCTCCATAAGAATAAAGCCTTGCACAAACCATCGTTGCCTGCGATTGCGATCTGTGGAACTTATTCTAATTTGTATGTTCATTTGTATGTATCGCAGGCTGCGTAGATTTTTGCCACTAAATAAAATAAATATGAATTATTTTGACAGCGATTGAATAACAATTGCAGGAAGAGCTGTTTCTGGTTTGTGCTAAAATATTGTAGCCTTAAGCTCCACGCAAACCACGGCGGCCTGCGTTTGCGATTCGATCGCTGTCAAAGTAAAACACTTGTAAATGGAACATACCAACGCGACCTGCGGTACGTACAAAAAAAGGTACGTTGCAATAGAATGCCCGCTGGTTTGATCACGATTTTATGGAGTTGTTACGCGATCTGTTATACAAACTAATAAAAAAGAATTCACTGACGAAGTTCACATTGGTCTATTTGTTTAAGCTTCGTGCGAATAAAGCGACTTCATTCTTTCTCGCCGCTGCTGCCACTGCAAAATCGCTTTAGATTGGCAGGTCTATTAAGCCTTGCGCAAACTACTGAATCGAGAGATCCGTGTTTTTGTACTTTTGCAGCTGTCGTTACGGCAGAATTCCTATGAACACCGATTCTACGGCAACCAGAAAATCTTGATAGTTTGAGATTAAAGACTGGCAGAAGCCAGTGCAGCCTGCGATTGCTATGTATGCAGCGTATTCTTATTTGTATTTACCGCCGGTGAATATATGCGTGTCGGCGTACCCCGCAGGCGGATCACTAGTGTGAAGCAGAAAAGTGGGAGAGTTGTGATCGCTTCAAGATCACTTCTCGTAACGCCGGAAATGGAAAGAAGAAGAAGAATATATGCGTGTCTCTCCATACGGTTATAAATATTTCACATGACTGCGATCGGATCGCAATCGGAGGACGCGCTGATTTGAACAAGGTTTAAGGATCTCTCAAACCAAGCACTGTTTGAGTGACTGCATGGACGCGGTTGGCAGAATTTCTGCCACTGCGTCAACGCAAATGTATGAAAACGTGGCATCTCTAATGTCGCGTCAGTGTGCATACTCCCTTATACCGCTTTGTTAACATTATTTGAAAGCTAAACCAATCGTTTCATAATCACTAAACTGCATTGCTCTCTCTAAAAGAACTGAAGTTCTACGCAAACCAGCGGCCTGCGATTGCGATTTGTATGATTTATTCTTTTTTGTTTGAACCTTAGGACGCATAAGTGTTTGTATATCGGTAAGGTTACATATGTTGCATTTTAACAGCAATCGCATTGGAATCGCAGGCCGCACTGGTTCACTCTGGCCATTTAAATTCCCTAAAGCGTTTTTGAAGTTACAACTGCAGAATAGCTGTTGAAATCACTTTTGCCGCCACAACAATACAAGTGTATGAAATCGGTGCGTTAATTTTTCGATGCGTCGTGTGGGATTCTCTCTGTATTACTTAGATTTGACTACTGCAGCTGCCGCTGCTGCGACTGCAAACACTTCTTGGCTTGAGAATTACCTTTCTCCTTTCTAATTTTCAATATTTTATTGACAAAAAGAGTAAAGTGTTTCCAAAACCGGAGCGATTTTGCAGTCGCGGCTCGCAACAATGAAAAATTCAATTCTACTGTGGAATACGACAATAATCACACTGAAGCGACAGAAACCCCCAACAAAGACCTTTTAGCCCAGCGCAAACCAGCGCCCATGGCCTGCAATCACGACCTGTGGAATGTATTCTTATTTGTACGTACCGCAGGGCGCCTAGTAGGTGTGTGTCACTCTATCATTTAACATACATAATTCAAATTCATTTTGATAGCGATCGAATCTCAACCCCAGGCCGCACTGTTTTGCGCAAGGCTTAAAGCCTTGCCCAAACCAGCGCGATAAATGCGTGCGATGCGATTGCGTTAAGTCAAGCCTCCATAAGGTTACATATATATTATATTTTGACAGAAATCGCATCACACGACGTTATCCCACTGGTTTGCGCAAGGCTTAAAGATTTCCGCAAATTAAAACGATTATGCCATCTCGGCAGCGCCAGCGGCAGAAACGCTGTTTTCAGCATTTCTGTTATATTTTTTTATTTCTAATTAAGCGTAACGCTTCAGTTTAGGCATTTTGAACTACCAATTAATGGGAAAAACTTATATCGTTTTTCATTGACAAAAAGAGTTACTCCTTTTGTGAAAAGATCTACTCTTTTTCCATTTTTAATGTTTCATTGAAAAAAAGAGTAGTTCTGGAGTTACTCTAAACGCCAAAGATCTACTCCCAATCGGTTGGGAGATCTACTCTGAAAATGCAAAAACATATGTTTTATCAAACGTCAAATGGAAAAAAAATGTTGTGAAATTTGTTTGGTGATTATTAAAATTGAAAAGAAAAACGAAAGTAAATGAATATGAGTGCAGAAATATGTAAATAATTTAGAGTTTGTTAGTTCGCTGCATTATTTGTTGTCATCTACTTCGTCGTCATCCCTTTCTATCCATCACCTACATGGAGTTAAAAAAAAAAGATTGAAAAGATGCAAGTGGGCGCATTCCCTGCTTTAGTAGCTACGTAATCAAGTCATAAGAAAAAACTGCGAAATGAGTTGAAAATTTTTCACCCCACGTAATGTAAAAATTTCAGATATAAAGTTAATTTAGAATCATTGCGACGTTTCACAATCGGCTGTTCGGAAAAACTACGAAAGATTACAAACAAAAAAGGATTTACTGTGTTTGTAGTTCAATTTTGCATTCACAAAACTAATTGAATTTTGACTCCATAGTGACTACATAAGTGAATGCACCCAATGCTATTCCTGACAATTGTCATCAATACTACGACAAAACTGTTGAAAAATGTTTCATTGAAAAGAGTAGTTCTACATTTGAGAGTAGTTCTTTCGGATTTCAATGAAAAACGCTATTAAAAACGTTTGTCATAAGGGCGGTTCACACTGTGCGACCAGTTGTATAGTGTTAACTGTCCTATTGGTACTGTTTCCACCAACACAATATGAAGTGTTCCCATGCGTTGAATTCGAAAATCTTGCTAGCTCCACTCTCTTTTTTTCATAATGCTTAATGGCAGAAACCGATTATCTGATCTGTTATCCAAACCAAAACACTCCTGGCACCGACAAATGTACCGATATGATAAGCTAGACGTTTGACAATTCAAATCCGAGAGGTTTGCCAATGCTTTCTGAACGCTTTGTACCGATCGAGCGGATTGCTAGTGAGCTACTGAGAGATTACGAAGCTCGTATCGCCGGAAAAGTGAAAAACAAAAACATGACAAGTGAGCGTCTAAACTGTCCAAGAAAAGTTAAGTTTTTGACAAACAATGCTCTCCAATAAAAGAGAAACAGAATGATAAAGCCTTACTTGACAAGTGACACACCGATATTCTTAAACTCTTCGGTAGATCTGCGCTGCCAACTTTACATTAGGTCCGTTCGTTGAACTTTCCCCAGGGTTGACAACCCTATGAATTGTCAAAAAAACATAGGTTTTCTAGTCCTTAAAAACCCTAAACCACATATCATTACACATCCCTGTCTTAAAAAAAAAATTACATGCCATTTAACAGCCCTCAAATAGCCACAGCAAAAACCTAGGGCTAGTTGAGGGAAAACCTATGTCAACCCTAGGGCTAAGAAAACACTCAATTTGACACTCAGAGCGACTTTAGGTTTCTTAAAAAGCGCTTTGTGGCGACCCCAGGGCGACCCAAGGGCTTCAACGAACAAACCTATTATCTTCCAACAATTTCTCTCATTAACAAAAATGAAAGTAATTAACTCATGTGAACATGACCTTCTTCTCATAGAAACAGGCAAACTGAAACGAGTAGGTACGGTAAACGGTAGTTCTCGATTTGAGAGCAGATCTTTTGAGTTTTGATTGAAAACTTTATAACTACTGCGAAAGAGTTAGACATTTCATTTTGATTCTTTTTACAAAGCAAAACTACTTTTTAAAAGTCAGTGGTACCTAAATATTTTTCAAAGACTTTCGTCCCTAACCAGCGACAATTTTTCCAAATTTCAGTTTAGTATTTAAGTCGGAGTCGGGGTCAGCGACCCGACGACCAAGAAGCGACCCGGTTTGTTCATAAAATTTCTCTTAAAATTTTAAGTTTATCGAATGCTTCCCGCTCTCTGTAATAGCTTACTATTTTTCACGGACACACAGACACCACACATCTAAACACATTTTTGCTCTTCATTGGAAAGTTCCATTTTCGTCAGTTCCACAGTCCACACAAGCTGAACAGAAAACAGAATACAGATACAGAACAGATAACAGAACCAGAACAGTTATTTGTGCTTCTTGAATATCCCAGCCAGATGTCTTTCAATAAATTGTAATAATTTCAATAAGTTCATTCAAAATAATTGCAATAGAAGGTGTTAAAAATTCCAAAGTATTGTGTAACACAGTGATCAAAAGGTTAAGCAACTAAAAAGTATGTTTTTATGTCAATTTAAGTTACAACTCCGACCTGGCTGGGCACCCAAATTAATTCGAGAATGCGGTGAATAATTTTTTGTCCAAATTAAAGTGTTTGTTGCAGTTTGCATATTGTCCTGGGCATCGAATCAAACAAAAGCTATCGGAAAAATAAGTAAAAAAATATAGTTTGTCCTGTAAAAGTCGTGTTTTTCATTCCTTGTGATGGCATCTCGGCTTAAATTTCGATATATGTAAATGCATGTCTCTATCGTTTCTGTGTTTAGAAATACCGCGGTTTTAGTGTTTATCATTTTCAATTAAAATAAAGTTGAGAAAATGTAGGTTTCTTCAATGTGTTGGATTATCATAGTTTTTGCAGTAGATATGTTTATATCAAAAAGAAAAAGTGTGTTTTTCCAATTCAATTTGTAAATATTATGTGCGTTTTGTCATAAAAAAAGCTAAAAAAGCTTAGTGTTCTTGTGAAAATGTCTCTTGTTACCAAAGTGTGGTTAGTTCTTGTGTTCTTATGCCGTCGTAATTCTGTGTGACCGGCCAGAGCGACGCAATGTCTGAAAGCCTTCGAAGTTACTGAAGCCGCCGACCGGCCGGCACGGCTGCGGAAAATGGTGTAGGTACCGCGTACCGGGATGTTTTAATTTATTGCCCCTGAGAAGAAAAAATCACCTTTTTTTTAATTAATCTTCCGAAGTCTGTGTAATCTCTTAAAATATTTGTGCAATCGATCGGCAACGTCGCGTCGTCTGTTCTATAAAATAGTAATAAAAAAATACAACCTCAAAGTCTTGGCTCTTGGCTCAAACCTTAAAGCTAAAAGTGTTAATGCAGAGCTGAATGTTGATCATACCAGGAGCTGGGTATCCCTACAGGACCTTGCAATGGTGAGTTGACTGCCTATATTGATGTTTTATTAAATTTTACAACACAGCTTTTGTAGGTAGGTACTTTCTAAGTTTTGTTGTTCTAGGTTCCTACAGAATTCTATTGAGACCATGAAACCCTTTCCATTACGATGTTAGAACAATAAATTTTATAAATGTATCTGTGGTACAGTTTTGTGCAGCAACTTTTTCACAAACTATTGTAACTGCTGGCTGGCTTTTAGATATTCTGAAAATAATTTTTCAGAATATCTAAGGAGATAAATAAAAGCAGTGAAGTTAGTAAGTGAAAATAGAGCAAATTATTTTACATTTAAAGTTTGACAGAACAAATGTTTTTGCATGTGTGCATAAATTCAGAGTAGATCTCCCAACCAAATGGAAGAAGATGTTTGGCGTTTAGATTAACTCCGGATCTACTCTTTTGTTCAATGAAACATGGAAAATGGGAAAGGAGTAAATCTTTTCACGAAAGAAGTAACTCTTTTCGTCCATGAAAAACGATGTAAGTGTTTTGCTTAACGGACGCATTTCCGTCAGACATTTTAGTTGGCTCAGTAAAATTACTTTTAAAAATTCCTATTATTATTCGATATGGTGGCTCATGAAGGGAACGAACCCGCGACATTCGTTCAATCACACATCTCGAGCTATAACAATTTTTGATCCATTATCCAGTGTAAGGACTTTTTTTGGTCGTAATGTAACCAGCAGAACCAGCATGCTTGCTTACGCTTTGCATCCAACCCTTTTACGATGTTGGATTGTGATAAAACGCACTGCACGCAAATTGTAAAGAGTCTTTCAACTAAGAGATGCATTCATCCATTACTCCAAAAGTTATGTGTGTCTATTGTGACGTTTTGTCCAATTCGTCGATGTTCTGTGTCCTTGTTTGATGACAACATAAACTTCGTTTTGCTCTCATCAAACCCATTTTTGCCGCTTCTGTTTCAATACTCGCAAAAGCACCTATGCCATCACGCTTTTTTCTTCCCATTACGCCAATACCGCCTGCGTAAGCGAGTAATTAATTGTACAGGCTTTTGAAAGATTATTCCTCTGGTGTTGGCATTTGAGTTTTGTACAATCTTTTCAAGTATGATGTTAAAGAAGTCGCATGACAGTTTGTCGCCTTGCCTAAAGCCTTTTTCGACATCAAAGTTCTCGGTGAGTTCTCTTCCGACCTTGACGGAGCAGCGTGAATTCTCCAAAGTCATCCTGCATAGTCACATGAGTTTTGAAGGGATTCTGAAACTAGACATGGCTCTGTACAGCTCGTCTCTATAAATAGAAATACTGTCAAACGCGGCCTTGAAATCGATAAAGAGATGGTATCGATTTTATATTCTCGGGTTTTTTCCAAGATCTGCCGTAATGTGAAAATTTGGTCTATTGTGGACTTTTCTGGTCTAAAACCACATTGATAAGGTCCTATCAAATGGTTGACGTGGGTTTTCAGACGTTTACATATTACAGCAGACAAGATCTTATAAGCGACGTTAAGGAGGCTTATCCCTCTATAATTGGCGCAATTGTGAGGGTCTCCCTTCTTTAGGATCGGGCATACGATACTGAGGTTCCATTCATCGGGCATGCTTTCTTCCGACCATATCATGCAGATCAGCTGGTGCATGCTCTTTTCTAACTGATCTCCTTCTACCTTGAAAAGTTCGGTATTAAGGACATCTGCACATGCAGTCTTACTTGATTTATATTTGCATATGGCAAGCTTAACTTCTTATAAGTCCGAAGGACGGCATCCTTGATCATCGTCCTAGTTGAATGGGGCATTTTGTCTGACAGTGGAATTAATGTCTTCATCGCCGTTAAGCAGTCTTCAGAAGTAATCTTTCCAGGTCCTCAGTAGCGACTGTGACTCTACTACTAGGTTTCCCTGCTGGTCTTTACAAGATTGAGTTCGGACTTTGCCACCCTGGCAAGTTCTTTTTACCATTTAGTGAAACTTTATTAATTAATTGATCGAACGCGGCAGATATTTCGAACGCATGTATCGTTGTATTTTCAGCTTCTGCCTACAGCAAAGTTCTATACTGCAGTTTATGGTGTTGAAGTATCATGATGAATACACAAACTGTGTAGATACCATTATCCGTTCTTGCTTTCACGCTTATTGAACTGGAACTGGAATGTGCTTTGATTTAGAACTCGTCAAAATTAGATTCTTTTTCAGATTTTTCTTACAAGAAATGCACATGTGTGTATTCATGGTGGTTTTTGGTCTCCAGTTGTGTTTATATGGAAATATAAATATAGATATAAATTAAAGAAATATTTGTAATTTTCTTAGGTTTTATTTTATCAAATAAACTTATCACAACTTTTAATTTAAAGATTCGACGCGTTTCGAAATTAAAATTTCATCTTCAGGTGTTTCGCCTTTCAACTGATTTAGTCTTTTAGTCTTTTAAGACTAAATCAGTTGAAAGGCGAAACACCTGAAGATGAAATTTTAATTTCGAAACGCGTCGAATCTTTAAATTAAAAGTTGTGATAAGTTTATTTGATAAAATAAAACCTAAGAAAATTACAAATATTTCTTTAATTTATATCTATATTTATATTTACATGTGTGTAAATCGAAAAATCATCCTTGATTAAAAAAAAATACTTCGAGTTGCTAAAAGAATGGAATTTGAATTGGTCCTCAGAGATCAGCATGTGGAATCGAGCTCGCCTGGTTCCTGCTTTCTTGATTTACAATCTTTTACGAAGATTTTTCGATGAGAAAATTGCCTAATGCACCTCACAGAAAATTTTTTCTGTTTCACAAATTGAGAGCTTTTTGTCCTGATCTGAACAGAAATATTTGCAGAACTTGGCTGAACAATAGGTGTTTAGGCAGAGCTTTTACAACCGAGAAGTTTCACAATCGCTGTCCAACTAGAAATGTGTGTCCATTTCTTTTAACTTCTGCACAGGGTTGTAAAAACTTAAGCTAATTTATAGCTTAAGTCTGGATTTAATTCACAAGCTTTTTATAGAATTGTGAGTTGGAGAATATTAAATTCACAAGCTAGTTTGGGAATTATGAACTGAGAAAGATTCAATTCATAAGCTAGTTTGAGAATTGTGAATTGAGAAAGATTCAATTCCAAAGCTAATTTGTGAATTATGAATTGAAAAATATTCAATTCACAAGCTAGCCTATGACTTATCCGAATTATGAATTGAAAAATATCCAATTCATAGGCTAGCTTATGAGTTTATTATGAATAGGAAAAAAATCAATTCACAACCTAGCTTATGAATTACCAGAATGTTTTCCAATTCATAATCCGGATAATTCATAAGCTAGCATGTAGCATGTGAATTGAATATTTTTGAATTCATAAGCTAGCTTATGAATTGAATTTTTCTCAATTCACAATTAACAAAATAGCTTGTGAATTAAATATTTTTCAATTCTGAAGCTTACTATTAGCTTATAGCTTACGGATTTTTTAATTCATAAACTCGCAACCCTGCGTTCTGCACGACCAATTTTTGAAACTCATAGTAGCACCATGCGTGTCAGCTGAACTGACTCTGATTAATACCTAAGTTAAATCCAATACACGGCTAAAAAGTACATCCTTAAATGTGTGGAACCGCACCTTACCAGGAACATTTGATTTTATTTCTTCATCACCGATTCCTTTTGCTTAAACTGATTCCATGTTTTACAAGCATATTAAATATTGACGCTCACCAACATTTCGGAAACTACTAAATGCACTTTTTTGGGTAGACATGTGGCTCGATGCTCCAGAGTCAGTGTATAGTGTATATGTGCTCTTTTTGTCTGTGAAGTGGGCCATTAACGCTGACGTTGTATTTTGTTTGTTATCCTTTTGTCGGATGCTGCACTCTTTCCAAAAATGCCCGTGCTTCTTTGCAAAAACCACAGGTTGAATTTTTCTTTTTATCAGCAATGGACATCTTTTTCTAGTTGTGATGAATTAATGCCTGGTCCGCAGAAATGTCAACTGGTTATTTCAGTAGACATTAGAAGCATTTCCTCTTTCATCAAACGTTGTGTCAAATTTTTGAGTGTTTGTTGAGTTTCTGCCACGGAATCCCATGCAGATTTTAAATGTTTAAAATGTTTGGGGGGAGGCTGCTGATAAATTTTGTTATTTTTGCTGATTCTGTCAACGGAGCACCCAGTTCTTCAAGCTGTCAGGCCATTTGTTCTATCGCTGACATATGACAAGCCATGTTGTCATCTTCCGATTTTCTGTACCTATTCATAGAACTTCTGTTGCAATGTACTGAGTGAAACTCCAGTTCTCTGCTCATAGATGGATGAAAGCTTAGTCCACATCTTGGCTGCAGTGTCACTTGTCACCAAAAACTTAAACTGATAAACTGAGCCTTTCTTTTATAGAAAGTTCCGAGTCCAATGTTGGCTTCTTCATCGAGAACATTTTCCAATTCAAGTACTCGTAGATAAAGTAGTTTTTTATATGCCAATCTTTAAGGAATCAATATTTGGCTGCCAGTCAGACACAGTTCTTAGCTGCTGCTCAAACAGAGGATTTGCTTTCGTGGTTTGTCTTGATTGTTTGAATCCGTTTGATTTGACTAGGTGTTGAATTCATGATAAACTCCAAAAAAAAAAACATTCAATTTATCAAGTGAAAATTTAGTATTTTGTCTTTCCAAACAAAATGTCAGTCAACGAAATCTAAAAGACCAAACTCAAGCTATGACGGCTTTTATGAGTAAAAACTAAACACTGCCTTCTATTTTTTTAGTAGCTGTCACATAATTATGAGTCAAGTGCTTTAAAAAGGGTTACGATACCCTAGCAAAGCTCATAGGACTGGCGCATGACGAGGTGGAAAAATTTGTCTACATACGAAGCTCGAAAGGGTTCGTTCTCTCATAATTAAATAATATTACGATGAAATGTTCTCTTCGAGGAGTCGAGGAGTGTTCAGAAGCTTCTGGTACATGACTGCTACGAGATTAACTTCTTCAATGTCCTCCTCTGTATAAGAAGTCCGAGGCAGAAAAACTTGAATTTTGAAATCACTCTGATGAAGCTATATGATCTTGCGTTGACAATGTTGTTTCGTATACAGTTGTGCAAATATTCACCGTAATATCTTCGCTGAATCTAAACTTATAATTTTGCTCGTTAAATACACTTAGAATAATACACCAGAATTTTCAACCGAAGAACCAATGCACACATCAAATAGAAAATAATAAAAACGAAAAAACATTTCATTTCAGAAATTGAACTCATTTGGCCACATGATATTTTTATTTTGCTGCTTATAAGTATAAAACTGTAGAAATATTCCGTTTCCTTCTTTGTTTTTCGCAAAACACAATGAAAACTATCCTGATTTCAACGGCACTGAAATCAACAATGGACTGTTGTGCTTTCAATGTTTTGATTGCAAACTGATGTGAAGTTAGCCACGGTGCCATAAATGGCGCGAAGCCATTTGAAAACACACGAGGAAACGTTTCAGAAAAAAATTTATTGGCTAAGACATTTCTTACTTTTAAAAGTACATTTTTTATATAAACAATTTATAATTTAATATAAACAACAGTTTATTTTTGTTATATTTGATTTTTTTTATCCCGTGACCCCCTCCGGAAAAAAATTCTAGATCCGCGCCTGGTCAAGTGATGTCAATCGAAGTAGATGTTCAAAAAATTGAGGGAGAATTTATATTACCAAATTTCTATCAGTCATATTTATAAAATTAGCTTGGAGTGCTCTTTGACAATTGTCAATTTGTTGGGCAAGCCCCAGCCAACTTCGTATTTTCAAACGCATTCCAATAGTTGTCTAAATAAGCCCTCAAATGTCACTTTAGCCATAGTTCAGAGAACCTATTTCAGTGTATAAAGTTGTATACTCCTAAGACAGCGATGGAAGTGTTTATAAATACGATTTGGAGTTGTACAATATTCTAAGAGCTATCTAAAGTTAGACATATTTTGGTATGGGATTATATGTTAATACAACTGTATATGCTTGGATATCTGCCAACTGAGATACAATCGTCATTAGCTAACTGTGCTGACGACTTCTGTTAATTTTCAAACGTTGATTATGTCAAATGAGTTTTAACCAAAAAATTATCTTAACTTGGGCTCGTCCGGGATTTGAACCCGGGACCTCCCGCACCCTAAGCGGAAATCATACCCCTAGACCAACGAGCCAGTTAAAAGCTCAATAGACCTCAATGATTTTTAGCCAAGTTGATAAAAGTAATTTGTTTTTATTATACTAACAATCCATGAAAAAATGTTATTTCACTTGATCAAACAGAGTCAACTCTAAAGTTGTTATGCTTCACAAAATAAACAGTCAATTTAGTTAGATTAGTTCCACTGGAGTGGTTCAGAGTATGTTTATAAAACAGTATAAAGTTATTAACCTTGCTTGAATAACTAAAATCCATAGACTAACTGCCCGATTCTCCCCAAATATCATAGGACTTTATCGTTGTGACCTGCTGCAGCATATCACAATTTAAATGTTAAGAGGATAAATGTGACTGGAATTTTGTGAGATTTGAATTGTGATATTTGGATAAAATTGTGCATTAAACTTCTTACGGCCAGTTTCTTTAAAAAATTTAATTTTATTTTGAACTTTTAAGATTTGAAACGACGTTTCCTGGGCCAACATTGTGTCATTCAAACTAAATGTTTCTCTGTTTGTAAATTGAATGGAGTAACTTGACTTTCTGTGGTTTATTTTTGGTGTGTTTTCGATTGCTTTTATCAATTCTTTTTGTGATTTTGTATATTCCTAGACATTGAAAATGATATCATTTGGTTTCCAGAACATATTTGTCAATCACTTGTATTAACCCTTTGAGTCATGCTTTTTTCTACTGCATATTTTGACCTGAAATTTTGTACTCGGTGATTTTTGGGGTCGCTGATCATGAATCTGAGTTCTTTTTCTGCCATTTTCTTTTTTTCAAATCTAACCTAAAATACGTGATTCCGAAAACTCATATTGTATTTAGGCTGAATTTTCCAAAGCTAATAGTAGCTTTGTAATCAACGGCCTCGAAAACCCCCGAATATTTTTTAGACTAAAATATGCAGTAGAATAAAGTTTGATTGGTTTGTCAAAATGTTTAGTTCAATTTCACAAATTTTTCGCCATCTTGGATCCGCCATTTTGAATTTTGATAATATTACTTTGGTTTTGTGATCTACGAACCTGAAAACCCTCGTGTACAAATATTCAGGCCAAAATATGCAGTAGAACATTTTTGACAGCGGTTTAAATAGATGGTACGCTGGAAGTACCACTGTGAATCAAAGGGCTTTAAACACCGACTCTTTTATATAAATCAGGGGTCTGTAATGCAAAACTACAAGTACTTGTAACCTTAAACTACAAGTTTGCTAGATTTCAAGTGTAATGGATTTAATCCTATAAGCTCATGACTTGCAGACTTGTTAACTTGTAGCTACAGACGCAGGCGTCGTTACAGTTTGAGAGAGAAGCGATTAGTCTTATAGTGAGGTTCCGAAGTTCGGCTCTAGATATTGATATACCCATAATCCCGCTCAAGAAGATTCAAGTATCTGGAAAAAGAAATAGAAAAAGATACGAAGCATCAAAGGAAGAGGAGACCGATAGTATAAAACAATGTGGAATGCATTCCATCTTACTCTCACGTCGACTTGGTTCTGTACATTTATTTGTTTTGTTTCTTTATCTTGACGCGTTTTCGTTTCATCGAGTCTAAAATTGCAACGATTCTAAAAAATTTTCCCTTCAAAAACATTGATGTACACTGACAAAAACAAAACACTCAAGCGAAGCCGCTTTCCGATAATTAAAACATAAGCAAATGTTTATAACGGCTTCGACAGTGTGCTCCATTTTTATGCCATCGATGTTCTTGGCAACTTTGTTGTATGCTCTCTGCTCAGCTCTGATATTCCCTTCAAGCTCGTTATTATGACGCTATTATTCAAATGAGACCGCTTCCAACCTGACTAATTAGATTGTTCATCTTAACTGGATATTCCGAACAAGCTATGTGGTGCCATTCACAACAGTAGTTTTTTTTTCTTCTCTTAACTCCGACTGAATATGTATATCTTTTCTTCCGAAGAAGATCTCCTAATGAACGAAATAGGATTTTCTTTTCACTACCACCGTATTCGATTATCGCGAACAAATTTATGCCAAATCCAATTTAATTATTAATTGTCGCTGTGCAAATTAAATGGTCACCTTTGGGGCCATGTAACGTCGCGTCTTCGCTGTATGTACCTACTTCTTTATATACGGCTTTAAGGAACATGAAGACCTTTTTTTTGCTTTGTTTCTCTCTAAAGATAGTTCGGTATGACGTGCTTTTTTGCTAGAGGAGTCTCTCTCGAAGAGGAATTCATAACAATTAAAATGAACGAAACACCATGTTATCGTGGTAGAAAGTATCTGTTGTGAGAATGTGCGGAAAGGCTCATTTAGTTAGCGGTTAATTACATCACCGACCTTAATTAATTCAACGATTGGAATAGGTTCCTTGGGGGCACACTGATTTGCTATGAAGATAAAAGAAGGAAATGTGATCATGCTGATATAACCGCGCAGAATAGAGATGTTGGTTGGTATGGGTCACCAAGGGCAGTCATTTGATCAAAATACGTTGTTATATTCTAAGGCTATACATTGTTGCCGCTATGTCGTGAAGAGTTTGTAAATCGTTTCTGGATGATAATATTAATGAAGACATACACAATCGGATTTTGTGTTATGCTACGAGGGCAATTTCGAGTGTATTAATGAGCTTTTATCGGTGAATCATTCGGGAATGATGCCTTAAATGTTTTGTAATTTTTCCGGTAGTGGGGGTAATTATTTAGTTTTTGAAAGCTTCTACGAAATTGTTTCTATCAGAAAAAGTGTGAATGTCCATGCAAAAAGTGTAGATTTTTATTCGTATAATCAAAAGTTTAACTATAAGCAAAAATGTGTTTTGTTGCAGTGTCATCTTTTTAAAATACAAATAGGGTAGCTAGGTAGACAATACCCTCTACGTTAGATCGAAAAAAGTGTCTATTTCAGGCCAATAAGCGTTTTCTCAGATTTAAGGAAGATGGTTTAAGAAAAAGTTTCAGTTCTTGTATTCTTATCATTTATAAAATGTACAAAATTGCTGAAATAGGAGTATTATAAAGTATTGGACCTATTTCGAAACCTTGGGGAACTCCATAACAAAAGTAAATCTTTCCATTTTCGGTTGATAAGACTATCGTGATCTCTAAAGGTGTCACAGCTCACCCATTTATCTGCTTCACAAATCACAACACCATACGATACGCTGCGAAGAACTCAAACTGCGTTGGTAAGGCTCTTAGATTTGAGTTGTTCCATGTCTGAGGCAAACCAGAAGTGTTTTGGTCTGAATTTCTTTTTCTTTCTTCGCGACCGTGTTTCAATTAGAGAATCAGTTTCTCATACCGCATAGGTAAATGTGTTTTTAATAAATAACCTAAATGTTCAAATGAACTAAACTCCAGTATGCTTTTCGTCCAGGTACAACCTCCTCCATGTTTTGTACCCTTGCAGTTGTTTTTAATAACTCTGTGTGATGCATATCGTTTCATTCATGAAATTGTTCTATAGCTTCAGATTTTCAACCAAAAAGACATTAAACCCTAACGATTTAGGTAAGAATAGGTTAGACCAGCCTATAAATATGTTTATATGTTTACACAGCATAAAAATTTGTGAAATTGCCTCATTGTTTAAACATTTTTGAGATTTTTTCAAGCCCGTGGAGACTATGAATGTCTATGTTCCAAATATCATTTGGATCGTCGTATAGAAGGAGTTGTCCAAAATGTGTCTTGTTTTTTTCAGAGAGGGGAGGGTAGGTGCAGAGAAGATGTGTATCGGTCTCCTCTTCCTCTCTGCCCATGCAGCTTTCGAAGAATTCGTTTAAAAAATAAAAAAAAAAAAAGAAGAATTCGTTTGGTGAGATATTAAGCACCGATTACGGATATAAGATGCAACTTACTTAGAGATAACAAACCCACATAATTTTTTGGGTTAATGTTTGGCTAGATCTTTTTGGTAGCCTGCCAGGTATGATGTTTGCCTACCTAGTGTATGTCGTCTTTATGGCATCAGGCTTTAGTATAAGCTCCGACATAGTGATAGGCATGTCAATTTTCATTCTGTTCCCTATTGATGTATCGGTCGAAAATTTTTTGGTGTTTGTTCAAAATCGGTGAATTTTCTAGCATTTGTCCGTTCCGATTGACGTGTCGGAAAAATTTCTGATGAAATGGAAAGCACTTACGCATTGCAGTCTTAAATTACTGTAGCAACATCCGAAAAGTTTTGTGACTGCGGATGAGAAGTGGGCATCAGAGCAACTTTAAAATTGGGTTAGGTACTACCTTTGAAAATGTTGTTGTTTTTGCTAATTTGGCTTGAAAAGAAATGCACTGCTTTCGGTAGGTTTTATTGGTCTTTTTATAGCACTGTAGCACTGAACTGTAACATACGTTCCTTGTTTCCCATAGCCCCGTCCTTCTGGATATGGTTTTGTTTCTCAATTTTCTACTTAACCCAAAGAACCAACGGTTGGCAAGAGTTATTCTCCGTTTGATCTCCTTGATCACTCGTGCTTTACGGCGCAGAAGCATGGACCTTATCCAAAGCGGATAGAAAGCCCTTTGGTCGTTTCAAAAGAAAAATTCTCCGAATGATCTTTGGTCCCGTATGCGAGAAGAGAATGTGTGGAGAAGATACAACAACAAGCTGTATGAGCTGTACAGCGACATGGACATAGCTAGAAGAGTACGCATCGCGAGGCTGCTATGATTTGGCCATCTAGAGCGGATGGACCCAAACGTTCCGGCTCGACGGGTTTTCGAAAGCACATTACATGGAAACCGCGGAAAGGAAAGACCTCGCACCTCGTCTTAGGTGACGCAATCAACCCGAACTGTAATGCCTCCTTACGTTCATTTAACGAGTTGTTTTTTTTTTTAGCTACTGAGTTGCAATCAATGTACGACGTTTTGTACATGCAGTCTGTTTGAATGTCTATGTTGGTATGTTCATAAATTTACTATACATATTTCTATGACCTGTACATATGTTCTGTAACTATCCCTTCGATAAAATCCAGCAATAGACGATGGAAGCTGGATCGAAATTCTACGAATTTAAAGGGTTTCGTTCCAGTTTCCATCGTTTCTTGATTTATTATATCGATGCGATAGCATCAATACACTGGCATATTTCAAGCCAGCAAAAATCAAGTAGGAAAGAAATCAAATCATAAAAATGTTTTGGATATTTCAAGGCTTTTTTTATTAAGGGCAGCACTCACCTTTAACTAAAGAATACAACGCAATTAAAGTGGCTACCTTGGCTGTCTCCGAAGTAGTTCATTATGCCATACTCTAATTTTTTAAGACCTTGTTACTTGCTGAAGCTCACGGAGTGGTTGAATGATACTAGAATTAAGGCATGGAACACCCATCAGTTTTCTACCAAGATTTCAATAGGGAAACAGCTCTCACTGTCAAAATAACTTGGTATGATTTAATAGGAAACCGCCAGATGACCCATCCAACAGATCTATTTGGACACACCGAAAAGAAAAATAAAGCTAGCTCGTGTTTTTGCAATACCGAAGCCAGTAAGGCGGTAAGTAATACTCAAAATCACCGAACACAGATCATTATCTTCTAAAAGTTGCAAAGTAACTTGGCTAGCAACTGCGCTGTGGTATCTTCCGTCCATGATACCTACCGACAATAATACTGAGAAATAAGTAATGAAAATAAATATACCTCCTTTCTTAAATCAGACGATGAGAATTAATATTGCTTCAAAGCAATGCGCTGTACGAATTATAATTTGAAAAAAATGATAAATACCTACAAGCGGATATTAAAATCCTTACTTCCTTAGGTTCGAGGTGAACCTGGACATGAACATATTTGGTTAAAACTTTCAACCTCGGGCGATTTGTCTTCAGTTTTGCGCTCTTAGTCGGATGTTGAGGTTACATTCATCGGTTCTTACGACCATATCATGCAGATCAGCTAGTGCATCCTCATATCTCCAACTGATGACCAGCTGCCTTGAAAAGCTGGTCATCTGCACTTGTAATATGTCAAGCTTAAATTGTTCAAGGTCGGGAGGACGGCATTCGTTATCAACGCCCAAGTTCAATGGGACATTTTGCCTGACAGCGGAATTTGTCCAAATTTTAAATAGCGGCTACTGCGTTTTTATCACTATATGTTTCCCTCTGTTGGTATTTACAGGCTTGAGCTCAAGGTTTGCCACCCTGATCTTTTTATCTTTTGGTTAAACATTCAAATCTCATTCGTATCATGGCATCCCTCAATTTCTTCAAACGAGTGTTGCTCATGCTGCTTATTTTTCGGTGTTCTTCCCGTGTTTTCTCCTTGTACTGGTCAGAGGTTACCCTTGTTGCTTGTTCTCTTTCGCAACAAGATTTCGGAGGCTGTGGTTCTGATGGTATTACTGCCAGTGGTCTTCAATGCTCAATGCTGGCTATGTGGCATAGCAGTCGAGGATAGTTGGAGGGACTATGGATAGAAGAAAGCATTGATTGTCTCTTGCAATTGAAGCTTTCCTTCAAATCGTTTCACAACGTTGGTTCCCGGCCGTAAACAGCATAATGCTCATTCTACATCAACAAATCTGAAATCAAATAAGCGTAGTTTCTGTTGTCCACAGCAGTCCTTTTATTAGATTTCGCAGTTTTTCTCTTCTCGGTGGTGTAATTTCAAACATATCTACCTATTACGTAGGGGTTCAAGGCTTGATTCCCAGAAGCATCCAATTGGCTTTTCATGTGCACTCTCTTTCTCGATGAATTGGCAAGTCCTTCGCTAGTAATTTTACAGCCATAAAAGGCACTTTCTCGATTAGCCGTTCATAATCGGAAAAAAATTCTAGGTCCCCTTCATTCCTCACAAGGTATGCTTTAAAGCAGTTTAGGGTCTCCGCTAATACTACCGCTGCAAGTATTGGGAATCTTACGCTCCACGTGCAGAACCAGAGAGCTTTGTTCTTTTTCGTCCCAACGCAATGTTGAAATCATTATTATTTTCCCAGGTTCTTCGTTGTTTAATAAATTGCCAATATCGCTCCAACACTTCCAATTGCAGCACCAATATTTTCGAGCATTATGATGATGCACAGGTCTTGCGACATAAGAGACGCTTTCCTGTCTTTAAATTTCCTTGCAGTTTTACCGATGCTTGCCTTGTCGGTGTTCTTAGTAAGTTTTAATAATTTGAGCACGCCATGTTTGATTTTTGAGTGATAATTGTCGTAAATGGCAAACATATAGCTTTTGGAACTTTGTACTTGAAACAACGAATTGAACGACCCTATATCTTTACAATTGACAATATTTCCTTTAAGATTTTCACAAACCAAAGCCTTTTTGGTAGCTTTAGAATCGCTGTTTTCATCAATTTCGCCGTCACTGTAATACAAATGTATGATAACGCCGCTTTTTTATCCGCCACGGCTAGCTCGAATCAATTCCAGCTGAAAGTTCCAATTTTGTACCACTTTTTGCAGCATTTGCGGTCGTAAGTCAGTAATAATGCGGCGAATATTCTCTTCCAATGCGTCAAACTTCTCGCGCTTATCTGCGTATTCACATAGCTCCACAAAAAAAATTTCTCGGATTAAATCAATCGACCTTGGAGGTAATGAATGAATGAAAATTTGGGGTTTTGTAATGTACCTCGACCTGTTTAGATCTATTGTACCCCCTACTTCTTAAGTGATATTCCTTAATTAAAGTACTTCATCCAGACTAGTTCCTTTGATGAAACTTAGTATCTGGGTTACGCTTAGGAGTTTTAGCTCCCTCTCCTCTACATAGTAGGATCCTAGGTACTTCTTTCTTTGGTGTATTAGAGCTTCGCAGTCACCTAGGAGGTGATCAGGAGATTCTTCCTGTTCATTGCAATATCTGCATTGGTCGTCGCTCTCTATGCCTAGTACTTTTAGATGTTTTCTTAGCCTGCAGTGTCCGGTTAAAAACCCGGCTAGCATTCTAACATTGTTTCTATTCAGTTTTATTACGTCTTTGTAACGTTTTTTGTTGAAAGTGCCAAGTAGAAGTTTGGCTTGGCGCATCTTTGGGAGGTCATTCCAGTGTTTAGCTCTGTTGTCTTCCTCCAACTTTTTGATTTCATTCTTAATGTGGCTTTCTGTTATTCCACAAAAAGGTTCCGGTCCATTGAGTGGTAATCCGGCTCCTGTCTTTGCCAGTTCGTCTGCCTGTTCATTGCCTATGATTCCTACATGTCCTGGTACCCAGTAGATTGTAACCTTGTTATTACTGCCCAGTTTGTTCAATTTGTCAATGCATTCGCTGACAAGTTTTGAGGAGATTGTGTAGGATCGTAGGGCCTTAATTGCAGCTTGACTGTCCGTCATTATTGCAATATGTTTGTTATTATATTTCCTGTCAATGTTTACTTCCGCGCATTTGCCTATTGCATAGACTTCTGCTTGGAATATGCTTGACATTCTTCCCATAGGTACTGAAATTTTTGCTCTTGGCCCAAAAATTCCTGCTCCAGTTCCCTCAGTTGTTCTTGAGCCATCTGTGTACCATTTTATTGCATGGGTCTTCATTGAGTAGGTCTCTTTCTCACCTAGCCATGCCTTTTTGTTACTTAGCTCAACGCTGAAGAGTTTATCGAATTTGAATTCCTTGGTTTTGCTATCCCGAGGAAAGTCAATGAGTGCTAACTCTTTCGATATTATGCTCTTTTCGCTAGATTTCAGGACACACTCAGTTTCTTTGGCAAATCTAGCTATCGTTGCATTTGAGATGCTTCTTATTGCCAGGTGCAAAGGTGTCAGGTTTAGCAATACTTCCAAAGCTGCAGTTGGACAGCTTCTCATTGCTCCTGATATGCATATGCACGCAAGTCTTTGTACTTTTTCTAATGTTTTTCTGGTGGTCACCTGGTCCGCTCTCTTGTTCCAGACTACCGCTCCATAGGTAAGGATAGGTCTTACCATCATTAGGTACATCCACCGAATAATGCTCGGTTTACAACCCCATGATCTTCCTGCTATACTTTTGCATATCATTAAGGTTTTCTTAGCTTTTTCAGTAGCTGCTTCAACTTGTTTTTTCCACAGGAGTTTACTATCTAGAATCACGCCTAGATACTTGACCTCTGTTGTGGGTACTATGGTTACTCCATCCAGTGTAATGTCTTTCATGTGTGGTAGGAGTCTTCTTCTGGTGAATGGTATAATTGTAGTTTTTGTGGGGTTGATGTTCAGTCCTACAGTTGTACACCATTTTTTCGTGATTGCCAGACCCCTCTGTATTATATCGCAAAGGGTTTCTTCATATTTCCCACAGGCTAATAATGTGATGTCATCAGCATAGCCAATGCATCTTATGCCTTGCGTGGTTAGTTTTTCTAATAATTCATCTACTACTAGACTCCAAAGTAGAGGTGACAAGACCCCTCCTTGTGGGCAGCCTCTCGTAGTGATTATTCTCTGAATCGTTTGGCTAGAGTGTGTTTCTGCCGTTCTTGTACTAAGCATTGCACTAACCCACTTTATTATTGTAATCGGAGTGTCCTTCCTCTGAAGTGCTTTGTTAACCGCCTCGTGTGAGGTATTATCAAAGGCACCCTCAATATCCAAGAAACAGCCGATCGCTGTTTCCTTTGAGTCGATTACTTTTTGGATAGTGGTTGAGAGATGGTATAGGGCAGTTTCTGTAGATCTACCTGCTCTGTATGCATGCTGTCTAGTGTTTAGTGGATTACTCACTAGAATTTCTGATCTTAAGAAGTTATCGATCACCTTCTCCATGGTTTTCAGTACGAAGGATGTTAAGCTTATTGGCCTGAAAGATTTAGGATGAGTCGTGTCTTTCTTACCTATTTTTGGTATAAAGATAATCTTTGCTCGTGTCCATGGACTAGGTATGTACCCTAGAGCCAGACTACTTCTGATAATTTTGAGTAAGTGTAGTAGAATCACTTCTTTTCCCATTTGTAATAATGCGGGAAAGATTCCATCTACCCCTGGAGTTTTGAAGGGTTGAAAGGTACTTAATGCCCATTCTAGCCTCTTCTTCGAGCAAACTATCGTTGCTGTCTTCCAGTCTTGCTTATCAGTACTGTGCACAGGCATAGGTCTATCATATCCTGTTGTTAGTATGCTTCCAGAGAAGTGAGTGTTAAGCAGGAGAAGCGATCTTTGCTCTTCATTTTCTGTGAAACTGCCGTCAGCGTATTTCAAGGCCATGGTGGTTTGTGACTTTTCCCTTGAAAGGGCTTTATGAAGTCTGCCTGCTGCCGGGGTTGTTGTTATGCTTTCACAGAAGTCTACGAAGCTTCTTCTTTTTGCTTTCCTCACTTCCTTACTATAGGCTGTAAGTTCCGCATGGTAAGCATGCCAGTTGCTGTTACTTTTTGCACTGTTGAAGAGTTTCCTTACCCTCTTCCTTTGCGCTTCTAGGTTTTTGTTCCACCAGGGGGCATCTGTTTTCTTGTTTGCGGAGCTTAGGGGGCAGCTTGATTCATATGCATCAATCATTGCTGTATTTAGCTCGCTTACCGCATTTTCAAGCTCCAGACAACTTTTGGGTTCCCTGTTAGTGGATATATTTCCTATGTTGTATGTGAGATTGTCTCTATATAGATCCCAGTTGGTTCTTTTTGGATTTCTCCTAGGAATATTCCCACAAAGAATTCCATCTAGAACAAATTCAATTATCCTGTGATCTGATAGAGAAGGCTCATTTGAGACCCTCCAGTTACTGATACAGTTTTTCAGGACTGTAGAACCGAAGGTAATATCTAGTACTTCTTTCCTATTTCTAGTAACAAAGGTAGGAGTATTCCCTATATTGTAAATTTCTAAGCATTTTTCTAAAAAGAATTCTAAAAGGTACTCACCCCTTTGATTCGTATCTGTACTACCCCAGATGGTGTTGTGTGCGTTTGCGTCGCAACCTACCAGTATTGGTAACTTCTTCCTCCGGCAGTAATCTACCAGTTTCTTTACCTCAGCGGGAGGAATGTTCGCTTCATCTCCCGGAAAGTATCCTGATGCGATTACCACCCACCTGGTTTGGCCTCCGATGTTGATTGAGGCCTGGATTGCAACCAGGTCTCTCGTCATAAACTCTGAAAGGCAGAAATGATTAATATCGTTCCTTACTATAATTGCTGTTCTAGGAGAAATTGACTCTTTATCCCATATTACCTTCGTATTTCTAATGGATAGACCTTTAATTTGTCCCCCATAGGTCCAGGGTTCTTGGATCAGTGCTAGTCCAATGCCTTCTTTCGTAATTTTCCTCGCTGTGATAGCTGAGGCTGCTATGGCATGATGAACGTTTACTTGGACTAGCTTGGTACTGATCCCGCGTACCTCCATTAAAAATCTTCTTCTTCGGGGGTTTCTGCCCCCGGACCTGTTAACAGGTCGTTTTCCTCCTCTGTTGTGAGGGGAACTTCTTCCTCTTCCTCTACTATGTCCATCATGACCTTTATTGGTGATGATGGTTTGGGGGCTGGGATAGGGGTAGGTAGAGAACTGGGTGGTAGGATAGGGGATTGGAATAGGGTTGGAATGGGGTTAGATAGTGGACTGGATGGTAGAATAAGGGATTGGGATAGAATTGGGATGGATTTTGCTGGGAGATGTTTCGGAGATGTCTCCTGTTTCTCCTGCAAAGGGATGTGGGTGGGTGTACTGGGGATTTGGGGAGTTGGCAGAGTGCTAATCGGATTGGTATCAGTAGGCGGCTTGTCCTCTGTACCACTTCTTTTTTTCAGGCCATGCACCTGGACCTTACCGAATCTGTAGTGGAGGCTATGATTGTTTTTGACAATCGCCTCCACAGATTTCTCGTCTACGCCAATGTTTAGCAGTTGGCCGTTACCCTCCTCCTTGCAGGAAAGAACCTTCCAGACATGGGTATTCATTTCTCCATTCTGCTGCTTTATAAGAGCAAGAATCATGCCATGGTCTTGGCCACTGCTTCTTGGTACGAAGATTGTGATGTTGAATGGCTTGGGTATGTCGTCCCCCAGTCTTGTTGTAAGCTCACAACCTTTCCACCCACTCAGCTTCGGGACTGTCTTCTTGATCCAGTCTGCTGTCTCTTGATTGGTACAATCTACTAGAATCATACCAGGTTTGAATGATATGCCTTCAAATTTCATTTCAGTTTCCCACCCTATTCTCATCTCGTCGACCATGGCGTCTTCGAGCTTAGAGAGCTCACTCTGCGAGAGAGTGATTCGGGGGTACTCCTTCGGTAAAATCGCAACCCGTATGGTTCTGGCAGCCGCCGCGTATGAGACTGCCCTACTTGTTGCTACCGAGCCCTTGCTGACCGAGGCATGTGTCTCGGTTTCGGTCACGGTTTTCCTTTTCTTCTGGGCTGCTTGCTGGGGGGGAGATATGTGTTTACTGTCTCTCTTACCTCCGCAGCTTTCTACCGGCCTGCCCTCTGCTTGTGCCAACTTTCTTTCGTCGACCTTCTTCCTCGATTCTATCCGCGAGAAACCCTGCTTGATGAATCTGAGGTACCATTTTACTCCCGCACCACTCAGACCCTGTCTGTGAGGATCGTCCAAACCACCTGGTTCACCCAGCGCCGGACGAGGGATGGTTTTCCTCTTCCATACTTTCTTCTTTGGAATAGTAGTGCTGGACTTATGGGTTTCCCCAAGGGTCCTTTCAGAGATTGCTCTTTTAGCACTTTCTTCCTCAGATTTGTCAGTGGTAACACCCACTGGCTTCTTACTTGCGTCTGGGATTGCCCTATACACTAGCTCGGAAAACCTCCTCTTGCTGGTGTTAGGTTGCTCCCTACTATTGGCACGATCTCTGATGACAGGTTTGTCACCCCGGAAGTCTTTCTCCATACGATCCGCCATATCTCTTGCAGATGTTCCCTGCGGAAGATAAAAGTTTTTAAAATTTTTGTTGTTATTTCTTTTCATAAGTTCCCACGAGTAGCTAGAGAAAATAGGTCAGCTGTGTCAGAGCTCCGCATAACACAGTAAGGTCTAAGTTACTTCGTGATTCGACCTGGTGTCACGAAGGTTCCGTTATACTACAGTCGGTATACCCCCTGACTGCAAACCAACCAATGGGCACGGATCGCATTACACCCTGGCTTAGGGGGTTGGCAGCTCTTAGTTCGTTTAACTCCTCAATTGCTCATCCTATCCAGCTTTTAACTAGATCGGTTGAGCAGGTGAGTCATTGAAAAACTTAAGCCTCCGCACCACGTCAAGGTGTCTGCCGCGCAAAGGCCTTGGAGGTAACTCACAGGTTTAAAACGCGAAGTTATGTAAAAATTGGCGTCAACAGCCTTAGAGACAATTTACCAAGCAGTGCAGAATCAATTTTTCCACCACCAAATGGCTAACCAAACTGACCATAGATTAAGTGACAGCTGTCAAAAAGACCAACTCCGAAAAAAGTATTGAAAACCACACAACTAAAAAAAAACACCCTTTACAAACGTAGATTAGGAAACCTATGAAAATGTTTCCTCGCTGCTTCCAAAAATAAAAAATTGTTGGTACGTTTGATTTTTGTTCTAAATTTGTGTTCTTTCACATCAAATTCTATAAAGCTCCTTCTTCTTCCAACAGAGAAGCATATTATATTTAATTTAATTTTTGAACTCGCAGCATCAACCAAATCCATGATCTTCTGCTCCTTTGCTTCTTTGTTGATTACAAATCACGTTTTTTGCAACTATGTATTTATAACCTGGATTCTCAGAACAACAAAACCAGACTCAATGCGAAGTTATATCAAACGACATAATGCGATCATAAAATATGAAATTTGTTAAGAGACCTTCCATCTTGGTCCACCATTTACTTATCACAAGTTCCAGAAATAGAACCCTTGAGCTAAAATTGTCTATATTTTTTCAGTTAAATTAATATTGGCTCCTCTCGTAATCCGCAGACTTTCATAACTTATCACACAATAAACTTGTTTCTCTGGAGATTCTCATAGGTAAAAACCCTCCAAGTTCTTACCTCATGTGGGGCTAGATTCTTCTCAGAACGATAATAACAACTCTACTATAAGCGTTGAGTTTGTTCAATGGAATATGGTTGGCAATCGAAAGAATGTTTATGTTTGTTTTTTCCCCGAAAATGCACACAAGTGATTTTCAATGCTTGTTTAACACAAACCAGGCCTTATTCTTCTTAATTGAAGAGAGTTAAAAATCTTGACGCTAGCAAAAAAAATAGACAACTGATCAAGATTTTATGGTTGTTAACGAGAGTATTTTGTATTTCGGAATTACCCATAAAAGAAAAGTTTGTGTCTCGTAATATAGCCACCGAACTATTCAATTAACCACTGATCTCACATGTGGGGAACCCACAAAGACTGAAGTGTTCCCTATACACTCTGCACTAGAGTGATGTCACATCTTAAAAACTTTTTTCACATCAACAATTGGCTAGTTTTGAACGCCTGTGTCGTCACTTTACGAAACATTAGTCATTACAAAGACACAATATATTCCATTATGAATAAATTCAAAATTAGTCACTTAACACCTAACTGGCTCGTTGGTCTAGGGGTATGATTTCCGCTTAGGGTGCGGGAGGTCCCGGGTTCAAATCCCGGACGAGCCCAAGAGAATTCTTTTTTTTTTCCTTTTTTTTCATAAACACAAGAAGCAAACTCAATTGCAATGTCTTCACCTTTTTTAACGACCTATCAAGGATGTTCAATTGGATGCTTTTGCTTGTGTTTGCCGCTTTGTCGATTACGTCACAATGATGCTAAAGTTAACTTGCCATCGGCTACTCAATTTTCGCTTTCTTTCATAGCACAACCGTAATGTGATTGCTGGTGGATGGCGCCCAGGTGACACTGAGTATCTTCCTTTGGCCTTATCTCCCAAAGTGAATCTCACATCTTCACACCAAGTGCGAATTACTATACTCGTAGAGTATAGCGAGCAATGCACATCCAGCAAAAGCTGTAGAAATGGAAAATGTTCCCATAGTGCTGCTCTCCATAGAGGAAGCCACAGTTAAAATAAAAATAAAGAAGATGAAAAAAAAACATCTCCATATACACTTCCTAGTTGACCTTATAAAAGCGCACGACCGGCGGCGGCTAATCTGGCGAATTGAAACGGCTAAGTCGACAATGAAAGCCGTGCTATGTGCACATTGAGAAGTATCCACTGATAAATCACGTCTTGCACCTTAGACACCGATGGCGCACTGCAGCAAAAGAGTAGTCTTCATAGGGATGGGATTGGATCATCTGCCGAGCGGTAACTTTTCGGGGTTATTTGCGGTCAAAATTGATAGATATTTTTACTTTTTTATTTTGTTCCCTTCTTCCACGTTTATGTTTTGATTCAAGGCAATTTCTCTTCGATTGGTGTTTTTTCTTTTGTCGCTGCCGCTCCCATGAAAAGAGATCATTGAAAATTACATAATTTAGTTTAAAGTAGGACAACACTTCTTGTAAGAGCTTCCAAATGCAAGTGAACATAATATTTTTTTATATAATAAACGCGCATATCAAGGGGTTATAATGAGTAATTTGATGATGTGTTGAAACACAAAATAGAAGAGGATTAAGTAGAAATTACACCGATGCACAATGCTTTTGAGCTTTGGAGAATCGTAATGCAGGGGAAAACAGAGTCTAGTAGAGCATTCCACATACGGGTTGTGCGACTAAAATATGCATCCATATGCGTGACTGTACCTCTGAAGTTGGGATCAAGGTAAAATTGATGAACATTCTTGGAAAACCGGACGTTTTAATTGTTTCAGGGGAGGAATGAAACTGCCTATATCAGTCGAGCACTGTTTGTGAAAAAAGCGATAAAAAAGAGTGAAACAGTCAATGTTAAAGAGAATCAATCGATTCTCTAATTGAATTATCACTTAGCAGCTTTAAAGCTTTGTTTTGAACCTTATCATAAGTAGGCGCAAGGATGTTTGAGGAGCACATGATCAAACCATGGAGTTGTACTCTAGTTTTGGGCGATTGTATATAAACCAGAAGATCAGAAGAGGTTAAAAACTTCCGATACCGGCTTAAGAAACCTAATTATTTTGCAGCATTTTTGGGGACTTCATATACGTGGTCAATCGTCCTTTACACTCATACCAAGTACTGACAGCATTTTGAGGCAGTTTTTTTTATTACAAAAGAGAAGGCTTATGCTAATCTGGAGCACTCACACCTAATTGCCGGTCCTTCCCTTATTTTGTGGTGAAGTAGACGGAAAGTAAGGTGGTTGTTTTCACGTACAACCTAAAGTGCGGCCGGCGCTCGTCCAGATGAAACTGGGAGGCTGAAAGAAAAGAAAAAGAAGAAGCCCAGAGCAGAATTCGAACTCACGCACCATGACCACCCTTTATTGAGGCAGGAACCACTCACGAAAAATGGTTGCTTACCTTTAACGACAAAAGACAGCATTGGGTCTTCGAAGCATTGCATTCAATTCAGCTTTTAACCCCCATGTAACAATGCTGTGGACGTCATATAAGACCATTCTAGTTCTACTTCCGAGGCCCAGAGGTGTGTAGTTGTAAACAAATAAGCAAATCAGCAAAGAGGATAAGAAGCTTCACTAAAGAGATCGTTTATGAAAACAAGGATTAGAGTCTGCTTAACACTTGTAATCGCCGCGAAACTTTTCACTGTGCTTCAAGATTTGGTTTAGTGCAGTACCAACTTATTTACATATATGCTGTGTTTAAGAAATGAGAGTGATGGACAGTCACGTGTTTGGTGTCATGCTCATGATGTTATAGTGTTAGCGGTAGCAACAGTTTCGAACTAGGCATGCCAAAAAGGAAGCAACATAAACGTTCACTTAGTGAATGTTTTGCTACGGATATTGTCACTGCTGATGAAATTATTAACAAGATCTAAATATCCGTTCCACAACATTCATTGCGAGTCCTTTCCATTTGGCATTCGTAGTCCGAAATCTTTAAAACGGGCCTTCTCAGTTAACTAA
Source organism: Melanostoma scalare (assembly GCA_949752695.1). Taxonomy (NCBI): domain Eukaryota; kingdom Metazoa; phylum Arthropoda; class Insecta; order Diptera; family Syrphidae; genus Melanostoma; species Melanostoma scalare. Next base: position 54,216,113 of record OX456984.1, on the reverse strand, counting down.
CTGTCTTCGTTCTTCGCCTAGTTCGCATATTCTATTTATTAGCGACGCGACACACGGCTTAAATTTTAATTCGTCGAATCCAATTGTCAAGTGTCAAAATTCTCCTATGAAAGTTTATTTTGTCATCTTAATCTTTAGAGCACTTCCTTGTAACAAAAATGTTTATTAATTGCTTTTGTTTGTTAAGTGTTGCTGCAGAGAACTGAAGCAATCTTTTTTTTCTTTTTCACTATGTACCACCAACCACCAAAGTATCATTAATTCCATTTCTGCCTTTGCATCTAGATTAGTTACTGTTCTGTCCATCACTTGAGTTAAATAAAAAAGTAAAACAAAATCCTTTTGATATCTTAACTACTGTCCCAGAAACTGGACGGATTAAATATTGAATAATACTCTAATCATTTTATTAACGACTGCTTCATCGATGTTTTGACAACTCAGTCATTCAGTTGGTATTGGGTATAGATCTAATCTTCTTGTGGCCTACTGCAGCACCTCATTCTCAAACTAAGAAGCCTTCCTTTCGCACAATCTCAGAGCAAAACCTTGTACATCATTAATTCGCATTCAGAGGCATCCCCCGTTTTCCACGAATCACCATCATTAATCGCGTATCGATTACATTCCACTCTAGTGTAAGATAACACAAGTTTTCTCTTGTTTCTGTTGTGTTCTGGACTTATGGTTGAGCTATAAGGACCATCGTTCTAACATCGTTTGGCAGCGGACCCAGCCAACAGAAATCCCTCTATCCGCTATCCCTAAGGAAGCCATCGCAGATAACATTTTTATTTATTATTCCAGTCAGTGAAGAAGGGTTTTGCACAGTTGTTGTAAATAGTGGTGCAGTCTTTTCCCATCAAAGCCTATCATTTTCGATTTCCAGATTGAGCAATGACCGTCGTCATCGGACCGCCACAGACTATAACTATGTCCAGATAAGGAGCCATGGTAACAAAGCATAGAGTAGGCGCGAGGAAGATAGATCCCTGTGCTTTGTGAACACACTTCATGGACAAGTGTACTCACATAAGTTAACGCGCGTGGTCCAAATGAGGATTTGCTGGAAAAGGGGAACAGCTTGCACTATCTCTCTCACTTTCTCTGGAGACGACTTACTTTAAACTTGTTGAAACGTCTTACTTCCAACAATTGTTTTATGTTATCTTCTTAAGTTGAATAGTAGGGGTACAATGCGCTCCAAATAGCTATTGCATGTTCTAAACAGCTCTGAGTGTTTTTATTTTCTCGTTTGTTCCTGCTCTATAGTTATCTTTTGGGAGGAGCTCGCAGGTTTCTCAGCCCGTTAGTCATATCTGGACAAGGGAACTAGCCACCGTCACGTTGGCCAGATGATACCTACTCGAGAAACAGAAAATTAGAATTTTGATTTATGATTTGCAATAGTTTGGCCGCTATACGAGCTATGGTCGGAGTGAAGTCGTTGTTGTCAGTAGTGCCCGTCTTTTTGTGGCAGACAAATGGTATAACATCACGATCATCTGGGAGGGCGACATAAATGTGCAGTAGGACCTTGATATGGAGTTTATTAATTGCATTCATCGGAATGGGTCAATGAACATTGGGTAAGAGTGATGATTGAAGATCATCGAGTAAAGGGGAGTCAAGCAATTGACCCTGACTTTGGTTATCAGTAGATCAGACTTGAAGACTGAGATACAGTGTGAGTTTTAGGGAGTTATAAGTACTAAGGAAAACTTTGCAGGCTTATGTTGGAAGCAAGTGAGTTGTTTAAGAAAGTTATAAATGAACAGAGACGTTAAGAGGATAAAGTTAGAATGGAGCAACACAGAGAAGCGATTTGTTTTTGTTTTTTTTTTCAAATTGATAGATCTTTAGATTGCATTTGCAACAAGTAAACATTTATAGTTGCTCGTATAGATATTTTAGAATATACTTAGAATTGCGATATGCTCAGATTAAATTTATTAAGAATGAATCAGTCGAGTCAAGACATTTTTAGCTAAAATCCTACTAATATTATAAACGTGAAAGTTTGTATGTGTGGAATGTGGATGTATGTTTGTTACTCTTTCACGCAAAAACTACTGAATGGATTTTACTTAAACTTTCCAATAATATAGCTTATACGTCAGAATAACACATAGGCTACAATTTATCCCTAAATTCCCACGGGAACGGGAACGTATACGGGAACTTAGAAACTACAACACCGATTTCAAAAATGTTTCCACTGTTAGAATGCTTCATTATCCCCGAGTAACATAAAAACTAATTCATCCCAATATTCCTACGGTTCCCTATATTCCCACGGGAGCAGGAACGTATACTGGAACTTTGACACTGCAGCACCGATTTCAAAAATTCTTTCACCGTTAGATTGCTACACTATCCCCGAGTAACATAAAAACTAATTCATCCCCATATTCCTACGGGAGCAGGAACGTATACGGGAACTTTGACACTACTTTCACCGTTAGAATGCTACACTATCCCCGAGTAACATAAAAACTAATTTCATCCCCATATTCCTATGGTTCCCTATATTCCCACGAGAGCAGGAACGTATACGGGAACTTTGACACTACAGCACCGATTTCAAAAATTCTTTCACCGTTAGAATGCTTCATTATCCCCGAGTAACATAAAAACTAATTCATCCCAATATTCCTACGGTTCCCTATATTCCCACGGGAGCAGGAACGTATACGTGAACTTTGACACTGCAGCACCGATTTCAAAAATTCTTTCGCCGTTAGAATGCTACACTATCCCCGAGTAACATATAAAAACTAATTCATCCCCATATTCCTACGGCTCCCTATATACAACACCGATTTCAAAAATTCTTCCACCGTTAGAATGCTACACTATCCCTGTGTAACATTAACCTTAATTCATCCACATATTCCTACGGGAACGGGAGTCCTTACTAATATAATAAGTGTGAAAAGAGCTCTGTATGTCCGTCGTTCTATGTTACCATCTCCCGCCCAAACTAATAAACCGATTTAAATGAAATTTTAAGCAAAGATTGTTCAGAACCTGAGGAAAGACATGGACTATATAATTTTTCCCTATATTACCACGGGAGCAGGAACGTATACGTGAACTTTTACACTACAGCACCGATTTCAAAAATTCTTCCACCGTTGGAATGCTCCATAATCACGGAGTAACATTAACTTTAACTTATCCACATATTCCCACGAAAACGGTCACCATATTCCCACGGGAACGGGAGTCTTTACTTATATTGAAAATGCGAATGTAGCTATGTCGGTATGTTTTTCGTATGTCTCCCGTTCAAACTGCTAAACAGATTTTATTAAATTAGCTACAGAGATGGTCTAGAACTTGCGGAAGGATAAAGGCTATATATCTATCCTTATATTCCCACGGGAACGGAAATGGGAATTCAAAAACTACGGTCTCAAAAGTATTTTTAACAGGGCTACAAGGTGTTGAAATAGGGGTTTAATGTTTTTTTTGGAAATACCGCCATTTTTAAGGCTAGAAGTTTTATTTCCTAAAAAGTTAAAAATGCTGCTGAAAGTCACTATTCCACGCGGACGAAGTCGCGCGCACAACTAGTTAAAAATAAAGTAACTGTTAGGCGAAAACAAATGTTTTCCACAGCTAATATTCCAAAAAATTAGTGTGAGTTCGTGTTACAAGAATCACCAAGGGGATTATCATATGCTTTTCAACCCTTTAAATGCTTTAAGGTCGCGTTAGGTCAACCAAAAGGAAGCACAATGAGGTCTATCTTTGAAAGAACTAGACTGATTTTATGTTAAACGAACGCCATTGATTGAATTTTCTCAAATGGCTGTAAGAATTCGTGTTAAACGAACCAACACGAAAGATTTCGTGTACAAGAATCAGCAAGAGGTACATCATATGCTTTTCAACCCAAAACAGGAAGCACATTGAGGTCTATCTTTGAAAGGGCTAGACTGATTTTATGTTAAAAGAACGCCATTGATTGGATTTTCTCAAATGGTTGTAAGAATTCGTGTAACGAACCAGCACGAAACACACGATTTGATTGATTTCCTCCTCAAATAACCCGTTTAGGTTCGTAAAGGGTGCATACTGCGGTGCAGTGCAATAAGGCCCACGGCAATAAGACCCGCGGGTCTTATTTCCTTTTTGTTTTGGAAGTTAGGCCCACGGGGGTTATTTCCATGATTAAATGGCAACAGCCGCGGGCCTTAGTTCCTTTTTCTGCGAACTTGAATACCATTTCGTAATGGAAAGAAGTCTCACCGTTTGCACTTAAACTTATTTTCAATGTGATTAAATTTGCACAGGGACGTAACTCCACTTGACATAAGTCCATGCTCTGATTGTGGGTTATGACATACCAAAGAGGAACACACGTACATAATAAATATGTATGGAACTATGAATCATACTATGTGTTTACTGCGGTCAATTCGCGCGTATTTCTTAAGTTCAACCGCAGGCACGTATTACATTACACGTAGGCAGATTTTGTTAGCTTTGCTTTTTACTCACGGATAGAATAATGAAGCTAAAAGCGAAACGGAAAAAATTTTCTCAAGAGAATATGGATGTGTGGTGTAAAAATAAAAATTCGCGCGAATTTTTATTTTTACACCACACATCCATATTCCCTTGAGAAAATTTTTTCCGCTTCGCTTTTAGCTTCGTTATTCTACCCGTGAGTAAAAAACAAAGCGAAGCTAACGAAATTTCCCTTCAAGTAGTACGGGCTTGGGGTTGAACATAAAAAATTCACACGAACAGAACAGGAGAATGTAGCTAAAAGCACAACAAACATTAATAAAGTAGATTTAGTTATTATGTGCGCAAAAGAAAGTGGACTGAGCTTCCATCCTATGTCCTATGTCACGAAGTGGGAGACAACGTGAGCTATGAATTCATATCCATGGAAAGCTGAAATTAGTTTCGAAATTTTGGAGCTTTATTTTTCGGTACTTCAAAATGTTGTTTCCTTCAAATAAAAAGAATATATGCATTTAGCGCATCCACTATGTTCTTCACCTTTTCTAAGAAGGAAAACTAATTTTAAGATCCCATGTTCATCAGACTCATATAAATGCTGCTTCAAAATGGCAACAAAAGCCATGGGCCTTAATTCTTTTCTTTGGTGGGTCTTATTGCCTCTTAAATGTGGAAACAAAGCCCGTGGGTGTTATTTCCATTTCCTTGGGCAATAAGACCCACGGGTCTTATTGCCGCGGGTCTTATTGCATTGCACCGCATACTGCATGTACATTAGGGTGGAGCGATAATGTAGGGATTTTTATGAAGTTTTTTTTTCTTAACGGCATAGTGATAAAAAGTTGCCTTGTTATGTATAAAACAAACGTACAAAATTTCATCGACCTGTCTTAATGTTTGGAGGTGCCCCAACACAGTTGAAAAACAGAAAAAAAAGTATTTTTTTATGTAATCACTTGTTATCATAATTTTGCATTTTTAGACATTAAACTGCTTTTTTGTATCTAAATTAGGCATTCATTGACGCGATAGGCTTCTGTCACCAATTTGATGCAGCGTTCAACGGCTTGGGTATAACATGGAAAGTCATGAATATTGTGACTTACGCCGAGGCCATTTTTGACAATGCCACTTAATGTTTCATCCGACATATTTTTCGTTAAAGGTGGCTCAGTAATACTACAGTCTTGCCACATAATCATTTATGGATAATCATCGGCATCGTAATTAAATGCAGGCACCTTAAAATTACGAATTGGAGCACTACTATTTGATCTTGCTTTTATAATTCTTCTGTATGCCAGTTCCCGCATGATTTCTCGGTCATCTCCGAGCATGGCAATGAGAATATTTTCAGAGTGTCCGAAATATCCATTTCGTTGGATTACTTTGTCAATGACTGTCCTCAAGTCTGAATTCAAAAAGCGACTCCGACATCAGACTAATGGTTTGCTTCAGATGCTTAGCTCCGTTTGTGCAGAAGGGATTGCATTTTATTGTAATAACCACATAGCGCCATAAACTCACATCGCACACGTAGCTAATACCATTAAGTTTTCTTCTGGGTCAATTTTAGAGGCATATAATCTAAGAATTCGAGTAGCTGTTGTCAGCCATCTAGAGTGGTTAAAAGGTCCAGGTTCCATATTAGCCAAATCAAAAGCAAATATACCAGTACTGATAGCGGTCATTATATCGTAAAGGTATTTCTGTTCGGTACCTACTTAAATCATTTCTGGCGATTTCAGGCAATGTTTTAGTTATAATGCTAAACTGGACTAATGGCATTATTTGACAATTTAGTAGTTGAGACTTAATGGTACCTGAGAAGCATTTCGGCCCTGTAGTGTTTCCATTTAAATGTAATAACAAATGCCGCAGTGGTAATTCATTAGCATGTAATTGGCAGATAAACCACTGTGATGATCGATTGATATCGTCTTCCATCAGACGAATAATACCACCTTTGAAACCTGTATTCACTACAGTTCCATCGCAGCCAACTACAGTTATTTCACTTAGTTTTACTGACTTAGATTTCAAGTGAGTTATTATAGTATCTTTAATACCTTTAGCAGTCCCTGACTCACATGTAACATGCCCGAAATAGTTGCTTCCTGGTTCCGATAAAGTCACATAATGATTTCTTGTAACTCGTTTTCTATAAAATTTACTTTCTTTCTGAATACAATCCAAAGTTTTATCCCTTCTGGCATCAAAATACAAACCGCGATGAATTTTATTACGATCTGCCTCTTGTAAAGTTGATCTGGCTTTAGTTATCTCACGTCACAATTTTGAGCGATCAATGACACTACTTGGATCGTTTGATGAAATAATGCCAACATCTTTTAAGGCAGAAGACGCTATAATGGCAGCGGCTCTATCAGATGCTCCAGTACGATCAGAGGTTAGGGCCAGCAATGGCAAATTTAATCTTTTTTTTTTTTTGAGCTGGCAAAACTTTTAGTTCTGGCTTTTCATGGCAAGGACAAGTTACAAGTTAACTATCGTGATGTTTCAGACATTTTTATTGTGTTACACTCACACGGAATCGCTCAGGAAGCCATTCTACGTTCATAAAATCTTTGTGATTTCATCAGTATATTTATAAATTTTTCAAAACGTAATGATGACGGGGGCACCTCTAAACATAACTCGAGCTCATTGATTTTTCTAATGTTCAATGATGACTTAAAACAGCAACTTTTAACAGGTATGCCGAAGCAATAATCAAAAAAAAAAAAAAAACGCTCCACCCTAATGTACATAGATACGTCCAAATATGAAAGTTTTCACAATTGAATTGTCTTGCTAAACAAAGTAACACGAATCACACGATTCGATTGATTTTTCCCTAAAATAAGCCGTTTTGGCTCGTAAAGGGTGCATACTGCATAGACACGTCCAAAGACAACTTTTACAATTGAATTGTCAAATTTTTGTATAAGTTCTGAATGAGCTCTGTATAAAGCCTGTGTATGGCCTGAAAGAAATTAATCACTGAGAGTTTGAAGAAACTCCCATACGAGTGATAACTTGTATAAGGCATCATTTTAACTATGCTAACCAAGTATTTTTAAATTTATGTAACAAGCTTGTGTTTGAGATCAAGCTACTCCTTTCCATGAACAAGTCCTTTCTGCTCTAATATCAGTCGAGTGTAACTTCCTTGCAAATCTGCGACTTAACAAAACACCAAGAAAATTCAAATAAGTCGGAGGAAAAAAGTTCTGTTTCTTATTTATTTCTACGACTATGGTTATGCTTATGTGTGGATTGAATACTTGTGGGAAGTCTCAAGTGCACATGGTCATTCGCATTTGATGAAAACTGTGGTGTTACCACCGCAAAATCGAATTCAGGAACACAGTAAATTGAAACCCACTGGACTGTTCTTCGCCATAGCAAAATGTAATCAGATTCAATGGTCAACAAGCTATCCGCCCCGTCATTTACTGCTCCAATAATGAAAATTACTACTTACATCCGATCGTGTTGTCCTTTCGATAAGTGCTTTTATTTGCCCTTTTGCAACGAGAGATGCGTCTGTTTCTGCTTCTCACTCACAACGCTCGGTAATGATCACAAAAAGATTCTGTTCTTTGAAAACCATGATCGTCACGTCGCCGTCGCCGTCGTCGTCCGTCGCCGTCGTCCAGTAAAACTCTTGTTTGGATTCCATTGATGGAGCAAATAAACATATAAGCAACAAACAGACACAGCCACCATCGATGTTGTCCTGGATTCCGGTTTAAAATATGAGCATTTGTTCGAAATAATGGTACTTGTGTGCTATGTTGTTTGCATTAAATGGGCGTGTATATTTATATATAAATTGTATCGAATTTTATTTGCCGTAAATATGGAAAGCAACAGGAACTTGATCTGTTTAAGATCGCAATCTCTTTTATTTTGTACGAGGAATAAAAACTTTAGTCTTGTACCAGGTGAGCACTTTTTTATAGCTTATTTAAATTTCGTAAAAATTTCTTTTTCTGTCGTTTTTGTTGTCGCTACTATTAGCAATTGCTGTAGCTATTCAAATATACTATCACTGTAGCTATCACTGTCTCTATTATTGTCGCACTTACTGTCGCTATCATTCTCGGTACTACTTTCGCTATCGCTATCGCAGTCGCTATCACAGTCGATATCGCAGTCGCTATCGCAGTCGCTATCCCAGTCGCTATCACAGTCGCTATTGCAGTCGCTATAGCAGTCACTATTGCTCTCGCTATCTCAGTGGCTATCATTGTAGCTGTCGCTGAAGCTATAACTGTATCTATCGCTGAAGCTGTCGCTATACCTATCACTGTAGCTAATGCTGTATATATTTCTGAAGCTCTTGCTGAATCTATCGCTGTACCTATCGCTAAAGATGGCGTGGATCTATCACTGTAGTCAATGCTGAAGCTTTTGATTTGGCTATGTTATATCTGTGCAAAAGATATCGATGTACGAGTATCTATGGCTATAGCTACCGCTGTATCTATCGCTATGTAAATCGCTTTAGCTATCGCTCCAGCTATAGGTGTAGTTATCGCTGTAGCTTTAACTGTACGTATCGCTGTAGCTATCGCTGTAGCTGTCGCAAAAGGTGTCGCTAAGGCTATCGATGTAGCTGTGGCTGTAGCTATCGCTGTAGCTATCGCTGTAGCTATCGCTGTAGCTATCGCTGTAGCTATCGCTGTGGCTATCGCTGTAGCTATCGGCTGTAGCTATCGCTGTAGCTATCGCTGTACCTATCGCTGTAGCTATCGCTGTACCTATCGCTGTAGCTATCGCTGTAGCTATCGCTGTAGCTATCGCTGTAGCTATCGCTGTAGCTATCGCTGTAGCTGTCGCTGTAGCTATCGCTGTAGCTATCGTTGTAGCCATCGCTGTAGCTTTCGCTATAGTTGTCGGTAAGGCTATCGCTGTAGCTGTCGCTGTAACTGTCGATGTACCTATCGCAGTAGCTATCGCTCTAGCTGTCGCTATAGCTACCACTGTAGTTATCGCTGTGGCTATCGTTGTATCTATCGTACATACAATTTTCAGGTTTATTTTTATTAATCTGTCATATTTGCCATACAAAATGTTGTGCTCAGTGCCCATCAGTGCTCATCAGTCTTACCTTAAGCCCAACTTCGGACGTACAGTCAAGTATTGATTCATATTTTAGTCGCACCGGCATTTGGAATGCTCTACCTGACTCTGTTTTCCCCCTGCGTTACGATTCACAAAAATTCAAAAGTTACGTGCGTCGCATCGGTGTCTCCTTTCAAATCCTCTCCTATTTCCCTAAATGCTCGCAATGTGTTCTATAATATTATAAGGACAGTCATAATCCCTTGATGTGCAAATACTCCGTATGCAAAATTTCTTATTCATTGCTCATTATCTGGAAAGTGGGTTATTAAACTACTGAACCAAGACGGAAGCATTATCTATGACCCCGCCGACTGTATAGCAACCTTTGACGAATTGCAGAGCTTTCCACTATAGGCAATCTATCTTTGCATGTGCTGTCGATAAGCCCTTAATGATATTACCTTCCATCACGTCTCTCAAGCCTAGACAATTCACAGAAGCAATTGTCAGTAGCCGTATGAAGTCAGAATAATTACACGTGAATCGAGATCCAATTTTACCTTTTACCGACAAAGAGGAAAGTCGATCACAGGAGAAAAAGAAATTACAACTCTCGATCTGTGCGGCCCATTTCCGAGAGGCCCATTGAGCTTAGTATAGACCTGACCAGAATCAATGTGCACCACAGCATCAGCATGCAAGTATATTAGATGCCCACCGACAAATTGGACGTTGCTAACCATCGAGTACACTCAACTCCTCTATACAAGACCAGGGAGGAGACTTCGCATCGGCAGCCGCAGAGCCGCAGCCTGTTTTGACTCTTGCTATTGTCACGGACAGAAGTAGTGATTAACAATTAGAGGAGAGTCGTGATCTATGACGATTGATCCACCACCTCCACCCTGGGGGGGCCTAATTTTTGAATTGAAATCACTATGGAGTCAGGTAGCTACGGATTAGTGTCCGTCTAATAAATTGCCACTGACACAAACAAAAGAGGCATAAAGAGGAAGAAACTGAGGTGGAACAGAAATTAATTAGGTTGATAAAAGATGAAGGGAATCCATGTCGATTCTAACCCACCTGTTTAAGATTCTAGTCTCGTTGTTTCTGGAGAAAATTTCGCATGAAAATTGCACAAACAACTTGTTGATGCAGTCACGGACATTAGATCTTCGTAGGAAAACACAAAATTCTGAATCTGTTAGATTTACGTCCAAAGTTGGGAATGGACTGGGTAGCAATGTACAAATGTGTACATATGCGGCCGCACATGGGCGGAACACGCAATCGAAAGTAAGGCGGTTGTGCAGGACTACATTGGCTTTCAATTTTTGCTTTTGTTACTATACCTACTTTGTTCTAGGAAGGCTTTGAGTGGGCAAAAAAAGTAGAAGAAGAAGTAACAACGACTGTACAGAAAATGTCATGTTGACTGCTTGTTGTTTGTGTGTGATGATGATGGATCAGTTTGATGAAGACTTGTATCCGTAAATGTTTAATTCATGTCGAGTACGTCATCGGTGTTTCCAAGTTGGCTAGCGTAGAAAGTTTCTCATGTTGAGTCAGTGTTTTGATGTTGTTTTTTATTTGATTTTTGCGAAGATGGAATAATTTGATCTTGGTATCCTATTGACTATATGCGTATTTGTATCTGTTTATTGAAGTGTTTGCTTGTAAGGTTAGGTTTTCGTTGCGTTTGTATGCAAGGGCTTAATTTAATAGTCAAACCACGTGAATTGATTTCATTCCCACGGCATAATAATTTAGATTTTCTGAACTTGGATGAGCTGCTTATTCGCTCGATATCTTTACTAATGTCAGCATTGGTAGAACTCCACACAAATATCGAAAATCCCTTGAAATAAATTTTGAATTTTTTCAATTAATATTTTGATTCTGGGACTTAAAATGGCTATCGTATTAAAGAAACGTGTAAGAGATAAGAGTTTGCTGCAAAAACTTTCACAGTTAAGTTTCGTAGTGTAGTGTAGTTTTTGTTCATTGTTTATTGAATGGAGACACCATGAAGCATTATTTTCTTAATACAGGCTTAACGATAAGATAAACGAGAACAAATTGATAAGTTCGCTGTTGCTTATTTTTCATTGCTTAAAAAATCTGTGTAAAGTGCTAACTTAACGTACGAAAATTAAAACTATCTGCATGGGAATCTTTTAAAAAGTGGTAGCGACACTATCTTTCTTCCTTACAGCTAAGGGCGTACGGTCAACACAGCTTATGTTCAAGCCTTTAGTTTCATGTCGATTTACCTGTTTTTTGAAATAATGTTTTTTTTTTTTTTGTGTTCAGAGTTTGGCGGATCTATGACCACGAAAGATTTAAAAAATTCCAATAAGAGAGAAGAGTAAATAGGTTTAAAAAGTAAGCATAGCTTAACCGCGCTCGCCATCGAACGATTTTTCAATCTTGAGTATTTTCTTTTGGAATCGTAAAAATTTCCGAATTCGCAACAAAAACTTGATGTGTATGTTACCATTGCACCTGTGCTTGCTCAGTATTGAACAAAATTGTCCAAAAACAGTATACCCTGGAGTATAGTAACGTCCTAAAAACCTACATGAGTTTATGGTTGGTCTGTTTTTTACCATTTTGTGGCCTTAATGAAGTTCAACAGGGTGTTTTTGGGAGTGTCTGATAATTCTTTTAGTTCGTTGAAGAAGTAATTGCCTAGACATTTTTTCCATGTTTGGCAGATTGCTGGGCAGTGACAACGGAAGTGAGTGGTATCCTTATGTTCATCTTCGTCATTGCATATTCTGCACAAGTCGTCGGTGCAAAGGCCCATTTTCTTTTTGTGGTAGCTAAGTAGGTTGTGTCCTGTTATAATACTGATAAACGATCGTAATGAAGGCCTATTGAAAGATAGTAGCTTTTCAGATCTGTTTTTTATCGTATTTTGGCCATAGTTTCCTGAAAGTGACACAGGAATCTAGTATTTAAATTTTTGTATTATTTTGTTACTAATGATCTGCTTAATTTCACAGGGTGGGACCCTGATTGATTGATCTATGAAAGAAGAATAGAACTGATCCTTTTCTCGCTAATTCGTCCGCTTTTTCGTTTCCCGGTATGCCATTGTGACGGGAACCCAGCAGAGTCTAACGTTGTGTTGTGTGCCAGAACCCTTAGCTCTTCGCGACAGCAATAAACAAGCTTTGGTTTGACAAGAGTGGCAGAAATGGCTTTTATTGCTGCTTGGCTTTCAATGAAAAAACTGATATCAGCATGTGATAGCGCCATCATGGACACCTGTTTTGCAGCATTTGTAACTGCCAAGATCTCGGCTTGGAAGACACTGCTGTGATTTGTAAGTTTGAGTGAACTGACTAGGTTCAGGCTTTCTGAAAAGAAACCTGCTCCTGTTCCAACTTCTATTTTTGATATAGACGTCTCGTTCGTATGAGGTGTTTCATTCTCCCAATCCTGTCAATTGGGGAAGCTGGTTGCGAAGGATTTCTTAATATTCAGATTTATAGTTATATAATCCGTGCGAATATTGTTGTCTGCGTATCGTGATAAAACCTGTTCATGTCCTGTCCAAAAACAGTATAAGTCGTAAGGATATTTTTTACGAGGATTGGAATGAATTTTTTTTTGTCGAGACGGTGCGGTGCTACGAATATTGTTATCGCCAAACTCTACCACTTCACACTTGGCCTGTCTGTTGGATACACCGAATTGCTCTTTACTCTAGACCAGTGGTAGGCAAACTTTCTTAATGGGGGGGCCAGAAAATTCAAGAAATCGCAGAAGAGGGCCAGAATTATTTAAAAGATGCAGTTTGTGTTGAAAATTTTAAACATATAAAAAAATTACAGCATTACACATTACACAAATGTTCTGTATTACAATTCAACTTTCATTTAATAATTTTCAACTGCAACTCGCGGAGACATCTACACTAAACGTCATCTAGAAAACATCCAGCAACGACTGAATGATCTTAAAATTTTTAAACCTAGTTTCGATTTCTGTGTGAAGTTTTTTCAACACCTGACTGAATTCTTCAGTTTGTTTTCACTCACTGGCTCACGGATTTTAAACAATTGTTAAACAGAAAAAGCTGGGTTTTAAATGATTTTAGGCAGCCCCAAATCTGATCTATAAATTGGTTCTTTCCTTGCAATTTTACAATTAATTCATTATAGTGTTCGAGCAAAACGGTGAAAAATGCAAAATAGATACGCCAATCTTTGTCTTCGAAGATTTGGAAATCAGACCATTATTTGTCTGTTTTATTCCTTAAGAAATCTGGTATTTCCTCTTTTAAATTCCAGATCCGTTTAAATGCATACCCAAAAATTAACCATCTTATACTTTCGTGTGGTATATATGGTCCGAATAATCTACTTCGACTTCAATCAGAAATTCTTGGAATTGCCATCTACTAAGCCCTATTATTCTATGCGTTGAATAAATTGAGTCGACAAGTTTGAAGCAATGGCACCAATCCGCGTTGTTACTGGTTTTCGCGATAAGCTGACAGACTAAAAGTCTTCTTTTTTTGGGCAGATAATGCTACTCATACTCACCATGCAATCTTTTACAAACTCTCATTCTGAGTATGGTTTGTTATTGTTAAAAGGAATAAAACATCGAACAATTAAAACACTTTACTCTTATCAATAAAATAGGAATTTTGTATATTGTTATCAAGCAAATCAATTTTAATATTTTTATACAAAATAAATATTCATAGAAATCGGAACGTTTGTTCAAATAAATATTCTCATTTAGCAGTTATTTTTAGCAATTTTATAAGCCACAACATAGCCTTTTGAACAGTGTTTTGATTATAAACTTATTTCTTTGACCAATCGTTGTTTTCTTAGGTTCTCCGCATTCACCTTCTTTTCTGCGTCATTTTTCAAAGTATATTTTGCATGCTTAGTGTTAAAATGGCGAGCAAGGTTATAATATACATAATATAAAGGGTGATTTTTTGAGGTTAGGATTTTCATGCATTAGTATTTGACAGATCACGCGGGATTTCAGACATGGTGTCAAAGAGAAAGATGCTCAGTATGCTTTGACATTTCATCATGAATAGACTTACGATCTGCCACAACGTCGAATTTTCAGTGAATGGGCCCTAGAAAAGTTGGCAGAAAATCCGCTTTTTTATCGACAAATTTTGTTCAGCGATGAGGCTCATTTCTGGTTGAATGGCTACGTAAATAAGCAAAATTGCCGCATTTGGAGTGAAGAGCAACCAGAAGCCGTTCAAGAATTGCCCATGCATCCCGAAAAATGCACTGTTTGGTGTGGTTTCTACGCTGGTGGAATCATTGGACCGTATTTTTTCAAAGATGCTGTTGGACGCAACGTTACGGTTAATGGCGATCGCTATCGTTCGATGCTAACAAACTTTTTGTTGCCAAAAATGGAAGAACTGAACTTGGTTGACATGTGGTTTCAACAAGATGGCGCTACATGCCACACAGCTCGCGGTTCTATGGCCATTTTGAGGGAAAACTTCGGAGAACAATTCATCTCAAGAAATGGACCGGTAAGTTGGCCACCAAGATCATGCGATTTGACGCCTTTAGACTATTTTTTGTGGGGCTACGTCAAGTCTAAAGTCTACAGAGATAAGCCAGCAACTATTCCAGCTTTGGAAGACAACATTTCCGAAGAAATTCGGGCTATTCCGGCCGAAATGCTCGAAAAAGTTGCCCAAAATTGGACTTTACGAATGGACCACCTAAGACGCAGCTGCGGTCAACATTTAAATGAAATTATCTTCAAAAAGTAAATGTCATGGACCAATCTAACGTTTCAAATAAAGAACCGATCAGATTTTGCAAATTTTATGCGTTTTTTTTTTAAAAAAAGTTCTCAAGCTCTTAAAAAATCACCCTTTAGTTATCACGGGTCATATATTACTTATGTCGAAGAACCGTCGCTTTTGGAGGGTCGTATTAAATATTTTCGCGAGCCAGAGTTGGCCCGCGAGCCGTACTTTGCCCAGCACTGCTCTAGCCCATAGATTCCGCATTTTAAAATTTTCATACTTGGAAAGTATATATCCATTCACATAAATGTTTGGAATGGACATGTCTGCAGATCAGAAAATGAGCAACACAAGTACACCGAAAAAAAAACCTTGGTGATATCAACTAATATCCTTGGTTGATTTTGCGTCAATCAATGGGCATTGTTGTTTCGACAAAGCCTGCGTGATCACTTTATGATAAAATTATTTATCAAAAACTGATCACAAACATTGTTGATTTCATTGTTGGTCAACCAACTTACATTGTTGGCCAACCAATATTCATGGTTTGTGTACTAAATTTATTTACTATGTATTACATAAGGATTATGTTCTACGAAAATTATTAAAACTGATCACGAACGTGATTAATATGCCAAGCTTTTACAACGAAATCAACCCAGCATTTACCACGAACGTGATCAATTGACCAAGCTTTTACAACGAAACCAACCAAGCATTTACCACGAATGTGATCAATTGACCAAGCTTTTTTAACGAAACCAACCAAGCATTTACCACGAACGTGATTTATTGACCAAGTATTTACCACGAACGTGATCAATTGACCAAGCTTTTACAACGAAAGCAACCAAGCATTTACCACGAACGTGATTTTATGACCAAGCATTTACCACGAATGTGATCAATTAACCAAGCTTTTACAACGAAAGCAACCAAGCATTTACCACGAATGTGATTTATTGACCAAGCATTTACCACGAACGTGATCAATTGACCAAGCTTTTACAACGAAACCAACCAAGCACTTACCACGAACGTGATTTATTGACCAAGCATTTACCACGAATGTGATCAATTGACCAAGCTTTTACAACGAAACCAACCAAGCACTTACCACGAACGTGATTTATTGACCAAGCATTTACCACGAATGTGATCAATTGACCAAGCTTTTACAACGAAACCAACCAAGCACTTACCACGAACGTGATTTATTGACCAAGCAATTACCACGAATGTGATCAATTGACCAAGCTTTTACAACGAAACCAACCAAGCACTTACCACGAACGTGATTTATTGACCAAGCATTTACCACGAATGTGATCAATTGACCAAGCTTTTACAACGAAACCAACCAAGCACTTACCACGAACGTGATTTATTGACCAAGCATTTACCACGAATGTGATCAATTGACCAAGCTTTTACAACGAAACCAACCAAGCACTTACCACGAACGTGATTTATTGACCAAGCATTTACCACGAATGTGATCAATTGACCAAGCTTTTACAACGAAACCAACCAAGCACTTACCACGAACGTGATTTATTGACCAAGCATTTACCACGAATGTGATCAATTGACCAAGCTTTTACAACGAAACCAACCAAGCACTTACCACGAACGTGATTTATTGACCAAGCATTTACCACGAATGTGATCAATTGACCAAGCTTTTACAACGAAACCAACCAAGCACTTACCACGAACGTGATTTATTGACCAAGCATTTACCACGAATGTGATCAACTGACCAAGCTTTTACAACGAAACCAACCAAGCACTTACCACGAACGTGATTTATTGACCAAGCATTTACCACGAATGTGATCAATTGACCAAGCTTTTACAACGAAACCAACCAAGCATTTACCACGAACGTGATTTATTGACCAAGCATTTACCACGAATGTGATCAATTGACCAAGCTTTTACAACGAAACCAACCAAGCACTTACCACGAACGTGATTTATTGACCAAGCATTTACCACGAACGTGATTTATTGACCAAGCATTTACCACGAATGTGATCAATTGACCAAGCTTTTACAACGAAACCAACCAAGCACTTACCACGAACGTGATTTATTGACCAAGCAATTACCACGAATGTGATCAATTGACCAAGCTTTTACAACGAAACCAGCCAAGCTTTTACCACGAACGTGATTTACTGAACAAGCTTTTACCACGAACGTAGTCATTTTACTACGAACGTGATAAATAGAGCGTGATCAATAAATCACGTTCGTGGAATACGCGATTTTGATCACGTTCGTAGTCAAATTACCTTCAATCCTGAAAATTCCAAAAAGATTAATAAAAAGATTATTTTATTTATTTTCAGTTTTTTATTTAAGTACCTAATTAAATATATATCAATAAATAATAAAAATTAATACTTTTTTCATAGCAACAATAATAAATTTTAAATGTACATTTTTTATAAATTTGTTATGTTACACTGTACTTTACATTACATTATTTCAATTGTTCTAATTTTATTTAATGTTAGCATCAATAATTATTTTCAACAAAAATAACATAAATATTGTTACTAGATTATTTTTAAAGACTAATCAAACTTATAATAATCAATATTTCCTTTTTTTGCAAATTAGATTATTTATTGAACATTTTCTTTCGTTATTTGACCTTAGGCTTATGGACAAAGAAAGATAGCTTCGAGTTATGCTTTTATAATAGTTCTGAATCAATCCCAAATATGAAAAGCAAAAAATAAGAAAATGGAGGGAGGACTCAGAGGACCACCGGGGCTCAATCAAATAGAAATTTAAAAAAAAATTAAAAAAGGCGTGAGTGTAAAGTGTAATTTTTAGAGGATTTCGAAAAAAACTATTGGTTTTTGAATCGTAGACAGTGGATATACATAAGTGCAATGGAATAGAAAGAATTATTAATCACTTTTTGATATATTTAAAAATTCAGGAAAAATTTTTGAAATGAAAATGTAACTTTCTTAAGAAAACAACAATGAGCTTTTATTTCCCAAGAACATTGGAGAATTTTTTTCGGAAACGCATTTTTAATTGTTTGAAACCCAATTATTTTTAAAGTGCAAGTAATTTTTTGAACAAAAGTTTTAAGAGTGAGAGAGATAAGAGTGATTGCAATTATTTGCTAAATGCCTACATGTAAGACAAATTTGAGAATTATTTTAAAACTTCTTTCAAAAAAATTTTAAAAATATATAATTTTTACCATTGGGGTTTGAAAGTAAGGAAACAGGCGGGCCATCAAATGTATTAATAATGTAAATAAAGTAATCATGAGTGCTTTTAAGGACTTCATAAGAATTAAAATGATCAATGTAATTGGAAACTATTATTTTCTCACAAATTACGTATGGAATAGTTTTCAACAAAACTAGACATTCAATTCTAAAAATATTTTCAGAAAAGCCAATGTAGTCATTAATCTTATAGCAAAGTTTTTGGTACGTTAGTGAATTATAACAAAGTGCGTCATCAAAATGAATTTTATAAGAAGAAATATTTCGTAGTTTAGAATAAAAAAAACTTTCTTTTATTAAAGTCCCGTCACTTTTTGAAATATTTGAAATTTCAGGAGAAATTTCTGAGATGCAAGTTATTCTTTTAGAAAACATCAATGAGCTTTTAATACCCAAGGACAATGGAAGATTTCTTCGAGAAGTTATGCTATTACAATAGTTTTTAAGCTCTTTATGTTTTGATTCAAATCTAAATGACCAAAAATGTTTAAGAGGACCGAGCATAAAGGATAGTGAATCATAAAATGAAATTTAGGTTTTAAATTTTCATTGAATAGTTTGATGTATGTCGAGTGATGCTTGGAAATTAAAGTTTGCAAATTATTGAGGTCAACTTCCTTAAAATCAGATTTTAAGACAATATCCAGGATTTTGTTGAGAAGAGTTAATAATTCCCAGTGATTATTTTTTTCTGGGACAAGATCACCAATAATAATTGGTAAAAATCGGGAAAACGTCCACATTTCTTTTGCTGACATGTTTAACTTTTGCCTTTGGATGTGTTCGGGTTTGATAATTGGGGCGATATTACCAATTTCAGATTTACTGTATTTGAAAAGTTGCGTTCTGTTATTCAAAACGTCTAGGGAAAAAAATTTGTCAACCAATATAAATTGATTGATAATCTTGCATAAATCGTAGTGGCACACACCCTCAAATAAATCATGCATAATATCTACTGTAACATTATGTACTACATGAAATGATGGAATATTATTGAAAACTGATTCTTCCCTGATTCCAGTATTTATCATTCTCTCAGTTGGTTTTGAAAACTTCGCTAAATCATTTTGGTATCCAATAATTGTCCTGTGATAGCTACTCTTATCGGAACAAGTTACATAGTTTTGAGTTTTTGAACAAGTGCAAATACGACAGTAATATTGTGAATTAAAGCTTTTGGAGTAACCAAGAATTGTATTTAAGCCTAGGTTATCTCCTGTTATTAATCCTAATACAAAGTAAAAATGATCTGTCTCTCCAGATTTCAATGTAATTGTAACTCCATTTTCTTCCAGAATTTTTATTTCTTCGACAAGGTGATAGAAAATCGAATTTTCCCCAAAGCACTTATATTTGGAATAAAACAACATTGCAACAAAAATGTTGTTTAATTCAGAGTTAATGTGCTGCGGAAGACTTGGAAAATTATAGTATACGGCTCCAATGGAATGAGTTCCACCGTGAGAACCTAGAGGGTTATTTGATTCAAAATCATCGAAATACAAGTTAAAAGGGATTACTTTGGAACGTTTTTCTTCTGGGAATTTACCTATTCTTTCTTTCCAAATGTCAGTTGTTATCAAATGAGTAATGTTGTTAGTAGTAAGATATTTCATATTTTGTATAGTAGCCTCATAGATTTCAGGTAATTCAAAGAACTTCTTAAACTGAAATTTCAACGGTAGTATAATACCATCAGATTCAACACTATCTAAAGTAGGGGTCGTTCCACTCTTAACGCAAACTTCTTTATTTATAACATAGCTTGAAGGTTCATGATAAAAATTTTTATTTTTTGACGTTTGAATAAATTTGTAAAAAGTTTTGACTTTTTGAAAAGGGTTCTGTAGAAAAGTGAGAATCTGTTTAAATTTATCTTTCATATCAGAATTAATATGTTCAAAAAACTCTTGGTTTAATTTTTTGAATATTACTGAAAAAAATTCTTCTGTTAAATCTGCAACTATATCTTCAACAATTTTACGAGATAAATTAGAATTTCCGTACAAGTTACAAAGAAATCTTGTTGCAGAAGCTTCAATATTTTCAAAAATATTATTTTGTTCAGGTAGTGTTTTTTCATTTTCAAGGTTACTATTTTGAATATTTTCTTCAACAGAAAATATATTTTCTACAGGTGTAGAAGAAGGTGAACTGATATTTAAGCCCTTACAAGATCTTTCAAAATGTCTTTTAAAACTTTTCAAATTATAGATTTGACTACAGTTAAAGCATTGATAATCATTTGTTGCTTTAAAATAATGTTTTTGTTTATAATGGATAACAAGTGTTTTAACATCTACAAAAGATGTTAAGCATAGATGGCATTTATAAATTATTGTTTTTTTAAGGATTCAATGAGAACTAGAACATCTGCTGAAGCTCTTTCAGAAGTGTCAATTTCATAAAAATATTTTTGGATGAAAATCCAAACAGGTTTACAAGGCATAGGATATTTTAAATTAAGAACAAAAAATATTTTGAAACAGCTTTCTAATGCAGCCAATAAATCATTAAATTTATATTTAACTTCATTAAAATAAAATACATAGGAGTTGTCAAAATGGCAACGAATTATAAGTGGTTGCAAATTTTGACCAAGTGCTCTCACCTTCGTTGCAAATTGGTCAATCGTTGGATTGAAGTTGTTTGCATCATGTACCTCGATAATAAGGGCCTGCTGCGAATCCTTTATTGTTGGTTTTAAGAATTTTTTCTTCGCTTGTAAGGAAGTTGTTGGGTGTCGATCAATTTATTAATAACGATGATCCAATTTATTAATAACGTCAATAAAGTTTTATTGTGTTTTTAAGGATTCAATGAGAACTAGAACATCTGCTGAAGCTCTTTCAGAAGGATCAATTTCATAAAAATATTTTTGGATGAAAATCCAAACAGGTTTACAAGGCATAGGATATTTTAGATTAAGAAGGCAATATATCATTAAATTTATAATTAATTTCATTAAAGTAAATTACGAATCATCAAAATAATTGGGCTTGAAAGCAAGGAAATAGGCGGACGATCAAATTTATTGATAATGAAAATATAAAGTTTTATTGTTTTAAGGATTCAATGAGAACTAGAACATCTGCTGAAGCTCTTTCAGAAGGATCAATTTCATAAAAATATTTTTGGATGAAAATCCAAACAGGTTTACAAGGCGTAGGATATTTTAGATTAAGAAGGCAATATATCATTAAATTTATAATTAATTTCATTAAAGTAAATTACGAATCATCAAAATAATTGGGCTTGAAAGCAAGGAAATAGGCGGACGATCAAATTTATTGATAATGCCAATATAAAGTTTTATTGTTTTAAGGATTCAATGAGAACTAGAACATCTGCTGAAGCTCTTTCAGAAGTGTCAATTTCATAAAAATATTTTTGGATGAAAATCCAAACAGATTTACAAGGCATAGGATATTTTAAATTAAGAACAAAAAATATTTTGAAACAGCTTTCTAATGCAGGCAATATATCATTAAATTTATATTTAATTTCATTAAAATAAACTACATAGGAGTTGTCAAAATGGCAACGAATTATAAGTGGTTGCAAATTTTGACCAAGTGCTCTCACCTTCGTTGCAAATTGGTCAATCGTTGGATTGAAGTTGTTTGCATCATGTACCTCGATAATAAGGGCCTGCTGCGAATCCTTTATTGTTTGTTTTAAGAATTTTTTCTTCACTTGTAAGGAAGTTGTTGGGTGTCGATCAATTTATTAATAACGATGATCCAATTTATTAATAACGTCAATAAAGTTTTATTGTGTTTTTAAGGATTCAATGAGAACTAGAACATCTGCTGAAGCTCTTTCAGAAGGATCAATTTCATAAAAATATTTTTGGATGAAAATCCAAACAGGTTTACAAGGCATAGGATATTTTAGATTAAGAAGGCAATATATCATTAAATTTATAATTAATTTCATTAAAGTAAATTACGAATCATCAAAATAATTGGGCTTGAAAGCAAGGAAATAGGCGGACGATCAAATTTATTGATAATGAAAATATAAAGTTTTATTGTTTTAAGGATTCAATGAGAACTAGAACATCTGCTGAAGCTCTTTCAGAAGGATCAATTTCATAAAAATATTTTTGGATGAAAATCCAAACAGATTTACAAGGCATAGGATATTTTAAATTAAGAACAAAAAATATTTTGAAACAGCTTTCTAATGCAGGCAATATATCATTAAATTTATATTTAATTTCATTAAAATAAACTACATAGGAGTTGTCAAAATGGCAACGAATTATAAGTGGTTGCAAATTTTGACCAAGTGCTCTCACCTTCGTTGCAAATTGGTCAATCGTTGGATTGAAGTTGTTTGCATCATGTACCTCGATAATAAGGGCCTGCTGGGAATCCTTTATCGTTGGTTTTAAGAATTTTTTCTTCGCTTGTGAGGAAGTTGTTGGGTGTCGTAGTGGGAGAAGTATAGCGTGGAGCAGGGAAATGATGAGAATGTCTTCTGGATCTGAAAATAATTATTTATGTATAAAATTAAAAAATTTAAATACTTTTATTTTATTTTATTAATTAAAAAATCTCTTTAAAATAATTATTAATTTAATATTTTACTTTATTTAACATATTTCATTTACAGATTACAGATATGTTTACCAACCTTTTGTAAAGTTTTTGTTATTTAGGTTGTAGAGTAGGTCTAGGCAGTTTTTATCCTTTATTTTCACATTGAAAATAGGAAGGATAGTGGTTTTGAATGTGTCCCATTTATCAATTAGGTAGTTTTCTTTTCCAGGATATATTATTTGGAAGTCAATATTGATCTTAAATTAGAAAAAAAATAGTAATAAAATATATTATTTTTCTTTTGTAAAACCAAAACAAAAAAAAACAAGAGCAACAATAAAGTGCGTTTTCATAATGTTTTGAAATACTCTCAAATTTAAAAATATAATTTTTCAATCAAGAGTGTTAAAAATTGTTATTCTTTTGATTGATTTTATTGCAATTTGATGACAACAACTATACTTTAAATAAAGTGTAGATTTGTTGGTCCAAAAAAGGATATTTTAGGTAGAGGATTCAAAAGGTTGATAAGGTTAATTCAGAAACTCATCACTGCACACATCAAACAAAATGGAGGCAATAAAACTCTATCTGCTGCTATCAACTGCCTTGTATATCCAAACCGGAAAAAAGCAGTGATGAACTTTTATAAACCTACACGTAATTTATATAATTTACCAATGTCATTCCTGCTGAGTGCTTCAATAGAGGCCAATTTAATAAAACATCGGGGAAACTTTGTTTAGAAATATCGAGTTGTCTTGTTTTATGAGTTTTACGCCATTTAGATTTGATTTCTTCCCAAGGCTCTTTATAAATTTGAAGCCATTTCACATCCGCCAAAAAGTCATCTTTAGCAAAAAATCATAATTGAAAGAGAACTAAATTAAAATCAAACTATTGAAACTCAAACTAAAAGAAACATACTATTTAAAAACTCAATGTCTTCTTCGTCTGGAAAAGGATTTGCAAGCATTGAACCAGAAATAGATTGTGCTTCCTTTTCCTGTGTATCAAAACCAATTTTCCTATAACGACGCTTTATGTTATAGTATCGACAGTATAATCTTCCAGAAGGATTTCCTTTTGACCCGCTGTTGGGTTTTGTAAAGTATATGTTCTTTGTCCGAATTAAGGCAAAAATGTGTATGTATATGAATTTTGTTAGCGACCAAATTTTCAAACGTATATTTGTAGATTTATTTTTTAATAGCCAGGCTATTTTGGTTTTAAATTAAATGCAAATAAAAAAAAATTTGTTTCATCTGGTACTTATTCAATTGGAAATGCGTAGCCTAGTAAGCTACGCATTAACAATAAATAACTACCTGATTTCAACTACACTGTGATAATTTTTTGTTTGTCTTTTTAATCTATTAATCTCTTTTTTTAATGTTAATTTATTAAATTATGTATTTATATATATACCTACTGCTTACTGTTAATACAATTCCAAAACAAAAAATGCTATAAAATTATGTAAACTCAAACTAAAAAAAAATATCTATTAAGAAACCTCTGAAGAAGTCGCGAATAACGACGAAACGTTGGGAAAAGATGAACTAATTTTTTTTTATTTGCATTTAATTGAAAACTAACCAGAATAGCCTGCCAATGAAAACAAAAATCAACAAAAGATTCTTAAATTCACTTCATTAATATAAAGTAAATCAAAAATACATTGTTTTAGTTCTATTTATTACTATATTCCCATGTACTTCAACAATTACAGTATTTTCCACTTGATAAGGGCTACATTTGAACACAGCTTTCGTTTATATATATATATTTTTTTTTTTAAGGTATATTCAGAATTATAAACTTACGGGGTCTTCGTCAAATCGATCATGTATTTGTGTGGAAATAAATTGAAAATCTCGGCGAGTTATTGATTCTTTTTTTGCTAAAAGCCAATTTGTCAAGCAATCTATTAAAATAGTTCGTGAGGAATCACCAATTTTCTTATACTTTTTGAACTCCTTGATGACGAAGTTTCCCGATGGGAACGAATTTAGTATTTTATCGATATCCTAAATGATGATTCAAAAAAAATTATTACACGTTTAAACTTAAAAGTGATCCAAGACCCAAGAGAGATGATTTCGCAAATTAGATGAGTTCTAATTTCAAATTAACTTAATTTCCTATACGATTTTACATTCGAAATGATATACATAATTTGCGAAATTATCTCAATTGGCTGTAGTGAAAAGAGGCTATAACTAAATTAATTTACGAAATTCCCAAAGCCAATACTGGGTGATGAAGGATTTGAAATTGAAGCAATGGATGAAGGAGTTGGTGACAATGAAATTGCTGAAGACTCGCTATGCAAATCGGAACAACTGTTTGCTGCTAGGCGTTTTCTTACTTCCTCTTCTACTAAAATCTTAATACTATTTAATATTTCTATCGATGGATCGAAATCGGTTTCAATGTTCTAAAAGAAATCAATTAAACGTCGAGTTAATTAAAGTTTCATTAAGTATATTACATTTTCTCTTCGCCACGTATGAAGTTTATGTTTAAATTCAACTCTTATTCCAAGTGATTTATCTGCAAAAACTTCTTTTAGGTCTTCATTGGATATATACTTTAAGATGTCAACGCTTAGCTTAAGATTTATAAAATGATCATATAAATCAACAAATCCCCAAGAAGAGAGCAAATTAAATAGTTCACAATCTAATATTTCTTCTACTACTTCTTTACTGGCACCATCAATATCATTACTATCTTCATCTTCATCGAAATTAGATTTTGGGATTTCACCATTATTAAATTTATTATGAAGCGTAGTATAAGTGGGTTCAAGTTGATTTTTTTCAGTTTCATGATCTAGTTCCTCAGAGAATTCATCATCAGCAAATTGTGTAAAAATCTCCATTGCGTTTGTACCAATGCAACCAAATACACTAGAAGAGAACTTTAATATTATTTTCCGTCATGTTTTTTATGCAAATGAAAATTTTTTGAACCTAAGACTGAATCACATTTACAGCGCTGCCACCCTACTACTATAGCAGTAGATCTACTGCGTTTTGGCCCAAACGAAAATATACTGCGCAGCAAAACCAATCTACTCCTCATTTTAGAATTTTGAAAAAAAAGTATATTTCGTCACTCAACGTGAAAACTTTGATAATTTAAATGGGTGCTGTGTTAAAGATTATGTGTTTGGCTTGTTTGGACCGGAAGTTAATCAGACGTCCTTACGGATTCCATTAAAAACTACAGTTCACCGTATGGACACTCAATTGTTGTGTGATTGGTTTCAAAAAGGATTCTTCAAAAGCATTGTTTATGTTCCAAAACTGGCTGAGAGTTTTAAGCAAGTTGTCACCAAGAACATCAATGATGTCCGATTGGCTTTCAAATCTAACCAGACACTTATGGCACTTTCCATTGGACGAAAAGAACCGTCCAGGAGCGTTCAGAAGCATTCTCAAACCGTTCCATTGGTGCAAAAAGATCGCTTCTCATGATTCTGAGGAGTGACAGCCGCTTCTCGATTTGAAATGAGAATCGACTCAAGAAGCACTAACACATGTTACTCAAATGTCAAAAAGAAAATTTTCTTCAAGGAATATTTTTTAAGAGCCATAGGTGTTTCACTCACACAAAGGCAATTACGTTAAACTGAACAGAAATTATTTTGGGTTTTCCATTGGTTTTTAAAATGAGTGCTTCCAAAAGTGAAACCAATGGAAAGTGCCATTAGACACCTTTTCACCAAACTAAAGATCAAAATGGACAAAGATAATCGCACTGACGTTACTTATAAAATAAACTGCAAACGTAAACCTGACGAACCATGTAACCTTTGTTACATCGGAACCACCAAACAATTCTTGCACCAAAGATTGTCCAAATCTGACATCAATATCAGTAACCCAGCTAAAACCGCATTGGCGGCCCATTCAATAGAGAAGGGTCATTCTCCGGATTTCGACTATTCGATTACTAACTCCATATTTTCGAAGCAAAAGATTATAATTCTATAGTCCTCAAATTATCAAAAATTATTAAAATGAAGGATTTAGAACTAGAACATCTGAATCACTAACTTTGTGAATCTCAGAATGCTTATATAAAAACAAGAACGACATGATCCAATGTCCATCTTTTGATGAAGATTTTTATATTTTTTGCAAAGGCATCATTTTTTGCATAGAAAATGTGATTTTTTTTTTTGCCAAGAAATCAAAAAAATTGACATAGCGCTTGTTCTTTATTTTTAAACATACTGGTTTATTGATGGTACTTACTTGAAATATAATGCTTTCAATTTTAAAATCAAAACAATATGAATCGCAAGCAAGACACACAGAGTATATCATCTGTATACTGCTCGCTTGTTGCCTCATAAAACTTTTCTCTTTCTCTTTCTTTTAGTTACAGACTTAACTTCTTAGTTAGGAGTTGTTTTTGTAAATTTTAAAAAAATTTAATTGTTAAATTGTAAATTTTTCTTATTCTTGTTGTCCATAATATTGTACTATGTGTTTTATATTTCATGTGCAATAAAGTTCCCTTGAGGAAGGCAGCAAACCCTGCCGAAACGTCGGGAAAAGCTAATGTAACAGCCTTTTGTTCATTGCAACGATTAAAGTGACCAAAATAGCCGAAGGAAAACTTAATTCTTAGTAAATACACACGCAATTTTTTGTTGGCTTTTTGTATCTATTGGTATTGCATATTTTAAAATCTACTGCGCTTTATTTCAATCTACTGCGCTTTTTTGTCGAATATACTGCGCTCAATTGTTCGAAGGGTGGCAGGTGGCAGCGCTGATCACAACTATAGACCACAATTTTTCGACGAAAACAAAAAATTATTTACTCCATATTTTCGAAGCAAAAGATTTGATATTAATAATAATATGAAGGATTTTGAACTAGAACATCTGAATGACTTACCCGCGAAATTTTTTTGTTTCTGTCCTTTACAGGTGAAAATTTATCTGCAATCAAAAAAATTGAATAGATAAGTAGATTGCAGTAATGAAAGTAACAAAGGGGCGACTTTCCTATACCGGATTCTATGTTTTTTTTTATTTTCTTTGTTTTAGCTGTTAAATAGTGAGGAAACACTACTGGGTATATATTCAAAACTCAAAATGTCCTCAAAAAATAAAAATATTAATTTCCGACAAAAAAAAAAACTGTTTATTTGTGCTTTATTAACGCGTATCTATCGATTGAGACCATTTTCATCTTCAAATTCAGAATTCGGTATGGGAAAGTCTCCATCTTTTGATGATGAATTTATATTTTTTGCAAAGGCATCACTTTTTGCATAGAAAATGTAATTTTTCTTTTGCCAAGAAATCAAAAAAAGTTCATAAACTGAATCTCAGAATTCCTATATAATAACAAGAACGACATAATGCAATGTCCATCTTTTGATGAAAAATTTTATATTGTTTGCAAAAGCATCATTTTTTGCGAACAAAAATGTGATTTTTTTTTTTGCCAAGAAATCAAAAAGATTGACATAGCACTTGTTCTTTTTTCTTAAACATACTAGTTAATTGATGGTACTTACTTGAAATATAATGTTATTAATTATTTAATGGAATTAAATTGCCTTTTTAAGGCCACAATTGAAAACTTTTTCTGGACACTGCACTGCACGGCACGAAACGAAGACGAACTAAAGACTAATCTAACATGAAATGAAATCGCATACATTTACATGTTTCATTTGGCGCGTCGCGTCGGTTTCAACAACGAACGTGGGTTGGCCAACCAAGAAAAAACCACGTTCGTGATCACTGAATGCATTGACTGAGTTTAAGGCCGCGTTTAGACTTCATTAAATCAAAAATTTATTCTTTTTCGAAGAATAGGAAAAAAAGGATATGATATATATTATTTTGGATTTATAAATGTGTCGTTCATAATGATAGTATTGGAACTAAATTTAACTACATACACACATTATTATTGAAGTACAATATTTGATATTGTTTTGTACCTTTCTACTGGCAAAACGCGATAAGTTTCAATAACACAGCCACACAATAAAAAGGGTTACCTGGTGGTGCGACTAAGTTATAATATGTTTTTCGGATCGCTGAAACCGAATCCGAAGTCCATTTTGCCCAATCACGTCAGGTTTTCAGGATAACCCCAAAAAATGTCACAACTACACAAAAAAAAGTTGTTTGTTCTGGGGATGCAACTATGTTAATAATATGTTTTTTCGGTCACTGAAAACGATTCCGAAGTCCGTTTCACTCGATCACGTCAGGTTTTCAAGATAACCTCAGAAAGTGTTCACAGTTACCTCGAAACGAGGAATTTTGACTTTTTTCTACGAAACTATGTAAAATTTAGCTAAGCTAATTTAAAAAATAAATCATATAAACATGTTTTTCCACATAACGTGGGAAAAGAATTAGTATAAGTTTTCTTCAGCACAAGAAATCTGTGAAATCTATTTATGGACAAGTTGTTACGGGGCCTTAAATTTTCTTGTTGCCGGCAAAAAATATGGCGAGGATGAGCTAATTTTCCATTGTATGTGTATGTGTATTTCATT
Organism: Melanostoma scalare; assembly: GCA_949752695.1. Lineage (NCBI taxonomy): Eukaryota > Metazoa > Arthropoda > Insecta > Diptera > Syrphidae > Melanostoma > Melanostoma scalare. The sequence goes on along the minus strand of OX456984.1, from coordinate 54,186,435 downwards.
TTCACATTGCAAACATTTCGTGTAGGTATACCGCGTTATAATTTAAATATGGCGTGTCGCGTCGGTTTCAACAACGAACGTGGGTTGGCCAACCAAGAAAAAACCACGTTCGTGATCACTGAATGCATTGACTGAGTTTAAGGCCGCGTTTAGACTTCATTAAATCAAAAATTTATTCTTTTTCGAAGAATAGGAAAAAAAGGATATGATATATATTATTTTGGATTTATAAATGTGTCGTTCATAATGATAGTATTGTAACTAAATTTAACTACATACACACATTATTATTGAAGTACAATATTTGATATTGTTTTGTACCTTTCTACTGGCAAAACGCGATAAGTTTCAATAACACAGCCACACAAAAAAAAAGTGTGACGTGGTGGTGCCACTAAGTTATAATATGTTTTTCGGATCGCTGAAACCGAATCCGAAGTCCATTTTGCCCAATCACGTCAGGTTTTCAGGATAACCCCAAAAAATGTCACAGCTACACAAAAAAAAGTTGTTTGTTCTGGGGATGCAACTATGTTAATAATATGTTTTTTCGGTCACTGAAAACGATTCCGAAGTCCGTTTCCCTCGATTTTCAAGATAACCTCAGAAAGTGTTCACAGTTACCTCGAAACGAGGAATTTTGACTTTTTTCTACGAAACTATGTAAAATTTAGCTAAGCTAATTTAAAAAATAAATCATATAAACATGTTTTTCCACATAACGTGGGAAAAGAATTAGTATAAGTTTTCTTCAGCACAAGAAATCTGTGAAATCTATTTATGGACAAGTTGTTACGGGGCCTTAAATTTTCTTGTTGCCGGCAAAAAATATGGCGAGGATGAGCTAATTTTCCATTGTATGTGTATGTGTATTTCATTTTCACATTGCAAACATTTCGTGTAGGTATACCGCGTTATAATTTAAATATGGCGTGTCGCGTCGGTTTCAACAACGAACGTGGGTTGGCCAACCAAGAAAAAACCACGTTCGTGATCACTGAATGCATTGACTGAGTTTAAGGCCGCGTTTAGACTTCATTAAATCAAAAATTTATTCTTTTTCGAAGAATAGGAAAAAAAAGGATATGATATATATTATTTTGGATTTATAAATGTGTCGTTCATAATGATAGTATTGTAACTAAATTTAACTACATACACACATTATTATTGAAGTACAATATTTGGTATTGTTTTGTACCTTTCTACTGGCAAAACGCGATAAGTTTCAATTACACAGCCACACAAAAAAAAGTGTGACCTGGTGGTGCGACTAAGTTATAATATGTTTTTCGGATCGCTGAAACCGAATCCGAAGTCCATTTTGCCCAATCACGTCAGGTTTTCAGGATAACCCCAAAAAATGTCACAGCTACACAAAAAAAAGTTGTTTGTTCTGGGGATGCATAACATAGCTTTTACAACGTTTATTGGTTGATTTCACCGTGAAAACTGGGTTGGTTGATCACGAACGTGATCAGTTTTATTTTTTTTTTATCTATTTAATATTTGTTTTGTGCTTAAGATGAACCATTCGTTTATAACATAGCTTTTACAACGTTTATTGGTTGATTTCACCATGAAAACTTGGTTGGTTGATCACGAACGTGATCAGTTTTATTTTTTTTATCTATTTAATATTTGTTTTGTGCTTAAGATGAACCATTCGTTTATAACATAGCTTTTACAACGTTTATTGGTTGATTTCACCATGAAAACTTGGTTGGTTGATCACGAACGTGATCAGTTTTATTTTTTTTTTATCTATTTAATATTTGTTTTGTGCTTAAGATGAACCATTCGTTTATAACATAGCTTTTACAACGTTTATTGGTTGATTTCACCATGAAAACTTGGTTGGTTGATCACGAACGTGATCAGTTTTTTTATTTTTTTTTATATATTTAAAATTTGTTTTGTGCTTAAGATGAACCATTCGTTTATAACATAGCTTTTACAACGTTTATTGGTTGATTTCACCATGAAAACTTGGTTGGTTGATCACGAACGTGATCAGTTTTTTTATTTTTTTTTATCTATTTAATATTTGTTTTGTGCTTAAGATGAACCATTCGTTTATAACATAGCTTTTACAACGTTTATTGGTTGATTTCACCATGAAAACTTGGTTGGTTGATCACGAACGTGATCAGTTTTATTTTTTTTTATCTATTTAATATTTGTTTTGTGCTTAAGATGAACCATTCGTTTATAACATAGCTTTTACAACGTTTATTGGTTGATTTCACCATGAAAACTTGGTTGGTTGATCACGAACGTGATCAGTTTTTTTATTTTTTTTTATCTATTTAATATTTGTTTTGTGCTTAAGATGAACCATTCGTTTATAACATAGCTTTTACAACGTTTATTGGTTGATTTCACCATGAAAACTTGGTTGGTTGATCACGAACGTGATCAGTTTTATTTTTTTTTATCTATTTAATATTTGTTTTGTGCTTAAGATGAACCATTCGTTTATAACATAGCTTTTACAACGTTTATTGGTTGATTTCACCATGAAAACTTGGTTGGTTGATCACGAACGTGATCAGTTTTATTTTTTTTTTATCTATTTAATATTTGTTTTGTGCTTAAGATGAACCATTCGTTTATAACATAGCTTTTACAACGTTTATTGGTTGATTTCACCATGAAAACTTGGTTGGTTGATCACGAACGTGATCAGTTTTAATTTTTTTTTATCTTATTTGTTATGTACTTTAGATGAACCATTCGTATACAACAAAGCTTTTACAACGTTTATTGGTTGATTTCACCAAGAAACCTTGATTGTTGGATCACGAACGTGATCATTTTTTATTGATCACGTTTTACCACGTTTGTGATTGATCAACAATGCAATCAACAAAGCACCTTGGTGAAATCAACAAACGTTCGTGATCAGTTTTTTCAAGTTTTGGGTATTTTTTGCCAACAATCCTCCATTCGTTGAATCAACAATGACGCCTTTGTTGATATCACCACAAAGCTTGGTTGATATCACTATTTTTTGGGATTCGTTGGCCAACAATGAAAGATTGTTGATTCAACCAACGTTTTTTTTTTCGGTGTACTCAGTCTTTTTTAGACTAATCCGTTACCTTTTGCATACATTAAGGGTTTTTTTTGCAGAGTCATAACTTATAATGTCTTCCAACAGGTAGTCAAGAACTCAAATAAAGAGCAGAGGTCTCAAGATGCTTCCTTGGGGCACACCTACTGTGACTTAAAATTCTTCGCTGACTCTAGTTAAACTTCATCACCGCTGCTTCATACCTAGTTATCCTTGAACGCACATAAGACTTTGGAACACCCAGTTATCAGATCGAATACCCGTGTTCGATCTTGTGGTTGCCAATCAAATGGAAACCTCAAAGTTCATGATTAGTATCCTCATAGGTACAACTTCTTTATGCCTGGAGATGAGACCCGTGAGCCGTTTGAACCCGATTTCTCCCACCTTTCCCCAAAACTCATATTGAATCTGATCTGCCCTACACGCTTTTTTTTTTTTTGAATGTGTTATCAATATCAACCTCACTAACTTCTTTGAACGTGATTTCGGGTATTTCAGGTTTGTTCATAGTTTAAGCTGACGGTAAGTGCTTTTGATCGAACTTCAGATACATAAATCACAAATCGACCGAATTAAGAATTTTAGGTGTTTTTCGTTCAAGGATAAAAACTTTTCATGAAGATCGTTCCTACAAAATATCTCTCTGGTTTATCTTATGAACGACAAATTTACGACACTTAATGGCGTATCAGTTGGCTGGTAGTATTTTTTTAACACGAATAGCGACAGTTTTTTTGTTTTCAGGACAAATTTTCGAAGACAATTAATTCAATTGAAAAACTTTGAAGCTGTGGTGGACATATTTTCATGGGAATGAATTGGACTTACAATTTTGTGCCAGTTCCAAACGGCTAATCGAGAAAACGCTCTTCATGGCAATGAATTTACTAACGGCGGACTTGCCAATACACCGCAAAAGGCGATACCCCCGTGGAAAAACATTTTTGACTCTGTTGGGATTCGAACCACGAACCGCTGGGTTAACAGGCAGACATGCTAACCATCACACCACGGGTACCGCGTTTTTCCCACTTCAGCAATTTTTTTTACTCAACTAATTCTTTTCTAACTCCTCTACTCTTTTTTTTTACCCCTTAATACCAATCCACCTGTGTTTTCCAGATCTTCTATTGCTCTTCTCGCACTACTTCTGTTTTTCCGTGCACCCATTTCTTAATGTTCCTTTTTTACGACTCCATTACTGTGCATCCTCCTTAATCATGTACCCATTCTTCCTTTTCATGCTTTAAATGTTTCATAATCCTTTTAAAATAATGTATGCAAATATACACGAAGTATTTATTTAGAGTAAGATGCTACTCTTGGTGTCTAGTCTTCGGGTCTCAAATCCGCCAAACGTTCCTTATAAATTTGTTAATTTTAAAAGCTTTTTTTTGTATTTATCGGTAATGTTGACAGCATGTCTCTAAAACGCTCCTGGCGAAACAAATCGTTCATTTGACGTATAAAACCAAATCTGTGGGATTTGGAAAGATACCCAATGGTATATTTTGGAAAGATTCCCAATAGCAGAACCTCAGACTATAATTTGTAAGAGACCTGCATTCCTCATGGCGATGGTTGAGGGAAATGTACCAGACCCCGACCCATCCTGAGGTTTTAGTCATTCTACTAAAAGCGTCGGCTCTGTGCTCTGTAAAAAAATTTCCTTTAGTTATTCTTCACCTTAGATCAGATGTTAGGTTTAATCTTTAAAATACAAAACTTGAACGTATTTTTATGTTTTCAATCCCAAATTTTCATTTTCTATGTTGTATTTGCAACGTTTTTTGTTTGAGTGATATACCTGCGGTTGAGGATGTACTATCACGACCGTGCCAGTGGTGGGGGGATACTAAAAGCACCAATTCATAAAAGTAAATTAAACACAAAGTAACTTTCTTGTTCACAACCTGAATCGTAATGGGCACTAGTTTGTTATTAATTGTTCCTTTACACATAAACCACAGTTCAAACATACAATTGTCATACCGACAGCACAATGTGAACATGATCACAGAAACCCCACGGCATTTTTGGTGGCACGAGGCAAACATCGAAAACCACCTAGAAGTACTGTCAGGAAAAAGTATAAATTAGTACACCACTAATCTCTAATTTTATACATATTTTGGAAAACCAAATTCCTTTAATTTCACTTCAATGCATTTGCTAAACTTGTGCCATATTTCATCAAGTTTGTTTGAGAAGTACAGGCCTTGCATCTCTTTCAATTGCACCACCCTATCTACGTGAGAAACACAAAAGTTTATGTTGTGCATAAACTTTAATTCACGATTTGGTACCTTCTTCGACAACGCGTATTTAGTTCGCCATTCTCTTGTGACTTAAGCCCTATATGAGGCCAAAACAGGAACTACGTTGTTGGATGAGTGTGTTCTCCTGCGTTTTATTCTCATTGTTGATATTATTTTTATTTTTATTTCTACACGCGTGTAATTTTTTTCATGCAATAAAAGCGACACGCGTGTTTCGATTATCGCCAACCGTTTATCTCAGCGCGATCTGCGAGAGAGACGGTAGAACTATACAATTTTGGTTGTCCTTGAGACTCCAAGTGGTTGGCTTGCTCGGGTTAACTGGCCCCAAATAAGTCCCCCGCCTCCTCCGCGAGATATTTATGATTATAAGCATTAAAAAAAAAAGCCAACCAGCCCGCCCCATTCACATCCCGCATTTTGTCTTTTGCGTCGTTTAACAACGCGTCCTCCTTGTTGTCGTAGTTAATTTACATTGCGCTTTTGTTAATCAGCTCAAGGAGCTGTGCTTGTGCTTGTAATCCCCCTCCCCTCGTGCAGAACCTAGAGGATCTGTAACGCAGGAGGCCAGATGAAGTTTCCGTCCTTTATTTTTTTGTATTCTCACATAATAACAGACTCGTTGAGTGAATCTAAATGGAGGGTTATTTTTCTGAATCATATCTCTTCAAGACCAGACCTAAGACACTTATCACAGTGCCGATTGTCCTCTTAAATTTTTGTTTGCAGTCTCTTTTTGTTTTTTCCTTTCTTTAGTATAAATCGCTGTTGTAGTTACACCTCCTCGGGTTTTGTATATATATGCGAAAATTATGTCCTTAGGCATAATTGTTGTCTGCACATACAGCGAGAGAGAAGATGTGTTGATGGCTTAGCAGATAGGGGACACTTGAGGAGTTAGCGAGCCCGTATATGCTCGGCGAGGTTCCAACACACATTAGCCTTTGCTTTATAGCGTGACATCGATAAGACCGCGTACTAAAAAAAACTATCGTATTTAACACAAAATTACTCACAAACGGACAAATGTGCATTCAGTGATGATTTTTGTTATAGGAAAAGTATGTACTGATCTTAAAACTACAAGTTGTTGGCTTATGAGTGTCATATAGAGCCACTGCGCAAAATAATAAAACACAGTAAAGTTAAGAGAAAACAAAGTCACAATACCCAATCCAATGCACCTCACATTGGACACACATCTCATATAGTTCTTCAAGTTTCATTCATCTGTTTGAGTCCACATAGAAATGAAACGAAGAATCTTTTCAAACGACACAGATCTTATCCTAATACTCTTTCCCACATCACAATCGTAAATATAAACTCACTATTTTCTTCGTCAGTTCAAAAAATTGAAAGTCACTTTTAATTGTCAGTGGGAGAGACACCATCAGAAACGCCATTAACTCCGACATCTCATCCGGCCATATATGCAGACATGAAACCAGGTCACCCATTGCCCCTGAGAGAATAGCTAAGTAGTTGTATTGACTGCTATAGCATATATATGTCAGAATCAGGATAAATCTACGATCGATTCTAAATTAGCCGCTGCATATTCAGCGAAATCGAAAAGATTTCCCTTTTTTTCTGCAACTGATGGGATGAACGTTCTCTTTCTCTGTTTCTGTTTCTGTTATTGTTGCCAGCAATAACAATCGGATCGCTCGATTGGCGATGCCGTGATAGCGACAATGCTCCAATTTCTATAGGAATCATGCTATTGTCCTCGTTTTCCCTCTTCGATTTGTTTTTGCACGAAACCAAAATAAAGGAGATATACCTTCTTCAAAAATTCACTGTCAAATACACGGAGGAATATAAATCGGTAGCGCAAGTGATAAATCTTCCTCAAGGCAGAGGATCACCTGGAAGTGGCTTCGAACACGAGTTCTAATCTATTCGAATATCTTTGCGACGACAAACGCTTTGGCATTGCCACTGCTTCCCTAGAGTATACTCCTACCATCAAAGACTTCTGCATCTGATGAGGACATGATGATTTTCTTCTGGTTCGCGTTTGGTGTTCGAAGATTCACAGTCTGAGGGAAAATTTATTGGCATTGAGATTTATGCACTCCAATATCCGACTATCATTGTTTCAATTTTAAAACGGTACACCAGATGCTTACTGTTGATATATAGTTCATGTGAAGGTAGTATCTTCGTATACTTTGGAGAGGTTTTGAAGGTTAGTGATTCCATTGAGGAATTTGAGCTCATTAAAAGTTGAGAATATTCCTCAAATTAGTATTCCTAAGTGCGAAAACAAAAAGGAGCAAGATGTCCCACAAAAAAATTTCAAAGCTTGTTAATTGGAATAATTGTCGCAAGCTTAGTATGCGATTGACTGTCGCTATTTTGTTGTACATCAATCGACAATCGCAAAAACAAAAAAAATGCGCTGTTCATTTGAGCCACTTGTGGGATTATGTCTATTACAGTTGTAGAAGAGCAATCAGTCTTGCACCTTTGTATTGCCGAAATTTTTTTACATTTGTCATAGTCCACTTTTATTACAAGTAGGTACTTGTCCGTTTGTGTTATAGACCCCTGGTCCAAGTTCAACTCAAAATCAACACAAAACCGAAAACTGAATTCATTTTGTCTTTTGGGATTTCACATGGACACAGTCGACAAAACTAATAATGAGATTTTCCATCTCGTAGGCAGCATTTGGTTGGGCGTGTAATATTTGGGAAGGTTATGACTGGTGTCAACTTGGCGGCGCCCAGATGTTGTAACTTATAGCACACGTCAATTGTGCTTATTTTACCTCCACGCAGTTACCACTGGGCACTGGAATGCTTCGTCCGGAGCTGACCTGCTAAACTAGTAGGTGCGAGTGTTGACAAAGGAATGCGGAAGAAAGGAATTGTGATCAACACTATGAGTAATGACTGACTGACTGAATCTCAGTGGTCTACCATAGCTTTTCAAAAATGTCCCAGCGGATGAATTCGAATGAGAGAATCAACGGTGGACTTCAGCAGTCAAAAAAGCAGAAACCCCTGAAGGAGCTACTCCAACATATTTGGCTTAAAGGTCTTTCAGGGTCTTTCAATATTGGGACAGGGTATTGAAGTAGAGATGGTGGCGGATGAGCTCCTGGTGGGCCAACGGCAGCTCTCACACCCCTGCAGCAGGGTACTGACACTGGATATATTTCATATGTATATATTCTTATAGTATATATTTCATATGTATAGGATCCCAAAAGGACCTTGCCCTCTAGGTTGGGGGTTGTGCGTTAGGTTAACTACCCAACCACTGAAAAAACTTATGGTTCCGAAACAACCAATAGCCTCGGATAACGATAATGATTTCAAAGTTGACGACCCAAACATACGTAAAAAAGACAAAGACCTCCGGATCTGCACGTGGAATGTAAGATCCCTTAACGGATTGCGTGCAGCTGGAGAATTGACGGACGCCCTGGACTGCAAAGCAGACATAAACGCCACCCAAGAAGTGCGATGGAATGGGTCGGGCATAAAAAACATGAAAAACTGTGACATCTACTATGGCGACTGCTACAGAAAACACAAACAACGTTTGTCTATTTGGATGTGGATTTGTAGTTAGAGGTAGACTCAGGGATAAAATAATAAGCCAAAACCGAGTAAATGAGCGTCTGATGACCAACCAAATCAGGATTAAGTTCGCCAACATCAGCCTTGCATGCACCCGAGCCCCAACAGAAGAGAAATACGAAAATTCCAAAGACTCTTTCTTCTAGACCCTCGAAGAATAGGAAGCGGGCAATGCCCCAGACTTAACGTGAAAATCATGCTTGACGATTTTAACGCAAAACTAGATAGAAAGAACATTTTTGAAAACACAATCGGTAAGCATAGTCTGCACGAAAATACCTCCGAAAAGGGACTAAGGCTAGTCGGCTTTGCTGCGGGGCTAAATCGTGTGGTAAGTAGTGCGCGCTTCCCGCATCTTAAAATTCATAAAGATACATTTCGATCACCAGGTCTACCTTTCTTCCATCAACAAAATTGACCATGTTGGGATCGACGCAAGACACTCGTCCAATGTGTTAGATGTCCAAACCTTCCGAGGGGCCAACTTTGACTCGGACTACTACCTTGTTTTCACCAAGGTACGAATAAGGATATCATGTTCACGACTCGCACAAACTAACGGTTTGGAGGGATATGACGTCGGAAAGCTACAATCGCAAGGATTGCCAGTTCCAATCGAGTGTCCCTTCAATTATTCTTGAATCCTAACTTCGAGGTAGTACAGGATTTCTTCTACCTAGGATCCGCTAAAGAAACGAAAAACAACATCAGTGCGGAGATCAAACGGAAAATAACTCTTCCCAACCATTACTTCTTTGGGTTAAGAAGGCAATTGCGAAACAAAACCCTATTCAGAAAAACCGAGGTAGCCCTGTATAAGACCTTGATCATCCCAGTCCTGCTTTATGGCGCGGAAGCATGGACCTTATCGAAAGCGGATGAGGAAACCCTTGGTCGTTTCGAAAGAAAAATTCTCCGAATGATCTTTGGTCCCGTATGCGAAGACAATGTGTGGAGAAGAAGATACAACAACGAGCTGTGTGAGCTGTACCGTGACATGGGCATAGCCAGAAGAGTACGCATTGCGAGGCTATGATGGTTGGGCCATGTAGAGCGGATGAACCCAAACGCTCCTGCTTGACGAGTTTTCGAAAGTCCATCGCAGGGAAATCGCGGGAAAGGAAGACCTCGTCTTAGGTGGGGCAATCAAGTGGAGAAGACCTCAACCGACTTAGAGTGCAAGACTGGAGAGAGCTCGCCCGAAAACGAAGTCGTTATAGAAGGATGTTGGTTGAATCCCATCATCACCCCGAACTGTAATGCCCACCTAAGTAAGTAAGTAAGTGGTTTTCAATCTGGATATATTCTTTTCGGAGTTGGGCTTTTTGACAGCTGTCAATTTACTTATGCTCAGTTTAGTTGATGTTGACATCGATTTTTAAATAATTTCGAGTTTGAAACCTGTAAGTCACCTTCAAGATCGACCGATTTCACACTACTGTCGCTAGCCTACACAGATCAGCCCTAGGAGATTGACGCCTTGGAAGAGAATATTAGGCTTCTTACTTCAGCAATAAGGAGCCTCAAAGGCTGCAAAAAGTGTTTGACAACTGGGCTTCTCGGCTAGAACTCATTCGAGCCAGCCCCTGCAGCCACTTGCAGGAAACCATTATTAAAGCATATTGGCAAATTTAAAAAAAAAATCCTGTATTCTTGGCCACGCGTCTAAAAAAACACCATTTATTACCGACCACTATGCGTACATTAGTTTTTTTTTTTTAAAAACTTTGACGCGCTTTCAAAGATTCTTTACTCCAACTACCTTCGACAGATGGTTCTTTCTCTGAGATACGACCCGAAAAGTTTTTGGCGATTTGTCAATATGAGGAAGAAATCTTATAGCTACCTAACAAACTTTATTCACGGTGATACTCATCTTAAGAACACTAACGATATTTGCAGTGCCTTTACTAATCATTTTCGTACTTCTTTTTATGACACACTCATAGGTTAGGTTAGGTGGAAGTGGCTGTCAGTCAATGAGTACATTGCCTAACACACTTAGGCCGCAAGGGCCCATTGTGATACCACAGAGATCAGCAAGTTAATCACCTACTGATCTCAGAAACCCGATGTAAGATTAACGAGTTGATCACTTATTAATCTTCCATTACGGGACTAGCCGGTTATTCACCTGCTAGTCGAACCACGTGGAACTTTTAATGTATTTTGAAAGACTTTTAGGGTCTATGTAAGCTAGGTCGCTAGTATCATCGAAGAAGAATTCACCGAGATGAGTTTTCCTCCTATGAAGTAGTGCAGGGCATGAGCAAAGAAGGTGTTGAACGGTTTCTTCTTCCTCCTCGTCCATGCAGCTTCTGCAGAAATCATTGGAAAACACACCAAGTCTTTTGGCGTGTCTCCCTATTAGACAGTGTCCCGTAAGAACACCTATGGTAGAACCTAGATACAGACGGTTCTGACACACTCATAATAATCGATGAAAATTACTTTACGTATTTACGCAAATATATTGAATCAATCATAGTGAAAACATTATAAAGTTTTAATTGCTTCTCCAAGATAACTTTTCGTCCTGTCCCGATGGAATCCCCCAGTTCTATTAAAGAAATGCCGTTCCTCAATAACGTTTGACTTTTATCTCTTTCAGCTTTCACTCAAATCAGGTGTATTTCCAATCCTTCGAAAAAGTATGAAAAGGTTGAAATTAAAATTTGTATTCCCCAAACTCTTTTCCATCCCTAGACTCTTATCTTTATAAGAAGTCAACGGTAACAGTGCTCCTTTCTTTTCATCACAAATGTTTTAGTGCTTTTGAAAATGGGTATGAGCTCAACTGTATTTACCTTAATTTTACCAAGCATTCGATCAAAATGTGGTGCCCGTGGCGTGATTGCAAGAAGTATGTCTGCTTGTTAAGCGGGAGGTTCGTGGTTCAAAGCTCAAGAAAAAAAAAGTATCGCCTATCGCGAGGAACGGGCAACTCCTCATATATTAATTCATTGTTACACAAAGTGCTTTCTCACACAGGCATTAAATTGTAGGTCCCTCCATTCCTCATCAGGCATGGTTGTGAGAAATGCGCTAGGCCCGGAGCTAATATTATTTAATCTCAAAGCTTTTGCTTTTCTCACAGTATTTAATGTATGGATTTGCTCATAAATAAATAAAATAAATAGGGTGGCGCTACAGAGCAAGGAGCCCCTGGGCCTAGCGCATTTCTCACAACCATGCCTTGTGGGGGAATGGAGGGGACCTACAATTTTCTACCGGTTCCGAACGGCTAATCGAGAAAGCGCTTTTTATGGCAATGAATACTAACGGAGGACTTGCCTATTCCTCGCGAAAGGCGATACCCGTGGAAAAAACATTTTTTCCTCTGTTGGGATTCGAACTCGAACCTCTGGATTAACAGGCGGACATGCTATCCTTTGCTCATATCTCGAAAATAAAACGTACCCAATAAAATTCATAACAGCTTTTCGAATCCCTTCAATGGTTTGTCAGGTGTGCCACTAGGCAGTCACCTTCGGCCTTTTCTTTTCACTGTCCCAATCAATGGCGTTGTTTCGTGCATAGTAAAATTCTGATTTTCGTAGAGAAAATTTTCAAATCTTCTGATCGCAAACTTCTTCAAAAATATTTCGATAGCTTTGTAACATAGTTTAACAAGAATGGTCTTAGAATCAACTCCTCCAAATGCCAAACTATGTCTTTTTCGAAAAATCGGGAACCTAGTAAGGCTGAGTATTTGAAGTCTGGTCATTCTACATATATTTAACGTCTCAAGCTTACGCCACTTTGCTGTTCAATATTAACTTTGAATTCAGTGAGCTCACGAACTCAATTCTCGGGAAAGCAGTAAACTCAATGCTCAATAGGTTTCATAAAGAGATAGCCAAAAGACTTTAATGATCCTTATATATGCATGTCTTTGTATAAATGCTATGTTGGTTCACATCTCGAGAGCGGCTCTTTATACTTTTTTTATGTATGTATGACATAGGGTGGCGTAGAAAAGCGGAGAGCCCCCGGGCCAATCGTATTGAGACAATATATTGAGACAATACATCATAAAATTGAAGGCTTTACTCTGAAAGGTCTTCTTAAAGAATATTCTTTTAATCTGCCTCCTTATGAACATCAAGTTCAGTTTTTGCAATTTAAATCCTTTACTCAAAAACGTAACTTATTAATGCTCCATAATTGCTCTCTTTCACATATTTGCCTTAGAATTCATAAGACTTATTCTCTTAGACTAAGAAAGGATAACTTCCTGCTCTTAGTAGGTAGATTATTGTTACCTTCCACAAACTTTTAGGTTAACTTTCCAAAGACGAATAGAACAGTTTTTCAATGCTCATGTTTGGCTGGTATCGCTAAAATCCATAAAACCTCCATTCTCTTACTTTTGAATAAATCTTAATCCTCAACCATACTCTGTCTACTGTGAGTATAGCTATAGAAATCCAAGCAATTTAGCTAGCACACTTCCTGTGATTAAATCCGCAGTATAAAATTCTACCCCCACATGCGTTAATGATTTTTCAATCAACACTATGAATTTATATCCTCCATCAAATGTCTTCCTGGTTCCACCTACGCATAAACTAACCAACAAATCCGCGGTCAGAAATATTAGCTTTGCGCCAGCCAACCTTCCCAAATATGAAAAGCCACATCCAATCATCTGATCACGCTTCAAATTCCGTGTGTATAGTAGTTCATTGAACTAACATGCAAAGGGACCGCAAATCAAAATTTCTCCCTGGCCCCATCTCAGCCATCATCAAAAAAAATTTCAATGAACACCGCCCTCATACACTCAAATACATTCGAGAATGGACGGTTTGGGCTTTTAGTATGTAATTAAAATGTACGCCTACTCATGTGTTGTCTTGTCATTACATTGAAGAAAAATTGATGCTCTCCCGAAGGCTGTCACATGGCTGCTCAAGGTACTCCACAATGATCGCTTTCCAAGATATGAAGTACGAGTATCTCTGCATGTGTTTGCTTCTTGTATTTCCACCGTTCCACGGTACATCATTTCCATATAACGAACACGGACGATTCCCTTGGCCATGGCCGTGAAAATTGGAAAAGTGCTCGATAAAAATCTCAGCCATCATTCTTTTTAATGGGTTCCTTCGTGCGTTTCGTTTGAATGAAGGCCTTCTCGCTTTAAGTCCCTTTTTGAAATTAAAGTGTTTTCTTTATTATTATTTTTTTTTTAATTTATACCCTTTTTTGTTCCTGTATCACAATCACGTTCTTTCTGATTTGATTAAGCGCAAGGGTTCGCACAGTGCAAGGATTTAATTTATTACGTCAAGAATTATGAGATACGACGATGAGTTTGTTAGCCTGGTTCATTAAGAAGACTGTGTGTGAGCACTGAGCCCGCGGATGACAATTCAATGTTTATGTGTGCGTATATTTTGCGCTTGAACTCATGACAACAGCGCTATGATTAAAATTTAGTTTTTAAGGGGAAGCTGGGCATGAAAGAAAAGATGTATGTGTTTTGAATTTGTTTTGATTGGTCGACTTGAAGTTTATCCTAAGTTTGTCTAATAATACAAAATTCAAATACTCTAACGCACCTCAAATGGGAGAGTCAAGTGGGAGAGCTGTGATACCTCCGAGATCACGATGCCTGTAGCGCCGGCAAATAGACTTTCCTGTATAACAGAAATGGCTTAGGCCAGACAAGAACTTTTGTCAGCTTTCAAGGGACGGTTCCAAACTCTTTGTTTGATTTGGAGTCGCTCAACATTTTAACATTAACATTTAACAGCGTTTAAGTTGTTCAAAAACTCCTCAAGATATCTCTGTGCGAGTTGAAGACTTTTATTTTGACTGCGTCCAGTTTGGGTCCTAGGCCATTAAATATTCACTTGAAATGCAGCCGATCTCAAATCTCAGATGTATACCGCAAAAACAAAACCAATTATTTTTACAAAATAGTTTTTGTAAAATTATCTTGGAACTTTGTGTTCGTTTCAATAAACGGCTGCGACTTCCACTGCTCAAATTGTCCTGCTACTGCCATTTATAAGGGCTTCGTAACTCTCATGCAGACCTCGTTTGCATTAATAACCAGTTCATATCCTTCGAGTATCTTAATATAATCTGCGGCTTACTTTGTACAAGAAATACCAAATGCCATTAGAACTAGAACTAAAATTGCTAAAGGGTTCTGTTCCGAAGCGATTTATGAATCCCATTTTCATCGGCAGGATAATAAAAAAGTTTTTATTAAGGTACACCACTCTTCACCATAGATGCAGACAGACTTTAGCATTGGCTCTTTTATGGCAATGATGATAATTAATTCAACCCCACTACTGTTGATAGCTACGTTTGTAAGTAAAAGTAGTTTTTCGATAAAGTTGTCCTTTGGTGTTTTGAGAATCTATGCAAATTATCATTACAATAATTAATTGAGTTGTTAGATTGCCATAGCTTTATGAAATGACTCAAGCATTTATTCTGAATAAGAGTGAATCATGTGCCTGAAAGCGGATATGCTGATGGTTTTATCTGATTTTCCATTAGACTATGTTCGTTGTTGGACTTGGAAAAATTACCATGCGAATAAGATAAACGTTTGAAATATAGAACTAATTTGAAAATGTTGCTTAGGTACTTACTTACTAAGGTGGACATTAAAGTTCGGGGTGAAACTGAACCTCAACCAACATCTTACGCTAACAATTTTGATTTCGGGCGAGTTCTCTCCAGTCTTGCACTCTAAGTCGGTTGAGGTCTTCTTCCACTTGGTCGCACCCCTTAGACGATTTCTCTGCAACGTGCTTTCGAGAACATCCGCTCTACATGGCCTAGAAAATCTACGCCTTGCGATGCGTACTCTTCTGGCTATGCCCATGTTGCGATATAACTCATATACAGATCGTTGTTGTATCTTATTATCTACACACTGTTTTCGCATACGGGGCCAAAGATCATTCGGAGTATTTTTCTTTCGAAACGACCAAGGGTTTCCTCATCCGCTTTCGATAAGGTCCACGCTTCCGCGCCATAAAGCAGGACTGGCATGATTAAGGTCTTATAAAGGGTTACCTTGGTTTTTCTACAGAGGTTTTTTTTCTCAATTGCCTTTTTAACCCAAAGAAGCAAAGGTTGGCAAGAGTTATTCTCCGTTTGATCTCCGCACTGATATTGTTTTCCGTGTCTATAGCGGATCCTAGGTAGACGAAGTCCTGTACTACCTCGAAGTTATGTCTGTCTATTGTGACATTTTGTTCAATTCGTGGATTTTCGGTATCCTTGTTTGATGACAACATATACTTCGTTTTGCCCTCATTAACCATCAAACCCATTTTTGCCGCTTCTGTTTCAATACTCGCAAAAGCACCTATGACATCACTCTAATTTCTTCCCATTACGTCAATATCGTCTGCATTGGCAAGCAATTGTACAGACTTTTGAAAGATTGTTCCTCTGGTGTTGACGTTGGAGTTTCTTACAATCTTTTCAAGTATGATGTTGAAGAAATCGCATGACAGTTTGTCGCCTTGCCTAAAGCCTTTTTTGACATCAAAGTTCTCTGTGAGTTCTCTACTGACCTTGACAGAACAGCGTGAATTCTCCAAAGTCATCCTGCATAGTCGTACGAGTTTTGCAGGGATGTCGAAACTAGACATGGCTATGTACAGCTCGTCTCTGTAAATACTTTCATACGCGGGCTTGAAATCGATAAAAAGATGGCGTATATCGATATTCTCGGGTTTTTTCCAAGATATGCCGAAATGTGAAAATTTGGTCGATTATGGACTTCTCTGGTCTAAAACCACATTGATAAATAAGAACCTATCAAGTTGTTGACGAAGGGTTTCAGACTTTCACATATTACTTCCAGCTGCCTTGCAAAGCTCGTCGTCGAGGCCATCTGCACCTGCAGTCTTTCTTGATTTATGTTTGCATATGGCAAGCTTTACTTTTTCTAGGTCAGGAGGATACAGTCTTGATCATTTGTTACACTTTTCCCGACAAAACAATCCAAAACCGGATCCACGGCTTTGATTAATTTATTATTATTTATCAGAAAATATAATGAAATATGCACATCGATATGCCGCGGAATGTTTATCGAATTCAATTTTGTGTTGAACTTTAAATTCACAACTGGGTGGGCCTGACTAGGAAAAAATGTAGCAGGTAGCAAGAATGTATGCAGCTAATGACAACTGCTCAGCAAGGGGCGGTTCGCAGGTAGGTTTTTAGCAAGTATAACTACTCGAAAAAAAATTAAGTTAATGAAATTGATAAATCGATCAAAACACAACGCAGGGTGTTTCACAAATTTAATTTGTCGCGAAATGCTGAAAATGGTCTTCAAACAAAATAAAAAAAAATGCAATTAATTTCCAAATGGAATGATGTTATGTTTTATTCAGGAAACCTTTGCGGGAATAAATATAAAACCTGAAATTTTTTATCAGGATTAATTGACGTAACCGGAACACAACTTTGACACTTTAGAGCCATCGCTCTTCTCTAAACAATTTTGTTGTTGAATCTCTCGGTCGTTGGAGATTCGCAACATTCGCCTGAATGAACGAATCCAGACCTCTTCCATTTAATTCCAATCAGGAATAGGAAATTGAAAAACTATTATTTAAAACAATTTCCCTCGGCCCAACTGACGCAAGTTACAGTGTGCAAAAAATACTATTTCAGGCTATAGGATCCAGCTGGAGAGGTTTTAACATTTTTCGTAAAAACTACCTAACTACATCGGCGAACCTTTCGCGCAGATTTGAGGAATTGGGGATAGTCCTATAAAGAGTCATGTCCTTATTCTAAACTTTATGTTGAGCACTAGGTCATTACACTATATGGGCGCTTAACCATTACGTTGGGCTCTTGACCGTATACATTGGAAAGGGCTTCAAATTCTGATGCTGGTTTCGTTATATAAACATAGAGTCATATATCTTCAGTGTGTTCTAGATAGCCCATCTCCCAGAATCTTTCTGGTTCTTATTACCGCTGCCGTTTGAGTCTCCAGCCGTGCACTGGCTCAACGAAAGGATACTACAAAGGGTTGTAGTTGCTCTTCCCAGATGCTTTGAAGTACAACACTATAGCTGAAGAACTAGTTGCTGTGCACTCTGCCATCACTTTGAACCCGGCAAAAGAGAAGAAGTAGAAAGGGGAAAATTAAAGGTTTAACTTGTGGTAAAATTTACCGCAACACGTTGAATGGGGCATTCCGCCTGACAGCAGAATTTGGGTCTTCACCGCTGCCAAACAGTCTGCAGAAATAGCGACTGCGATTCTATCACTATGTTTCACTGCTAATGTATACAGACTTAAGATCCAGGTTTGACACCCTGACATGATCTTTTAACGATTCGGTAAAACTTTCGAACTTAGCATCTCTCAGTTTCCTCAAGTGAGCGTTTCTCATGCACCTTCTTTTATCTAGCTCTTCTGTATTTTTCAGTTTTTGATTTTCTAAGAATTGGCCTAAAAATTGACCGGATTTTGATAAGCAGTATGTGTTTTTGAAAAATGTTTTGTTTTTTCCTTATGAAATAAAAGTGTTATTGTTTCGAGGTCTGAGTGTTTTTCTTAGAACCGAAGTACCCCATTTTCCTTTTATTACAAAAATAATTTGAGATAAACTAATGGATTGAGTGTAAGGTTTAATGACAGCATTGTTAGTTGACCGGATATCACCGTTTGTACAAAAAAGGCTACATTTGTTCACTTTTTGCTAAATATCGAAAATAGTTACATGCACATGAACCCGATTATAGCACCTATTCAGAACGAATAAAAACACAACTTGACTAGAGATTTATGAAAATAAATTAAAATTACTACCACGGATAACATACCGACCAAACGTAAGTAGATGTTTCAAATTTTATTCAAATAATAAATATTTTTTTTATTCAAATAAAA
This sequence comes from Melanostoma scalare, assembly GCA_949752695.1. Lineage (NCBI taxonomy): Eukaryota > Metazoa > Arthropoda > Insecta > Diptera > Syrphidae > Melanostoma > Melanostoma scalare. The sequence goes on along the minus strand of OX456984.1, from coordinate 54,167,581 downwards.
ATAGAATAGTTTGAAGTTTCCCTTGCTTTTTAACTTAGGTGCTGTTGCAAAAGTACCATTAAGACCTTTCCACTGGTGGGGGGTGATGAGAATTGCATGAACTCAATAAATTGACAATAACTTAGTCGCTTCTTTTTTATAATGTGCTATTGTTTAATACTATGATTGTTATTTTATCCCTTCAAATATACCGACACAATTCTCATATCGATGACTGATTCCACGCTACTGTATTTTTCTGTCTCTCTTCATCAAACAACAAAAACAGCCCAGAGGCGTTATTAATAAATTTTGTACGAACTCGTACAGGTACATATTTTCACCCAACTCTTTGCTGTATCCCAACCAAAAACACATAGCAAAGAAACCCTTTTCGTCTGTTGTAATCATTGGTTAAGACTCACTAATAACTGAGTGTTTAGCTTTCATCAATTCTTATAAATGAGTATTGCAATGTTGCTTTTTGTGGCATATGGAATCAAAATCTGTTTGCTTCCCTTGCGTCTCACTGATTCTCATTTAAGCAGATATTTTGTTTAAAAAAAAAAACTTTTATTTCTCTTCTGCTTAACTCACCATTATAATTCAACGGTTATCGTAGAATCTTTGTTTCCTCATAACCATAGCCGAACAACCATCAAAACCCATTCACCGTGCCAGATGGTGTCGTCGAAAGGATCAGAAAAAGTTTTCTTAGAAACCGACAGAGGATGCAAACAACCATGTAGAGGTAGGTATAGGTACTTCATCTACAAAGTACATCTCTCCAGAATGCCACACATCTGCTTCCTCGCGAAGTTAAGTAGATCAGACTAATCAAAATTAAATCTGTGTTCTTCCTCATATGGGCACACCAGGATCAGGTCAAACGGTCAGATGGCTTACACACTACACGCACACAGATGTTCTTTGAACAATCAATCTCTTAGCATGCTCTTCTATCAAGAACAACAATCTTTTGGAATTCTTCATTCTATACGTCGCACATACTATGTAGCCGCACATATTAGGAATAAACCTGAACCTTCACCGCATACAGTTTTTCGGCATGCGAGGACAACGAATTCAAGCAAATCAGAAGCAATCAACAAACGAGGCGAACCAAATCAGGAGCAAACCACAAGACCCGCTAAACCTGTCTCCCATGCCAATTTATTTCAAATCAAATTGCAAATTCTTCCATCTCCCTGCTGCACCAATTTTCTGTTGGCCTATAACATGCTTTAGTTGCAGCATAGCATATAGGCGCCGGTGCCGTTCCATCTAGCCCCCGTACCTTCAATTGGTCTTCTTTCTGATCACTGATCTTGTAGTAGATAACATGAGAATCCAAACATGCACTCGTTCGACGTCCCACCTTCAGTTGCGCTTTGCCAAGACAATCTGGACATCTAACAAACAACTTTGACGTGAGGGTAATTATTTGGAATTACATATTTTCGAATCCCAATTGATGGAAACGCATTTGCGAACCAGGCCATTCGCAAATCGAGACTCCTCACAGTCCCCAACCAGATCAATCTTACAACTTGCATGTGCTCTAATAATATAATTATGAGAGTTAGACGTTTGGGTTCTTTGAAGGAAAATGGAAGAAGCACAATTGGTGGTAGTATTTGATTGCCACTCTCAAAGAAGTAAGAACTATGTAGCTAGTGCTTCCACTTTGTGTCGTGGTCAGTCCGACTTTGCAGCAAAGCAAATGCGTTGGAATTCCATCAATTTGAATTTGGAGTGTTTAAGCGAACTCTTCTATTGAATCAAAATATTTGTGACCTCAAGCCAAGAGCCTGCTCAAACACAATTTTAAAGTCATTATCAGGCGATATCCTATTTTGGATTGAGCTGTTTTATGATTATCAGCTTCTTCTTCCCTTTTCCGTCGTTTCGAGCATCGTAATCTTAAAGGTATTACAGCCCTCCCATTTAACTGTATAGCACTAGTGATCCGCTCGTAGGGTTCGTACGCCACCAGCATTTCTGTTTAATTGTTGCAAATCAATCCTTTTAAGATGGAAACTCAGGACATTGATTTTTTTTTTTAATGAGGGCGTATGTCAATTGGAAATTAAAATGTCACTCATTGTGTCTCAATTGGCGGTAAGAATAGGAACATGTTGCCAATTATTGCCACACCAGTTGTTCACGGACTTAATTTTCTAATGGTGTACAATTTAAAGTGCCAATCCAGATGTCAAACGTTGATTTGAAGTGTCTTCTAATACACGCAACTGTTGAATATTTCAAAGAACAGTTTCTTTTACCTCGATAGTTTCCTGGCAAATATGTGATTCGCGAAGAGATTTGCCTTCAATCAACCTGATGCCATATGTCAAAACAGTGGCAGGAGGAGTGTAAAATCTTCGAATCGTTCTTGGAAAGAAGTTGTTAATCTAGAATTGAATCAAACGATGAGGCAAATTTGAATCGGATGTGAGCTGTTTATGTGCAATTTTCCAAGTGTTGTGAAAAATCTGAACGCGTTCTGCAAGTACCAATTGCAAACACTGAATTGAACTCAAAAGAAACGTCTTAAGACACATATTTAAATGAAAAACTGAAGTGTATCGGCAAAGGCTACTAAAAATACTAGTTTAATTGATTTCAATAGGTACTTTCTGCCATAAGGACAATGGACACACAAGAAGAGATTTTCAGGTCTAAAATCAGACTAAGAAGTAAAGTGTGAGTTGAAAAAGACATGAGCGTTAAGCGAAGAGGCTGAAGTTTAATGATGATTAATGAGGAACTTAAAGGTTAAATGCTTCCGACTGACTTAAGTCTTATTGCCCAGAAATCTCTCAAATGAAATGAACTGCGATCAAGGAAAATGCTACGAAGCTATTGTCAATATGCACCTGGAGGTTATGCTATATGTCTTTCAACGATAATCGTCCGAGCGATAGTAGTTAACTGCTGTCAATTTATTCCATGTAAGTCATCCAAGACGTTGATTTCCCCATTCAGTTCATGAGACTTTTAGGTTAGGCTGATGTCACTGGTCAGATTTTAGCAAGTAGAAAGGGTCGAAGGACGAGGTGGAATTCGCAAGATCATCTAGATACGAAATATAAAGACCTTTTCATTTTCCTAATTTAAGCCATTCTATGACTTTTATTTTTCAATTTCTTTCTCCCAGAACGCAGCCAAAAAGGTGAAGTTTTTATTTCGCGAAGTTTCGTTTGGAATTCATTATTCCACCTGAATCTTATTATTGGTAAGGAGTGTTAATTTTACTAATTTTTCGGTTATAGTGGTCACCAATGTCATCGAAAAATATCTGAGGAAATGAACAAATTTTCTTGTGTTCTTAGTTTATGAAAGTAGAAGAGGATTCAATTGGAGAAACCGATGAACATTGTTTTTGAGTTTTCATGAGTCATAATGGGAAAGACAGAGTCTTGCACCACATTTGTATCAATGCTGTCAAGGTCAGAATTCAATATGAGATAATCATACGCAACTATTCCCGTCCGAAGAGATAGGACGTGAATTTGGAAACGAATATGAGAAGCTGAGGGTCAAGTCATCAGCAAAACAGTTAAGAGGATTGGAAGTTTCAGACATGAGATCATTTATGAAAATAAGGAGGAGTTTCGGAGACAAAACGTAGTCCTGAGGCACACCAGGGGGCCTACCATGTAACTCGATTCTACAATAAAAACGTTCGAATGCTCAAAACTCTTCATCCGTAATTCTTAAGGACAAAGGAGAAAATGTGAAACTTGTACGAAACTCGGAAGTTTTCGTCGAAAGCAATTGGTAGAACTGAAACTCGATTCTATTCTCATTCTCAGATGCGTTAAAAAGAAGAATCAGAAATAACTTTCGAATGATTCGAAAGTAGAATCGAGTTACATAGTAGGGCCCCAGTATTTATAAAAGGGGTATCAGACTTGAAATCATTCAACACAACTTGTATTGAAGGGTCGCAAAGGTTATTTCTAACCCAAATGGTCAATGGGACAGTTGGCGAGTTGAGGGCAAACCCAATTCTCAAAAAGCACACAGTTTGACAGCGGAGAAGTGCTGGACTTTCCGTAATGATGCGCAGAGATGTATCTTCGCTTTCGAGTCGAAATATTTTTCTATTCAGTTTTCTTTTAAAGGAAAATGCAGGACATGAGCAGAGGACGTGTGAGATTGTCTCTTCCTCCTTCTCATCTAAGCAGCTTCTGCAGAAGTCATAAGAGGAAACGCCGAGTCTTATTGTTTGTCTTCCTGTCAGTCAATGACCAGTAATGGCATTGTTTACGGAGATAACGTGCAATCTGGTTATGGATAACAAATGTCTTAAGTGCGTTTTGGATTTAGCTCTGGCCATATCTGTTTGGTTGCCACACACGTAGTGATAGTGTTCCACCCCCCCCCCCCCCCCCCCCTTATTTGTTCGATTGCCACTTGCTTTAGCATAAGCTTGCATGTAGCGATTGGTATTCCAATATTCAACCTGATCGGTAGAACGGTTCCATTTCGGCCGAGTTCACCGGCTTTGCAGTTAGTTACCCACGATATCTTTGTGCCCCGGCACCCAAATAAGGTGAATATTGAACTGTTCAGCCATCTCCTTAAGAGATAGGTATATATACATATATTACTGAGTTCGTACAAACAGCGCCGAGTGATTTGAGGGCTGCTTGACTGTCTGAAAAGATCCGGATTTTGGCTGAGTATATCACGTTTTCTTTTAGCCACGATAGGACCTCTTTGATCGCCAGAATTTCGGCTTGGAACACGCTACAATGGTTTGGAAGGTGGAATGACAGACTTACGTTAAGTAGGTTTGAGTACACCCCGCAATCGAACCCTTCTTCAGGTTTTGTACCATCTGTATAGAAATGAATTGAATCATCTCTCAAAAATTCTTCGTCTTCCCAGGTAGTTCTCGGTTGGAACTTACTGTAGTGCTCATACACTACAAACGATAATAACAGTGCACACTTGCCGTGTCATTTGGGAATACACGGTACATTGAACCTTCTCAAGTGACGAGATACGTTTGCCCATAGCAAAAGTATTTTTAAAAAGTAATGGCATTGAAAAGCCATGCAATGTGTATTGCACGATGTTTGGGTTCATGCTACAAAGTCAGTGACCGGCAAGTGTGATCACTTTTATGTATGAGTACATGTGTAGACTTAAGTTCTTAGTATGTAAGATATCATTTGTGTATAAATAATCTTAATTTGAATCATTACAAGTCATTACTATATCAGAATTCATGGGATTAATTAGGCTCATTAGCCGTCCTAATTTTGTGTAGCAATCAGATAGGCTCTTTAGCCAACGTCCATATTCGGCTTGGGAAGCCTTAACAATATCCCAAAACCAGATATAGTACATTATTATCAAAAACCAATTGGGAGATGGTGTAGTCGATTCTATTGATTGATGGAGTTATTAGTTGATGAATTTGGTATATCCTGGTCAAGAGAACGAGTTTAGTTTTCTGAGGGTTGACCCCTAGATCACTTTTTCCCGCCCATTTTAGTAGTTTGTTTAGAGCGGTTTGCATCAGATTCGTAAGGACGTGAGCATGTTTACCAGATACCGCAATGGAGACATCATCTGCATATGCGTAATCACTTTGAATCCCTCAGCTTCTAAGCCAAGTAGAAGTTCATTGACGACTAGATTCCATAGAAGAGAGGATATTACTCCGCCTTGCAGTGTTCCTCTACTGACAGATCTCTTTATGCAGAGAAGTTTCCTAGAGTTGAGTTGCCCTTGTAATTGCAGAGTTACTGACGTTATTAAAGGCACCCTCTATGTCGAGGAATGTTGCCAGAGTGTATTCTTTGTGATGGAAGGAATATTCTATAGTACAAACCAGGGTATGTTGGGCCGTTTCTACAGATTTTCTCTTACTGTAGGCGTGTTGTGCTGTACATATCAGTTTTGGATCTATAGCCGTTCGAAGATGGATATCAATCAGTCTTTCTATAGTTTTAAGATGAAAAGATGATTTGTCGGAGATCTTTTAGGTTCACTTGGATTATTTGCCTGCCTAGGTATAAACACAACCTTGAACTCTCTCCACTGAGTGGGGATATAGTTCAAGGTGGTACAGCCGATATCTAAGAAAATAAAGATTGTTATGCTTTTTGTGTTCGATGATTATTCTCACACATTGATTGATAGCAAAGACTTCGACCTATCATATTGACGAATTATTACCAGGAATTTCTGAAAAGTTCGTTTTAGATGAGTTGCTGAAAATTTCGAAATCTGTTCCAGTTTCCAGTATAACAGACCATAGCTTACTTTGATGGTTGGGGTTCTGTGTTCTCCCGCAGTCTTGCCTGGAGGTGATGACTACGGAGAAGTTGGGTTTAAAGTTGTACACGGGGATAGTATCCAAGCACATACTCAAGGTTTCAAATTAATCTTAGTTGTCCATCATCGAGACTCTCTCACCAGACAGCAAGTATTTCGCTGCGAACAGTGACTCGCAACACAAATAAATTCAGCTACATTTTAAATTGTTTAAAATTATTATGCAGACACTTGTTTTTAAAACTTGCTAATTTCAAAAACTTTTAACTTAGTGCTGCCATTGCAAATAAAAGTTAATACTGAAAGATTGTACCTACTGTTTTCTGGTCGCTGGTCGCTGGTCGCTGATAAAAGGTATTTTTGGGGTTTCGTAATTTTTCTTTCTAAATACATTAGGTGGATAAACAGGACTGCCTATATAGGATCTCTTAGTGTGGAAATTAAAAAAAACGTTGCAGTGAGGTTACTTGCCATGTGATTGGATATTCAGTTGAACTGTTATGACGTGTGTTTTTCTTCAAATGACAAGGAAGTTTGGGCATTTATTGTTAAGCATGTTCTTACAACCAAAAACTCGCTGTTTTTTTGACAACCTGTGGGATTTCAAGTTTAGTTCGATTGTCAAAAGCAAAGAGAAAATCTTTCTGAAATTGAATCTGCGATTGTTTTTCTATATGAGTTTCAAATATTCTGAACTTAAAAGTGAAACAGTTGCTTATCCGCCATCACCCTTTTAAAGAAAGTAGTAAGCTCTTTTACCCGGGGCAACCGTTGAGTGTTTGGTCAAGAACTGTTTATTCGCGCACCATACCGGGTTGACTTCCTTTTTCTTTCAGTCTTCCAGTTTCATCTGAACACCGAGCTACACGTGAGGTAGTAAGTAGTTATTGAATTCACAACCACCCCATTTTCCATCTTCTACAAAAAAAGATGTCAGGTTGCCAATTATGAGTGTCCCAGATTGATATCGAACATCCGTTATAAGAAATCCTTTATCACGTTCAAACCATCATCGCATCGTTTGATTGTTCCGCTTTTCTATTAATCCACATCCACAACTGCATTCCTTAGGCTCAATCAACTTTGTAACAGATCATGAGTAAGAGTTAAAAATGCGATGCGATTTTCAGTATAAAATTGGTTACACTATAAAGAAATTGTTGGCATTTAAAAATAATTCATGGCTTGGACGAATCGATTTATCATATTTCTTCCTGCCAAGTGAATTGAAGGAATCATTTGCAATTATTCACGGACACAGACACCGACACCACCGCGCACCGTATGCACACTGAAGTGAAGTCATGGCCACCATATCTTAATCCAAAATTAATTGCCTGACACGCCTTCTGTTAGTGCATTTGTCGATCTGGGCCACTCGTGAAAATATGATCTATTTGCAAGCAATCTTGGCGCCCAACTCAATAAATTCCAACTAGAAAGCGTAACAAACTGTCACCAAAAGGCGTGCGTTGTGGCATTATGTTTGAAGAAACATAAACACTTTTAAAGTCAGAATGTATTGCATCTGTTTGGCACACGTCACACGAAAAAAAAAAATAGAGGAGAATATCTTGCAGATCATGTTGTACTAGATGACCACTTGTGGACCCACTTATCAAAATGTCCATTTCGGCAGAAGAAAATTAGAAACGAATAGCGCGTCGCGTCCGTCGCCTTTGCGTGTGCGGAAATTGCGCGAGACTCCTCGTGCACGCTGCACGGTTTGGCGCTTTAGTAGGGCGTCAAAGTGGGATTTGGTGTTAGAAGTGAAATTGTACTCCTTGCACGACTGTTGGGATTTGGTTTTTGTTTTTTTTTTTGGCTTAGACAAAGTGCGTATATGGACAAACTTTAAGACGATGCAGATGGTCGAAGAAAAGACACGCTGCTTGTTCCTTGGTGTAATTAAAAAGGAATTTAGAAAAAAAGTAACTGTCAGTTGGTTTTCTTGTTGGCCTAAGGGGAATAGAATGCTTTTAAGTGATTTTTGCGACCTCAAACTGACAACTACTGACTGAATGACAAATGCGACGACGATGTCTTTTTCTCTCTCGAACGGAAATGTTAAGACATGACTTTTCAATTTGCCTTGCGAGGATATTGGATTTATGTGACAATACTCGTTTGTTCTTATTAGAATTAAGTTTACAAATACTATGTTGGCTAAAAAGTTCTTTATTTCATTGAAAAGCTTCCTCTTTTTTTTGGCATTTTATGGAAATATAAATTTATGATTTGACCAATATACCATAAAGTTTATCTTGGCCATGTAAACAAACTGGCTTTTATGCACTTCATGCAGTAAGACTGGTACAGGTTACAGTTTCTTGATAAATTAGCATTAAAATGAACTCGAAGACAAAACAAAAAAAAAAAAAAATTTAAAGTCAATTTGCTCAAAGCTAGTGAGCTGATGGTAAGCAAAGGATGAGTTAGAGCTTTCGGTTGCATAAACTGCCCGATTTTATTTTGATTAACTTTGGATAGCTTTAAAGAATTTATTTTGTGAGGCGGAAAGAAGATCTTCCATTGCCAGCTCTTTGTTTTTGAGTTGCAAAACTTAATTTTTTAATAAAAACTTTTCTTTCTCGTTCTCGTAGATATATAGTATTTCCATAGTCGGTCCAAAGGACCTTTTTCGGTGACAGGCCCAATGTCTTGCCGAAGACTCACTTACATTGTCGAAAGACTGACAAAGCCTAGCTGTTTTTGACTCGACATGGATTACTCCAAGGTGTTTGACTTCGTTTGAAAAGGAGATGTTGACTCCTTTGAGTGTAAGTTGGGTCAGACCAGGAAATTTTCTGTGTCTCGTAAAAAGTTTGTAGAGTATTCTCGGAGAGATCGTTTCTAACACACCAGGTGTCACTCAGACTGTGCTCTGGATCAGACTGCTTGGAGGTTGGATCCAACCCCGAAAACATCGACGCGACGTCGTCGGCAAATGCTTGGGCAAGTTCGTTAGATCCATTGAGGATTTCAAGTTAAGAGTCACACTGAATTTACTCGATGACAAATGTCGTAATCGCAAGCTGAAAATAATTGTTTATTGCTGGTTGCGTAAAGTCTGCTAAACTATACAATAAACCGCAGAATGGCCCAAACTTATGCACTGTTACGCAAAAATGCATAAAAATATGCCAAAGTGCGCAGTTTTGCAGAATTTTTTTTTGCTAATTTTACATAGTTTTGGGGAACTTTACGTTACTCTAATTATTTTTGTATTACTTTGCGTAAATTTGCTTAACCTTGCCCTCGGTCCGCGTAAACGTGTGTACCTCTTTGTATATTTATGTAAATTTGAGTAACTTTGGGTAACTTTGACTAAATTTGCGTAGGTAAGGTTAGGTTGGATGTGGCTGTCAGGATACGGACACACTTAGACCACAAAGGGTCCATTGTGATACCACTAAGACCAGAAATTTGTTCATCCTCTGGTTGCCACCTTAGGCGATTAGAGATTTTTTTACCCTCTAATTGAACCTGGAACAACTATCACCGGGCGGCCGTAGTGCAGTGGTAGAGTAGTCAGTAGATAACCCGACGCTTGGGTTTGAATCCCGTTCTAGGCATTTGCCTTTTCTTTCGGCCCCCCATTTTCATCTAAACGCCACCCTTAAGGTTACATGTGAAATTACAATCGTCTTATTCCCATCTACAGCACCACAAAATAGGGAATGCTGACGCTAATAGTACAGGCGATGAAGTCTGAGTGCTCCAGATTAGCATAAGCTTCTTTTAAAAAAATCGCTAAATCGCTAACAAAGGAGTTGTTGGCCTCTTTCCTCCTCCTCGTACTGTAGACGATCTAGATTAAACAAGCTCTTTGAACGTTTCGAGTCTATACATGGCCAGATTTGTTAAGTCATAAGGCACGTATTACTCTGCATCCATCTATTGCTCATCTTCTCAGAAGCGTGCTGCTTTAGCAAAAGTTTACATGTCGCGATATGTTGTTCCTTTCAGGAGAAATCATTCCATTTTTGGCGAGTTCGTCTGCCATGCAGTTGCCTAATATGTCTCTGTGACCCGGCACCCATCAAAGGTGAATTGAAATGTTCTGACATATCCTTTAGAGACGTCTGGCAGTTTTGCGTAACATTGTTATTTTATCTTAGCTTCGCGTAGTTTTTCGAGACTTCAGGTGACTTTGCGCAACTTTGGATAAGTTTTGCTAAATTTGCGAAACTTCTCCCAACTTTGCGAAACTATGCGTAACTTTGCGCAAAATTGCGTAACTTTTTTTGAGATTGCATGACGTTGCGCATAACTTCGAGTTAATTTGCTGAACTTCGGTCAACTTTTGGTACTTTTATGTAATTTTGCGCACGTTTTTGTATGTTTTGCTTTACTTCACGCGATTGAATTAGTGAATTGAATAATAAAATAATAACGTGATAAAATATTGGAGATATTGTATTCCATTACAGTTTATTTTAATTTAATTCAAAAACGTTCCAATGTTTTTGGCGAAACCAAAATGGTATGTCACTTGAAACTAACTATAACTTCCTACTAACAACTAGATAGAGATTTGCTAAATCCTCTAAATTTATACCCTTGCCTTATGGACATCAAATAACTGTTTTTTGTTGTTGTCCCCCTCGGTGGTGCTCACTGTATCCTACTTCCTATTTCCTATCCTACTTAGTAAATTATAAACGTGAGAGTTTGTAAGAATGGACGTACGTTACATATGAATGTTGTTACGAAACGTTCATACTACTTTTTTTTTCTTTTGATACTTTTCTGCAACCTAGTACTTTTCATACGATAATGTACATCCGGAGTCGACAGCACTGGATAACGAATGTACAACGTATCATCGCCATACCACCCTAACAACAGCAATACGAATGCCTGGAACAGTAGAATGTTTACTCGCCAAGTATAACTCACACATTGTTCCTTCCACTGATATCGGAAACGTAAAGTTCATAGAAAAGGCATTTTCCCGCCCCCGTCAACTTAAAGCAATGGCTGATAGACACAGAGAAACTCGGTAAGAAACTATTTTAATTACTTTTCTTATTTCACCGACTGAAAAGCGTCCGAGTATTGAGTTATATAGGATTTCCGTAAGGAAAAACTCAGTTCGCAGCTTCTTAACGTCCTCCGTGCCGCCATACTCACCAGGGCTATTGCCTGCTGTAGTGCTGTTTCTCCGTGCCACCAAGGGGCCGTAAATACACCTGATCTTCTCTATTTGTTTCAGGTCGAGGCGTTATCTACAGTAAGGCACCAAACCGTAAGTCCTTAGGACCGAGGACTAACTGTACGGACTGTACGTCACCGTAGCTAGTTTTAAGTTTACAAGATATACCGTGTTAAGAGAAATTAGTTGTGTTTGTAATAAGGAGTTTGTACATTTAAGGTGAAGACCTCATCCTGAAGTTTTGTATTTTTCTTCAGAAAGACCCTGGCTAATCCGACGAGCGAAACCTCGGCTGGAAAGCAAAAAGCACGTCACAATGTCTATTGCTCTTTCACACAAAAATTACTGAATGAATTTCAACAAAATCTTACAATAAATGCAGTTCCTCCTACTGAATCCTCTGGGAGCGTTCAAGTATTACGTAACGCAATTTGGGGGAGGGGGGGTCTCGTAAAACGTTACGATGCGTTACAGGGGCGGGGGAGGGTATCTTTCTTACAACACGCTACGTAACATTTTTTTTTAAATTAGGGAATAAAAACTCCCAAATGCTGACTGGGTTGACGAAGACGAAGTTGATGCAAGTGGCTTAACAATTCCAGAACCGTCTTCGTCTGCACTCCAGGTGCCTGTGATGAAAGAATCTGAGTGGCTAGCAAACCCGTGGACAGAGGAATAATTTTTGTTTTGTATTATTTTCTTTTGTATTATTTATGTAATATTAAATGAATACCGCAATGGTAAATTAAAAGTATACCAAGTATAAAAAATATAACATAAATTTTTTCGACTTTAGGGTAAAAATGGTCAATTGAGTGTTACGTAACCTTTAGAGAGGGGGGGGGGGGGGGGGAGGGGGTACATGAAAACGTTACGGTGCGTTACAAGGGGGAGGGGGAGTAAGAAATCTTCGAAAATTGCGTTACGTAATACTTGAACGCTCCCCTCCTATTTTCGTAAATGCTCCCACTGTGTTTAACGACATTATAAGGGTAGTCATAACCCCTTGATGTGCGCGTTAATTATAAAAAAAAAAAATTTATACATCCCTCAATAACATAGACAAGATCTCATTTCTATATTCCCATGATTTTAAAAATTCTTTTACCATTAGAATGTCACATTAGGTGCAGTGCAATAAGGCCCGCGGCAATAAGACCCGCGGGTCTTATTTCCTCTTTCTTTTGGAAGTAAGGCCCACGGGGGTTATTTCCACGATGAAATGGCAGTAAGAGCCGCGGGCCTTAGTTCCTTTTTCTGTGAACTTAAATACCATTTCGTAATGGAAAGAAGTCTCACCGTTTGCACTTAAACTTATTTTCAATGTGAATAAACTTGCACAGGGACGTATATAAAAATTCGCGCGAATTTTTACTTTTACACCACACATCCATATTCCCTTGAGAAAATTTTTTCCGCTTCGCTTTTAGCTTCATTATTCTATCCGTGAGTAAAAAGCAAAGCGAAGCTAACGAAATTTCCCTTCAAGTAGTACGGGCTTGGGGTTGAACATAAAAAATTCACACGAAAAGAACAGGAGAATGTAGCTAAAAGCACAACAAACATTAAGAAAGTAGATTTAGTTATTGTGTACATATATATCATTAATTATATATTCAATTATTTATTTACTTATCTGTTTATTTATTAATTTATTTAACTATTTATTTATTTATTTATTTATTTATTTATATATATTTATTTATTTATTTGTTTTTTATTCGTTTACTTATTTATTATTTATTATACATATATTTATTTACTTGTTGATTAAATTATTAATTACTTGTTTTAAGAACAACCTTATCTCTAGTCCAAATGTACCTGCCCTCTCAATCGTATTGAAGGTTTTTTTGTATTTTCCTTCATTTATTCACAGCCATATCTTCCATTAAACTTTTAAAATGTAATTAATATATACTTATTCAGTAGAAAGATGTTATGTAAAATATCATATCTCTGTATGTAAACTGTGCGGTAGCCTACCAATGTAAATCATATACCAAAAATAAAAATCTATCTATCTAGATTTAGTTATTATGTGCGCATAAGAAAGTGGATTGAGCTTCCATCCTATGTCCTATGTCACGAAGTGGGAGACAACGTGAGCTATGAATTCATATCCATGGAAAGCTGAAATAAGTTTCGAAATTTTGGAGCTTTGTTTTTCGGTACCTCAAAATGTTGTTTCCTTCAAATAAAAAGAATATATGTATGCATTTAACGCACCCACTATGTTCTTCACCCTTTTTAAGAAGGAAAACTAATTTTAAGATCCCATGTTCATCAGACTCATATAAATGCTGCTTCAAAATGGCAACAAAAGACATTGGCCTTAATTCTTTTCTTTGGTGGGTCTTATTGCCTCTTCAAAGTGGAATCAAAGCCCGTGGGTGTTATTTCCATTTCCTTGGGCAATAAGACCCACGGGTCTTATTGCCGCGGGTCTTATTGCATTGCACCGTCACATTATCCTTGAGTGCCATAGACGTACGAGCATACGGGATGATACTTTGAGCTTTTTTTGCTCTGTTATGCAAAAGTGTAACTTCAACGTGCGTACATAAGTAGGTACACGCATAGTTTTTTTTACAGTTTGTTTTGTCCCAACATAAAAGATAAGAGGTTTTCATATTTGGAGCAGTGCAGCAAGATCAAGAACAAAAAGTTGCGAATTTCAAACACCACAAACGTTTTTTATGACGTACATTTTATCTTGTCTATAAAAGTAAGGCTCTCAATCACACACTTCCTGCAACTACTAAATAGCGCCTAGACGTGTACCTGTACTGTACACACTAGATCATCATAGGACCTAGATACTCCGCAGCGCTCCGGGTGGGTCAGGTAGTATTGAACATAAAGAAGCCGCAGTTGTTGCAAAACCGAGCTTCTTAGGTGACCAATTACCAATTCATTCATTCACCAATTACCAATTCATTCAATTCATTTTTAAATTCAGCAAGCACCTTGCACGCTCGGTTTCTTTTATAAAGCGAAGTTATCTATGATCCCATACGGACATGGAGAAAACAGTGTTCGCATTGTGCTGGCGGCGTATTAGCCATGGTAAATCTAATTACTTGTTTTATTGAACTTCTAACACATCAATAAATAACTTTCTCCAATTTTCAGAAAGCTTGGGTCGACCGACCCTTGAACTAATTTCTAATTAACCCTCGCATTCATAATCTTCTGACATGTGGGAGTGTCTAAGTGAAAGATTTGCAAATTATTGCTCTCAGAGAGAAGAAGAAAAATGAAAGAAAAATAAAAGAGTTTTGCAAACGACAGCCATTAAGAAACCCACATGAGGTTCATATATCAAAATTCCACTCCTGTCTCGTGGTTGCAATACCTTATCCATCTCACTAAACCACCAGGCAAACCACAAAAACAACAGAGCTAGATCCAAATTCAATTTGTACATCATTAGTTCCGCCTTTCGCTACGCACTTTCACAAAACCTGCCCCAATCGTCATGGGGAGCCTATGTCTGCAGTGCATCTACCACAAGGAAATCACATCCTAAGACTTATGGAGCCGTGTGGTTGTTTGTTGTTTGTCAGATCTCTAATCAGGTTTGTAGCGCCATCAAAAATAAACTCTAACTCCAACGCCGCCGCGCCAATCCTAGCCGCTGTGCTGCGTCCGCGTCGCGTCGGTCGCTTCGGTCGTGCATTTAACAGATGCCAAATAAAACCAAACCAATTGGGTGAAGGTGAAAATATCAATTAGCGGGCCGACGAACCTCAAATATGGTCTTCCATTCGGTTGGTGGTGCGTTGCACCGTGACGGCCGTAAGAGTATTGTGGCGAATTAGTACCATCACACCATTAGTGAATAGATTGCACCATTGCCAGCAGCTGCGGTTCCTATACCATGGGACGCACCTAAAGCCTAAAGGATCTAAGAAGTGGTGCGGTGGATGTGCGTGCAATAGTCATGAATGTGGTGCTGCTGCTGCAGTGATGTGATGTGGTGCGCGTGTCCTAATGCAACATAATTTTCAATCAATTAAACGAGTTTGAGAATGGAGTGTCGTGCTGATTTTCCACTCTTGCAACGCAGACATTTATAAATTCACCTGTTAACATATATAGTAGATTTTGCTTCTTCCAGACAACCATAATTGCGCAGATTTCAAATTTCCTGTCTGCTATGACAATGATTGGGCAATAAAAATGGAATTCGTGACATTTTACTGACAAATCTCAGCGTGGGACTGCATCAAGTTTCATTATAAGCTGACAGTCTTATCAAGTCTTATCTATAAAGACAACACTGGTTCCATCTTACATGTCACCAAGATACAGAGTAATTTGTTGTTGAACACTTATTCAAACAGGAAATCCGACGATACTTAACTTTCAATGTCTTCGCCTTCATTTAACTTCCTGTTGGGTGTTCATTCATTTGTATCCGATACCGAAAAATAAGCGTTCATTCCAGAAGCGTTTTGAAGAACTACTTCGCAAAAGCTTTGGGCTATAAACCGAAGGAGAGTATGCGCAAGGATAACTGTCTCATGCAACAACGGCTTAAGCCTCGGTATGTGATTTCTAAATAAAAACAAACTCCGCCTAGTTCTGCAATCGAAATCAAAACCACTGGCGTGTATTTCCTGAATAAGGAGAAAATTTGAAAGCACTCTAAATGAAAATCAGTAAGTTCACATAACACATAACTTTTTAAAGAGATCCCTAATCAGACATCACCGCGACCATTCCCCATAACGATTAAATTTCACATTCCATTGCTTAGAATACTAATGAGCCTAATCTTTATGTGCTGCCAAAGCTGACCATTTACCGCCTGACATCGCCGACTGCGCCGACCGTATCTATCGCACGATTTATATATTTCGCTTTGTCTAATCGCCATCACCATAGCATATTGCGCAAAGCACAAAGTAGTTAAAGTTCGCACTCAGTTGCAAAGTTCTAACAAGCATAACATTGCGCACAGAGGTAAAGATGATCGTGTTTCCAGAGTGCAGACAGTTGGAACATAACAGAGGAACTTGGAAAAATTTACAACTCCTACATGATGGTGTATTGTAGCTTAGAATGTACTTCTTCATGTTGGAATTCAAACGATAATATCGCACGTATTAAACACCGCTCCCATTTATTCTAATATCTTAGTCGCGAGCACGCGTCCATGAGCACTGAACCGCAGTAGCTAAAGCGGAGATGACCCCACTGTTCAGTAGTAGATGCTTGGTCATGTGCAATTAAAAGACAACAACATAGCACAGTACAAACTTGCTAATAAAACATCACGAGTGTATTACGATTGTTATCTCTCTGGGACGCACATATACTTGGTCGAGCGTAGTATAGACAACTCTGCAGCAAATTAACCGTAAAAAAAGTGTTAATTCGCTGGTCATTATGGTTGTTCGCGTCGCATGGGGCATTGCTTTGCTACCAGGACGTTTTGTAATTTTTGACAGGTGACAAGCAACATGCTTTCTTGAGAACTGCTAACACATTCCGCTCCTAACAGGCTGTAAAGATTTTGACGTAGTTACGAGTTACGATGACATGACACAGTTTGAATTTTGAAGTGAAGAATGGGAATATTGTACGACTGTCGTGTCGTAATGTGTTTTTTATTTACGTTAAAAAACTTCGTTACGGTCGTGTGTGAGTGTGACGCGTTTTGTCAAGGTAATGGCTAGGGCCATGATTTATTTAGCAACAGAAGTCGTTAGGTTGATAGCTATTAGATGTGCTTTGATTGTTAAATGGCAATGTCAGGGATGGAGGAACTAAATGCTCTTTTTTTTTTTGTGTTCTATATGAAGTGAGATCCTTTTTCGGGGGAGGCATTTTTATCTTGTGCTCTGCAGTTACTGTTCATTTATTTTAAACGAGAAAAAATCCTTTAGCCAAGTCAAAAAATGAAAATGCGTTTCGCGAAATTTCGCAAAATTTTGAACATGTTGGAAGTAGTACTTGCAGAAGTACTAGCACTACTGCCCCAGGCACTTCCACTGTCACGCAAGGTTCTGATACTAAGCCGATCATAGAAACTTGGGTCAGAGCTAAACGGAATCTGGGAGGTAGCAAAATAGTGCGACGAATTGGGCTCGGTTTAAGCGTCGCGAGTTGTAACGTTGGAAGTATGACTGATCGAAGTATCTGGGTAAAATGATAAATAGACTAGTAGACATCTTGTGTGTCCAGTAAACAAAATGGCGGAGTATGTAGGTAGGCAAAGGCCTACGAGATGTTCTAATATGTAAAGGATCGTCACATAACATTCGAGGTCTTATGACCTTTTGATGTCTCTTAAGTTGATAATAGAGGAAAAGGTGTGGATTATTGTCAGTGCATATGATCCCCATACTGGATGTGATCATTGCTAGGGGTTTCAAAGGGATCCTACCAACAAGCCAACATCATCGTCGTCAGCTTCTTGTGGATGACGACAAAACTCTGCCAGGTGACAATAGAATTGTGACGGTCTATTAAACGGAAAGTATCATCGAGAACACTTTCCAGAAGATGAGGCTAACTTAAAGAAATTAGTGAAACTGGCAAGAACTCCATAAAAGGCAAAGGCGTGGGGTCAGAAGAGATAGGGAGCATCGGGCTTAGATGGTTAACGATTCCCATTCACAATCTTATGGGATATGAAAGTCTGTCTTACCAATGGAGGAAAGGTTAGCTTCTTTCAATGTAGGGAAAATAAACAAAATTGCGGTAGCTTTCATTCATCAGGTGATGTGCTAATTTTTGAAGATCGTTGAAGGGGTATTGGGCAGCCGACTGCGAAAAATAAAACAGCTATCAGTTAACCAAATTGTTCTTGCATCGTTTAGGTCAACAACAGATGCAAATTAAAGTATAAGGTTCCTAATGGAAAAGCATAGTGATTCCTTAGGGGAATTTCGCTTGTTGAATTAGAAAAGCATTCGATCGGTCCTCGAAAAATGATATAGGTGGTCCTCAGATAACGAGGAATCCAGAGTCCTGCTTATATGCGGATGATTGAGTAATGTTCGACTGAAGTCACTGAAGCATTCCAGTAGCAGTCACAGTAGCTGCACCAATGATTTGTTGCAGACCAGCAAATAACTATCCGGAACTCGTGCATGTGGTTTTTGTGTTCGATCTTTACGTTTGAATCTCCCTAATTACCTTTGATAGACGACGTGCTGATGCGAGGATGAATGTGCTTCGTTCTTATTAACTAAAGCGGTTTCAATGCCCTGCAAGGGTCCAATGTTCGTCATTTTGTGAAACTGCTATGGCAACGACGATGGTGATCGTCAGCTTCGACAACATTGCCTTGAAAGAATGCACAAATGGAGTGGAAAATTGCTTTAAAAATTATTGTGGAGTGGTATTGTATTTGCAGTGTCCGCACAAGGTGCGTCTTGAGTTCTCTGCTCCTTGTTACAGTCCTTGATAAGGTACATCATTTTTTCTCTGCTTACGATTAAGCCATCATAAGTTAGGATCCTACATCCCTGCAAGAAGCATTTAAGTGCGGATAAAAAATTTTTTGGCCGCATTGGTTCAAACATGACTCAGTACTTGTGTTTCTGGTTTTTTGATCTGGAAATGCCTATTTCAGACAAAGTTTTTTTCAGTACCTAAACTTTATCTGGGAAATATGGATTAATAGTCCCAGCACGTTCTGAGGAGGTAATCAATCACTAAGCAAGCGTATAGTGGATGAAGAGGCGAGAAACCTCTGTCATCATATATGTGAGAGAAAAAGCACTCACATTCGGCTCAGAACAGTTTTTCTAACAAGAAGTATACCTTAGGTGACCACCTTTTTTGTACTAAATTTCGGTACACATTAAGAAAACACAATATAGTGCAGTGCCGTAAGCATTACACCTCGGAGTCCAGGGCCAGTCCATGGATTATCATGAAATTTTCGGAAATGTGTCCAAGCTATTTGAAGCGTATAGAACAAAGTTAAAAAAGAATATTTCATCGCTCTCATTTTTTAAATTATTTTTACAATTAATTTAATTAACTTTTAGAATTTTCTTTCATTTTTGTAGGGTGTTTTACACACGGCTTTCCAAAAACTAAGGACGGATAGGTTGGGTTAAGACAAAAATATAATTGTATGGGAAGGGGTTTATATCCCTCCGTGTAGGCAGTATGGGCAATTTTATTTAAAATTGACTTAATTATTTAAAAATTTATTAAAAATTAACTTGGCCACTTAAATCTACATACTATAAGATTTTTGAAAGCTAATGCTTTAGAAAATTTTAGTTTGAGTTCACTAAATGAATAGTTTTTGAGAAATCAAGCCTCAAAACCAATATTTTGAAAAAAGAAAGTATTTTTTATTTCTTAGTACTTTTTTTTTTTACAAAATTTTGCCTAATAAAAGGCCATTTTTTCCCATAATCAAATAATTAAAAAATTAATATTTACTTAAAAGCAGAAAAACGAACGAAATATTTTTTCTTGGTTTTTGAGAAATTAAAAAAACGGTCCTTTTTACAGAAAACAAAATGTTGTTAATTTTTCGCTGATTGAACTTTATTTTCGGGAAGTGAAACCGAAAATGTGTTTTTTATAGCATATAAAATAATATTTAAAACAATATTTTTTTTTTTTTCAAAATTTTGATTTTGAGGCCTGATTTCTCAAAAACTAATCATTAAATGAACTCAAACTAAAATTTTTATTAAATAACAAAGCATTAGCTTTCAAAAATCTTATAGTATGTGGAAGTAAGTGGCTTAGTTAGTTTTTAATAAATTTTCAAGAATGTGCAAACGTATGAAATACACCCTACAAAATTAAAAGAAAATTCTAAAAGCTAGCAATTAATTATAAAAATAATTAAAAACTTAAAAGCGGTGAAAATTTTTTTTACTGTTTTTCTATACGCTATTTGAAACACATTTCCGAAAATTTCATAGAAATCCATGGACTGGCCCTGGATTCCGAGGTTTTACCATTTTTATGTACCGCTAGACATAAAAATGGAAAAACCTCCACTGAAAATTTTAAACAAAAATTTAATTTTGTACATTTTGAAAACCTTTTTTAATCATTTTATTCATCATTTTTGCTATTCTTAAAAGCATATTTATCATTTGATCCGATTTTTTCAATAATTCTGTTTGAGTTTTAATAAATTCGATGGTTTTTCCGGCGGACCATAAATCGTTGATAATAGAAAATATTCGTTCAACAGGAGCTGATGTGCCTGGCAGAGCAAGAATATATGCGACTTGATATGATTGTACGGAACGCCATGTTTTGTAAAGTGGTTGAAACATTCTACCCATCGCTGATCAGTGGCAATATTCTTTTCTTCCCAGGATTGAATTTTTTCATCGGTTACAAATTTTTTTTTATAAGAAAATTGATCAAACAGTTCAATGTCGCAATTTGCAATTGGCAACCTTAAACCTAAATGAGCCCAATTTAAATACAGTTTTAAAGATTATTATTTTTACAAAAAAAAAAAGTCTAAGATTAGGTCTCTACCATCATTATTGACAGATAAATAGAATTTAACACAGGTCAGGGTACATCAAAGTTAACCTTTTTTTAAATTGTCAAAAAGTGATGTCAAAGTTGAGAAACGAACTTTACCGTATGACAATTTTTTCTTAGAATATGACCGAGAATTACATCCCAAAGTATGTAACACGAATTACGGGACACACTGTATAATTAAAATGAGTTTTCAACATCCCCTTGTCAAATAAGAGAAATATTGATAGATTTGTGAGGACTGTAAACTGTCAACTCTATCAATAAAACAAAATAATTATTAGAAAATATAAAATGTACTGATACTTTATAAATAAGACGATAAAACTGAAATTTAAACAAAATATTGTTTGTCTTATATTTATATGAAAACAATTTTCGTCTCACTTTATAACATCTGTGTACTCAACGAATTTCTTTCTTCTTCAAAACCGTTCAATCCTTTTTTTCTTGTATGAAATTTCGGTACAGATATTTTAAATTGTGAAATTTCGGTACATTCGCATGTACCGAAGTATTGCTTCGGTACACGGTACATTTGCATTGAATTCCGGTACAGTACCGTAAATTTCGGTACAGGTGGTCACATAAAGTATACCAGTAAGTGTCGAAATACTTCTCGGCAAAAATACCATATTGGAAAAAATAGAGCAGGACCGGCTCAGTTGGAACTACGTACTGTCGCAGATTGGCGAAGAAGGAAAAAAATATAGATAGCTTGATGACGCTAACATTAGTATGAAGCAGATAATAAGTGGCAGAGATGTGATCCCTTCGAGATCACAATCTTCGTAGCGCGAAAAGATTTGTTAGAAGAATTTAAAACTCCATAATCTTCTACTATCTACACTCACAAATTGATCCAAATAAAAAAATAAATCATTCAAAACAGTCTGATCCACTACTGTACACAGCTCTGTGAAGAAAAGGAACTCTTTGATCTGTTTTCAATTTTCTTTTCAAGATTTGTATTTTTTTTTTAATTTTTCGATCACTATACATGATCTTAAATCACAGCCAGTTTCATCGTGTCGCTTTTTAGCTGTCGGTTTGCCTTCAACATGGTGTGTCCATTGAGTCGCTCTTTCGCAGTCAGTGTACTTTCGTCAAGTCGCTTTTAAATTGTCGATGTGTCTTTATCATGTCGCTTTTTGCCTGTCGGTGTGCCTTCATCATGGTGCCCCTTGGTGGTCGGTGTGTTCATTGAGTCGCTCTTTCGCTGTCGGTGTACTTTCGTCAAGTCGCTTTAAAGTTGTCAGTGAGCCTTCACCATGTCGCTTTTTGGCTGTCGGTGAGCCTATATCGTGGTCCGTGTGCTCAATAAGTCGCTTTTTCGCTGTCGGTGTGTGCGAGCATTGTTAAAATACTCCTCTTATAATTTTTTTTCAAAAGAATCAAAAGAAGTAGAGCTTCAAAAATTTTTTGAAAAACAATGATCTATGTTTTTAACGAATTCTTAAAAAGCAGACGGAACTGAAAATGTTGAATTCCGTTTTTCGCTTAGACAAACACTGTAAATTAACTTATAGAACGGAAACTTAAACTTTAAATAAAGCTTACCTTTATAGGGAGATTCTCTACGAAAATCACTGGTCGCAACATGGTTAGATTTTCGTTTTCATAGAATTGTGTGGCATTACTAGTAAGAGCTTCACGTAATCCAGTGCAATAGTACCTAAGTCTTTATTATCTCTGATCTTGATATTTTTTTAAAAGTCTCTGATTGGAGTTCATTTTCTATTTTAAAAGAGATTTGATCCTCTAAAAATGAATAAAACTATCGTCTCCACTGCAAAGTGTCGACCGTAATTTTATCCTCTTAAGCAAAGTAACAAACTAAAGTGTAAGTCCTTAATGAAAACCTTATTCCCGTTAGTGATTTCACCCTTTCTTGAAGATGCTTCTGACTGATTTAGGAGATTGCAACGTAGAACCACATATACTTAAACTTTCTTCAATTTATTTTCTTGAAATCAGCCTTAGCGGTTGTAGGTTGCGGTTGGATGACCTCCAAGAAATTAATTGCAAACCAATAAAATTTCTCTTAATTGAAACACTCCCATGGGCTGTATAAAATATCTTTAAACATCAAAAACAAGTGAATCTCATCTTCCAGCTTTCGAGGAACCTTTCTGCTGTTTGAGCGCTGGCTTATGCATTTCAGATAACTCACAACACAAAGCCCCATTCGCAGTTCCCCGTAAGTGACCTCAATTTGGTGATGTACTTTATCAGCATTCATCATTTACTCTTTTACAAACATAACAGCACATTCAAATGGCTTTGTTTCCTGGTTTCATCTACCAAAATGATCAAAATTTAATAAATCATGAGATTTTCATTGTTAATCCTCATGTGACATGAGAACGTCCAACTTATGAGATGGCAAAACACAAAAAAAAACTGACTTGCTTTACTGGTGTGCCATGGACCTCATTATGTAATTTACCACTTGTTGATATCTTTGTTGCCTTTTCAAAATTTTGTACCCATTAAAGCGAATAACAAGGTAACAATTGTTGCTCGGTTGTGGTGAGAGCAGGAGTGCAAGGCAATGGCTTGAGGCTTATCACGCAATTGAAAATTGCACTTTGATTCGTATTTGGTAGAATAGAGACTCGAAGTGAAGCAGAGTTTATCTGAAACTATGTTGTTTTTAAAAAATTATTTATCTGATGTTGCGTGATTGCATCTTGGGAACAGAATAAGTGAAGAATGGGATGGCTTGAGACAGTCATCATTTTATCCCTCTTAGAACTGCGCGTATGGACCCTCTTTTCTCTTTCGTCTATGAATTTTCATTTCATCTTATAACTTCCTTGACATAATTTACTCAGTAAGATACAAAATCTTATATACTAGACCAATTTTCAGTATGGCAATGCTATTTTACACGACTTTGTACATCTCACTTAACTTTAGAAAAGATCCTTAAATAGTTTTTCATTTCAAAGCGTTGCTCAACTGAAAACCACCGCTTCAATAGCATTTCATGCTCCACAAAGCGAAAAATTGCGCGCACACTTACGAATACGAAGAAGTCCAACTGTCCAAACGTCTCTCTCGTCTCTTCTCTATGTGCCTGCTGTGCACCCATGCCCATGTCAAGAATTACTGCCCCACACTGCAACATAAAGATAACAATCAAAAGAGGGCGGTTAACACATGTCTCTGACTATGCTGATGCTTGAACAAATTCCTGATTCCGATGATTTATGAGCGTGTTCCGCGTCAGAAATGCGCGCATATCTCGTCCTCTTAATAACTATCTCATCATTCATGGCAACTCGTCAAAATGCAAACAATCCACACAACCCATCCGATCGAACATATGAAAAGATAATAAGAAAGGAAAACGAACTATTGAGGTACTCCTACTGCACAGTTGTTGCATTATATGCTTGATTGATTTCGATTAATTTTATGTGTCCAGGAAATCGAAACTTAATGACAGGCCCTACTGTTGTAGTGGAATGCAAAAATTACCATGCGCCATGGCCCGCGTCTATCAATACCTAGCTATCAAAGAATAGTTTCTTGGTCTTAAAGTTTACTCGAACTCAAGTCTTAAATAAAAAAATTTGAGACGGTAGTTTCTCGATGGAATCATTAATTGAAAACTGCTTCCAACATATTGTGAGCTCAAAGAACTTTGACTTGACTTCGGAGGAGCTGTGGTTGTTGCGAAGAGCCATCAAATGGGCTTGGGCTTCATTCAAGTAAATTGCCTAGGGGGCGATTATGATGATGGCCCATGATGATCATATACGTGTTGACTGGCATTAGAAATGCATTTTTCCATCAACCTTGAGTCGAGGTGAAAATTTGAATTTAATTATTTCAAACTGCCACTGGATACAGTAGTTGCCATAGCAACAATTGCGCCGGTATAGAGTTTATACATACGCCAATTTAATTGGATCAATCATTTTGTGAATTTATTGAAAGAAGTGATGCAAAGTTGCAATGAGGAAACAATAAACATAAAACGACTTGCATTTATGTTTGGTCGTGACTACTACTGCGGCACACGCCATTAAACCGAATTGTGAGAGGTTTTGTCATCATACGGAGTGGAGTATGATTATTCAATAAATAAATGATATGAAATGAAATGAGTGGACGTGTCCTGTACACAGTTATACCATTTTATTTTATTGTAATTCTCGTCATTCTTATGCAAAACAAATGAATTGAGGTTTTTAGAGCAGAGCTCGTTTTGATTTTAGAAGTGTTGTTCATTTAGAATTTTGCAGCAGTTGTTTTATTTGAGGTACCTCTAATACCTGCCTACTAGAAATACAGAGTGATTTTTTGTGGTGCGTCTACTATGCGGCAATCCATTTTATTCGGTTCCAATTCGAGTAAATACAAATGCCGAGCGGGTCGTTCACACTGATTCGGTATTGCCGATCGGCATGTACGGAACGGATTACTGCCGTTCGGTAAAGTATGGAAGCACCTTAAGATGTAGGGCCATCTTGATCTACCATTGAGCTATCAGTTTTAATGTTTGGTTCTTATTACCCTATCCAGTGAGATGTTTATAGAAAACTCATGTTTTGAACGGGCTTAGGCTTCAGCATTTATAGCGACATTAAGTATGTTGTGTTTCTAACAACTACATACAGACAGATTTTCGTTTTATTTGATTCATGGGCCATTAATGGGAAGAAGCAAAGGGTTTTGAGTTTTGGAAAATGTGTAAAAATGTACACTAGGTCAGAATTCATTGAGCGAAAGATGTCCAACCGAAGAGCAGGGACGTGAAATCAGGAGGAAATACCAAAATCTAGTGGTTGAGATGTCCGACAAAAAAAATGAGTTGTTAAGAGGTACTATCATTGTGCACATCAGATCCTAAAACCATCTAATACAACTTGTATTGAGCAATTATAAAAATAATTTCCAAACTTTCGTGGAAAAGTTTCATAGAAACCAAAAGCACGTATTTGATGTCGATATCTTTAAAACGTTTAAGAAAAATCCAGCGCAGGAGCAGGAAAGTATAAACCTTTTGCCACCTACTTTGAAAAATATTTTCACTGACAGTATAGCTCTAGCGTGTATTCCAATTCCATGACAAAGTGTTAGAGTCGCTTTCATATCAGAAACTGGTAAGCAAGACTATTCCTTAGAGTTTAGAGTTGAGACCTATCAGTTTTACCTCCTTCCTGCTTAAAACGCTTTAAAGAGTGGTTGAGATTTTTATACGTAAAGCCTCACTCCAAATACACCCTATGTCTCAGATGCAACATGCCTACTGAAGAGAGAAATCTTGTGAGTCCACACTTCAAAATCTTGTCAGTAGGATTGAGTGCGCATTTGACAAGAGAGACTTTGCAATAGGCATTTTCATCGACACACAAATTGCTTTTGACATAATGCTGTGATGGTGGTGATGTGGAATACCGCCATAGAACACGGAGTGGACGAATCATTAGTATTGTGGATTAAAGCAATGCTAGTGAATAGAACCGTGATCGTTGAAGCAGAGTGTGGACAATATGTTGCAACAGGAGTAAGTAAGGGCTGTCCGCAAGGTGCCGTTCTATATTCTTTTCTATGGTGCATGCTGATCGACTCTCTGCTTGTAATGCTCAATGGATCAAACGTACACGCTACATGCCCAAGCATATGCAGACGACGCGACGTCGCGTCGCTCGCCGTACTCTCGGTTGGCTCCAGCCTGCTCTAAATCTAATTGACACCTGGTGTGCCAGGGGCAATCTTTCCGTCAATCCTCTTAAAACTGAGGCTGCCCTCTTTACGAGACGCTGAAAATTGACTAGTCTGGCATAACTAACACTTAAAGACGTCAAGATCCCTTTTTCAAACGAAAACATTTGGAAGTATTCCTTGATAACAAGCTTTTTTGGTCTAAACATGTCGAGTTAAAGACTGCTATAGCACTGTCAGTCTTCTGGCAAAGTAAAGGAAGCCTTTGGCAAGACATGGGTCTTTTACCGCAAAGGGTCCTTTGGATCTACGCGGCTATGATAAGACCAATTGTTTCTTATATGCCCCAGTTGTTTGGTGGAAAAAGCTCTCTCGTAAATACGTTGTTGCCTAGTTCGCCAAACTTCAAAGAGCAATTTATTTTGGTTGTCTCTACTGGGACCTTCCCCGGCACTCCGGGTGGCGCTCTCGACGCACTGTTGAATCTTACTGCCCTTGATCATGGGATGTATTCTCAAGACCATTTCTTGTTCAGAGAGATGTGGTCTCTGGCACAATTTGCACTGGAGTTTTGAATAACTCGCAAGCAGCATATCTTTTGACTCACGACTAATCAATATGCCGTCCAACACGATGATCCCAAGTCTCAAATGGCGTCAAAAATACACAGTCAACTTTCCTTCTGTTCAGGGCTGGTCTACTCTAAAATCTGAGCCAGGAAATGATTGTTATCGAATCCTCTCAGATGGTTCCAAAACCGATGATGGATCTGGCGCTGGTGCCTTTGTGAATAACGATGGCATTTTTTTAAAAGAGGCGGGTTATATGCTAATCTGGAGAACTCAGACCTAATTTCCGGTTCATTGTACTACCAGGTTAGTAGCCTTCCCTTTTTTTGTGTTGCAGGAGTTGGAAATAAGGTGTTAGTAATTTCACATATAGCCTCAAGGGTGGCGTTCATATGAAACTGGGAGGTTGAAGGAAAAGTAGATGCCCAGAGCGGGATTCGAACCCACGCGTCCGGCCTATCTACTGAACACTCTACCACTGCACTACGGCCCCCTGGCTTACGAACGATGTCATACGGATGTACGTCTTCCAAACGGAGGTGCATACTATCCAAATGGCTATAAGCTACGTTACGAACAATGGCTGGATGGGGAGAGGTATCTGTGTTTGCAGCGACAGCCAAGCTGTGCTTAAGCCCTTCTCAACCCTTTAACTACTTCGAAATAGGGATCCAGGAATGCACGAGCTCTCGGAATGCGGTCGGAAGACTAAATTCTTTGAGTCAGGTTAGGATTTCAGGCCGTCACGGCAAAACTGGAAATGAAATCGACGATCAACTTTCAAGTCAAGGGACTCAGACGACTTTCTCTGGACTTGAACCAGCGCTTGGTTTGCCGGGGTCCTCGTTGAGGGCTTCCATCAAGGAGCTGTCATGAACACAACCGTAGATGTCATGCAGACAGACTAAACCTATATATGCTCCTTATCGTTAATGTCCTTAAACAATTCTACCATACTTAATCATTAGCTTTTTGAAGTTATCAAAGAAAATCATGAAAGCTGGCTCTTCTAGATAAAACTGGCTTCTTGACTTACTCGGAGTTTGGCTTTCAGAAGCAGTCTTTCCGTGGGCAATAGTGAGTACTGCTTTTGCTTTTCCTGGCAATAAGGCTTGTGAATGCATAGTTGACACATTGAATTTTCTGAGCCTGTGTGTGTTTTTTTGACAGGCTTTAAAAAACTATTTATTCTACGCAGTGGCGCAGTATCACATTTGGCATCCAACCATTCCGTTTTCCAATCCTTTTGCCTATATGATTGATTTGAAAAGTCTGAATAACATTTGTTATGCACGATACTCAAAGCTCAATACAATTAGAAAATTATGGTCTTCGTGTACAATATTCAAGTTCAGCTCAAGGTTGGCTTGATACGCGGTGTCAAAGAGAATCGCTTCCATTAATAGTAATTCTTAGCTTTCATTTGATTTCTTTGAGACTTGATTGCGAAGATATATAGGTCATTGTAGGTATTTTCCTTTCGCACTATGTATGCATTTACCACGTATAACGCATGATGGAACGGGATGTTTCTCTTAAGGATGTATGTGACTCTTACTTGCTGAAGTGGGTCCTTGTTGCTGGAGTCCATTGAAGACATGATTCAGGGAAAATGTTATCGATCTTTTCGGTTCCTGTTTCAATATAAGCCGCCAAGTGCTTAAATTTTCTGTTTTGGCAAAAGATAGTCATTCACTCAATTTGATGTGGACTCACAATCCGTGAGTTTTCTCTTTAGCCAGACTTCTAGGAGTGCTCGAACGAATTAGTTGAGTGCGGTATTTCAGTTCAGTTCGTTTCAGTTCATTAAATTTTATATGCTGCGATATTGGCTTTTTTAGACCCCTACTAATTTTTTTAAACGATCACCTGGGCCTCTATGTTTGTACGTCAAATTGCATTCTTTTCAGCCCATTCTCTGTTACTGAATTAACGAAAACCACAGAAACTTTTCCTCACAACAAAGGCCTCCTTCCACAAAAATAGTCCATAAAAATTCGAGTAAAATTTCAATTCAAATCCATTAAAACGTTCAGCATAATTAAACAAGAAGAATGCGGTAATAGAGCAGGTTAAAATACCTTCCTTGAAATTACTACCGCCTTGTATTTTTGAAATTGATACCACTTACTAAAAGTCAAAAGCCACTGGCACACTTTTCAGTTTTCATTTTTCATCCATCAGGGCCTTACGAGAAAAAAAACAATATTCTCGTAACTTCATAAAACTAACAAACAACCACCTACGTTCAATGCTGCGATGAATTGTGCAACTTCAAACGATTTTTCTTAAGTAGAGCAAACAACACAAGACACTAATTTAGGACCATAAAACAGAGCGGATAAACTCTTGGTATGCAGTCATTTCTTGAAAGCACCACCGCAGCGGTATCCTAATCCAATCCACCTTGCTAGCTGCAACTCTTTTACTGGTGCAGTGATCCAATTTCAATGTTGGCTAGTGCAACCCGCCCTGTTCGATTATTATGAAGAGGTATAGTGGCAAAGTTGCTTACGCGAACAAGCATTTATTATCATTTTGCCAGTAACATAAAATTCAATTAAATTGACCACTGTCTGCTGCCACTGAGTTGGATTGCTGAATTGACCGTTGCGTTGCTTTTAAAGAGGAACGATTTCACTTGAAAAACAAAGCCAATGATTTGCTGTAGGGAGGTACTCGACCGCACCATAGTTTCAATTGATTTCGGTGGTAAAAAACTACAATTTGTGAAACTATGGCACACGCGGTGATTCCATTCATTCACTGATCACTGTAAAAGGATTTTAAAGTCTGTGGGCGGTTTGAGAGGATGGCTTGATAAAATTGCGACTATAGTGGCCGTCTTGTGTGTCAGAGAGGTGTATACTAAGAGGTGTGTTATATCCTGGTTTGAAGTTTGAATGCTACAGCGGGACACAATCAAGTTACGTAGCATGAGCTCCAGAGCATTTGGAAATTAGTTTTTCGCAAAGCTGCCGTTAAATTTTAATTGAATTGGAGTGGGGAAGGGACACATACATTGTTGTTAAACAATGTCTGTCATTTCACTCAGGGTTGTTTAAAATGGTTAGGAATGGAACTTAGCAACTTTTTTTTTTTCCTATTAACTGTAACCAAGTAGTGCTCGTAGTTACGCGCCGTTGGTTTCCTGTAGGGTGTTTTCATTTTTATTGTTGGGTAGAAGTTACTTACTTACTTAGGTGGGCATTACAGTTCGGGGTGAACCTGGGCCTCAACCAACATCCTTCTATAACGATTTCGATTTCGGGCGAGCTCTCTCCAGTTTCGCACTCCAAGTCGGTTGAGGTCTTCATCCACTTGATTGCGCCACCTAAGGCGAGGTCTTCCCCTTCCGCGATTTCCCTGCAATGTGCTTTCGAACACCCGACGAGCCGGAGCGTTTGGGTCCATCCGCTCTACATGTCCCAACCATCGTAGCCTCGCGATGCGTACTTTTCTGGCTATGCCCATGTCGCGGTACAGCTCATACAGCTCGTTGTTGTATCTTCTTCTCCACACATTGTCTTCGCATACGGGACCAAAGATCATTCGGAGAATTTTTCTTTCGAAACGACCAAGAGTTTCCTCATCCGCTTTCGATAAGGTCCATGCTTCCGCGCCGTACAGCAGGACTGGGATGATTAAGGTCTTATACAAGGCTACCTTGGTTTTTCTGGAGAGGGTTTTGTTTCTCAATTGCCTTCTTAACCCAAAGAAGCAACGGTTGGCAAGAGTTATTCTCCGTTTGATCTCCGCACTGATGTTGTTGTCCGTGTCTACAGCGGATCCTAGGTAGACGAAGTCCTGTACTACCTCGAAGTTATGTCTGTCTATTGTGACGTTTTGTCCAATTCGTCGATGTTCTGTGTCCTTGTTTGATGACAGCATATACTTCGTTTTGCCCTCATTAACCATCAAACCCATTTTCGCCGCTTCTGTTTCAATACTCGCAAAAGCACCTATGACATCACGCTTTTTTCTTCCCATTACGTCAATATCGTCTGCATAGGCGAGTAATTGTACAGAATTTTGAAAGATTGTTCCTCTGGTGTTGACGTTTGAGTTTCTTACAATCTGTTCAAGTATGATGTTGAAGAAATCGCATGACAGTTTGTCGCCTTGCCTAAAACCTTTTTCGACATCAAAGGTCTCGGTGAGTTCTTTACCGACCTTGACGGAGCAGCGTGAATTTTCCAAAGTCATCCTGCATAGTCGTACGAGTTTTGCAGGGATGCCGAAACTAGACATGGCTCTGTACAGCTCGTCTCTGTAAATACTGTCATACGCGGCCTTAAAATTTGTGTCCTCATCGCCGCTAAGCAGTCTGCAGAAATGATCTTTCCAGATCCTCAGTAGCGACTGTGACTCTATAACTATGTTTCCCTGCTGGTCTTTACAGGCTTGAGTTCGGGGCTTGCCACCCTGGCAGGATCTTTTTACCTTTTCGTAAAACTTCCGAATCTCGTTCCTGTCATGGCACCTCTCAATTTCCTCAAACGAGCGCTTCTCATGCTGCTTCTTTTTCTTTTTGAGAAGTCGGTGTTCTTCCCTTCTTTTCTCCTTGTAGATCTCGTTGTACTGATCGTAAGCAGCCCTTGTTCGTTGTTGCATCAGCATTTGACGTGCTTTTTGTTTGGCTGTATTTGCCTGCCTGCATTCTTCATCAAACCATGGGTTTCGTTTTGGTGGCCGAGTGAAACCCAGAACCTCAGAAGCAGCGGTTCTGATGGCTTCTTGGCATTGCTGCCACTGGTCTTCAATGCTTAATGCTGGCGGCATGGGATTCAAGGATAATTGAAGGGACACTCGATTGGAAAAGGCACTGGCAATCTCTTGCGATTGTAGCTTTCCGACGTCATATCTCTTCACAGCGTTAGTTCGTGCTGGTCGTGAACAAGATATCCTCATTCGTACCTTGGCTACGTTTCTTCGAGGAGCTCGTAGAAACAGTCTTTGGAATCGTCGTCTTTCTCTTCTGTGGGGGCGTGGGCGCATATAAGGCTAATGTTGGCGAATTTAGCCCTGATGCGGATGGTCATTATACGCTCATTGACTGGATTTTGGCTAATCACCTTATCCCTGAGTCTTCCTCTAACGACAAATCCGCACCCAAATAAGCGCTGTTTCTGTTGTCTGTAGCAGTCGCCATAGTAGATGTCACAGTTTTTCATCTTCTTTATGCCCGGTCCACTCCATCGCACTTCTTGGATGGCGGTTATGTCTGCTTTGCAGCAGTCCAGGGCGTCCGCTAATTCTCCAGCTGCACGTAATCCATTAAGTGATCTAACGTTCCACGTGCAGATCCGGAGGTCATTGTCCTTTATTCGTTTGCTTGGGTCGTCAACTTTAAAATCATTATCGTTATCCGAGGCTATTAGTTGTTTCGGAACTGTCCTTTTTTAACGTGGTTGGGTAGTTAACCCTGCGCACAACCCCCAACCTGGAGGGCCAGGTCCTTTTGGATCCCTTCGGACACAATGGGCTGGAATATCCATAGTCAGTACCCTGCTGCAGGGGTGTGAGTGCTGCCGTTGACTCACCAGGAGCTCGTCCGCCACCATCTCTACTTCAATACCCTGTCCTAGTATTGAAAGCCCCCGAAAGACCTTTAAACCAAATATGTTGGAGTAGCTCCTTCAGGGGTTTCTGCTTTTATGGCTGCTGAAATCCACCGTTGATTCTGTCCTTCGAATTCATCCGCTGGAACATTTACACGAAAGCTCTCGTAGACCCCTGAGATTCGTGCAGTCAGTCATTGTTCGCAGAGTAATTATAGTGTTGATCGATCACAATTCTTTTGTTCCGGATTCCCTTGTCAACACTCGCACTTACTAGTTTAGCAGGTCAGCTCTGGACGGAGCATCCCAGGTCCCAGTGGATACCGCTTGGAGGTATAGTAAGCACAATTGACGTGTACTATAAGTTACAGCATCTGGGCGCCGCCAAGTTGGCACCAGTCAGAGCCTACCCGAATAGTACGACGCCCATCCACCGGGTAGAAGTTGGAGTTCTTTTAACTACTCTCGTTAATCTCTTGAAGTAAAAAGTGAATTTGGTTAATCAGAAAATTGCTCTGACAGCAAAAAGTGCTCTACCTGACCCTGTTTTCCCCTACATTGCGATTCACAAAAATTTAAAAGCAACGTGCATCGGTGTCT
This sequence comes from Melanostoma scalare, assembly GCA_949752695.1. Taxonomy (NCBI): domain Eukaryota; kingdom Metazoa; phylum Arthropoda; class Insecta; order Diptera; family Syrphidae; genus Melanostoma; species Melanostoma scalare. Next base: position 54,134,243 of record OX456984.1, on the reverse strand, counting down.
CCTTTCAAATCCTCTCCTATTTTCCGAAATGCTCGCACTGTGTTCTATAACATTATAAGAGCGCGTTAATTATAAAAAAAATTACTCTAGTTTGGCGAGACGAAAGCACATGCTTTACATTTACATGAAAGACTACTACCCATTCGTTTACTGAGATTACTTGCAAACCAAGGCATCCAAAAAGTTCTTCCGAAACAGTAATATCTGGAAGGCTCCGGTTAGTTCTAAACACAGTGCAAACGTGGTGATGAGATGAAGGTATCTTCGTCGGTCCTATAAGGACAGTTTCGGTACAGAAAAAGATGAAAATTAGATTTCCTAATAGCTTTTTGTTGTTATGGTGAAACGGTACTGTTTTTTAGAGAATCTAAATACCTTAGGATCATCTTAGACATCGAGTTGTGATGGAACCCACAGCAAGAACGCAACTCCACTGAGCGGCTCTTGCACTTGCCGAATGAATATGAGAAAAACTTGAGTCTGAAACCCAAAATGATTTAAGACATCTGTTTTAAGACCAATGCACCTGTGGCATGGTATGGCCAAAAACAAATTGAATTGTTGTGGGAGCCAAACCCTGGCCAAAAGGGTAATCCAAAAGCTAGAAAGACTTGAAATTCTAGCATCAACGTAGCACAACTGTATTTTCCCTTAACGTCCTTCTAGGACTTCACCTTTTTATAAAATGGAAGCATGACTGGCGAGTGGCGAGCAACCGTCTCTTCTATCAGGTGGGCCTCATCTGGAATCTAAGTCCGAAGGCTCATCCTGCATTTTCCCTTAACTCACCTGTATTTTCCCTAAACGTCATTCTAGGACTTCACCTTTTTATAACAAAAGGTAAGCATGACTGCCAAACAACCGTAACTAACAAACCTACTAACTTCTTGGATATTACTATAACTTTAAAACTCATCTTCTCCACAAAGTTACATCAAATAAAGATGTAACTACATATTTAATTGAGAGATCCCATCACTTTGCACAGCGCCGCTGTAGAACTAAAGCTTGCGGTACAAAAATTTAAAACAGTGCCCTTTTCATGAAAGCAGCGTTTCCGACAATTTTTTTTTAAAGAATTAAATTTTTTCATTCGAAGACTTGAACTTTCTTAAACTTAATATTTTCCGAATGCCAACTTGCAAATAAAAGTAAAAAATTTAAATAAATAGGTACCCCCAAAATTTTCTCATGCGAATTTCAGTTACAATTTTTATTATTCAAATTCAAAAATTCAAATTCAAGTGCTAGAGTGACACCTAGGCGTTGTATCGAGTATTAAAAACAAACCATTTGATTACGGGTTGATTCGCCACCTAGGTCAGAAGCATGCTACTGAAACGGTCCGGTTTATGTAGTACACCAAAAGGTTGTTGTATTTGCTGTCTGCTTGTAGACATTTCGTAAAATTTGAACCGTTTCGATAGTGCACTCTTTTTTGACGAGATGGCGCTTTAAGAAATGTTGTTGGAAATTTGAATGTGGCGTTGAAATTGAATTTGAATTAAACTTAGCCACTTCGTAACGGCTGTTTGCTGTCCGTTGTGCGGAAAGTAAAAAGTAAGTTAATAAGTAATGAATGACTTAATTATATTTCTGCTAGGTGGCGCAACAAGAATTTGTAGAAGAGTATCATTTATAAACTAGTATTTACTTGAATACTTTGAATATTTTTTTTATTATTTCTGAATTTATCCATTATTTATTTAAGTCAACACATTTTGTTCGAATAGAAAGAAGAAGGTGAAGCCGAGTTGCGCATAGCTAATGGAATTGAGAGTACATATAAGAAAGGTTACAAGAATTTTCTATATGGAAGGTAATCAGTCTAAATGGAAGGATTATTTTGCTGTGGACAAGTTACTTTGGACCATGACTCGCCACAAATTATTGAGCTCAAATTGAAATAAGTAAATGTTTAACTGTGTGATATTTTTAGAACGGATCAACTGATTAAGTTCAGATTTGCAGCACTCGGAAAGTTTTATCAAGTCTTAAATTAATGGAATTTGAAATGTTTTGGCCAACATAACAGACGATTTTAAATATTAATTGATGCAACTTGATGTGCTTGTTACTTATTTTTATTATTTATGGAATCTATTTCGTAGGTTGTGTTTCTTTAACAAATGTCTACACAGCGTATTTATCGTAGCGTTGTATCGCAAATATCAAGGCTATTTCGAAAACATTGTTTTCTATGCCTAAACTGATGCGGAGGAACAATTTTGTTTCAAATCGCTGATTAATTGTATTACTTCTTCTGTTGTGTGTTCTTGCTTGCTATAAATTTCAATAATAAAATAATTGATTCATATCGTATATTCGAAGCAATCACATTGAAAAAGGAACGTTTATGGTCGCATCAACATGAGACACAACACACAACGTAATTGCACATGAATTTCCAGTTGGACGTATCCAAATAATCCAAACGCGTTCCTAAATTTGAGGGGTGGATGGTCTAGTTGTGTTGTGGTACCCATGGCGTGATGGTTAGCATGTCTGCTGTTAACCCAGAGGTTCGTGGTTCGAATCCCAGCAGAAGCAAAATTGTTTTTCCACGAGTATCGACTTTCGCAAGGAATTGGCAAGTCCTCCGTTAGAAAATTCATTGCCATGTAAAGCGCTTTCTCGGTCAGCCGTTCTGAATCGGTAGAAAATTGTAAGTCCCTTCCATTTCCTGACAAGACATGGTTGTGCGCTTGGCCCTAGGGCTCCTAGCTCTGTTGAGCCACCCTATTTATTTATTTTTATTTATTATGGTGTAGTTCGTGTTAGTTCTTTTATAACGACCTTTTTGAGTAAATTGAGGTAAAAACACACATCGTGTAATTCGTGTTGGTCCGTTTAAAACGAATCCATTTATTTATTTCTGATGAAAAAGTATTGACAGATAGTACTTTTTGTTCATTATGGAGAACTTTCATTTTAAACACATTTTTTTTTTTTTAGAAATTTTGGCTTTACCTCGAAGAAAGTTACATGAATCGATAATAAAGAAAATTGTTTTAACTTAAAATTCGTGCCGATTTTGGCAGCACCACGTGATTTTCAACCTAAACGGCTAAATCCAAGCTCATTTTAGATTTACCGATGACTAAATGATTTCGTTTCAATCGAATAAACACGATCCAAACGATGTGTTTATTTCGCCTCAAAAGACTCGATTGAAATCATGTTACACAGCCTAAACGACCCTTACTGAAGGTCTTTATAGACCCTTGTTCTTAAGTTGATATTCATCGTAAAATATTTATAACAATTAATGTTTAATGGTAATTGTAACAATCTTAACATGAAAAGTTTTTAAAGGCGGGAATGTTACTTTTGAGCTTCAAAGAATTATTAAGCGACGACAAAGAGACACCTTAAGTAAAAGAATTAAACTTAATAAATTTTAATTAATTAAAGATGTTCACTGTTTTAAGTTACACAAACACATACAAGATGGGCCATTTATTGGTCTCTTTCTCAATCATATGTAATTTTGACACTGATAGCTGCTTCCCGCTCGTAATCTCAATAAAAAGTCAGTATATGTATATCTCTGCGGATTGAAATTAATCATTTTATGTACGTTTGAAGAACTTTGGGAAATTTTATATACTTAATTGCAAAGCGAGTGCTGTGCAGACTTAATCGATCTTTTACGCACCAAATTCTCAAATCGTGTTATCAGTCGTCTAAGCGATCTCAACTGGGCGTCTAGGAGCTGTGATTTGAGCCTTTTGTACCTGTGAACAAAAGATGATGATGATGCAGATGACCAAAAACAATAATGAAAAAAAAAAACTAATTAATAAGTGCACTCAAAAACCCATACATTTCTTAATACTTGGAAACAGGTAAAAAGTCAAATTTTGGGTTTTTACGAACTTTTATTGCAACAACGAACCTCAAACTTCCACGTAACAGGCAGCCACGATAACTATTCCGTCACTTGGCAAACAAATCCCTCCTCATTTCGCCTCAGAGTTATTGACAGGGAAGTTCTAAAATCTGTCCCATGCTAGTCTTGTTGCGCTCTAAAAATTTATTTATTTTACGATCTTATGAGCGTGAAATTCGTGTTATAAAGTCATTACCCATGGGCCATGGGTCATGAAAGTAGCCTTTATTGTCAAGCGGACAGCAAAGCAAAAAGCTTCCAAACAGCTTTCGGATGATAGGAAATCTCATGAAGGCGAATCCAAAGCCTGCAAGAAAGTTTCATTATAACAAAACTGGGCTACTTGTTCCCATCATTCAGCAAACTTATATGTGTCTTGATCGGAAAAGTTGTGGGAAGTAAATCAATTCTTCTCTTGAAACTCTCATAACTCCTTAGGAAAAAAGGTTCGTCAGAACGTCAGCATTGAAGAGTTTGTTTAAAATAACAACATACTAAAGTACAAAAAATAGGGTGGTGCAACAAAGCTGGGGGAACCTCGGGGCCGAACGCATGTCAAGGATCTACAATTCATGCCCATTCCAAACGGGAAAGCGTTTTAATGGATGCGTAATTACTCTCAAAAGTCGTGGCAAATTCTCGAGAAAAACGACGACCGTAGAAAATTAATTGTAAGTATGCAGCACTCGAACTTCGAATTCTGTGCAACAGACGTTTGTAAATTCATTCGAAAAAGGCATTTGCAATCTGTCTGCAAAAAAGAAGAGCTCTTGACGTATTCTTTTATTCTTTGAAAAAAGCTCTGACAAAGGATCTAGACCAAGCGCTGATTAAGGTCTTGAGAATAGAGACCCTTGCGTGTCAAGTTCTGCTCTTGACATACTCAATTGTCGATAGACAAAAAGTCTTGAGAAAGATTTCTGTGATTCTTGCTGGGCAAGTTCGCCAACGATTTTCCAATCTCTTACAAGGTAGCCAGCTAGACACAAAACGCTGGCTAAAGAATTAAGAAAGATTTGTGAGATCCTTGTGGCTCAAACTCGCAACTTCAAAAGAGACTTTTAACATATTCAATCGTTGATAGAAGCTCTTGCATTTGGCCTCAGAAAAGAAGCAGTCGACATCTCCTTATCCGAATTTTTATCCAAATTCAAATTTTTTACTTAAGATTTTGAAGTTCTAGCTTATAGTCAAATCCTCAAGAATACTCGGTACCAATTCGAAGAAATACTCGTACTCTTTTGAAAAAAATCACTTAAGGGGGGGGGGGGGGGGGAAGCTGGTCTAAAAATAGAATAAATAAACAGTGTGGTGCAACAGAGCGAGGAGCCCTTGGGCCTAGCGTATTTCTCACAACCATGCCTTGTGAGGGAATGGAGGGGACCTATAATTTTCTGCCGGTTCCGAACGGCTATTTGAGAAAGCGCTTTTCATGGCAATGAATTTACTAACGGAGGACTTGCCAATTCCTCGCGAAAGGCGATACCCGTGGAAAAACATGTTTGCCTCTGCTGGTATTCGAACCGCGAACCTCTGGGTTAACAGGTGGATATGCTAACCATCACGCGACGGGTACCTTAATGTGAATGTTTACTCTTATTAAAAAAGCCATAATACATAGGAAAAATTAAATTTTGTTCATTGTATTGCATTTAAAAAGGAAACTTGTATTGGGCCAACCCTATACTTTCTGGTCTGCTTCTTTCACTGAATATTATTTTTAATTCATATGAACGTATTTGTAGTCCCCGTGGCATAATAGTTAACATGCCTGACTGTAACGTGGGTCTCGAGGCTTACGTCCCAAAACAATTCAATTATTTTTTCAAGGCTATCTCCTTCCGCGAGGAATTGGCAAAGTCCTCCGAGTTTAGTTACACTGCGTTGGCGTTCCCGTTCCAAGTAGGCAACAACTTGCGGGTCCCCTCCATTCCTAATCATGGTTTTGTGGTTCAGAGGTTCAGAGAAATGGGCTTGACCACGGGACGTGTTCTGATAAAACTTAAAAATGGTTGTTACACTCCTTGAATCAAATTAAGTTTAATAATGATAAATTGTATCAGACTTTTATAGACACTCTTCTTTATGTCCGTGACATAAATCTAGTATAGAAACTATGATATAAATTTTGTTGCATCTAATAACTATCTATACTTCACGATAAGGTGCTACTTTCACTGAAGACATGGCTATACCACCTTCTTTTACTATACTTAACCAAAGCAACAACACTAAATGTGTTCACAAACATTATAGAGAAAATCAATGAAGTTCGTCGAATGGACTAAAAAATGCCCAAATGTACAAGTACATTCTAACTCCGATCTAAGTTCAGTGTCTCACAGAATTGCAGACCTTTGTAACTTTATTATGTTTCAGATGGTGTTATATATACAAAACATGCGGCTATGTGTTTGTAGCTTCCGAATTTGTGTGTCATTTATTATTAAGATAAATGTCAAGCTGTCAGAAATACAGAAAATATCTTGTTATAAACTTCATCTCCATCGTCCCCACATATAACATGTCCGCTTCATCATCCATCCCTTCTATATTTATCCACATCTATACTGGAAACGTCCCAGCTCCATCAACAACTAAAGAAGCCGAACCACCATTGGCTCTCACATAACAAGAGAGAGAGCCAAGAACCTGACTACAAGACCTGAAGTCCCGAAATTGATTTATCTGTCTGCCCAGGTGATGCCGACAATTTCATTTAATATATCGGAAACCTCTGGCACACTGATTGCCACAGCACACACAGTGACAGCAACAAAACCAAACCGAACAACCTTCATCCTTCCAAAGGAACTGGACGCATAAACGCAGCATGACATGGTAATGTGAACGGACATGACCAATGATATGGTGAAATGAAAGATGTATTTGAAAACTGACAAAAGGCTAAGACCACAAAAGCAAACCCAAATCCATTAGACAGATCCATTCACAGGATCTCTCTTCTCTGGGTTTGCGTTCTTAGTCGTGGCATTGGGCGAAGGAGAAGCTTAGGCGAGATTGGTACAGGGTATACGCATAAGATGTGTTGCATCTCCTGTCTTTATATACCCATATCTGATACGGTGGAGGGTGGGGTGGAGTTCTTGAGTGGCGGTCAGAGATGGGAGTATGTACACATTGTGTGCATCTCACCTGGATTAATTGGACGGAATAATCCAGAGCTTTGATGTGGATGCGGACAAATAGACAGCCCAACAGACAGACATGCCAGACAGGTGGACATACAAACGAACAGAATATTATATTATTCAGCATTTAGGTCCATCATGTTTATTATGGATGTCAGCTGAAGGGAAGATCATTGCTTTGCGGCGGTCTCTGTGAATAGTGTTGAGCTTTTATGGTGACTCAGTGGCATTTGTAAAAGTGGCATTGGTACTGTTTTGTTTTAGGTTTTGAATAAACTTGGACCTGGTTTCTTAATAAAGCGTAAAATGGGTAGGGTAACGCAATACTTAAAATAAAACTACTAAGTTATTGGAAAAGGTCCTTGAAGTAGCAATGGTTTTTTTTAAAACATTCAAACCTATCCAGGCTTTGTATGGATTTACTTTTTCGCTTTTTCTTCTGTTGCTGATACTTTGTGCTTCATGAGCGCAACGTTGGAAGTAAATCACCTTTTCTATGCGTATCTAGACACAATCACCAACCCAATTCCAACATTACAACATTTTGGTGGAACGACTTTTGAGGTAAAAGCACGGTGCGTCGGAAAATTCAATTACATCGCCCCCATATGCTAAAGTGCAATTAATTTTCCGTTTTCACCTCAACCTTATGCGAGTCCACCATCCACCTTGTGCAGTTGTTTGTTTTGTCAAGCGCGAATAAAAATCATTGTTCGACGAAGGATGCCATTTTCCTATTTACTTCGACACCACCGCATGGTGTGGCACCACAACGAACAATAGAGTTCCGCATAGTTATTCTTTGGTTGTGTAGGGCGAGATTCTTTCCTTGTGTCTATTCACCGAACGTCCTATATCTTCCGTAGTCTTGTCACTGGTTTTGACATCTTCTTTAATAAATTCCGCACATTCCTTTTCATATTTTCAAAGGAATTTTTAATTGCTTCCGTCAAAACGAGATTTATAGTGTCTGGCTGCAATTGCTTTCTATTCCTACATACGAGTATACCATTCTAGATTTTCATGATAACAAATTTTAATGGAGAACTAGAGAAGCACATTTGTACATGATTAAGGAGTTATCACTCTTAAACTAGGCTTGCATTCAAAACTCAAATAAGTGAACAAAGCCAATATGACATCGAAAGAAAGAGAAAAATTTGGTGTCGTCGTATTTAACCTGCGTGTGGAACGAGATCCATGAAGCCTTAACATATATGCGAAGTAGCTACACTGATTATTTATTAAAGCTGAAAGACAACCACTGTTTCGTCGCTTTGGGTTGAGCAATCTGCAAGACGGCAGTCTTACTATCGTTCCTACCTACGAAATGGTTTGAAATCAAAAAATTATTTTCAAACGAAGAAAAAAAGTTGAATTAATTTTTTTTTTTTTGAAGAAATGAAAAGTTGATACAAAAGATACAACGAAATCATTTTCAGGTCAACAAGGAATAAAGGTGGCCTGTGGCGTAACGGTTGGCATAGCAGTTATAAAGGGTCCGCCAAATAACTTTTTTTTTTAAAACAGGGCGCAAAACATCGAGTGTAGAATGATGCCAATATCCTTCTCTTCAATTTTTGTGAACAAAAATTCGTTCGATTTGTCCCGATAACGATCGCTATTGACTGTAACGGCCACTCCTTGCTCATTTTCGAAGAATGCCTTTGGACCAAAATCCGCTCCAAACAGTGACTCGTTTGGAATGTATCGGCTTTTCAATGTATGCGTGCGGGTTTTCTGTGCCCAAATGCGACAATTTTGCTTGTTTACACACCCGCCCAGATCAAAATGAGCTTCATCGGAAAAGTTGATTTTTTTTGGCAAAATCGGCATCGGATTTTCAAAGTAATGTCGCAATATTTCCCAGCGTAGATGGTGGACCTTTATTAGAGGTTTGAAGTTCGAATCCCAGAAATATCAAAGTAAACAAAGTGTTTTTCTCCTAGAGTAATAATGTACACGCTGCCATGAAAGACGTTTCCCAACTAAGCCGTTTGGAATCGTCATAGAATTGTTGGCTTGGAAATGCGTTAGGCCTCGAGGTTTCCATAAATGTAGACCAAGAGCTGGCAGCAAATTTTGGAAGTAGAGCCATAACCCCAATTCAAACACATGGATGTGAGTAAAAATAGGGGCTGTTGAGGATGGGAATTCCGAGCGAGATAGAGAAAACAATAATGGAGGGCGAGACTGATTTTGTGTTGAGCATTAAAAAATGTGTGACGGTTGGTGATGGAATGAGTTTTGAGGTGTTTACTCTGTCTGAATAATCATAAAAGTCGGTTGGTGATGGTTGTTTAGCCTTTTGAATTTTGAATTGAATTCATGCCTCAATTCATGCGTCAATTCATGCCTGAGTTCATGTCTGAATTCATATCTAAATTCACTACTAAATTCATGCCTGAATTCATACGTGAGTTCATAAATGGGAACTCAATGTAACATAAATGTGGATAACACTCCGACTTTCAGAAGTCCAGGTCACAGAGGTACCATCCCAGACATAACCCTTGCAATGGAATACACATCTGGAAGAATAAAAAATTGGAGAGTAATCGAGGACACCGAGGACACCGGCAGTGGCTTTAAGTAGACTCAACAAAGAAGTTTTTAAAAACCAGATTGAAGAAAGGAAGCGAGCTGTGCTAAAAGTACAGGGATCCACTGAAATTAAAGTCGAAGCCACAATGCAAATCCTTAAGGTTGCTTGCGACGCGACGCTTCAATGCGATTAGGTGTAAGAAACAGAAGCAGAGACCCAGTTTAGCGGTGGACGAAGGAGATTGCAGCTTTCAGGAGAAAATGAAAGGAAGAAGAGTCTTAAACGCAAGATCACCAAGCGAAGGAGATCTTGCGGAAACTCAAAAGAAACCTTAGCTGAGTTCCAAGCTACGCGATACCAGCTCAAGAAGACCATTAGTTCAAGCAAAAAACAAAAGTATGAAGACCTTCGCCGAGATGTTAACAACTATTTCTGTGGATTAGGCTACAAAATTGTAATGCGGAATTTCCACAGGAGCTCAAAACATCCCCTTTTCCCTAAAACAAAAATTGACATGATCGTAGACACGCTTTTCCTGACACTGAATTCATGCCTTGCCTGATTTCTTGCCTGAATTTTTGCCTAAATTCATGGTTGCATTCATGTAAACGAAAAGTGTGCGGTAACAAACCTTTGTTTATCACGAAGTAAGATCTATCTATCTATATAATCAGGCTCGTGGAAGAAAATTTGAACACCATTCAAAATTGAAAATCTGGCAGCCCTATAAACCGTATATACGCAATTTAAATACAATTTTGAAGATTGGTATTTTTACTTAAAATAAAGTCGAAAGTCAGGTTTCTGCTATCAGTTTTGACAGAGAATTCGAACATAACATGGGTCTGGTTTCTTAGTCTTTTTTTAAATCGTCAAAAAGGGATGACTATGGAACAAATTTTTTTAGAATATGACCAAGAATTACATCCCAAGGTATGGCACACGAATTACGGCACACCCTTTGTAATTAATAAGTATTGTCGAAAAATAGAAAAGTTGGAAACAAATTATGGGTTTTTTTTGTGATGGAGATTTTTTCTTTTCGTCTGCTCGGAGCTTCGAATGAAGAAAATTCGAATTGAATTAAAGTGGATATTCTGGTCTAAAATTAGACTTAAGGAATTTTTAATATTACAATAAAAAAGTAAAAAATAATTTTTGCTATTAATTTTTTATATGATTTTTATTATTGTTTGGGGGCTTAAAAAAAAAAATTATACTTCATGACTGACATGATTCCAACCCTTTTCCCTTGTAGTGATCCTTTAAACAAACAAACTTAAGAAGTTCTTCATTAGTAAAGATGTCGCTATCGTACTGACCTTTGCTGAAAAATTCATTCATATTCGATAGTGTTCACATCTTCAAAAATATTCTGAGAAAGCGGGAAGCTTGTATCTTGAATAGCTTTTGAATGACAGTGTTCGAGAAAACCACCACTCGCAGGTAAAAACTCCGACATTTTTCGAAATTGCAGAGATCATAAATTAAAGCAAAATCAACCGATCGACTTCAAATTTCAACTGAGTATTTTTGAATATATTTACTAAACTAGCAGTGCCCGCGACCTCGTCCGCTTGGAAAAGTGACTTTCGGCAGCATTTTTAATTTGTTAGGATAAATAAAACACAATCATGCATTAAAGTAACCTAAACTTATATTATTCTATTTAAGTAGGTACATTGTTTGTTTAGTTTGCACACGACGTTCTTATCTACTTTTCCACCTTTTCCCAAATAAATAGATTTTGCGGGTTTGATAGACGTGACCGTGCCACATAGATTTGCCATGGGATTTTTTCTAAACCTGCAACTTTAAGCGTCTGAGCTTTATTTATATACTTATATAAAATACTGGTTTTAGAGGAAACTGCACTCTTTTAAACTAAAATGACAAATCAGTGGGATTTGAGGTAATACGAGGAATCAAAACGTTTTCTCCTTTTGCCGTTCTATAGTTAATATTAAAACTAACTTTTATAGTGCCGCATCCGAGATGTATGATTTGTAGCTGTGTACAATTCTGGATTACTCATAATTGGCACTGGAACACCAACTTGCTGCCACTCCTGTTAATCCTATAAGGAATTGAGAAACTATATAGGGTACGATGTGACTTGCTCAATGTCTATAATATCCATGTCTATTGATAGACATTCGACAACATCCCCCACCACGTCAAACATAACTTATTTGTGTAGGTATGGTTTATTATCTCATTAGTCAGCGCCGAAATCGACCCTTCCTTCACACAGCCATTACCGACTGCCAATATTTATTTGAAAATCAAGATAGACATTTCTTCTCAGGTCAACTGTGTTTTCGGCAGAAATCACCTCACGGTGAAAGAACTTTTATCGATCCATCCGTTTCCGGAGTTTGACTATAAGCTTTTATTACTCAGGAATAGTGTAGCATTCTAACGCCGGTGGAAGAATTTTTGAGATGGGTGCTGTAGTTTCCCAGTTCCCGTTCCCATGTGAATATAGTGATAAAACATGTAGCCTACGTCCATCCTCAGGTTCTGAACTATCTCTGTAGATACCAAAATTCATATAAAAAGGTTCATTATTTTGAGCGGTTGTTGGTAAAAAAAGACAGATAGACAGATTTAATTTCGGACTTGTAACATTAGTAAAGACTAGTGTTACCGTGGGAATATGGTGTACGTTCTCGTTGGAATATGAGGATGAGTTAAAGTTCATGTTACTCGGGGATAGTGTAGCATTCTAACGATTGAAGAATTTTTAAGATCGGTGCAGTAGTTTCTAAGTTCCCGTTTACGTTCCCGTCCCCGAAATATTGGGATAAAATATATAGCCTACGCCCTTCCTCAGGTTCTATCTAGACTATCTCTGTACAAAATTTTATTTGAGAATCTGTATCTGTATTCACTTTAGCAAAACATCGCACATGGGAAAACAACAACGATTAGTGAACAACGATAAGTGAACAAAAATAAGTCACTTGCAGAAGTGAACAACAGGGATGGCTGGTAATTGGTAAAGTTGCATTAGTGAGTACAGCGTTTTATTGAGCGTATAAGTGAAGTGAATATAAAAATTCCCAATAAAACACGGCTAATATTAGTTAGGATAATGACTTACGATCTTTTTTACTGGTTGAAAATTGTCAATTTGGCTTTAAAAAAAAAAAACGATCATTTCTTACCCCAAGTGACTTATTTTAATACTACGCCATTTTGTTAATTTTTGATATTTTTCTAGAATCATAAGTCATTGTATAAGAAATATTTTCAACTCTCAAATTTCTATACCCCCAAGTCGAGAGTCAACCTCACGTAATCATTTCCTATAATAAGGTTAAGATTGCACTTTTCGCTCAATATTGATTTGTTTGTATGTTCAGAGGTAAAATCCATTGCTAAACTATTGAATTGTGACAAAAACGCACCTTTTGTAGAATTTTTGGTTTTTTCGTTTGTGACCTTTTTTGTTACAAATGTAACACTTTTCCCGTTCTATCTCCACATAAATGAAAACTTAATATACGAACACCAACTGTGTTCAAAAGTCAGCTTACAGTTATAATAAAAATAACTACGTTTATCGTTGTAGGTATGTACATACTTTTAACCATATTCAATACCGTATGGAGGAGTCTAAAGAAAACTATTTCTAAAACTGATGGTTGCCTGTCAAATGGAGCAAGATTAATGGACTCCGATTTAATAATTTCCAATTCAATTCCCAATCGGCGAATTGTTGTAGATGTAGCTAACAAGAAAAGTTGCGTTTTATTCCATGACGACGCCGACGTTGTGAGGTAAGCTACTACTGAGCTGCTGCTGCTGTGTTGCATGTTTCGCGCACTCCATTAAAGGCGGCACACCATCGCCTTTGCGGCATTGCTATACGCCACCACGCAAGCTGTTGTTATTTCATCTTTTTTTTTTCTCCTAACTTCTTACAAAAAACGTTGATTGATATTGGTTACTTGGAATTGGCAGTAGCAGCAGTGGTAATAATGGTAGTCTGATGCCTCCAACCGACCATTCATCCATCCATCAGTCTATCGTCTGTTTCATGTGGCGTAGACTGATGGAGTGATGACTTCTAATTACAGTACGTGCGTATGATGCGATGGAGTACCTCCGCCGCAACACAACAGTAGCTGGAGCCACAAAGCCGAAGCCTGATCTCTGATAATGATGTGCGATGTCAGAGTCATGCTATGCCAATGGAAGACCATGTTACCAACGATGGTGGTGATGGAACAAGGCTTTTGAACACAAAGAACATCCAATAAAAGAGACCTATACGTTGTGCTATTAGTTTTGATTGACATGTTATGGTATCCGGATTGGGAACGGGAACTACAGATTCGAATTGAATATCGACACCGCAACAGGGGAATGGAAAATTAAAAACTCTTTGTGGTGCAGGTCTGTATGTGGGATTAGCTGTGTTTTTTTTTACTCTCTTTTGTTATTGTTACTTAGACTGTGTAACAAGATTGGACCTACATGGATTGGTGTGGTGTTGCTTCAAGCTGTCAGTTTATGTTGTGGTTACTGCGAATGGCTTCCAGTATTACGCGTAAGCTGATGTTAGGTGCTGATTACAGTGAAATTATGATCCGTCATTCATTCTGGAAATTTGAGGAGGCCTTTTTAGTGCAACATGTTTTGCAATGATCTTAGATTACAACATTGTTATATTTTCTATGGGAGTTGAAGTATACCTGTTCGTTGCGAGAAATCATGTTTTCGAGTTTTTCAAATTGTTTCGAGCGAAATTAATTGGGTTCCTTTTTAAGTAAAATGGTGGTACAAACTATACAGCGTGTAATTAAAATTCGAATCATATTCAAGAACATTTAAGTATGTGTGTGTGTGTTTTGTTTGTCGGAATTGGAGCTTGATTTTAATCATCTGAATAAAGAGGTTCAGTATCTAAAATCAATCTTTTCTTTAATCATCACCTGTCATCTTTCGTCTGTCGTCTGTTCGTCTGTCGTATGTCGTCTGTCGTCTGTCGTCTGTCGTCTGTCGTCTGTCGTCTGTCGTCTGTCGTCTGTCGTCTGTCGTCTGTCGTCTGTCGTCTGTCGTCTGTCGTCTGTCGTCTGTCGTCTGTCGTCTGTCGTCTGTCGTCTGTCGTCTGTCGTATGTCGTCTGTCGTTTGTCGTCTGTCATCTGTCGTGTGCCTTCTGTTGTTTGTATATAGACACGGAATACAAGATTTTACGAAATTGTTTATTGGCGATTTTTGGATCCCTCTTTACTTCTGAAATATTTTGATTTTCTGTCCTCTGTGTTGAGGCCTTTGCTTCATCCTTGGGTAAAGAACCTTTTAGAGCGACGAGAAAAGTGGCGTAGTGGTAGATTGTTCCGTTGATAGGCAGACCGGACGTTTGGTTTCAAACCCAGCATCGGATATCTATACTTTTTTTAAAGTCACTAAGTTCCATCTGGACACTGCTCTTTTGCTAAGAGTGAAATTACAACACCCTTATTTCTATCTACTGCACAACTGAAGAAAACAAAGAAGGGAAGGTGCTACCCTGGTACAAAAGACCGGTTATAGGTCTGAGTGCTCCAGCCTAGTATTAGCTTCTTGTTCTTTTCGATTGAGTTTTTTATTAAGAAGACTTGTAACATACTAGGAGCGGTATACATAGCTCATAGTAGTCCATGTTACCCTCATAGTCCGGGTTGCAAAAAAATTTAATTCAAATTTTCAGTTAAAAATTCAGTTAGCTTGCGAATGAGGATCACCTTGACCTTAACTATATTTGGCAATACAACAAAGCTGGTGGTCCAAATTCGCCCCTCTTACTCTAATCGTTGAAGAAGATTGAAAATGATACCAAATCGGAATAGAAAATCAAAATGTCATGAAACTTTTAAATGTAAATGAGTGTTAAAGTGACTATGCGTGTTTGGGCATCATTCAGGAACGTTCCGCAAAAGGATTACGTTGTTGAGGATACTCTTTTCCATGAGATTTTAAATTGGAATTAAAGTTAAATAACTATTTTGCAAAAGCATCATATAAGATTGCTTTCTTGATTGATTTTAGTACCTTCATCAACATAAATCAGTATGGTTTTTTTTTTTTTTTTTAACCAGAATCCAAACGACCTTACACCAGACGTTTTAGGGGTAAGAAAGGCAGCTCGTAATGCTTGTTCGTTTAACACGAAATGCTTGAGTTATTTGAGGGGAAAACAAACAGTCGTGTTATTCGTGTTGGTTCGTTTTAAACGAAACTGCTTTCATTGGTGGTGGAAACCCGAATTGTAAAGCGAGATCACTAAATCATTCCTGATGAGAAAGGTTTGCTATTGGTCGATCTATAAATTAGGTCATTGCAGTTGTTGGAGTTGAAAATCTAAGAGTGTTCCCGAAGCTTGCAAGAATTTTGAGCTGTTTTTAGTTTTGTCTTTCGAGATGGAAGGTGAAACTAATTTTATTTCTTAATCACGGATCTTGCAGTTAGAAAAACAGTGGCTTAAAAATCGGATACGGATGCTAGCAACATAAGTTCAAGCAATCGGTGTAGATCGGCCTGAACTTTCTGTAGTGTGCTGCTTCCAAGCAATCGTGTACTGGCACCCTCTGGCACTTGGTAGCGTCTAAACGTCGTACCATACACTTTTCCGTTGTTCTGTTTTGTCGCAAAAAGAATATAATTAGACGAACGGATGAGTATTCGAGTCAATGCCAGCTTATTTGAATGTTCGACTAGTATTACTTTAACAAAACCTGTGCCTTTCCGAAGTAAAATGTTAGTTTGACGACAAAAACTCTATTGGCAGTCTAGCAAATAAACAACCTAACTACAGACCACCAGATTACGATTGTGGTACCCATGGGTGTCTGCCTGTTACGTGGGAGGTTCGAGGTATCGCCTTTCGCGATCCGGAATCGGCAAAAAGTTATAGATCCACACCATGCAAGCGAATGGAAGCCCTAACAAGGTATGGTTGAGAGCCCCAGGGCTACCCCGCTCTGTTGCTCCAGACTTTAAATTTATTTTAGATGACGATGACATGTACGTCAAAGCTCAGGATCGACTATGTAGTTTTCAAAAGGACAATCGAGAAGACTTACGAATAGAGGT
The DNA here is from genome assembly GCA_949752695.1 of Melanostoma scalare. Taxonomy (NCBI): domain Eukaryota; kingdom Metazoa; phylum Arthropoda; class Insecta; order Diptera; family Syrphidae; genus Melanostoma; species Melanostoma scalare. The sequence continues at coordinate 54,117,570 of OX456984.1, read as the reverse complement.
TGACCTCGTCTTTAAAAAAAAGTCAGGATATTTGGATCTTCGCCAACGAAGAGTGCCACACTCAAGGTGGTTTTAATAAAGAGAACCCCATGAGGACAGCCGTAGACAAAGTTCCTTACTTGCAGAGGTCGTATTAAGGTCAATATTTAGTTGAGGGTATTTTTTTTGTTACAAAAAAAGCTGAAAGAACTATGTGCTGAAAGGCATGATAAAATGTTCACCTTGCCATTCATTCCTCTGTTTAAATTTATTTTTACTTCTACTATTCATTGCTTATTCAACAGAATAAAATTTTTTGCAAAACTATCAATTGTCCAAGTCTCGTGCAAGAAAATATTTTTTGACAACTTATATTTTTAAAGCCCACCCTGGTGTTTTTGTTAGTTATGTTAGGTTCAAACAATCCATTAACAATGTTGCCAGAGGCGACAAACCTATTTACACAAAATTGCTCAAACCTTCTGCTCGATAGTCTCGTCTCTAGCCACAAAAACGTATTCGTTTACTTGATTAATAGCTACAATGCTTGAAGGATTGTAAGAACTGTTATTTTTGTGTATAATATATCAATAATAATTACGATTTATGATCAGTCCGTTATTCGAAATTGATTGAAGGCACAAACACACCGATGATGCCACCACTGGCAAACTGGCATATTCTGTTTATTGTTTCTGTTTGCCAAAAGACCGATGGCTGCGACGTGAAATCGATTATTTTATTCAGCTTTCAGCTGGAGTAATTTTTCATGTCAATGATTGTATTGTTGTTGCTCCTGTCTTTGAGTCGTCCAAGGATATGCCTATGCCTATACACATAAATTTATATGTGTATGGTTGGTAGACATGAATGGTTGTGGGGCTGGTCGCTGGTATCGTAGTCGTCGTCGTCGTCGTTTGTTGTCAGCGTAGCTTGGGCATAACTGTCAGCGGGGAGGCTTTGCAAACGATGACAAATTGATTTTGAAATATCGGTCGATGCGGGCGATTGTTGTTGATTTGCAAATGGGCGCAAGAATTATTGTGTTGAAATTGGTAGTTTGTGGGTTTTGATTGAGGAGTAAATAAGCGAAGTCCGACCGACCGGCAGAAGATGTTGATTGATGAATAGTAATTTAAGCATGAAGTTATAATTTGAAATAAGAAAGCAAAGAACCAATAAGATAATAGTCATTGTCAGTCGACAACAGCGACGGACGCATATACTGAATTTGCTATCAAAGTTGTAAGGTGAACTAGAATGTTGAACGTATGGTAAGGGGATGACATTAGTATGATATGACATAAGTCTGTAGCAGTCGGAATTAATGCTATATTTTATATATTTTTTTAATAAAAAGAAAAGACCTAAGGTAATCTGAAACACTCAGACCTGATTACCGGTCCAGGGAAGCAGCTTTCCCTTTTTTCTGTGGTGCAGTTAATGGAAATGAGGTGGTTGTGATTTCACATATAACTTCAAGGGTGGCATTCAGATGAAACTGGAAGACTGAAAGAATAGTAGATGCACAAAGCGGGAATTGAACCCACGCGTCCGGCCTATCTACTGAACGCTCTAACACTGAACCACGGCCGAACTTCTGAGTCAATATGGTAGTTCAATTAGTTTAGTTTATTAGTTTAGTTTATTAGTTTAACAATATAACAATTCACATTTAGAACAAGCTTATAAGCTTGTGAAAGTTCAAAATAAAATTATATAATGCAAAAAGAGTACATATTTGTAAAAAAAAAAAAAAATGCAAAGTTAAGTATGAAAATATTACAATGTATGAATAATGTTTCAAAAATGTTTACAAAAAATATTTACAAAAAAGTAGAAAAAAAGAAAAAATTGAAAATTGGGGTTTTGATTTTGCTTGATGAAAGAAGAAATAGAAAAGATTTGAGATTTAGTTAATTGCTTTGAGTAGTGAATAATAACATTAATTCCTTCTTAACTTTTTTGAGGTCATTTAGTTCTCTTAAATTGCGCGGTAGTGCATTCCATAGGCGGATAGTAGATATGAAAAACTGTCTTTCATTGCTCAATATCTGTTGAAAATACATTTCAAAATTAGTAATAGAATGTTCTTAATTATATTCCAGTCACATTAAATAAAAGCTCATAACTAATGCTACGCAGCTGATCATTTACGGTAAAGGTGAGAACTAAAACGTTCATCATTAAATCCTACTAAAGACACTTCTGTGCAACGAGGTGTTTTTTTGACGTTTGGTATCTGCCAATACTTTTTTCCATGTTGGTCTTTTTGACAGTTGCCGCTTGATTTATGCTCAGTTTGATTTGCCATTTAATCGCCGGAATATTGAAGTCGCACGACCACTGGGCAACGCATACGTTCGGTAAATTGTCTTGAACGAAATCGCTGTTGAACACGATTTTTACATTGTTCTGATTTTTAAACCTGTGATTTACTTCCAAGGTCAGGCGATTTAGCACCGCTGATGTACTATTTTTTGTAAGGTTTTGTGAAAATGCTTTTCTACGCAGATGAGCCCGAGACGATTGAGGCCTTGGAAGAAAATATGCGGCTCGTTATTACTGACATACGAGATTAGGGGTCGTATCTGCTGTGAAAAGTGGTACGAAATCGGGTCTCTTTTGCTTGGAATTCATTCGATCCAGCCGCGGCAAGCAGTTGGCCGAAATCAATTTTAAAACTCAATTGTAAACACTTATCCTTACAATAATAGTAAATTCTTGGCCATAACGTTGAATGATATGCGTTTTATTTCTATTTGAGAAACACCCTTTACCACCTACAATTTTCCTCTAAAAAGCGTGAAAATACTCAATAAATTCATATCTCCCAGTCAGAATACATAAAGATGCTTATATTTGCGTCGTTACGTGTCTAAAAGACATGTTGGGATAAGTGCTTCATGCAGCGGCATCAAATGCTCATGCACGATGTGAACCAAGGGGATCTACTGAAGAAGCAGTAATCTGTGAAAAAACTTTGTCAAAGTGTATTCTTGAAGATTCTCCTCGGAAAAAATTTCTTCATCTGAAAAGTGTAATCTTTCTTCTGTAATCTGTAATCTGTCATCTGTCATCTGCTATCTGTTTTCTGTCTTCTGTCATCTGTTGTCTGCCTAATGTCGTTTTCCAAAATGAAAATGCGGAGTGAATTGGAGAGTTGGAGTGACAGATTTGACAGATTTGACACATATAGTCTCCAATTCACCCCGAAACATTTTCCAAACTGCGGTTTGGAGTGAATTTTGGGAGTGATTTGATCACTTCCGTTTCTGTATAGGTGCAAGGGAGTGAACACCAATACATAAACATAAACAAACTGTCATCTGACTGCTTGTCAAAGCAGGCCGCAGTTTCTATTTAATTTTTGTCAGGTCGAAAAGCCCTCGATAGTTAATAAATTTTTTTTAGAAGGCCATTAAATAATTTTTCAAATTGAAGTGAACGGTTTTTAGTCTTGTTTTCTGCTTTACGATGAAATAAAAAATCTAGCAAGTTTACCACTACCAACACTTTCACTCCTAATCTGTCACTTCGCTTAAAACGAATTCCAAAATAAACGAAAAAGGAGTGCAAGAGTGAAAATGATTTAGAAAAACGACATTATTTAGTCTGTTGTCTGTCATCTGTCATCTTTCGGCAGTCATCTGTCATGTGATATGTGTCATGTGTTATTTGTCTGTCATCTGTCATCTATCATCCGTCGCTTGCCATCTGCCATCTATCGTCTGTCAACTGTCATCTTTTTTTTGGTTATATTTATTTAAAAAAATTCTGTCGTCTGCCATCTGTAATCTGTTTCCAGTCTCCTGCCATCTGTAATCTCTTTTCAGTCTTCTGTTATCTGTCACCTGTTAACTGTCATCTATCATTTGTCATCTGTCGTCTGTAGTCTGTCATCTGTCACCTGTCATCAGTCTTCTGCCCACTGCCTTTAGCTAACAATGTGTTTTCAACTGTGCAGTTGAGTATGGAAGACGTTCCCGCAACAAAATATCACCTTTAAAAAAATAGAGCTCAGTGGCAATATCGAAGAAGAATATGGACAGACAGGCCAAAAAATCCTAGCGAATGTGACTGAAAAAAAAAAAATTAAGGTGACTTAACAGAGCTGTGGATTCCTCGAAGCCCTACACATTTACAGGCCCAGCAATTGAATTTCACATGGCTCACATGGCATGGTCAGACAGCGTTTTTCATGGAAGTGTTATTGCTATCGGAAGGCTTGCCAAATCCTCGCAAAAAGCGATAAGTTGCTTACTTTGTTATGTATATCCTCGAATAGACTTACTTTCCAAGTTGCCTTGTTTTCAATATTTGATACAAACTTGGGTCAAACAAAAAGACTATTTTCATTCTTCTACCAACCGTTTCGCTTTTCAGTAAAGAAAACAACTGTTTTTATGCAACTTCATGGGAAGCGTGCATAACAAACTGTGAGGCCAAGAAAAAGTTGCTTCCCTTCGCTTGGCCCGAAGCCTTAACTCATAAACCGCAGTATACCCAGTTTTGAATGATTATTTGTTCTTGAAGAAATCATTTGCTTATTTTTGAAAAGCATTAACAAAACTGAGTGATTTTCTTGTGAAATTATACCCAAGTATTGCCATCGAGACCGTCAACACACTATCCAGAGTTTGTTTTGAATCACGTTCACCAATGACCATATATCGTCGCCCGAGAATTGTTTTGTCGTATCTCCCAAAAACACAATTTTGGGAAATCGCATTTAAAGGTTTACGTTACTATAAAAAGAAAACGAAGCGATTAAGTTGTTCTTTTTTTAATTAGAATATATTGTGTGGAGTATCTTCTTTTTATTTATGTATTCAGAATTGTCCTAACTGTTTTGGTTTTCAAATTAAAGAGCTTTTTACCCAAAATGAGTTTGTCGTATACGCCACCAAAATAAGCTTTTTGTTTCCATCCCATACACGTACGACAAAGTGAACGCACGTACGACATTTCAATATTCAAGCGTCTTGTTTAAATCGTATAGAAATTGGTATGAGAACCAATTAAAAAAATTAAATTTTCAATGTTAACAATTAAATTTTATTTATTTTATAAAGGTTAAAATAGGAATACATATCTACATCACAAGAGTTTTTGTGTTCATAGGCAAAATCTTGGTGTGAAAAAAATTAACTTGAATAGTAATAAAAAAAAATACAATAACAAAAAAGGACCATAAGATATCAATGATATTTACATTTACAGGTACAAAATTTTATTCACATTTTGGTTATAAAAACTAACGAAAAAGTCATTTTCTGACTATATAAAATTAGATCTTTGAGATCGAAAATGTAATTTTTGTTAGTAAACCTAACGCTTACATAAGTAACACTGTATGATTTATAAGCACACCATAGTTTCAAATAATAAATTATTGATGATTTCATTCTTACGCTCTTGATTTGAACAAGGCTTCGTAGTAGTTTTAGTCTACCTTTGGCACAAAAACAAATGAACTTTTAAGATAATTCATTTTGTCATTTAATAGTTTTGACTTGTTACCTGCTAAAAACAAGACGATTTTGAGAGAACAAATTTGTTGGAATTGCCCGGCTACTTTTGTTTGACTTTTTCTATATTAAAGCTGTTTTATACCCAATTTCTCTTCTGTTCGTTTTATTATAGAGTGAAAATTTTTCGTCCTTAATATGTTTAAGAATCTTTATTTTGCTAAATGGATTTGACGAAAAGTTTAATTGGCTCGCTCTGGTTGAAAATGCTTTGAAATCTGTTGGCAACATTTGAATTAATTTTAATTTTACGTTCTTAAAGTTCATATTTTTAAGATGTCGCATAAGCGAAGGCTAAATATTTCCAAGCTGCCTCTGGAATTAGAGAATCTCCAGACTCTGAAAATTTTTGTGCAACTTATTTTAAGAATGTTGAATTTTGAATGAGAAAAATCACAGCAGTGGACATGGCCTTGTTTTATTTTGGGGGACGCAGGAGTCACTCCAAAGAGGCAGAACTTCAACAAAGGGATTGTCGGAAAATATTTGATGCAGCATTTTTAAAACTGCGCTGGCAATATCTTTGTATTTATACTTCCTGCACCGCCGCCCCAGTTGAAATATCTATACACGTACGACAAACCAAACCGCAATCCTTTTTTTTCTCATTTTTGTCGTACTTGCATACGATCAGTCCTACATTATATGTGAGTAAGTGTATGTACGACAAAGCAATTTTAAGGTTTTATTTTAAATTTTTGATCGTATGTATTAAGCCTATACGCTTACGACAAAACAACATTAAGAAAAAAAAAGAGGGAAAACACATGGAATTTTTGTCGTATATGCCAAAAAATGGCGGTTACGACAAAACAAAACTCAAGGGGTGATTATTTTGTGGATATACGACAAAATGCATACTAATTATCTCAGCAACGGTAAGAGATAGTCAAACTCTGACAACAGAAATGAAAAGAGCACCTTTGAAAACATAAGAGTGCATATCCAGTTTAAAAAAACCCATTTTGGCGCTTACGACAAAACAATTCTCGGGCGACGATATGTCAACTTGTTTGACAGTTTCTTAAATTTTATCACATCCCCATACATAATTCGAAAGCTCTTCCAACTCTTTATTAAGGATTGACCTCGAACAAGTAACAAATCCAAATCAGCTTCAAAGGTCACCCCGAAGCCATCCCTTACTTTAACATTATCCACCAGTCTGGTCGATAAATCTCCTTTAAGCAATTCGCTTTATCAGTTGTCGACCAATAACTAACAATCTCGGAGAAAAACAGAAAATCGAAGGCGACGAAAGGACACGACACACGACACAAACTACCGGGCACCATCATCCACCAATAGTGTCTATGGGAATAAAAGAGAACGGCTGCAGGCTGTGGGATAAGGATGTGAAAGATATACGAAAAATTGCTTCACTTAAGAAGTGAGAGAGAGAATTAATTTGGACCGCCAACTCGGAAAAGATTTATGAGAACATAATTTAAGATCTCTGTGAGATGGTCACATGGAAGGACATTCATTCCAATTTCCACCCCTCTGGTACTTATAAAAGGAACAAACAAGCACCAGCGCTATTTTTCACATCCTTCTACTTTAATCGGAAGTCCTCGCACTTAACGAGGAATGAGCCAAGGAAATATAAGATTTATATGGCAGAAAGTTTAAGAAGAAGCTCTACCATACGATAGTATGGTAGCGCTTTCCTGGACTTTGAACATCCTTGCGCCATCGTTAAATATTTCTATTTCCTAAAGACAGCCAGAGCAGAATGTGGCGTGGTGTGGCATGGCGTGATGGTGATGTTCAGCACATCCCGATCTCAATAAATATTCTTTTGCTATAGTGGTGCTGCATTCAAAGGACTGTCTCTGTGTCTCTGCCTTTCCGACTCGATTTAGTGGGTGGGAGTGACTGAAAGTTGTGATAGTCGAGAATATAAATCAGGTTGTTACCAGATCAAGGAATAGCTTTTGGGGGTTGTGCCATCTGTCGCAAGTTGCCTGACATAAATTGTTCTTCTCGAACCGGCAACCGACTGACATTGAAAGTAAAATGACAAGCCCGGAGCAAAAAGGTAAGGTGGCTGCCTCTCTACTCAGCACTCTGTTATGCCAGGGCGAAGGTATGGCCGGCTCAGGATGTTGGATGCAAAAAATGTCAACGAAAGTGAATGAGAGTGACAGGAAGCCGTAGGTGGTAAATTATTTCTCTCTTCCTAGTGGTAAATTATTTCCCTTGCTAGAGTTAAATGACACGGCTTTCTGGGAATGACAAAGCGTTAGGTAATTAAGCTGTCAGTTACGTTTTCTGAAGATTTTGTTTGTGGTGGGTTGTTGATGGTCCTTGTAGTGTTACAATTTTATTTTACCTTTTTGATGCAGCAAAACAAAAAAGAACATGACTGTAATTGGATGTAAAATGCACCTAAAGTGATGTCGGCTTATGAGGGTTTCAAGTGGTAATTATACGGAAATGGTAACCTCTTATTAAAGGTGCGGGGGTTTGCTTTTATATTTCAAAGACATGTTCCTCTGTTTTATTGTTTGACAGATTCTGAGATGAAAAAACTTCGGGGTAGGATTGATTCGATTTCTATTTGTTCAGTGTTGAATCTCTGAAAATTCTCATTTTAAAGTCGATGTAACAGCTGTTCCTTGTGCTGCACTTACTCAAAACTCTTGTTTGAGATGAGTAGAATGTTGCCCTCAGCCTTTTTCCTTTTATTGAAGGTTGAAAATGTTTAATCCGCATGCGCAGACCATATTCCGTTGCAAAACTTGTCCTGAACTCCCAAATCGATCATTATTAGGTTTTTTTTTGGTCAGTTAGTAAATTCAGTTGGTTTGCTTGACTAGTTGCTAGACAAGTTAAGTAGACTAAGAAAGAAGTTAAGAAAATCTCAACGTTTTCTCTGGCGAGTCAAAATATTTATTTATTATATTTGCCAGGCGACCGTTTCCTATAGAAAACCCGATGCGAATGGGTCTTACTGATGAAATCATCAAATGTGCTGTGGAATCCTTTGACAGTTTTAATTGGCCTGACATTGACAGTATCTTTTCACGAAACGCAGACAATTGACCAGTTTTACTCAACTTCCACTTAAAGGCACTAAGATTTTCTCTTTTTAAACGAATTCATCTTGCAGTAGCTCATTTGGTTCAAGCATAGGTTAGGTTAGGTTAGGTGGAAGTGGCTGTCAGCCAGTGAGTAATGCCTACGTACATTGCCTGAAACACTAAGGCCGCAAGGGCCCATTGTGATACCACAGAAATTAGCAAGTTAATCATTAACTGATCTCAGAAACCCGAAGTAAGATTAACGAGTTGATCACCCATTAATCTTCCATTACGGGACTAGCCGGTTAATCACCCGCTAGTCGAACCACGCGGTCTATGTAAGCTAAGTCGCTAGTATCATCGAAGAAGAATTCACCTATATGAGCTTTCCTCCTATAAAGTAGTGCAGGGCATGAGCAAAGAAGGTGTTGAACGGTTTCTTCCTTTTCTTCGTCCATGCAGCTTCTGCAGAAATCATTGGAAAACACACCAAGTTTTTTTTGGCGTGTCTTCCTATTTGACAATGTCCCGTAAGAACACCTATGGTAGAACCTAGATACAGGCGGTTCAGGGCTAACAAACTCTTCGAGCGTTCAAGCATGTGGAGAAGAAAACTCCTAAGACACTGTATGCCCTCTGAAAACGTAAGTTAACTTTTGGCAAGACCTGGGGTCTGTCACCGAAAAAGGTTTGGATCTATACGCGGCTATGATGAGATGAATCGCTTTGTTCGCCAAATTTAAAAGAACTGTCTTTGCTGTACTGGGTCATCCCCTCGGCTGACTATGAGCCTTACTCATTTAAAAGAAGTAGTCTCTGGCAAAATTCCGTCTTGAACTTTGAGAATTTTGCTAGCAACATATAATTTGACTCTCGTCTACAACGGATATGCAGTCTGATACTATAATTTTTGCGCTGAAACTGACAAACATACTCGACCAACTTGTCCTCGGTCCACTCTAGAAAGTGAGGAAATAAGAGATTGTTAATTTGTGGCAGAAGGTTCTAGAAGCAATGATGGATTTGATGCTTTTGATTTTGTGGCGAGCAATGACATAAAAGTGCTTACTCTTCAGAAATATACCTATGCGTCCGTGTTTTCCAAGCGCAGGCAAATGGTATCCAAATTGCTATAAAATACGCAACGAAAAACAGGTGGTTGCGGAGAAGTTTTTGTGTCTTTAGCGACAACCTAAACCTATGCTCTTATCAATCCCGCTAACTTCTTTGAATGTGATTCAGAAATGCATAAGAATTCGCTCAATGCGGTCGAACCACTAGATTCTTTGAGTCTTTAATGGGTTCGAGGCCATCACAGCAGAATTGGAAACGAGATCACCGGTAAATTTGGAAGACAAGGATCGCAAAGAGCTTTCTTAAAACCTGAACCAGCACATGGTCTGCTGGAGTGCTTTGAGATGAACTTGCTTGTCAAGAGCAAAGATGTAGCGCAAATGGGAATCTTTTGTTGGATGGGCAAACATTATAAACGTATGCTCCTCAATGTTAATGAAAAAGCTGCAACATTTCTGCTATGCCGTAGCAGAAGCAATTGTTTGAGCGCTTATGGGCGTTGCCACGGGACACTTCCCTTTTTCCAAGCACTTAATCGTGATAGCTTAAGTGACACGAAACTATGTGATTCCTGTGAAGTAGATGATGATACCTTCTTTGGTGACTATCCTGCACTTTCTCGAATCAAATTATCAGATACCCGGCGCAGACATGATGACAGCTGATAATAATTTGCGTTCTTATCTAGTTTTCGTTTTGTAGCTTTTGTACCAACATTTGGAAAGCTATAACAAAAGAAGGTTGCTTGGAAGTACATTGCCCGGTATTTAGGCTTGGGTGCAAAAAAGCATTTTGTGATTCCCTTCACTACATTTAGAAAACTTCTCAAATGACCAGGGGGTCGATTCTGTAACTGTCTTCATAGAACTTCCATTTTTAAATTTAAACTTCACTGACAAATTTTTTGTGATAAATAATTTATCATGTGAAGAAATTTTCACGTTTGTTTTCATTTTTTTTACAGAATGAGAATCGAATTCGCTGTGAAGATGTGATATTTTTTATCACTTCACAGCTTCACAGTTACAGAATCGACCCCCAGATCCTAAAATAAAAAATTTTGAAATTCGTTTTTCGTCAAGGAGAGCAAAGAGACGAAAAAGTAGTTCTCCATATAAAAATTCGGGATAAGGCACTGATTCAATCATGAAAAGTAGCTTAAAAAGACTGTTCAAATCTGTTTATGGTACGATATCCATCCACATTCCACAGCCATTGCTCGTAGCTTCGAATCGACCTGAAGACTGCCGTGAAAACACTTGTGTGGGTTTTGGTGAAAACTATAATCAAACAACGGAACCGGGCGAATGAATTAAGTGTATATTATATGCCACTTTTTGTCTCATGGTTCAAGTACTACCTTCAACAACACATGCGACAAATGTGGCAAAAAAATAACATCAAGAAGAAGTGGGGTGCCATATCACCCTCGATCAGGTGCCATTTCATCCTGCATTTTTTTCAATCAATATTTATTGTTTTTGTCAACAAAAGCAAGAAATAATTTGTGAATGATCTGTCCTATTTTGTTGTCATGAATTAGTTTTGAAATAAAGTTGATTTTGATTGAAATCAAAATCTTGTTTATTTTTCCAGTAATAGTAAAAAAACAGAAATGATTGTCATATACCCCTATTTTACCCTATGTTTGCTATACCTAGTTCTTATCATTTCAATGACAAAAAAACGCATCGAAGTCTTCTGGCTTCCCGTTCGGATTCAAATAAGGTGAGAACATCGACTTCACGCATGGGTCCTTTGACTTTGCGGATGATTTGACGATTCTCTTCACCGAGGAACCTTAACTTGAATACATTGCCCCTGGGAACCGATACTACCGAGGACTTTGATTACCTCAAACAACTAGTTTATCCGTAGTTATTTAAAAAAATTGGTGATTTTCTTCGGAGAAATGTACGTGTCCCAGTGCCAAACACTCAAAGTGACCACCGGAAGAAAGAAATGAGTTCGGTTCAGACTATATGATTAGTTAGAGAGCCTTAGTCTGATAGACGTTGATTGTGTCGGACGTCGCGTCGTTTACGTTCAATCCATTTAAAAACAAAGCAATCAAATATATTTGAAAATCATCCAGCAAGTCGAACAAGCGGTCATTTGGGGGTTCATCATATTGTTTGGGCGTTGTATAACTTGAAAAAGGTCCTGAAAAGTTAAAGTGGTAGCATTTGCATAGAAACTTTCAATTTACGACTAAGGTCTATCGTCGAATCGATATCGATGTTGCTGTCCTAGTTTTAAGCCATTAAAGATCAGTGGTTCTAGAAAGTTCGATGTGGTTGTCAAAGTAGCATAAGCATAAGCTTTGTTGAGCTACTGAGCAACTACTGAGCAACTCGATAGCGAAAGAGCATGGCTGTACAATTGTGTACATAGTTGCAAAAATTCAACCAATTCTACTATCACTACTTTTTATGCAAAGTTGCAAAAATCACTACTCCCTTTAGTCCCAGTCCCCCGATGTTGGAAACAAGAGGTGATTCCAATGTCTATAGCTGAGGAAATTACCAGAAGCAGAGTCATCAAAAAATTTTGTATATAAATTCAAGTAAAATAAATCTTCTTTTGAGTTCGGCAAGGACTGAACAAAACACTGAACTTTTATTTTTGGTTTTATTTGTGCTTATTGCTATCCCACCACCAGTGGTAAGGTGATATTAGTACAAGGTTAAACAATGGCATTATGATCTCTTAATTAGCTAACATACTAATATTCATATTCGTAAATAAATATTCCAAAATTTTAAATACTTAGCGAATATCAAAGGTTACTTTTGAGTAAAAAGTTCCATTGAATATCCTCTCTTTGTACGACTTGTAACAGTTTAGTTTATACCTACGTATATCAAATTAGGTGCCAGTTATAGCGATCAGGAAAACGAATCAGGAAAAATTTTCAAAATTAATTATCACTATGTTTTTGTTACAATTGAATAACAAATGTTATACTATCAATAGTAAACAGCCCAGAGAATCAATTTTGCCAAGAAAATGTTCAATTGAACAAATACTTTGCCGTAAAATTGTATTTTTCTATTTTCCTGATGGAATTGAAACAGGAAAATAGAAAAATGCAAATTAAACAGCAAACATTTGTTCTATTATATCTTTTTTGGGCACAGAAAATTCTTTGAGTGATTTGCCATCGATTGGTATAACATTTGTTATTCAATTGTAACGAGAGATTAGTTATTATTCCATTGGAACATTTTTCCTGATTCGTTTTCCTGATCGCTATAACTGGCCCCTTACCAGAAGCAGTTCGTTTCAATTTTTTTTACTTTAATATCTTTCCAGAATCCAAATTTTTCCAAATAACAAAAGAATTGGAAACTCTTGAAAAATTGAGACTCCCATATGTAAGTAACTTTTTTATTTTTTGTGACAATTTATTTTTAACATTTTCACCGTATTAATTCTTCTAAATCTATGCAAAGTTCAGAACGATCTCCGTTTTCGAAAAATGTTCTCTAAATTGTTTTGGTGTCTCTTGCTTCACTCAATTAGTCCTTTTTTATACGCGGCTCGTTCGTTGAACTTTACCCAGGCTTGACCCAGGTTTCCTTGATTCCTATAAGTTTACAAACAGAAATCCGGTTTTCAGTTCTCAAAAAACCCTTATCCACAAAGTTACACATATCTGTCATTTGAAGAAAAACACATGCATGACATTTGACTGCCTTGGTCATTACCTGAACTCGCCCCAGCAAAAACCTAGGGCGAGTTGAGTGCATACCCAGACCTCAAAAACACTCATTCTGCGCTAGTTAAGTTTTTTTTTAGGCGACCACAGGGCAACCTCAGGGCTTCCCAAAGTCAAACCCAAAGTTCTTTTTTATATTAGTTTCTTTTATGATTCATAAACGTGTTCCTTGTGGACAACACTCTTTTGAGAGCTCTTAAGCCTATGAGCCTTTGGACCCGTCCCTTTTGATAAGTACGTCTTATCACGTTCGAAAATGTCCCTAAAGTAACATCGAAAAAGTTTAAGATCTAAGAACACGGCATCATTTTGCTAAAAGAATTTGTTTTCACGGTACGTACAAATGCTTATATGTTATTCTCTGACCACTAGTTTTAAGTGTGCAGCTCTTACATTTCGTTTTCGATCAAACACCATTCTACCTATTTGATGCCCATCAGGGTGATGAAGGTAACTTGAGTAAACTTCAATTTTCCGCCATGTGACCTCTGCCGTATTTCACCACTCAGCCATTTCATTGAGATGTTAGTGGGGGCACTTTCTTCGAACAAATAACTAGAGTAAGAAAAGTGCCACTAAAACTATCGCTTAACTTGCTCGCCTTCTGACAGCACCAATCATCCGAATGACAAGTTGTGGAAAGTGTTTAGCCATCGTTGTCGCTGTACAACCAGCTCCTTGCTATACGAATACGATGTCTTTCTCAATATCCTTTTGCGGTACATATACAAGAAAGACCAAGAAAGGTCGTAGCAAACAAGGGAAAGTTTCGTGCCCTATTTTTACCCACATACAAGCACAAAATGCCAATTGGACGTCACGTCACCCACCTTCTTCTTCGACGTCGTCCGCCACCCGCCGCCACCGACACCGACACCGACGGCCAACAGCAACGACTATACGTGCGGATGGCAACTTGTTCACTTGTTGGTTTGGCTTTTCTTGTTCTTGAGTGGAGGTGGTGGTGTTCGTGGTTGTGTTGGTTTCTATTTGACTTTTGCTTTGATCGATGTGTTGATAGTTCAACTTCCTTCCATTCGTCTATGTCCAACCCACGCCACGTGGTAGGTATTTATGTACGTTATAGAGCTGCAAAAGCCATAGCAAAAATGTAAGGAAATCAACTGCACTCGGGAAGCAAGGTTATTGATGGCCCGTCATTTACGGACGTTATTTGAGTTTTATGATTCCATAGTTAGAGTGGAATCCATTTAAGGGCGAACGACAACCAAACGAAAATGATTAATGAATTTTGAAGTGACTTGCATGTTCTTCACTATACAACAATCCCTGGCTTCGGTTATCCGGCTTCTCGGTTTTTGTTTTTTTTTTTTGTTGTTTTGGGTGTGAGTGAGGTCCTGCAAAATTAATGACCCAAATGACTTTGGGATAAGTTCAAGCAAGATGAAGGCGATGAAAAAGTTTTCCTGTTCTCTGTGTTCTGATAAGCATATCGTTCGTTGGGTACTATGGTTGTACATTGTACATGGGCGACCGTTAATTATAGGAAACATCTCTGGCACCAATAGATGGATGGATAACAATCATTGGCGAAGATAAATGACATTTCGCCTTAAAGTTGTTTTCTTTCGTTGGTTGTTAAAGGGACGATATTATGAGAAGGTACAACTTTTTTTGCTGCATAATCATCGTTGTTCAATGATATGTCGTGGAATGTGTAAGCATGTGAAAATTAAATTGAATTGAAATTCGTTCAGAGAAATTAATAAAGGAATGGAATAAGAAAACACGCGAGCGATGCCAGACTAAATTTTTAAGTTCTATGATAAGTGGTGTTCTTATATTGTATTAAGAACGGCTAGTCTGAGTATATTAGTGGCGCACTGAGGACAACCCCATCGGACGCCCTCAATGTACTTCTAGATGTCACACCCCTAGATATCTTCAGCAAACAAGTCGCAGCTAGCTCAGCTACTCGACTCAGAGCTACATCACAGTGGACCAATAATCAAATCGGCCACACTACCATTCTAGATAACTTTAGAATCTTACCAAATCGATCCGACTACACCACCCCCAAATTGGTGTTTGACAACAATTTCCAAGTAACCATACCTTCAAAAGAAGCTTGGGAAAATGGCACTCTTTTGGAAAATGAAGAAATACACTTTTACACCGATCGATGGTTCAAAAACAGAAAAACTGAATCTCAGTCTTTTCTTCTGCCTACCCGATCATTGTAGTGTGTTCCAAGCGGAAATCCTGCCGATTAAGGAGGTGCTGTCTTGACTCAAAGAAAACGTCATATCGTCCACGTATATTCGAATCTTCTCGGACAGCCAAGCTGCCCTTAAATCTCTTGCCTCTGTCTCTACAAAATCCATCATGGTCCAAAATTGTCAGATGTCTCTGAGGGAGATGTCAAATCAGTTCAACATTCACCTTTCATAGGTGCCAGGGCACAGATACATACTAGGCTACTGTATGGCAGACGAACTAGCCAAAAAGGGCACGACCACTTTCCTACGCTCAGAATGGACCAACATAGGTGCACCTATCGCTACATGTAAACTCCTACTTAGACAAGACGCTTCGAGGATAACAAACACTAGATGGACTGAGAGTAACAACTGCCTTGCAACCAAAAAAGTTTGGCCGTGTGTTGACTCAAAACGCTGGAAGAGTTTGTTGGCCCTGAACCGTCTGTATCTAGGTTCTACCATAGGTGTTCTTACGGGACACTGTCTAATAGGGAGACACGCCAAAAGACTTGGTGTGCTTTCCAATGATTTCTGCAGAAGCTGCATGGACGAGGAGGAGGAAGAAACCGTTCAACACCTTCTTTGCTCATGCCCTGCACTATTTCATAGGAGGAAAACTCATTTCGGTGAATTCTTCTTCGATGATACTGGCGACTTAGCTTAAGTAGACCCTAAAAGTCTTTCGAAATACATTAAAAGTTCCGCGTGGTTCGACTAGCAGGTGATTAACCGGCTAGTCCCGTAATGGAAGCATCTGTACTGATGCTAATCGTTAATCTTACATCGGGTTTCTGAGATCAGTAGGTGATTCACTTGCTAATCTCTGTGGTATCACAATGGACCCTTGCGGCCTAAGTGTGTCAGGCAATGTACTCATTGGCTGACAGCCACTTGTACCTAACCATTGGCCGAAGTGAAGCAACCAACAAGTTTGTACAAAAAGTAATGCTGTTGGACAACTACCAAAGTATCCGTCGATCTTACACAGGCAGCTGTATCCGAGAAGGTGCGATTCAGCACGAGATGGAACGAACATGACGAGCATTGTATGTAAAACAATTTAGTGTTTTTAAATTACTTTTTGGAGAAGTAATTTACGGACTGCAAGGATGTATCCATACTTCCCCGTGTGGCGTACTCTCCAAGGTGCACTAAGCTTGCCATACTGGCTAAAACTGCAAAAGTTTCTCGCTGATCTTCCGTTCGGGACCACTTGCGTATTTATCGAGGGGCATCCGCGACGGGTTCTAGTTCCTCAACTACCTCTTCTAATTTATTCGTTTTCAGAATCTGCGTCAGATGTATGCTAATTCGCCTCCAACTCTCTTCGTTTCTCAGCATCTACTGCACCCGAATTCTGTATGATTTGGTGAGTGTATTTGGTGAGGGTTAGACGTAGTAGTTAACTTCACTGTGTTTCGGGTTATTCCATTCGCTTAGGTCTCCGGTCAGCCTAGCAGTCCGAGGGCGCTGGACTGCTAGGCTGACCGGATTCCTTTCATCGTTCTTACCACTTCTGTTGTGTAATTGCTTTCCCTTCCGTGTTCGTCGCTTCCAACCCAGTATTTGCTTTCTTTTGTGTTTGTGCTATTCTTTGTGTTGCGAGGAGATCAATTGGTACGACATCTGCAACTACAATAACAGCTGGCTTATACACTGTGCAGTAAACGCCGTTATTTGAAAAGTATCGCATTTCTGTACTGATGCTAATTGTTTCCGATACTTGTCTTATTTCAGTGCTTCAGCCCAAGTCTTGCTTCCGTACAGCAGAATTGAGTGTTTTTTTGCCAGATGAAGTCTCCTTTTGCTCGCGGATGGTCCACCTGCATTTGCCATTAACCTAGATAGGTGGCTTGTAACTTTGGATACGCTTTAAGCGCACCGTCCGTATTTGTTCCCAAAAGATCAGTTTCGTGTCGATCTTCATTCCCATGTATTTTGGCAGGTTTCTGCTCTTTATATAACTTCGGTTTCGATGTGGAAGTAGATAACCGTGGAAATATGGTTTTTTGTGAGAAATACCACTATAGTCTTGGCAGTAACCAGGGCCAGCCCATGTTCCTTCATTCAGATTTGTTGTTAGCATCACTTGATTCATCTTTTTCTGTTCTTTTTCGGTGTCCTTTGCAGTTATCACCGCCGCAGCATCATCAGGGTATCCAACGTAGTCTTCGGGCGTCATCATTCAGAGAATGTCATCTTTGGAGATGTTGCAGAGGTCTGGTCCAATGATAGATCCCTGCTCTGCTCCAAATGTGATATCCTTTCGTCTCTTTCCTTCTGTGGTTAGATAGATTAGTTCTCGTTCCTTGAGATAATCTTTAATCATCTGTAAGAGCTTCTCTGGAGTTTGGAATCTTCTTTCAAGTGCTTCAATCATATTTTACCAAAACAATGTAGTACTGTGTTGATGATGTATCTGCATCTTAAAAATGTATGTTTTATGTATTTATGAAAAGCGGTAGAAGAAATTTGTCTGTTTTTAAGTTCATGTTACGTGTTACATACCCAATTTTTTAATCTTTTCATTTATTAGATAAAAAACAAGT
The DNA here is from genome assembly GCA_949752695.1 of Melanostoma scalare. Taxonomy (NCBI): domain Eukaryota; kingdom Metazoa; phylum Arthropoda; class Insecta; order Diptera; family Syrphidae; genus Melanostoma; species Melanostoma scalare. Next base: position 54,099,468 of record OX456984.1, on the reverse strand, counting down.
GGATTATCTCAACTACAAAACTCATTGATAAAGAACCACAACTCTAAAAGTAAGTGGAACATTTGAATTAACCCGAAGGAATAACTAAAACATGACTTGCTCATATTACTTAAGTTCTTTTCCTCAATTCAAACTGCAATTTATTGCAGTTCGTTTTTACTGTTTCATGTTCCATATTTCCTAGAACCCTTCCTTGTATACATATTCTTCCAATGTAGCACAATGAAATTATCTGGTACTCGGCAACCCACACGCATAATACAAAAATATAATGCACGCCCATAAATCAACAATAATAAAGTAAGTAATGGCTGGAAAAAGAACAACTAATTTATTGTATGTTTGTGCAAATAGCCATAAACATTGCTTCCATGAAATTCTATTTATATGAAACGTGCACCAAACCAGCAGCACTATACTCACTTGCAGTGCCTGTCTATCTTTTAATAATTATTCTCATGCGAGGTTGCATTGTAAGTTTAAGCACAACTAGCACAACAGCCAGACAATGCACATTCTTCTTTAAGTATACCACTGGTCGGTATTGTTATGAAAATGGCCATTAGTTAAACAATTTAATTTCCAAGAAAGCTAATTAAAAAAATCACGCGTACATGAATATTACACCTCAACTTTCAGGTCCGCATTTCAGTTGGTCTTAACTGGGCCCAAATCAAACTGAAACCGACAAGTTTTTTCCACCCCCAAACGTCCTGCGTCTCGTTGATAAATTTGCATAAAAAGAGTAAATTCGTCATTCGTTGAACCAAACAGTCAGAGATGTTGTCCTTGTTTTGTGGATACCCAGGACTTCCTTAACATTCTGGAAAACGTGCGCGCCTCGAAATTTCTGCCCAGATCAGTTGTTGGAAGAAGTCTCAAAATAAGAGATTAGTGGATTAGAAGTCTAGCGTTTGGTAATGCTATTTTGGCCTCTCACTACCTCTCGAAGCACTCTCTCTTAGGAGCACAAACATCGCACTCGGATTAGAACTGCTCTACATGTTTTCCATTCAGAATTGCTTCAAGTTGTTGTAAAAATTCTTCCGTCATCTTTTAAATTACATCCTAAAATTTAACATAAGTGGAACTTTGAAAATAATGAAAATTTTTCCCAAAACTTGAAGAAGTTCTGACTTAGATGAAATTGTTCCACTTGTGAGCAACGTCGCATTGAAGAATCTCCTTCAATAAGAGTGAAACAGCTTTGACGAAAACGTGTTTTAGTGCTTCGGTGAACGGTTGAGGAATTCCGTCAGGCTCGTGGAGTGACGGAACCAAAGCTGTTGCGGTCGGCAGCAGATTTGTTTGCAGGTAGGGCACTGATCTGGCTAAGGGCTGTTCGGGTGTCAATAAGTTCTTGGCAAGATATCGTCAATGAATTAAACTCTGCAGATAACGTTGTTGTCTAGGTCCATCCGCCAGCTTACGACACCGACATCATTGAGGGAGCACTTACACCTTCCCCGAATGCTTTTCTCGGATGTCACACTATGAAGAATCACAGCCTTTCGACAGCCAATCGACAGACTGGCGAGAATATCAGATTCAGTTCGATATCGTTTCGGAAGCGAACGGCTGGAACCCAAAAAAGAAGGCCCAACTTCTCGCCTCTTTATTGCTGAATCTAGCGATGTCGATCCTCAGTTTCGCTCAAAATATGCTTTATAGGTTTAAACCGCCATTCCAATTACAGAATCAATTATGAGGCTAACAGTTCATTGCCGGGTTCGGGAAACGAGTAGACAGTAGACGCTCCGTGCGTGTCGGTGCCAGGTAACATCAACTATTTCTCCCTGCAGCCAAATTTACAATTTCAACTGTGAGGTACTTCTACCAAATGGATCCTCGATCCAAAAATACCTGCTTGCAATCAGGAAACGTAGTCACATTCACACCCTTCAAACAGACTCCCCTCTGCCTGGATGAAGCCAGGGAATTGGAACCGATTTTTTGACGGCTTTTAAAAGCGTGTTTGACTTTTCATGACATTTTCTCTTCATCGGTCAGAGTAATATTCCTCTTAAAACTCAAGAGAACAGATCCTGAAATCCTATATGCGATCAAGAACACATCACAGTCATTTTTCTTGAGACTACCTTAATTTAAGGTAGGGAAAACAACCACTACTTGTTTTAACAACAATATTCGGAAGGTGATCTAAATAAATAAATAAGGTGGCGCAACAGAGCGAGGAGCCCCTGGGCCTAGCGCATTTCTCACAACCATACCTTTTAAGGGAATGGGACCCACAATTTTGTGCCGGTTCCGAAGGGCTAATCGAGAAAGCGCTTTTCATGGCAAGAAATAACTAACGGAGCACTTGTCAATTTCTCGGGAAAGGTCGATACCCGTGGGAAAATATTTTCATCTCTGTTGGTATTCGAACCACGAACAGGCGGACATGCTTACCATCACGCCAAGGGTACCGGATGGTGATCTACCAGGTTGAATAAGCGAATCTTTGAACTTAATAAGAATGTGACTGTGGTAGTATGTGTTGCTAACCTTACAGATCTTCCAATTCCTATATTACAAATTTTACTTATCGCCTGGTTTGAAAATGTCAATTTGGGTTTTCAATCTCAAGCCTCACAAGAAATAAGGGCAATTCCACTGTATATTTAGTTGAATAGACTATTATGTGAACTACAAATGTTAAATAATGTGAACTTTCAGACGACCGTTTGTCCAATTTGTTGGATGGTTTTCAAATATTTTCAAAATTTTTTTATTAGAATGAAGTCTGAAAACAAGTCTGATAAGTCAGCTGAACGCAAACTTCATCCGACCATTCAACATTCATCCAACGAAGTCTATCCAACTTACTGTACACCAGTGGCGAAGCGTCCATATAAGTCGATTATTTCCGACTTACCTTTTGAAATTCTCATCCGAAACATCTTAGACTTCTGGCAACATGAATCAAACTTAAGGCCCCGGTCCATAGAACGCGGTGCGCGCGGTAGGAGCGGCGCGGCAACTGATGCGGTGGGTTTTGCCGCACGCAACTGATAGGGGTGACCCATAGAATCCGTTGCGGTGTCTCATCTCAACAAGGCCACTCATGTTAACAGAAGAGAAAATTTCAAATTGGTTCTTACTGGTTACTGCGCATGTCATCAGAGAGAAAATTTCAAATTGGTTCTTACTGCGCATGTCATCAGAGAGAAAATTTCAAATTGGTTCTTACTGCGCATGTCATCAGAGAGAAAATTTCAAATTGGTTCTGTCACCGCGTGAGAGCCGCGGCAAAGTAGAAAGTTGGGCTACTCGGCGCGTTCGGCGCGTTGCGCGCGGTGCTTATGGGTCACCTCTCATAAGAACGTGTGTATTTAATCGAGCTGTCAGTTGGAAGCGGTGCCGCACGCGCGCACCGCGTTCTATGGGCCGGGCCCTTTAATCATACACATGAACTCGGTTCCAACATTTTTTTAACAACTACCACTTTGCTTTCCGTTTTATTCTACACACATGTTGGCTCTTCAATTCACTCCATAAACAAACACAAAACTTTAGCTGTTAACATACAAGGTAACCCCAAATATTACGTCTTATAAAACTTGTTGCTGGATAGAACAAATTTGTGTTCTCTCCTCTTTTTTCTTTTACCAAAAAATATGACGGTAGAACATAACATCGTCTTATTTTCTTCCATAAGAAAGCATGCATTGAACAGAGAGAGGCACCTCTCTGTTCAATACATGCTTTCTTATGGAAGAAAATAACCCGGTGTTCTAGCGTCATATTTTTTGGTAAATCTGTTGTTTGTTATCTCTTTGTGCTCTGAGCACGTGAATATAGCGCCGGCGCAGTAGCCCTCTTCTCATTTGCAGCATTGCTACTGCACACTTCGGTGTTTGCTTGATACAGTGTCCCCAGACCTTGATATTGGTTTTATAAAAGAAAAAAACGCTTTCCTTCGTATTTCTTCCCATGGACACATGCTTATAAACAAAAATGTATATGACAGGTTTGCAGGTTGAGGTAGGTATCTGCTTGGAGAACAAGAAAATAACACGCTGGTCTCCGACTTATTTCATGAATTTGTATGTGTTTCTGCACTAGACTCATGTGTCCAAGCTCAAAGGTCGCCACTTTGATAACAAATATGCGAGGATATTAGATCTCATAGCATAAAGCATATTTTTGGGAGAAAATGCAAACTATAATTGGAATTTTTCTAAAGTGGCACAACTGGCCTAAATGAATTTAGTTCCCAATGAGCCGTATTTTATTTGAAAAACAAAGTTTACCAGCAGAACGCAGTGCAATACTTATTAAAATTGATTTAGTGCTTTTCGTGTTTTTTTTAAATATTACAAATTTAGGCTTTAAAAATTGAAAAGTGCAAAAAGTCTGAAAAGTTTTCCGATAGTAAGTTTCAGTGGTTTGATTATGGCCTTAATATCTGTTAACTGTTGCTTAACTGATTTTCACTCAAAGGAAACAAATAGTTTTAACTAGCTTAGTTTTATGAAAAAAAAAAGTTATGATGCTCTACCTAATAGCAAAGTTGGTTCAAAATACCTGACTTTTTGGCTTGATGCGAAGACAAACATTGCACAAAAAACATTTTAAGTAAACTTTTTTTTGTTGGTGACTAAGTTTCCTTCGAGTTACCTTTTGGAATTATTCACCCCTCGCCACTGCTGTACACACAGTGTAAACTACCCTATTGACGAGCTGCTGGTTTTGTTAAAAGACATGTTTTTAAGATCCACTTATTGGAGAAACAAAGCAATTGAGTCCTCTTATTCAATGTAACTCAAGAGATTCGATGTGACAGTTGAGAAGAAGTACAAATGTATATCTAACAAAAAATAAAATTTCACAACATCCAAAAGCGCCCTGACATCTATATAGACCCCTTGCGGCCATGGTATTGCTAGGCAAAAGATGCCATCCATCTTGTGTCTTAGCCTACACAGTAGCCGACGCATGAAGGTACGAGACTATATTCGCCGAAAAGAGGCACATATAGGCCCATGCACAGCATTCTAGAACGTCCCATAGTATTGCATGGCTTTCATAATGAATCCATCAAACGCTCCACTTGCAACAGCAACGTTGATGGATAGGCAGTTCTCCTTCTTTAGCGCTTAAGAGCCACACATGGAATAACATAATTAATTTATTGTTAAGCTTACCTCCCCGCTTGCCTGCTTTGTCTTCTATGTGCAGCATGTTGCAAATACGCTGTCAATTATTTTAGCAAGCATTAGCATGGATTTTGTATCCCAACTCTTGAAGCGGAAATTGCATTTGCTGTTGGCTTTGCTTGTTAGAGTTTGGGTTGTGGATGATAAAGTAGCAGAAGCAAGCAGTCTGAGGTAAGGGGGTACTTTGTTGAATGAATGGGATTTTGTTTGCATGCGGGTTTCGGGTTTTGGTATATAAAGGCTGCTCCTTCTCTCTTTCAAGTGCGTGCCCGATTGTGATTTGGAATTTATGCATATTGCCCGAGGAGTGATGGATACGATTAATGGCACGTTGGACGTTGAATGTGCGTTGGCTGCATCATAATTCTCTCTCGTCTTCATCCTGTTTTCAGTCACCTTCTCCTCCTACTCGTATGTAAGCCCATTTCAGTGTATAGTGAAATTATTATGAACGTAAATGTATATGTTTGCCGGTGCAGTCTTCGAGCTGTCGTCATAATTCTGCCGAAGAGAAAAATTATAAATGCATGGAGATTATCGCACGAAACAATGGGCCAATTCAATTCAGTGCTGGGTAATTTATGATTTGATAAATGGCTGAAAGCTAGTCGGGGTTATTGGGATAAACAGTTGCAATGAAAGTTTTTCGAACGAGTTAATTTAGTGCGCACTCTCATTGTTTGCATGAAAATGGCATTGCTAATCTACCTGGTTTTTGCAATTTAAAAGATTTGACATATTCGTATCCAATCGCTTGCTAATAACACTGTAACTGTAACTGTGTTTGTTAAGGATTCTGTGAGGCACATACTCAGATCTTGAATCCTAATACACCTACGACCCAGGCGGTTTAATACATTTGCCATATTAGAGCGTTACAGAATCAGTGAGTGAGTTAGCCTTTGCGTAAATAGGTGTATCTTTTTAAAAACTGTTAGCGGTACCTACGGTAGTGTTAATATCTCTTACTTATGCTTACTTTCCTAACAACTGTGGAATGCTCCACAGCTCTCTGTTAGTCAGGCAACATATTTCAAGCCAATAAACCTGACTCTGGAGGGGCTCACTTTTCTTATTCAAATAGGTTTAGGGCTCCTTCCTCTGATTGTGTTATCTGAAACGAAGTCTTCTCATTGTCTTCGTCTTCATCGTATATCGTTTTGAGAGGCGGAAGCAGGGAAGGTCTGACCGCTGATGTTGTTTTCGTGTCAATAAAGCGACCTATATTTATAATTTAAAAGAAAAATAAAATAATGAAAATTGGTACAAAACAAGTTATATGTGCATTATAGGAAATTCGCAAAGGTTTTTTTAGACTTAGGAACAATTTTAAAGCTTGGCAGTGGGTCGATTGAAGTGAATAAAAGTTGTAAGACTGGGTACAAATTCAAGGTTGTGTGTGCCATAATATTGTCTTTTACTGAATGATGAGGCAGCAATGGCTAGCAGCACCATCTCGGAATGGGTAGTTTCGACTGCCTAATGGGTCAGCTCCAGCTAAGTACTAGTAATGAAGGTGCCGGCATATGGTTTGAAAGAGCTCGAATGGGGCAAATTTTCGCCTTGGATTTTGCTGGTTCCGTGAGGGTTGTGGTTGATTTCATTGTGGCAAAAGATTAATTTTTCAGGGTGATTGTGATTGACTCCATTGGTAATGTAGTAGTTTGTTCCATGTGGAAGAAGGGGCTGAGGTATTGGCTATGTGCAGAAGATAAATATCACAATTTTGAGAATCTAATCACTCTGAGAGATCCACAACAGCTAGGCACTGAGGTGCTGAAAAGAAATTTATCAATGACACATTCTGCTGAGGCTAAGGTTGAGTACCCCGCGAATGGATCACTAGTCTGAAGCAGTTAAGTGGGAGAGCCGTGATCGAATCGAGATTATGATGCTCGTAATCTCGAAAATAAAGAAGAGGTTTTATATTCCCCTTGTTACTTTTTAAATGGGACTATGAAACTCCTTTTTGGGAATTGAGTGTGGAGTAAAAATATTCATAGTCCTCAAATACCATCACGATTCTTGTTAACGTACCTAGACTAATAACGCTTATTTTTTACGGCTTCACTATTTTTTACCAAATTATTGTGCATTTGGTTGGTGTTTGACCTTGACGGACCAGCATGAATTCTCCAACATTATCCTGCTAAGTCGACCCAGTTTGGTGTATCTGTATATGCCTGAGCAAGACATGGCCTTGTACAGTACGTTTCTGAAGAAACTGTTATAATAGGCCCTGCAATTGATGAAAAGATGATGCGTTTAATGGTATTTTCAACATGCCTCGTATGAAGAAAATTTTGTTGAGTTTGTCCATCTCTTGACTCACCCAACCTAACCTATTATAGACGAAAGTCTTACCTATGATGTTTTGTATAGGCGACCTTAGGTTAGGTGAAATTATGCTTGAGTAAACAAAAAGCGTTGGAATTTGCATGTTAGGTCACAAACATACATGGGGGGCGCAACAGAGCGGGAGACACGGGACTCAACGCATTTTTTGCAACCATGGCTTGTGAGGGTATGGAGGGGATCTACAATTTTCTGCCGGTTCCGAACGGCTAATCGAGAAAGTGATTTTCATGGCAATGTATTTACTAACGGAGGGCTTTGCCAATTCCTCGTGAAAGGCTGATCAATTGCTCTTTGCTCCTTCCCAATAGATCTTTAAGTGGTTTGAAAAGCTCAGTATCAAGTATCTATATCATCTTCTCCTGCAATGAATTTTGACTTCAGCTTTTGGCAAAATTAATTTCTTCCTGGTCGGATTTTTGCTATTTGTGATCATTGTCTTGTCTACGTAAAATAAGGCAATTTTGCAGATCTTAGGACTCTTTCTATCGTGTCGACTAAGCAGTACGCAGAAATGGTCTTTCAAGGTCTGCAATAAGCAGTCTCTCTTTTTAATTTTTCTGATGGTTTTTGAATAATTGTGTTGGATTTTCGAGGTTTGCAACTTTGGCATGATCCTTTTAAAGATGATGAAAAGTGAAGGAACAAATTTGAATTTCATTAAATGGGGAGTGCAGCCTCAAGCGGCAGCACCTAACTCGGATCTCAAGGTTCTATTGTGCTCCCCGGATAACAAATGACTAGGAGGTAGAGGAGACGGGTGGCAGAGGATTGGGTTCGTCTGTGGGTTATTGAGTTGGTGAGTTATTGGGGGCTATTGGACCCCCATTGAACCATTTGGAACCCTGAATAAATTTATGAATGCTGTTTAGTGGTAGGTTAGAGATGTCACCCAGATTGTCGAAGAAGTATTCTTAGAGGGCTTTTTTCCTAGTGTGGGAAAAGCTAGGGCACTCGAAGAGGAAGTGGAATGATCCCTCCTCTGCCTCTTCGTCTTGACATCCCTTATATAAGTCGGATGTGCTAATGCCCATTCTCATCATGTGGGTACCCAATGAGTTGTGACCCGTCAGAATGCCAATCAACAGAGAGAGTCGCCTGCTAAGCTGGGGCAGAAATTCAGTTTTTTTTTTCTTGGAAATATCTGGCCATACGTTTCTGGAGACCCGGTATGTTTCTAAAGATGACTACCTGTCACTGGTGGTTTTTCGAAAATTTTGTTTGACTCTCTTTTTTTCTTGTCTAGTAGCTTGAGAGCTGAGGTGTTCGTTTCGCTGGATTTGAGTGCTGACCCGATTCTATCCCTTTTCCCCCATTTCGTTTTGCGGGTTCGCAGAATGTATGTACTTCTGCTTGGAAGATACTGCAAAAGTCGGGGATCTTTATTGATCTGTTCAAGAAAGTTTCCAGATGTGTCATTCTCATGGCACTTGTTGAGCCAATACAACCGTGGTTTGACGTCTTACTTTCCCTTAGTTCACCCTACGCTTATTTATTGTTCATAGGTCTCAGATTTTAATTTTTTTGCTTATATGAGAAGCGCATTTTCGTTCACATAAATGTCTGGAATAAGGATGTCTGAATCAGAAAGTAATGACACAAGTAATCTGTATTCTGTGAAGTAATACACAGTATCCACTTCCTTCTAAAACAACTACTCATACTTTTAGTTTTAGTGCTTGTTGCGGGGCTCTTGGATCCTCGCTTATGATAGTCAGCAAAATACAGTTGATGTAGTTTCTTGTTTTGCAGGTAGTCAGGAACTTTAACAAAGAGCAAAGACCCTAAAACGTTTCCTTGTTGTACACCTAGTTTTTGATTTTTTTACTTTTAGTCACGGCTCACCCTTGAACACTCGCAAATAGGCCTCTGAAAGTGCTCGTCGCCTGACTGCCTCTCATATTCGATTTCCTGACTTTTTTCTACATCGGCCATCGAGTCTTCCCTTCTGTTTGAAAAAGAGAGTAATCTTATTTGATAAAAATAAAAGACAGGATTAAGTGGAATACATGGAGGTTTTTCCCAACTAAAATTAGAACTAATCAAAATTTTTGGAGTTTATATTTTATAATTACTTATTCGTTAAGCATTATAGTCTTTTGAAAGCTGATGTTCCCATGACAACAAACATTTAAACTCCAGTGTATCGCTTTCAAATGCAACTATTTTACCCCACACTAGACTCCTTCCCTCCCTGTCCCTCTCTCTCTTTCTCTCTCTCTCTCACCCTCACAAACACACTTAAGAGCGGAAAACACACTAGTTGTGCAACAGTTTGACATATGCATAAATTTCAACTGCAACTCCATGGCTGATTTATGCTCCACAGACACGACAGTTAATTTGATATTTTGATTAACTGCAAACTGCAGGACTAAAGCAAAGAGAATTCGTTCTGGCATGAGCGAGGGTCGGTAACGCTGGCTATAACTGGTGGGTGCTTTAAATTGTGGGCAATTAACACACACGTCACAACGATACACGATTGCCAAACAATCATTCACATACCGGAGATGGATGGTTGCATGGTTGAATATTTTTACATCGAACAAAAAAAAAAAAAGAAAAGGAAAACAAGTACCTCAAGGCTACACGATAACACATGTATTCTTTCACTGCAGTTAAACACTCCGTGACGGATTGGGCAACGTCATGGAGACAATTTTTCATTAACCCTGATTTATATCCAAACAATTACATCAAAGTTCTATGCGGCGCAGCATAAAATCCCCAACAGAGTTACTACTAAGTTAAGGACACGTTAATGAGGGACCTTCAGGCCGGGGCAATCAACGATCAAATAAAAACGTTAAATGGCACATAATTCTTACTTACAAGACAGCTCCAGAACGTGCAGCACACAGAAAGAGAGAGAAAGAGAACAGGAGAGAAAGCACGACAGACAGCACGAAGTGACTTCATAACCATAACCTATAAATTTTCGACCAGCCCCCCTAAAGGAAAAAGGCGAAACGGAAGAATTATGGTCATGGCATTCGAAAATGAACACTTTTTCCCGCCCTGACTCTCTAGAATCACTAGTGGATGGTGGAGGGTGATATTTTGCAGAATTGCTCGATTATTTACGATGCAACGCAGAACACACAACTGGCGTCGCCATTCGCCATGAAATTGGTACAACGAATTGGGCATTGTGTGTGAAGTGAAGTGAAGGACTTGGTCTCCTCTAAACGGCACACCACAATCCACAAACAGGGTCCGCAAGCCACAGCGTGCAAGTCAAAGTAAAATGTCTGTAATTTGGAATGCTTGATGAATGGTTATTTGCCACGAGATGGCAGAGCAGTCATTATTTTTTCACAAGGATATACATTATAAGACGCGCCATACTATGCACAAATAATTTGGATGATGATTCAAAGGTAGTAATTCATATACGAGTAGATATATACTCCCTCAACACAACAATAGTGAGAGCACACAGCAACTAAGAAAAAAGGCAAACGCGAATAAAAAAGGGCAAACTATCATCAAGGATCATTAAGGGGATTAATTCCTTTTTGCTTGCGAATTATGCTTGGTGCGTGAAAAAATATCCTTTGGCATAAGAAAATAATGACTTAATGGCACGAGTGCCAGCGAGTTGTTGATTTTAATGACTTGACAGAGAAAAACGTTGCTGTCCGGAGGAGGTATTACACGATTCTTTTTTAAAAGACGCTAATGTGATGGTTGATAGAATGTTTTCTTTTTATTGAATATGGTTTGTCTTAAAAGATAAGTTCTAAAAGGTACAAAATCTTTCATTGATCAAACCCTGGTATATTTATGTGTATGTTGTTTGATTGACGTTTTCGTCTAAACACATACTGCACAAGATACTGAAGAATTCTTGTGAATTCGAATTCAATCCATTTTCGAATACTTTACTATGTATTTTTATATTTCGGTGGTAATGAATTTGAATTCTATTTTTAAAAACTCTGCTTTTTGTTCTGTTTCGCAAAGCTTTTTTGGAGTACCCGTGGCGTGATGGTTATCATGTTTACCTGTTACGCAGGACGCAGGAGGCTTGTGGTTCTTCGAATCCCAACAGAAACCAAAATTGTTTTTCCACTGGTATCGGCTTTCGAGAGGAATCGAATAGTACTCCGTTAGTAAATTCATTGACATGAAATCGCTTTCTCGATTTATCCGTTCGGAACCGGCTGAAAATTGTAGGTCCCCTCCATTCTCTCGCAAAGCGTGGTTGTGGGATATGCACTAGGCCATGGGCCCCGCTCTGTTGCACCACCCTATTTATTTTTTTTATTTGCTTTTTAATATGTTGGCAATTTATGTTTCAAGTAAATATGCTATGTTTTTTTTCTCGAAAAATAGGGTAACTTTGGGTGATATTGCACCACGACAGATATGGTGCGATTTATATATTTCTCCTAAACGGCTTATATTATAAATAGAGATATTTATAAAGAGTATTGTCTTACTTTAGGTTTCGAGACTTTCATTTGCTATGTTGTATGAAGCAGATGAAGGTGAAGCTTTAAACTTACAAAGAAACTTAATAAATAGATGTCGCTGTTTTTCAGTTTCTTTATGCCCTGTTCATTCCATCGCACTTTTTCGATGGCAGATTTGTCTGCTTTGCAGCAGTCTAGGGCGTCTCCTCCGGCTGTTCGTAATTCATTAAGGGATTTTACGTTTTACGTGTAGATCCGGAAATCTTTGTCTGTTTTTCGTTTGCTTGGGTCGTCAACATCGAAAGAGGATGAGGAAACCCTTGGTCGATTCGAAAGAAAAATTCTTCGAATGATCTTTGGTCCCGTCTGCGACGACAATGTGTGGAGAAAAAGATACAACAACGAGCTGTATGAGCTGTACCGCGAAAAGAGTACGCACCGCGAGGCTACGATGGTTGAGCCATGTAGAGCGAATGGACCCAGACGCTTCGACTCGATGGGTTTTCGAAAGCACATTGCTGGGAAATCGCGGAAGGGGGAGACCTCGTCTTAGGCGGCGCAATCAAGTAAAAGACGACCTCAACCGACTTAGAGTGCAAAACTGGAGAGAGCTCGCCCGAAATCGAATTCGTTATAGAAGGATGTTGGTTGAGTCCCAGGTTCCCACCGAACTGTAATGCCCACCTAAGTAAGTAAGTAAGGGTCGTCAACAGTGAAATCATTATTGTTTTACGAGACTGCTGGTCTGGTAACGTGGTCGGGTAGTTTACCCAACACACAACCTACAACCTGGAGGGCCAGGATTTTTTGGGACTCCTTTGAATGTAAAGAGCCGGATGATATGTTGTCAGTACACTGCTTCACGAGTTTGAGAGCTGCCGCTGGCTCGCGAGGAGCTTATAAGCCACCATCTTTATTTATACGCCTTGTCCTATTAATGAATGACCTTTAAAACAAATATGTTTGAGTAGCTCATTCAGAGCTTTCTGATTATTTGACTGCTGAAGTTCACCGCTGGTTCTGTGAGTCGAATTTATTAGCTGCGACATTCTCCAGCTCTGGCAGACAACTAACATTCAGCCATTATTCACAACAAGAAATCACCTCCGGTTGAAGGAGACCAGTACCCAGTGAGATATATGTAATGAGTACAATTGAATTGTACTGTATAAGTTGCACGAAGAGTACACGCTCAACTACCCAAAGGTTTTCGTCTACATTCAAAACCTACTGCGGCAAGTCATCCCAGAGTAAGGATACACATTTTTTTTTATCTTTTTACGTATCCATGCCTCTTGAAAGGTCTTTACTTTGTCGCATTGTAGAGTTTTTACTAAATACTAAATTCTATTTATTGTGGTACCTTTTGTCCGCTAATGTTATTCATCTATCGTCCGCAAAACTAACTGACACACTTTGAACAGGTACTCAAGGACTGTTGTAGAGAGAAAACGATTCAATATGCTTCCCCGATGTACCTCTACGATGGATTGGAATCCTTCAATGACTCTAGCTGCGTATTCAGCTTTCACCATCGCTCTCTCCTCTCCCTATTGCCTGATCTTTGATTTTGTTAGTCTCTATGGAATGCTTTTACAAAGTCAACCAATAAAATAAGCCCAACATAATAATAATAATTATTTTATTGAACGTTGTATATATTTGGTTGATATTTATGCTTGAAAATTTTTAAAATTGATGAGATGATGCAAGAATGTTGGCACATAGGGGGCCTAACCAAATACATTCTCTAGAATTAAAATAATAACTTAATATTATGTAGTTGAAAAAAAAAAAGGTGAATCTCGGTATGTTCCGTCCCGGTTGTCGCTGGCGTTGTTGGCTACGTTGTTGGTATTATTTCCACGTCCAAAGTGTTCATCACGCTTAGGTATCTTTGCTCGGGGTGTTGATCCCCACTGGCCATTCTTTTCACCAAATGATTCGTGTGGTTGTTGATATCTGCAGCCGTTTTCTTTACTGTCAATAACACGTATTGATCCAAGGGCATCATTTTTGTTTTCTCGTACTCAAGCTGGTTGTTTTAGTGGCGCTGGTGGTCGAAAGTGAGGTCGGTGCAGAGTCTCAGAATTTTCCTTTCGAAAAGTAGGAGCTCCTTCATTGCTGTCTTGGAGATGGTAAACCAGACTGGACTGGCGTAGTTGATGACGGTTCTCAGCATATGCTTGTACATCAGAAGTTTCGTTGACTGAGTTAGTCCTGTTTTTCTTCTCATCAAAGGGTAAAGTCGGTGGAAAGCGAAGTTGGCCTTCTTCAGTCCAACGCGTGAGTGCGGGTTGAATCTAAGCAAATCGGTAAAATTGATGCCTAGATACTTCTCGTTCAGTTTGGCTGTCAGTCTGGTTCCACCGGGTAGCGATATTGATGTTGCTCTGCATTTTCCAGCAGTACGGCAGCCTCTATAGACTTCAGGTCTTCTGAAGCATACAAGCTCTGATTTGGCTGAGTTGACCCGTTTACCCCACTTATAATAGGCATATAGTCTGTGGATGTGAGTTTCCACTCTCCAGGCTGCTATGGATGGCGACAAAGATGTGCAGTAAAGCCAGTTTTCGCTTCCCTTGGGGTAGGCTGGTCCGACGTCCTTATGTTTAAGAGGAATGGCCCTAGCTTTGATCCTTGAGCAACTCCTGCTCTGATACTTTTGGTGGCTGATTTAGCGCTTCCGACTTGAATGAAGAAGTTGCTGTGGCAGACAAAAGAAAAAATTATTTTTACTAACGGATCTGAAAAATTTAGTAGGTGGAGTTTATGGATGAGAGCATCAATCCATACGCTGTCGAATGCTTTTTCGACATCCAAAAAGCAAGCGACGCGACGGTGACCCGATGTCTGTTGGGGGCTGCGGTGACGTCTTTGTGCAGTTTCATCAACGGATGTAGTATGTGAATGCTTTTCATGAAAGCCGAACTGTATGTCTGGAAGGATGTTATTTTCCCTGCAGAACTTCTTCAACTTCCTAAATATTAGCTCCTCCAGGAGCTAACTTTTGTTGTTCAGTAGGGAGATAGGCCTGTAGTTGGCGATGAGATTTCGATCGCCTTTTTTCAGAATCGCCACTATCTTGGCCATTTTCCATTTCCCGGGAAAGTAGCTGTTGTTGACGCAATTATTCATTATGGTGGCCAGAAAGATTATCACTGTTTGTGGTAGCCTCTTCAGGACGAAATTAAAAACACCATCTGGTCCTGTCGACTTCTTGGGCTTGGAGCTGTTGATTATCTCCGCAATTTCTTCCGGAGTACACAGGTTTGGACAGTTGACTGGGCGACTTGACAGATTGGTGTTGCTGAAAGTGGTTTCATCAGTGTTGGGCCCAAGGGTCAGTTGGATGGATGTTTCGAAAACAAGCCCATCGTTTACGGAATCACAATTTTACCACGATGAATCCTTTCCATTGCATCAGTCGTTGACTTATCCATAGCAAACCAATATTAATTATAACAGACAGCCTTTTTTTTGTATCTATATACTTCTAATTCGTGCTCAACGATCATCATAAGAAAAGAGACATATTTCGTTGAGGACTTTTTTTTTAAAAACACACTGCCAGAGATAAACAGTACACAATTTGGAAATAAGTTTTCAATATTTCAAAACGGTGTTCAAGTATAAAGCGACTCATTTTTTTCCGCGGAGGTATACTGACTTTTTGTCAAGATTTTCAGCGGGAAACAGCTGTAAGTCCAGAATCACCTATGATTTAAGAGGAAATCACTAGATGGCTTTTCCGAGCTTAGAGATAAAAGTCTAGGCTCCGACGTCTTGAATATTTCCACAATTCATTTGTTATCTCTACTTCAATCGTCTACTTCAATCGCATGGCGTATGTGAAATTTTTCCCCTTTTTTTTCCTAATAAGCGTTTATAGCGAACAGGAAAAATATGGCTAGTTGCAAGGCTCTCAACCCTCCTCACAGCCACACACCAGCAACTGGTTTTCCTTTTGCAATGCGCACGAAAAAAATAATCCGCATTGAGTCTGTCAGTGGAATTACATTAAAAAAGGAATCCAAATAATTGGAAACATTTGTTCCATTTTGGCTGAAATTTCAATCAGCTGACACGAAAAATGAAATTGTAGCAAGAAATAGAAAAATACCACAGAAAATATTAATTCATTTGAATCTTTTTTTGGCCAAAAAATTCTCTGACTTATTTGCCATCGATTGGAATAACATTTGTTGTTCAATTCTAACGAAAAATAGTTAATATTCAATTTAAATTTTTTTCCTGATTCGTTTTCCTGATCGTTAAAACTGGTCCCTAAGGATTGGTGCAACCGCCCAGAAGCGGAAGAAATTATTCGTTCAAATGAATTTTGACGTCTTCCCCGAGAACCTGGAGCATTGTCGACGACCTCTGAAGAACTACCTCCCTACTGCTGTGAGTGAACAACACTCAGCTAGTTTTTCAACTACGCTCTTAATTTTTCCAAATGTTTTCCGCTTGGTTCATATTTAGTTTATCACTTTTTCAAATTAATTAGCAAAACCATTTCATCCCACCTTTGAATTGAGGACACTTGACTAAATTCGTTCAAATTAATTAAAAAAAAACATCTCCAATTATAACGTCCGTGAAAGAAAAAAACATCCCTGGCATTTTGTGTGTCATCACAAATCTAATATTTTTTTTGTTTTTTTTTTTTCAACTCCAGCACAAAAGTCCCGCACAGAAAACAAAACGATTCCATTCATTTTGATGGCGATGCTGCAGATAGCATGCATTGTACACTGTCAACGAACTTGAGCATTTAAACCATATGCAACTCTAAATCTTGTCCCTCTCTAGTGTGTGACATTCATGCTCTTCGAGCACAGCATCACGAATCAGGACAGTATATCCTTTCCTGGGCAGCCCGCAGCACCCATTTCCAGGAGCCATACATCGTCTAGTGCACTAAATTTGTTCAGAGTAGAAAATGTGTGTTTAGTAAGCGCCATCTATTATGTGCAAGCATTTGTTATTAGCCCCCAAAACAAACTGCCACAAAACTCCCCAGGAAGCATCCTCTATATATCTCACAAGCACATACATCCAAGCACTCGGCTCGCATCTATCTCGATCTCTAGCCCACACCACCCATCCTAAGTCCTGACATCTGACTTGGAACGTATGAAATTTGTGTCTCTTGCCTGATGCAAGAATCCAGTTGCTTGCTGAGAAGGAGCATCAGCTATATAACACAGCGAGTAGCACCCAGTGCTTTAGATCCTTTTGTCAAGTGTACTGGATATCCTTTCAGCCAGGCGCCCATAATAAAATGCAGTGTTCTATCGTGTGCATTTTGTAGAAACCGGATGCAGGAAACCATCGTGATTGTATAGAACAATAAGTTTCGTTCGGTGGTGCGTCCTTAGTGTGTCATGCGCTGCCTGTTGTTGATGACACTGGCTTCCTTTCTCTGTTTTAGGTGGGTGGGTGTGCTTTTATCTATGTCTCTAACAGAAGACGTTAATCACGCTGAGTTATGTGATGTCTTTATGTTCCACTGTCACGTTCAGTGCTTTCTTTTCTATGTATACCGTACGGTGCGGGGCGTGTGTGTTGATTCCTCTTCTTTATCTGTCGTGGCAAGGATATGTGATTTTGTTTGTTGTGTCTTTGCAATGAAGATGTAGAATTCATTGAATATTTAATGCATGTGAGTTTGTTTCGCAGGCAAATGGAAATAAAATAAAATTTATTTCTTGCTGATAGTAGGTAGGAGCTAGCTTTTCATGCCATAAAGTCTTTTAAAATTTAAATTGATGGTTTTTTGGTTGAAAGTTTTTTTTTTTTTTGTTGTTTTTCTTTATCCAGCTGTAAGTGGAGTAATAACATTATGTTATTTATAGCGAAATTGCTTTGAACGCAAAATAAGAGAAAAATATATACGTAGTCCTTAAATTACAATGTTTCACACTTAAGGCAGCAATTTAGCTCTAAGGCGAAATTTTATTGGTTGTAAGCTTTGACGTCTGCGGGGTTTGAGGATGTGTACTTTACTAATTGACAAACAGTATTAAACAAAAGAAGTGATTGGTTGCGGGAGTTTTTTTAGCTTCAGATTGTTGACAAAGCAAGACTTTTACAGCTTTAGTTCATAGCAAATTTTTTCACTATAGTCCCTTGTTATTTTTCCCTTTTGGTTTTTCTTAAAATTCTCGTTGCTGTTTTAGACTTTCGTAGAGCCTTCAACCTGTTCAAGGCGAACTCATCAGCGACTTCGTGTTTTGTGAAGGCATGACGGGTTGCGGGCCACACAAGACTTAAAGAATTTAGTACCCTCTCAAAATTAAGATTATTAGAACTAGCTAAGAAATAAAGTCCAGCTTGTCTCTGCAGTTACAAATACTTCTTCCCATCTAACTTTTCTTCATAACGTGCATTACAGGTAGCAGTGTATTAAGGCCCGCGGCAATAAGACCCGTTTGTCTTAATTCCTCTTTGTTTTGGAAGTAAGGCCCACGGGGGTTATTTCCATGATGAAATGGCAGTAAGAGCCGCTGGCCTTAGTTGCTTTTTCTACGAAATCAAATCGGAAAGTAGTCTCACCGTTTGCACTTTAACTTATTTTCAATGTGAATAAACTGGCACAGGGACGCAACTCCACTAGACATATAAATTTATGCCCTAATTGTGGATTATGTATGACGAGGAACACACGTCCATAAGAAATATCTATGGAACTATGCATCATACACATACAGTATATGTTTTAGCGGTCAGTTCGCGCGAATTTCTTAAGTTCAACCACAAGCCCGTATTACCCAGAGGCAAATTTTGTTCGCTTTGCTTTTTACTCACGGATAAAATAATGAAGCTAAAAGCGAAGCGGAAAAAATTTTCTCAAGGGAGTATGGATGTGTGGTGTAAAAATAAAAATTCGCGCGAATTCACGATACAAACCAGGAGCAAGTAGCTAAGAGCAAAACAAACATTAAGAAAGTGGATTCAGTTATTATATGCGCATAAGAAAGTGGACTGAGTTTCCATCATCCTATGTCAAGAAGTGGGAGACAAAGTGAGCTATGAATTATTTCCATTGACAGCTGAAATAAGTGCCCAAATTTTGGAGCTTTGTATTTCGGTACCTCAAAATGTTTTTCCTTCAATTAAAAGGACTCTACAATATATACATTTAGCGCATCCACTATGTTCTTAATCCTTTCTAAGAAGGAAAACTAATTTTAAGATCCCATGTGCATCAAACTCATATAAATGCTGTTTCAAATGGCAACAAAAGACATGGGCCTAAATTCTTTACTTTGGTCTTATTGCCTCTTCAAAGTGGAAACAAAGCCCGCGGGTGTTATTTCCATTTTTTTGAGCAATAAGGCCCACGGGTCTTATTGGCGCGGGGCTTATTGCACTGCACCGCATTACAGCGGTTATAAGCTATGTCAAATGTGTTTTTCTAGATTCCTGATTTTCGATCCAGCAACACTTTTTTTCTTACCGATTTGACCATTGCCTTGATGTTTGAATGCTTTGTAATTTCATCCCGAATAGACTGACAGCAGAACACCGCATGCAAATTGTTTAAATTTTTTTAAACATGTTTTTTTTTCGAGAAACTGCTGGAACTACGCCATCTATGAACCAGTCACTGGAGTCACATTAAAAACTAATGCCGTGAGATCAAAAAAAATATAATTTTAGGGGTTTTCAATTAAGTGGTTGCGAGTGTAAAGGGTATTTTTCTTAGACGTGTGGTTTCCAATTTGGCTATACTTTTTCGCAGTTTGTGTTTTTGGCACTTGATTTATGCTCAACCGCTGACGGCTGGACAGAATCCTGCGAAGAAACGCTCAATTTGCTTCTGGACACTCACTTTCCAGGAAGCTCTAAGAACTTATGCAACTATGATTCCACAGAACCAGGTAGCATAATAACAAACAACCCCGATCTGATTACAAGGGAAAAATTAGTTTGGGCCATTAACAGCTTTGACCCATACAAATCCCCTGGACCTGATGGTATAATTCCAGCCGAACTTCAAAAGGCCGCGGACATTATTATCCCTGTCCTTGAAGTAATTCTCATCGGCTGTACCACCTTGAACTATATCCCCACTCAGTGGAAAGAAGTCAAGGTGGTGTTTATACCTAAGGCTGGGAAATCATCCCATGTAAACCCAAAAGATCTCCGACCAATAAGTCTATCATCTTTCCTTCTTAAAACTTTAGAACGACTGATTCATATCCACCTGCGTACAGCTATAGATCCAAAATTGTTATCTACAGCACAACACGCTTACTGCAAGGGAAAATCTGTAGAAACGGCCCTACACACCCTGGTACGTACTATAGAATATTCCCTCCATCACAAAGAATTCACTCTGGCCGCCTTCCTCGACATAGAGGGCGCCTTCAACAACGTCAGCAACTCTGATATTACAAAGGCACTGACGAAGCTCAAAGTAGATGATTCCATAGTGCAGTTGATAAATCTAATGCTAAAAAGCAGGAGAATCAACTCTACTCTAGGAGACTTCTCTGCAAAGAGATCTGTCAGTAGAGGAACACCGCAAGGTGGAGTTCTATCCCCTCTTCTATGGAATCTAGTCGTCAATGAACTTCTAGTTGACCTAGAAGCTGAGGGATTCAAAGTGATTGCATATGCAGATGACGTCTCCATTGCGGTATCCGGCAAATATGCTCACGTCCTTATGGATCTGATGCAAACCGCTCTAAATAAACTAGTAAAATGGGCGAGAAAAAGTGATCTAGGGGTCAACCCTCAGAAAACCGAACTCGTTCTCTTCACCAGGAAATACAAAATTCCTCAACTAACAACTCCATCAATAAATGGAATCCCACTTCAACTCTCCAACGAAGCTAGATATCTAGGTATTATCCTAGACAAAAAGCTAAACTGGAAAGCCAATATAGAGGAAAGAATCAGGAAATCAACCGTAGCCCTGTTTTCCTGCAAAAAAGCCATTGGCACTAAATGGGGCTTCTCCCCCCAAATCACCCACTGGCTCTACACCGCGGTCATCAGACCAATACTCACATACGGAGTAGTGGTATGGTGGACCGCTCTTGATAAAAGGACCTACTGCGATAATCTGAGCAAAGTCCAACGAACAGCCTGTTTGTGTATAAGCGGAGAGAGATCAACACCCTCAGCTGCCCTAAATATACTCCTTAATCTCATACCACTAGATATCTTCAGCAAACAAATGGCCGCAAGTACGGCCACTCGTATCAGAGCTATCTCTAAATGGACCGATAACAACATCGGTCATGCCACAATCCTGAATACATTCAGATCAATCCCTTGCCACTCTGACTACACCATCCCCCAATTGGTTTTTGATAATAAGTTCCATGTCTCAATCCCAACGAGAACGACCTGGGAAGACGAAGAACTTTTGAGAGATGATTCAATTCATTTCTATACAGATGGGTCAAAAACCGAGGAAGGGGTAGGCTGCGGGGTGTACTCAAAACGACTTAACGTAAGTCTCTCTTTCCGCCTCCCAAACCATTGTAGCGTGTTCCAAGCGGAAATTCTGGCTATCAAAGAGGTCCTATCATGGCTAAAAGAAAACGTGATATCCTCAGCGAATATCCGGATTTTCTCAGACAGTCAGGCAGCCCTCAAATCACTCGGCGCCGTTTCCACGAACTCAGTAACCGCCCTTAACTGTCGCCTGTCTCTTAAGGAGATGGCTGAACAGTTCAATATTCACCTTATTTGGGTGCCGGGGCACAGAGATATCGCGGGCAATTGTAAGGCCGATGAACTCGCCAGAAAAAGAACCGTTCTACCGATATCAACCAGCAGGTTGAATATCGGTATACCAATCGCTACATGTAAACTTATGCTAAAGCAAGAGGCAATGGATAGAACAAATCATTGGTGGAACAGTATCACCACGTGTGTGGCAACAAAACAGCTATGGCCAGGACTTGATCCAAAACGCACAAGGCATTTGCTATCCATAACCAGATTGCACTTTAGCTCCGTAATCAATGTCATTACAGGACATTGTCTGATAGGCAGACACGCCATAAGACTTGGTGTTCCCTCAAATGACTTCTGTAGAAGTTGCTTAGATGAGGAGGAGGAAGAAACTATTCCACACCTCCTCTGCTCATGTCCTGCACTCTCCATTAAAAGAAAACGGCATCTTGGAAAATATTTCCTCGATGATCTAAACGATCTGGCGAACACAGATATCCTTCATCTCTTTCGCTTCATAAAAAGCTCCAAATGGTTTTGTTAAGTGGGGTTCTTCCTCACTTAAATTCTTATGGTATCACAACGGACCAAATACTGGTCTAAGTGTGTCAGTTGGTTTTCCTGACAACCATTTAAACCTAACCTAACCTAACCTATGCTCAGTTTGGTTTGCCATTATATAATGATCAGAATTACTACCGAACAACTTATTCAAAACTTGCCAATTGATTACCAAAATAAGGGTTCGGTTCGCGAGACGCATCACCTGGCTGCGTCTTATATTCGGTCTTCATAATCGCACAGTAGAGTGTTTCAATTTGGCTCCACGTTTACTCTTGTGTATAATACGCATCCTCAGAGATGCCGTTCAGTGCGCACCGAATAAGCTTTTGCTTCGGTAGGGCAGGGTATCGAAGAAGACCCGATTTAGTCCATCTGCAATCACGCACAACAATTGAATCTGTGCCCATCCACTTTATTGAAGATTTGCGGAAGGATCTCGTTTTTCTGCATTACATTGCATTGAAATTGATAACGACCATTAAACTCGTCGAGCGTTTGGTGAATATGCCCGAAACAAGATGACCACCTATCCTAATTTTCATAAGAAAATTTTGTTTAACGATGAAGCTCGTATATGAATTGGAAATTATTGATGGTCTGTGGCGTGGCTTTCAAGATCATGTGATTTAACATGTGGGGTTATGAAAAATCGCTTATCTACGCAGATAAGCCCAAGACGATTGTCGCTTTGGAAGAGAGTTTGTGGCGCGTTATTGTTGACATACGGCCCCAAATGTTGCAAAAAGTGGTAGAAAATTGGGCCTCTCGGTTGGAATTAATTCAATCTAGCCGCGGCGACTACTTGCGCAAAATCTTTTGTTGTCAAGCACTTTTGTTGGTGTCAACTTGGTGCCTACCAGATGTTGAAACTTATAGTACCATCAATTATGCTCACTATAGGTACTTCCTTGAGGTATACCACTGGGTACTGATCTCCCCCAACCGGAGGTGACTTGCCAAAGGAGCAAGAAGAAAAGAGCAACAATATAATGCTCTGCGGGAAATGAATGACTGACTAAGCTTATTGAGAATGTAAAAGCGGATAAATTCAACTTTCAAAACCAACGGTAGACTTCAGTAGTCAAAAAAGCAGAAAGAAAGTGAAACGACTACTTGGACATAATTGGCTTAGGTTTTTCAGGGTTTTTCAATACTGGAACAAGGAAGTGATAAAGAGTTGGTGGCGGATGAACTCCAAGCGAGACAAGGCAACGGCAACTTCAAACCCCTGCAGCAGAGTACTGCCACCATTGGGTAGTTGGGGCGCAGTATGAACCCTTGTAAATCGGGCAATATTTTTGACAATTAGCCAAATTACCCAGAGGTTCGTGATTAAAATCCCAACAGAGACAAAAATATTTTTCCATGGGTATCGCCTTTCACGAGGAATCGGTAAGTCCTCCGTTAACAAATTCAATTAGCCGATCGGAACCTGCCTTCCCTCCATTCCCTCACAACACATGGTTGTGAAAAATTGTTTATTTATTTTATTTATTTAATTCCTCGGATTTGATTTCGACACGCATATGTCAAAAGTCTGGTAGGAGGGATAGATAATTCGAGCAGTTGCTGAAACCTTTACCTATGCATGAAACTAGCAGCAAACAAAAATTGATGACGTGAAACGTCATTACTCTACAAGCAAAAAAGCTAATATCTAATGAGAGCGAATAAACATTGACGCTCAATCGCGTAAGAGCGCAAAATTGAAATCATGGGGTACCAAGATACTCCTGGGCCCAGAATCCGTAACTTTTAAGACGATTATCGTTCAATCGTCAAACGATTGTTTCATATAATCTTGCTTCCACTGGTTGGTGGAAAGCTATTTCACTATCGTCCTACAGATTTTTGCAACTTATTCAGGGTCGTAAACATGTTTTATTAGTGCCTAAAGCTCAGACGATAGTCGTCTAAAACGTTACAGAATCTGGCCCCTGACTTCCGATTGAGACAATATAAATCGACAGAGAAATATTCGTCTGTCTGATTTACGGCCAAGGGCCAACATTCTTACGCTCACTAAAAAATCAACTTCAATCTGAAATCTAGCAAAATATGTAATGATGACCCGTTTTATGTTTGAGAACACAGGCTAAGGATTAACGAGGCCCAAGAGCGCCTAGCTATATGGTGCCAACTTAAGCAAAGTAAAAATATACATTGGAGACTCGCTTTTTGCTCATTTCCAGCATTGTAAACAATTAGCGTACAAGTGCGACTAAATCGTGCACCCATACCATCATAAGCACAAAAATAAAGTACAAAAACCCCTTCGCAAACCTCTAAAATATTACTTTTAATTTAGGCCATCGTGTTACTTGGAAAAAGTGTATTCATATACATCATGCTCACCCTGGCATGTCACAAAACAGAACCATTTAGTTTTATGTGACAGCAAAACAAATGAACCGAATGCAACCAATGAATTAGTAACTAACTAAACTCCAGCTATCGTTCATCAGTAGGTACAGTCCATCAATTCAAAATGATAGGATACAAGGAGAGCTTTTAATATCTAACGACTACTTTTCGAAGCATAAAACACCAAACAATTTACTAATACCATTATTCATACTCAATCGAGGCACCTAACCTATCAGGCTGGCCTCTCTAACGGTCGCCACCGGTCGCCGTTCGCCGCGCCGTTCGCGACAGTGGACACTAATCAACATGATTGATGGAGTCACTTATCACGGTCGACACCGACACGAAACGTCATTAGATAATTTGTTAAATTGCGGATTAGAGTTGCTACATAGTGCGCGAGAGTTGGTCGTGGTCAGCGCAGCGCCAGAGGCGGCAGCGACGAGCCATCACATCAGCCATTGTATAGAATAGCGAGCCGCCATGTTGTCATTTCCAAGTGGAATTTCCAAATGTCAGCTTGTTTTGTTGTCGAGTTGTCAATTAATCTACGTGTTACCATCTGTCGGCCAAAAAGTGAACTCATTAGTTAGTTTGCCTTAAATGGATTTTCCTGGTAATAAATTCGATGACACTGGTGCTTTGGCACGAGGTGGCTCTGTCCTTCAGCTGATGGCTCATTAAGTTGCCAGTAACGGCAAACTAATTTTAATCTCCGAGACTTGGTATGAGTGTATATGAGAAGTTGGTATAGGTACCTGGCAAATCATCTATCATTCCAGACATTTTCAAAATGAACAATAATCATTCTTCTTCTTGTCTGGTTGGTTCCTTCTATATGTAGCTGTATATAAGAATATATTGTGCTTCTTCATCATTTCCATCATCATCATCAACGTCGTCGACGTCGACGTCGACGTCGTCTCTCACTTGTCCTCCTTTCTGATTTGCGTTTTTGAAAAGGGAAACCAAACAACCATCCCGTTCCTCCCAGGAACGCTTTTCAAGCAAGATAAATTGCACGTCAAGGCGCGATGGACAGAAAACAGAAAGAACAGGGAGACACGACCACCACACTCCTTTTGCCGAGTAATAATAAACTCATTAATCATCCGACTGTTGTAATCCAGCGCCAGCCCCTGAATCCTGTACTTTCTATCCATCCACAATGTGTACAAATACAAACCGTGTGGCTCTGGACCTGATTCCTGTCATCTCTGACAGATTTGTAGCGATGATGAATCAAAACACACACATGTACCTACTCGTATGTAGGTATAGAATCAGCCTTAGAAAATTTTGCATGTAATGCGGCTATTTTTTATCTTGAAACTTAGAAGTTGAAGCTGAAAGCAAGTTCTCGCTCCTGACGTGCTTGCGCTCGGGTGTCATTCAACATACCTAACATAGGTAGATGTAGGATAAGTGCTGAATGGAATTGTCTTTGAAATAAGGGCAACGATGTAGTCGGTAGTCCCAGTGAATAATAATAACTGTTGAAATTTTTTGATTGATGTCTGTCTGGTATAACACATGCATAGTATGTGTGCAAGTGAAATCGAGGTCGGACTAAAATTGATGGGATAAGATGTGATTGATCGTCATCATCATCACCACTTCTTCCACCGCAACAGCTCGGATGTTAGTTAGTATAATAATTCTCCGGCTGTTATTTCATTTTTTTATTTTATTATTTTACTTGATGATGCAGCACGATGTGATTTTGATTACGGAAACATTACCGCAACTAACGAGGATGATGTATATGGGTGGTAATCAATCACATTACATAGCTATCAACTGAAACTCATGAAGAAGTTGAACAAGATTTACCGCACATCGAGGAAATGTTCAGATTGATGCATCTGTTTGGCATGAAACAGACGATGATGATTTGCTTAACTGACGACCTGTGAATGTTTTGATGTCTTGTGTCTAATGCTCTTCAATGAAAGCCTGTGATTTTTTTTTTTAAATTAAATTACAAAAAATAAAACCATAAATGACTGGATCTTGGATCCAATACACAATTTTCGAAACGTGTGTAGGTATGTTCTTTGTGACGGTTTTCGATTGGACGTTGTTGTGTATGTATTTTCAAATCCGCGTTGTTCGCAATGTTGAAACTTGGGTGTAGGATATTCTTTTTCGGGACTTGTCAGCATTGTCAGAGAAGAGAACTGACATCTTAATGTGATTGCTAAACTCGCCTAGTTTCGTTATTAGCTGTGCAAGTTTTAGTCATCTCAGAAGCATAGCACTACTCTTGACGAGGATGAGAGCATCCCTAGTCCTAATCCTTATCTTCACACAGATTGGAGACGGATAGAGATGCGAATACGGCGGATACTGATGGGAATACGGGTAAGGATGCAGATACAGATACGGATATGAACACATACGGGTATATACCTACACGTACTCGCATACGGATAAAAGTAAGGAAACTGAAGCGGATGTAGACATAGATACGGGTACAGGTACAGATACAGGAAAGAAAACTGATACGTATATGAATGTGAAGAATACGGATCTGGGTACGATACTACTACGGATGCGGATGCGGGTATAAATATGGATACGACTAGGGATACGGGTCCGGGTACTAATGAGGGAAGGAATACGGATACGGGTGCATATTCGGATGCAGATAAGGGTACAGATACGCACAAGGGTACGAGAAGGGAAGCTGATAGGACAAATACGCATAAATACGGATTTGGAAATGGATACGGATACGGATACGCATACGAATGCGGATACGGATAAGAAGTATGGAAAGAAAACTGAAACGTAAACCGACAAGGAAACCTTAAAAAAACTGACACGAATACGAATGTTGGCACAGTTATGGGTACGAATACGGATACTGATTCAGATACAGATACTGATATGGACGTGGATCCACAAAAACAGAGTTTTTGATATGCATACTTGGGTGTTCGTTCCTTTACTGTTGAGTAGGTATTGAAGGACTGCAGTGAAGAACACAGGACTCAATACGCTTATTTTGGGTAAAACCATAATGATTTGAAATTTTTTGGTGACTTCTAATGAACATTTGTCAGCTCTAAGAACTTATGCCACTATGACTCTATAAAATCAAGTAGCCCAAAACTGTTATCTAATGCACAACATCTGTAGAAACGGCCCTACATACCCTGGTTGGTACTGTGGAATATTCCCTTCATCCCAAGGAATACACTCTAGCAGCATTCCTCGACATAGAGGGTGCCTTTAATAACGTCAGTAACTTTGCAATTACAAGGGCACTGACAAATCTCAAAGTAGATAGTTCCATAGTGGAATTGATAAATCTCATGCAGAAGAATAAACTCAACTCTAGGAAACTGCTCTGCACAGAGATCTGTCAGTAGAGGAACACCGCAAGGCGGAGTCCTATCCCCTCTTCTATGGAATCTAGTCGTCAACGAACTTCTAGTTGCCTTAGAAGCTGAGAGATTCAAAGTGATTGCCTATGCAGATACCGTCTCCCTTGCGGTATCTGGTAAACATGCTAACGTCCTTACGGATCTGATGCAAACCGCTCTAAAAGAACTAGAAAAATGGGCGGGAAAAAGTGATCTAGAGGTCAACCCTCAGAAAACTGAACTCATCACCAGGTCTTCTCTTCACCAGGAAATACAAAATTCCTCAACTAATAACTCCATCAATTAATGGAATCCCACTTGAACTTTCAGACGAAGCTAGACAAAAAGCTAAACTGGAGATCCAATATTCAGGAATAAATAAATAAATAAATAGGGTGGCACAATAGAGCGAGGAGCCACTGGGCCTAGCCAATTTTTCACAACCATGCCTTGTGAAGGAATGGAAGAACCTACAATTTTCTACCGGTTCCAAACGGCTAATTGAGAAAGCGCTTTTCATGGCAATGAATTTACTAACGGAGGACTTGCCAATTCCTCGCAAATGGCGATACCCGTGGAAAAACATTTTTGCCTCTGTTGGGATTCGATCCTCGTACCTCTGAGTTGGCAGGTGGACAAGCTAACCATCACGCCACGGGTACCACAATATTCGGGAAAGAATCAGGAAATCCACCGTAGCCCTCTTTTCCTGTAAAAAAGCTATTGGTAATAAATGGGGTTTCTCCCTCCCAAATCACCCTCTGGCTCTACACCGCGGTCATCAAACCAATACTCACATACGGAGTGGTAGTATGGTGGACCGCTCTTGTAAAAAGGACCTACTGATCTAAGCAAAGTCAAACGAACAGCCAGTTTGTGTATAAGCGGAGCATTGAGATCAACACCCTCAGCTGCCCTAAACATACTCCTTACATCCCAGATATCTTCAGTAAACAAATGGCCGCTAGTACAGCCATTCGTATTAGAGCTATCTCCCAATGAACCGATAACAAGATCAATCCTTTGCCGACTACATCATCCCCCAATTGGTTTTTTTTATTAGATTGATTGATTTTATAAGACAATTCATTAGTAATTTACAATTTTCATTTACAAAATCTTTAGGCTTCGATATGCCGTCTGCCGATTGGAACATTTTATGATTGAATAGTAAAAGTAATTCAAAAGAGTGTGTTTTGTAAAGATACAGTTAAAATTATTAATGAATTGATTGTTTGATATTTTGTTCGAAAAGTGTTGTTTAAAAGTTTTCATTTACGATTCGTTCGCGATAGGATAAGGCCGTTTTACAGTACTCCAGTAAATGGTTGTTGAGTTCATTTAGCAGGTTTATGACTTGGTCTCTTGAGAGCACACTACTTCCGAGGAAGAACCGTCTTGTTTCCCGTAGCGTTGGACATTTACCCAAAAAGTCAAATACATCTTATCTTTCTTCTTCATTACATATATTGCACAATACTGGAAGGTCATCTCGATGAGGTCTGTAGTTGAGGCTCAACAGTTCAACTCTTAGTCTAAAAATCATTGAGATTGTTTGTACATCATTTTCATCTCGAAAGTAGTTGGTCTGCTGAAGATTATAATTAATGCTGTTATATATCTGTCTATAGATGGATTCTCGTGCTTCAGTCTCGTAGTCATTTGTAATGTTGGTGTCGGTTGCTTCTATGATGCTGTAAAGTTTTTGTTTCCAGTTTAAGCTCAATAGTTGGACTAGATCTAGTTCTAAATTGCGAGCTCTTGCTAGTTGTAGCCATTCTGCATACCAACCGATCTTGCTTCTCACTGTTTTCATTAAAATCTTTTTGGGCAATCTACACTCTTCCATATTTGAGTCCTTTACAACGTAGTCTGCTTGTAGTTTCAGAGTTTTAATGTATAACGGTGATAAGCCTGTTTCCAGGTTCAAAGCATAGTTGGATGAGTTAGGTGGAAGTCTGAATATTCGCTTTAAATAAAAACGTAGAAGCTTTTCTATTGATTCATGTTGGTGGCTCCCCCATACTTGTGACGCGTAGAGCATGATTGATATTGCCACCGCCTCGAAGACTTTATATTTTGAGCTATGATTTATATATTGATTGGAGAAGCACATCTTCCATGTGGAGTTAATAGCGGATTTAGCTTTTATCAGTTTGTCAGCTAGGTGATTATCTAGTTTTAGATTGCTGGAGAAGATTACACCGAGGTACTTAAAATCGTTGACAATCTCCAAATTTTCGTTGTTGAAGTGCCAGTTTTCACTAGTTCTTACTCTACCTCTCCCTCTATTGAAGATCATGATCTTTGATTTATCTCTGTTGACGATTAAGTTCCAGATCTCGCAGTATTCTTGTAGTCGGTTGATCATCAATTGTAGCGTTTGGGGTGACTGTGCTAGGATCACTATATCATCCGCAAAGAGCAGTGCTTTAAGCTTTAGACTATCGATTTCAATTCAGCCAGGTAAACCGTCCGTTATGTCGTCGATGAATAACGTAAACAGAATGGGACTCAAAAGACATCCTTGTCTCACTCCCATCTTCGTTTGGAACCAATCTGATACTGTTTCCCCATCCCAAACTGCTGCCCACGTGTCTTGTAACAGATTTTCGATGACTCTTCCAAATTTGAGCTATAAGCCTTTGTTGTAAAGCTTGTACATTAGGGAATTCCTATCTACCGTGTCAAACGCAGCTTTAAAATCCACAAAAAATGCGTAGTGTTTCTTCCCCTGCACTGCAAAAGATTCTGCTATATTACGAAGGACAAATATGTGATCAACTGTTGAGTAGCCAGCTCTGAATCCCGCTTGATTTTCTTTGAGGAGATTGTTGTGGTTGCTCCAGGCAGTAAGACGTCGTTGGAGAATGGTTGTGAGAATTTTGTAAGTCACATTAAGAAATGAGATGCCTCTATAATTACTTGGATCATTCTTATCGCCTTTTTTGAATGTCCGGAATATTAGTGCTTTCTTCATTTCTTGAGGAACTTCTCCTTTCTCCAAAATATCGTTGCATAAATTGGTTATAGTTCTCATTAGTCTTTTTGAACTGTGCTTGTAAAACTCTCCTGGAATTCGGTCTAGACCAGGTGCTTTGCCGTCGTCGAGCTCTTTTATTACCGCTTTTGTTTCGGTTAACGTAATTTGCGCGTCAAGTAATTCATCCTCAAACCGGGGTGAGGCAAATTTGACGGTGTTTTTGCAGTAAAAGCAGGATTTAGTAATACATTGAAGTGGGACATAAGTGTTGCTGCATCCAGGCTTCTGCTTATGGTAGGTCTACACCCGTTTATTATACGGACATCTTTCCAGAATTCGGCGGAGCTCGTACAGGAAGTTAAGTTCCTAGCTTTTTCTTCGAAGTACATCTTCTTCTTATTCCAACATAGGTTTTTGTACAGTTTGTTTGCTTCAATGTAGTGCTTTTCGAATTCGTCACCTTGACTCTTTTGCATTAATCTGAGCCAAGCAAATGAGTGGTTCCTAGCCTGCAAACACTCGGAGTCAAACCATGGTTGCACGGCGCAGGCTCGTTTTCCGCATACTTGTCTTTTCACCGGGTATGCTGTTTTTATACATTCCTCTAACTGGCTGAATGTTGTGGTTGTTTGTGCTGATAGAATCGTGTCCAAGTTTCTTCTGTATGTGTCACCGTGAACGTTTTTCCAGCTAATCTTTGGTAAGAGTTTCAGTTCTATTCAGTTTTTTATTATAAAGAGTCACAAGTCTCAATCCCCCGAGAACTACCTGGGAAGACGAAGATTTCTTGAGATATGATTCAATTCATTTCCATACAGATGGTTCAAAAACCGAAGAAGGGTCGGCTGCGGGGTGCACTAAGTCTCTCATTCCGCCTTCCAAACCATTGCAGCGTGTTCCAAGCGGAGTTCTGGCAATCAAAGAGGTCCTGTCATGGCTAAAAAAAAACGTGATATCCTCACCGAATATCCGGATTTTCTCAAACAGTCAAGCAGCCCTCAAATCACCCGCCCTTAACTGTCGGCTATCTCTTAAGGAGATGGCTGAACAGTTCAATATTCACCTTATTTGGGTGCCGGGAAACAGAGATATCGTGGGTTACTAAAAAGCCGATGAACTCGCCAGAAAAGGAACCGTTCTACCGATCCCAACCAGCAGGTTGAATATTGGTATACCAATCGCTACATGCTAACTTATGCTAAAGCAAGAGGCAATGGATAGCAAAAATAATAGGTGTAACAATATAACTACGTGTGTGGCAACGAAACATGTATGGCCAGAACTAGATCTTAAACGCACAAGACATTTGTTATCCATAACCAGATTGCACGTTAGCTCCGTAATCAATATCATTACCGGACATTGTCTGATAGGAAGACACGCCATAAGACTCGTCGTTTCCTCTAATGACTTCTGCAGAAGCTGCTTGGATGAGGAGGAGGAAGAGACAGTCCCACACCTCCTCTGGTCTGGTCATGTCCTGCACTCTCCCTCAAAAGAAGACTTCATCTAGGAAATTATTTCTTTGATGATCTAAGCGATCTGGCAAACACAGATCCCCTGCATCTCTTTCACTTTATCAAAAGCTCCAAATAGTTTTGTTAAGTGAGGTACTCCCTCGCATAATTCTTATTGTATCACAATGGGCCTAATATTGGTCTAAGTGTGTGTTTTCCTGACAGTCATTTCAACCTTACCTAACCTAAATGAATATTTGTAAGTAATTCTTCGTTTACGTCCGTGATCATCTGGATATGGCCTTCTAAAACTTCATGTCATCTTGGGGCAACTAATATCAGATCACGACGATGTCTATTAAATGTTCTTCGAAGTCAATTAACGAGATTTGCAACCCGTTGATCGATTTTTATTATGCTTAATGGGAATTGGGAACACAACATTCAGCTAACAACTCTAACGCTTGAAATAACACCCATTGAAATGCTGAAGCGCTGTTTGCTGCTTGGGTAATTTGAAATAAACAATATATTGGCAGATTTTTTTTATCATCTGATAATGATACTGCAAACGTTTAAGTGCATTCCTATTTAATACGCCAATTGCTGGATACCCACTCCTTAAGAATGTTGAATTGGACCAAGAATTTGATGAAAAGGAGGACAGTACCTTCTTAGAGGAGCATTCAAATGGAATTAGTGCAGGGACATTTGTATTTGTTTATCAATTAATATTTTATTCCACTTCTACTTTACGTTATAAAACTTATTCCACTTCAATGAACGAATAAAACGCATGTCTGGTTTTATTTGCTGCCTCTTAAATTAAGAAATGCTTCTTCCTCGCATCTGCTCAAACTGTGTTGCAGGTGATGATTGATCGAGTGTTTTCAACTTCGTATTTCTATTTTCATATTCATCGCTTCTGACATAAGCACACAAAGCCCAGACTCAAATCGCATTGCATGACTCAGAAAATGTGCTTGGCTCACATCAATAAAGTCAAAACATTAAAAACAAAAAATAAAGCAACTTCTTGACATAAGACGTAACCCTTGGTATAGATAGATGCATGAAGCATGAGGCATGAGGCATGACAGACAGCAGCAACGACAGCAACACTGATGTAGCTTAAGGCTGACTTCCAAGTACCTATGCCCGGTATAGAGAGAGAGTGACACTGTCGGGTACACAGAATGACATGTATTAATGAGCAATGCTGGTCAAATAAATCATTTTGTGGAAGAAATTGACAGCTTGGACAAGCTGGACAGAATGACAGTTCGTGTCATTATAACGTTTTGTGTGGTTGTGACAGTTTTGTGCTAAAAGCGGTCTCTTGTTTGATGACTGAATGTCTATGTTTGTCTTTGTTATGGGGTTGTCAGACTCGTTGATCGATTCTAGTTGCGTGCTCACGCAAAACTATGTCGAGTTACGTGCTCATTTGAATTATTATAAATAAAAAGCAACGCCACGAACATGGTTAACAATGTTGCAATGGGAAATCGCTGCGAATTTTTATCGCTCCATCTACATTTTCTTTTTGTGAATGGTTTTACCATGCAATGCGCATCATGAAAGCAGTCTCTTTATTTTTATTGCAAAAATAGAAAGAACAAGCAAATCTGTCATTATTCTAAATCGTTTTAAAAGGGTAGTCGATGTAATCCCCTGAATTGGCCGCACACTCAAATGGTTTCTATAAAAGCCGCAGTGATTTTAAACTGAAACTGGATCCATTTGCCACTTCTTGGTTGGGTTGCCCTTTGCATCCTTTGCTCGTAAGGATGATGTTCATTTTAATATTCCCGGAAATTCCTTGGAAAACTGTCCTGCATCCTGTGTCTGTAGAAACGTATATTTCCGGTGAATGAAACTCTGTCGTGTTGTTGAAAATTACCACACGAACATGTGTATGTGTCGTGGTAGTGGTCGTTTTACTATCTAGCAAAGGTATTTGAAGTATCTAATCGTATTTATTGCACAATTATATTGCTACAATGTTTGGTCTCGAAAAAGGCTGCCATGTGGCAAGTTGATGAAAGCCTTTTCAACAAACGTTGCTGTTTTGGAGGTGTCTTTCACTACTGAAAACTTGTGAAATCAATGACTAAACTTTAGGCGGAAAAAGTAGTCGATGAAGATATTCTTTTGCTCTCAGTATAAAAGCCCTTCTTACTAACAAGGAATACAAAAATAATTAACGGAATTTGAGTTCCACAAGCTTTCGCCTGATTAATGTTCTTCGATGGGATCTTTAACATCTTCCCATCGATATCCAATTAGATTTTCAACTATTGATGAAGTTTTAAGCAGATTCCTCAACAGTTTGGTATACCTCCAAAGACTTGCGCTTGCTTCCCTTAGCCTTTTTGTTGTTATTCCATTTCGACGTTACGGGCATCGCGATCTCGGAGTGATCACATCTTTCCCACTTATCTGCTTCTCATTAGTCATCCGCCGGTGGGGTTCGCCTCGTGCTCACCTCAGTCTCAAATATGTAGTTCATTAACAGCTCTACGTGGTTGGCTTGACTCTGAATTTGTGGGATCAGTTGGAGCACAGTTTAGCCGCACGATTTTTGGCCTTTGAGTTGGCCTGAGCGTTGACTTCTTTTAAACTTTGTGGAATTGTTTTTTGAACTACATAGTAAGTGATGAAAATTTTAGAAAACTTTTCGTGGCAACACTGTTCTCTAATAACGGAAGCTGGCCATCAACATCACCGCAACCCATCGTCAACGACATCATCGTCGGTCGTCTCGATTGTCCCCAGTATTTGTTGCAGGCAAAGTCCTTGTCGTTGTGGTTACCACTACCACACCAAATCGAGTTCCCTTGCATTTTCCACTCAAGAGTTTGTTCTGTTGAACATATGCAGTTCCAGCACACAAGAGCAGACCTTTCCTAGTTTACTCGTCCACATCTCATACAAATATAAATTTTAAATAACTACAATCTAAAAACTTGTTATCCTCACGAGTGGAAGGATAAAAGAGTTCAACTTTAAGGTAGTTGGTATATTGTACAGGTATTAGCCACTATATGCAGTCAAGGCAAGATCCTCCATATACGATTGCAAAAC
Source organism: Melanostoma scalare (assembly GCA_949752695.1). Lineage (NCBI taxonomy): Eukaryota > Metazoa > Arthropoda > Insecta > Diptera > Syrphidae > Melanostoma > Melanostoma scalare. The sequence goes on along the minus strand of OX456984.1, from coordinate 54,064,002 downwards.
AAGAAGAAAAAAAGATTAGAAAATAAACTCAAAGTTATAACTGTAAATAGCTTAATGAACTGGTGAATAACTTTTGTGCACAAAACTGTGTGTTTGGTATTTGCCAATTTATGAAATGACTGCTAACAAACCCCAAACCCATGCCGTCTTTAGAGAAGCACGTGTAGTCGATGAAGTAGCTATCCATGTCTGGCCTTGGTTGAATAGCTTCCGATGAGAAATTCAATGGAGTGGATGGAGTTTTGATTCTAAGGGAGTCACTACCATTTACAACTTTATCCAAAATTGCTGTGTAGAAAATTATCATGGGTTTTCCATGAATTACACATTTTTTTTTTTTTTGTTTTTAAGGGCGGGTTTACTCGGTAAGCTTTGGAATGGAATGTGTTTTGGTTTCCTTCTACGATGATGGTCGAGATATAAAAGCAATGCCAGATAATAATACCGGAGAGGAATGTCAGGCGGATTAGTTTGTAGTTTGTGGGTGAAGAAGAACAAGTGGCAATGGCAAATGGCAAATGGCAAGTGAAGTTGTAGACAGACAACATGATTTGTTTTTGATTTGCTGCCTTAGCTTCCGGGAGAAAGAAAGATCAAGAGACTTTAGAATGTAATCTGATGAAATAGTATCCAATTGGAACGTAATAAGGAATAGTGTTTGGTTATGGTTATAACTTTTGTTTATTTTGATTTGAGTGTTTAGCTTGCCATTGCCATGGTATTCTAATTATTTTTCAAAAATGTTCATGTGCAGTGGTTGGTTTATTTTGGGTATAGCTAAATAAAGAATTAGATGTTGCAAATACTTCCTTGAGGCCAGGTGCAGGGAGTAATTTCAGTTAAGCTTAAATCCGTCCAAAAACTTTGTTTTTATTTTTTGAAATGCACTAGTGTTTGTTTGTGGCACCAGATTTTCTGCTTTTTTTGAACAAAGACTTAAGTCTGCAGATACTGAAGCAGAGGAGTTCTTCAATGATCTCAATAAGGATTCCCAGGCCTAGATTACCAATGGAATTGCTTGTTGCGCTCTTAGTTTTGTTTGTAAAACAAATTAATTAAATAAGTGTCGCAACAGAGCGAAGAGCCAGCTAGCGCATTTCTTACGACCATACCTTGTGAGGAATGGAAAAAAAACTAAAAACTAACTAAAACTTTTTTCCGATTCTAAAAGGCTAATCGAGAAAGCGCTTTTCGTAACAATGATACTACTATCGGAAGACTTGGAAACTCCTCACGAAAGCTGATACCAGTGCAAATTTTTTTTATTTAATTCTGGGATGTGAACCTTATCGAACCTCACACGTAACAGACAGCCGTGCTAACCCATACGCCACTGGCTGCACTACAGATCTGAATTTAATAATTCCAATTAATCTTTGTAGTGCAATTGCGGAGATTTCAACAAATAAAAATTAGTATTTGGGCACTTCCATTCGAGATAAAACAGGGCTTGGTACATAAACTCTCAACCATCCCTGTGAGGTCCTACAGTTTTTAGTTGCTTCCGTGCTGCTAGATTGTGAAATACTTCCCATGTCTAGGCATATTATTCTCGGAGTTCTGACCAGTTCTTCGCGAGATTCACTACCTAGTCCCTAGTGAAATCATAGTTTAAATGCATTGTCCCGATTATTTGTGTATACATTTGCATTTCATATTAAAAAGTATCTCAAGAAGAGCAGCCTTATCAGTGAATGGAAACTTACTTGCTTCATAAGCCACAGTTTGTCGAATTAAGCCCCAGTTCTACGATTTCAAATGTATTAGTCAAACGCTATAACAATTATACCGAAAACCGCCTTTCTTCTGCCCATAATAATAAGTTGTTGTTTAGTTTTCGACTTGTTAATATTTGGTATTTTGAACACCTTATTCAAATAAAAATATGTATGCCTGCTTTTATTTTAAAACTATTTAACCTTTTATAACGAAGGAAGATTGCTTTTTGGCAGTGCAATGGACATGTATTTAGGTCTGAATGCTCAAAGTATCTCAAAAACAAAAAGTGTCCTAGAATGTTTTTTCTATGGCGTTTCATGATTCACAAGAATTGAAATAGTTTATCTGATCCAGAAAAGTGTCCCAGAAATGTTTTATGTCTTCATTTAGAAAAACACATTTTTGCAAACAACTTACATACTGCCGTCCTAAGAAAAAAATGCGTATGTCCATTTTTGTAGTTTCAAGTTAGATGCATTTAACTTTTTTTGGTTTTCCCACCTTAAAATGGGCATTCACCATTTTTATTCGTGGGTTTGAGGCATTTAGACTCCGAAATATGGTTTTTTGTTTTTAAATAAAAATAAGACAAGGTTCAACGATTTCAAATAAGCCTCAAACTCAATTTTCACTTTTTGGCGCTTACGCCCTTTTTACTTACGCATAGGATGAGGCATCCAGTAGTATTTTTTTAAATCGTAGGTTATTCCGACACTGACATTAATGTTTCCCGCAATCTTGACATATCATACCTCCGCGGCACAAAATGAGTTGCCTTATGAACAACGTTGAAAAATATCGAAAATTAATTTCTCAAGTGATTTATTGAGTACTGTGTAGCCCAAACAGTGCGTGTTTTATAAAAAAAACTTTTGACCGAAATGAAGTAAACGCCGCAAGCGGCCTTGAAGCTGCAATTTGACTTTTTAGGTATTTTTTCTTGTTTGGTTCATTAAAAAACCAAAAATCAACAAGTTTTTACAATTAAATTAAAACTTTACCTCCACAACTCATTTGACGATAAACGAAAGCGCTATTATTACGAAGCATATACGGCTTATCCAACTGATCTACGTTCAGGGAAATAGAAATTTTTGCCAAAACTATGATATTGCGATGCTTTCTTTCTAAGGCTGAGGTAAGCTCAGCGTGTCCAAGGTATTCTCGACGAAGCACCAGAAGTCGAGATAAAGATTTCACAAGACTAAGCCAAAATAACCAAACACGACCAACTTTTATTTTTCCAATAAATTCCTTTTTATTTATCGTCTTAATAACAATAGGTTTTACTTAAACTAGCATATACAACAATAATTCTGTCAGCGTAAATGCCAAAGAATAATCAGGTGGCTAAAAGCCTGTCCTCGATACCTTCAGGAGGAAGGAAGGAGGAATAAACTAATAATATAACTAAGTAATATTGTCCTCGGCGCAAATGCCGAAGAATAATCAGGTGGCTACAAGCCTGTCCTCGATACCTTCAGGAGGAAGGAAGGAGGAATAGACACAAGTAATATTATCCTCGGCGCAAATGCCGAAGAATAATCAGGTGGCTAAAAGCCTGTCCTCGATACCTTCAGGAGGAAGGAAGGAGGAATAAACACAAGTAATATTGTCCTCGGCGCAAATGCCGAAGAATAATCAGGTGGCTAAAAGCCTGTCCTCGATACCTTCAGGAGGAAGGAAAGAGGAATAAACACAAGTAATATTGTCCTCGGCGCAAGTGCCGAAGAATAATCAGGTGGCTAAAAGCCTGTCCTCAATACCTTCAGGAGGAAGGAAGGAGGAATAAACACAAGTAATATTGTCCTCGGCGCAAATGCCGAAGAATAATCAGGTGGCTACAAACCTGTCCTCGATACCTTCAGGAGGAAGGAAGGAGGAATAAACACAAGTAATATTGTCCTCGGCGCAAATGCCGAAGAATAATCAGGTGGCTACAAGCCTGTCCTCGATACCTTCAGGAGGAAGGAAGGAGGAATAAACACAGTATTTCTGTCCTCAGCGCAAGTGCCGAAGAATAAACGGTTGGCTATAAGCCAGTCCTCGATACACTCAGAAGGAGTGGAAAGAGGAATAACCAAGCAGGATCTCGCTTCTGCCTTATGTCCAAAGCACCAATGCTATGGAATTATCGTTGAAATCACTTTTGCGTCAGCAGCTTCTAATGTCCGTGAGGATTCCTGACGGGAATTCACACGGAATAAACGTTTGAGCCTTTCCGGACTCTGTCCTCAGCGTACAATGCTGAAGAATAATCAGGTGGCTTTTCAGCCTGTCCTCCCTACACTCAGGAGGAGTGGAAAGAAATAAACAAGCAGAATCTCGTTTCTGCCTTATGTCCAAAGCACCAATGCTATGGAATTATCGTTGAAACCACTTTTGCGTCAGCAGCTTCTAATGTCCGTGAGGATTCCTGACGGGAATTCACACGGAATAAACGTTTGAGCCTTTCCGGACTCTGTCCTCAGCGTACAATGCTGAAGAATAATCAGGTGGCTTTCCAGCCTGTCCTCCCTACACTCAGACAGAGTGGAAAGAGGAATAAACAAATTAGGATAGCTGGTGCAGTCCTTTCAAAAAGTAATTTGGGGTTAGTACCAAGTACTGGAACCCAAGCTTCAATTAAGTACTATGTACATTGTACACTCTACCTAAGCGGAGCAGACAGTAGTTGTTTAAAGGGAGGAATGCATCTGGCTATTCCACTAGAGACTAGAGCACTGTTTGTGAATAAAGCGACAAAAGAAGAGAAACGGGTAACGTTTCGACGATGTTCAAGAAAATCTATCGATTCTACGATTAAACTGTCACCTATCCGTCTATTTGTCATCATTTTGTACCCTATCAAGTAGGCGCAAAGATGTTTTGGGGGCAACTGACCAGTTTTGGGCAGACGAAAGCTTTATAAACAGTATCCAGATCAGACGAGATGACGAATTTCCGGTGTCGCGTCGTCTTAAGAGACCTAAGCATTTAGCAGTGTTTTTGGCGACTTTAAACAAATGTGGTAATAAGATTATCGTTTACACACTTACCAAGTTCTGACAGGTTTCCAGTTTCTTGGATGCTGGTTGTTGCTACCCCATAATGACAATGGGGTACTATTAAGCTTTATCGACAAATAATAAGAATTGAGTTTTTGAAGCACTGATTGACTCAGTTCTTAATTGCCAATGTGACAATGTTTACAAGGTCAGAATTCAATGAGCTTATTCGTTCCATATTCACATCCGAAGAGCAGGGACTTAAATTTGGAAACGAATGTAAAAATCTGCGGTTTGAACCAGCAAAGCAGTTAAAAATATAAGAAGTTTCTTATAAGAAATCGTTTATAAGATATGGAATACATTCGGAAACAAAACGGAGCCCTGAGGCTCGCCAGCATTTATAAAGTGTGCATCAGACTTGAAACCATCCATTACAACTTTTATAGAACCGCCGGAAGGGTAGATACCAGACACCCTAATGCCAAACTCTATCAAATGCTTTAGAAATTTCAAGCTCAGTGAACTTACTTTCTCCAAAGCAGATTGGTTCCACTTTTCGGTGAGATTCAAATCACCAATAGATCTACGAAAGCCGTACTGTCGTTCTTCACGATGTTTCATGAATCGACAGCTTGTCAACGTTTCCATGACTTTGCAAGAACGTCTGGTCGGAAAGCTTTTTGACCTCTCGCGTTTAAAACACAATCTACTCGTACTACGAAGCAAGGCGTAGTAATCTAAATAATGACCATGTTACGGTCTTCGTTATGATGAAAAAAGCATCCCAAAGAAGCTCGGATAAGATTTGCAAGAAGTTACATGTCTTGGCTTTTTTTAGTTTTGATTAGCCATTCGGAATCGGTAAAAGTTAGTAGGTACCCTCCGTTCCTTACAAGGTATGGTGGGTGAGAAATGCACTCAGGGTTCCCCGCTTTGTTGCTCCACTCTATTTATTTATTTCTATTCGTTTTTGAAAGTGTCTTGCAAGTGGTGTAGTGGTTTGAATGTCTGCCTGTTATGTCAGTGTTCGAGGTTCGTTCATTGAATTATTCTTCCACGGATATTGCTTCTCACGTCAACCCTCAACCCTCAACCGGAGAGGTGCTGTGGGTTTTGTAGTGATGATTTATCAATGAAAAGGAACTCACTCTGCTTAATAGCAATTCTAACTTCCTCTGCCAAACCAGATTATTTGAGTAAGGGTGCTCGTGCTCGTGCTCGGTATTGGTTTAGTTTTCTTTAATGACCATCTACCGCGGGGAGCTTTGTTAAAGTTATTATGAATTCTACTTGTTTCTTTGCTGAAACTGGTTTACAGTCACAGTTTGAATGACTCGATTTTCTCCAGTTTGTCAATCATTTCGTGTCTATACACGGCTATAATGGTAAAATCTCCTTGTCAATGAATGTTTGGATGGACTGAGGAACATGTGGCGATATCGCTATTTAACAGACTTCGAATAGTTCGCCTTGGACGACCGACGCTGGAAAAAATTGAAGCCTTATTGAGTTGAATATTTGGAAAGGAATCATGACTCAATATCTTCGTTCTTTTTGAAGCCGTCTATAGATAAAACAGAGACAAGCTTAGCTTTTATAGCTTAGTATAAAGGCGCCTTACTTGGCTAGTGTAATGGTTACCATATGTCTACCTGTTGCGTGAGAGTTTGAGGTTCGAATCCCAGAATTATCTATTATTTTTTTTACGGCTATCGACCACTTAACTAGCCAGAATCGGAAGAAGGTTATAGATCCCTTTCATATCTCCTAAGGTCTACGCTCTACTTCTCTTCACTATTTATTCATTAATTTCATTTCAGGCCCCTGATGGTTTATAAGACTCTCATTTCATTGATTTAAGTGACAGACAATTTTTGAGTGTTGCAATCTGCACATCAAAAGTTATGCAAAGGTAATCAGACTCACGTCTGGAACGTAAAGTGTAGCAAACTTTGCCATCTTTTAATTTTATCTGTGAGATTTATGTTACTGGCACTAAATTTCCACTGTCTCGACCCAAACCTAACTAAGGCATAAAAGCTCTAAAAGTCTCGCGTGCTCAGTACGAAAATAATCTAAATTTATGCCCAGTCGTAAAGTAACATTTTATGGTGGCTGCCGAAAAACTCATCCCTTTGCACCCCTGCCATTCCTCTCACATAGCATAAAAAGTATATTACTAAACCAAAAACGATTGCTATGCACACCCTATAACGTATCCGCATAGGAACACTTTCATCTCATTCTCTCTCCCTCTCTCTTACTCTGTGATATTTTGCGAAATTCAGCAGCTTACCAGTGCCACTTTGCACTTTGCAGCAGTAAAATTGGGCAGGAGAGGAAAAAGGTTTCACTAAAATGCGCTCATCACTTTGCATACTTTACTATACCATGCCTGCCCCATGGGTAAGAGTAGTAGTAGAAGGGAGCAAAAACCCTACCTATTTCATTGCTTTGATGATGTTCATCCATAATTCCAACATTTTGCCAGCATTCTTTTTATGGGTCGTAAAAATGCCACCACTTTAGCCACGACGACGACAACACAATGTCCTCCGTTAGCAAAAAAAAAAAAAGTGCTGTGTTCCTCCTTTGAACTTGCAATACTCGTACATACCTACCTACTGGTAGCTGTGCAAAATAAATGGAAATACCAAAAGCTAGCGGGGGATGAAAATGTCATAACGAGGCGTTTATTTGGCACCCATTCTGATCCAAATGACAGAGAATGATGTCAATTTGTAATAAACCCAAAGGCCGATGATAATGCCACAAATGAAAATGACAAAGTGACTGCCGTGGTCGTAAAAACAAAGCCCAAAGAACGCGACGAAACACTCACCCTTGTACATTCGTTCATTGGTCGTAAACAAAGAATGGATGTTGGTTTTGCTGACCATTGGCATTGTGTGGGGATTGAGTGAAAAATCAAGTTCTTGGTTCTAGCGATCTAAACGGAATTTTGAAGAGTTTCCTTAATTGCGCAAGAAGCTTTTGGAATGCCCATTGTGTTTTATTACTCCACTTCGTTTTGAGTCACTTTCACACACTACATTTTTTTAGGTACCTCCTTAGGGTGAAATAAATATTTGGATTCAATCATTCAGAAAAGAGGTTTCGGAAGCGTAGGAATAGGAACCTTAGTCAGATAAAATGAATCATGAGTCTTGACAACTTGGTTGCATTTTTGGCTACATGCCACTGAAAACAACATCGCAAGTTGACTGAAGGTGGAAATACCGAAATTTCACTACACCCGCCACCATTAATCGCAATTTTCTTATGAAGTGATTATACAAACCGCCTTCTGGCCAACGATGCAGAATTGATTTATGTATCCTTCCTCATACAAATGTGAAATTTGCTCTCAAGCATGAGTTCATCGAATCAACAAAAAAGATCAAATGTATTACATGTGCTTGTGGAGAGCAGAGTCACGGACACGGTACGAACAACGCAACTCACGCAAGCTCAACGAAGAGAAAAGTATATTACAATTTAATTTAAATTGAAAATGGTCCAAGATATTTTTTTCGCGCAGTTGTTTCTTTTACCCGAAGGGCGATTGCCTTAAAATTTCACTGACAACGGAAAAAGTTAACATTTAGCCCAGCTGTCTCCTTTTTTTTTCCTACATTATGCATCCCGTCTCTTGATGTACCTACCTGCCTACCTATCGACCGCCCCCTCTCTCCCCCCAAATATTCGCTTACAATGATGAAAAAGCTATCACAAGGTTTTTGTGCACAAATCAGCGCTGCTTCGTTGGGCGCCTGTCACTCGGCGCGCTATACACTCTGTGGAATTTGTCATTTTAATTAATGTCGACTTTTCGCTCGGACTTAATTGAGGCTGTCACTATGAAGTCGTTTACATGAAGGCAATAATAAGTTCGTCCGTTGCGTTGGTTTGGTAAAGTGCTGGTTTGCCGTCAGTGTTATGGGGCAAGGTGCGGAGGCAAGAAGACGGCTGTCACCAACAGACACGAGAAAACTTGCCAAATTATTTATTCTTTTATTTTTTTTTCTTCGTTTTCTTTTGACAGGTGAAAATGAGAAATCGCTCGAGGACAATGGGTGCAGCGAAACATGTTATACATTGTTGGGTGACTTCTGACTGCGACGGATATAATTGGGGACATTCGTCTTGATTGTCTTAGCTATCTTTGGCAATCTTTTTGTTTTTCGTCCTTGACTTTGGCTTTTCATTATGAAAAGGAATTTTTTGGCTTGTATGTAAATCAATTGGCTTCCATGACGAGAAGGATTTTGAAAAGAAATTCAATTTCGAAAATTAAAACGAAGCTAAGTACTGAATTTTACCCGCTATTTCTATATAAATTTCATTAAAAATAACAAATTGGCTAAAAAAAGCTTCTGAAATGACAAGGGTAGCGAAGCCCTCAAAGTAATTAGACTGCATTCTCATAAAAGGCGAATGAAGAATGAAATAATTCCTAAACTCTGAGTGGGAAAGATTTCGAAAATTGTTGCTCTTCCTTTGTACTTGAAAATGAAGTCTTATATCGGTAAGGTCATTGTGTTGTAAAAGAAATAACTTTCGTTCGCTACCTTTAATTAAAGTTGGCCATGAGTTTATAGAATTGTGTGGGAAATGCTACCGGTGTTGGGTGTCCATTGTCTAAAGAAATAGAAGGGAAGGAGTAAGAAGAGAGTTGGAAAGACTGAATTACAAAGTGTTTGTGAGTCTCATCATTACACTTCTATCGGAAAATGGTCTTAACAGGACACCGGCAACAACAGCATTTGGAAGAGAAAGTGAAGTAATAAACAAACGCTTCTGTATCATGTTACGCCAGCAAAACCTATTCAGTTCGATAATCTACGCCAAAAGAATCACAGTCTTTGGTTTTGAGTAGTCGATAACGCCACTGTATTAAAAAGAATCGAATGTCAGAGCAAGTAACGCTGTCATTTCTGGTTAGTTGCAGACTTTTCTTTTGCAAGTAAATCCGAAATTCAAACAATTTGAGGTAACGCACTGATATCAAAAGAAACATTTTCAATTGATGAAAATATACTTGCCGAAGGGCAGGTGAACAAAAAGATGTTGAAAATTGTTCGATCTTTATGTAGAAAATAAAAAAAAATCTTCACAGCTTGTCACTCGTGACCCGTTTAAGGAGTGGGCCCTAGCATTTCACCTGGAGAGTTGGAATCAAATTGAAAACACGACCAAGAAGGCGAAAAGAAGAGAAGATTGGTTTTCCTGGTGGTGTACTATAGTTGCACATTTTCTAATAATTAAAAATCCCTGACCAAAAAAAAAAACAACATTTCTGTAATGTAGCATAAAAAGGAAGCAGCTGCTGTGGAGACAAAACTAGGCCACTGGTTAGTATTACAACTCATTTCTCCAAATTGTAATTAGTTTTCACGACTAATATTTAGTATGGCTTCTTCAGCCCCATTTGGCAGAAGAAGAATGAAATTACATAGCAGAAGAATACTTCGCCTATCATAAGATGAAGAGAATCTTTTAAGTGCGATGCTTGCTTTCAAAGGCTGAGGTAGGCTCAGTCTGTCCAAGGTATTCTCGATGAAGCACCAGAAGTCGAGATAAAGATTCAACCAAATGTTTGCCAAAAACAACCAATACAACCAACGTTTTCTTTTAATAACAATTTCTTTTTATTTATTTCCTTAAGACTAAGAGATATTACTTAATTTGATATACAATAATTCTTTGTTTAATTCGTAAAGCATAAATGTCCATGGGTAAAGATGATTTTTCCAAGCTAGATCGGTGTAATTCCATATCGGTATTCGGGGGCGAATAATAACTTGAGTTTTACTTGACTCTGTCCCCACTGAAGAACAAACGGGTTGCTATAAGCCTGTCTTCGATATACTCAGACGGTGTGGAAAGAGGAATAAACAAGCAAGTTCTCGCTTTTACTTTATGTCCATAGCGAAAGCAATGGAATTATCGTTTAAGCTACCTTTGCGTCAATAGCGTCCAATGTCCGTGGTGATTCCAGAAGAAAATCCACACGGAATAATCAGTTGAGCCTTTCCGGACTCTGCAAAACAATTGATCGGAGAGAAGCTCGGATCGGTTGGAGATATATTTTTAACGAAGTATATTTCCAACTTGAAATATTGGATAGCTGTCTAGTAAAACTAGTGCCTTCCTAAAAATGTGTGTTGAATCAGTACCAGGTACTAGATTCAAAAGTTTCTATTAAGCACGATGTGCACTCGACCGAAGCGGAGCAGAAACTTAATTTTGCATTAACATTATGTTTATTGAACGATATATATATACAATGGATACCTATGTTAGATAATTTAAAAATTATAGTAATGTTGGAATGTTGGCTCATAGGGGGCTTAACCAAATACATTGTTTATAATTAAAATAATAACTTAATATTAAATAGCTCAAAAGAAAGAAAATTCTTGATTATAAATCGGCTGACTTGAGTTATCTCTGGATGTTCCGTCCCGGTTGTCGCTGGTGTCCCTCTTTATGGGGAGGTTGTGGGGGTGGCATTAGCCACAGAAGTATGCTGACCCATGGTCAGCGTATAAGTTGGTGGCTTCGTCGTTGGCTGGCATTACTTCTTCGTCCAAAGTGTTCATCACGCTTAGGTATCTTGACTCAGGGTGTCGGTCCTCAGTGGTCATCCTTCTCACCAGTTGATAAGGGTGGTTGCTGATATTTGCAGCCGTTTTCAATACAGTCGATAAGACGTATTGGTCCAAGGGCGTCATCTTGGCGGTCTCGTACAGATGCTGGTTACTGTAATGTCACTGACGCTGGTGGTTTAAAGTAAGGCCGGTGCAGAGTCTCAGAATCTTAATTTTAAAATTAGGAGATCCTTCATCGCGGTCTTCGAGATGGTAAACCAAACTGGGCTTCCGTAGTTGATGACGGATCTCAGCAGCTGCTTGTACATCAGTCAGTAGTTTTGTTGGCTGACTTAGTCCTGTCCTTCTCCTCAGCAAAGGGTACAGTCGGTGGAAAGCGAAGTTGGCCTTCTTCAGTACAGTGCGTGAGTGCGGGTTGTGTCTCAGATATGGTTGAACAGATCTTTGTAATGTAATGGTCTTCTTGTTTTCACAGGTTTCGGCTCGTCTTGGTTCAGAACTTGACCTTGTTTGTGTTGGTCTCATAGACTGGAGTACAGTACGACAAAAACCACTTGTGTAGGCTTCCCTATCATCGCCTCTACCGTCAAATGCATCGTTATAAGATATTTTCATGTAACTTCACTTTCAGTGATGAAATACACCTTTTTTACTATAACCTGATAACTTTCGGTATTTTTTTTTTCATTTCCCAAATTTTGAGTAGTCCTCCGCAGTGAAGGATTTCTAATGGATTATGACTATGGATATCTGTTTCTTCAAACATATTTGAAATTTGTTGATTTTATTATTGTTCGATGTTTTCACTAACCAGTGTCTCAAGAGTTGGTAAAGCTTTTACACTCGCTTTGCTTACCTTTTTTTTGTGATTATTTTAACCCATGTTAAGAAGCTTTGCTTTCGCTTACTTGATAATTTCACTCCAAGGACCACGCATAGTTAATAAATGTTTTTTGAATTAAAACCCCTTACTACTGGTGGGGAGAAATCAAAAACAAACAATTTGTTGAGTTGTCGTTCTAATAAGAAGTGATTTATTACTACACTGACTTTGTTCAAATTGAATGCCTACATGACCATAAACAATGCAGGTTTATATAAAATGTACATAAAAAGTAGTGCAACGATTGTGAGATCATTTAAAATGCCGATTGAACGCAGTTAGTGTAATATTCATCTGTGCCATTCATGTGGTGTCATTTTGGTAATGTGTTGCTTGCATTTGTTCTCAGACAATAACCTCTTTTTACAAACCCTAGCATCCAAGAGTTTTTTACGCATATCACGATTCAAGTCTAAAGCATGCAAATGGACACATCGGCAATGTTAATGCAGAAATGCTGATCCTGATATGTTCAGAAAATAAACTTTTAGAGGCAGGTTTACACCAAGAAAAAAGCACAGTTGTAGGCTTCGCTCGTTGAACTTTACTCAGTCCTCAAAAAATACTTAAAATGAAGATAAAAAGCGCTTAACACTTTGACTGCCAAGCTTTGGATAAGGCCAGGCTAAAGTATTTTGTTTTGAAACTTCTGTTTTAAAGCAGCTTAAAGTGCTTCTGAAGCGTGCTTTCTCTTTCAAGAAACTTAGTCATTTGACGTTCTTATGTCTATTTTTTCTGTTTTTTATGTTTGTAGTTTTCAATATAAAAATTACTGGTTTCTATGGCGTAATGGTTAGCGCGGCGGCCTTTAACGTATGAAATTTTAGATTGGAATCTGAAAAGCAGCGAGAGAAATCATGTTTTTGCACGGGTATCGCCTTTCACGAAGATTGGACAATTTCTCCACTACTAATTTAATGCCATGAAAAGCTCTTTCTCGATTAAAAAAAAAATTGTTCCATTCCCTCTCTAGGTATTGTTGAGAGAAATGCACTTGGCGCTGGGGCTCCTCGCTCTGTTGCATCAGCCTATTTATTTTATTATTCACGTCCCTTGGTTCTTCGAGCCGGATTTTTGGTTTGCAGTTGTAGAAAAAGCTTATCTATACTATGTTTCGGTTTGATTAGATTTTGCGGGAGTGGTAGGGGATGCCCCCCACAACAACCTCCAAGTGCAAACAGGTGGCGGTCACGCCCCCAAAAAAAGTTACACCCCCCCATTTCATGAAATTTGATGTATTTGATGAATTTTATAAAATTAACAGGAGTTCCTTCGGCGTGGGGAAAAGTTGGAAAGGGTAGAGGATGTCCCCCACAACATCCTCATAGTGCAAACACGTTGCATTTACCCGGCCCCTTCGAAAAAGCTATACCCCCCATGTCAGAAATATTGTTGAATTTAATAAAATTTAATTCATCAGCACAGGATTTGTTTGGGGATGGGAGAAACATGGTGGTGTTGGAGGGTGCCCCCCAACAACTTCAAAGTGCAAACAGGTCATTATCTACACCTTTACCATTTTTTTAACTTTCTTTTATATTGTGGTCTCTGTCATGTTCAATATGATAAGTAACTGTGAACTGCATTCCTTTTAATTCTTGTAAACATTATATCAATAACAATCAACTGCTACAACATATAAATATTTGCATTTAAAAAATTAACGCTTGCAAAAATACAATTTCATCCATAAATTAACACACAGCAGTATAGCCGCACCAAACACGACATGCCTCACTACTGAGCCTTGTGTGTCCCTTGAGAGGACATGCTTCATAGCAACTGGAGACACCTCATTATTCAACCAAGTTGATTCCGTTGGTATTTTCTTTGACAATCCGTCATGTTTCCCCAGCTCTTGCTCCAGATTGACTCGATTAATCAAAATCCATCAGAACATCGCAAATAGAACAAAAAAGAAGTCCACCATCCAACGATGACGCTGATAGAGATCTGTAATTTTGTTCTCACATTAAACGAAACATGTCCAAGGAAGTCAACACTTCCAGAGCGCTCAGCAATTATGCGAACACATTATGAACACATATGTTGTGTGAATAGCGCAAAAAAAAGCCGCCAGTTCGTGCATAAGATAAATGACAACCCAACACTCTGCAGCCTGCAACTTTGACTGACAGACACACACACAGACAGTAAAAAACGACATGGCGGCAAATGCATAATCGGCTGAGGATGACGAACAGCGACGAGAACTCTTGTCAGATGTCGGATGTTCAACTGGATGAGTGGCTGACAGAGTTGTGTTGCTTTGCTGTCTTCCGGATGCAAGTGCGTGTATCGAGCCACCATCACCAATCATCACATAATCATTCCCGTTCGTCATCATCAGAAGCACGAACGAAACCGACAAAATCGTCGTCGTCGACGTAACGTAACTGACGCTCTCTGCCTTCGGCACTTTTTGTGGTTATGTGGTCTTCGAGGACGTTTATCATAGCAGCGATGGACGTCACCATCAACCATCATGGCCATCATCATTGTCCACTGGTCGCTGCATCATGACGAAAGATCAGCCGCCTGCTTCGTCCTCGTCATCACTCTTTGCTGCTGTCGTTGGGTTTTCATAATTACGGTGCTGGGTCGCGTATGCATTAATTCGCAATGGTTATTGGCATTTTGGTGGGGAAACGGAACACAATGCAGGTATCCTCTGTGCCATGATTGAAGTCTTATACTGGCCGAGTTTAATAAATACAACTTCGCTATCTGATTGTTCTGATGGAATTCGCGGCACTGCAATTAATTTATTCATTATTCTTTTTGTCACGGGTTCGGTCAGCCGGCAATGTGTGGGTAATGGTCATAAATGGACGGCTATATGTGATGCGAAGCGAACCTCTAGTGATGGAATTCACATAAATCTTTCCGCTAAAAACGCAAGGTCATGCGAGACGACATGCTGATGGCTGCTTTTTCAATCAGATTGCTTTTTGTACCACACTTTGACATCGATTATATTTGATTAAGATGGGCACTTCGAGATAAAAGCGTTTCGGAGAAGCAGTGGAAGGCCGACAAGAAGCTGTAAAGAAGGGAAAAGCGATAATTGATAAATAATTTTTCCACCAAAAGTTCGGCTCGGGAAAATGTAGCTATTTACATTGGTTGCAGCTAATCACAAAAACGCACTGTCTTTTCTTAAGCAGTGAACATGTACACTGAAACAAAACTTAGATATATCCATTAGCACTAACTAGGTACTGCCTCGATACTTTTTTCGGTAACTGTAGGTACTTTTTTCAGAAAACATCTTGTGTCACCTCTGTGTGAAAATAAATAACCCTCGCGCAGTAACAAACAACAATGATTGTGCTTTCTCGGTTCGTTAGTGTCAAAGCTCACACCATCAATCAATCATCCAATTACTGACTCAAACCGATAGCCCCAAAAATATTTATCGAGTGACAAACTAAAACTTATCATCCCACCACCACCAGAGCCGCGTGTTGTTGTCTATTTTGGTTTTCTTCAATTACATGTCAGTTTCACTTGTCGTCTGTCTGTCTACCCATCAATCAAGCATACTTATATTTGTGTACTTTTTACCTTTGGTAATACTCGACTAACATTAGTAACGACATTCAGCAAAGAAAGGAAATACCAGGCTGTTGTCAATTCAAATAAAAAACAACCTTCCAAGTAGGGAAAATGTGTTGCTATACCAAATGACTGTGTTAGTTTCGTTTATTAAGTGCAAACAATTACAGATGGAGATAACAAAAAAAAAAAAAGACTACACAAAACAGAACGATAGCTATTTGCTCATCAAAATAAAAGGCATCCTTGGCAGCAAATCAAATACACAAAATGCTATCAGTCTCTGGTTATTAATATTTCGACAGTTGACAAGTTGGGTATGTCAATTCAGATTTCAATTTCAATACAGCGGTATTGTGGTTATGGGGGTATAGTTTTAGGGGAATACTTTTTGTTGAGTCTGTAAGTGTGCAATTGCAAGGAAGTCATTGGCAGTAGTCGGAGCAACAGAGGCATTTCAATATCGATAACATGTTTTGAAAATTGAATCATCCCTTCTTACCTGAATTCTGCGATTGTACTATGAATTTCGGAGGTGTAACCCACGATCGGATCTCTAGTTTGATGGAAATGATTGGGTGATCTGTGATCCCTTCGAGATCACGATGCTCATTACACCGTACTAATAACAGTAGGGAGATTTTGAAAGGCTTTTGCGACGAATAGTAGGTCTCTATAAGTAAGTCAAGTGGTTGTCATTGAGTGTTTTAAGATAGTTGATGGCTGAAACAACACAGTAAAGATAGAAAATTTGGCTCTCAGTCTAGCAGCATTTAGTTAGTCCTTCTCTCTGCAGCTCTCACTTGATCTGCAGCAGTCTGCTTGTTAATTTGCTTTCTCCTTTTTGCCAATCCAGCGAAAAATAGACGTTTTTGGATTTGTTTGGTGAAACTCTAAACAGACGAAACATTATCTTCTATGATTGCCAATGAATACAAATATTAGGATGCTTAAAATCCTTGGATATAATATTTTATGGTAGGCGATTTCTTCTAAGGCTCATGTCGCAAGCCTTTGACTTCTGAAAAAGGGAACAACTCCATCGTGCTCCCAAAGAAACATATAAGCAATTTCCTAGACACGACGTGAAAGTAGGCCTTGGCGATTACCTGCAAAACTAGAGAGAGAGGACATCACTGCAAACATAATCGGTTAACATAACCTTCATGACAAGGCCTTCGAAAACGGATATAGGCAAATCAGTTTTCCTGCGGGGCTAAATCTTATTGTAAGTTGTGATTATGCTTTTTGTCAAAGGCTGAGGTAGTCTCAGCGGCAAAACTTTAGTTTTTTGAAGTTAGTTTTATTTCCGCTATTCAAAATAATAATTCTCTTACATAATTCAGTACAATGGTTTTAAGATTGCAGGTTCATAAAGTACTCCAAAGTAGTAGGTAGGTCTTGATAGGTGAGAGTGTGGTTTATTCTGATTAGGTCAGTTCCACCCAGAGGTCCATGACTTGGTTCTTGAATGATGTTCAGTTGGGATCTCCGGTCTTGGGTTTCGGACTCCAATGGTGATGATGGATCTTGGTTCTGGACCTTCAGTTCTCGGATTCGGAATAGCGCTGGATTTCTGTAATCCTTTCCTCATGTGATGATTCCTGTAATAAGACTAGAGCACGTTTGTGTTTGCCCTGAGATGGCAGGAGTCACTACATTCACAGCGAGATAGCACTGGGCACTAAACTCACAGCGAGATAGCACTGGGCACTAAACTCACAGCGAAACTAGATTTATTGGAAAATTTCATTCAACGCATTGCAACTGCAGTGCCTGCTGTGTTCTTATGCTGCGGTGTGTATAGGTCATCGTCTGCTGAGTTTGTTTTGTTTGTGTAGTATAGTGGCTATGGGGGTGAATTTGTAATGGTTCATTACAAAGTAGCACACGCTTCCCGCATTTCAAAATTCATAAAAGTACGTCTCTAGATCAATCAACCATCAACCAAATTGCTCATGTTGTGATCTATGTTAGAAAAACTCTTCCTGTTTGATATATGTCCAAATTCCCCGAGGATCCAACTTTGACTCGGACGACTATCTTCTTGTAGCTGTCGTACGATTAAGGACATTCGGCTCACGACCCGCGAATCCTTTGAAACGATATGACGTCAGGAAGCTATAGTCACAAGACATAGCCAGTCTGCTTTTGCAGTGTCCCACCAACTTGAAACCTATGCCGCCAGCATTAAGCATTGAAAACTACTGGCAGTAGTGTAAACAAGTCGTCAGAACCGCAGCTTCTAATGTATTGGGTTTCACTTGGTCTTCAAAACGAAACCCATGGCTCGATGAAGACAAATGAGGCCTAATAAAAAGCAAGCCAAATGTTGATGCAAAAGTGCCCAGGGAATGAGATATGAAAAGAGGAACGAAGGGAAGAACACAGAATTCTCAAAAAGAAAAATGAGCGGTCGTTTGTGGAAATTGAGAGATGTCACAGAAATGAGATTTGGAAGTTTTACCGAAAGATAAAAAAATCATGTCAGGGTGGCAAGCTTCGATCTCAAGCCTGTATAGACCGGTAGGGAAACATTGTAATAGAGACGCAGTCGCTACTGAGTATCTGGAAGTATCACTTCTGCAGACTGCTTGACGGCGCGACGGTAAAGACACAACTTCCGCTGTCAGGCAGATTGCCCATTCAACTTGGACGATGATCAAGAATGCCATAGGCAAACTTAAATCAAATTAGACTGCAGGTGCAGATGGCCTTGACGCCGAGCTTTTTAAGGCAGCTAGAGATCAGATGGGAAGAAAATTGCCGCAGCTGATCTGCATGATGTGTTCGTAAGAAAGCATACTCGATGAGTGGAACCTGAGTACCTACATGCTACATCCATCGATACACACCACCATTTTCTCGATTTCATTGCACGTATGACAGCAATCACAGAGAGAGTACAGAGTTGAAATCCAAGTCCCAGAAAGATCATTCGGAGAACTTTTCTTTGCACAAAAAATGTTTCTTACAGGTATCGCATTTTGCGAGGAATTGCCAATTTCTCCGATAGTAATTTCATGCCATGAAAGAGCGTTCTCCATTCCCTGACAAGGTATGGTTGAGAGAAATAAGCTAGTGCCCGGTGTTTCCTGCTCTGTTGCGCCACCCTATTTAAACTTTCATGCGATTTTCTTTTTCATCATACTTGAAAAGATTGTACAAAACTCAAATGTCGACACCAGAGGAATTTTTTTCAGAAGTCTGTACAATTGCTCGCCCTTATGCAGACAAAATTGATCGGGAACATTGAAACAGAAGCGGCAAAATGGGTTTGATGGTTAATGAGGGTAAAAAGATGTACATATATGTTGTCATCAAACAAGGAAAGGGAACATTGAACATTGAACATCGATGAATTGGACAAAATGTCACAATAGACAGACATAACTTCGAGGTAGTGCAGGACTTCGTCTACCAAAGATCCGCTATAGAAACGAAAGTACCAATCATTCCAGTCCTGCTAAAAGGCGAGGAAGCGTGTAGCTTATTGGAAACAGATGAGGAAACCCTTGGTCGTTTCGAAAGAATAGTTCTCCGAATGATTTTTGGTCCCGTATGTGAAAACAATGTGTGGAGAAGAAGATACAACAACGAATGAGCTATACTGCAAAATTAGCATAACTAGAAGAGTACGCATCGCGAGGCTACGATGGTTGGGCCATGTAAAGCGGATGGAGATCAACACTCCACCTCGACGGGTTTTCGAAAGCACATTGCAGGGAAATATTTTGAATATGGCCTAGATTCACCCCTGACTGTATTGCCCATCTAATACAGTCATTCTAGCTACAAGTTCCCAAACATTTGTCGATAAAATAAGAACCTCAGTCGATCTAATAACTTCTAGAGCTTTTTTGAATTTTTCTGTTTATCACACAAGTTTTTGTTGAAAACTGGTAATTTTTTGTCAGTATCATAATATTTTTGTTTATTCTCAAACTTTGTTAGTTTCTGAACTGCCTGAGGTAGGGACGTACCCTTTGACCTGTACTCTTCAAAAACAAGGTTCAAAAAATTGCAAGACACTGCTGATTTGTGTCGTTTGTGCGTGTTGTCAGGTTTTGCTGCCTTAAGCTGATGATGCCCAAGATGGATGCAGTTTAAGGCAAACCAATGTTATTAAATAAGAAACATAAATGTAAATCTATAAATATTTCCAATTTCAGATACGATTTTTGTAATAAAAAAAGAAAAGAAAAGCGCTAAACTTAAACAACAGCTACTTGTAAAAGATTGTTTTTGTTTTCTCAGTGTGTTGTTAGCAGCCCATTAAAGAAATGAAATTCTTTTGTATGAAAAATATATGTACAAAGTTTCACAAAGCGTACCGCCATCATTCGTATAGCTAGCTACATATGTGGTTCCTTATTTCATTTTGACTCCAAGTCCATTTCTATTGCGTTGAAATTCTAAATTCTAAATCACTACTGACCGCTGGCATGGCACTGGCTTAGTAATTGATAACACTGCCTTACTTCACTTCAAAGGCGCCTTTTGACAGTTCGTTGATGAATATACCCGCGGTGAAGTGTTTTCGCCTAAAGCATTTAATATTAATTTGGCTGCCGATTGATTTCTCTGATTTATGAACAATAGGCACTCATCAAGTACTCTTACTTCTTTTTTATCATTGTGATAAATTGTTTTTCTTTTTTCTTTCGTGTGTTGTTGATTGATTGGGTTGTTTGCACATAGCTCTTCGAAGGCAATGATTGATTTTTCTCATCAATTAATCCAAAGTTTAAAAAAAAAAAAAACACATCACATATACCCACTACCTACTTGAACATTAAGAAAGATTTCAACTTAGGGCGTTGCACGGTGGTGGAATCATGCGCATGTGATGATTCATAAACCTTAATCGCTATGGGGTCTTATAAATCGTATCTATCATAATCACTCAAAAGTTTTATGTCTTCCACAACAAACATCTCGGTGCACTACATCATATGCGACACTAAAATCCAATTGGCGCCAGAACTTGACACCTCTTCAATTAAGACGAAGGTCTTCATTTATAGAACACAGAACAAACAATGCACTCCATCAAATCGTGACCAATTCCCTATCGCGGGGGTTTTAATCAGATTAAAACGCATATATGAAGGTACAACATTTCGTCCTCTTGTTCATTCTGTTTATTCAATTAATAAAAAAAAAAATACCTCTATGCCTCTATTACGACGAGAATTAATCAGCTTACTGTCTGACGCCATACTTGTCAAAGTCAAACACCACTTTTTATAATCCACCCCAATGGATGTGGAATCGTCGGCAGTCAGTCGTATAATGAAATCAATTCATGTGGCTATCGGATTCTAATCGTAAATACCTTCAGCCCCCGAAGAAGACAACAACTTGAGTGAGGTGTGTAGATCCAATATATCAGACGGAAATGTCATGCAGCTGTCAAACGGTAGCGGATCACTTGATGGCTCATGGGAATCAGCCAAATAGGTGACGATGATAGTGATGATGAGCGTGACTAAATGGCCTGACCAAGGGTGAGAATATTTTTTGGGTTGTGGTCCTGTACACTCACTGCTCTTTGTACAGGTATAGACATTGATAAATACTCAGGTCTGTTTGTTAATTTAAACAGAGACTTGGTTTTTTTTTTTTTTTTTATGAAAAAGTCTCAAATGGCAGCAGTTAAAACAAGTTTCTAAGGATGGCGATACTGTATGGTTTGTTAACCATTCGAGACATCCTTCCATTGTTTCTGCAAAGAACAAATTTACAAAATAAGACAAATAAGACAATGTAATCAGATGGAAGGTTTACCTGATTGGTGTTCATTTTCTTTGAGATACCCTTACTCTACAGAGTTAAATATATTTTAAAACTTGAAACGACGTTTAGTAAAATGTTATCCGACTTCCGAAAGTAATTTTGAGGGTTAAAAAGTATTCTAAGAAGCCATCTAGGTAGCGGAGGCAATTATCGAGATATTATTGCCACACTTAAGATTTTAGTAAGCAGTCAGGGTCGTGACATATGAAGAAAATAAATAGGAAAGGGTCTATCTTCCCCCGTTTAGACTAGTACATTAAGGTGTTAACTACTAAGTTTTTTGAAACGGTTTTTTAACACCCCAATTAGATTTGTATCTATGTACCTTACTTACTTACTGAGGTGGGCATTGCAGTTCGGTGGTGAACCTGGGCCTCAACCGGAATGCTTCGATAGCTACATACTTCCATTTTGGGTGAGCTCTTTTCACTCTTAGTCGGTTGAGGTTTCCACCTAAGACGAGGTCTTCTTCCTTCGCGATTTACCTACAAGGTGATATCCGCTCTACATTGCCCAGCCCATGCCGTCGTAGCCTCGCTTAAGCGAGAAACTGTAAAGACTTTTGAAAGATTATTCCTCTGCTGTTGGCGTTTTAGTTTTGTACAATTTTTTAAGCATGATGTTGAAGAAATCGCATGACAGTTTGTCGCCTTGCCTAAAGCTTATTAGACATCAAAGATCTCGGTGAGTTCTTTATTTAAAAAAAAAAAAAACTTGTTACTGTCGTTTTTTTTTGTCGTGGAGTTGCACAGTGTGATTAAAAATATAAAATTTAAAAAGAAATAATTTTATCAATAGAAATGTTGAAATATCGTGTAGATCACCTCAACTCCTATTTGCATTTCCCCCTGGTACGGGATTTGAAGTTCTTTACATATACAGTGCTCTTCACTTAATTAGACGCACAATTTTTTTTTACATGAACCTAATTTTTTTTGTAAGTGTGGGTAGCAATTGTCAAACAATTGCATTTATTTGAAAGCTTATTAAATTTTCAACAAAATAACACTAACAAGTCCAAGTCTTTTTTGTTAATACTCCAAGAAAAAGTATAGTTCTTTTTTGTTCACATGATTAGACGATTATGATTAGTTATATGGTCGCGATCTGTTACGTGGATTATAGTTGGCTGCAAAGTTTAAGGAATAAAAAAGTGTTTGCCACGGATTTCAGTCCAAAATGTTGAAAAAAAAAAGTTTTAGATGCAGAAGAAAAAGGGAAAATTGACGTGTTGCAATCCGAAGAGTTTTCGATGAGAAGAATTGCCAAAAAAATAGTCCAAAGTGACCATGTTGTGAGGAATTTTATTAAAAACAGTGATTCATACGATAAAAACTGCAAAGGCAGGACAAAAACGGCTTTAACTCCTCAGGATAAGAGAAAAATTTTAAAAACTGCATCAAATTCAACTCTCTCTACCAGCAAAATAAAGGAAAAAGCTGAAATTTTTTGTTTTTAATAAAATTCCTCACAACATGGTCACTGTGGACTATTTTTTTTGGCAATTCTTCTCATCGAAAACTCTTCGGATTGCAACCCGTCAATTTTCCCTTTTTCTTCTGCAGCTAAAACTTTTTTTTCAACATTTTGGACTGAAATCTGTGGCAAAGACTTTTTTATTCCTTAAACTTTGCAGCTAACTATAATCCACGTAACAGATTGCGACCAACTAACTAATTTTACAGGTGCGTCTAATCATGTGAACAAAAAAAACTATACTTTTTCTTGGAGCATTAACAAAAGAGAGAAAAAATGTCCGTTTAATTCCACTCATCTTGGACTTCTTAGTGTTATTTTGTTGAAAATTTAATAAGCTTTCAAATAAATGCAATTGTGTTTAGTACCACACCTACTAAAAAAATTAGGTTTATGTAAAAATAAATTTGTGCGTCTAATTAAGTGAAGAGCACTGTACATACAAATAATCAACTAAGATCCCAAGAACACCACAGTTCTTTTTTCAGTTTGATCTACCGCAGCTTTGCTAGCCAATGCACAGCAACAGAGCAATTACCAACAATACAAAGCGCAATACGTCAGTGAAACCTTAAGTTTATTATGTACATTAGCAAAAAAAAACAACACCTTTGACATAAACTACTTCTTGGAGTATAGACGGTAGACGCTGCTGACTACAACAAAGCAAATATGTATATGCAAACCTATAAATAAATTTGTAGATATCGATTTTGGTTTTTTAGCTCTTGCAAATAAATTTGATACGTCAATACTAAATTTACATACATAGTTGCAAAATGTATACAGCTGTTTGGATAAAACGAAAAATACCTTCTTTTCGTATTGTTTTAAGTAAATTTCTGTTTTCGCTCTCTTTCACCTGGCTCGTTGGTCTAGGGGTATGATTTCCGCTTAGGGTGCGGGAGGTCCCGGGTTCAAATCCCGGACGAGCCCAATGAAGTTACTTTTTAGATATACGAGTTGGTATTTACACTCAATAGTTAACCTCCTGTGCATAAAAGGTAAAAGCTCTTAAGTCGACTTAAGTCTTTTGAGCTATTTTTAATTTTTTCAAATACTGTTTACTAAGCCTATGTTTTTATCTAACTCATAATGATTTATCTTTACCAACAAGAAAGTTATGACCATATGTAAGATAGCCTAAGCTAAGTTTTTAAATAGAGATTGAAAGTTAAGAATTCGTTTTCTGATACACTTTGAAAATGGAACGGAAATGGCTTTTGCCATTTCAGCACAGATTTAATCTAGTTTAGTTCTGAGTGTAGCGCATCTAAAGTGTCACATCATTTCCATTTATAATAAGACATTAGGGAACTGTGAGCGTTGATCAATACCAAACAAAATACACAAAAATTTCATTTTTCCACTTCTTATAATTCTAAATGAGTTAACTAAGAAATCAGAAATTGTATTGCGAATGGGAAAACTAATCAAACTGAAAGAAAAAAATCACTGCTGGCTTAGTTCAAATTTTAAATGGTTATTACTGCCTGAAAAGTAAATTTTAAATGTTTCAAATCCCCTGCGAAATATGAATTTTGAGTATCAGCAGACACATTAACGAAAAAGTGACGCCAAAACTTTTTAACAGTGTCCCGAAGCAGCACAAATTGAGTGTGAAAAATAATACCATTCAAACAATTCACAGCATGCGATTCTTTTGAAGTAATTTTTGATCACATTTTTGGTACATTTCGTGCGGTAACTTGGTTATAATTTGATTTTTAACGGTGCCAAATCTCATGGTCCTGGTAACCAATAAATAATTAACGTCGCTTAATCGTAAAATTTTCCGGGCAGGAAACTTATTGGAACCACAATTATTGTTTCGAACTACTTATCAATAATAATAATTATAATTATAGTCTTCAATCGCCGCGCAAGCTCAAAAAATCGGTTATCATTCAACCATAATCATTAACTACGGCCATGCATGGGCCTTGCTAGCTTAGTGATTTCGTTTTAAACGAGCCAACACGAACACGTGATGGTTAGTATGTCCACTTGCTAACGCACAGGTTCGTGGTTCGAATCCCAGCAGAGTCAAAAATGTTTTTCCACGGGTATCACCTTTTGCTAGGAATTGGCAAGTCCTCCGTTAGTAAATTCTCTCATTTTTTTAGCCGTTTCTCAGTTAGCCGTTCGGAACGTTGGTTAGGAACCACAAGGCATGGTTGTGAGAAATGTGCTAGGCCCAGTTGCTTCTCGCTCTGTTGCGCCACCCTATTTACTTTTAACGCGAACCACAAGATTTGTTCTCCCCCCTAAAATTAACAAAACAAAAATTTCGCGTCCAACTAACGAACAAGAACTGGACAACTGTCCTTTACTCGTCCCATGATTCGTGTATATTCGTGTTAAGTGAAAATAACACGTTTATTTGAAAGATATTTTAATTGAGATCTGTTTTCGAAAATGCAGTCAATTATCGAATGGACACCATATTTTTGTTTTGGATTCGTGTTTGCATTGGGATGTGATTCTTGGTCATATTCTAAGAAAAAAATTGTTTTACAATAAAGTCCGTAAATTGTCAATTGAAAATCTGGCAACCCTAAGCCTATAGGAACCCAATTTAAATACAGTTTTAAGAACTATTATTTTAACAAAAAATTAAGTCTAAAGTCAGTATTGACAGAGAAATAGAATTTAACACGGGCCTTACACCAAATTTAGCCTTTCTTCAAAATGTCAAAAAGTGATGTCAAAGTTGTGAAACGGGCTTTACTGTAGAACGATTTTTTTCTTAGAACATGGAATGAGAATCACATCCCAAAGTATGTAACACGAATTACGGGGCACCCTGTATATTAGAAGTTGACACAATAAAAGCTTGAGGCCTCCAAGTCCATGTGTACTCCCAATTTTTTGCCATATTTGTTTTCTTGTTCTTTGAATGTATCGAAGCAGACTATATAAGTTCTTTAAATTCTTTGGCCCTATTATTTAACTTGATTCTGCAAATAAAGTGTTGGAATGCCTTACATCCCTACTACGTAATTCTTAAGAACGTAGTAGTAAATGGGGTACTCCATCAAAACTCTGAAGTTTTTGTCGAAAGCAGTTGGAAAAACCCGGATTCGATTTAACTTTCTCTCTAATTTGCATTCAAAATCACAGTGCAAAATAGAGTTACACAGTTGGGCCCCCTGATGTTAGCTAAAATCCTATGTGGAACCATAAACTAAAAAAAATTATTTCTTCGGGACGTTTCTGTGGTATTAATTCGGTGCTTGTTAGTATCGAAGGAACCGAATAGCTTTCTGATCTCGGTACGTTAGTTAAGTTTTAATTTTGTTAAGACTTTTATCACCTCGAAATTCTTATCCTGATTTTGTGATTAAAAATAAAGATCCTTGCATTCATTGAATAGTTTTTTTTGGAAAACAATTGCCAAAGCCTTAGGAGTACTATCTACAATTTTACTAAAAAATCTCCATGAAGACACGCACACACAACTAAACGCATATGCAGTGAAAACTCTTCTAGCGGAAAGCTGCAATGAGTCGACAATCTCCTTAAACCGACAATCTTTTGGGAACCAACTATTTTTTCGTAAATTCCATGTCAATTACTAGAGAACCTTCCATTAGCGAACAAATAATTGTATTTATTTATATTATCGTAACAAAAACGATTTCTCAGTGCTCTTAGTATAGTTTCTGTTTTATTTTTATTACGTTAGCAAATTTTTAGAAAATTTCAGATTCCCGAACACCGAAGTCTTATAACCGGATAAATGTAAAGGGATGCTATGGGATTTTTCGCTCTACATAGTTGAATACTCGGTTTGTTAGAAAACGTTTTTAATGGAAGTGTATAGCTACTTTCGAAGGACTTGCCAATTCCCGTGAAAAATGTTTTTCACTTTAGTATTTCTGGGACTCGAACCTCCCACATAGTGGTGGGCACCACCTTTTCTCTGCAACCCGCGCTATTTTATTCAGCAAGAGAAAACTACGGCAATCAAAGAATTTCGCTGTAATACTTTGAGGATATAGTCCTGATCCAGGAACCATGGATTAATAAATCCGTGGTAAAAGGACTCAGGACGAAAGATTATTCTCTGCTGTATGTGACGGACAAAGGTGAACCAAGATCCTGCATACTGGCAAAGAAAACACTTAACGTATTTTTACTACCTAATTACAGCAATTGCGACACCACAACAGTAAAACTGCAGACCAACAGTGGGACTTACTGGCTCACGTCCGCTTATCTAGGCCATTACCAACCGGGGCCGCTACCAGGAGAGACGCTCGAGCGCGTAATAAAAAGCGCAACAAAGCTCAAAGCGGACCTTATAATAGGAAGTGACGTCAACGCACATCACGTAGTATGGGGGAGTACGGACGTAAATGAAAGGGGTGAGTCTCTTTTTAATTTTATACTAAGTACTAACCTTCTTATCTGCAATATTGGTAACGAACCAACCTTTGTCACAAAAAACAGACAAGAGGTTTTAGATGTTACCTTTGTATCTCAATCAATCTATAACAAGATTAAAAATTGGGCTGTATCCTGTATCTAAGGATCACTCCTTCTCTGATCACAGATACATCCAATTTAGTCTAACAGATGACACACCAAAACCCATAGGCTTCCGTAATTATAGGAAAACTGATTGGGTAAAATTCAGGGAAGTCTTCAAACATTGTTACAACTACAATGACAATAGCTTCCCTTCAAACCCCAAGGATCTTGACAGCAAAGTCGACGATCTAACTAGTGCTCTTAACCATGCCTTGTGTAACTCCTGTCCTCTTACCATAGTAAGAGGGAAGAAGAAACCACACTGGTGGACCAAGGAGCTAGAACCGCTCAAGAAAAGTTGTGCGAAGCTTTTCAATCGAGCCAAATCTTCCAGAAATCCCATAGACTGGGATCTATATAAGGAATCCCTTAGGATTTACAAAAAGAGGTTACGAATAAGCAAAAGATCCTCTTGGAGAGAATTCTGCAATAAAATTGAAGACTCCTCAGAGGCATCTAGACTTAGGAAAATCCTATCAACGAGTCCAAACATGCCAAGTTCTATAAAAGATGAAAACGGCAACTGGACCAACTCATATGAAGAAACATTAAACCTGCTACTGGATACTCATTTCCCTGGTAGCTCGTTGACAATAACAGACGAGGAGCACTTGCCCCAACTCGCAAACCAATCAGGAAAAGGTCTTATCTCTAGAGATATACTGTTATGGGCAATAAACAGCTTTGACCCTTATAAATCACCAGGGCCTGACGGAATCATTCCTGCGGAGCTGCAACAGGTTTCAGACATCATCATCTATAACTTAGAGATGATCATGAAAGGATGTATCAGCTATGCATATATTCCCAAGGCCTGGAGAGAAGCTAGGGTCGTCTTTATACCTAAAGCCGGCAAAAGCTCCCATGTAAATCCAAAAGATTTAAGACCTATTAGTCTATCATCCTTCCTCATTAAAACACTGGACAGAATGATTGACATACACTTAAGACAAGAAATTAAACCTAGTCTGATTTCAACGGCGCAACATGCCTATACAAAAGGTAAATCAGTGGAAACTGCACTCCACTCTCTGGTTTGCACCATTGAAAAATCCCTGCACTACAAAGAATACTCTCTCGTCGCATTCCTAGACATAGAGGGTGCATTTAATAATGTTAAAAATTCAGCAATCACTAATGCTCTTGATGGCTGCTCATAGAGGAACACATCAAAAACATGATAACAACAATGCTCAGCAGCAGAATCATTAGTTCCGAAATGGGGAACTACAAAACAAGCAGAATGGCCAATAGAGGAACCCCGCAGGGAGGAGTTTTATCTCCACTACTGTGGAACCTGGTCGTTAACAAATTGTTAATCGACCTAGAGGACGAAGGTTTCAAAACAATAGCCTATGCCGATGATGTAGCAATTGCCGTTTCAGGCAAGCACCCACAAACCCTAGCTGAGCTGCTACAAACAGCACTTAACAAGCTTAACAATTGGGCTGCAGAGTGTGGTCTGAACATCAATCCACACAAAACGGAATTAGTTCTCTTTACGAGGAAATACAAAATTCCGGACTTCAGACCCCCAACTATTAAAGGGGTAACTCTCACACTGTCAAATCAGGCTAAATATCTAGGTCTCATTTTTGACAAAAAACTGACCTGGAAAACCAATATTGAGGAAAGAGTAAATAAAGCCAACGTTGCACTCTTCTCCTGTAAAAAAGCCATTGGCGGGAAATGGGGTTTCTCCCCCCAAATCACCCATTGGCTGTTTACATCGGTAATTAGACCGATACTCACATACGGGGTGATAGTCTGGTGGACAGCACTAGACAAGATGATCAACTACAACAAGCTGGCCAAAGTTCAAAGAACGGCTAGTCTGTGTATTAGTGGTGCACTGAGGAAAACCCCATCGGACGCCCTCAATGTACTACTAGATCTCACACCCCTAGATATCTTCAGCAAACAAGTCGCAGCTAGCTCAGCTACTCGACTCAGAGCTACATCACAGTGGACCAATAATCAAATCGGCCACACTACCATTCTAGATAACTTTAGATTCTTACCGAATCGATGCGACTACACCACCCCCAAGTTGGTGTTTGACAATAATTTCCAAGTAACCATACCTTCAAGAGAAGCTTGGGAAAATGGCGCTCTTTTGGAAAATGAAGCAATAAACTTCTACACCGATGGTTCAAAAACCAGCGAAGGTGTGGGAAGTGGAATCTACTCAGAAAAACTGAATCTCAGTCTTTTCTTCCGCCTACCCGATCATTGTAGTGTGTTCCAAGCGGAAATTCTGGCGATTAAGGAGGTGCTGTCTTGGCTCAAAGAAAAC
This sequence comes from Melanostoma scalare, assembly GCA_949752695.1. Taxonomy (NCBI): domain Eukaryota; kingdom Metazoa; phylum Arthropoda; class Insecta; order Diptera; family Syrphidae; genus Melanostoma; species Melanostoma scalare. Next base: position 54,034,131 of record OX456984.1, on the reverse strand, counting down.
GTCATATCCTCCACGGATATTCGGATCTTCTCAGACAGCCAAGCTGCCCTTAAATCTCTTGCCTCTGTCTCTACAAAATCCATCACGGTCCAAAATTGTCAGATGTCTCAGAGGGAGATGTCAAATCAGTTTAACATTCACCTTTCATGGGTGCCAGGGCACAGGGACATACCAGGCAACTGTATGGCAGACGAACTAGCCAAAAAGGGCACGACCACTTCCCTACGCTCAGAATGGAACAATATAGGTGTACCTATCGCTACATGTAAATAACTCCTACTTAGACAAGACGCTTCAAGGATAACAAACACTAGATGGACTGAGAGTAACAACTGCCTTGCAACCAAAAAAGTTTGGCCGTGTGTTGACTCAAAACGCTCGAAGAGTTTGTTGGCCCTGAACCGTCTGTATCTAGGTTCTACCATAGGTGTTCTTACGGGACACTGTCTAATAGGGAGACACGCCAAAAGACTTGGTGTGTTTTCCAATGATTTCTGCAGAAGCTGCATGGACGAGGAGGAGGAAGAAACCGTTCAACACCTTCTTTGCTCATGCCCTGCACTACTTCATAGGAGGAAAACTCATCTCGGTGAATTCTTCTTCGATGATACTAGCGACCTAGCTTAAATAGACCCTAAAAGTCTTTCAAAATACATTAAAAGTTCCACGTGGTTCGACTAGCAGGTGATTAACCGGCTAGTCCCGTAATAGAAGATTAATAAGTGATCAACTCGTTAATCTTACATCGGGTTTCTGAGATCAGTAGGTGATTAACTTGCTGATCTCTGTGGTATCACAATGGGCCCTTGCGGCCTAAGTGTGTTAGGCAATGTACTCATTGACTGACAGCCACTTCCACCTAACCTAACCTAAGACTTTGAGTGGTGTTTTTCTACAATGGAAGTTATAATGAAGTTTTTCAATTACTTTCCCTTAACCGGACAGTTCCAATAACCAAACAAAAATTAGGTAGGTAGGCATAAGTGTCGGCTCATTAGAGCTCTCATGTATACATATCTACTCATTACGAAGTTTATTTCAACCTTTCCAAAATTCAGCTCAAACATTTAAAATTTTGGAAGCTGCCTTCTAACTTATCTAGACATGCTGTACATTCGATGACGATGATCGTGCTTTGACATTAATTTGTACACTGCAATTGCTTTCAAATTCAACACAGTAGATTTATAATGTCGCTCATAAAACCAAACTCCGTGACACCAAGAGTCGTTAAACACACACAGCTACGTTTATTTTTGACGCGTTGAGCTCGGGTATACAGACGACATACGTATGCAAACAATTCGCCGTAATCCATTGACATGTCAAAAGTTTTCAAATGCCCGATGATTGATAGCTGCTGTCGTCAACGTCGTTCGTTACAGACAACAATCGCTTTGAGTTTTTTAACCCAGGGGCAGAGCAAAAAAAAAAAAAAAAAGAGGAAAAGAAATACAAAAAGCACTCAACAACAAATGCCCCTCATCAATCCCCACGCTTTGTGAACATAGCAGAGCACAGGTCTGACGGTGGTCAAAGCCACGATTTTGTATTCCTGTCACCCTTTGATGTTCTAAAAATAAGTTCAGTCACGAATAATTCAAATTCGTTAGATGGAAAGTGTTTTTCTTTTTCATTTTTTGTTGTTGTTGCTTTTTAAGTATCAACATCAATTAGAGCACTGAAATGCTAACTATTTGAGCGTTGTACACTTGCATAGCATCGATTCATCAATCACTCTCTTGGAGACAGACACACCACTTTATTCATTTTGGCAGCACCGGCAGTTGCATCACCTCGACCGACAGATAGACAGTAGAAGAGTTGACATGTGAGGAACATTTTCTGCAAGCTTGTCTATGACGTGCGTCGTCGTTTTAGTTCTTTCGGTAAGCGTTTTCGTCAAACACAAACAGTCGGCATGCAGCAGCGGCAGCAGGCAGGGAGGCTGAAATGAATTCTGGCACCAGCAGCAGCCACATATGTCACTTTTTGTGAGAACCCCCCCAATTAAGAGCTGTCAACGTAGAACATCGTGCTTTAAATATTTCAAATTTTCATTTTCATCAGACGCGAGGATATTCACGCTGAATACAAGTATCACCGCGAGCAAATTCTTGACAGCTATACAAAACGGAGAACGAATGTTGGAAGATGTTTTTTCTCGACTTTGCCTCTTTGAAATGAGGATGCCATAGATCCCCTGGTGGATTTTGCAGTTAGGTTAGGTGGTTGTGCTGTTGTGGAATTTCAAGAAAAAAGTGTTTTTAGTTTGGATGTTGTGTGAGTATTGGTGTGTCGGATGTGGTTTATTTTGAATGTACAGTTTTCAAGTCATGGCTTTTATTTTCCGTCTCCTACAGAGAAAAAGCATTTTGTTTCGAAGCCAGGGATGAATTATGCTTAGGCTTTGAGTGGTTGGTAAAATATTCGGTTTCGGGTTGACTAGTCGCCTCGAAAAAGTGTGCCGTTTTGACGCTGTAGCTCGAATAAAGACATTTGATTGTAGGAGAGGTGGGAGAAATAGTTGTTACCACCGAGATATTTTGAGAAGTTCTGGTCGCTTTTTTTAGATAAAACGAAAGTCTGGGGAATCTCGTCGAATTGTCTTTGAACTGTTGCAAAACGACAAAAGATTTTGGATCGTAGTTTTGATGATTCATTGAGTTCCTTGAGTTCTCTGGCTAGAAATCTTGTTTTCCTCTTCTCAGAATGTTTAGAAAATTTATTTTTGAAATGGACCTGGAAAGTCTTTGTAGATGCTTTCCCTCTCATAAAAACTGATCAGTGTCAGCCATCTCGATAGCACAACCCTCTTCTTTTGAAACTAAGACCATCACCCCGAAAATGTTTCACCTTTATCTCGATTCCATTCTCCCCTGCCAAGAGCATCAGAGAGCAGACCAACAACCATCATGATGATTCAAAATCTGGCCATCTTTTGCTTTGTAATGGCATCCCGCTTGGTGTAAATTATAAAATTTTAAATGATTCCATCTTTCATCTCGAATTGAAGCTACACACACCATGGCTGGAATAGATGTAGGTGAGGCAGTCAACAACGAATTTTATTATTTATTATTTCACCTGACATCGTAAACAAGACGCGGGCGAACCGAACGCCCCAGTGTGCAAACGAGCGGCCGCAAACGTTTACGATGGCAAAACACGCCATGGACATAAATTGATTCGTCGTCTTCGTCTTGGTTTTGGTTATAGGTATAGTCGAGGAGACGCGCGTCTCCTCACTTCGACCATTCCTGTGCGCCCTCTTATTGTTCAAAATCAACGCATTACTCAAAGTCATTTCCTTGGGCAAGCCAACAACTTCATTTGGAGCTTGAACTCAACGAGCCTTTTGTTAAATCCCACCAATGATTGTTTGCGGTGCCTTGCTGTGGTGCATATATATAGTGATGCGGTGGTGCGGTGCGGTAGTGGGCGGTAGAGGAGCAATGAAGCCCAATCTCACTTTGATACCGACCTCATATCCTGTCCGTGGTCATATTTCTGTGAGCAGCGATCGCAGCGACGCAAGGTTGCGTCCGTCGGTCGGTTGGTTGTCGTAGGCTGTAGCCGAGCTTAATGTTGTTTTATAATAAATTGCTCCTAACGATGTTACATTTCTCATGTGTCGAAGGAGAACGAAGGAGGCGTGGTGGCAGAGTACCAATGAGATATGACCATCGATTCATTCGCTGATGGTGTAGTGGCTAAGACGCTGTTGTGTGCGCGTTAGCGTTCGTTGACGGAGTCACATGAAAGGATTTCTCGAACTGTGCCGCTGTTGCTGCTGATTACAAATCGTAAATTGCCGCCTTAAAATGTCGCTGCCACAGTTGGTGGTTTGGTTATGTTTTTTCGAAGCTATAGCCGTTGCATCAGTCTTAGAAACAGTGGCGGCGGCCAGTCCAGTGGGTGTATGTGAATGCTTGACAAGAGAGTTATGATTTGTTATTTATTATTATTAATTTTATTGTTTTCTTTGTTGCTCTCTTAAACAATGATGAATTGCTGAAAGGTTAGACATAAATCAGAATGATGTGGATGTTTTGATAAACACATGGGTATTGTTTTTTACCCATTGTAGAGTTGGAGGAAATTGAACGAGTTGTACGAATAAAATGCATCATTTCTATTTGAACGCAATATTGACGGTTGGGAAGGGTAAAATGTGACTACTTTTATAGCGTGCTATGAGCTGCGCCAATAGTCATTTATATTCTTGTCTTGATACTTGACGTCATCGAAGTCCCTGCTGTTAATTTTGTGTACTACGTACCTTGGGCTCATCAATAGGTTTTAGGGTAACTTACCCTAATTCTTATGCGTTCCCGTTAAAGGTACAATGAATTCAGCGACTTGTTTGTTTCTTATTAAAGTAGTCTGTCCTAGGGTGGCGCAACAGAGCGGGAAGTCTTTTGGCCCAGTGCATTTCTCACAACCATGACTTCTGAGGGAATTGAGGGGACCTAAAATTTTCTGCCGATTCCAAAAGGGTAATCGAGAAAGCACTTTTGGCAATGAATTTACTAACGGAGAACTTGCCAACTTCTCGCGAAAGGCGATACCAGTGGTAAAACATCTTTCGTATTTTGTTGGGATTCGAATCACGGACTTCCGGCATTAGAGGCAGACATGCTAGCCATTACGCCACTGCACTGGTACAACACCTATGAGATAATACTGAATACGATTAAAAGTCATGAATCTATTGGGAGACAGGTGCTCTGATAGTCATCGCAGGCGATCGTCGAAAATAGTAATATAATACAACGGTCCCCTATCTTCAGTTTAGAGGTTAACCTTCTTCCAGAACATGGATATTGACATAGGTGCACCTGGTTTGTTTCTAAAAAGAACTTGCAAAACGTTTACTTGGATTGATACTTTTGGGATCTTAAGATCACATGGCGCTAAGAGCTAAATATTTTTTCAGGAAGATTCTTGTTCTGTGTCAGATTTGGGACATTTGAGTTTTCATCAAAGGTGGACGTCTTGAAGTACTAGAGCGATATTCTAACTGGAAGTCAAGAAAACTAATCTGAGATGGTGAAGCATTTTAACTTGTAACGCAACAAAACAGATCTGGCCCAAGCTAGATCTTAAGCGGTTGAACGGCTTGATCTCTCTCAAAAAGAAAGCACATCAGTGCAACGAAAGGTGTCATCACAGGACACTGTCTTAATGGACGCTAGGAGTCGCCTAAAACGACTTTTGCAAAAAGCTCGAATCCTACAAACCTCAACAAATGTTTTTCACGGCTTAGCGTCAGTAAAGAAGCAACCGAGCTTAAACGATTTAAAATCGTTCAAGACAACACCGACTTCTTTCATTGAATTTGCTTTGTAGTGAACAAAAATTTTTATGATCCTCTAATGCAGTCCCAAGCATTTGCCAACGACGTGACGTGACGTCGGTCGTCGTTGGATCCAGTCTCCCAGCTCTTTGTTCCAGAGCACAAGCTAAACTTAAATTAAACTTTGGTAATTGACTCCTGGAGTTCTAGGAACGACCTCTCCGTCAATACTCATGAAACCGAGACTGTTCTCGTTTCTCGAGTCAATAATTGCTAAGGCACTTTCAATCTTTTAGCAATGTAAGGAAATCTTTGGCAAGCCATGGGGTCTGTCACCCAACAGGATCATCTCTCATGCATCAATTGCTTGGCAGAGCAAGCTCTTACGTGATTATGTGAAAGAAAATATGTCTCGGCTCCAGCACTCAAAGGGGCTGGTCTCGACGAACTGCTAAGTCTTCCTCCCCTTCAACCACAATAATGCTTTTTACTCTCAAGACCATTTGCCGTTTAAGGGGTTGTGATCTCAGGCACAATTCGCATTGGAACTTTGAGAAACTCGCACGCAGCATATCTTTTGACTTATGTCTAATGGATATGACCTCCGGCACGATTATGCCAAAGCTCAAGCTGTGTCAAAAACACACAGGGAACTTTCCTTCGGTTCAGGACTGGTCCACTCTACAATGTGAGCAAGGTTATAGGAGTGTTATCGAATCTTGTCAGATGGTTCCAAAATCGATGACGTATCAGGCTCCGAATGACAACTGCGCGCCTCATTAGGAATATTTGCATCCGTCTTCCAACCGGAGGCGTATGTTATCCAAATGGCTCTAATATACGTAACGCAAAATGGCTGAATGGGGTGAAGTATTTGTTTTTGTTGCGACAGTCAAGCTGTTCTTACGGCCCTACTCAACCCTCTAATACTCCAAAATTGTTCCAGGAATGCAAAACCTCTCTGAATGCGATCAGAAGACTAAATTCTTTGGTCTTGTTTGTGTTCCTGGCTATCACGGCACAGTTGATAACGTGATCGCCAATAAACTTGCGAGGCAAGGATCTCAAACAGCTTTCTCGGGTCCTGAACGAGGGCTTTGTCTGCCAGGGTTCTCAGTGAGGGCTTCGGTCAACGATTGGATCTTTCAAAAGCATAATCGTAGATGGCATGCCTCCTGCAGACAGACTAAACGTAACGTTAGCCACATTCTTTCTATATATCGTTGCAGAAAAGACTGAAGTGAGCTTATTGGCCTAGCGACAAGGTATTAATCGTGCTATCTCTAAATGATACCATATTCTGTGCATCTTGTGAAGAGGATGACAACACCGTGGAGTAGTTCCTCTGTGAAAGTCCAGCATTTTCTCGTATCAGGTTACAGACATTCCGCGCAGGCATGGTGAGAGCTGATGGCCAGGGCTCCTTATCGTGCAGTGTCGTCTTTTGGACATTCTCCGAACATCTGAAAAGCTATAACAGAAGGGGCTGGTATCTTGTTTTGCAATAACCCGGTATTTCGGTCTGGAGCAGTAGTCCGACAGCAAAAAACCATCCTATCGACATGTAGACTAACACATAAATTACACTGTCTGAGTCAGAACAGAAGAAAGATCAGCATAACTACAGTAACCCCAAAGGCAACGACTCATTTAATCAGTTTTCTTAAAACATAATCATAAAAATGGTCCCTTGCCTGAGTGCATATCCCTTTAACTTTGCATTTAAACCCTAATCGATTGACCTCTTTAAGACATTCTTCCTAGTGCAGTTTATTTCTCAATTCGTTCATTTGCCATTTCAAGTACCTAATAACTTCCAACTAAGATTTTATTTACCACTTCCCTACTAACCTCTGCAATGGCAATCAAACTTTATCTTCAGTTGGTGAATACGATCTTCACAACTCAATTGTGAGCCTCAGGCATCTTCCCACCTACTGTTCATAGCTCGACTGCAAGTGCATCTCTTCAGTTCTTATACAAAAAATCAAAACACAATTCCTGAGTTGAAAATAAAATATGACTATTAGGATCTAAGATAAGGACTTTTAGGATGGTGCTCATTTTTCTATCACCGCTTCCTTCACAGACCACAGTTTTGGCGTGATCATAGTCAAAGTACCATCTGAGCACTTAATTGCATACCTTTTACCCCAAAGTCTCATGATTTTTTAACCAACTGAATCGATTGTTGTTATACCAGCTCCGCTCCGACCGTCGTTCGTCCTATGGCGACTTTGCGCAAGCAACAGGCGCGCGATTATTAATTGGCGGTTGTCATAAGCTCACCTGGTCCCTGTTTGCTGTGTTGGCCTCTTGCATCTATACAATTCCACATTTCACTATGAAATCGGCCCATGGGAAATTTTAAATTGAGATATCTTCCGGACAACAATGGAGCAATTGTGTATAGTTGCGCTTAGCTTATGGCTGTGCTTGTGGTGCGGCTATAGATGGCAACAGGAGGAGGTTTTCGACACGATCCCAGATAAATATTTATTTTATTGTTGCATGAATTGCGCAAGCGGAGCAATCAAGGAACAGAGGAGTTTGTTGGGAGTGGCAGTAGGTCTCATGCTCACGAATCTCACAATTGGTTGCATATTCCAGTCAATAATTCATCGGTAGTGAGGTGAATTTAGGAAGAAGGGTTTAGTATTGTAAGCAATTCAGGCTAGGACGTGCCAAGGGACCTTGGCTGATTGAGTTATAAAAATTGCTTTGGAGGGTGTCTTCCACTGAAGTGGGAGTAGTGATTTTATGAGAAAATAGCGTTAATCATTGAACAAATCATAAGAATCCCAACGATGCTTTTCTCAGTATTTGGAGAAAAAATTGAAAACTCCCGATTTAATCTTTTCGAAAGCACAATCATCGGAAATGGCGAAATTCATAACGACTGATTGCATTTCAATACAGACACCGAAATCGTAGTTCAAAAAGGATCAGGGAAACTCTGTTTTTTATGTTCTTCTTTGATCTGATTATACGACTGTGAGTTGAGCTATTCAAAAAGACTTTGGGCTGCGAGTGTCACTTCAATAAGAGAGTACAATGAAAGGAGCGCGATACATCAACTGTTGCCGTCTCCTTGTTGTTTTCACCACGAAAGGGCATATTAATCACAGACAAAACGCTGTCACCGGTGACATGACAACAGCAGCAGCAGCAGCGGCAGCGGCAGCAGCCTCAGCTGGTATGTCCATGCCACGAAAAGTAGATACGAAACGTGCCACAACTGACATGTAATGTAATCTATCGTTGTGGCTGAATTATTTCTGGTGTCATTCCATGGAACTCTGGGTGCGTAATTGCGTCATTCATTTTCATCAAGCTGACGGACAGATCCGTCGACTACATATAGCAGAAACGAGCTGAACAGTAAGCAGCCAAGCAACACCGACCGACCCACTGGAAGTGTCATTTGAACGACTGAGCGCAAGTGAAGAATGTCGCAATCAATCATAAAGATGACCCGCCTGACAGTGCTAATTTTTCACTTTGCGTAGCTTTGTGCGCTGTGCGTTGATGTGCTGGTGTTCGCTCGTGGTAGGTTATTGTTATTGATTCCCCGAGGGGGTTTTCTGTCATTCTTTTAGGAAATTAATATTTTTCCATTTTGTTTTGGAAGTTTTGTGTAAATAGGACTGACAGCAGGCGATAACTTATTTTCTTATTATTCTTTTTTTTTTGCAATGGATTTGCTTTGGTGTGAGTGATTGGCCTATTTGTTAAGTTTTTTTTTTTTTTTTGCTTTTTTTGTCTTTTTTAATGGAGTATCTTCTTCGTAGATAATGGTAAAGAATCAACGCAATTTATGAGACAACTTTTTTCCCAAATTCTTAGTCTATAAACTGTAGTCCTCTTTCTATTTCTTTAGAGCTCTCAAATCTTTCACAAGTTAAAAGGTACTTAAATGAAAACCGTATTCAAAAAAACGTACTTAAAAATCTTAAGCTAAACATTTCACTCAAGTTTGATATTATTTCGGAAGACTATGGTTGTTATCCGGCTCCCAAATGTTGCAACTTATAGTTCACGTCAATAGAGTCTACACTACACCTCCACTTACCACTATGGGAAGTGGGATGCTCCATCCGGAGATAACCTGCTTAATAAGTAAGTGCGAGTGTTGACAAAGGGTCGTAGAAGAAATAGATCAACACTGTAATATTCTGCTAGTAATGATTGCCCAAACCTCAGTTGTCTACCAGAGCTCTATGGGTCTCAGCGGATGAATTCGGCTTACAGAACCAACGGTGGACTTTAAAAATAAAATAAATAAATAAGGTGGCGTAACAGAGCGAGGAGCCCTTAGGCCTAGCGCATTTCTCACAACTATGCCTTGTGAGTGGAGGGGACCTACAATTTTCTGCCGGTTCCGAACGGCTAATTGAGAAAGCACTTTTCATGGCAATGAATTTACTAACGGAGGACTTGCCAATTCCTCGCGAAAGGCGATACCCGTGATAAAACATTTTTGCCTCTGCTGGGATTCGAACCTCGAACCTCTGGGTTAGCAGGTGGACATTCTTACCATCACGCCACGGGTACCACGGTGGACTTCAGCAGTAAATAATAAGAAGCCACTGAATGAGCTACTCCGACGTATTTGGTTTAAAAGTCTTTCAAAGTCTTTCATATTACGATAGGGTAGGTATTGAACTAAAGATTGTGGTGCATGAGCTCCTTGCGAGCCAATGGCAGCTCTCAGATCCTTGCAGCAAGGTACTGACACTGGATATTCCAGCCCTTTATGTCCAACTGGGTCCTAAAAGAACCTGGCCCTCCAGTTTGGGGGTTATACGTGGGTTTAACTGCCCAACCACGTAAACACAACACGGTTCCGAAATTACCTATACCTTCGGATAACAATTATGGTTTCAAATTTGACGACTCAAGCAAACGAAAAAGGCCAAAGACTTCCGGATCTGCACTTGGAACGTATTAAGATGCCTTAGCGCATTAGCGAATTAAATGCAACTATAGAACAAGCGGACGCCCTTGCCTGCTACAATGCAACATAACCACCATCCAAGAAGTGCGATGGAATGGACCGGGCATAAAGAAGATGAAAATGCGACATCTTCTATGGCGACTGCTACAGACAACAGAAATAACGCTAATCTATTTGGGTTTGGATTTTTAGTTAGCCCATAGTAAATAAGTGTCTAATGACCAACAAAATTAGGATTAAATTCGCCAACATCAGCCTTTCATGCACCCTAACCCCAACAGAAGAGAAATACAAGAATTCCAAAGACTCTTTCTACCAGACCTCGAAGGATCGTAAGCGGGCAACGCCCCAGAGTTGACGTGAAAATCATTCTTGTCGATCTTAACGCAAAACTAGATAGAGAGGACATATTTGGAAACACTATCGGTAAGCATAGTCTGCACGAAAATACCTCCGAAAAGACTATGTCTAGTGGACTTTGCTGCGGGGCTTAATCTTGTTGTAAGTAGTACACGCTTGCCGCATCTCAAAATTCATAAAGATACATTTCGATCGCCTGATCTATCTACCATCAATAAATTGACCAGGTTGGGATCGACGCAAGACACTTTCCCAGTGTGTTAGATGTCCGAACCTTCCGAGTGGCCAACTTTGACTCGGAACACTTCCTTGTTGTTTGTTGTAATCAGGGACAATCACAAACTAGCGATGTGAAGGGATATGAAGTTGGAAAGCTACAATCGCAAGGGATTGCCGGTGCTTTTTTCATTCGAGTGTCCCTTAAATTATCCTTGAATCCTACGACGCCAGCATCAAGCATTGAAGACCAGTGGCAGCAATGCCAAGAAGCTATCAGAATCGCTGCCTCTGATGTTCTGGGTTTCACTCGGCATCCAAAACGAAGCCTATGAGGTTCGATAAAGAATGCAGGCAGGCAAATGCAAACAAAAAGCACGACAAATGCTGATGCAAAAACAAACGAGGGCTGCTTACGATCAGTATAACGAGATTTACAAGGAGAAAAGAAGGGAGGAACACCGAATTCTCAAAAAGAAAAAGAAGCAGCATGAGAAGCGCTCGTTTGAGAAAATTGAGAGGTGCCATGACAGCAAACGAGATTCGAAAGCTTTACCAAAATGTAAAAAGATTCTGCCAGGGTGGCAAGCCCGAACTCAAGCCTGTAAAGACCAGCGGGGAAACATAGGTGTAGAGTCACAGTCGCTACTGAGGATCTGGAAAGAACACTTCTGCAGACTGCTTAACGGCGATGAGGACACAAATTCCGCTGTCAGGTAGATTGCCCCATTCAGCTTGGAAGATGATCAAGAATGCCGTCCTCCCGACCTAGATGAAGTTAAGCTTGTCATATGCAAACTAAAGTCAAATTAGACTGCAGGTGCAGATGGCCTTGATGCCGAACTTGAACTTTTCAAGGCAGCTAAAGATCACATTGGAAAGGAGCATGTACCAGCTGATCTGCATGTGTGATGGTCGGAAGAAATTATGCCCAATGAATGGAGCCTTCTAAAAAAGGGAGACCCTCAGAATTGTGCCAATTGTAGAGGAATAAGCCTCCTTAACGTCGCTTATAAGATTTTGTCTGCTGTAATATGTGAACGTCTGAAACCCCACGTCCTTTACTTGATAGGACCTTATCAATGTGGTTTTAGAGCAGAAAACTTCACAATTGACCAAATTATCACATTACGGCAGATCTTGGAGAAAACTCGAGAATATGATATCGATATACACCATCTCTTTATCGATTTCAAGGTCGCATACGACAGTATTTACAGATGCGAGCTGTACAGAGAGAGCCTTGTCTAGTTTCGGCATCCCTGCAAAAATCGTACGACTTGCAGGATGACTTTGGAGAATTCACGCTGCTCCGTCAAGGTCGGTAGAGAACTCACCGAGACCTTTGATGTCGAAAAAGGCTTTAGGCAAGGCGACAAGCTGTCATGCGATTTCTTCAACATCATACTTGAAAAGATTGTAAGAGACTCAAACGTCAACACCAGAGGAACAATATTTCAAAAGTCTGTACAATTACTCGCCTATGCAGACGATATTGACGTAATGGGAAGAAAAAAGCGTGATGTCATAGGTGCTTTTGCGAATATTGAAACAGAAGCGGCAAAAATGGGTTTGATGATTAATGAGCGCAAATCGAAGTATATGCTGTCATCAAACAAGGACACAGAATAATATGAAGACTGAAAAATAAAACTGAATTGATTACGATTATGACTGTGGTCACGCAAAAGACGTTCTTTGTGTTTTATTAAAGTTATTGAGTGCATGCTATTAATATCCCCCACCAGTGGTAAGGAGTTAATAGTACGTCCACAACATATGGTCCTTCGAGGCCGAATCATCAATTGGGTTACTTTTTCAAAAGCTTGTAGAATTTCACAAACAAACTATGCCAACACAATTATAACTTTGTCCAGTTAAACGAAACCTCAACACTACTCTTTTGAAACTGGAATTCCTCAATACTTTGTCTAAGCTGTCAATCCTGAACACTCTCATTAAAGCTTAGTATCTAAGTGTTACACTATGTACGAAGCTGATCATGTCTTTTTTTTAACTGAACCTCCAAATGGGGGGTTTTAATCCCTCCACAGTGCAACAAACTCAAGTTTAAAAGCCATAATCACTCGTTTTACTGAAAGCAGTTCAAGTCAAGCTGCATCCAGCCATTAAATCACAAGAGTTTGTGTACCAAATATGTCAATTTGTAAAATAAACTAACTGTGTCACCTGTCACAGTAATATTAATTTTTCAATGACGGTGACTGCTTGTTTCTCGTTTTCCTTTACAAGTTTCACCGCAAAAGAACCAGAAAATCAAAGTGATTTAGTGCAACACATGTCCAACGGTCATTTATAAGCGCATTACAAATAACAGTAGAAAGTTTATGAATCTAATGACCGGCTACACGTCTGAGCCATTTTGAGCTCACTGTGACATTTTAAAGGAAAACCATTTATACTGTGCGTCGGGTATGGTAACCTTATTTGGTGGCGACACCGCATTCAGTCCAGAAGTCAATTAATCATTGTTCACAGGGGCGGCCAAAATGACTTGTCGTTTGGTTGTAATCGCTGTGATAGTTCGCTTCAACCTTAACGACTAATAAAATAGCCGTAAAAAAAAATAATAACTATCCACCAACCATCGTCAGCTTTTCGGTGCAAACATGATAAAGTTGACAAAGTCGACTTATGCCAGTTGCGTATATGTGGTTGTGGTTGATTACTCTATTTTGTGGTGGCTTGAATTTTTGGACTTCACTAACACAGGTCTTAACTCTATTCGTCAAACATCAATCATAATTTATTATGAAGTCCTGAGTGCACAAGCGTTGATGGAAAAAAGAGGACGTTTATTATTCGCATGAGGATTTAGGTTGCTGTCATTCGATACTTAAAAAAAAAAAACAGAATAAATACCATTCAAGTGAGATTATAATGTGATTTGAAACTCAGTATACTGGGGCTGATGGAAGAGTAGAAGCATAAGCTCCCTGGGCGTCAACATTTGTTTGACTTATAGTGACTAATGGTTCTGTGACAGCTGAAGATTAAGCAGCGGATGATGGAACAGTGTTTGGACGATGATTACAACTTGCCACCGAGGCAGGAGAAGGAGAGAGCGAGAGTTTGTGTGTGTGTCAAGAAATGACAAATGAAGTAAGTTGTATGGACTATATTATAATTACTATGCCAACAGTAGACAAAAGGGATTAAATCCCTACCACCGCACCTTCAAGCAAGAATGAGTAACAATTTGGTACCATGAAGTTGGTTCGGATTGGCATTGTCACTCAGAAGTGACTGAGTATACATTTTTAAGTCGTCTTAGGGGTTAATTTAATACACAAACAGACAATATGAAGGGTTGGTATATTGTAAGCAAGGATTGAACGAAGTGTATGAGGCGAAGATTAGCGGTCATAATATGTCTCGGCCTTGGGGATTTACTGTGAGTATTTGAGAATTTGAGATTTACTGTGAGTATCTGATGTTTGATTTGATCTGCTGTTCAAAGTTCACCTATTTATGCCCTCATAGTTTAACTGTAGGGCACTAGTACCTAATGATCAGACAAAGAAGAGAAGGGACTAATGTGCATCTTTTTCTCTTATGAGTATTTTTGAGATTTACATACTTTGTCCAGGATTTGAACTCGGAACGTCATACTTTACACAAAGAAAAAAAAATTTTTTTTATTAAAAAATGTATGTTGAAGATCGAAAAGATCACCTCAACTCCATATTGCGTTTCGCCCAGGTACGGCAATTGGGCTCATCAGTTAGATGTTTGCCGTACCCAAATTTCGTTCGGATTACACCGACACTTATAATTCTCTTACGACCTTGACGGTATTGCGTGAGCTCACCAAATACATCTTGCTGCATAGTCGTATGAGATTTTCTTTTTTTTGGTATGCTACAACTAGGTCTAGGCATGGCTGTGTACAGCTTGTCGGTGGAGACAAGAAACTATCATTTAAGTCTTCCTAATCCATAAAAGTGTGGTGCGTGTCGATATTAAGCTCACAGGCTTTGTCTAATGCTGCGTTCACACTATGCCGAATGGCACCAAGTGACGATCGGCAATACCGAGTTAGTGTGGACGTCTTGATCGGCCTTCCTCCTTACCGAAAGGCGACCCGATTTCGAACCGCATAAAAATGTGGTTTGCGCCAGTCGGCAAAGTGTGGTAGGTACACTTAAACATCCGCAGTAAAGCTAAAACTTAGTCGACTATAATTTTTACTCGGTTGAAATCGCATTGGTAATAATTTACCAAATTGCTGACGTGAGGTTTCAGACGCTCACAAATTAGGTATACGGCAGACAAGATTCCATGAGCTATGTTAGGAAGACTTATTCCTCAATGGATAGCTTAGTTACTTACTGGCATTTCATTTCGGGTTGAACCTGAGTCTCAAACAACATCTTTCGCTAACAATTTCGATAGCGTGCGATGTCCCCCCAGTTTTGCAAAAGTAATTCTCCGTTTGATCTCCGCACTCATGATATTTTTCGTGTCTGTCGTGGATCCTTGGTAGACGAAGTCCTGTACTACTTTGAAGTTATGACTGTCGATTGTACGCCTTTGTTCGAGGTCAGGATATAGGGTCTCTTAGAAGAAAGTTTATATTTTCTCAGCCAAAACTGCGCGAACGCATCGAATCTGAGTAGCGCTCGGATTTGCCAGACGGAAACATGTTTCTTGGCATTCAGTCGCTATGTATATTTTCTTAGGAGCGAAGCGCAAAAAAGAGCGGTAATTCAAAGACTATAGGACGTTAGTGTTCAAGGCTTTCGTATAATGTAAACGATGAGCCAAGCATACATAATTCAAAACTTTAAATTTGAGGCCATGGTAACCATAGGTGATCCCCCAAACCAAAGCGGGCGGTTTTGCATTCGCTGATATGACAATTTCAGTTGTCGAAATTTAATCAAACAGCGACATAAAAGAATACCCAAAATGACGCAAAAGAAAACCCCATCGTCTAAATATATCTCCATTTGTATTGTCGCGACGGCAAAAATGATGACAACACCGTTTCTGCCGCTTTCGTGAGGATTAAGCATGCAATTGCGTTGAAAATGCCTTGTTCATCATCAGATCGTGTATAAAATTTAGTTAGTGCAAGAATTAAAATGGCTGCCCAGCAAGTTGGTCTCGAGAAGAAGTAGCACAAACTGGCCTCCATGAGGCTCTGAAATTTCTCACATGAACTTTTTTTCTGTTGGGTTGTCTTCAGTTTTAATTTTACACAATCGACCTGTTGAGCCGTCATTGAATTGAAGGTTCGAGAAAATGAGCGCTGCGAAAGCGAAGGAATGACATTGTTTTTAAATAATATATTTTATAGTCGTTTTGCTTTTTATTTTATCGTCTCACAAAATATAAACTTTCTTTTAAGATTCCCTGCTTACTTCGTGTTGAAAGATTATGACTCTGGTGTTGGGGTTTGAGTTTTTTTTTTTACAATTAGCGTACAAATCAAGGGGTGATGAATACCCTTTTAACAAAATAAGACACAGTGCGAGTATTGAGGAAAATAGAATATTCCACATTCGGATAGTGCGGCTTAGTTAAGAATACATGCACTTGACTGTTTGTCCGCAGTTGTGTTGAAATTGATAAGGATTCCTATCGAGAGAAGGAATGTAACGGGCTAATTGGCTAGATCACCGTTTATAGAAAAAGTGATAAAACAGATTGAAGGAGCGCGAGAGAGAGAAACACGTAACGTTTCGCCGATATTCAAGGGAATCAATCGATTCTACGGTTGAGCTAACATCCATCAATCTCATCGTTCTGCTTTGTACCCTATTAAGTAGGTGCAAAGATGTTTGAGACGCACCTGACCAGATAAGGGAGTTGTAATTTAATTTTGAGTGGATGTAGGCTTTATAAATTGTACTCTGATCAGAAGAGGTAAAGAATTTCCTGCTTCTTCTTAAAAAAACCTAAGCACTTTGCAGCATTTTACACAACTTAACAAATATATGCTCAATCTTTTCAAGTGTAATGTTGTAAAAGTCGCATGACAGTCTGTGTCGCCTTGTGCCTTTTTCTGAATCAAAGGTCTCGGTGAAATCTTTACTGGCTTTGATGATGTTGCGTGAATTCTCCAAACACATCCTGCTGCATAGTCGTACTAAAATTTCAGGTTTGCCAAAACTAGGCATGGCTCTGTACAGCTAGTCTCTGTAAATGCTTTCAAATGGGGCCTTGAAATCGAAAAAAGGCGGTGCACATCGATATCGTGTTGCCCAAGGCGTTATGGTTATAATGTTTGCTGTTAATTTGAAAATTTGAGGCTCGAATTCCAAAAACATAAAAGAAAAAAATATTTTTCATGGGTACCTATATTCTTTCGCGAGGAATTGGTCAATTGTCCAAGAGTAATTACACACTGCCACGAACAACGGTTTTCTGTTCGGAATCGGAATAGAATCGTTGGTCCTTGAAATGCGTTGAGACCTGAGGCTTCCGTAGTCTTGTTCCACCACTCTTTTATTTTAACAGTAGCTGAAGTTTTAACTTTTTAGTTTCGAACAGCTGCCCAATCGTAAGGTTATTTCTTTTCGATTCAACGATACCTTGAACGTTCAAGTTCAATAAATTTTTCTGTTCGCGCACTTCAATGTGCTCAAAATAAACGAATGAGGCAATAATGAGCAAGGTATTGAGCTTTGGAACTTGGAACTTTAATGAACCATGTTAAATGAGCGTTTCTTATTTTTGTCTGATCTTCCTCATTTTGTGTATGAAAGTTTTCCCCATATATCCAAAAATTTCTTATAAAAGCTTTATTTTTGAAAAGGATGGTCGCCAGACTTGCAATTTGTTCTTACCTAAATGAGTGCTTATTATATTTGTGGTGGATTGTGTTTATTTTACGTATAAATTTCTAAATTCCGTTTCTTATTTATGTCTGAGTGGTTGTTGATTCGGTTTCATTGCATTCTGAAATAATGATAAGGGATAAGCAGTTTTACAACAACGAAAGACAATTTTTAAACATTTCAATATTTTCATAGACTTCTCGTTCCTATTTCTTTATTTTGAATAACATTTGATATTCAAGCCAATTAGTCTTTAAGAACATAAGGCCCTTTTTAAAAGATCAGTTGTCAGTTCAGTTAAAAAAGATAGTGAATTTAGACTTCAGTCCTATGTTCTTTTAGAGTTTAGACAATCATTTCAGTTTCAGTTAAGCTGAAGTCTTAATGCAAAAACTGAAGAGTTTAACTAAAACTTAAACTAAAACTGAAAACGAAACTTATGGAATTCCCATAAGTTGTCTGTTCAGCTACTTGTTAAACTAACTTTAGACTGCTCACAGGTAAAATGAAATTTAAACTGGACACCGTGCTTACCTCTAAATACACTGTTTTTGAACTGAACCAAAGACTGAACGGACAACTTATGAGAATTTCATAAAAGGCCTTTTAGACGATCAGTTGTCAGTTCAGCTATCAGTTCAGTTGTCATTTCCGTTAAAAAGAATAGTGTAGTTAAAAGTCAGTGCGGTGCTTAGTTGAGCTTTCTTTTTGCTTGTGAGCAGGCGAAAGTCAGTTTAACTGATAACTGAACTGACAACTTATAAGAATTCCATCAGTTTCAGTTACAGTTAAGTTTCTGTTAAACGCTTCTGTTTTTGGCATTTAGAAATCAGTCTAACTAAAAGCGTAACTGTTATCAGCTGAAACTGAAAGTGAAATTATCGTCTAAAAGGCCCCTAAGTTTCGGTTTCAGTTTCAGTTTTTGCATTTAGACATCAGTTTAATTGAAAGCTTAACTCATAGCCCAACTGAAACTGAAGTGATCGTCTAAAGCGTCCTTAACAGGTGCGTTTTTGTCGCAACTCAGAAATTCATCAATCTGCAACGACAAATAAAAACTGAGTCCATTTTGCTCAGTGTTGTTTTGTTTTTGTGTTCAGTGGTAAAATAAATTTCTGAGCTAATTGTGGAATTGCTGATTTCCGACTAAATATTTGTGAAGTTTAATTGATGCCTACACATATTTCCCACCTACATAGTCCCTGTTTCAGCTAACAATCTTATTTCGCAGTAATTAAATATCAAATTTAAGAGTTCGTATCAAAAAACATTGTACTTTGTCAATTTCAATGAGTTGAGCCAACCATTTTAAGCAGCCATTGAAGTTGTTATGGAGTTGTTCGTCTTCTCCTTTCAGTTTGACGATGTGAGCATTCGAATTCCTGAGTGAACAGATGCAATTCGTACTACAGTTCCACGTTCAACTCCACGTTCTACTTATTCCAATTTTGCCCTTCAAAGCATTTTTTGTTTTTACTCTGAAGGTCTAAGTTTAACATTCACACGCACTTCGAGTTAGAATAAATTTCTCTAATCTCATCTTACTCTCTCTCTTGACTGCCGGAGCAATTTTTGCCTTTGGAGAAGAGATTTCTCTGATCTTCTCTTCCTTCGAATAGTTGACATTTGACAAGCTTTTAAAACCTGTTTTGTTTTGCATTGTTTTTTTTCGTCAGCTTCTCCTTCTTAGTTTCGATCTTTGCTTTTTTGCAAGCAGTCGCATAATATTTGGAGTGTAAAAAATTTTTTGTAGTAAGAAATTGTGAGGAAATAATTTTTTTTCAATATTTTCGTAGTTGAAAATATTGTCGTGAGTTTTCTTACTTAGATTCATTATTTTTAAATTGAGCGACTCAGCTGAAAATAGTCGTAGCCCCTTGAGCACATGAAAATTGTGTATATATGTGTACAAGCGCTAGACCATCTGTTTAATTCATGTCGGAACTTGTTCTTGCAAGATCGATCATGTTCGTATTGTACCCTGTTTACATCGGATCATGTTTTCATTTAATTTAAAGTAATTCAATAGTGAGAGTAAAGTAATTGTTGTTGCTATTCTTTTAGTTTCATTTTAATTGATTCGGATTATAGTAAAGTTTCAAAGCACAATTTTTTCTATTTGAAGTGAAATATTTGCCTGTCATGAAGAACTCGTGTTTAATTTTGGAAAGTATTAATTTTTGGTGTTTTTTTTTTTGGTGAGAGAAATATTTCTATAACTGTGCAGAATGTTCTGTGAATACTATGCAACTGGGTGAGTGCATGTTTTTTCAAACATATTATAAACAAGTTAATATTTTAGTCTTTTAAATGATAAATTTTATAATGATCGTCATCATTTTAAAAAGCTTGTTTAGTAAGCTCGACCATTCTCGAATATGGATCAAATCGATGTAAAGCAAAAAAAAAAAAAAAAAACGAAAAAATTCAGTACAGGTGTTGTGATTCTGTTGTTCATCAAGTTGAGAAGAAATAAATTGAAATGTTGAATAACTGCCATTTTTCAGCTGATTTTTGAAAATAAACAAAATTTATTTAGGGTGTAGAATGCCATTTATTGAAAATTCACTCAGAATACAATATCGATCAACTGACCGCTTTCATTAGAAACACATCATGCGGCCCTTTTTTGGGCGTTTCGCATTGTATTTGACAACATTTCGGGCGTAATAGCAGCAATTTTCGCTTTGATATTAGCTTTAAGTTGTTCAAGTCTTCGGTTTGCTGGCATACATCTCACTCTGGAAGTAGCCCCACAGAAAAAAGTTCGGTGCCGTCAAATCCGGCGTACGAGGAGGCCAATTCAAATATCAAATCATCATTTTTTGACACAACACGTCCCGGGAACTTTCTCTGCGAAAACTTTATAGCAGCAACTGCGGTGTGACAATGGGCGCCGCCTTGTTGAAAATAGAAGTTCGTCAGATCGGGCTTACGCATTTCCGGACAAACAAAGTGCGCCAACATCCAAATTAGCTAGAACCGTCGTTTGTACAACTTTGAAAAAAATTGGTCCAATAATCGTTTTCGAGCACATACCGGCCCAAACAGTAACTTTTTCGTCGTGCAATGGTGTTTCGTGAATGATGTGTGGGTTCTCTGTTCCCCAAATTCGACACTTTTGTTTATTGACCGCGCCAAAGAGCGAAAAATGATATTCACGCACAGTTTTGACAATTGAACGATTGCTTTCGATGTACTTCGTTACAATTTCAGCCCAATTTTTTGCTGTGAGTCGACGTATGTCTAAAATGGCAAAGGCTGAAATATGGCGGAGTTATTTAACATTTCAATATGTCCTGTCTAGATGTCGCACCCTGTACATTTTGTCGCTTCCTCTTCTTATAAAACTCTCCTTCTAGACAATTTTTAGACCCACCAAATAAAGAAAAGGGTCAAATTCATTATGCAACGCAAAGACTAAGTAACTCTGCAAAAAAATTAACAGGGAAAGTTTGATTTCCTTGTGGTGCCCGTGGTGTGATGGTAAGCATGTCTGCCTTATTAACTAAGTGATCCGTGGTTCGTTTCCCGACAGAAGCAAAGTGTTTTTCCACGGGTATCGCGAGTTTTTGGCAAGTCCTCCGTTAGTAAATTCATTGCCATGAAAAGAGCTTTCTCGATTTACCATTCTTTACCGGCAGAAAATTGAAGGTCCCCTCCACTCCCTCACAAGGTATGGTTGCAGGAAATGCCCTAGGCCCTGAAGCTCCTCGCTCTGTTGCGCCACCCTATTTATTTATTTTAGTTTTATTTCCCCTTTACGCAATGTGTCGAAGAACTTAACATTGACCTCTGTTTGATGTTTAATTTGTTAAACTAGGGCTCAGTAATAATGCAACATCAAGCAAGATAGCGCTTCCGCGTTTTCATTTTTCTCTCGTTCTGTATGTCACCGAAGCCCATATTTTGTATAGCACCGTGCCGTCGCATACTGGGCCAGCTCCATAGAGATCGACAAAGATCACTTTGAAATTTTGGGTATTCAAACAAAAACTGTTACTTTTTATAAAGTATAGTGTAAAAGAAAGGCGGCTGTTGACTTAAATAATTAATTTTTATCTTTATTTTAATACTTGTTTTTTTTGGTATTTTAAAATTGGTTTGACTATAGTCGTTCTCGATGGCTGGTCAATTTACAAAAGAACTTCTCTTCTCGAAAAGCGGAAAAGCCGACCAAACTCAACATGGCTGCCAAAAACTTCAACACAGCTGCCAACAGCCAAAAACTTCATCACAGCTGCCAACAGCCAAAAACCCAAAGTTTCCTATGGTGCCATCTACAACCTCAAAGCGATGACATCCCACCCCCCGTGAACTCCTGAGGGGATTCACTCCTTACTGGCAAAACAGCGAGCTTTGAGGCTGGACGTCGGAGAGTTCCACTCGTTGTTTTGATGTCAGCACTCCTGACTTGGCCATCCTTCCCCGGGAATACTTCTGCTACTACCCCTCGTTGCCATTTACTCCGCGGTTGGCTAGCGTCGCAAATGATGACTATATCGTTTATTTTCAATGGCTGGCTTCGGTCATACCATTTACTCCTTCGAGTTAGTTCGGGCAAGTATTCTAGGATCCATCGTTTCCAGAATCGGTCTTTTAATTGTTGCGAGATCCTCCACTGCTTGCGGCTGCATATCGGCGTCTCCTCTAAGTTTGGCGTTTGAGTCGAGTTAGTGCCTCCGATTAGGAAGTGGTTCGGAGTGAGTGGTTCATCATCTTCGGCGTTGATTGGCAAGTCGGTCAGAGGTCTGGAATTGATGATATTTTCTGCTTCGAATAGTAAGCTGCGGAGCGTTTCTACACGAGGAGCTTCTTCCTGAAGAGTGATCTTAAGAATCTTTTTCACGGATTGGACCATTCTCTCCCAGATCCCACCTTCGCTGGGGTTAAGTGGACAGTTGAACTTCCAATCGATTCCTTTGTTCGTCATCTCGTCTTGGATGCTGTTGAGGTCGAAGAGCTGACTTTCTTTCACCAACATCTTCTTCGCACCAATGAAATTTGTACCATTGTCCGACCGTATACATGCTGGGACTCCTCGTCTGTTTACGAAATTACGGAGGCATAAAATAAATGCATCCGTTGACAAATCTGGAGCTAGCTCTAAGTGTATGGCTCTTATGGTTAGGCAAGTAAACAGTGCGACCCATCTTTTTTCTCTTCGTCGGCCTACTGCTACGTTCACAGGCCCAAAGTAATCGAGCCCCGTATAGGTGAAAGGTCGAACATAAGGAGTCACACGGTCAACAGGCAGCTGTCCCATGAGCGGTGTATTTGGTTTGACACGATCCAGTTTACATTTTTGGCAATCTCTTTTGACTTTCTTGATGGCTGATCGGATGTGTGGAACCCAAAATCGCTGGCGGATTTGGTTGATAATTAATGCGTCGTTCTGATGATGGCAAGAGATATGGTAGTGTCGTAGTATTAATTGGGTTAGATGGTGGTTCTTTGGAAGGATTATGGGGCGTCTGGCTTCTTCCGGCAAACAGGTGGCGAAATTTAAACGTCCGTCGACACGAAGTAAACTGTCTTCGTCTAGGCATGGTGTTAGTTGATATATTTGGCTTTTTCTTGATAAGGGCAGGTTTTTTCGAAGCTGTTGTAATTCTTCGCTGAGACATTCCTCTTGGGCAAGCTTCAACAGGTATTTCTCGGCTGCTTTCACCTCTTCGATGGTAAGTGAAGATATTAATGATCCGTGGACACAAGGTGACTTCGATGGTTTCGTTGGCCGTTCACTTTGTTGTTTTGTGGCGATTCTTTGTCTAGCTCGATACAGCCAGGTTTTACTTCGAAGCACGTAAGCTATAGTCCTCCTTAACCTGTTGAAAGAGGAAAACTTTTCAATTTGGATACTTTTGTTTAGCGTATGAATGTGAAGGACTTTTGGACGGATTTCTTCTTCTTGAGGCTCATTCGAGGTTTCCAGTTCGAGAAGTCGTGGCCATTGATCCTCAGGCAAGAGTAAAAAAGGTGGACCAGTCAACCATCGGCTGTTTTCTGTGAATTTGGGTGGGTTCACGGCTCTGGTGGCATCATCGGCAACGTTCAAATTAGTTGGAAGCCAGTGCCAGTCTGTAGGTTCTGTAGACTCGAGGATTTCGGCAATTCTATGCGCTACAAATGGCTTGAATCGTCGCTGGGATGAATTTATCCACGCTAGGGTAGTCTTGGAGTCACTCCAAAAGACTACTTTTGAGATGCTAATGCGGTGGTTGGTCCTGATCATCTTGCTTAGGCGGCTTCCAAGAACTGCAGCTTGCAGCTCCAAGCGCGGAATGGAAAGAATCTTTTTGGGTGCGCATCTTGTTTTCCCAGACACGAAAGCGATGTCCAATTGTTTTTGGCGCAGAATTCGAAAGTATCCAACAGCTGCAAAGGCTGTTTCACTGGCATCCGTAAAAATGTGAAGCTCTACTGTATCTGCGTGTTGTAGATTTGCTGAGTAACAACGTGGCATACAGAAGTTCGTGATGTTTGGTAATTCCGTCCACCATAGCTTCCAGTGGTTTAAAATTTCATCTGGTAATGGATCGTCCCAGTCCATGTTGTAGTCCCAGGTTTTTTGAAGAAGGATTTTCGAATACAGCAGGAAGTTAGCCAGGAAACCATAAGGATCGAAGACCGCCATAACTATGCTCAGCATTTCTCTTTTCGTAGGTGATCTTACTAGGTTCTGTACGTCGGCGTTAATGCGATGAAATTTGAGGTGGAAACGAAAGGTGTCGTCGTCGGTCCTCCAATACATCCCCAGAACCTTCTCTCCACCTTCGTGAGTTCCTAAGTCTACGGCAAAATTCTTTCCTCCATCGTCATTAAATTCGGTTTCTATATTTTTGCTGTTGGACACGAAATTCCGTAATACGAAACCTCCTTCGGCATGTATTTTTCTTACCTCCCTGCAAATCCTTTCTGCTTCGTCCTGATTGTCGAAGCTGGCAACCATATCGTCCACGTAATGGTTTTCTACGATGACCCTTGCTGCTTCCGGCGAACTGGCTTTAAAAGACTGTGCGTTTTTATTCTTCACGTATTCCGCAGTGCATGGTGAGCACGCTGCACCGAAGATCATCGATGTCATCACGTAGATGCGCACTGGCTGGTTTTCCTCACTTCGCCAGAGGCACCTCTGGGCATTCTGATCGTCGATGCGTATTTTAATTTGGGAGAACATCTCTTTGATGTCAGCTGCTACGCCTATTATGCCTTGACGAAACTGCAAAAGCACTGTTAGTAATGGTTGGGCTTGCTCTGGTCCTTTCAACAACAAACTATTCAACGACGACCCATTAAAATCGGCGGCTGCATCAAAAACGATGCGTAACTTTTGGGGTTTATGCGGATTGATCACTCCGAAATGGGGCAGATACCATGTTCGTGGGCAATATAATTTCAGTTCCCATGGTAGGAGCTCTCGAGCGTATCCTTTACTGACGTAATCTGTCATTTGGGCTTTGTATGTCTCGGCGAACACTGGGTTTTTCTTCATCTTTGCCTCAAGGTTGAAAAGTCGTTTTAAAGCCATCTGATAAGTATTAGGTGTACGGATATTGTCGCGGCACCATAGCAAACCTGATTCGAATCGTTGGCCAATCCTTTTCGTTGTTTCTTCTAATATTTTTCTCCCCCGGGCATCTTCAGCGGATTCAAAAACTTTCTCTGGCTTCTGTACTCCAAAACTTTCTGTTGTGTAGTAGTTTTCTACTAGTTTGCTGATCTCATCTAACGAACTAGCTTCTCTAACGCACAAAATGAATGGTTGCGCATTCGGCTGGGCGTGCGTTGGACCATACGCTAGCCAACCGAGCTTGGTTCTGGCGGCTATTGGTTGATTGGCTTCCCCTTCGATGATGTCCCTGGCGACTCCGAGGTGGCAATTATCCAATCCAATCATCAAGGTTGGTTTGGCGTCGTGAAGATCGAATAGTGGTATTTCTTTCAGATGACTAAGATGATTCTTCTCGAAGGACTGAGAAGGCAAATTCAGATCCCTAATTGTACGGACATTCTTCAATACAAAGCTGGAGTCATGCTGTCCGGAGCCCTTAATTTCGAACGTTACTTTTCTTGATGGCTCGGTGGTGATCTTTGTTCCATACCATTGGAGTGTTAGAGGTTGTACTTGGCCCTTTAGACCAAGTTTGTTTGCTATTGCTTCGTCCAGGATGCTGATCGATGAGCCTTCATCGAACATAGCAAATGTTTCGATCTGTCCTTCCGGCCCGGTTATGGTGACTGGCAGGATTCGGAAGAGCTGTTCCGTGCATGAGGCTTGACAGGTTTGTATTCTGGCTGACGTTGGTTGGGCGGCTGGTAAATTGGCTTCCGGTTGTCGTCTTTCGTGCAGCATTTTGTTGTGTAGTCTTGGGCATCCATCCACGTTGCATCTCCTTTTGTTTCTGCATACTGCCGTTCCGTGCCCTTGTCGCAAGCATGAAAAGCACAAATATCTTGTCTTCACAAACTCCCACCTTTGCTCCGTGGTCAGACCTTGGAAACTCCGGCATTCAGGTAGCTGGTGATTCGCCCCGCAGCTCACACAGCTATGTGCGGTCACATCTCTTGACCGGTCATTGACGTGTAACAGTCTACGAGGATTCGACAAATGGCCCCTTACGGTAATTGAATTTCCCACGTGAGGGAGCATCTGCACGATCTTGGCCTCGCTGGTTAACCATGCTGCAAAATCTGAAATTGTTGGGTAGGGTCTAATTTCGAGAGCCCTTTTGGCCCATTCGTACCGTCTCGAAGCTGGCAACTTCACAATCATTTCTTCCAGAAGCATAGGGTTGGCAAGATGATGCTCACATTTCGCAGCCGTGAGAAAAGCCACCACATTGTTCACAGTGGAACTGAAAGTCAGAATCCCTTCAATTCGGTTCTCGAGTATTCCTTGAAATTGTTGAATTTTGGCTAACTGTGCTTTCACCATAAGATCTGGGCGTCCAAAGCGGAAAGTAAGCGTTTCTATTACTTTAAGAACGTTGTTTGGGTGGATCAACAAAGCAGCGACTGCTTCTCTAGCCTCCCCTTGCAGGCATTTTTGCAGGCGGATATTGTTTTCCATTAACGAATACCCGAAGTTGGCTGTGGTCTCTTCATAATTTGCTAAAAACAAGGGCCATTCTTCGGGGGTACCACTAAAGCTGGGCAAATCATACAGCTTTTTGTGAGGCTGTGCTAGTGCTGTCGATGTTGTTGCTGGTGGAGAATTCCTTTCGGGTTCATGAGACATCTCTAACATGCGCATGTTGTGTACGTCGTGCATGTCCATGGCTCTACGTAAACGCTCGGTTTCTACCTGGTTCTCGTTAGATTCTTCCCTCAAATGATCAACCGACTCTTTAAGCGCCTGCAGCTGCGCTACCAGAGCCGTTAAAAGTTGATTTTGTTGGTCGTGAGGAGGTTCTTGCTGTGGCAAGACTTGAACGGGGGGCAATTGTCTTGGCTGTGACTGGAGTACTCGTTCTGGTTGAGAGAGAGCAGGCTGTGACGAAGACCGAGGATCTGGCTGGGTATGACTTGGCTGTGACGATGATCGTTGGTTTGGCTGAATGTGTCCTGGCTGAGTGTGTTCTGGCTGTGACGATGACTGTGGCTCTGGCTGAGTGTGTCTTGGCTGTGACGATGACTGTGGCTCTGGCTGAGTGTGTCTTGGCTGTGACGATGACTGTGGCTCTGGCTGAGTGTGTCTTGGCTGTGACGATGACTGTGGCTCTGGCTGAGTGTGTCTTGGCTGCGACGATGAACGTGGATCTGGCTGAGTATGTCTTGTCTGTGACGATAACCGTGGATCTGGCTGTACCTGCTGTAATGTTGACTGATGTTCTGGCTGAATATTTACTGGCTGAACTTGCTGTGCTGTTGATTGATGTTCTGGCTGAATATTTACTGGCTGAACTTGCTGTGCTGTTGATTGATGTTCTGGCTGGCTTGTCACCAGCCGCTGTTGTTGCTGTCGAGCAGATTGACGGGTCTTTTGAGCATCCATCGCTGGATATTATCTGTCGAGGCGAAGTTCGATGGCAATAATTGTTTCTTCGTGATATTATATGGGTACTTACGCGATTGCTGCAGCTAATTTGGCTGCAGCAAAAATGAAGAGATAGCTGGCGACAAGTTCTTAAAATGTCCACGTGTAATTTTCTTTTTACGAGAACAGAGACAAATAGCCTTAATTTTAAGAATAAAAACAATTTTAAAACTTTGTAAAAGAAAGGCGGCTGTTGACTTAAATAATTAATTTTTATCTTTATTTTAATACTTGTTTTTTTTGGTATTTTAAAATTGGTTTGACTATAGTCGTTCTCGATGGCTGGTCAATTTACAAAAGAACTTCTCTTCTCGAAAAGCGGAAAAGCCGACCAAACTCAACATCCCAAATAACATTTTTACTCTCATAAGACTCTCCAAGAGCATTACTACACTTATTTCTGGGAGTTAAATTTAATCTTGAAGCGCTCTCCAAGATTGTTATGAGACTCTTATAAGCCTTAAATGGCCTAATTATAGGAGGCTCTTGGATACTCATAGCAAGAGCTAGACTCTCTTTGCGATACTTGTTGTTTCCTTAACAGAGTTTAGTTCTTCTTATGAGATGACAGATCGTAAATCAAATGCCTCTGGTAAGAATCTTATAAGGCTCTGCTTACTCTTACTATGAGAGCGCGTCTCTTCCTATAGGAGCAACTAAAACGAGAAAGGAATATTTCTAAACTTCAAAAAGTCATATACCTTTCTCATTTAACACTTTTTTGCAAGAAAGAAACAAACTGCTATTTAATTCTTGTTTGTATACCTTGTTCAAAAAAAGGATGAAAGAAAGAAACAAACTTCTATTTGATTTTTGTTTGTATGTCTTATTCAGTAAATGATGAAAGTGTGTGAAAATAATTATATTTGGAAATGATTCTCATAAGTGAAAGGCGATGCACATAACATATTAATTAATTGAAACGGGTAGCCACAAAAAATGCATGCGGTTGAAATTTTATCTACTAATTTAGACATTTTGCTTCGAAAAAAAACAATGCGCCCTCGCAATAATGCATATTTTAAGAACATCATTTATAATTTTAATTAGAAAAAGGGTTACCATTTCTATCAAAAATTCCTACCATTCTTTTTTTGTGCTCCCATACCTACTGGTTTTTTTTTTTTGGGTTTTTTACACAACTGACAAGTTTGTCAATTTTTTTTCGGTCATAATTTTGACAAGATTATGGATGATTCTGGCATAATATTCACACTCCATCAGTTTCTGTCAGAAAATACTGACAGCTTGGCAGAAAAAATTAAAATTTCATTGTTTCTGTCAGCATGTCAGTTTTTGTCATACTGTGAACTGATAGCATTTTACGTCAGGTTCTCTATCAGTACTTTGCTGTCATAAATGAGTAGCAAGCATTTACACGATTTTGACAAATAGTGACGAGAATAGATATAAAAATTGACAAAATGAGTCAGTCGCTGCACCGGCAGAAGTGGTGTGTAAAAAGGCCAACACATAGCATATAAATGGTAAGCCAAGAGAAACATGTTCACAATCTTTTCATTACAGAAAACTATAACAAATTTGTTTCTTAAATCAAAATTAGTCGAGTAATATATGGCTTAAGCCATATATGGCCTGCACCTTAATATTATTTTGTTACTATACAAAATATATATTAATTGCAGTCGCAACACAAAATAAAAACATAAACAAGCCAAGCAAATGAATTTTAGAAAACATGCTATGCTATTTCTTCGAAGTTGCAATTTCTTATGGATGGTCACTCTAAAATCACATCGAAATATTCTGTTTGCATTTTGTAATATGGCTACCGCTGACAAGTCTTCCATTGACACCTTTATGGGAGCTAAGTTATCTTTACTCTTCTTACAAGACTATTAAGAGAGTAGAGTTTGTAAAAGCCAAGAATCAGAGTTTCGTTATGAGAGCAAAATACTTTTTATAGGAGCTCAAATGTTTTTTTAGGGTAAGATCTAAGTGTAAATGAGACAGGTATATTATGTTGAGATTTAATGGTAAATAAAAGACATTTGAACTTTTGCGAGTGTAGGATATTTTTGTTTGTTTTTTTCATTAACAATCTTATGGCATTTGTCTTGAAAATTGTGTCAGTTAAAACAAAATAGCATGGGCAAATCGGCTCTTGTTGTATTCAGAATGTTTTTCTATTTTGTAGTAATTGCA
Organism: Melanostoma scalare; assembly: GCA_949752695.1. Lineage (NCBI taxonomy): Eukaryota > Metazoa > Arthropoda > Insecta > Diptera > Syrphidae > Melanostoma > Melanostoma scalare. The sequence continues at coordinate 54,004,288 of OX456984.1, read as the reverse complement.
GTCTTCAGCACATCCACAATATCTCCTCCGTCGACTGCCTCGTCAAAAATTCACTTCTCTTTACAGTGCAACCAATCACAAGCGACATAAGATTGGCTCATAGGTATTTAACACAAAAGACAGATAAGTCACACATCTGTCTTATTTATATCTGCTTTCGCAAAAAAAGATCTTCATATAAAAAAATACTTTATTTTTATTAATTGGACAGCATAGAGATATGGTGAAATTTATTCTCTTATACATCTTTTCAAAACAAACTTTTTTTTTCTAATTTATAGTAGAAGCACAGGTATGAAAACATGTCGGTTGTCCTTGTACTTTAAAGAAACCATTTTGAATTTTGATATTGTTAGAGTTGTATGTTTGCTTGTTTCCCTTAAATCCGTTTTAAAAGCATCGTTTTTATTTATAAATTCATTCATGAAGATATTGTTCTCCTCATCATCTTCACTCGATCGAATCATTAGGCTGGAAAAGTAGGAAAGTTTTTAAATCATACTTGAGTAAATTTTGAGATTTATTTAGCTCTGCTTCTGAGAAAACACACAAACAAAGAAATACACTCGATTTGACATTTGCCAAACATTTTTTTTCCACTTGCGCAAATTATTGTAATTATTTTTATTGATGCATTTTGCGACGAACTCTTCTCATTTAACTTTTTTGTTGACATTTTTTGTTATTCATTGTTTATGTGAACTCAGAAACTAGAACAGATTATATTCAAACATACATACTTCACTTTGAATTGGCGGAAAAATCTCATTTAAAGTTTATAGTTCATCTGAAGATACTCTGGATTGTGATGTGGCACATGCAAGGGCATGATTTTTTTAATTCTTTTCACTTTTTATTATTATTATTTTTCTCTTAAAAGATCTTATATTTTTCACTTATTCCAATTGAATTTCTCCATACGCGTCCACTTCGCTTGAAACCGATTAATGAAATGACACAATGCAATGCTTTTGGCTATGCAAATCTTATAATAAGACTTAAAGCAATAATGCTCTCATAAGGATCCTATAACAAGACTTTTGTTCTTTGAACTCTTCACAGGTTCTTGTTATGAGAGGTTTAAAATGGAACTCCTATAAGGGTTTCCGTATAAGTGTAAAGTGACTTACGCTCTCAAATAAGTCTTGTTATGGGAGTGTAGATACTTCAAAACAATGCCAAGAGCTTAACTCTCACAACAAGATTGTTATAGGACTGTAAGTATATATAATCCTATTACAAGTACAAAAATTGGTCTTGCTATAAGAGTTAAGTACTTATAAGATGCAAAACTGCTCAACTCTTATAATAAATCTGTTATGAGAGCCATTTAAGTCCCATAACAAGATCTTTATTCTTAAGTCTTGCTATGGGATCTAAAAGAATCTTATGGGAGTTTTTTTTTCAGATTTCAAGAGTTAAGCTCTCAAGAGCTTGTTAGTTGGGATGGCTGCCAAAAACTTCAACACAGCTGCCAACAGCCAAAAACTTCATCACAGCTGCCAACAGCCAAAAACCCAAAGTTTCCTACGGTGCCATCTACAACCTCAAAGCGATGACATATAGGTACGTTGTTTCTGATACTAAAAATGCAAATCTGTTTTGTGTTTATATTTACACGTACATATTACACATTTACATACATAAATATTTAAAAAAAAATATTTTTTAACCCTCTTTTACAACCTGGGGTCCATTTGGACCATACCATGTGGTGCGAGAAAATACTGAAATTGGTGTGGAGTTAAGAATTAGCAACTAAAGCTCGCCGAGTGCTGGACGATGAGCGGGGAAAGTAAGCCTGGATATTTGGACCTTTGTCCGAAAATTCGATGCACCAGAACTAATATTTCAATGTAATCGAAATCTCTCTGAACTGTGGATCTGTTCCGAATGCTTTAAAAATTCCTCGGTCCAATGCTAAGTCCAGTTGCAACTCGTGGAAGGCATGCAAATCTGTCACTGTCAAAATTTCAAAGTAAAATTTTATAAAAATCAAAGATTCAAGTTGACTCTTGACGTTCATAAATCTGAGTTCACTAGAAAAATTGGAATCAGGCACCCAGTAATCTAAAGCCGGTAGGCTTATCGACTCGTCTTGAGTTTAACGCGACGTACCCCATAGGTGCAGCATAAGTGTGAAACAGACTAATAAAGTAATAACAAAAGACAATGTTCTTAGCGCCGTCAGAGTAAAAGACGTGGATGATGAATTGATCCCTTTCGTTCCTTAGGTTGAAGTTCCTCTTCATTATTACTAATTGTTCCGCTAAGAATTGATTATTTTCAGGGCTCTCCAGTCCCCTGTATCAAATTGTGCACTCGGGAAGCCTTGTCAAATTTACACGTTATCCAGGCATTCGGTAGTTTGATTTCAAAACATATTTATTCTATTACCAACTTATAACTGACATCAATCAACTCTACGCTCTACCAACAACCAACTAAAGTAGAGAATGCAGAGTCCGTCTTTCATTGGACTTTCATGTGAAGTATCCAAATTTGTGCTCTTGATTTTTTCAAAAAGTCGTAAATTTGTTGTTCTTCTTAAGTAAATCGTAAAACTGCGAATTGGTTTTTTTTAATCCTTAATGGACTGAAAACATTCAATTGACTTATCTGCATGGGTTGAGCGAGCTTTTATTTCAAAATATTTTGTTTTGATGGAAACTTTGTTAGTTGTAAAACAAAGGCCTACATTTTACCTGGTCAACACGTATAGTTTTTTGTCAATTAATTGATTGAAAGACGAACATAACTCAATTAATTCCTTATGAGCCAAATGCAATGCTCTACCCCGCAACCTGCCATTGGTCGTCATTGGTGTATGGTGTATCGATGCACTCTGCCTCACTATCCCCTTTGGGATAATTGTTAAACTTTCAGCTAGTGCATTGTAAACTCTTATAATCAAACGCACAAACGCCATGTTAATCTATCTCGATCCGACCTAACAAATGCACTCACATGGACTGCACTTTCGTGCCTCACACCAATAGCATATACAAAAACTCTCATACCCTGGTTCTACACAAAGGCAACATATCGCTTTAAGTGCGACCATAAAATGATTTAATTAACACATAAATCAAAGAGCCGATCTGAAATTGTAATTTAGTTTTAATTCCAGTGCAGTACGTCGACATACACTTACACAAACACACACACCCATCCACACACCTTTCCCCCTTACCAAGTTCGCTGTGCTGTGTGTGCTCGTTTTGGGCAATAATTCGAAATGATTTACGGCCCCAGTATGAGGCCCCGACTGCGAACGTTGACGGTAGTGCAGCAGCGAACAGCGCCTGCATTGTGTACCAGGCTATATACAGGGTGCTCCCTCGTTTTCATATGGAAGAGATACAATTGAGTTGATCACCGGTTTTATTGTCTGGAAGGCAGCTCACTGCTGCTGCTGCCGCGCACCACAATGGTGTCCAATGGTGGCGGCCGATGGTGTGGTGATGCATTTTATTGTTAGGCTATAGTGTGAGACAGGCTTTATTAATTTAAATCGCTTTTATAGGACAAAATTAATTAGAGGCACTGTAAACAGTCTCTGAATGTTGTAAATTTTATTGTTATTCTCTGTCTATAAACTGTAACAGGGTGGGTGAAATCAATAATGGTTTTCGAAGTTTTATGGGATTTCTTTAACAACTCTAGCGTGTGTCGTGTGAGCTAAATAACTGTAAATTTTTACGAACTAATATTTCATATCATCGTAGAGTAGTGAGTCATTGGTGTTCATGTTTTGATTGATTGAGTTCAGAACGGCCACAACTTTAAGATTATCGAGAGAACCAAGTGAGCTTCTTTTTAAAAATCTTTTGAAGATTTGTCGGGGCACATCTAAATCATTTTAAAAAAAATAGTTAATATTTAAAAAAAAATTAAAAAAAAGTTTGTCTCTTACGTCTGAATCTTTCTTCGAATGAATATTTATTTTGTTTGGTATTTGATACTATTTTACGACTATCCTCTAGAGTTTGCTACGCGCCAGCTCACGAATAGAGCTCAAATAAATGAGCTCCTTCAGCCAAAGCGGTCCCAACTTTATATAAACTGACAACACTTAGAAAGCCAATTTGATTGAGTTGGCGTGTCCTACTCTAGTCTTAATTGAGGCTGGAGCATTGGTTCTAGGGCTCTCTTCCATTTGCGATGCTGAGAAGTATTATGTGTTTTCCTTGCAGTTTCGAATGTATCCTTCTGAAAGATCAGAGAAAAACATCCTGGGGCTCTATGTTTTACTCCGACCATTCTTTGTAGCTAAGTTAGGGCCTGGCTTACTACGTTGACCAAATCATCACCTAATGCTTCACGTAGTTCTGGAGGAAGGCTGTCCACTCCATCGATTTTACCGGACTAAAATTTGTGCACAGCTATTTTGACTTCGTCGACGAATTTGTGGAACTTATTCATTTGCCTGACAGCGGAGTAGGACTTATCTGGTATTGCATCAGTGTATTCAAAATGTTTGGACAACATCGCTTATAACCTATACAAATGATAATATCAAAAACAGAAGCGGTGATAAGATGCAACCTTAACGATCCCAATATTTTCTTTGGCATTCGCCCTATAAACAATGTTTTCATTTGAACTCAAGGTCTGCACTATTTGGAGACTTCGAAGCCTATAAAAGAACATCGAAGGTATGGTCAGCTTAACTTGATGCATTGTTTTAAAATGATCCGTGTTTATAAAACCGCTGCAGGAGAAATGAAGCCCAGAATTTGTTTTTACGACACCGAAACTCAAGCTGAAGTGTTCCTTAATTGTGTTATGGTTGTATTTAGCTTTTTTGGCATTCTTATGAAGGACAATTTTTCAATTCATTTAATTTTTTTTTTCTTTGGCTATTGGCATTCTTCGGTACTGTTGAGGACAAACTAAAGGGAAGCCGCTTTGCATTTATAGAGCTTTTTTCGATACTGCAAATTGTAAATCGCTGGAGAGGCAAAGCGAGTCCGGAAACTGAGCACTTCAATTTGTTTATTCGGATTTGAATGACTTGAACTCCTTGCGCCTCCTGAGCTGATCATCATCCGAAAGGACAAGATTTACAAGGTCACAAGTTGTTGTTTGGAGGACTGTCCTCTTCTCAATCTTTTGGTGGATAGCGTCTCTTTTTCGTCTTTCACCTCTTCATCTTGATATTTTTATCTTGTGGAGTGCTCTTTTTTTCTGTTTATGCCGTAGTAAGATTTGACTGAGTATTTGACGCAGTTTGAGCCTTGGGATCATCGTATCAGACGGCATATCCATTCGACGTGCGTCAAAAGATATGCTGCTTGCGAGTTCCTCAAAGCTCCACCAAATTGTTCTTTGAAGTTTGGCAAACGAAGCAATAACGTATTTATGCGAGAGCTTATTCCACCAACCAAATGACGTATAGGAGATGATTGGTCTTATCATAGCCGTATAGATCCAAAGAACCCTTTTCGGCGAAAGACCCCAATTCTTGCCCAAGGCTCCTTTGCATTGCCAGAAGACTTTCAGTGCTTTAGTAGTTATAGACTCGACATGTTTGGTACAAAGAATCTTGTTATCTAGGACTACTCCGAGAAGTTTGACTTCATTTGAAAATGGGATGTTGACGCCTTTAAGCGTGAGTTGGACCAGACCAGTAAATTTTCTAAAGTGGCATTGGTTCTTTCCCAAATGTTTGTTGTAATAAATTGAAATTTTTCGCTCCCAAATCTGAGATTTGAATTTTTAATTATTAATTTTAAATAATAATAAAAACATTTTTCGACTAGATGTGGATCTACACAATATGTCAACTTAATTTCTTGCAGTAGTCAAGACCGGGATGCAACTAGCCACGGTCGGTGGTGGAATGACGCTGCCTAAACGTAGAAGGTCATTGTTCCATCGTTGAAGATTGTGTCGTCGACCTTTAGGGTCATCGCATCGATGTATCTTGGGTACGGGTGTTTGTCTTTTTCTGCTATCCTTCTTACTATGGGTTTTGAATGGTTGGTCAGGTTTTCCAGTAGGCCTCTTCCAGATTGCACCATGTACTTCTCTAAAGAGATGACCCTAGCTTCTTAATAGAGTTTTCTGCTGCTGAGGGTTTTCCTGCGTATCGGATCGTAGCCAAGTCCTGTGCAGATGCGCAGACCCGTCCTCTCGAATACAGCCAGTTTTTGAATTTCAGTCTTGGATATTCTGAACCAGATGGGAAAGCAGTACGTGATGACAGGTCTTATTAGCTGCTTGTACAGCAGTAATTTCGTTTTCTGGCTGAGTCCACTTCTTTTCCTCATCAGCGGATGGACGCGATGGAAAGCATAGTTAGCTTCCCTAACAACTGCAGTGGTGTGCGAGTTAAAAAGGATCAGTTCGTTGAAGTGGACAAAAATACTCCTGCCGACTGACTGAGAAGAAAATAGAAAAAAATTATTCTCCCCGAGAAACCCACTGTTTGTACTACTGTGTGGTCTCCGGTGTGCTCTGACCGAGTATTTGCGCAGCTTCTTAACCGTGAACGAAACGTGGATCCACTACAACAACAACGAACCGGATACCAAACAAAGGGGTTTCTTGGGGTGAATCGCTTCTTTCCATTTTCTTTTCAGTCGGTAGTCTGATAATAGGTCTGTTCGTTGAACTTTCCCCAGAGTTGACCCAGGTTTTCTTGACAACCCCATGAGTTGTCAAAAAAAACTGGGTTTTCCAGTCCTCAAAAAACGCTAATCACAAATCGCCACACATCCCTGTCATTTAAATAAAAACACATGCCATTTGACAGCCCTCAAATCGCCACAGCAAAAAGCTAGGGCGAGTTTGGGGAAAACCTGTGGCAAACCTATGGCTCAAAAAACACTCAATTTGACATTCAGTGCGAATTTAGGTTTCTCAAAAAAAGCTTTGTGGCGACCCCATGACGACCCTAGGGCTTCAACGAACAAACCTATTAACGATTGTCAAAAACAAACTAAATGTCGCATATTGGTAAATTTTTGACAGTAGTCTACTGACAGATGACTGTTGACGGTGTTGCCATTAAAAGGCGGGAAATTCAAAAAGTTACGGATTTATTTACCCGGCCTCGTATGAATGACATCGATTTTCAAACATATGTAGATAAATTGATATTTTAATTTGACGTTCGAAACTCTCGTTCTCTGTGTGTCTTCAACGAGAAGTGGCTTTTGCGTGGTGATGGCGTTAAAATTGTCCTTACGCTGAACACCCCAATCTATTTTGTTTGATATCCTAGACGTTTGTTTTTGTTTGGAATACTATTTTTTTTGGCGATTGCTGACAAGTCCACAGAAATACGAACATTTGTGGTTCCCACCAAAAGAGGTTACCACATGGAGTTACAACGAGATGAGAAGTTCGGAAATTGCAAAGTCGTCGACTTAAAGGAGGATTCATTCCTCATTTCACTTGGAATCAAACAAATTAACACCAATAAATCTTCCACATGTCTATCACGAAAAATCGGTTTCTCATCTTCGCTCTTCATCAATATTCCTCCCTTCCTCTCTCTCTCTTCAGTCGAGCTAGAAATACAAAATACTCCTTTTTCGATTTACAACGATTTAAATAAAAAAAGAAAAATTGCCATAAGTGAGCACTGAGAAGGGGGAACTTACTGTCATATTAGAATTTAAGACCTCCGGTACCGACATGTGGTGTATCTGTCAAAATGCTACTTTATAATGCTCAATATATCTCAATTGACATAAGTCCTTATAAGCGGTAAAATATTTCCCTTTTCCACTTAAAGGAATTAAATAAATCCTCGTTTTCCCGGAGCGGCATAACCCTTTTTTGCTGCTTTGCAATTGCCTGGCACTGGCAGAGTAGCATGTGTAACATGCCTATTAATTTTGCCTGTCATCCCTCTCACCCATTCCATATGCGGATGCCAGCGATGTGTGTTTATTGCGGCAAGTTGCGTTTTTATTACTCTTCCATTACGATACATTATAAAATTTATTTCGTGCACTTATTCACATATACATGCACAGAGACACAAAACACGCTGGGCATATAAAAGTCATAAAATAATTTTTATTACCAAACGCTTAATGCCAGGATTTGTGTGATTCAACCAACCCCCTCTTTATCGCTGTTTCACTATACATGTACCACTAGCACCCCTCTCCACCACCATCACACCACATTGGTTCGGTTCGTCTCTAAGCCTTGAGTAACCATGAGTAATAGTATTTGTTCCTTGAGAAACAATGAAGCATTTTGAAGTTTTATGACAACTGTTACGATTGTGGGTTGACTGTTGGATATGAAATACCAGGAACCTCCATAACATTGCCATGTTTGTTTGTTGGCCTGTTTATTTTATTAATGTAATTTTTATTTTTATAATACACTTTAAGTGGCTTCTTGAACCCAACCCGTCCCAGCCAACACACAACACTTGTCAACACACTGAAGGGGTTTTGAATTTGTTGCTGCGACAGCTACGGGGCTTATAAAGAGGCTGTTCGTTGCTATAAAAGTCAAAAATTATTACCCTGAGTAATTACGAAATCGCTGATTCTAGTTAATTCATTGGACGACGACGACGACGACGGGGGGGCTTTGGCTTCTTTAATACATATATCTAGGAAAAAAGGGCTGCTGTTGTTATCTGGAGCGCCTCATATAAATACATGACTCTGCTCGCATTATATCATTGCCCAAACGAAATGAGAATCACTTCTGTAGATGTAAGCAACATCTTACGAGCAGGATATGGCACTGAGCCACTTTATTGTCTACTAACTGGGGACAGCTATAACTTAAATGGGGATTAATGGGATTTTCGAAGAAGTGATTTACTACCCGCCTTAGGCGTTGTTAAAGTGGTATACAATCTTTCTCAGGCTGAAGTAAAAACCATGCCGATCTTGATGTTAGGCGAGAAATTATACGCCAAAGTAATAACATTCTTTTGAGTGCTGTGCGTTGATGTTTAGGTTTAATGATGCCTCTCGAAGAAGGGGTGTTGTAAGTTTTTTGGGTTGTAATTAAATTGGAATGGAAAGAATTTCTGTGGAGTTGAAGAAGTCTTGTTGAAGAGGAGAAGAATTTATGATAGAATCTGATGAGAAACTTGAGATGATAATTGTATTTTGACTAGACGAATTTTAATTTGTTCTGTAAGCAAAGAAAGTATCAATTTGTCATTTCAACTATGGTTTATCCCTTCCTGTTTGTGTTTGGTGATATACTTCAACGACAACGTGAAGAAAATAGTGGAGTGGGGCAACAGATCGGAGAGTCGCATGCCTACTCCAGTTCTCACAGCCAAACCTTGAGAGGAATGGAGGGGACCTAAAGGACGTATCTAGGTTGGTGTAGGTGGTGTTACACCGCATTTTCGGGAAGTCTCTCAAAGAGAACCAATTGCAATCTCCTGACGTTGCCAGAGTTGGCGCGATTTTGAAGATGTTATTAAATTTGTCATTAAAATGCAAAGTTAAAATAAATTTATTTTATTCGGACGCGGATTTCAAGCAATTAGTTTTTTAACAGAAAGTTCTGTGATTGAAATGGAAGGTTAAATTAATTTTATTTTTAGTCGCAGAACTTTCAGTTAGAAAAAAAAATGACTTGGAATTCGCGTTTTGACTTTGCATTTCAATGACAAAACTAATAACATCTTCAATTTCGCTCAAGCTCTGGCAACACCAAGAGATAGGAGAAACGCCTGTAAACCTGTAATAGGTTCTCTTTGAGGGATTTCTTAAGCATGCGGTGTAACACCAATCTACAACACATGCACCGCATTTTTTTTCATTCATATTACTCAAGATGCGGTGTAGAGCTACAAAAACTATTTGGTTCTTTCTGAGAGAATTTTTCAAAAATGCGTTGTAACACCTCATACACCAACCTTATCGTGGTTGCATGTAGACACGTTTGACCTAAAACATTTTGCCTATTCCGAAATCCGAACGGCTAATCGAGAAAGAGTTTGGAACTTTGAGTCGATAGCGATTTGAAACCGCCCTACTGAACTCAATTAGCTATTCACTCTCTTTCCCTACTGCGGTGACTTTCCAGTGGTTTTTTTTTAGCAGCAAAAGATATAAAGAATGAGTTGGTAATCACATTTTTCATCAGAAATGACTTTGTGATCTCGTTTTACACGAACCAACACGAATCACACGATGTGTTTTTTTTTCTTATCAAATGACTTGAGTAAGGTTGTGTTACACATCTTAATGCAACTCACACCATGGGCGCATAAAGACACTTAGTAGTAGTAGTAGTAAGTTTATTTCTAAATAAAAATTCAATTAATTACAATTTTGTAATCCCTTAAGATATATAAAAAGATAATTACATAATTAGATAAAACAGATAATTAGTTTCATCCTTCCGCTGAATGAATATGGTTGTGTATACGCTTGAACAACGCTGGGAAATACAACGACATTTCTTTGAAAATCATGGTAAAGATGCAGAATGTGTGCGAAAAGTGCGTACGGATTTTGGAAGAAGAGAGGCACCGTCCGCTCCGTATGTTCGTTATCTTGTGAAAAAAGTGAAAGAAACTGGCATCCTCATCGGTAAACCAAAGCGTGAAAAGCCAAAAACATTTCGTACACCCGAGAATATTGCTGCTGTGGAAGAAAGTGTGCGTGAAGCGCCATCAACATCAATTCACCGTCGTTCTCAACAATTGAACATTTCGGAGACATCATTGAGACGAATTTTGCATAAAGACCTTGGTATGATGCCATACAAATTCCAATTAGTGCAAGACTTGAACACAACTGACCATCCAATGCGTTTTCGCTTTGCTAAGTGGGCTTGCGATCGACTTAGAGAAGATGCCTAAACAAGAGAAAATAATTGTCTTATTTGGGACACAGAAAACCCGCACGCATACATTGAAAAGCCCATACACCCAAAACGAGTCACTGATTGGTGCGGATTTTGATCCAGAGGCATAATCGAGCCATTTTTGTTTGGAAATGAGCAAGGAGTTGCCGTTACAATCAATGGCGATCGTTATCAGGCCATGTTAAACGAATTTTTGTTCACAAAAATTTAAGAGGAGGATATTGGCAACATTTGGTTTCAACAGGACGGCGCACAGTGGTGCTCTTTGTATGGGAGAGCGGAAAAAAATCCGTAAAGTTTGAACCATGAAGTGGAATCGAATGAAATTTTGCAGACTTGCTTTGAAGTGGCAAACACACATTTTGACAAATTTTGGTTGAAAAAAAATCATTAAAAGAAAAGTTATTGACATTTTTCGGATTTGCAGCGTTTATTGACATGATCGAAATTTTTTTAATTATGATAATATTAACGTAATATTAATGTTAATAAGTTTTTTAGTTGATTCAAGGGCTTCTTCACTCAAAGAAAAATGTTTTTTCCTCGGTTCAGGTATTAATTGAGTTATATATGGATCATATTCGTCGATAACCGGGAGAACTTCCTTGAGTAATGGGTCCTATAGTACTTGTAGTCCTTGTTCTTGCATTTTTGAGCAGTGATCCAACTGGCAAGGATGCAATTTCTATTACTTCCGTTCAGTGTAGTAAAATTTTGTGAACAGTTGCGGGCATGTGATACCAAGGGTATAACGATATCGCGAGATTAGCTGTCTCTTCAGTATAGATCTTACATTTTTAGGTATCGATTGAAAAATTGCTGCAAATAACTTCTAATATAGAAGGATTTTGGTTGAGGCCCAGGTTCACCCCGAACTGTAATGCCCACCTAAGTAAGTAAGCAGCTTCCAATATGACTGCAGTCTGGTTATTAGTCTTTTCTCTACTTTTGTAATATATGCAGCAGGAGTGGTACGGAATCCCCTAAAAAAAATCCACATCGGTTAAAATCCCCAAAAATTAAAATCCAACTTACCGACATATTGCACATGGATGAAATCCACACCTACAAAAAAGATTTTGCCAAAATCCCCACGAAATATACAAATCCCCAGTGTCCGTGTACATCTAAATTATGTGCATTTGTTTTTCAAAAAAATCTCATTAAATTATCTTATTGTGCAGTGTTCTGTCTTAGTTAGAAACTAAATATTTTTTCATTATAAAACATTAAGAATGAAGAGATACTTTTTTTTTAAATATTCTTTTCGTTTCATTTAAAACTTTGAAATGGACCTTAATTTTAAACATAATACGTTTTTGAATATTTTTTATTAACAAATTTTGAAAATGTATTTTCATTTCAATAAACATAACAAATTTCATAAAGAATTTTATATTTACTCTTTGTATTACATTTTCCTGCAAACATCCCCAAAACAAATATGTTCAAGTAGTGAATCATGCGATAAGATCGTGGCGATTTTATTGCATGATTCACTACTTAAACATATTTGTTTAGGGCATATTGGTTTGGGGATTTTCGTTTTATAGATTTTCTCTTTGGAGATTTCAGAGCTGGGGATTTTAATTTGGGGATTTTGCGTTTGGGAATTTCCGTTTGGGGCTCTTGTTTTGGGGCAAACGTCCCCAACCCATGCAGCTACATTTGGATTTACAAATAATCTTCTCGAACTATTCCTATTGTTTGTTGTTACAGTTCCTTGTTTCACAACGTCTACTCTTATTCGAACCTTTGAGAGGAATTCCACTTGAATTATTTTTTTTTTCGTCTTCTTTGATAGCACGAGTAGTCTCATTGACTCTCCACGCTTTATAAAGCTGAAGTTATTTCCCAGGTGCAATATGTACTCCATAAATCAAATTCGTGAATGCAATAATGACATTCCTAGAACAAGAGTTTCTTCATTCAGGATCTTAGATTGCCATTTGGATAAGTCATTCGATTAAATAATCCGTAATAAGTTAACATAGACCAACTATTTAGCATTTGGGCTCGTAGATCAGACATTTGTCAAAGGATTAATTATATCTTATTTTTTAATGAAAAATATAAATTTTTGTCAAAAATAAAATCCTGGCGCCAATCTTTCCAACGATTACTGTCTACGAAATTGCATCTTTTGCAACATGATCAAAGTCAAAATCGTGATTCTAAAATTGGATTCAGTGAAACAAATTTGTACACTACGTTCAAGATCGGATCAGGACGGATACGAATCTTTCAAAAAAAGTTAGTAGAATATTGTAGCTTTCCAAAAATAGTAGCCACTAGACGTAGCTTAGTGTAGCTAAAACTGTAGCTCTAGGGAAAGAACATTAAAATATTTATTCGAGGGCACTCAGTCTAAGCCCAACTAAATGCGGAAAAAACAAAATTTTTTACAATTTTTTTTTTTTTTTCAAAGCTTAATAGCGTATTTTTATAAAAAAAATTTATTTTTTACAAATAGTTACCAAAATGCTACTCTTCATTAGAAAGAAGTAAATGCAAGAAATTATATACTTTTGAAAACCTAAAGATAGGGGAACTTTAGAGCGCTGTATCTCCCATATTCCTTGATATAAATGTCCCAAATTTTGGAAAAAGATACAACGGTTATATTTCTATGAAAATATAAATCAAACAAATCCGTATTCGAAATTTCATTTTTTGCATTTATTTCCGCAGAAGCACCACTGTGCGGCGCTACGTGCCACACAGCCAAAGCTACACGCGATGTTTTGCGCCCTGTTTTTGAAGATCGCATTATCAATCGCAGAGCTGATGTCGTTTGACTACCTCGGAGCTGCGATTTGACACCGCTGGACTATTATTTGAGGGGTGCCGTAAATGAATGAAATTATTTTTTATTATTAGCCGGAAGGATGGTACTTTCAAATAAAAAAAGAAATTTGCAGTTTTTTTTATAGCATTTCAAAAAAAAAAAATTATTTGGCGGAACCTTTAGAAACTAGACTAAAGAAAAAGCTTTTTATCGAACCATGCAATTCAAGTTCAGTGTATTGGTTTTTATTAGACAAAGTATGGTTCCCATGGTAGAGATGACTCGAGTTATTAGAACAATGAACTAAGACGTGTATAAGAGGATGTCGAAAGAAAACTTTAGTCTTTGCGTCAAGATTGATTGGCGAAGGACTCGCAAACAGGAAGAAATCTTACAATACATACAATTGATACTTATACTAAATAGTTAACCAAATAATTAAAAAATGATAATGTAGGAAACTTGGCACATAGGGGGCCTAACCAAATACATTGTCTAGAATTAAAATAATAACTTTATATTATGTAGCTGAAACGAAAAGAAAATTCAAAATTATACGTCGCCGTCGGCTGACTTGGGTTATCTCGAGATGCTCCGCCCCGGTTGTCGCTGGTGTCCCTGTACATGGGGAAGTTGTTGGGGGTGGCATTATCCACGGAAGTATGCTGACCCTGGGTCAGCGTAGAAGTTGGTGGCTTCGTCGTTGGCTGGCATTACTTCTTCGTCCAAAGTGTTTACCACGAATAGCTTGGCTCACGGTGTCGGTCCTCACTGGTCATCCTTCTCACCTTGGGATTGGAGTGGTTGTTGATATTTGCATCCGTTTTCATTACTGTCGATAAGACGTATTGGTCTAAAGGCGTCATTTTGGAATTTTCGCACACATCCTGGTTACTGTAATGTCTTTGGCGCTGGTGGTTGAAAATGAGGTCGGTGCAGAGTCTCAGAATCTTCCTTTAAATTAGGAGCTCCTTCATCGCGGTCTTCGAGATGGTAAACCAAACTGGGCTTCCGTAGTTGATGACGGGTCTCAGCATCTGCTTGTACATTAGTAGCTTTATTGGCTGACTTAATACTGTCCTTCTCCTCAGCAAAGGGTACAGTCGGTTTAAGGCGAAGTTGGCCTTCTTCAGTACAGCGCGTAAGTGCGGGTTGAATCTAAGCACCTCATTAAAATTGATGCCTAGATACTTCGCATTTCTTTGGGCAGCCAGTCTGGTTCCATCAGGTAGTGTAATGGATGTGGCTCTGCAGCTTATAGCAGTACGACAGCCTCTTTTGACTCCAGGCCTTCTGAAACAGAAATCTTTCAAGTCATGCCATATGGTTGCCGCAATCATCTAATACACACCTTAAAGTTATTGTGGGAATAGGTGGGCTAAATATTTCGGTAACAATTCCCTTCATCAGAATCCGTATTTTAGAAAACTTTAGAGAACTGCTGAAGCAATAAATAACACGAAACAATTCAAAAACTTATCCCAAGAATACCAAAAATTTGTAAGAAGAAATTCCTGTTTTTTCCGAAAAATCAAGTTTAAATCTTTTTTATTTTTAAATAAATACTGTCGTGTTTATATCTAAATGAAAATATTTTCCTGATCATGTTGGCTTGATAAATGTTTCTTACGCCCTTTACGTAATGGTTAGCATGTCTGCCTGTTACGCCGCCGTAGGTTCGTGGTTCGAAACCCAACCGAAACCAAAATTGTTTTCCTATGGGTATTACCTTTCGCGATACCCGTGGTGTGATGGATAGCATGTCCGCCTGTTAATCCAGAGGTTCGAGTTCGAATCCCAACAGAGGCAAAAATGTTTTTTCCACGGGTATCGCCTTTCGCGAAGAATTGGCAAGTCCTCCGTTAGTATTCATTGCCATGAAAAGCGCTTTCTCGATTAGCCGTTCGGAACAGGCAGAAAATTGTAGGTCCCCTCCATTCCCTCACAAGGCATGGTTGTGAGAAATGCGCTAGGCCCAGGGGCTCCTCGCTCTGTTGCGCCACCCTATTTATTTATTTATTTATTACCTTTCGCGAGGAATTGGAAAGTCATTCGATTTCGGTTGTGAGAATTGCCTTTAGGGCTCCCCACTCTGTTGCATCACAATATGTGTGAATGTCGGAATGTCGGATTCTGGTTGTCTTTCGAGAACGTAGTAAACTCAAATTTTCCGCCAGCAGTGAACATGGATAATTCAATATATAACTTTAACTCGGCAGGTGTGTACGTTCATTAGAGGGCTCTAGTTTTATCCTTCTTTAACGTTTATACATAAAGGCTTCTTTTTGCCCTGTGAATTTCGATAGCATGACTTGGGTAGTTCAATAGATTTACTACCTCAGCAAGGTTTTTTTTTTTTTTTTTTTGAAGCAAAAAATGATTCTTATGATATTTTAGTCATTCTTCAATTTATATACTTTTAAAGCGATACTTGTCAGTTCTAAATTCCTGTTCAGTTCAGTTTACCACTGAAAACTAACTAAACTACTGAACTATAATGAAGACTTTGTTTATCTAGTCAATCAGAATTTTCCTTAACCAAAACAAAAAACGACAAGGAGTTAATCTCTTCCTTGCTTGTCAGTTCTAAAGTTCTAATCAGTTCTTACTTCAACCTACTGACAACTAACGTCGAGTTGAGTTCAATTAATTGTTTTCCGAAACTTAGATTTGGATTAGTTTGTGCCTAGCTTGTACATGGCGTTGCAAATCAAGTTTACGAATGTTTGTCGAACTGAGCTACCGAACTTAATGAACTCTGATGAAGACTAAGTTCAGTTAGAAGATCACAATTTTCTTTAACCAAAAGAAAGATGACACTCATGCAAGGCTTTAATCAATTTCTAATTTCGATCCACTAACTCAGCAATGTTGTTAGTTCTTAAGCCCCACACAGTTCAGTTTACAGCTAACAACTAACATCGAACTGAGTTCAGTTAAATGTTTTCCGAAACTTTGATTTGATTATTGATTTAGTTAAGGCACCAATTCTTGTTCATTGCGTTGTGAAAAAGTTTACAAATGTTTATCGAGCTGAGCTATATAACTTAATGAACTGTGATGAAGACTTAGTTCACTTTGTCAATCAGAATTTTCCTCAACCAAAAGAAAAATTACGCTAGATGTAAATCTTTAATCAGTTACTCCTTTTTATCTGCCCAAACATAAATATTCTAATGATTTCGGAGCAAGTGGTATATTTATTTACTTCATTGGAACCTTGCACCTTTTCAACTATTTTTAGATTTGTTCCAAGTTCTTGAAACTCTTCACAGTATACTATACTAGTCTTTCCCTATGTGCTTCTTAAACAAAAAACTAACAAACCAATGCTGTCATAACAAAGGAAAATATCATTAAAACTTTAATCTCAAGAATTGTTTCTGGAACACAACTTTTTTTCTTTCAAAAGTGCCGCACACTGTTCTCGCAAACATTGCAGTATGTGTGTGTACTTACCTCTGTTCTTAGTTTACTGAAAAAAAAAAAATAAAAAATAATAGTAAAGTTGAAATCTGTAAAAAAAAGATAGAACTTTATTTACCAACAAGAGAATACTTCTAAGCACAGCCGATGCCGGGTATCGGGTATATGGTAAATGATACGCAAACACACCAAAGTGCACATCATTATGAAATCCAAACACTAAAGAACAGTACGTCGAGAGTGGCCCTCGAGCGTTTCAGATGAATGTTGTCTCATCCCATCTCAGCATGGTACTTTTGATATCCGCAGCCACCCAGGTGGCGATGGCGATAAGGTCGCTAGCTATTCACCCAACCATTTAGTGAAACACTCAACAACTGAATACAAGCATCACACTCGAAGAGGCAAACAAACACAATCCCGTTCCCGAAAAACAAACAAACTCAATATTTCGAAAACCAAACAGAACAAGAGTTGATAGTTTTAGCAACAGAACGCTGCGCGTTCCCAGTGGATTTTCACCTGGCATAACCTCACCTATAACGGATAGGATGCAAATGAGTTTTATGTATGAATCTGGCCACAACCAATAAATTTTCCAACAACGAAAAATAAACAAAACAAAAACCCGAAACAGAAAGTCATATAAATAAGGGCAACTGTCAAAATTATTATCTACTCTATAGTGAAACTGGTGGAACAATGGCATTTCAGTGTGCCGGAAGCGTACTCAACGGCACATAGTTCGGACAACGGATGTTCGGATATTGTATTTGCGCCAAGTGTCAACTGCTTGCGATTAGGTTGTTTTTTTTTTCTTTTTTGACATCTGCAAGTAGTTATTATCTGAACTCATTAAATATGTAAATTGCTTCTCGTGGTTCAGTTTGCTTTCAAAGTTATGTTTTTAATTTAGAGGTTTTACATATAATCGCCATTTTGGCTTTAGATATCTGATGGCCATAAAGAGTCACAAAAAGAAAGTATAAAACGTATTCATGTAACGAAGCAACGTAGTCAGTATTGGAAGCCTTTACAACAAGCTCATGTGCTCTTTGTGATGTTTTCTGGACTTCTTAATGTAGGATTACGTAATGTCGTTTCTGCAGTGGCGAACGAACGAGAACGTAATCGGGCTTGCATTTGCTATATGTAAAAATCGATTGAGTGTTTTTATGAAATTTTCAAACGGCTAAAGAGATTTTATAAATTTTTCAGACAACCTTGAGATATACCCAGCGAGTGATTCTTTGAAGTTATAGCGTTCGGATCAACCGATAACCTAGTTTTATAAAAATAAAATTTAAGTTCGTTTGGGGAACGAATAGCACAATAGCACAATAGCACGAAAGCGGGGAACTCGGGCCCTAACGCATTGCTCTCAACCAAAACTTGTGAGGGAATGGAAGAGTCCTTCAACTTTTTGCTGATTGGCAACGGGTAATCGAAAAAGAGTTTTCCATGACATAATTACTAGCGGAGAAATTGTCAACTCCTCACGAAAGACGATACCCGTGAAAAAAAATTAGTTTTTTCTTGATGTTTTCTCTTACGCAACAAGCTGATGCCCTGACCATTACGCCAGCGGGATCAGGGACCTGTAATACAAAACTACAAGTCTACAAGTCAAGAACTAGTTGAAGGGGTATGTCCATTGCACTTGTAGAATAGCTACGACACTTATAGCTTTTTGTAACATAAACTTTTTACGCTCTTCTTAGTCCACTTGTATTAAAAGTAATTGTAGTTTTGTGTTACAAGGCCAAGATCCACATAAAGCGAAAATCAAATTCACCAAATCTTTTAGGTGGAAATCAACGAAAATAAGCGTAAGACAAAACGATAAGAAACGAAATGAACTAAGAACGAAATAGTTCCAAAAGAGAATGGATCACATTTTAGTCAGTGTCTTACGTAAAACATTTTTCTTACACAGTGTTTTGAATAAATTTTTCTTTTAATTAACGCGCCCATCAAGGGGTTATGACTACCCTTAAAATGTAAAAGAACACCGTGCGGGGCATTTAAGAAAATAGGTGAGGATTTGAAAGGAGACACCGATGCACGTTGCTTTTGAATTTTTGTGAATCGTAATGTAGAGGAAAAACAGACCCAGGTAGAGCATTCCACATTCGGGTGGTGCGACTAAAATATGAATCTCTATGCTTGACTGTACGACCGAAGTTGGGCTCAAGGTAAAACTGATGAGCGTTCCTAGCGAGGCGAGTGTTGCGGCTAAATTGTTTCAGGGGAGGAATGCAGCTGGCTATTTCACTAGAGCACTGTTTGTAGAAAAAGCGATAAAAGACAGTGAGACAGGTAACGTTTCGACGATGTTCAAGAGAATCAATCGATTCTACGATTGAACTATCACCTATCAATCTTAACGCTCTATTTTGCACCCTATCAAGTAGGCGCAAAGATGTTTGAGGAGCACCTGACCAAATATGGATGTTATAGTCAAGTTTTGGGCGGATGAAGGTCTTATAAATTGTAGCCAGATCAGAAGGGGTGAAGAGCTTCCTGCATCGTCTCAAGAAGCCTAAGCATTTAGCAGCATTTTTGGCAACTTCAAATATGTGGTCATTCCAATCAAGATTATCGTTTACACTTATACCAAGTACTGACAGCTTTTCGGTTTCCTAGATGCAGGTACCATTCATGGATAATGGCAATGGGGTAATGTTAAGCTTCAACGCCAAAGACAGCATTGAGTTTTCGAAGCATTGAATTCTACTCGGTTTTTATGACCCCATGTAACAATGCTGTCAAGGTCCGAATGCAATGATCATATCATACGCAGCCGTTCCAGTTTCACATCCCAAGAGCAGGGACGTGAATTTGGAAACGAATATGAAAAGCTGAGGGTCTAGTCGTCAGCAAAACAGTTTAGCGGATTAGAAATTTCAGACAAGAGATCATTTATGAAAATGAAGAAAAGAGTCGGAGACAAAACGGAGCCCTGGGGCACACCAGCATTTCAGGTACACCAGCTTCAGACTTGAAGCCATCCAATACAACTTGTATTGAACGGTCGGAAAGGTTGTTTCTAATCCAACGAAGAAGAGACTCATCGATACCAAAAGCACGTATTTTAGACAAAAGAGCCTGATGCCAAACTCTATCAAATGCTTTAGAAATATCAAGCGCAATAATCTTACTTTCTCCAAAATAATGTAATGATTGGTTCCACTTTTCGGTGAGATAAGCCATCAAATCACCAGTGGACCGTTTGCTACGAAAGCCGTACTGACGGTCATTAAGAAGCTTTCGTTCTTCAAGATATTTCATAAGTTGACGGTTTATCAACGTTTCCATGACCTTGGAAAGAAGGGACATAAGTGCAATTGGACGGTAGTGGGAAGGGGAGGTAGATTCGCCCTTTTTAGGGACCGGCTGCTGGACAAATGCAGTTTTCCATCTGCTCGGGAAAATCCCAGCAGAATAGGAAAGATGGAAAAGTTTACGCAGTGGTTTTTCCAGCGTAGAAGAACACCCCTTCAGAATAACGGCGGGGATACCATTTGGACCAGCGGATTTGTATATATTGAGATTTTTGAGTACTCTCGCTACTGAGCGAGTTAAAAAAAATATCTGCTTCATCACAGAATTTGCAGACTCAAGATCAGGTGGAGCCAATATGCTATGAGGAAGTGTCGAGCTGGCAGCAAACTGTGCTACCAGCAAATTAGCTTTGTGGATGGAGCTGACATACGTAGAGTCATATAAAACGAGCGTTGGGACCGATGACGTGATCGAGTTCTTTATGTTCTTCACAAAAATCCAAAAAATCTGCTTCCTTTTATACACAACAGTATTTTTTGCCTTACTTTTTGGTCATGTAAAAACTTGGCCTTTCGTATATGAGCGTTACAGATATTTCTGGTGCGTTTGAACGAATTTCGGTTTTCTAAAGTACGGTTATCTTTAAATTTTCGAAAACTACATTCTCTATCCCTAATCGCTTCTTTACAGCTTGAATCAAACCACGAATTCTCTTTGGGGATGATAGTTTTTGTTCTGTGAGGAACAAAACTTCTCATGCCGTTTAGAATTGCGTTAGATATTTTATCAGTTGATTTGATTTATTTTTTATGGAAGGATTTCTTCACCTATGTGTTACAGAATAAAGTTCATCAAACACAATTAAAAAAACAAAACCCAGAGTTCGCAAAATGTTGTCCCTTTTGGTACGTGGATTTTAGAGTTTTGGATGCAAGTTTTTTTGTATTGTAATATAAAAGATCCATTAGGGTGAAAATTTTGTATTCTATAAGAAATAATCATGAAAATATGTCGAAACTTTGGTTCGTTTTGGCGATATATTGAAAATACTGAAGAGGGTGTTTTCTCATCCTTATCTCCGATTCGTACCCTCTAACTTAATAGCGTTCAGCTTTTTTTCTTTGTAACTAGCCGATCAATCGAATCCTTCCTATCTAACAACGTAATAAATAAATAATAAAAAAAGGACGTGGCATAGCCCAACTATATAATTCATCAAATATCGATGCACAATTTAATAACTTGTTCGCTATAGTGCGGTTTAGGCTCTTAAAATGTTTCCCATAAATTAGCTAATTTCCCATTACTTTCCTCCTTTTTTTTTAATTTCCTTTCATCTAGTCATATTGCATATTCAGGTAAAGAAAACCATTGAAAATTAAACCAGCCTCACAAGTGGGAAATAGCTCTCGTCACAAGAAAACACACACCATCCCTGAGTGTAACACTCTTGGGCTGTCGTATATCCAAGCGCACACACACAGGATTTAAGTACTCAACAGTAATTTAAACCCCATATGCGGCATGGTAATTTGTTAAGTACAGTTAAAATAATTGCTCGTATTTATAATTTAAACATTCGTGCGGTAATTTATTGTTAACAAACAAACGAGCGTTTCCATGAACTGACTGTGTGTGTCTTGCATGTACTGTAAGCACAGGTAACTTTGCGGAATGAATTACTCCTCATAGCCGAGAGAACGGTACATGGAGAGGACATTAACAAGGTGGAAAGCTGTTAATAAGTGTCTTGTGCTACCATAATCTAAATAGATTCAGGTTGTGTACCAGCTTTTGAGTCTTTGTTCAACAGAAGGGTAAAACTAATTCGTGCTCGAAATACCCAGTGTTTTGGCCTTGCAAAAAAACGAGTGATTAAGAGCACAAGCATTCGCTTTGAAAGGTGGATTTGCTGATAAAAAAGCATTCAGCTACTCTCCTTGTTTTCAAACAGAGTAAGGTCTTACTTCAACCTTGAAGTTATTGTCCGCGTATTGTAATGCGTGAAGAAAGTTGAGTTTGGTAAAATATTCCACATCCGGATTGGGTGGCTGAAATAAGAATCTCTGTACTTTACTGTACGACCAAAATTAGGCTGAAAGACGAACTGATGCGTGGTTCTGTGATTAAATTGTTTGACAGAAGGAATTCAACTGGCTAATTCACTTAAGAAGTGTTTAATAAAATGACGATAAAAAAGAGAGAGAGAGAGAGAGAGGGAGAGAGATACATGAGAGAATAAATCAGCCGCTACAGTTGTGGCCTACAAATATTTCCTCTATTTTAAGTAAAAAGGAGACAGATACATTCGTACATAGGGTGACGCAATAGAGCGGCGAGCCCCTGGACCTAACGTAGTTCTCACAACCATGTCTTGTGAGGGAATAGGTACCCTGCAATTTTCTGCCGGTTCCGAATAGCTAATCAAGAAAACGATTTTCAAGGAAGTGATTTTACTATCGGAGGTCTTTCGTATTACTCGCTAAAGGCGATACCCGTGGAAAAACAATTTTAGTTTCTGTTGCGATTCGAACCCTGAACCTCCCGCGTAACAGGGAGACAATGTTAACTACTATTCCACGGGCACCACAAAAAGGAGACCCAATTTTCGATAACTTTTTGCAGCATTTGCGGCTGTATTATGTTAGCAATGACGAGTCGAATATTTCTTCCAATGCGTCAATAGTGTTGGGCTTATCTGCGTAGACAAACGACTTCACTTAATTCCACAAAAAATAGTTCAACGTTGACTGACAGATATTGGAGGTAATTCACTGGTTAAAAACTCGAAATTATGTAAAATTTTGCGTCAACAGCGATTTTGTTTCAAGGCGATTTATCGAACGTATAGAGGACCCAGTGGTCGTGCGGCTTCAATTTTTCCTAAATGGCAAACCGAGCTGAAAACAAATAAACAGACGCTGTCAAGAAGACCAACTCCGAAAGTATTGCCAGATTGAAAACCAAACGTCTAAGTAAGCACCCTTTATTAAAGTCAGTTCCTTTAGCCCTCTGGCTATCTTTGTTTTGCTTTGTAATTTTCTTTCTCGATGTGCATCACTCTTACCAATCCACAATGCTGGAGATTTTTAAAATCTTCATCGTAGCCTCATCTTCTTCAGCTTGGCTAGCATTTGAAATAATCTTGAAGTGTCTGAAAATCGGTAATAGATTAACAAAATTGTTTTGCCTCAAATTAAGATAGAAATTAGCTTTATTTTATTTTGAACAAAATTTGAAGTGCCTACTCGTTATCCAATCAAAATATTTCGAATACGCGTTGAAACTATATAAAATATCCGATAGACGCAAGTCATTCCAACTACCACAACACACAACCAACAAAAACCACTTTCTATACGGCTATGCATTCACCTCTCCAATTTGTTTTCATACAACGAGCAACTCCAAACCACACCAGATTTTCTGGCACACTATTGCACTGCATCATCGTCACCCAACATAGGACTGCTCATAAACTCCCAACACTATCGAGCCACTGTATCTTGAAAATAGACTCCACATTAAATAAATATGCAAAATCCCGTTGTAAATATGCACACCATGACACTAAATATTTTCGATGATTTATGCACACAGAATGTGCTTGTCGAATAAATTTATAATCCCCCATCCCCCCGTGTTGCTACTAAATGGTCTCTGGTTGGGCATTTATCATTGTCACAGAGGGCGCTGTTAATGGGCGTTTGTTACAGAGGCTCTCCGGGAGAGATGAAGATCTCTGGCTTGAGGTTTTCCTTTTCCCCCTTTACCCACTAACAAGAATTTAAAAATCGTTTCACTGATAAATCATCTGACGGAGAATAAATTAGCCGACAGTTGGCTATGTCAGATGGCATAAACAACAACTATATTTCGTTTGGCCATACTATACTCGTAAGCACTATAGAAGGTGAACAGAGTTCTCTTCACTCTTTGGACTCTTTGGTCCGGTCCAACTCTTAATTAATGAGTTTATCGATCTGTAGAATCGATCTCTCAATCAGCGATTATGAAGAGGTTGAGCGAACGATGTTGCGCGCCCGGTATTAATTAGCTCCGTTCAGGGCCGTCATACATTGCAGCAAACATGTCTAATTATAAACCCTGACATTAATCTCATACTAAATCGAAAGATCACCCTGCATTGCAGAGCACGTTTGTATATCTTTACCTAGTGTTTGAGTATGAGTGGAAGATCATTAATTATGTGGTTGTTGTGTGGACCCCGAATGCAGTGGGGGTCCATATGCATATATACGTAGAGCCCTTTTTCCGGGGGTAATTAGAGAACATTTCAGTGTTCCCTTGCCGAGAGCGTATAAGCAAGAGGCGAAATGATTAATCTGCACCACACTATAGGGTGATATCTTATTTCCAAACCAAAAGACATCTAAGAGCCTGGGATCGAAGAACACATTTCAGCAGTCGGGCCATCGCATCGCCACACAGAGTCAGAATATCCCCTCAATGCAAGTTTTTATGTTTTTCTCGAATGTTGATTATCTGCAAGTGAAAAATTGTCATGTTCACAATGTCGCCTTTAGCCCGACGACGACGACGATGATGATGATGACGACGGCAGCCCACAGATGGTCGTAAATTCTTATTTCGTTTCGTATACGAGTTTGGTGAGATACTATCAAAGTGAAAATTGAAATATCTTTTCCCGAAAAATGTGCTGAGAGCAGACAGATTTAATGGGGTCTCTCGTATGGGTCCCCTCTGATGGGCTCCTCCGGTTATGGAAGCCACCTTAGATGGCCAACAATACTTCGAAAAGGTGCGATAAGCATCCGTTGATGTTATTTATCCCTGCGTTTTTATTAATTTGGTCATTAATATTGTGCTGTTGGATGCGATGGGAGACATGATTTTCAGTGCTACTAATAAGCATGTTGCCAAGGTATTTTCAGGTAAAATTCAAAAATATTAATTAATTGCCGGACGCGAGGAGATAAATTTATTTTATTTCGGAGATTTTATACAAATTAAAATGAAGGAAAAGAGAATATTTTGTGTAATTTATTATATTTGAAATTTGTGGGAATGTCGAAATGTTTAAATCAAATTTGAAACCGAAACTTTTTATTCGTTTTCAAAGCTGGCATTTAGTTCATTATGAACTAATAGTTCAGTGTTGTTATTTTTTATTTTCTGTTGCTTTTGAATTATTGAGCTGGGAAAGAATCGTGTTCAAAAATAAATTAGTTTCTTCCGTGTAAGAAGCACTTGCGAGTTTCTTTTGCAATTGTTGGAATATCTTCTATATATATAAATAGGATGTATGTATGTATGTATGTATGTATGTATGTAATGTATGTATGTATGTATGTATGTATGTCCTGGGTATACTCCTAAACCACCCAACGGATTTTTATGAAATTTTCAGCGTAGACATAGTTTAGCCCAGGGATGGTTCCTGTCAAGGTTTGATCCCCATATTCCTACAGGAACGGGGTTGGGAACGGAAAATTAGAAACTACTCCACAGATTTCAAAAATTTTTCAGCATTAGGGGTGCTACATTATGCCCCTTCATCAGTAACTTAGACTAAATTTCATCCCTATAATCCCACAGGGACAGAAACGGGAACCATAATTCAAAAATTCTTTCAATTCTAGGATGTTACATTATCCCTCAGTGAGATAGACTTACATTTCATTCACATATTTTCATTAGAACGGAAGATTCCCACAGGAACGCGGTTGGGAACGGAAACTTAAAAGCTACTGGACTGATTTCAAAAATTCTTTCAGCACTGGGATGCCACATAATCCTTCACTAACTTGGCGTGTATTTCATCCCTATTATCCCATGGGAACAGAAACGGGAACGAGAACGGGAACGTTAAAGTTACTTGACCGATTTCAAAAATTCTTTCGACTCTAGGATGTTACATTATCCCTCAGTGACATGGACTTATATTTCCTTCACATATTTCCACGGGAACGAAAGATTCCTTCAGGAACGGGGTTGGAAATAGAAACTTAGAAACTTCTAGACCGATTTCAAAAATTCTTTCAATTCTGGGATGTTACATCATCTTTCAGGGACATAGACTTATTTTTCATTCACTTATGTCCATGGGAACAGAAGATTCCCACAGCAAACTTAGAAACTACTGGATAGATTTCAAAAATTCTTTCAACATTAGGGGTGCTACATTATCCCCCTTTACAATTTGTGAGTAACTTAGGCTATATTTTTCATCCCTATAATCCGACAGGATCAGAAACAGGAACGAGAACGGGAACATTAAAGTTACTTGGCCGATCTCGAAAATTCTTTCAACTCTAGGATGTAATGTAACATTATCTTTCAGTGACATAGATTTATATTTCATTCACATATTTCCACTGGAACGGAAGATTCCAACAGGAATGGGTTCGGAACGGAAACTTAGTAACTACTGGACAGACTTCAAAGATTCTTTCAGCATTAGAATGCCACATAGCCCCACAGCAAGAAAGATTATATTTCATCCCCAAATTCCCACGGCAGAGGAAAAACGAGAACGGGAACCTTAAAACTACAGACCCGAGCAAAGCCGGGCGGCTCAGCTAGTATATTATAAATATGAAGATACTTAGATAGATTTCCGAATCTAAGCAAGGATATACCAAATGAGGAGTTTTTGTTTAATGGCGGAGATTTACGCTTCTTGTATATAAGAAAACGAGGGTTATGAGGGCTACCATGGGGATTCTTCGATTTCGGGCGAACTCTCTCCATCTCCAGTTCTGCACACTAAGTCGGTTGAGGTCTTCTTCCCCTTCATTGCGCCACTTAAGAGAAGGTCTGTCACCTCCGCGATCTTCTTTTGCAGCTTTCGAAAAACTGTCGCGTCGGAGCGTTGGTTTTCATTCGCTGTACATAGCCCAAATCATCGTACTTTTCTACCTATGCACATGTCGCACTATAGCTCATACAGTTCTTTGTTGTATATTCTTTTCCACACATTGTCTTCGCATACGGGACGAATGATCATTCGCAGTATTTTTCTTTCGAAACGACCAAGGGTCGTCTCATCATCCGCTTTCGATAAGGTCCACGCAAGACTGGGATGATTTAGGTCCTATAAAGGGTGACCTTGGTTTTTCTAGACAGGGTTTTGTTTCTCGATTGCCTTCTTAACCCAAAGAAGCAACGGTTGGCAAGAGTTATTCTCCGTTTGATCTCCGCACTGATGATGTTGTCCGTGTCTACAGCGGATCCTAGGTAGACGAAGTCCTGTACTACCCCGAAGTTATGTCTGTCTTTTGTGACGTTTTGTCCAATTCGTGGATGTTCTGTGTCCTTGTTTGATGACAACATATACTTCGTTTTGCCCTCATTAACCATCAAACCCATTTTTGCCGCTTCTGTTTCAATACTCGCAAAAGCACCTATGACATCACGATTTTTTCTTCCTATTACGTCAATATCGTCTGCGTTGGCGAGTAATTGTAGAGACTTTTGAAAGATTGTTCCTCTGGTGTTGACGTTTGAGTTTCTTACAATCTGTTCAAGTATGATGTTGAAGAAATCGCATGACAGTTTGTCGCCTTGCCTAAAGCCATTTTCGAAATCAAAAGTCTCGGTAAGTTCTCTACCGATATAGACATTCAAACAGACTATACCCCCCCCCCCCCTCCCCCCCCGCATATTGATTTCAATCCAGTGGCCCTAACAGTCTTTCCGACAAGAGAAAGCTGGGAGGAAAATAGGGTTATAAAAGGAAATCACATTTCCGTCTTCACAGATGGTTCCAAAACGGAAGAAGGGGTAGGGTCAGGTATCTTCTCAGACTACCCCACCATGAATAGATCAATAAAGCTTCCCGACTTCTGCAGTGTCTTTCAGGCAGAAGTACTCGCAGTGTGCGAAGCCGCGAAGCACCTAGCTACGCAAAACCTGACCAACAAAAATATTGACTTCTTTATAGACAGTCAAGCGGCCATTAAAGCTATCTCATCCATTATCACAAAATCCAGACTAGTAGACAGCTGTCGCAGTAACCTAAGACTGCTCAGCGAAACAAACACAGTTAGTTTAACCTGGGTTCCATGACATCGTGACATAATCGGTAATGAAATAGCGGATAAGCTGGCTAAAATCGGGTCAGCACTCGAATCCAGCGAAACGAACACCTCAGTTCTAAGGCCACTTGAGCAAGAAAAAAACAGAATCAAACACAATTTTCTAAAAACCGCTAATGACAGGTGGTCATCTTTAGAAACATGCCGAGTCTCTAGAAATCTTTGGCCAGATATTTCCAAGAAAAAAACAGAATTTCTGCTCCAGCTAAGCAGACCTCTGGTCTCTCTATTGATTGGCATTCTCACGGGCCACAAATCGTTGGGTACCCACATGATGAGAATGGGCATTAGCACATCCGACCTATGTAGAGGATGCCAAGATGAGGAGGCAGAGGAAGGATCATTCCACTTCCTCTGTGAGTGTCCTAGCTTGGCCCACACTCGGAAAAAAAAAAATCCTCGGAGAATGCTTCTTCGACGAAGTGGGCGACATCTCTAATCTCCCACTGAGCAACGTCCTGAAATTTACTCAGGGCTCCAAGGGAGCACAACGGATCCTTGAGATCCGAGTGAGGTGTTGCCACTTGTGGCTGCACCCCCATTCAACCTAACCTAAACTAAGTTCTCTACCGACCTTGACGGAGCATCGTGAATTCTCCAAAGTCATCCTGCATAGTCATACGAGTTTTGCAGGGATGCCTAAACTAGACATGGCTCTGTACAGCTCGTCTCTGTAAATACTGTCATACGCGGCCTTGAAATCGATAAAGAGGTGGTGAATATCGATATTATGTTCTCGGGTTTTTTCCAAGATCTGCCGTAATGTGAAAATTTGGTCTGTTGTGGACTTCTCTGGTCTAAAACCACATTGATAAGGTTCACATATTACAGCAGACAAGATCTTATAAGCGACGTTAAGGAGGCTTATCCCTCTGTAATTGGCGCAGTTGTCAGGATCCAATTGTCAGCTAGTGCATGCTCCTTTCCAGCTGATCTCCAGCTGCCTTGATAAGTTCGACATCAAGGTCATCTGGACCTGCAGTCTTATTTGATTTGAGTTTGCATATGGCAACTTAACTTCTTTTTGGTCAGAAGGGCGGCATTCTTGATCTTCATCTAAGTTTATTGAGGTATTCTGCCTGTCAACGGAATTAATGTCTTCATCGACGTATGCAGAAGTCGTGTTTCCAGGTCGTCAGTAGCGACTGCGTCTCTATTACTAAGTTACCCTGCTGGTCTTTACAAGTTTAAGTACGGACTTTGCCACCCTTTTATTTTTTCTTTGTAAATCTCGTTATACTGATCGGAAGCAGCATGTTCGTTTTTGCATCAGCATTTGTCATGCTTTTTATTTGGCTACATTTGCCTGCCTGCATTCTTCATCGAACCATGGGCTTCGTTTTGGGGGCCGAGTGAAACCCAGAACCTCAGAAGCAGCGGCATAGGGTTCAAGGATAATTTTAGGGGGATTGGAGAAGGGACTGGAAATCTCTTGCGATTGTAGCTTTCCAACGTTATATCTCTTCACAGCGTTGTTTTGCACGAGTCGTGAACAGGATTTCCTCATTCGTACCTTGGCTACAACAAGGTAGTGGCCCGAGTCAAAGTTGGCGTCCTCGGAAGGTTTGGACATCTGTCACACTGGAATAGTGCCTTGCGTCGATCGCAACATGGTCAATTGGTTTGAGGGTTGATGGATCTGATTTCAAAGCCTTGGTCATGCAGGCTTTTCATGTTATAGTATTTCCAAAGATTTCCTCATTCCCTAGTTTTGCGTTAAAATCGCCAAGAATTTTTTCGTTTTCTTGAGGAGTCGTCAACGTTGATATCATAATTGTTATCCGAATCTGTTTATTCTTTCGGAACCGTGTAGTTTTTACGTGGTTGGGTTGTTTACCCTACTTACAACCCCCGACAGATCGGAAGTAAATCCTGCTGCAAGGGTATGAGGTTGGCTCACCAGAAGCACTTCCGTCACTATTTCTTCTTCAATAGCCTGTCCTAATATTGAAGAACCCTGAATGATCTTCAAACCAAATAGAGGAGCAACTTATTCAGGCGTTTCTGATTATTGACTGCTGAAGTCCACCTGATCTTTTAAGTCCAATTGGTCCGCTGTGACATTCACATACACTACATAGCGTTCAAAATTGTATTTTCTTTCCATTCTTTGACTTTTGGTGATGGAACAGACTAATTTTGAATAAAAACTGTGATTTTTTCTTCTCCAGAAAGTTTCATAAACTTTCTAAATGAAATAAAAAATTCATTGCTCTTTTCCTTGCAAAAATTAACATTCATTTGCATTTTTAATACCCTGACGATAAAGAGGCTTACCTACTATTTCATTCCTAAAAAAAGTTACTTTACAAGTATAAGCTCACAAATTTCCCGACACGCATTAAACTCCCAAAACAATATTTCACTTGGAGTCATTTTTATTGCCAAATAGACATAAAGATGGTAAAAATAGCGTCTATCGTAAATAACACTCTTAACAAACGTTGTTCCTTCCCTACCAGCACAGAGCACATCGTCAGGACCAAGCACCAAGAACCCCAGTAACACCCAACGCGCCATTACCACCATTCAGTGCAACAAATATGCCAGACAATAAATACAGTGCAACACACACACACAAGCCCCATCCATACACACACTGGGTGAATAATGTTTGCTATTTACCCTTTTGATAGGCGCGGATATCAATGGAGGGCTGATAAAGAGAAAACTTCACCCCACTTCATGGGCGTAGTCAGGAATTTTTTTAGGTCTTTTTTCGAGGACAATTTCTCAAAAAAAAATAAAAAACGAGGACATTTTTATGAAAAAAAGTAGGACTTATTTACTGACAAGAATATTGATATTTTGGTTTCTCAAAATAGAGAAACATCGTTAGTAGGTACATATATGAAATAATATATGAATCGAATTGATTTTATATATTTTGACCACTGATTTCCCGTTTTATAAAACTAATTTCTTGGGATTTTCAGCAAATTTCCTGAGGACTTTATCTTCTACTTCGGATTTTCTTTCCTTTACTATTTTCCGATGCACACTGAGCATACAAAGTCCTGAAAAAATAAAAACATCGTTATCATATGAAATGAATAAAATAAATTTTCTAAGACTTTACCATTCAGTCAACTTTCAGCCATGGTTGATCTTAACCAGGTTTTAACACGCCGCAAAGTACTGAACGACCTTTCTACGGTGCAGGTCGTGCAAGGCAGTGCCAATAATATTTCCAATGTATGTGACACAGCAGGAAAAAAGGTGTCCGCTTCCGTGATAACGATAACGTTCGTAAATTTTGCGAATTGTCCTCATTTTTTATAAAAATTTTCATTGATACTCATTTTTTCCGCTTTTTTCCCAAATTGTCTACGTTTTTTACGAGGATACTCTTTGAACAGTCCTCGTGGTTTCAGCATTTTCTCCAAATTTCCTCGAGGTCCAGAATTTCTGGAGAATTTTTTGATTCGAAGAATTATAAATATAAATGCTCAAATATGCTCGTGTAATATTTCTAGATTTTAGAGAAATCTCATTGAAAAGTCCTCGTTTCTCGGCAATTTTGCGAATTGTCCTCATTTTTTACAAAAATTTTCATTGATACTCCTTTTTTCCGCTTTTTTCCCAAATTGTCTACGTTTTTTACGAGGATACTCTTTGAAAAGTCCTCGTGGTTTCAGCATTTTCTCCAAATTTCCTCGAGGTCCAGAATATCTGGAGAATTTTTTGATTCGAGGAATTATAAATATAAATGCTCAAATATGCTCGTGTAATATTTCTAGATTTTAGAGAAATCTCATTGAAAAGTCCTCGTTTTTCGGCAATTTTGCGAATTGTCCTCATTTTTTACAAAAATTTTCATTGATACTCCTTTTTTCCGCTTTTTTCCCAAATTGTCTACGTTTTTTACGAGGATACTCTTTGAAAAGTCCTCGTGGTTTCAGCATTTTCTCCAAATTTCCTCGAGGTCCAGAATTTCTGGAGAATTTTTTGATTCGAAGAATTATAAATATAAATGCTCAAATATGCTCGTGTAATATTTCTAGATTTTAGAGAAATCTCATTGAAAAGTCCTCGTTTCTCGGCAATTTTGCGAATTGTCCTCATTTTTTACAAAAATTTTCATTGATACTCCTTTTTTCCGCTTTTTTCCCAAATTGTCTACGTTTTTTACGAGGATACTCTTTGAAAAGTCCTCGTGGTTTCAGCATTTTCTCCAAATTTCCTCGAGGTCCAGAATATCTGGAGAATTTTTTGATTCGAGGAATTATAAATATAAATGCTCAAATATGCTCGTGTAATATTTCTAGATTTTAGAGAAATCTCATTGAAAAGTCCTCGTTTTTCGGCAATTTTGCGAATTGTCCTCATTTTTTACAAAAATTTTCATTGATACTCCTTTTTTCCGCTTTTTTCCCAAATTGTCTACGTTTTTTACGAGGATACTCTTTGAAAAGTCCTCGTGGTTTCAGCATTTTCTCCAAATTTCCTCGAGGTCCAGAATTTCTGGAGAATTTTTTGATTCGAAGAATTATAAATATAAATGCTCAAATATGCTCGTGTAATATTTCTAGATTTTAGAGAAATCTCATTGAAAAGTCCTCGTTTCTCGGCAATTTTGCGAATTGTCCTCATTTTTTAAAAAAAATTTTCATTGATACTCCTTTTTTCCGCTTTTTCCCCAAATTGTCCACGTTTTTTACGAGAATACTCTTTGAAAAGTCCTCGTTGTTTCAGCATTTTTTCCAAAAGTCCTCGAGGACAAAGATAAATTTTTTCTTAAAAAACGCAGAATTTTTCGAGGACATATGGCTTAGGTTGGGGCATTTGCCCCTACCTGCCCCTACCTGGCTACGCCCATGCCCCACTTTATCATTTTGATTTTGTGAAGGAAGGAAAGAGTTTTTCTTTTTCGCAGTGTTTTTCCCCCGTGTTCGGTTATGAAAATAATTTTCTACCACACGCAATTGAATAACAACTTGAAACTCGATTTTGGCATTTGATATTCGCGCGAAAGGCAAAAGCCCCACCTCACCTCAAACAGTCGTTTTGGTTTTCGTATCCTACTCTGATTTCGAGAGAAAAACACGCAGTATTCCCTAGCAATGATAAACAGGGTACTCCGTATATCCTTTTGTGTTTCCTTCCATTACCATTCCAATGCCGAAGAACATTAAAAGCTAATTTATTGCTCAAACGTTACTCAAATAAACGGTTTTAAAATAAAATGTTCTCAAATTAGCTTAGACCTTAGGTCTTTTATTTGTGCCGACGCCGTTGCTGCTGCTGCTGCTGGCGCGTTCTCCGACGCGACGTACGTGGCCATTTATCCTTGCACCTCGCTGGGTGTGAATGGCGGAAATATTGGCGTTGTTCTATGGTTTAATTTGGATTGGATTTAGTAGCGCACACTGCATAGAAAAGGTAATCGTTCTTTGGTTTAAATTTACGATCGAATTGGATGGGAAAGGACTGCTCCATAGTGTGTGCTATGTTGGGAAAAGGATTTGGATGTAAATCTCTATTCTATAGTGGAGTTAAGAACCGTTGTAAATTACTTTTGGTAGTGGTGGTATTTCTAAATTGACTTCCGGGAGCATATACGAAGAAAGTCATTTATAAGTTAAATGTTCGTTCCCCCCTTTTTTGTATGGTTTAGGTTCTGTTGTATCCCAAGCTTGTTTAAAAGCTAAGTATGTTGAGGTCAGGAGGTGGGTACCTACCAAAAGTTTTTTCTGCATAAAAATACTGAACACCATTGTTGTAATGATAAAAATGTGTGCGTGAATAACTTCTTTTGGTTTAGTGGTATTTTATTTTATTTATAGTTATTTTGGAGTTTTTTCTAATTTTTTTTGCCAAGAAGTAATTACTGAACCTTTAGCTTTACCGGTTAGTGAAACGAGAAGAAGATTGTGGTGAATATGATGTAGTGAATATGAGTTTGCTAAAAAGCAACATTAGAAGCAGCCTCGCTTATAAATAAAGTGAGGTAAATACAAGAACACAATAGTTGGGAGTGAACCAGTTCCTAAAGCACTTTACCATCCCTTTCTGTAGGGAACAAAAGACTCCCACAATCTTCTCCTGTTCGTAGCAGTGTTACTCTCGGACGAAATCTGACAAAAAAAAAACACTGGAACTTTGTGGGAGTCGAACTCTGGCCTCCAACGTTGTATTCTGACTCTCAAACAATTGCAATACGGGTAGCACTACTATTTATGTTTTTCATTACTTTGAATGGTTGTCGTACATTTGGCAAAATGGTAATCCTGTCTGCTTACAACGTTGGAATTCCAGATTCAAATATCAGACACAATCAATTGTCTTACTCTGGTATCGCCTTTGTGGTAAGTTATTCGAGAGTTATTTTACTGCCACGCCATTTATCGCCAAAAAATTATAGGTCTCCTCCATTCCTCCCGAAGCACGGTTGAGAGGACTTCGCTCGTCCCTGATGCGCCCTTGCTCTGTTGTGCCGCTCATTTATTAATTATTCTACAAATGAACTTGGCCTTGATTCTGTAACTTTTTAGACGATTTGTCAATCGTTTATTGTTGATTGTATCGTCTAAGGATTGCTTCATGTCACCTCGATCTTAGCGATTGAAGGATATATTTTTTAATATCGTCGTTTAAATTTCTGTAGCATTAAGCAGGGAATACACGATGCAATTGTAGAATGCGACCTGGATCGTATACGATCGAATCTAGTTTTCAGTTCAAGGCATTCGACATTGCGATGTCGAAACAATCGAAATTTTTTGCATAGGTATACACTATAAAATCATGCCATGCAAATTACGATTATCGGTACGATAATTGTACCCGACACTTCAAGACTTCGACATTTTTCCACTTACTTAATTTTTGTATCAATGGTTGAGATAGCTTCCATGGCCTGGCGGATTATGAAAATGTCTACATTTCTGTTGATAAATTTTCGCCTAGCAGCTAACAGAATTCATGTGCTTCTGCTTGAAATATACTGCAAAAGGCGCTTTATTGGTCTTATTATGGGAAGATAATCGTGGAAGATGACTGACTTTACCCCTCTACCCCTAACGTTTGTTTTGAAACCGTCTGTGAAGACGCGTCTGTAAGGACGGAAACCCGATTCGCTTTTATTACCCCGTTTTCCTTCTATTTTCCAATTGTGGAATTATTGAGCCGTAGTGCTCTTTTGGTCGTCATTTCTTTAATGAAAAGGCAAAGAAGAGCTGATGACAGGAAAGTTTTCAAAGCTGCATTTGGTGTCGTTCTTGTGGCAAAAGTTGAGCCAATGCATTCAAGTCTTTGAATTTTGGTGATGTTCTTGTGGCTTGATGCCATCTTTATGATGACCGCCATACCAAACAGCCACTCACATTATAAAATGAAAACCAAATTTAAGCACCAAAAATTCATTTTAGGGCAATAATAAGTGAGTGGAACTTGTGAAGAACATTTATTAAAACGAAGTAAGCAGGAAAATCTTTTATTTATTTATTTAGATCTGGGCACGAAGGAATTTATTAAAAAGAGTCTTGAATCGATTTTTCGTCGAAAAAGCCTCCCTTACAATCCATTAATTCGTTTTACAATTCTTGGCATTCTGGCTATAACATTTTGAACTGTTTCATGTTGTACATTGCTTAAGCAAGCTTGGTTAAGTTTACTTCAACGCCGATTTTGATGAGGGGCATTGATCCCAAACCGGTTTAACCTTAGGGTTTATAACGGGTGATTGCGGCGACCATGTCATGACTTGTATGATTTCTTTGGCTTCTGTGTTTTGAGGTATTTCTGACGAAAGCTGGGAGTGTGTTTAGGTTCGTTGTGTTGCTGAGGTACAAGTCCTTCGTCAGTAGCCCAGCGATCAAAGCGTTTTCTTCCAATATCTTCTTATACGCCTTCTGGTTCCTTCATTGTTCCTTTTACTGTAGTCTATTCTATTACTTCATTTGCAGAGAAACGACCCAACGACGACGACAGAACTGCATACATGATTGACGGTGGAAGCCATCCAGTCGTAGTTTCTATGGCTCAGTGCCTCTGTTTGAGCTTCGCTAAACAACCCGTATTATGGTTTATATTATTACGTTGTTTTTTGCCTTTTCATCTGCCTGCCAAAGGTGATTTTTTGTGAGTTAAGTTTTTCAGGTTGACTGCACTGGCTGGTACTGGGGTCCAAACATTATCTGTCAAAGTGAAGAGTATACTCTGCCACTTCATCATCAATTTTTTTCAAATCAATTCATCCACTTCGTCATGGAAAGACTTACAAACGAGCATCGATTGCAAATTATTGAAATTTACTATTAAAATTCTTGCTCTGTCAAAAATGTGCATCGTTTGTGGTCGACCTGGTAAATCAACCATTCGTGCTGTTATCATCGAATTTTGTACCAAATTTACTTTGTTGGACATTAAACCATCGATTCGCATGCGTACAAAGCGTTCCGAAGAGAATATTGTAGTCATAGCGTCCAGTGATAATGAGGATCGTGAAATGTCAATACGTCGCGTCGCCGCTCGCCACCGCTTTCAGAAATTGGGCATACTCAATACTCAACCACATGGAAACTTAGCTTGTCGATTTGGGTTTTAAAATCCTTAAAATTTAACTTCTGTAAAAATTGAAACCGAATGACCTGCCACAGCGTCTAATTTCTTTTGAATGAGGCTTAGAATGGCTGCATGAAAATCCGCAGTTTTATCAAAAAATTGTGTTCATTTTTGTCTCATAGGATACGCAGATAAGCAAAATTGTCGCATCTCGATTAATAAACAGCCACATGCCATACAAGAATTACCGATGCTTCCCGAAAAAACAACATTTTTGTGTGGTCCATTTTTCAAAGACTATAATGGAAGAAACGTATAACAACATATAACGGATGATTATTTATTGTAGGATTACGAGTACGTGAACACGTTGGTCTATGTGGACAAGCCAAACATGATTGAAGCCTTACAGGATAACATAACACTCGTATTTCGTGAAATGCATCCCGAAATGTTCGAAAAATTCACGCAAAATTGGAACTTCCGAGTGGATCATTTGAAACCGAGCCGCTGATACTGATTTACATGAAGTTATCTTTAAAATGTAAATGACAAATCCAATTTATCGATTTCAATTATGATGGTTAGCATGTCTGCCTGTTAACCCAGAGGTTCGTGGTTCGAATCCTAACAGAGGCAAAAATATTTTTCCACTGGCATCGCCTTCCGCGAGGAATTGGAAAGTCCTCCCTTAATAAATTCATTGTCATGAAAAGAGCTTTCTTGATTAGCCATTCGAAACCGGCAGAAAATTGTAGGTCCCCTCCATTCCCTCATAAGGCATGGTTGTAAGAATTGCGCTATGCCCTGGGACTCCTCGCGCTATTGCGCCACCCTATTTATTTATTTTATGAAAATCTTAGAGCATATGATGCGAATTTGACCGTTTTATTGAATTCAAAAAAAAAAAATTTGGTTCTGTTGCAAAATCTCCCTTTAGTTACAAGAAGGGTGATTTTTATTAGTGTGGTTTTCAATCCGGCAGTACCTACTTTTTTGAAAGATGTTCTTTTTGACAGGTGTTGTTGATTTATGCTCAGTTTGGCTTGCCATTTCATCGTAAAGAATTGAAGTCGTACACTGGGAACGGCGCCGTTGTTCGTTCGGTAAACTGTTTCGAAAACAAATCGCCGTTGACGCCGATGTTCACATAATTTCGAGTCCTTAATATTTGAGTTACCTCCGAGATCGGGCGTTTCCATGCCTTTTTATTAGAGTTTTTATGAAGTCGCTTGTATACTCAGATAAGCCCTAGACGATTGATGCCTTGGAAGAGAATATTATCAAATCCTATATCAATAACCGAAAGTGGTAAAAATTTATAATACTGATAAACCCAAATACTGCTTAATAATGCTGACAAGCATTTCTTCTACGTTTAAAAAATATGGATTTTTGAAAAATCTGTAACAAAACTCCAAGTTTTACTGCCTGGATTTGTTGAGTATTGTTCAATTAATAGATTAAGGTACAAAATTCAAAAGCCCATTCATAAAATCTACCCCCAGCCGTAAATAAAATCAGTTAGGTAATTACGTTGAAATCAAACTTATGACTTGCAATTTTAGTTGAGGATTGATCTTTTTATGGATCTGTACATCCAGTGAACTGTCCAGATCCCCATTCTACTGTAGTAGGTGATAAGGGCTTTTTCTTTTGAAATTTATTGAGTTGAGTCTGCAATCGGGAACAAGAAAAAATTCCAAGTGAATCTTCTTCCGCGAAGACCTGGCAACTTCTCCGATAGTTATTTCATGCCATGAAAAGCGCTTTCTCGATAAGCTATTCGGAATCGACAAAAAATTGTAGGTCCTTTCCATTCTCTCCCAAGGTATTTTGAATGAAATGAGCTAGACTCCGATGCTGCCCGCTCTTTTAAATAGACGAATCTGTATACCATTTATGCTGGGAGGAAGCATATCTGGAATGTTGTACTTTATTTGGAATAAAACAAGTTCTTTTTTATAGGGTTGACATTAGGTCCATAGCTTAGAGCCAATAACAGCTTGTTAAGAGCTGACTGTATGTGCTCATGGAATTGCTGTGAATCTCTTCGAAGTCATGATGGCTATATCATCAGCATAAGCTACGACTTTTATTCTTCACAGGTTTAACCCGTCAACCACACACTTCCGAAAAATCACGTAAACCACTTTTTTTTTCAAAGTCTTGGAACTTTTTGAGTTTTTAATATTTCAACTTAAAATTTTAACAGAAAGCGTATTGAATGCTAAATTTAACGATAAAAATACTTTTATAAAGGTTCGCTGAAAAAAAGCGTACTCGAAAAAAAAAATTGCTGCGCAGATATAAAATTCTACCTTGTGGTGGATCTCAACAAGTTCTTGATTTTAGAGCGCTTGCACCCGTTTCTGTGTATTCTTTTTTCATGCCTGTATTTGATACTGTTTAGCAGCGTTATGGCTCAATGTTGATGAAGGAATATCTTGAAACAGTTTGTTTTATAGGACGCATATTATATAAAAATTCAGCCCGTGCTAAAGATTCTAATTTCGTGACCCGCCTGAAAGTGCTATTCCCTAACCGGAAGCTACTTTTGCTGATTCGCATGACAGTGTTTTCAATTTTAACAGAAGGCAAAGCTTTTAAGCCACAGCTAAATTGCAACGTTGAGGAATGACTAAAAGTTATAATCAAATAACGCCAGAAGCATTGTTGCTGACAAAATGAAGAGCGAATTCAGCATTCGATTGAATTTGAATGTTTAAGCAAACTTTGCTTCTATTTTATGACCGATTCTCCTTTTCATATCTTAAAACCAACCAAAAATTATTGTGACAAGGAGGTAATAATAGAGAATTGACTGTATTTTTACTGTATGCAAAGACTATCTCATCAGCCCACATGCAGAAACCTACGTCAAAAGTACGATTATAAACAAACAGCTATTCCTTTGATCATTCCGTCAAAATATATTGCATCCATCAATCGTTCTGCTTCAAACGAACAAACACGATTCCTTACATATTACATACGATGCCGCCCTTTAAATCACACAAACAATGTGTTAATTACACCCATCACAACACTCAAGTCAGACATATTTGAAAATAAAGAACAAAATACATTTCCTTTCATTGCATTGCAGTTGGTCTGGCGGTAAATTGACAAATTGATAAATCAACTGAGAATAAAAAGCGAAATACCTCCCACATATGAGGGTGGTAATTAATTCAATCATTACCACCAACGCTATCTCGCTATGTACAAAATGTACGAAGAGAATTCAAGGAACATTAACACACAAAGTTGTGTGCAATGAATGAAATGCAGCAGCAATTATCGTTCACTGTGTAACATCAATCCATCTGTCTGTTTGTTCGCCATACGATCTCAGAGAGCATCTCCTCGTCTCTCTGTTCCTTGATCCAATCCATCACCCCAAACAACAATCGCTTTGGTGCCGGTGCGCTCCTTTTCCGAGTCATTCACATCCCATCTACATCACATTGCAACGCATCAAACATCCCGGTTTCCCATTAAACCATTTCAAGCCCCTCTGCGCTCCCCATTCTTCTGTATACACGAATGAGACGCACACACACAGTCACCAACAGCAGCAATCTAACCTGACGATAGCTTAAGCACTAGCAATACATCGCGTTGATAAATTGATGGCCATCCATAAAGCAGTCAGAGCCTGTCGGCCAGCATGTTCCATAAATAAATAAACTTAGTCAGTAATTCACGAAGCTGCACTGCTCCACCTTCCTTCCACTCCACTATGAACCTTTCCACCTTTGAGAATTGGCCACTCAATCTGCGCTACGACTCGACTGCGGGAGCGACGGACCCGGCCGTTTTTGCCCGGCCCGTCAGGACGTTTGACTATTTTGCTCTCTTACTCCATTCTCAATGTAGTATATTTATGTGTGTTTGCGTGCGAGTGTTTATATTGCCCGGCCTGGTGTGTAATTGAAGATTGGTAAAGCATTTGGACAAACCAATCGACCAACTGACAGACACTTCAATTGAATATGTAATGGAGCAATAGACAAACGTGAAGCATCGTTGCTAGAATTGGCATCAAAGAAGGATGAAACAAGCAATCGAGAAGGAGTTGGTTGCAGTCACTTTTTGAAGACCAATAGCAAAGATTTTGTTTTGTTCAATGAGAACTATAATACCCCCTCTCAGAACTCAGATACACTTACATGCGAGTATTAAATATTTCAAAACAATTGGGAGGCTGATTGTGTATACGTTTAGTTGGTTGATGATGATTCTTTCATATTTTAAGAGATATATGGGTTTTGCTGAATTCGACGGTTTGGAGCTGTATCACTCATATGTGATTACTTGAACATTAAACTTTGTTTTAAACAAGGATTCTTTCCCACTATCCTTAATCGTCTTCAAGCAACAGTTACTTGAGAATAGAACAGGGAATTTGTTTAATGGATGTTGGATGGTCGGACGTATTTTGCGGTCCGACTTATCGGATTTGTCATTAGAGCTCATTATGAAACGTAATTGTTAAAAATATTTGAAAACCGACCAACAAGTCGGAAAAGTGGCTTCACATTATTCATATCATAGTCTGAACCACCCTTTTTCCTTACGAAAGAGCTGCTAGAAGAACTTGAAAGGAAAACACCCACTCAGTCGGCAAATCGGAGGCGCTTTAAGCTCTGAAATTTGTTTCATTGTTCATTGACCGCGTGTAATTTAATTCCATTATTGCTGTTTTCGAAATATTTGACTGGAGTTCTCTTGAACTGCTGAGTCTACAAGTTATTTTAATTTTGGCTTTTTATCAGCGAATCTATGAACTGCAATGACTGAATAAGGTTCAAGCACCTAATAAAACCATAATACATACTTTCAGGCCTTGTCACATCGCTATCAGATTTCCCCAATCGATTGCTTTGTTGCTCAACATCAAAACATGACTCCTTGTCAAATCAAAAATGCTTCAAATAAGTGTATGACAGCAAATCGACACCCTTGATGAAGAGAAATTAAAGAGAACAAAAAAAGAACAGAATCAGCTCGAATTCGAAGAAACAATATGTTCCATTAGCTTTAATGAATTGTAATTGCCAGTAGATTGCTTAGAAATGATTTCAATTTCATTTTGACATTATCACTGAACACGATCGACATCATGTTCACAAGTCCGTAATTCCCCATAAGTGTATATTGTTTGTCCAATTTGTGTGTTCCCCTGCTGTCTGCAGCAGTTATATTGTTTACCCTCGGGGTGTCGC
Source organism: Melanostoma scalare (assembly GCA_949752695.1). Taxonomy (NCBI): domain Eukaryota; kingdom Metazoa; phylum Arthropoda; class Insecta; order Diptera; family Syrphidae; genus Melanostoma; species Melanostoma scalare. Next base: position 53,962,154 of record OX456984.1, on the reverse strand, counting down.
ACTGTATGTCATAAATTTACAAATTAAACTTTGTTTAATCAGCGACAATCAGCAGCCAGCACCCAATTCATGGATCGAAATCAACAATGAGACAATTAAGTGGAGTGTTTGTTGCGTTGCAGTACCGATTGTCAACAGAACCAGCACTCTTTATGTCAAACAAGGTGATAAATCAAAAATGAGATTTCTTTTTTTTTTGTTATGGTTTTTGTTGCATCTACATACATATATACGTGATATCCGATACAAGCCGATACGCGTAGCAAGTAATGGTGACAGACTACGGCGGTCGAAGTTGTAAATTAATAAAAGTCAATTGGCTTCAGGACGAGATTGAGTCTTCAATTTTAGATTTTCAAGAAAAGTGTAGTTGGTAGTGGTGTGACCAGGCTTCAGTGTTTTAGAATAAAATATTTGAAATTTGCTATTTGCTTTGCTATCGTAGTCCAATTTGGTTATTTTTTGGTGACTGGGTCGTAACTCATAATGTGTGGGTACCGCGGTCTGTTGAGTTTTGCTCCAGTTCTCTAAAAACGTTTTTTTGCTTACGGATTTACCTAGAAATACTACACCAGGGGTCTGTAACACAAGCTGCAAGCCTATAAGTCAAAACCATTTGAGGGATTGTGTCCATAACACTTTTAGAAAAGCAAGCATAAGTGTTAGAGAATTTTTTTTACACTTTTTACATTGTTCACTTTTTTTACAAGTGCTTGTATTTTTTTTGTTTCAGGCCCCTAATCAGTCAGTGAGTCAGTGGGGATAGCTGGAGCTTGTAACACCTACAAGTCTACCAATCAATAGCCACTTGTAGGATTATGCCCATTGCACTTGTATAACAGCACTCAAACTTGGGCCCTGTGTTACAGAGGTTTTCTACACTTGTCATAACTCACTTGTAGTAAAAGTACTTGTAGCTTTTAGCTACAGGACCAAGGGGTCTGCAATACAATACTACAAGTATTCTTGCAAGTGTAATGACAATCCAACCAGTAGCTCTTTACTTGTAAACTTGTAACTTTGTGATACAGGAACCAGTTATCAGTCACTCATCATCAATAGTAATTTCATACTGCCAATATGCATGCTGATGTCATACGATATTTTCTTTCATTCGCTTAGCACTCATATGCACTAAGTGCAAATAGTCTATAAGACATACCGGACAATAGAGGAGAAGAATCAACCCGTGTTGTATAACGAATAAGTTTTTAATTTTGTGTACAAGCCACTCCCACTGTACGAAAACCAGGGAAATGTACTTCGAAGTGTACCTAGAAACTCCGAGTTTTGAACCAAGTCTCTTTGAAATACGAGACATAAATTCGTCCACTTTCCTCTTGGATATTTTCTTGTCAGTTTTTGAGTTGTTGATTTGCCAACGGCTGAGATGTTAAAGAAATATTTGACTTTTAATTTGCTAGCGGTTTAGCTGTGAATTGCAAGTGATGGAGTTGTTGAACCCTTTACTTGTACCAGCGTTTTACTGTGGACTTGGGAGCGTTTGAGCTGCTTTCACCAGCTTTACTTAGGGCAATAAATTTTATATTATATTGTAGTATCCTTAAAACAAATGAAAGGATTGGAATTTCAAGACTGGACGTTTAACGTGTATTCTTTGTGCAACTCTCGACCACATGAGCATACCCCAGCTAGATGCCTAATCTTAAACTTAATTTTTTGTAGAAATAACAACCTTTAAGACTGTATTTAAGTTAAGCTTCCATAGCCTTAGGGTTGCCAGATTTTTCAATTTTAAGTGGTGTTAAAATTTGCTTCCCGAAAGAAAGTTTTTCCTTTGATGTAATTTTTTTTGCAGAAAATGCCTGATAAACATAGAGTTTCTTTATTTTTTTACAGATGAACAAAACAATAATAAAAAAAATTCAAATCTAAGTGCACTATAAAACCCATACATTGTATGATATTTGAAAAAATACAAAATGGGAAAATTTAAAAAAACAAAAAAATTTAGCTTTGAGGTTTGTTTGAATAAAACAATAATTTGTTTACTTTTAGTAGTTTTTTTATTTATTTTATACAAATACAATCATAACAAGTGCTCAAAGTGCCCTCCTTCGTTTTGAATGCATGCCAGAGCCCGTTTTTGAATTTCATTGTGGGTGTTTGCTCTCGATAGCTATTGTCTTACTTATAGTCTTGTAATCGTTGAAACTGTATTTAAATGGTACTCCTATAGGCTTAGGATTGCCAGATTTTCAGTAAGGATAAAGTTCCTGGTGTCTTCGTTGTGTTCTTCTTGAATTTCTATTGCAAAACTCATATATGTAAAGGCCCCGACCCATAGAATCAGTTGCGTCCGTTCGCTGCCGGATTCACCTGACAGCTGTGAGTTTTACCGGACACAACGGATTGGGGTGACCCATAGAATCCGTTGCGGTGTCTCACTCAACAAACACAGTCTTAAAGGTTGTTATTTCAACAAAAAATTAAGTCTAAGATTAGACATCTGTCATCAGCATTTACAGAGATATCAAATTTAACACAGGTCAGGGTACATTAAAGTTAGCCTTTTTTTAAATTGCCAAAAAGTGAAGTCAAACTTGAGAAACGAGCTTTACCGCAGAACAATTTTTTTCTTAGAATATGACCAAGAATCAAACTCCAAAGGATAATACACGAAGTACGGAACACCCTGTATACGCAACGCATTTAATATGATTTTATACTACTTAAAACTTTAAACGCGTTTTTCTCGAAATCCCTTTTTTTGAACTGGCCGAAGACATAACTCGAGCAAATCTTCATCGATCTATACGAAATTTTGACTGTACATTCAAGATACCTTTTTTCGGAGACGTTGGTAGGTTTTTTTTTATAGGCTTTTTTTAATCAACAATTTTGTCGTTTTTTTTAATGAAAATTTTAATTTTTTGTTCAAATGTGCACCATTTCGCGAAAAAAAAAATATCGAAAAAATCCTACGTATGTTTCTTGCTGTTGTTATACAGGGTGTTCCGTACTTCGTGTATTATCCTTTGGGGTGTGATTCTTGGTCATATTCTAAGAAAAAAAATGTCTGACAGTAAAGCTCAATTCTCAACTTTGACATCTTTTTTGACAATTTAAGAAAAGGCTAACTTTGGTGTACCCTGACCTGTGTTAAATTCGATATCTCTGTCAATACTGATAGTAGAGACCTAGTCTTAGACTTAATTTTTTGAAAAAATAACAACCTTTAAGACTGTATTTAAGTTTAGCTTTCACAGGTTAAGGGTTGCCAGATTTTCAATTTTAAGTGCTGTTCAAACTTTCTTCCCGAAACAAAGTTTTGACTTTGAGGTCATTTTTTTGCAGAAAATGCCTGGTAAACATGGAGTTTCTTTATTTTTTACAGATGAACTAAACAATAATAAAAAAAAAACTTACTGATAAGTGCTCTCAAAAACCCATAGATTTTATGATATTTGAAAAAATACAAAATGGGTAAAATTAAAAAAAAAAAAAAGAAGAATTTTAAATTTGAGGTTTGTTTGAATAAAACAATAATATGGGCACTTTTAGTAGTTTTTTTATGTATTTAATACAAATACAATTAAAACAAGTGCTCAAAGTGCCTACGCAGACATTTTTTTCTTGATATGAGTTTTACAATGGAAATTCAAGAAGAGCACAACGAATATACCAGGAACTTTATCCTTACTGAACATCTGGCAACCCTAAGCCTATAGGAATCTAATTTAAATACAGTTTCAAAGATTACAAGACTACAAGTAAGACAAGAGTTATCGAGAGCAAACACCTACAATGAAATTCAAAAACGGGCTCTGGCATGCATTCAAAACGAAATAGGGCACTTTGAGCACTTGTTATGATCATATTTGTATAAAATACATAAAAAAACTACTAAAAGTGCCCATATTATTGTTTTATTCAAACAAACCTAAAATTTAAAATTCTTCTTTTTTTTGTTTTTTTAATTTTACCCATTTTGTATTTTTTCAAATATCATAAAATCTATGGGTTTTTGATTGCACTTATTCATAAGTTTTTTTTTATTATTGTTTAGTTCATCTGTAAAAAATAAAGAAACTCCATGTTTACCAGGCATTTTCTGCAAAAAAATGACCTCAAAGTCAAAACTTTGTTTCGGGAAGAAAATTTGAACAGCACTTAAAATTGAAAATCTGGCAACCCTTAACCTGTGAAAGCTAAACTTAAATACAGTCTTAAAGGTTGTTATTTTTTCAAAAAAATAAGTCTAAAACTAGGTCTCTACCATCAGTATTGACAGAGATATCGAATTTAACACAGGTCAGGGTACACCAAAGTTAGCCTTTTCTTAAATTGTCAAAAAAGATGTCAAAGTTGAGAATTGAGCTTTACTGTCAGACATTTTTTTTCTTAGAATATGACCAAGAATCACACCCCAAAGGATAATACACGAAGTACGGAACACCCTGTATAAAAACTAAAAATTTTCAGGATTTTGTTCCAGGACCAAAATTAAGGAGGTTGCATATTCGGACATGTCAAAAAAATGAGGCACCTCCAAGGAAATGCTGAACAGCCGCCATTTTGAATTTAATTGACACGAAAAAATTTGGATTTATATATATATATAATATGTATATTAAAACCTAAATTATAAAACCTCTTTCACAGATTTTCGATTGATGATTTTGTTGAGTCACAAAAAATTCATAAATTATGCCCATTTTTTCACGCTCTAGACCAGCTTCCCCCCTTAACGCTTTAAATGGCTCTTTAATAAAAAAAAAAGAAGAAGAAAAACTTCACTCTTTTGCACAGCTTCAGAAAGATCTTTTGCGGGTTTTGTAGATTAAGAGTGAGGTAAAAAGAGATAGTTGGCGGGTAGGTTAGGTTGGATTACAATCCGCCCCTGTTACTCTCTTGGGTTAAAGTGGATAAGGTGGTTGGGTTTCATAATGAGGAATTGGGGGATGATTCGAGGTGGTAGGATTTTTGGGGTTGAGGAAACTTACTACGCCATTTGTAGTTTTGGATGAATTTTGCGATGTTGTTCAGCGGCAGGCCTAAGATTTCGTCAAGTTCGTCGAAGATTTATATTCTTCGAGGGCTATTTTCGTATTGTTGGCTTAGCTTGAGCACTCACAGGAGAAGTAGAATGACTCTTCCTTTGCCTTCAACTACGTAAGTCGGATGTGTCATTACTATGTTGGTTCCCAATGAATTTTTGACCTTTGGGATCTCAATGAGATGCTGCCTTTCGGAAGGTCAATCAAAGAAGACAGTAAGGCGTGCTAAACTGCAGTAAAACCGTTTCTTTTATATAAATCTGGCTAAAGGTTAATGGTAGCAATGGAAGTTTCTAAAGATAACCTTCTGTCGTTGGCAGATTTAAAGAAATTTGACGGAACTTTTTTTTCTCTAGTTGAGAACAGAGTGTTGGGCTCGCTGCATTAGAGTTTTGCTAAATTATGCGCCACTTTCATTCGAATTAATGTCGCGATGTCCTGAACCCAAAGTAAGAGTTGTACTAAAGTGTCATTTATTGCTGCGAAAGCTTTCTACTAGTATGGGATTTTGTGACAGCGAAGGCCGTCTGGCTGACTTCCGTTTTCACAGACTGAAGTGAAGTAATTCAGCTTGAAAAGCGCTACAGAAGTCTATGAGCTTTATTGATTGGAACCGTCTGTGAAAGCATTTTGACATGATTTGACTAAATTCTTTACTTGACTTTACGCTTTATGAATTGGCTGGTTGATGTCAATATCCGGTAGTGTTTCGACATTCAATCGCTTTTGGTTCATTATTATTCTTATATTCCAATTGTTGCATTGTTTAAACCCCAGTGCGTTTTTGAACGCTATTTCTTTCATAAAAAAATTTAGACGCCTAACTACAGAAGATTTTCCTAGAGCAACAGTATTGTAATTCTCATAGCACTGGTTGATCCAATGCACGTAATTTTTTTTTTTATTATTTTGTTCATGTGTTTGAGGTTAAAGGCCTTCTCTTACGAAGACTATCACTGGGTAGAGGTTGTGAAAGGGAGAGACTAGAGAGAGGTAGTGTATTTTGTTAGAAAGCTACGACTTAGTAATTAGACGATCAAATTGATGTACCATATTCTGTTCATGTCACCTTCTTTATAAACAAAAATCCTGCTAGCAAAGTAATCGTTTGCATTGTGTATTCAAAATGAAATTTCTGACTGAACCCATATCCAAATGTTTGGCTTTTTAGTCTCATCATTAATTTGAAATAAATCGACTTTATTGTTTCTGATCTGTCAATGCTGCCTGCTGCTTGTCAAACACAAACCTGAATCTACAAACTTATGAGTTCCAGCGCTTGAGATTTATAAACTCTCGTGTGCTTACCACACTTCCAATAATATTCAAACTTCTAGCGTAGTGTGTTACTTCAAATCTAAGTCAATTGGCATAGCCTTGATATTGACAAATGCCACATAAAAATGAAAATAGAAAAAGATCTTGTGCATTTTTCTTGAAGAAATAAAGAAATAAATTTCAATCAATGTAATGGTGTAGACTCTCGAGGAGAACCTATACTCTACTTGTTGAGATCCCGTTCCCACCCGGCAAACAAATTGTGATAAATTGACACGATAGTAAATTAGATTGGACAGAACTGCTGCGGAAGGGCGGAAAGACACCATGGTATTTATATGTCAGCAAATGAAAATCCCACAAATCAATTTAGTTAAGGACCGTGAACGACACAAGGACCAGTTACAACCAGCTATAAAAATGAACTCACAAGCATGGGACAGAGAGAGCATTGGTGGCGGCTATAAAGGAATATAACCGCGAGAAAAATTTACAAAACGATGGACTATAAATTCTCTTATCAGTGTGTGGAGGACATTAAAGCTGATAGAGAGAACATTTTGTGTGAGTTTATGGCTTTTTTTTTTTTTTTGGAGCGAAAGAGGATAATGGAAAAGGGAGAATTTAATCTGACTTAAATTTCATTGTAGCGTCAGTTTGATGTTTCCTTATTTTTCGTTTATGCGTGACTCACGCTAGTTAGTGCTATGAAACACAAAATTGTGATTTGGTAAATGTTTATTTAGTTCAGAAGTCGAATCTACAGCTATAGAGAAAAATTGTATTAAGATTGGCTAAAGAAGGTGACGCAAAAAAGCTCGGGGAGCCTCGGGGCCTAGAGCTTTTCAAAGAGCTACAATTTTATGCCGATCAAGAATGGCTTACTGAGAGTGGCCTGTTCATGGCGTTGAATATTTGCTTTCGGAGAAGTTGCCAACTCAACTCTGCAGAAAAACAATTTTACGTTTCTAATAGGATTCGAACCTGGAACTCTTAGGCAACAGACAGATATGCTAACCATTGGGTCTGGGACGCCACCACGTGCGACCTTCAACAATTCAAATTTAAACCCGGTTTTTTCAATCAATCAGTTTTTTTAAGAATATGTCAAAAAACTATTAACATTTCAGTCTGGTTGAACTTTCTTTGGAAAGATAAAAGCTTTGCTATGTTTCCTTACGTTTGTCAAACAAAGCGTCTAAAAGTAAAGCGGTACTGCGGGAGAGAACACAGATTTCGTATAACTGAACTTTTGACTAGTGTCGAAATATGTAGACACTTACAGCGTTTGTTTTATAGGTTGTACGAGACGTTTTGCTTTGCCTTGTCATCTGTTATCTGTCAACTTTCATCTTTCATCTCTCATCTGTCTACCGTCATCTGTCAAATGTTATCTGTTATCTGTCATCTGGCATTTGTCAACTATCAACTATCAACTATCAACTATCATCTGTTATCTGTCAACTGTCATCTGTCAACTATCAGCTATCATCTGGCAACTGTGATCTGTCATCTGCCGTCTTTCAGCTGTCTACTGTTATCTCTCATCTGTCTACTGTTATCTGTGATCTTTAGTCTGTGATCTGTCATCTGTCATCTGTCAACTGTCATCTGTTAGCTGTCATCTGTCAACTGTAGTCTATTATCTGTCAACTATCATCTGTCAACTGTCAACTGTCAACTGTCATCTGCCGTGTGTCCACTGTCGTCTCTCATCTGTCTGCTGTTAACTGTCATCTGTCAACTGTTATGTGTGATCTGTCATCTGTCAACTGTCATTTGGCACCTGTCTTTTGCATACATAGATTTTTATATATTTTTTTTTATCGTACTTGTGATATTCCCCTTCCGTTCCCAAATCTTTAGTACAATTGTCTTAAGTCGGTTGAGTCAACACGAAATATGTTAGTTGATATGAAAGTTCAATCAAACTATTTGTGGGTATTCGGCTTTTTGAGTTTGAAGTTTCTCTTTTTTTTAGTTGAGTTTCACTCAAAGAGTTAAAGTACCTCCCACGACGCGAAGGGTTACTAAAGCCAAATTGTGGACAGGTATCGCAATATTTGACACGAGTCCCGTGCAAGTAGTCATATATCGGTGCTGTTCTTTATTCTGTGCTTGTCAAAGTTTTTGACATGTGTACTCAATTAACAAAGACAACACACGTCTATCTCGGCCTCTCAGTCACAACTCACAACTCAAGTGATTGGCAATTGACGCAAAAGCAATGAAGAAAATAAAAAAAAAACTCATCAACCTTTTCGGGTCAAGCGTGTCAAGCAAGTCGATCATCGTGCACTCAATATACAAACACCAGCACAGAATCTCCAGCTTTTTCCACATATCAATGTGCGTCTCGTCGCGTCGCCATCATCGTCGCCTTCTAGTGGGAGTATATTTCAGTTTTTCTTATTTTTCTTTTAACTTGGTCATAAGGCAGGCAGTCTATTATTATGAGACTCTTGAAAGTTTTGCTGAGTGGTTGTGATGTGATGTTGCCTTAAAGCGATCACCATCATCATCAACGTCGCTCGTATCGCCATCGCCATCGTGGTTTCCATTCGAGAGACAATCAGCTCACTTAAGTGCGCCGCGGTTTAGCTTGTCAGATCTTTATGACTTTTTACACACAATTTTGCCCGCTCGTTCACTTTGCTCTCCAATGCGGGCCAAAAGGGACGGATCTCTTAATCAGTGTTTACGACTGCGCGCCGATTGAGGGAGACCCTCGTCATTTGTTAATATTACTATAAATTTGATTGTTCAACCAGTCCAGTGGAGATAGAGCCGCGGTTTGACAGTAATGACGATGAGAACAAAACACGAGAAAAGCACTCGTAAATTGCTATAATGGCCCTCGTCACTTTACGTCAAAATAAATGAAGAAAAGTGACATTTTAATCAATGTGAATGTGTTCGCTTTGTGTTATTTTATTTTTTGTATTTTACAATGGCTATTATGAAGCTGTCGCTGGAAGTGGACACGCAGGCAAGCGGCTGGAAGTGTATGGTTGAGTAGACACATTTGTCATTTTAAATTGGTTCACAGTTTCTATTCACTTAACTCATTTTGAGTTCATTCTGATTTAAAAAAAAGAAGGAAAATAAAAAAAGAAAAACTAAATGTGATAATTTTATTGTTTCTTGTTATGCTGATGACATGACGACGGCGACAGTTGGAATTGGATTGAAAATATTTTTTTATCCAAAAATGGAACACAATCGGTGTTGTGCTGAGGGAAATTGTAATTTTTTTGGGGTTGTCGTGAATTAATTCTTTTCTTTCTTGTCGGTTGTATGTAAATTAATGAATAAAAATGTCAACCAATTACACATGTGTATTCAAAAGCCAAGTGAGAGCGTAATGAAGGAGCGTATACCCATCACAGTTCACACATATACTTTCTCTACAGAGCTTTTATCATTATGAGTGTCGAAATTGTGTGCTGAATTTTCAAAAGGGACAGCTTAGAAAGAAGAATACCTGAAGAGAAGTTGAGTATAAAAGTGTCTCTGATGAATTGATTATGGCCCGTTTACTGTTGATTTAAACAGATTCACTGATGTGAGTGAAAACTGCTTTATAGAACTCACAAGTAGATAAAGGAAGACGAGATACTATAAGAGAGTCAAGTCATAAAAAAAAATGTGGAGGTTTAAGGCTGATATGGAAGGTAACATTGAGGAGTTGTATTTGAAGTTTTTTGGACGGTATTCCCTCTAGTGATACTGTGAAACGGCGTTGTTGAGTTTTTCAAGCTAATCACAACATCAACATACATAAAATCCAAAACTCTTACTGCCGTACTCATAAATCGATTTTGTAGGCTGAGTAAAACATCCCGAAGTGACAAATTTTATATGGCTTTTCTGTAAACTAAAAGTGCGTTGAGGTGCCCTTGTTGTAATAGTTAGCATACCTGCTTGTTACGCGGTAGGTTCGTGATTCGAATTTAAAAAACAGATAAAAATGTTTTTCCACGGGTATCGCCTTTCGCGAGGAATTGGCAAGTCCTCCGTTAGTAGATTCATTACCATGAAAAGAGCTTTCTCGATTAGCCTTTGAGAACCAGCAGAAAATTATAGGTCTCCTCCTTCTCCTCACAAGGAATGGTTGTGAGAAATGCGCCAGGCCCTGTGGCTCGCCGCTCTGTTGCGTCAACCTATTTATTTATTTATTTATAGGGGTGTGTATTGTGTAAGCCATGTCACCCTCTAAAATTTCTTCCTAAGTACGGCTGATAATGATTTAAGGTATATAATTAGTCATTTAAAAGTTGCTGCCAAGTCTACCATCAGATGCTTGTGTATGGTTTTGTAAGTCCTAAGCGATTATTTCGAAAATACCTTTGCATAAACCACTGCAGGCTGACAATCAAACACTCACCCCTTGAGATTATAGTTAATGAACTACTCAGAATACACCTTCTCATTGTTCAACCACCCACGGATCTGTGTCTAGTGCCACGACGATTTCATTATTTAGTATTTTAGTTTTATTTGTTGTTCATCATTTCACTTTTATCCAGGCGAATGAATTAAGAAAATCAATTTAGTTTTTAATCCAGGTGTTTCATTGAAGAGCATCTTACCATTGTTATCCTCTTTGCAATGAAATGTCGATACAAAACTCAAACTATGCGTAGTTCCGTTTGAAAACTGTGCTGAAGTTTTCTAATACAAGGGCCTACAATGTAACTCTGTTCTTTTTTCGAATCATTCGCAAGCTTTTTTTTTACATGCATTAGATCACTGTTTATGAAAAAAGCTATAAAAAAAGAGAGACAAGTAACTTTTCAACGATGGACAAGAGGATCAATTGATTCTACGATTGAACTTTTCTCTATCAGTGTTAACGCTCAGTTTTGTACCCTATCAAGGAGCCGCAGAGATGTTTGGGGATCACCTGACCCGATGTGAGAATTTTTCTCTAGTTTTGGGTTGTTGAAGGTCTTATCAATAGTAGCCGGATCAGAAGGGGGGAGGGGAGAATTTCCTGCATAATCTGAAGAAACCTATGCATTTAGCAGCATTTTTGGCGACTTTGGTCATTCCAACGAAGGTCATCGTTAACACGCATACCAATTACTGACAGCTTTTCCGTTTCTCGGATATCTTTCATAGATATTGGCAATGGGGGTTTAGTTTAGTTTAAACGACTAAAGACCGCACTTAGTTTTCGAAGCATTGAATTCTACTCGGTTTAAAATATCCCATGTAACAATGCTTTCAAGGTGAGAATTCAATGAGCTTATCATTCTTCAGTTCTAGTTCCATATCCGAAAAGCAGGGACGTGAATTTGGAAACGAATATAAAAAGCTGAGGGTTGAATCTTTAGCCAAACAGTTCAAGACATTTAGAAGTTTTACGAATTATATCATATACATATGCAATAAGGAAGAGAGTTGGAGTTGGAGTTGGAGAGTTGGAATGTGTTTGAAATATTAATCGCAGTGAACTTACTTTCTCCAAATCAGTGTACAGATTGGTTCCACTTTTTGTTGAGATATGCCATCAAATCAACAGTGGACCTTTTGCTGTGAATAACGTACTGTCGGTCATTGAGAATCTTTCGCTCTTCAAGATATTCCATCTGTTGACGGTTTATCAACGTTTCCATGACTTTGGGTCGGAGGGACATTATGCAATTGGACGGTAATTGGATGGGGAGGAATGAATTCAGTTTTCCATCTGCTCGGGAAGAGCCCGAAAAATGAGATATATAAGAAAGCTTACGCACTGGTTTTGCCTCTTCAGAATTACGGCGTAGATACAAACCGGACCAGCAGACTTATGTATATTGAGATCTTTGAGGACTCTCGCAACCGAGCGAGTTCGAAAAAATATTTGCTTCATCAAAGAATTTACAGACTCAAGCACGGGAGTTGCTAACACAATGTGTCGAAGTGTTTATTTTGCAGCAAAGTGAACTGCCAGTAAATTAGCTTCGTCGATGGAGCTGACTTGCAATAATTTGTGATCTGATCGTTGGGTATGGTGTCTGAAAATCAGAAATCATCGGTAAGCTTCCCTGTTTCGGATTGTTTCATGTCTGGTTCAAGCCAAATGCAGATGTCGTTGCTTTTGTTTGTGCCAAAATTAGTTTTGCTTTCATTTTTACCTTCATGAAGATTGTGGCTGAACGTTGTACGAAATTGAAATTTAGTGGACTCTCTCCTTTGAACATAAAAATACAAACTTAGCCGGTAGTTCTCAATTTCCGGTTTCAATTCAGCTATCGTAAGTATGTGTTGCACATTGTCCAAAATTGTAAAGGGTATTTGAGTGCTTGGTACACAGCCGCGGAATAAAGTCGTCATTCTATCACAGAGGATGACGGAGTACTCTCGCCACTTCATCCACCCTATGCTTGTGTGATCATTGAATTCGTCATAACAAGTTGTTTTAACATTGATCAGAAATCCCAGATATTTAAACTTTTCACACTTGGGAATCACATATCCATTCAAAAAAATATCGAGAATAGGCAGGCTTAAAACATGTTGAAGTTTCTCAAAAAACGGTTTGCGGAGTCTTCAAAACGCACCAAAGACTCAAAGAGTAGGCTGGGCGCTGGGTGGCTATACGAACATAAGAGTAAAATGTTTGAGGTCGTTGAGCATTTCGTTCCACTTCACAAATGAGCTAAAAAATTTTATTTTTACTTTGTTTATTTGGCATTAAAAAAAGATTACCTTTAAGTTGAAATTTCGCTCGGGGAAGGATTCTGGCAAACCCAAAACTATATCGAGCCGTTTCCGCCATTTAATCGGAAGCGACAAAGAGAAAATTTTACTGGAGAGGTTTTTTTTTGTTTGGGTTTTTATCATAAGTATTCAAACGAAAAGGACCGAAAGTCAGTTGCGACTTTATGTCACTATGCTTAAGTGACGGTTACCATTACTTGATTCATATGGTTCATACTCTAACTACTAACTAAGTACTAAATCTTTCGCAACTTATCTCCTAGTCTATAAAGATCAGATTAATGATACCAAAGAGACAATCTTCTTTCGTTCCAATTATACGAAATTCTCATTACATGTAGTTACTACTCAATTTAAAAACAAAAACCGTTCCACCTACTTTACTTGAAACACTTGTCTTTAATTACTACTTCACATAAACAACTTCGACGCAACAAAGTATGTTTCAGTTCCATCGAAAACACAGTTTACTTAAATGGACCAAAACGCACACTTGCTTCGGCCAATTGCTTGCATTTGAATTTTTGCTTCATGATTTTAATTTTGCCACAATGTTTGCTACAATTCAATGACACATCGCATTAACAATTCTAACAAAGCGTTAAGGTGAGACAGTTGAAGGACTATAAATAAGATTTGCTTCTTTGTCGACGCAATTGTGACTACTGAAATTGCGACAGAACTAAAATGGCTGCCAAAAAGAACACAACTTGAATCGAACTTGCATTCATATTATGTTTTTTTTTTTGCTTTGTAAGAAACAAGGAGAGAAGTTGGTAGGTCTTTTGGTTAAAAGAAAAAACCTAAAATAACCGGGAAGCTGACTACTGTGAATCTATTCTCTATTTGCAAGCTGTGTAGCGTAGTGTTCAGCTTGTTTGCCGGCTACATGGAAGTTCTAGGTTTGAATCCCAGAGACACTCGAATTTTTTTCCAAAGGTATCGTCTTTGACTAAAAATTTACAAGTCATTCAAGAGTAATTAAATTACACTACCATGAAGGGCGCTACACTTGGTCGTTCCCAATCTGCAAAGATTTACAGATCTCCTTTAGTCCTCACAAGGTATGGTTGAGAGAAGTGGCCCGGGATTCATAAAGCTCTGATGTGCCACCCTATCGATTTATGAACTTGGAGCTGAGGTAATCTGTGGAAAGTTAGTTCAAATTGAAAGAAGCTACGGTAGCAGACGGAAACAGGTGCAAACTGACGCTTGTGAAAGCCATCGCATACAGACAAGCTGATGCAATTTCACGAAATTTTGTTGCAATTTGATGCTAATGAGGAGAATGGAGGCCAACTTTCAGAAACTGACGTAAACTGTTTATTCAAAGCCGAAGTGCAGTGAACATAACTAAAAAGTTGTATTTTTTGAAGAAGAAAGCTTCCACGAATCAAAATGCGGCTAAGATATTTTGACGTTAAACATTTTTTTACTACAGGTCGATCCTGTGAAATAAATGAGCAGGAGTGCATTTTATGTAACATCCCTGCGCCACAACAAACCCTCACAGAGTGCCCCCACAAATTGTTGCATTACGTTTTCTGTCCCATACGCACTAGCCAGCGCATACAATATTGAAGAAAAAAAAACTGACTAATCATCGTTGCAATCATCATCCGCGGCACGAAGTCATTAATCGCACCGCACTTAATTTAGACCCACCGTACAAGCCATCCGGCTGTCATTATTCACATTTATGGTGCTGCTGCTTTAGCTGGAGAAGAACTTAAGCATGGCATATCTTTTGCTCGTTTGACAAATTAATGGTGCACAGCAGTGAGCTCAAGAAAAATACCCCGATTACGAGATGCTTTTCATCACGCGTAAACAAATTTATTTATTTTGAACTCCATCATAATCCCCACGATCGTGCAAACGCGACGCGCTGCAACCAGCAGGAGACCTATCGTATCAAAGGGCACTACCATTCCAAATAGTTTGTCTTTCCGCCAATGCTGCTGCTGCTGGTGGTGCTGCTGTTGCTGCCTCGCTGCCATCACTCGGAGAGTATATCTTTGAAATTTATGGGCTCATTCTACATGCTGTTCCACTTTGGGCGAAATCTAAATACTTACTCGTAGATGATAGAGGAGAGATTTGGAGGCGCGGTACGACTTCAAAAGAAGGTCTTTACTCACCGTTCTCCCTTCTAGCTCATCGTTGAAAGATGCTGCGTACTGCGTTGTCAAGTGGCACATACAGTCACAGTCACACAGTCATAGTCAGCAATGCGAGCATTTTTAAAAACAGGGGCGCGAAATTAAAGCTCCGGCCTTGAGGAAACATTTTAAAGGGCGCCTATTTAAGCACACATTACTTTTCCAATTGTTCACCTCTCGATCCTTACTTCCGTCTCAACTGAACACTGAAAAATATGGAAACGGATCCAATGCAAGATCTGTATCCAATTCAACTCTGGGCCCCCTCAGCGACACTGCAACCTTTGTCCGCACGCCTTTTAGGTGATACCGTGGCTGTGACTGTGAGCAAAGATACAAAACGAAGGATGTTCCGCTACTCTTGGTTCTAGTGGTATGTGGAATGAAAGGGAAATTTATGGCAGAAGGATGCCGCCGCCATGCAATCAGCATTTTAAGATAATGTGAATGTGTTGGCTCTCGGAAAGACAAATTGCCTAGTGGCGAACGGGGTGGAGAGGATGTCTGCTGTTCGTGTCAGTGTTAGGAATGCGCGCTGCACCGAGCTCTCACTCCCAACTTGACACTGTGTGTGGATTTCCTGCTTGTTTTGTCGCAATGTGTGTACACGAAATGGATTTGGGTAAATTTATTATTTGACAACAGTCATTAGTTAATAGGAGCAACCACCAACAGCACCACAGTGGCAATCCACCATAGAACTATACTCACTTTTTCCGTCCTCTAGGCCTAGGCCAAGTAATCATCTCAGTGTGTGACAGCATTAAGAAGTAGAGTGAGGGAGGATATCGCGCAGTGGGCTATGCTCCCCGGAGGTAGATTAACGTTAATGGTTGTCTATGTTTTTTCCTCCAAAGATATTTTTTATTGCATCATTGGCATACAGCAGGAGAATCGCATCATCACCGAACACTTCAAGTGGGTGGCCAGAGGGAGGGCGACAATTTATTCGATAGTTGACAATCAGGCACGCTAAGCATGGGAGTGTTTCACTAATGGCGGTAAATTATGTTTTTGATGGGGTAAGGCATTGAGTGTGCTACAACAGCAGCAGCAGCGTCAGCGGCAGCATCAGCTCGATTATATGCAGCTAGAGGTAGGTATAGGTATACCAATCTACCAACACACTGGCGTGTATCGTTTTGGTTGTTAATTTTCTTTGATCGCTCATTTAAACGAACCATTTTTGGTTTGACATCTCATAAATTGTGATGGCAGTTTTGACAGTCACATAAATTATTATCAATGAATATATGAAAAGGCATGAAGGCAAACCAAAGATTCGAACAAATAATTAACTGTTTGGTTGAAATAAATCAGGAATGTGTCAGATGGTGAATTCCATGGGGTATTCGTTGTTATGACAGATTGGTATGATAGTTTTTGTGTTGTGCTTTGTAGCTAACGAGTTGTTTTAGAAAACATGTTTTTGAAAACATACCATTTAGGTATAGGTGTCTAATGAATGTGACAGTATTGAAGATTTACAAATACAATTCCAAAAAGCTAATTAGTCGTGACAGTGTAAAACTAATTTGGGAATAAAACAAATTAGCCATTGAAATGGATTTGACAGTCTACACGGAATTCCTTTCAGTTGACACAATTTTTTTCACTACTCACCTAGAGGTTTTTTGTTGAAGCGACTAATTAGATTAATTTGATCTAAACATCTAATTTTAAATAATATTTGTACATTTTCTTGTAATTTATCAATTAAACTACAAAAAAAAATACAAATATTCGCGTACAAATGGTCAGATTGTGGAGCTTCTTTTTACATAGAAAAAACAAAACGACTCTTCACTTTGCTTTCAATGTTCAACTCTAATGGGTTCTAAAATTATAAACGCCTGAAGCTTAAAAGGAACTGTGGACTCTAAGCAGCTGATGGTAGTTTTTCTGCAGGAAAACCGAACAGAATTAGTAAGACAATTGTGAAAAGGCATTTTGTAGATACCTTAAACTGTGCAACAGACACATAGCGTAGCTATTCTCTCAGAACTCCGCTTTAACAGTAAACGTCAGGAGTGAACAGCAAGTGGTTTATAAGCCAAAGTGTCGATGGTTAGAGTTTTCAATTAGAAATATTCATTTCTCTCAACTCATTCAGATACAGATCGTTGAGCCCCGTAGCCTAATTATGATATGTGAGAAAGCGCTTTTCATGGCAATGAATTCACTAACGGAGGACTTGTCAATTCCTCGCGAATGGTGATACGGTATCACTGATACCCAAGGAAAAATATTTTTTGTTTTCTGCTGGGGTTTTAACCCCGAACCTCCCGGACAACAAGCAGGCATGCTAACCATTACACCATGGGCACCATATTAGTTATAAATTTTATTATAAAAGGAACATTCGGACTTTTTGGATGAAGAAAGTTTGATTTCGATGGATCATAACCTAACGTTATGATTTGCAAAGCTATCGTCAAAATTGGAAATAGAAAAGAGGTCTCAGCATTGTGACTCAATGCTATGAACATGAACTCTTTTTAAGTAGAGAGTTGAGAGTGGTTACTAAAAGGACAAATAAAATAAATAGAAAAAAACTTTGGCAACCTCGGGGCCCTACCCATTTTCAGGTGTTACTATTTTATGGCGATTCCAAACGCCTAAGTTAGAAATCGCTTTGCTTGGCAGTGTGTCATAACACTCGGAGGACTTGTTTATTTCCTGTGAAGTGCGAAGCTGCAGAAAAGCATTTGGATGTTTCAGGAACTCAAACCTCGAACTCCCATGTAACAGGCAGACATTGACATGCTAATCACTACGCCGCCCGCCGGCACGAATGGAAACTTTTCTCTAAAACTATGTCCACTCAAAAGTTTCCAGCCAAATAATTAACAAAATTTTAGAGCCCGTGAAACTTCCAAACACTCTTAGGGCACGGCCACGTAGGTACAGAGCGGCAAAAGCTGACCGGCATGAAGATGCCGCACTGCATGTCCGAACTATACAACAGCATATTCCACTGTACACTGTGTGTATACAACATCCTTGCATTTTATAGATGGTACACTTTCGTTTCTCGTCGTATATACAGCGTGTTATGAATAAGATGCGACAAATGCTCAGGTTCAAACATCAGGACAAAACATCAGAAAAGACAGACATACCTTCGAGGTAGTATAGGACTTCGTCTACCCAGGATCCGCTATAGACACGGAAAATAACATCAAACGAACCAGCCGTTGCTTCTGTTGGGTTAAGGGGCCAGTTATAGCGATCAGGAAAACGAAAAAGGAAAAATTTTCAAATGGAATAACAACTATGTTTTCGTTAGAATTGAATAACAAATGTTATACCGATAGTAAATAACCCAGAGAATCTTTTTTGCCGATTAAATGTTTAATTTAACAAATAATTTCCGTTAAAATTGCATTTGTCTACTTTCCTGATGAAATTGAATCAGGAAAAGGAAATATACAATTTTAACAGAAAATAATTGTTCTATAATACGTTTTCAAAAATTCAAAATTCTTTGAGTGATTTGCCATCGATCGGCTTAACATTTGTTATTCAATTCTACCGAAAACATAGTTGTTATTCCATTTGAACATTTTTCCTGTTTCGTTTTCCTGATCGCTTTTACTGGGCCCTAAGATGGCAATCGAGAAACGAGATCTCCTCAAGAAAAAATAATGCAGCTCTTTATGGGACCTTAATCATCACAGTCCTGCTTTACGGTCACTCGTAGACTTTATCGACAGCGAATGAGAAAACCCTTGGTCTTTTCGAAATAAAAATACTCTGAATGATCTTTGCTCCCGTTATTTTGCATCTCAGAGACTAAGTCGCACAGAGTTTAGAGCAAACTCATTTGTACGTACTTATCTACGCTCTTCATCATAAATGCAAGTGTTAGAGATTAGTAAACACCAACACCAGCACAAAGAGAACGTATAGAAAATGTATTATATATACATAAAAAAAAAATAAACAAATAATGACATACAATATAGAACACCTAACATGAATTACAATAATAATTAAATAAACTACTATAAATAAAATAAAACATAAGCTACATATACTTTCATGGACATAATAAACTAAGAAACATTGAACAAAAATCATGCATGTGGAGCACAGGTTTTAAATTTTTGTTTTAGACAATTTTTATTAACATTGAAATCTATAAGTAGGGAATTAGAATTGTATAGCCTACTCATGCGCGACAGCGGCTCATGCATGCCGTAGTTGGTTCTATGATGGTGGATATGAATCAACTCTAAATTACGCAAGTGGTGAGATCCTCCGCGGTAGTTAAAACTTATGGACGAGAGCAAGTAGGGAGCATCAATAAAGCCAGTCATAAGCTGATGGAAAAATATTAGGTCATTGTTGATACGTCTTTGACTAAGGGTTTGTAATTGCAAAAGTTGAATTCTCCCTTCCCAAGGAAGACCCTTCAAAGCAAAACGTATAAATTTGTGTTGTACTGCCTCAATACGATGTTTATGAATTTCATATAGGGGAGACCAAACTTGTGAGGCGTACTCGAGATGAGGGCGAACGTAGCAGTTATACAAAGATAGTGTTACATAAGGATCATCAAATTCTTTTGACCACCTCTTTATGAAACCTAGCATAGAATTTGCTTTCCTAACAATTGAGTTTATGTGCTCACTAAATTCAAGGTTAATATTGAAGTAAACACCTAGGTCACGAAAACTTGAGACATTACACATTGAATGACCAGACATTAAATACATAGCTCTACTAGGTTCACGTTTTTTCGAGAAAGTCATAGTTTGGCACTTCGAGGGGTTGAGACTAAGACCATTCTTTTTACACCATGTTCCAAAGCTATCGATATCTTTTTGAAGGAGTGCGCGATCAGAAGTATTTTGAATGGATTTAAAAATTTTCATATCATCTGCGAAAATTAGAATTTCACTATACGAAATGCACGAGACAACGTCATTAATGGCAACAATGAAAAGCAAAGGCCCAAGGTGACTGCCTTGTGGTACACCCGACAGAGCATTGAAGGGATTCGAAAATCTGTTACGAAATTTTACTTGGTACGTTCTATTTTCGAGATAAGAGCATATCCATACAATAAATATTGTAGGAAATCCGAAAGCCTTAAGCTTATATAATATAACATCATGAGAGAGTTGATCAAATGCTTTGGAAAAATCAGTGTAAATACAGTCGAGCTCATACCCATTTTCAAGCGCATTGGAACATTTGTGAAGAAAAGAAAGAAGGTTTGTTACCGTTGATCTTTTCTGCATAAGCCATGCTGCTGCCTGCAAATAATATTTTTTGTAAAGAATGAGAGGCTGTCACAAACAACTTGCTCAAAGAGTTTGGGGATGCAAGACAGTTTGGATATAGGCCTGTAGTTTTTTATTTCTATCTTATCACCCTTTTTAAAAACCGGAGTGATAAAGGACTTTTTCCAAAGACTTGGGAAAACGCCTGTTTTGGTTGAAAGCTGAAAAAGATATTGAAGTGGGACCACTATTATGGAACGGCATTTCTTTAAAAGAATTGGCGGGATTCCATCCGGACCGGACGAAAAGTCATCTTGCAGAAGTGATAAATATTTTAAAATTTTGTCACTATGAACAGGGATATTATTAAAGCTTACTTGAGAGCAGTTACGTAAATACGTAAAGTAGTTTTCATCGATTACTACGGGGGTATCACAGAAAGAGCTTCGAAAATGATTAGCGAAGGCATTACAAATATCGTTAGTATTCTCTAGAGGAGTATCACCAGAAATAAAGTTAACTGGGTACCCATCAGATTTTTTCTTTGAATTCACAAATCGCCAAAAACTTTTCGGGTCATCCCTTAAAGAGAAAGACATCTGTCTAAGGTAGTTGGAGTACAGAGTTTTAGAGAGCGTGTTAAAGTTTTCAAAAAAACTAATATAAACATTGTGGTCAGATGTAGAATGAGTCTTAATGTAGGCTTTCCAGGCTTTGTTCCTTTTGTTCCGCAGAATCTTTAGTTCTTTGGTATACCAAGGCTGATTAAAGCAGGAATTTTTAAGTATTTTTCGGGGAATAATTTTGTTCATACAATTTTCCAAAATCAAGTAAAAGCATTTGACTGCAACGTCGATATTGTCAGAAGCTGATATATTACATATACCGGCTCTGATGAGTTCTTCGGAAAGCAAATCGAAATTCGCTCTCCGAAAGTCAAAAGTATATGAACAGTCAAATGAGTTACTTCGAACATATAAATTAGAGCTCAGATCCAGAAAAATATCTAAAGGTGGGTGAAGATTATCTAAGTTAGTAATGCCATACTTAGATTTAAGAACAACAGTACTAACTGCGTCAGATGAAAAAACTAAATCGAGCATGCGATTCATAAAATTTCTAATACAGCTTATTTGCTGTAAGTCTGAGGAAATGATATTGTCAAGTAAACGAAGCTCTTGCTGAGACGAAGTCAAAGATGCAACTTGAAAGGATCCGTCTTTAGAAGGGACCCAATTCACTTCTGGCAAATTAAAATCGCCCAACAATAAAATATAGCTTTTCATACAACACAATTCCATTACATAATCTAAAACTAAAGAGAGCTCAGTATAAGCTGAGACAGGACTCTTTGGAGGAATATAGACGTTTACGACATATATACTATTTAACTGTACGGATACTTTGACACATAATACATCAATTGTAAAGGAAAAAGGAAATTGATTTGAGACGACATATAAATATTTCTTACAGAAATCAATGCACCACCTCCCACATCTTCTGGCTTATCGTAATGACGGTCTTTACGATAAACTGAGAAGTCCTGACTAAAGAGCTCAGTGTCCAAATGACTTGGATTGAGCCAGGTTTCAGTTAAGACAAATATGTCATGCGAGAAGACTTGAGAGTTAAGGTAAAGATCCGTAATTTTAGTACGAAGCCCTCTTACATTTTGGTAGAAGAGGGTAATTCTATTTAGTTTTTTGGTTCAGGTATCCGTTCAGTTCTAACTGCTTTTTTCTTGCGTAATGTAAACTCTTTAATGAGTGTACCATCAGGCCAAGAATCACTATTCAGTACAGAATTAGAGAGGGAGGGAGGAACAACTAACTTAAATGAAGAAACAAAGCTATTGTTTTTACTGATTTTATTACATTTAATTGAAGTAACAGAGGGGATACTCTTTTTGTCAACCAAATGACGCAAAACATCATCTGACGTGATTTCTGGTCTAAGTCCTGAGACAAAAAGTGATCTAGGTTTGGGAACTGCTTCCATAAGGACATTTATTCCCAGAGAAACAGGTTCAATTCCATCCTGCGTGTCCATAGAAAGCGAGTTTTCGATCATTGATGTGGTGGATTCTATTGCATCTAGGTTACTATTAGAGATGGGATTTTTACTAACTGACGCATTGGACTTAGGAAGAACGAGTAAACTGTTCAGTTGATCTTTGTTCGTATTGCTCCTCAGTGTTTTGCGCTTTGGAGGAGGACTAGAAACTTGATTAGCTACTGCACCATCGCGATTTTTTTTTGAGTTTTTGGATAATGCTATGGCCGAGCTGGTAGCTAAGGAATTCGATTGCGATTGAAGGTCTACTAACAATTGCGGTTTCTCAATGACTAAAGGCCCCAATTCATCAGTTGAGGTTGAAGTATCAACGGAACTATAAGGAGATGAAAATGAAGCAAGGTTAGAAACACTGTCATTGAAAACCTTAAGAAGTTCCTCAAAGCCTTTCGACAGCTTCAAAATATCTAGTTTAAAATTGGACATTTTAATAGCCAGTAGGTACAGGGATATCTTTTTGCATTCTGAGCAATACCAACAAGCAATCTTTGATGCACTTATTTTGTCCAAAAATGCATTGCTTGAGCCAAAACACTTGGAATGGAAGACATTCCCGCAAGGCCCATAGCATTCAAAGAGAGGAGCACTGGCGTTTTCGATGCATTTACCCGCTGCACAAGCCATGTTAAAAATGTAATTAAAAATTAAATTAATTTGCAAGTGCAATAAAAAGAAGTTGAAATCAAAATAATAATTATTAACAAAAAAAAAAAAAAAGTGACCCCAATGGGATTTGAACTTGTGTCCCGGGAGTTGAATTGTACTAAAAATGCTGGTCTGCTAGACGATTGCACCACCAAGCAGATAATTTAGGGGAAGTTTTTACTTTTGATATACAAAATTAAATTGGAATATACTTAATTTAGACAAAGATGATAGTTAAGATTTACAAATTAATAGAAAGAGAAGAGAAAGTTTATTGAAATCACTCAAAACACACTCAAACGGAACAGAAAAATAAAAAAAAGGAGGAGAGGAGGATACAACAACGAGTTGTATGAGCTGTACAGCAATATGGGCATAGCTGGTAGAGTACGCATCGCGAGACCGTGATGGCTGGGTCATGTAGAGCGGATGGACTTTAACACTCCGGCTCGACGGGTTTTCGAAAGCACTTTGCAAGGAAATCGCGGAAGGGGAAGACCTCGTCTTAGGTGGCGCAATCAAGTGGAAGAAGACCTTAACCGACTTAGAGTGCAATACAGGAGAGAGCTCAGCCGAAATCGAAATTGTTGAAGAAAGATGTTGGTTGAGGCCCAGTTTCACTCCGAACTGTAATGCCCACCCAAGTAAAGTAAGTAAGGGTCACTTTTTCTTTAAAAAAATCAATGCTCTGACTAGTTCCGAACTTGAAAATTTTTCTTTGTTTTTCAGTTTAAATGAAATATTCCAAAGTGTTTTAGTGAAAATGTAATGGCACCATTTTTTGCAGTTGCGCAAACGTATAAACGCTGAAAATTTAATCGAAATCATAAAAAATAGTTTTTTATAAATCAAGTATACAAGTCTTAAGATCTTGCTAAAATATACATTTACATAAAATTTGAAAAAAATCAAAGATACCGTTTTGAAAATATTCAAAAAAAATCAAATCTAAAAAATAAAATATTGTAAAAATATGAATCTTCCAAATAATGATATGCACTCTTTCGTAAACAACGTTGGAATATTGAAGTTCAAAATTTCGTCGAGCGAGCCATTGACGATAAAGTCGGGTTAGAAAAAACGGTACTATGGGAGATATCGTTTGAAAAAGTCTGAATTGCATAAATTTTTTTATTAACATTTATGTCATTCCATCGTTTCATGTGTTACATGTGTTTACATAAAGTAAAAATTTTAATGTATTTTGAAGTGATACTTTAGCGATTAGAATAACTTATTTTCTACGTTTTTAGTTGTTTTATCTTAATTGTAAGATTTGTAGATTTTAGCATAAGGATTAACAATTTTATGAGTCGAAAAGTGTGCGTTTCGGGTGTTACACGATGCAATGGCCCATCAAAAGAAAGGCAACCAAAAATGTATCTCTCACACAAAATTTGATCGAAATCGTTATAGCCGTTTTCTAGAAAAGAACGTGCTATCATATACATATAACTTGTATGGCTGGTATCGTCATTTCAAGACCAAAAGACCCAATTCCAAAAATTCCTTTGTAGGGCGCTCCACAGACCCTAAATGCAACTTGAACAAAATCGGCCGAGCGGTTCAGGCTGTAAAAACATACACGGACCTAGAGATGTACAAACGGAATTTCAAGACACACTTTTTTCATCTTCTCTATCATCGTAATCCCATATTTGATTGTTTTCTGCACGATTGTAAAACTTTCCTTATAGTTCCTATAATCTCAAGTAAAAATGAGTGGTTCTCTTTTCAGAAATACTCTTCTTTGCTCAGAGAATTAAGTCCAATCAGCGGAAAACCCACAAAAATCATTTTCATTCATTTCTGGAAGAAGTAGTAGTACTAACTAAGTTAGATTTTTGTGTTAAATTTTTTATATTTAACTAGGAACTTATAAGAGCGTTGAGTATCTAAAGAAAAAGTTACCCTTATAAAGTCAAGACAGACTTTGGGACTTGATTACTCAAAAATTGTTCACTCAATTAACTTAAACCAAATTATATATAATCAAAGAACAATGTATTAGCTTTCACAAACTAAAGTATGTGGTAGTATGTGGCTAGTTTGATTTTTAATAATTTTTTCAAACTGCCCTTTTCGCTAAAGCGCAGGGAGATAGACACCCCCCTTCCCCACCCTATACGATATTTTCTTGTGTTGTCCCAACCTATCCGTCCTGAGTTTTTGTCGCACCGTATTGAAAAAAAATTCAGAACCTCCTGAGATTGAGTTTTGAAATCTTACACTTCTTTGGCTGGATATCGACCAAGGATAGCTGTGTTCGGTGCTTCTACTTTCGCACGAGTCCAATATATATGCGGATAGGTCCATCCAAGTCAAAATCGCAGCATTGCCATCCATTTGTCAATCATTTTTATGACTTCAAGTCTTGATCTCATTGGAAATATAGTTTAAGTAATTTTTTTTTTGTTTTGTTATGGTCATCTCGTTTCCATCGCTTTTATGTCAGCCACCAATTTAAAATCATTTACAAAATTCCACCAGAAACATAGCAAAAAGGAGTTTGCCTAGAAATAAACATAAAAATATTTTATTCAATGTTGTGTGTTTTTAAATTAAAAATGTTTGTTGGTATAAAGCATTATCTTATTTGATTTCAGTGCCAGCGCAGCGCATAGCTCCACGCTTTATACGATTATTGTAAAACCTGAAGTTGTGAAAAGTGAAATAATAGCTTCAACGTGTAGACGAAACATTTAGAAATTCATCTGGATTAATTTGGCTCCTGATGGTCGTTAACCAGACCTTAGTTTTTCAAAGACTAAGATGACTTGGTAAGTGTAGAAATATAAGATTAAAAAACTTTTTGTTCCACCCTCAGTGCGTTCTTACCAATAGCCTTTATGAAGTTTACAGCAAATTGAGTTCTGAAGTTTCTGGGTTACGAAAAAACGTACGTACCTATAGCATTCAAAGCACTCGTAGTATCGGATCCTTTATTAATAATGTCTATGGTTTTCATTTTTCTGAGACGGCAGTGAATCTAAGCTTTATACTCAATCGTCTTAGCCTTATAGTCAATCGTAGACTAAACTACGTAGAGGGAAGTAAAATCATCTTGCACTAACTTTAAGCCAACCCTAAGGTTCCCTAATTTGTTGAGTTGAAAACTATTAGAAAATGATGCTCGATTGCATGGATTTAGTTAGTTAGTTGCATGTTAACGACAAATACTGCTGACCTAGAACTATTCCAGACACCTTAACTGAGTGCGGTCAAAATTGAACCATCACTAGTGCCCAGACTAGAAGAGCAATCTTCCAAGAATATTTCATAGCTCTATAGCCTTGATGGTTGATTGAAGCCGCCCCCACACCTAATTCTGATACGTTGCTCTTTCTCTCTCTCTCCATCCCTAATGTAAGGCTTTCCAAAAATTACTTCTCATGTTTTTTTTTTTAGACCCCCCTCTCTTCCCATGTGACACTTTTTCACATCTTCAGTTTCCATAGCCTCACTTTCCTAGATTGTGATATCACACTCCTACCTTTTTGCTCACAATATTCTCTATTTTCTTTATTTTACATTAAATTTTGAATAAAACTAGCTTTTGACCGTAGACCTATATTAAATTTTAAAATAAAAGTAAGATATGAGACATAAATAATTCAAAAAATAAGTACAGCACCACTCAATAGAGCTCGAAGAGCCTCGGGATCTATAGCATTTCTCTCGACCAAACCTTGTGAGGAAGGTGACTTTGCGGATTTCGAACGACGGAGTGAGAAAGCGCTTTCTAATAACTCGCGAAGGAGATGGCAATTCCTTGCGAAAGGTCAAGTGGAAAAGCAATTAAATGCTTCTGAGATTTGAAGCTAAAAACACGTATTTTAGAAGCAGACACAGCAATCATTTCACACACTCAACACCACCATACTTAATAATTTCTTAAAATTGATTTTGTGTCTTTTGGGAAGCCTCCGGACAAAAGAGATACAAAACAAATTAGATGTGGATTACCTAATTGAGTTGGGAGAGCCCTGCGGTTGAGTAGATTTCTCTCAACCATCATACTTGATGAGAAATGGAGGGTATCTACTTTTGTCGATTCTGAACTGCTAAGTGAGAAAGGAAAGCTTACCAATTCCATGCAAATGTCGATACTCAATTGAAACAATGGCGTAACTATGGAAAACCTAATGCATTTCCATCAGGGCCTACAATTTTATGCCGATTCCGAACAGCTAAGTTAGAAATTTTGTTTAATGTGTTTGGGATTCGATCGACGAACCACCCTTATAACAGTCAGACATGCTCACAACTACTAGCACCATTCCTCAATCAATCTCTCAAAGTAAGTAGTTATCAAAAGCATTTTTAATTCATGTTTGGAGCTACCTAAGTTAATGGCTTCAACGTTTTTAGTTAATGAGCAGTATTTCAATCTTCCAATTCAAGAAAGACAAATAGTGAACAATTAAAGTATAATTTTGACATTAATTTTCAAAGACCTTATATGCGCCCAATTATATAAACAATTAAGGCCTCAGAGTTCGAAACCACAACTAACTCAAATTCCTAAGAAGCCTTGGACACTATAACGTAGTGCTACGAAAGCCATAATCTGTCGAGTATAATAGTGGTCAGATAACGCATGTTAATTAATTATGAAGGTTTTATAATGGCCAACAATCTGCAGCAGACGTTCACGGCTTTAGCCCTAATGACCCTGCTGAGTCCGCAGCCATTTCGTTCGTCTCTTAATTGTCATGGATATATCCCCTCTATCCCAGCTCCCTTACCAAATTTCTGTGTGAACATTTTTCAAATCAGGAAATCCTGTGAAAAATGCCCAGAAAATAAAAATAATAATTACCCCATCATCTCCCCATCCAAAACTGAATGGGACAATTAATCATTTTAATTATTACATTTGTCTCAAGCAAACACACACTGTATTCAGTCGGTCGCTACTCTAGATAATCATCCATCAGAGATATCTTGGCCCTGTCTGGCCTATGTGTTTGCCATGTCCGTATAGTCGCCGCGCCGCAGTTGCCTGCTCTTGTGGTGTGCACCCTTCCGCGACAACGCCGACGTGGCTATAGTTGTTGCTCAAATCGCCTCACTGGGTTCACAGGGGCTATGGCTTCGGTGCTCTGCAAATGAATCGCCTTAATGACCACTGACAATTGGTCATTTGTTTCTCGGTCATTTTGAGTAATCACCCATCGTCAAGACTGCTATGAGTGTGTGGAATGGGAGAAGGTTAGCTTGAAGTCCGACTGCAACGCGCATTCAAAGACGACAGATGGGCAACAGAGCGTTACATGAATTTCCGCAATGTCGGCCATTAGTCACGATCCTCGAATTATTCGAATAAGAATTCAAATTTTGAATTATTCATAACAGCCGCCGAATGTCATGAGCCGTGCTGTGTGTGCGCCAACAAGTGCGATTGAGTCAACAGAAGACGCGGCCGTGGACGACATGAAGTGATTAAGAAAAATTGTAACAAAATGTTTACACATGCTGCTGTGCACATAATTAGAGCGTTTCTTTTGTTTGTTTGTGTACACATAAAACGTTCGGTGCCACTTCGGGGAGCATTCAGACATTTTTGAGTGCATTCAGAAATTGATTAATTTGTGTTGTTGAAATGACTGAACTGCCGTTTGACATGTTGTTTGCGTTGGTATCAACATGATTGAACGAAATATTGTTGAAGCCTTCAATTTCCTAATAATTGCGACATTAAATTAGGTCTGTTGGTTACAGAAATGGATTTAATGGCAAACAATGGCTCAAAGTTCAATAAAGCATTTTTAGATGGCCCATTGATTAAACTCATCTTGTACTAAGTTTTTTGATCGTGGGCTATAAATATGATATCACTTTGTATAAAAATTACAAACGTGATTTAACAGAGATGCACTGGTCGTTCCTTAAGTTTTTAAAATACACTGAACTTCACGAGGTGTAAATCCTTATTTTTTCGAGCATAGCGATTTCCCGATCTGCCCATTACGTGGCAATTTCGTGGTTCGAATTACGGAAAATAAGAGAAAAAAGTGTTTCACGGGTATCGTTCTTCGCGATGAATTGGCAAGTCCTTACAGATTGACTCTCTAAGCAAAAATCTTTTGAGTAAATTTTTTAAAAAGCTTTTTCATTGTTTTCAACTGCTGCTAATGAAAAACTCCACCTCACCACTGGTGAGGGTGCTAAGTGTTTTACAGAACCGTAAAGACATTTATTTTAATAGCGAGTAGTTTCATTAGTTTTCATACGGAAACTTTTCTTTATTAATTAGGATCTCTTATACAGTATCTTTTAATTAAAATATACTACAGACTACAGAGTCTGAGCTGTTATTACTGTCAGCTCGTTTTCTTCGTCTTCGGCCTTTCCATTAGTCTGAAACGTTTTGTCGAAATTAAATAGAAAAAAATAAATAGGGTGGCGCAACAGGGCCTACACTCAGAGAAAAAAGGCAGGCTAAAATCAAGTACGAGCAAGCTTAGTTCTAATTTTTTGTATTCTTAGTTTTGGTATCTTAAAAACGACACGTTTTATTCATAATTCAAGAATTTTATTCTAGAAACAAGTATTTATTCCGAAAATAGGAACATAAAACTTGATTTTAGTATGACATTCTTAACATAAGATTTGTTTGAAGTTATAATAAGATATTCGTTCTTAAATTAAGTTCGTCAATATCTTGATTTAGTTTCGTTTCATTTTGAAGCGTTTTTTATTACTGTTCGGACGTGATATTCTTATTGAGTGATTCGTGAATACTATGGAAAACTTTACTTCGGACGAAAATGACATTGAAAACAGTGTAAAATCTAGTAATGTATATTGTACCTATATGTTTTTGAGAACATTGACGGAAACTTTGATCTAGTGAGTGACAAAGTGAACGATGTAACAAACAATTGCCTATTCAGCCGAAACCGACGCGACGCGTTTACCACAATCATAGCAACGATTACCAACTACGCTGCTTTCACCGTCATAGGCACCGGCAGCATCGATGAAGACAAGCTTTTGCAAATCCATAAACAATTTCTGTATCCACTGAACAATGAAAAAATCTATTTTAGAATTAAGTATACTTAAATATTTTTTGTAAAATAAAAGTTAATAAAAATATAAACACATTGAAATTATAAGTGCTTTCAATTTCATTTTGGAGGAGAGGGCTGTGGACGAGGGGGTGGGGACGAGGGGTGGAGACAAGGGGTAGGGACGAGGGGTGGGGACGAGGAGTGGGGACGAGGGGGTGGGGACGAGGGTTGGGGTTAAGGGGTGCGGACAAGTGGATTGATTCTGAAGGTAAGAGTTTCAAATCTTAGATCATTATTTCATAAGCTAGAAGCTATATGAAGGATACTTAAATAAAAGTTAAATAAATTCAAAGTTAAGTGAGCTAGAAACGATCCGAAAGCAGCTAAGGCAAACCAATTTTTGTTCTTGTTTCAAGTTTGTTAATGCTTAATGTATTAATATAAAACACTTGATTCAAGTATGCTTTGTTCTTATCCCTGGTATATTTAAGAATAAGTGATCTTAATTTTAGGTTGTAATAGTCTGACATTAAGCTCCTATACTCTTATTATTTAGCTTAAATAATCTTATATTAAGATGAAAACATTCTTGAAATCAGAATTTGAGGCTTATAAAAAATAGGCTTAAAACAAGAATTTTGGGCACGGATTAAGAATTTTCGAGGTTGACAGACTTTCGTCAACGAATAGGCTTGTTTTGACACCGATTTACTTGAATTTAGCTCGTTTTTTTTCTGAGTGTAGTATATTTGTGAGGGAATTAAAGGGACCTACAATTTTCTGCTAATTCCGAACGGCTAATTTAGAAAGCGCTGTTCATGGATAAATTGGAATTATTTTTTTGTTTATCGATTTTTTCACTGCCAGATTTCGAAACTTTTAAGGCGATTGTCTTCTAAGGTCTTGGTACGAAAAGCGTTTTGAGAGCCTGAAAAATATCTATCATCCGAGCGAAATCTCATGAAACAATCATTTGATGATTCATTCGACGGTACACGAGTAGACGATAATCGTCTTGAGTTTGATTAGGTCACAAATCGGTCACACTACCATTCTAGATAACTTTAGATTTCTACCGAATCGATCCGACTACACCACCCCCAAGTTGGTGTTTTATAATAATTTCCAAGAAACTATTCCTTCAAGAGAAGCTTCGGAAAATGGCACTCTCTTGGAAAATGAAGCAATACACTTCTACACCGATGGTTTAAATACCAGCGAAGGTGTAGGAAGTGGAATCTACTCAGAAAAACTGAGTCTGTCTTTTCTTCCGCCTACCCGATCATTGTAGTGTGTTCCAAGTGGAAGCTCTGGCGATTAAGGAGGTGTTGCCTTGGCTCAAAGAAAAAATCATATCCTAAACGGATATTCGAATCTTCTCGGACAGCCAACCTGCCCTTAAATCTCTTGCCTCTGTTTCTACAAAATCCATCACGGTTCAAAATTGTAAAAAGTCTGTGAGAGAGACGTCAAATAAGTTCAACATTCATGGGTGCCAGGACACATGGACATACCAGGCAACTCTATGGCGGACGAACTAGCCAAAAAGGGGACGACCACTTCCCTACACTCAGAATGGAACAAAGATATACCTATCGCTACATGTAAACTCCTACCTAGACAAGACGCTTCGAGGATAACAAACATTAGATGGACTGAGAGCTAACAACTGCCTTGCAACTAAAAAAGTTTGGCCGTGTGTAGATTCAAAACGCTCGAAGAGTTTGTTGGCCTTGAACCGCCTATATCTAGGTTCTACCATAGGTGTTCTTACGGGACACTGTCTAATAGGGAGATACGCCAAAAGACTTGGTGTGTTTTCCAATGATTTCTGCAGAAGCTGCATGGACGAAGAAGAGAAGAAACCGTTCAACACCTTCTTTACTCATGCCCTACTTCATAGGTAAACTCATCCCGGCGATGACACTAGCAACTTAGCCTACATAGACCCTTAAAGTTTTTCAAAATACATTAAGAGTTCCGCGTGGTTCGACTAGCAGGTGATTAACTGGCTACTCCCGAAATGAAAGATTAATGGGTGATCAACTCGTTAATCTTACAACGGGTTTTTGAGATTTGTAGGTGATTAACTTGCTGATGTCTGTGGTATCACAATGGACCCTTGCGGTCTAAGTGTGTCAGGCAATGAACGTAGGTATTATTCATTGGCTGACAGCCACTTCTACCTAACCTTGGTAAGGTTAGATGTGGCTGTCAGGGTACGGAGTCTGACACACTAAGACCACAGAGGGTTCATTGTGATACCACTGAGACCAGATAGTTGTTCACCCTCTAGTCCCCATATAGGGGATAAGAGAATTGATGACTTTCTAATCGAACCTGGACCAACAAGCTAACCACCTTTTAGTCAAACCATGCAGAACTTGACATAAAAATGGAGATTGCTTTTAAGGTCATTGTTAGCTAAATCGCTGATGTCATCAAAAAAGAATTCACCTAGGAAAGAACTTGTTGGACTATTTCCTCCTCATTCATGCAGCTTCTACGAAAGGAACTGGTATTTTGATGTGTCCACCTATTAAGCAGTGTCCTGTTAGAAAACCTATGGTGGAGCTTATATGCAGACGATTTGAATTCATTAAACTCCTTGAACGTTTCGAGTCTAAGTATGGTCAAAGGCATGTTTTACTCTGCGTCCATCTAGTGCTCATCTTATCAGAGGATGCAAAGTTTTCCATGTAGCAATATGTTGTTCCTTTCCGGTCAAAGAGGGGAAGTCGCTCCTTTTTTGGCGAGTTCATTTGCCATCCAGTTATCAGGTTTGTCTCTGTGACCCGGTACTCGTGAAAGATAAATATTGAAATGTTCTGACAGGAGACGGGTGGCAGTTTTGGACCATAGTGGTTTTTGTTGAGACAGAGGCAATATAGCTTTGAGCAGATCACTATCCTAGAAGAAAACAATATCCGTGGATGACAAAATGTATTCTCTGAGCCAGGAAAGGATTTCAGACTGTAATCGTCTTAAAAGTTACGAAGTCCACCCCAAGTGCTTAAAAAGAAATTTCTTATACCTAACGCAGCATTATACTTAGACATTGTAAAAGGTGACTCTCAACTCGTATATAAAATCCTGTCTTTGACTTGCTTGGTCAAAATCAGTTGATGTTTTAGCCTCACAGCAGTAAAAATCGTAATCTTGTGCACGGTATGGGGTTAGGCTATCGGCCTATTGCGTTAGAGTTCGAAGCTCGAGTCTCGGAAATATCCAATTGATTTTCCACGATTATCACCTCTCTCGAGGCTATTCCATCGAGAGTAATTAAATTGCTATGAAAGGCGCTTTCTGATTTAACCGTTCGGAGTCGGTAAAACTCTATATGTCCCCTCCATTCCTCCCGAAGTATGGTTTAGTGAAGTGTGCTATGCTCTGGCATCCCGCGAACTTTTTTTTTGCAACTTATTCTTATTCTTATACCGAAGGTTGCGCTAACCTTAGTCTTGAAATAACTGTGGTGGATGTCCTGATAAAGTGACTGTGTTTTTATAAAAGTTAGAATTGCAAATGACG
The DNA here is from genome assembly GCA_949752695.1 of Melanostoma scalare. NCBI lineage: Eukaryota > Metazoa > Arthropoda > Insecta > Diptera > Syrphidae > Melanostoma > Melanostoma scalare. The sequence continues at coordinate 53,928,483 of OX456984.1, read as the reverse complement.
ATATCTATCCTTCATAATTTCAATAGCATAACCCATGCTCTGGTTGAGACTTAAGATAGCCGCTAGAAGATCATCTCATTTAATTTGGCACGCAAGTGCATGCCACCACTTAGAAACAAAAACTTATCTCAGCAATCGCTTGACTCAAGTGACAGTTCTGCTCTTTGGTGTTCAGCTAAGAGCGAGATTAAATTATCTGCAATTACAAATGGCATTATAATAATTTAACAAACTTAACGAACTGAAATTAATTCGCTGCATTTTACGATGATGTGAATGACAACGCCAACAACCATGGCGATCATTATTGCTGTGGTTTCATTTGTTTGCGCTTTCACTTCAGAGACAGTCGATCGGTCGGTGTGGTGCGCGGTGGCAGCGGGACTGTTGTGGCCAACACAGCGGCGACACAGCTCCGAAAGAGCCCATTCCCGTGGTCTCCTCTCGCTGGCTATGTCCATGTTATTTATTGGACGCCTCGCAATTTTGCTTTCAATTTGCATCCACACCACATACTCACGCGCAAAAGCGATGCGCGCACGGGGCCAGGAGAGGTGTTGGCCATAATCGCACGGCTAATTTATTACTTGTTTTAATTTTCAGGCTTGGCCGCCTTATTGCCAGTGACAAGCCGGGCAACGAGCAGCAGGCAGTCAGGCTAACTGTCAACTTTGTGACATTTATTCCGCATTATGAAGAAATTTATATGGCCTCGTTGTGTTATGTTTGCATTTTGGGTGCACGATTTGTCGCCCGCTGACCGATCTTGACGCTTGGGCTGTGTAAATTGTGTGCTTAAGCGACAAGCGGTTTGTCCAACGGGCCAAGCAAGAGTGAAAGAGAGATATATGTTGCTAACAGCTGACTGTCGGCCATTCGCGATGGCCCATAAATTCACGTTTTGGCGGGAAAATTTATGATCGTTAATAAAATGTTGACGGCGGATTTAAATTGAGTGTTTAATGGTGTGGATTATTTCAAACAAGTCAGTGACGTGGGTTCTTCATCGCTTTATATTTTCTTTTTGAAAGCGATTTGCCGAATATAATTTCCATTAAATTTGCTTTTAATATTTGTTTACACAGGAGTGTACTCGTATGAAGGGAATGTTGTTATTATAAGAAGCACGTTTGTGTTTTAAGCAATTTCATGTCATAAATTGACCAAAACACATTGTGTATTTCAATTTACAATGCATAATTAAGACCTGGATTGTATTGCAATAAAATGTTCACTTTACAGAGACTGAATTGAAGGAAAGAGTATAAATATTTTGGCACGTTTTTAAATAAATTTTATTGTTTTATTCTGTTGGTTCATTTTTACAATATTTTTAAAACCCATGCAAAGGAATGTCATCAAAGGGAAAGAGTGAATGTTTTTGAAGTCTGCCTGCATTTTGTTTGTCATCAAGAGACGTATTTTGAATACTTTTCAGGGGATCAAGGTGCAGAGAATTTTTTTTAGGAAATCGATGATCAAAAAGTATTTTTAGAAATTAGTTTCCCCGTAATTTCAATGAAGGGGGAATAATTTCCATTTTGTGGTTCCAATTTTTCTGCAACTCTTTTAATTCAGTTTTGGTTAGTTTGCGTCAAAGCTTACGTGCGTATGCCTTCATTTAAAAAATCCATTTATTTTGACATTAACAAGACACGTAGCAAATCTTTAAAGCGAAAATTCTGATTATATATAAATATATATTATATACCTTTAAACATTTCTTTCTGTCATCTATCATTTGTCATCTGTAACCTGTCATCTGTCATATGTCATTTGTCATCTGTCACTTTTGGTTTGGCATCAGTCATATGTCATTCAGCATCTGGAATCTGTCATCTTTTGTTTGTCATTTGTTATCTACAGTGTATAATACCTATACGAGGTATTCAAATTTGAGCATTTGACTTACGGGTAAACTTTTCGGGGATAATGGGTTTCGTATCAGATCAAAAGCGGTTGCGCTCGTGCCTATTCTACCATTTTATCTAAGGAGAAGTGTGCCTCTTAATGGTACGAAATTACAGATCTTTGATCAACTACATGTGATAGATACATAAAACATAGCATAAGAGAAGCAACAAGATACCTCCACCATCTCGAGAGACACCATCTCTACATGTGAAAGAAAAGTACTCTCTTATAGAAGGGAAGACTGTACACCGCAGTTTTGCATCCAGCACTCACATACGGTTCATAATATAACAAAAGATATGATAGTAAGTTGATGGCAGCTGAGAGGAAGATGCTTCATCAGGAGTAGAAATGCTCGACCGTATTAGGATTCCCACAATCCGTGGACGTCTTAATGTCGAAAACACCGTCTAGGAAAAAAAGTTCGACCGGCTCAGTTGGTATTTTCATGTTGAAAGGAGAGATTCAGAAAACTTCGTTAAGAAATGTCATACAACCATGAGAAACAGAAAAAAGAAGAAAGACAGATCAAAACACTCCTGGTAGAGACAAACACAACGACATCTGCATTTGGTATGTCACAGGCAGGTAACAACCCAAAACAAGGAAACTGGCCAAGCTTTCTTGAATTGAGGAAAATTGAATTCTTAGACTATTTGTCTCGGGTGATACTTCTTTTAAAAAAAAGTGCAAAAGATAATTCAGTCCGTAATCTTTCAGTTGATGCATTCAGATCCGGCTACTGCGAGACTTTACATTTAAAACGGACGAAAAGGTGAATTCATTTGAAACGAAGAATTTTTCTGTTTATAAGTGATGTGCGTGTGGTTGCAAAAGTATTTGACTAAAGGTTTTTATTTTAACACAAAAAGACTCGCTACTGTTGTGTTTTTGTGTTAGGTTGTGGCCATAACTGAGCAAAAGTGTTCATTCGTGTTATCAAAGAATAAGCAAAAGGGTAGTAAAAAAGGAGATATGACACCCAGAAACCTCTGGGTGTCTGGATATATGACACCAGTGCCAATTTCCCCGCTTCTACTTTTGAAACCATTTATTTTTTGCCTGAACATTTTTCTTACTATTTTCTTTAAGAAATGCTGACACCATATGAAAAAAAACTTCAGCAAACCGGCCCAAATGAATTCGAACTCATATCACATTAACCGTTGAAACTGTGCGTTATAATCAAAAGTTAAAAAAAAACTACAGCAAAGCGTTTTGCATTTAGAAAGTTTCTGAAAGAGAAAAGACCCTAAATTACCCAGCTTGCGGCCCAAGTCCTGTCAAGGAGAGCAAAAATAAGAAAAAATTGTTCGTCTTTTGAAAAAATTTTAGTCAAACGAGTTCGCTCCGTTCAGGAAAGAAGTTCAACATATAGCTTTTGGATTAACTGAAAAATGCGGGATGTGGCAACCAATTCAATCATGAAAAAAAAAACAGGTGGAAAAGACTGGTTGTGTCCATGTAGAATCGCCATCCATAGCCATGTCATTGCATGATGAATCGGATGAACCCGAAAACTTCCGTGAAAATACTTGTGTGGACTCTGGCTAGGATTAAGATCGAACAACGAGACACGGGGAATGGATTAAGTGCATTATATGTCACTTTTGGTCTCATGATTCGTGTATGTGCTTCAACAACACATGCAACAGAGGAAGCAAAAAAAAATATCAAGAAAGAGTAGGGTGCCATATCAACTCGATCGGATTTAACTTTTCAATCAACATTTTTCAATGTTTATGATTTTTTGTTAAGAAAAAAAAAAATAATCCGTTCTTATTTTATACTTAAGAATTAGTTTTAAAATAAAGTTCTTTTTGTTTGAAATAGAAATCTATTGTGTTTTTGTAGTTATAACGAAAAACGAAAATGAATTCCATACCACCTGACTGAAAAAAAAGGTGATATAGCCCATATAAAAATACACGAGTTTAGGGTAAATACTCGTGTATTTTTATATGGGCTATATCACCTTTTTTTTAGTCTCAAAGTCTTTCTCCTCTAGTAGCTACAGTCTTGACTACAATAAATTACATCACTCGGTAAGAATGGTAAAATAATCAGCTATTGAAAGAATTGCATCCGTCGGCTTTGACTTTGAAATTTGTTGCTTGAGTCCAGAGAAAGAAAAGATTTTATTCTGTTTTCATTTTAATTTTGCAAAATTTAACGAACTTACAAATACAAAACCTACCCCCAGGAAATACGAATACTAATGCTGCCACATGATATTTTTCACTCATGCCATAGATTTCACACGCACTAGGTACAGATAATTTTACCAGGCAACCTGAATAAAATGAAAAGAGAAAAGTCAGCCCGTGTTGAAAAGTACCAATCTAGTGCAGAGGCTACTTCCACTGGAGGAAAACGTAGTGTACGTAGTGTGCCCAAAGACTCCTAATTTTTAGACAGGTCTCCTTGGAGTACCAGCTATAAATTCCCTCACTTGCCTTTTAAAGACTTTTGGGGTTGATAATTGTTGATGCCTGTATTTGACTTTTGACGTCAGTATTTCGCTGTTGGCACCGGTATTTGGCTATTGATGCCAGTATTTGACTGCTGATGCCAATATTTGACTGTTGATGCCAGTATTTGACTTTTGATGTCAGTTTTTTGACTGTTGATGCCAGTATTTGACTGTCGACGCCAGTATTTGACTTTTGACGCCAATATTTGACTATTGATGCCAGTATTTGGCTATTGATGCCAGTATTTGACTTTTGATGCCAGTATTTGACTGTTGACGCCAGTATTTGACTTTTGACGCCAGTATTTGACTGTTGACGCCAATATTTGACTATTGATGCCAGTATTTGGCTATTGATGCCAGTATTTGACTTTTGATGCCAGTTTTTTTTACTGTTGATGCCAGTATTTGACTGTCGACGCCAGTATTTGACTGTTGACGCCAGTATTTGACTATTGATGCCAGTATTTGACTGTTGCTTTCAACGAATGGTCTGTTTAAATCCTGCACTAATGACTGATTTGGCAGCGTATGACTGAGGATTTACCGGCGTTGGAACTACAGATTGCCAACTTTGGAGCCATAAACATAAGCCTATTTGGAATCAATAAATAATATGTTATACTTTTTTACTGATAGGATTTTAATAAAACTCTTACTAGTTGTGTAGAAGCCTTACGTACGCATGTGTACAAAATTTCATTAATCAACGTTTGAAAGCTCAGATTTAATTTCTTTTTATTTCAAAATTAAAAAAAGCAGCCGTAAACTTCTGAAAATATTTTTACCTTTTTTGTGCTGAATGTTTTTTCCCCAAAAATTTGGCATTGTGTTTTCAAACTTTGTGCAAAACTTTTTTGTTCTGCGTATAGTACAGATTTAATTTGGTTTTTAAAGCCCCGCTTTTGACGTATATTTTTTTTGCCACGCCACGAAATGTACCACTAGAGCGGGTCACTCTTGTGATGCAAATAAGTGGAAGAGTTGTGACTTTGTGATCACATCGAGCGTCGGGCATTTACCGTAAGTTGAAAAAAAGTTGTGTGGAATTGAACTTATCAAGCAAAACATGAAAGGTTTACCTTTTGTTGTTTTTTCCATGCACGTTTTCTCTACCTTTGTTCTTTAAACAACGCAAAACCTAAACTATTAACCTAAAACTTGTTTCAAAATCAACTTCGACAGAGTTCGATTCAAAGATCAAACATTTTTGCAAACCCAAATCCAATTATGTATAAAAATAATGCAAAAAAAAAAAATTATCTTCAAATTGTTAGTCTCCTGTCATAAAAAAAGAAAACAAACATGAGTGATGAAATGTGCACACTATTAAGTTGGCTGGCTGTTACAAATATCCAAGTCAGGATACACAAAATCTGTGACAGACTGAAAGAGGACAGACAGCTGAAAGTGCCATTGCTTAAGTGGATAGTTGTTTTTATATTTTTAATTTATCACTCAGCTCAGTCTCCTCGCGAACGTTATGTGTGTGTATTTTTTTAGTACGATAATCTTTGCACGCAAAATACATAACGATACATGCCCAGGGTGCCGGAGCAACAGCCAAAACTGGCCCCTTACCGCACATAAACATCCGGCTGGGCACGTATAAATGCCATTAAATGCTCAGTCTTAATGAATTTATTTGACAATTTAAAACCACATTCGAATTTGTAAGCACATTACGGCGTGTCATTAATTTGACGTTTGTTATTTCATTCGTTTATTTTTGTCTGTCTTTCTGGTTTTCCTTCATTGCCATCGCGCAACGCTAAAGGCAAAACTTTGAAGATAGAGTTGCGGCGGTGATGGTGGTGCTTGGGGGATACAAAATTGACACGGGTGACTGTATACAGAATAAACACTTTTCAAACACCATACCATCACCCCAAGGCTGGAAAAGCAAAGTGACATCTCCATTTCCACTTCAATTTGTCTGTCAACTCGCATTGAGTTCAGTTTCTTGAAAATTATACGACAAAAGATGGGTTGAGCTTTTGAAATGACATGGCCGCCTGTTTTTTTTTTCTTTAGTTGGATTTCGATTGATGATGTTTTGAGTAAAGATAAATAGGTTTCTTTTATGAGGAGGAATGACAATCGGAATCGATGTAGACAAACTGTTTGTATCATCAGCATCGATGATTCGGGATGATTAGGGTAAACAAAACTTATACATGCATTTGAAGTTTAAGAACGGTTTCCTGTCCTATATGTGTTCTTCCTATTTAGGGATGCAACGTGTGTATAAAACTTTTCCAAATTCATTGAATCGACGAAATGCTCCAACTTTTGCAGCCCATTTGAACAATCATTTGAAGCTTATAAAAAATTAATTAGATTGAAGACTAGAACAAAATCCGATCCTTGAAAACTTACTCCGTAAATCTACGATTCAATAACAAATTTGTCCGCCCTCAACCTTCATGGAGCACTTAATCCAAACAAACTTTTAAATGTAACTCACCTACCAACCAAAAGTTGAAAAGTTCAAGACAAATACAAGTCCTTGTGTCAAACTCTTCAATTATTCAGTGCTGATTTAAATTCACCGCTTTGCCATTTTGCCACCACATAGCTGTGTCATGTCAACATTAAAACTAAGGCACAAAAGAAATTCGTAACTACCAGAGCGCCACCCAGTCAGTTTTCTATCTCTTATTCTTTGTCGCCGCGCCGCCGTTGAGCCTTCTCCCAACAAAGGAAAACATGTATGGCGAAAAAAAAGTCATGATAAAGAGCAGGAAAATAAATCTAACCTCGAGTGCAATTTATCAAAGGAACCTTTCAAGGTGTTTTCCGATTTAACTTGTTTCCCAGACACTTTCTCGACGCGGCACACTGTTTGCTCCTCGAGGAAATTTTCGCTCGCCTGTGCAAAGGAAATAAAGGAGCCCCTCTCCCAACAACAAGAAGACACAACCTGAAGAGTCTATATAGGTGTAAAGCTGTTATCTCGAACATAGATACGCCTGATGATAATAAACGACTTTTCTTTCTACCACTCACTCCGATACGGTTTTTGTTGAGGGGAGGAAGAGAGGAGTTGAAGACGAACGGGAGAACTAAGACTTGCTGACTGGTGCAGTTTAAGGTAGAAAACGTGCACAAGACAAGGAGAATGATATCCTTAAAAGACTTTCGAGTCAGGTTCCCCTTGTGTGACCCCCATCACCCTGTTTATACGGGCTACTATAGCCAGACACCGGGCTATAAATTTTCTCAACAACAACAGAACTTAACCCGCAATGAAATTTCCGATAAGAAGATTGTTCGGTTCGGTTATTAGACAGAATCTGACGGCATAATAAATTTTAACAATGCAGGATATTTACAGGGATTTTTCCTTCAGCATGGGAACCAGCACAATCCTTGCGATAGTATTGGGGTGGACACTAGATACAACCCCTTGAAGCGATTTATTGTTTTCACAAAATGATTTATCGGATGGAGTTTACTCGATGAGAGATGGTGGGATCTCAGAAAGAGAAAGAGAGAGAGAGAGAGAGAAAAGATTTGGGGAGTTGGTGGAATCGAAAAAGGCAGTCAGAATGGCAAGTGAGGAACGATAAGGTTTTGTTGTATGTGGAATACTTCGAAGACATGTGTCGCTTCACAGAGGATTTTTACAACAAAAATCTGAGTTTGTTGGAACTTTTTCATTACAAGCACAACCTTGTTGGCTGCCTTTGGGTGGTTCTGCTTATTTTATATTCAAATAAATTCATTATAAATCAAACCCAGTTGCACTTTTAAAAGTTTCATAAACATACAATTGTTTGATTGTATTGCTTTTCACCTTTTCGTCTATGAAGCTGATGGTTAAAGTTAAGAAATTGGTCTCTATAGCCACAAAAGAAGACAAGTTCTTGATATTAGAGCCTATAACACTGCACAATGTTCTTAAATTACAGGAAATATTTGCTCATACATATATAGAAACAAAGAAAACTTTTGCGTAAAATATTCCACATACGCCAGAGTGAACGCAAATGTTTGGCTTTATCATGGCTCTTCTTACACACTAAGGAGTGCTGAAAAGGGCACATTTTTACATAGTATAAGGAATCTATAGTAGCACCATGGCGGGGAAAGCGCTGGTATCGCCCCCTGTCGACCCCATTAAACGTTTTATCGGTTCAAAAAATTTGGTTGTGGTTGTTCACTTAGGCAAGTGGAATGTGTTTAAATGATTTTCAAACAATGTCATGACACGCCAAATGCAAAACAACAAACTTTTTATCATTTAGAATCAAAAAGCACATCACTCGCACATCACTCTTTTATATTGCTAACACATTTACGAAGCAAAGCTGCCCTAACAAAAAACAATAATATATGACGTATTGACAGCATGTTGGCAGGGTTATACGATAAACTTGTTCCGATTGAGAAGGTAAGTACGTTTAATGGTGACGACAGGGGGCGATACCAGCGCTTTCCCCGCCATGGTGCTACTATAGATTCCTTATACTATGCATTTTTAAACCCTTCCCATTAATAAGAAGGCTATAGTCTGCTTCAGAACAAATTTTCTTTGACTCAATTTCGCGAAATAAGAAAAAGAGTATGCTTTCATATTAAAGTGCACTTCATTCGTCCTCCAAGCGACCTCTTCCTTTGTACACTAGTAAGTGCGAGTGTTGACCTGAAGGTTACTTCAATCCTTTGCTATTAATAACGACAGCTTTGGACCTTAGCAGCCAAAAAGTGGAAACCCCTGAGTGAGCTACATATTTGGTTTGAGAGTACATATTTGAGGTCCTTCTACACTTAGAGAGCGTATTGAAATGCTGGCGGATGAGCTTGTGACGAGTTCGCGGTAGTCCCTTCCTGCAGCAACGTACTGACACCCACCAGGTTGAGGGCTGTACATGTGGCCTACATCCCAACCAACAGCCTCGAATAACGATTTCATCGTTGACAACCGAAAAGAGGGCAAAAACACCGAATCTGTACATGGAACGTAAGATCCTATTAAATTTGCTGAAGCCCTAAACTGATGCTGGAAAGCAGACATAACCGCCATCCAGAAAATGCTATAGAATTTACAGGGCATAAAGGAGATGAAAAGACGCTTCTTATACTTTGGTGATTTGTGCAGACAACAGAGCAACGCTTATTTGAGTGCAAATTTGTCGTAAGAGGACAACTCAGGGATAAGGCTATCAGCCAAAATCCGGTAAAAGAGCGAGTCCTTGAAGAAACATGAATGAGCAATGCCCTAGACACGACGTGAAAATCGTCCTTGGTCATTTGAACGCAACATCGAAAGAAGGGCATCCTTGGGAATACATTCGATTAGCAAAGCATGCATGACGACGAAACCTCCAAAAACGAACTCAGGCTAATCGATTTTGCTGCGGGGCTAAATCTTACTGTTAGTAGCCCACGTCCCGAGTCTCAAAATTCATAAATGTACATTGGGATCCCAAGATTGATCAATAGTCAACATGGTTAGCCACTTTGCAATCGACGCTCGATTGGCTGTTGACTCGAACCACTACCTTCTTCTAATCAAGGTACGAATGAGGACCAAATTAGAATATTAGTATTGCACATTTGCATTTGTATTTGCAAAAATACATACATAGATGTTTAAGTCAAATTTATAATTACTAAGCAGATACTTTAAATGCATAAGCTCAATAAACAAATCCTGTTCCCAAACAATTTGGGTTTCACTCATACCTTTTCATCAGGCAAGCAAATGCAGCCAAATAAATGCACGACAAATGTTGATTCAAATGAAAATGAATCAGTAAAATGAGGTTTACAAGAAAAAGAAGGAAAGAAGACCAAAGCTTCATCACGCGGCTCCCTTATCGGATCGTTCTAAATCAGTTGGTACTTTTTCTTGCAATTTTCTAAAATTTAATATAATAGTGAGGTTTATGACGTGAAAGAAATAGGGATCCAGACTTTTTTCGACTTCTTTTTCTACAGTTTTTTGCGACCCTCTGTCTCTTTTCTCCGAATATGTTGATTTTTCTCACAATAATAAGGATTGACACCGGAAACACAAATACGCTTTAGCTTTGGTTTCGCATGACGTTTTTGAGTTCAACGATATAAACTGCCACAGTGTTACTTTTCCTTCAATATATAATATTTGATCGTTGATCAACTAAGTATTGTTAGTATTAAAAAAGTATTGTTCGTTTTGCATGTCATTCTAATATTTTATTATTTATTTTTTCATATTTAATGCAAACTATATTCATTTGAGATCATTTGTCACACGATCTAAAACTAATGATGACGTGCTTTTAACCCTCCTTTACAAATTACAAACTGGGGTCCATTTGGACCCCAGAGCATGTTTGAACACTCATAACTTTTTTGTTTTTCATTTTTTTTTAATGGCATTTTTACTCAGTGAACAAAATTCAATTTTTTATTCATTTCTTAAGTTGAAACGATTATCAGATGTTTACAGATTTTTCTGCGATTTTTTTGTCAAAAGAACCCGTCCACCCGAACTGGGGTCCATTTGGACCCCACTACTGAAATTCTATGAAAAATCATATTTTTTCTAATAATTAATTATTTTATTTCAAAAGCAGCATAGTTTATGTTTAGAACGATTTAGTTTTAAGTTGTTGGCAGTTCCGGCAGACATTTAACACTTAAGGTTCTAGTGTGGCAAGGGCAACAACATCTGCCACATCCATCGCAGGTGGTTCTGGTTTTCTTGTCGTCTGCTCTTGGGCAAAGGTGACATCTGCTTCTTTTACAAGAGAGCCTTTCGGGGACTGTTGGTAGTTTTTCCTGAACTCTCCCCAAAACACAGAGACCATCCAATGCAGATTTTCCAATGCCAGATTGTGTTGCAGGTTGCGAACGGTTATTCAATTCTGACTCAACCAGTTCCTCCACTAGTTCGATAAGTTTATCACTTCTGAACAAATTTTTGTTTCTTCTAGGTGGATTGAAGTGTCGGAAAATGATGACAATTGCTAGGGCTGCTACGTCCAGTAAGTTGTAGAATACAACCATCGATCGGCCAGCGATTTTTTTGACATGTACATGAATATATTGAGACCATTTGGTCGAATACATCAACTCCACCTTTGCTGCTGTTATAATCCAGTATCATGGCAAGTTTACTTTGATGACCGGAAGTGGCTTTCTCGCAGTTATGTTGTGTTGATAGCAATACCACTTGTTTGTTTGGCCTCGGAACATAACTCACCAACGCCATTTTTCCAGAAAATCCAAAGATGGATGAGTGGACTGGCCGATACTGCTTCTTCTTATTGACCTTTATATGCTCATTCTGGTCATCAAGAACCTCATTCGCTACAAAAGGTAGAGGCAAATCTCTTTTGTTTTTCCGAATCGTGCCAAGATCAGTGATCTTCTTATCCAGTAACTTCAATGCCAAATCGACCGACGACGTAAAGAAATTATCAATAGTGAGTTTACGTTCAGAATTTAAGTATGATGGCATCAACGACATCAGCACATCATATCCACGACCAAGTCCTGTACTTTGGTTAGAGCTACCAGTGCAGATAGAAAACTTCAGTGGATATCCCGTTGAGCTTTCATTCAGCCACCTAAACTTCAAGCTTGCTTGGCATGTATTGGGGAAATTCAATCCTTTTTAGGTCATATAATTGTTTGATGACCTGAACAAACTGAAATAACGACTATTTTTTCTTTTGATAGGCATACCTGACAGGATCAATTGATAAGGATGAATTTTATAATCTGTAATTACGTAAAACAGACATATCGAAAGGGATAAGCGGGAATCCCAGATTTGCAAAGTTAGGCAATTTCGATCGTTTTTGAAATTGAAAAATTTTATTGATGACCTCCTACATACCTGCATATGACATCTCTGCTTAAATTTCTTTATCACTGCTATATGAAATACTTAGAAACAATTCATACAATAGCCAGAAGAACTATAACTGAACAATATAAATCAGAAATCAAAAAAATTTCGAAGAAAAAATCGTGGGGTCCATTTGGACCCCAGTTCGGGTGGACACGACTTTTGCCGGTTCGTAAAGGAGGGTTAATACCGTACCACTGGTGGGGGTGTATTTATATCATCAAGTTAAGTTATTTACTTAGTTACTTTGTTAGCAACAGCAATCGTAATGTGACCTATTTTATTAATCCTCACAAATCCGCACAAGACCGAACTGGTAGTCTTCTCCAGGAAATGCTAAACTCCGAACATAGAACTTTTTTTCATTATCGGCACACAATGAACAATCAAGCTAAAAATTTGGGTCTAGTTTAAGATAGAAAGATAAGTTGGAAGCCAAATATAAAAGCTATACAGTATCACTCTTTTCTTGCAAAAAAGCCATAGGAAAAGAAAGTTAGGTCTTCACAGCCGCATCACACATTGGCTTTGCATCTCGGTCGTCAGAACTATCCTCTTTTGTGGTGTTACCGTATGGTGGACTCCACTAGATAAAGCAATTTGTCCAAACAGTCTCAGCAAAGTCCAACGTTCAGCATGCATAAGTATAAGCGGTGCCTTACGCACCACTCCTTCTGCGTCACTGGACATCCTGTTTCACCTAGTCCCACTCGACATCTACAGTAAACGAATAGCTGCGAGTTAGGCTAATCGTTTACAAGAAGGACCAACAACAATATTGGTCATGCTGACATTCTGAACAAATTCGAAATCCCCTAACTAAAAACAGACTACACCACACCTAAACTCGAATTTGGTACAATTTCCGAGTGACCATTCCATTCAGAACAGATTGGGAGTACCAATCATTCTTGGAAAACGAATGCGTGCATTTTTATACGAACGGTTCAAAAACAAATGAAGGAGTAGGTTGTGGTGTCTATTCAGACGAAGTGAAATTAAACATTTCGCTTCGTCTTCCAGATCATTGTAGCGTGTTCCAAGCGGAGATGGTGGAAATCATCGAAGCTCTGTCTTGGCTAAGAAAAAACATCCTATCCCAAATAGATATATGTATATATATTCTCAGGCAGTCAGGTGGCCATCAAATCCCTGGCGTCAAATACCTTCAACTCTATTCTAGCCCCTAACTGCCAATCATCTCTCCGGGAGATGTCAGAGCAGTTTAACATTCACCTGTGCTGGGTGCTGTGGCATAGAGACATTCAAGGAAGCTGCAAAGCAGATCAACTCGCCAGAATCGGAGCACTTCTGCCCTTCTCACCGACAACGTAGAGTATCGGCATACCAATCGCTTCAAATACAAACTTTTGCTCAAGAAGGACCACTCATACAGGAAAACTAATCTGAGATGGTGAAGCAGTTTAACGTGTAACGCAACGAAACAAATCTGGCCAAAGCTAGATCTTAAGGGGTTGATCTGCTTGATCTCTCTCAACAGAAAACACATGAGCGCGACGATAGATGTCATTATAGGACACTGACTTGTTGGAAAACATGCCGCAATGCTAGATTTTTGCAGAAGCTGAATGGATGATGATGAGGAGGAGACCATTCCCCACAAGTGATCTTACTCATATCGAAGCCCTGCGTCTCTCCCGCTTCATTGTAAGCTCAAAATGGTTCCATTTGGATGAGGATACATTAGATCCATTATGTAGTATCACAATGGGCCCAACGGGTCTAAATCTGTTAGCCGAGCTGACAGCCACTTCTACCTAACCTAGTTTATCAATAATTCTTCTTTTGTACATAAAATATCCTGACACAGTTAATATAATAATTTTCATTCCCACGATATCACGTGAACGTGATCCAAATAACACGATTTTACTCTTTGCTGATACGATACAAATACCTAAAACAGCACTGTTGTAGCTTTGTAACCTAGTTCCTCAATCATGCAAAAATTCACACATTTTAATACTCCGATGTCAGCTTCAAAAAAAGTTTCATCCATCATACTAATTTTTTCGGCTGAGTTCAGTGCTTAAGTAATTTGAATCCTTTTTTGCAAGGAGCTTGTCATAGAAGAAGACTTGTATGTAAACTGTAAGGCATTTCTCGACCTTCCTTGCGATTGTGTACCAACATCAACGAAAGTGTCAAAAATATCTTTTTAAATTGATTTTAAAATATCCTTATGTAAAGGGGGATATCACCATAGCAAGGACTACCATGATGTTCATGTCGTATTTGTGCCACAAATCTCACTATTTCAGTGCTTTAATTTTGCAGTGTAAGAGAAAATCCCACTTGAGTGACACTGACTTAGAATTAGGGATCGGAGTAGATATGTATGTTGCGAGAATCTGAGAGCCCTCGTGCAGTGAAGGTACGAAAAAGAAGGAAAAAAAAAAAACAAACCCATTGTCAACATGTCAACTGTACAACTATTCACATGGTGTACACAACATACATACGCCAACGTATAAACATATCAACGCCAAAAACGACATCAGACATTATGACAGTCGTCTCTGTGCCAGACAACAAAATCCCAATACAAAGTACACAGTAAGCAATTTCATTTGCATGGCCACCCTTTCCTGTCATCCCGAATCCCTTTGGTGTGCCCTCAAAAAATGTTTTCCTTCTGCACTGAGAAAAAAATGAGTGAAAAAAAAGAGAACAAAACAAAAAACATCCTTGAATTTATTTCCATCAGTGTAATCATACGAAGTGTGTGTTAGTGAAATCCTTACACCAAAACCCACTCCATTTCTCTCTAGGACTCACACGGCAGCGGTACAGTCATTTCTTTTGACTTGACATTGCTGTCAACATGCCAGCAGGGTTGAAGTCTACTCTAGGGCGTCGTATGCAAATGTCAATTTGCATTCCAAACATACACACATGCATACTCACTCGCTCGTATTCCCAGCATTCAACGGGAAACACATTTTTACGCTGCTACCGATTTCCAATGACGCTGTACTACGGTGTGTATGGCAGCGCACTTAGGTGGCAGCTAGATGACACCATGATTTTTCCACATGAGTGCATGCAATCACCCGATACGTAAATTGTGTGTGTGTGTGCGACTAGGTATGCATGTGCATTTTGTGTCAAGTCAAATGCTGGAAGTGCCATGCCGAGGCGATGGTGATGGTGGACAGCAAATGCAATTTGTGCTGCTCCACCTTCGGTTAAAATAACGATGACACAATGATGTGGGGCGAACAGTAGCAGCAGCGACAGTGTCAGACATCTACCGACTATGGTGTCAGATTGTGTTAGTGTGCTGTCACTTTGACAGTTTGTTTCTGCTTTTCATTTATATTCGTTTTGTTCCTACTCTACTGTATTTCAATTCTTTTTTTGTTTTTTGTTGTTTTTTTTCCTTTTTTGTGGCTGTTTGTGTGCCGCTTTCGTCTTTTATTTGAACCAAAATTAGATTTGATTTCTGTCAACTGTCAGTCGTGTCACTTAGGTGTCACATGAAGAAAAATCATTCATTGTCATAGTGACATTTTCATTTGTTTGCCGCCCTCTCACACCTTGATGGATGTGTGTACACCATGGTAATGTGTTGACACAGGCACTGATAATGGCAGTGTTTCCAATTCATTTATGCATCTGTCCATCACCATATAGCGTCTGTGCCTTTGTTAGTGTGTTTGTGTTTTGTATACGTCTTGCTCTGTCTGAGCTCTGAGGGAGGAGAGGTGGTCATAAATTGTGATGCAATCACCTAATGCCAATCGGTTTCATCGTCGTCTTGGGCCAGAATTTTGACGTGATCATAAATATCAATGGTGCGACACACCCAGCAACACATACAGCACACACACACCCCATAATTCAATCCTCAGATGAGGTTTTTATCTAACGTCAGGACGTTGGAGTTTTATTTATGGCCTTCAACTTGAAAGTTTACTCCTTTTCTTATAGAGTCAGACTGTGTTTATTTATGGCACACGAATGGAGTTGCCACACACACACACACACACAGACACTCAAACACGCACATACTAACACGTGTTTCAAATAAGTTGGTATGTAGATTGAGTCGAAGTCTCTGCAGACATGGATATCAGTCTTCATTTCAATATTTATTTTTGCAATGTAAATATGTAGGTACATATGATGGATTGTGGGTGAATAAATAAGACTTTATGAAGTTCTTAAGCTTCTCCTCTCTAAGATGGGAAAATTTATGATATAAGAAAATATGTTGTGTTTTGTTGAAGACTACTGGTCATGAACACAAAGAAAATCTAATATGGTTGTTATTGTGATTGGGTGTTTTGAGTAAGCAAATTCATAATCATATTTGGTCTTTCTTTGAGTGACTAGTTTCCGACACAATTTCGAGAATCTTCCCTAGAATTTTCTGAAATTTTTTTGAGATTTTGGCATCTTATTGCTAAATAATCGTCGAAAACATTTGCAAAACCTGTTTAAGAGGTTTTTGAAAGTAGAAATTTTAAGGCACTCTGAACATACGTCCTCTGAAATGGATTGAACAATGTCTGCAAAGAGCCTATTGGAAAAAAATTTATTAAAGAACTTTTTAAAAAACCGTTTTAGGAAAAAACGAAAAATTACTTACAATCCAGCTAATCAACTGGGTACAAAGTTCGAACTATCAGGTGATTAGGAGATGATAGTTTTTTGAGTAGTCTCTAATGGTCTAGATTCATGTTATGTGGGAGGTTTCTTGGATATCAACTTATATGAGCTATGTATATGTATAGCTACGATATGTTGAGCAATACTTATAGTAGGATAGCCCAGGATGGTAAATTTCCAGTTTCAAAAGCGTCATAGGAACTTATTGGAATGTGAAGTTTACGTTCTAAAACAAAAAGAAGTTTATGTCAAGTTTTCTATTTTAGGAAATGTGAGGGGGGGGGGGGGTTAGAGGTCGTGTAAGAATTTTTAAAAATGTAAAAAAACCGTCACATTGAAATACTCGATCTCGTCAGACATTCGTAGAGTATACGCGCTTTGTCTTTCTGATAACCGATAAATATTAATCTGACGATTAACTGGGGGGAGATGGGCTTGGGCGTATCGAGAGGTGGAAAAAAAAAATTATTAGAGTGTGTCAGATTTTTAAGGTAAATGTAAAGTGAACTCAAAAAAGTGTCATATTTAAATGACCGACGATTAAAACGTGACCAAAAGTCGTGGCTGATTTTTAAAATGGTAAAAAAAAAAATTTGACCTTGAAATACTCGAGCGCGTCTGATTTTTATGCAGAGGGATCAACTTGATGTCTTCGTCCTTCAGGATGATAATCTAACAAATATATGGAGGAGTACTCTTAGTCTGACAATTTTAAAGTAACAATTATTTGTCGTTTCTATTTTTCTATTACTGGATACAATAAAAAAATAAATATGTACATTGTACACTTATTTAGGTATATACAAATTTTGATTTGAAATTTTGTTAAAAATACCAAAAAAAAATTCCTGAGAGTGTGAGCCCTTAATATTAATTTTAAGTGCTCGACCAAAAGGTGTGACGATTTCCCATTGAAAAAGCACGGAAACTCTGATTTCATGGGATCGCTTTTACCGAAGATAGTTTTTTCTCAAAATTGAACGCTCTACAAAAGTTGCCCATTGCGGCAAAGTCGTAACCGGCGGGGTAGTACGGGCCATTGAACCAGATTTTTCTCTAAAATTCACGTTTTTTCGTAGTGAGATAAATAAATATAACGAGCTACGGAAAAATTTACTTGTGGAGAATTTAATTTACTACAAAAAAGGTTTTGTGAACACAATTGCTAACATAAATAGAATAAATTGCTAATATGAAAAGAAATCTGTCAGTTGCTTTCTACAATGTAACGCGTTATGTCTATAATCTCAAGAGGTCTGATCATATCTCTAATTATTCAAGCAGGATTTTAGGTTGCACTCTATACACATATCTGAAATACTTGTCCTTGAAAACACTCAACGGAATAATAATAACTAAAACACCATCATACCTATTTGAAAAAATAAAATTTTCTAGTTCGTCTCGGTCTTTTACCATATCACAATCACAACACAACCCATCTTTAGCTGCAGAATATCAGAAAATCAGTTTTTCGTAGATGTCATAAGGCAATGGAACAATTTACCCATATCTATCAGGAGACAGCGTGGTACCACCCAGTTTGAGGTAAGCTTGTTAAATTATTTGGTATTAAATTAGATATTTTAGCTAAACCTTTTTTTCTGTTTATTTTATTAAAATAAAAGCTTGCCGACGCTTTCTGAGGTCAACACGGCGCGGCGTACCCCACAGGCGGATCACTAGTGTGAAGCAGAAAAGTGGGAGAGTTGTGATCGCTTTAAGATCATTACTCGTAACACCGGAAATGAAAAGAAGAATTTTATTAAAATTGAAATTAACTCTTACAAAGCTTAATATTCCTTATTAAATTCTTTTTTAAGGCTTAATATTACCTAATGTGTCATATTATGTTCATAATTATGTAATGTAAATAAACAATGTATAAAACCATTAACTTAACTTTTGCTAATTTAAAGGCTTTGAAGCCCATTGTAAAAGATTATTGTAATAAATAATTTAAAAAAAATATCATCCTTCAAACGCAAGTGTGGGTCAGTAGAAAAAAAAAATATGTTATACTAAGTGAGATATTAACCAACATAATATTATATCTTTTATCGATGATTTTACCTAAATCGCCGCAAGAATTGTGTTGTCAGATTATATGTTTTCCGTAATCCTGATAGGATACCTTCAAAATTAAAAAAAGTTGATCGCTTTGAGTTTTTCAAAATGTCGATTTTTTTACGCCTTTGGACTCGCCTACTTACAAAGGCCACCCTCAAAACGTCAGATTATTGAAATATATACACTTTTCTGGATGTAATTAACTTACAGTAGGTGGTCAAATTTGGGGACAGTACTGAGATTTTAGAATTTTTTAGTCTACATAATTGGATTTTTTTTTATAAATTATCGGTTGGTAAGTCTCTTTTTATTGTTACATATCTGTATTCTATTGGGTTCATTAAAACTATAAAAAAAAAATTGCAATACTATTTTATATTTTTCTTATGATTAGTATAAATATTATTGGTATAAATTATTTTTAAAATTCAATATTTAGTTATTCCTCCCTTTGCTGCAATTAGAACTTCTATGCTCTCAATACCTACATGTATTTTGCATTTTTTTGGAGTGTGGAGTTGTGATTCCATTCTCTAATGAGAGCTTAATCAGTTCTTTTGCCATCGCCCGTTTGGTGAGTTCCAACATGTTTTCGATGGGGTTCATGTCTGGTGAATTCCCTGCCCAAGGCAAAACAGTTACATTTTTTCAGCCAAGACTGCAGTAACACTTCTGGCTATTTGGCATGGTGCAGAGTCATGCATAAAACCACTCATTAACCTATACTATAAATTAAATTAAATTAACTATATTAACTATAAATTACATAAAAATGAACAATGTCCCTAATAATTTGGCCACCCACTGTACTTTCTCTTAATCTGAAGCGCTTCAGTTTTTCTGAGGATCGATTTTTTTTTAACTAATCGGTTGACGACGGGTTGGCTTCAAAGTATCCCCCAACATTAAGGGTTCATATGTATATGGTATGAGTACATTACAGAGTGCAAGGTTTCTCCCCATATGATTTTCTGACGCGCTCGAGTAACTCTCAAAATCTGGTCGTAGGGTCTCCAATATTATACCGCATTGTTTATATCAATTTTAAATCTTGAATCTAATTTCCGTTTAAATATGTTTTTCTCATCAAAACTAAACCAATAGTAAAATATGGTTTTTCCAATGGCTTCGGTCCGCCAAACCAGAGAAGAGATGAAGAAAGGTTAGTTTGTGAAGATTATTTTGAGAATGGAAAGCATTCTTAACTTTAGCTTTGAAAAGAAATATTGTGTTCGAACATAACGCATAGTCCCATATTTTTAATGGCTGGTGGTGTTTCCTATTGGACGGTCTGAACGTACTCATTGAAGAGCAACACCATGAGGTTTTTAATTGGAATGACTGCAATAAGCTAGTTTCAGATAGACCAATAAAAAACTTTGCGAGTTTTTTCGCTTTCTCACAACCATAACTTATGAAGGAATCGAGGGGACCCACAATTCTCTGTCGAATCCGAGCGGCTAATCAAGAAAGCGCTTGTCATGCCAATGAATTTATTTGCGGAAGTCTTGTTAATTTCTCGCGAAGGATGATGCTCGTGAAAAAGCGTTTTTGCCTCTGTTGATATTCGAACCACGAACCTCCGGGTTAATAGCAGACATGCTAACCATCACGCCACGGTTTCCACAACAAAACGTCGTTGCTAGTGAACGAATATGATCTACACAATTTAACGATTATACCGATTATTTTTCCTATCTAGATAGACACAAACTGTTATCCCCGATTCCATTAGGCTTTCGCGTAAATTATAGCTGCTCAACAGCAATGGTTAAGATAATTGATGATATTAGAATCAAATTTGATGTGAACTATTTAACAGTTCTTTGCTAACTTGACTTCTCCAAGGCTTTTGATAGTGTTGATCACTTGATACTTTGACTCAAACTTAGTTTGTACTTTGGTTTTAGTGAAAGATCAGTGTGTTTTGAAAAAAATTATTTGATTAATCGACAACAACGAGTTTGCTATGATGGAAGTTATTCCCAATAACGTCTTTAGTTTCGGGTGTACCCCAAGGATCAATATTAGAGCCAAATCTGTCTCTTTATTAATGATCTACCCAAAGTTTACCGTAATGTGTCCATTCACCTTTATGCTGACGATGCTCAAATGTATTTCTCTAAACCCATTGGACTCGTCGAAGACTTGGTTGCAAGGTTTAATAACGATCTATCTAAAATTTACGAATGGTTGCAATGGTCTCAGTCTTAATCCGAGTAAATCTCAAATTATATGTATCTCTAAAAACCAATACAATACCGAAAATATACCACCGATTTTCTTGAATAATGGCGAATTTATGAAGGGCTACGCAAGCTAAATGTGTCGTCTAATTTTACTCCTGTGGCCACTAAACTTCAATTAGCAAAGACTTTATTTATCCCCCTTATTGACTACGCTGCAGTTGTTCATTGCAAACTTGACTCTCACTCTCACCATAAGCTACTAGTTGCGTTCAATGATGTGATTAGATATGTGTAGTGTATGGACTTCGTCGGCATGAGCATATATCGCATTATCATAAGTTAATCCTTGACTGCACATTTCAACAATTTCTCGACATAGGGTGCTGCCTTTTAATGCATAAAATTATTGGAACCTTTAATCTTATTATTCCCAGCTTTGCATATTTAAATGCCTCGCGACTTTTTTATATTTACTCAACCAAGCTTTGGAATACCCTTCCCACAGCCATAAAAAAAATAATTGGAGTAATAAAGTTCAGGGCTGCTGCATTGGTGTACTTCATCCCAGCAGTGATTAAGGTTATTGTCTTGTTTAAATATTTTGTGGTCAATGCTTTCTGATTGTGTTCCTTATTTTTTGTTCTGTCTCTTTTACCTTACTTTCATTCTCCTTTATCATATTTCCTCATTTTTTTCATTTTCCGTTTCCTCTTTCTTTCTGCTACTTTTATTAATTTATGTACACTGTCAGACAAAATAAAGTGCAAACTGGAATTAAGATACTAACTCATTTTATTTTGTATTGTTTTCATAAACTTTAGTTCAAAAAGTCATTTTCCTTAATTTATTTAAGTTCCTTTACTAACATATCAGTATTCATTAAAAAAATATAACCAAAATTCAAATAACAAAAAATATGTGTTGCAACAAATCATGAAAAAAAAGACAATATAAAGTGCAAATTCAAAATATCAACAAAGAAACATACATTTTCATAGGAAATTAGTAACTGGTGACTCCATCATTATTTTGAATAACAGCTACAAGTCGCCTTTGTATGCTGCGAACCAGAATTCTCAAAATTTCAGACGGAATCCTCTCACATTCAAATTGGAGGCTTTCCCCAAGAAGATGGTATATTTCGCCGACCATCTAACGGAATTCTGTCATCTAATATGAACCAAAGATTCTCTATCGGATTGAGATCTGGGAATTGAGGTGGCCATTCCAATACCTGCACGTTGTTTGGAGAAAATAACTGTTTTGCCACTTTGTAAGTATGCTTCGGATTATTATGTTTCTGAAAAATGTAGTTGTACAGCGATATTTTTGATGTCGAGGAAGCTTAGTTTTCTCTAATAATGTTGACGTAATGAAAACCTGTCATTTTGGTCTCAATTTTGACAATATTCCCAACGCCACCAAATTGAAAACATCTCCAAACCATAATAGACCCAATACCATGTTTGACTATTTTTTTATGCATCTTTGGTCGAGCCTTTCTTAGGGCTTGCACCAAACTCTTTTCCTTGATTTGGATTTAGACTCATAAGGCCTAATTATGCTTTCCCAAAACGATTGTGGCTTTGTTACCTAAATACTTTTTTGCAAAAGCAATTTTTTTTATATTTATTTGCCGTAGCAAAAGTTTTCTCTTTGCTTAATAGTTTCGTATCCCACTTTCATTAACTCACCTTTGGACTGTCCTTGGTCTTACGTCTAATTGTAGGTTTGCTTTAATGTTTCTAGCTGTGAATAATGTTTTTTTCTGGCCTCTATTGTCATTCTGTGGTTCCCAGGTGGTGTTGTTTTCCTCTTGCTTTCACTTTGACTTCTAAAACAGGCAGCAGATCCCCGTTCAATGAAGTTAAAAACCTTCTTGGTTTCAGAAATTGGCAGACCATATTTTTCTTCTAGTTTACGAAAGGTCAACCCACGTCAACGGATCAAAACTAAAAATTCTTTAAATTCAGGTGAGAGTTGTACCATGTCAAAGCTTATGAAAATAAAATTCAACTTGAAGCAAAATTTTTGCAAACGGGCATAAGAAAACCTCACCTGTTGATCATTTTGGCTTATATTTTTATTTTGAATTATTATTAGCTATACTTTGCACAGGTATTTAAAAAATGCACTTTATTTTGTACACGCTCAATTGCTTGAAAATTAATGCAGTTCATGTTTAAAAGAGAACAAAAATAACGGAGTATTTTTAAAGGTTTGATGAAAAATTGTAAAATATAACGTAGGAACATGAAATAGAGTGATAAATCTTTCTTATTTTTCATTCTCTGCATTTTTAAAGTGAGTCAAGTGCATTTGCACTTTATTTTATCTGACAGTGTAATTCATAATTATTACTTTATTTTTTGTAAAATTTTTGCAAATAATGATATTTGTAAATCTAATTTTATAATTTTAAATACTGTAATTTTTATTCCGTAACTCTTAAGTATTGTAAAAGACGTAAGTCTTATTTGTACAATTAAATAAACTGAAATTGAATTGAATTGAAAATACGCTTCTATTGACTCGTGTAAGCTCGTGTTGGTACTTGGTATAGACTATTGACACTTCCTTTGAGGTTATTAAAGTCCGAATTTTCAAGGCTCTGTTTTGTTTCTTACTTTTTCCTCATCATCATTGATTGTCTCATGTCGTCTACAACGTCCAATGCTCTTTTTGTGGAAACAAAGACCTTAAGAAAATTTAACTAATCGGTACTAATCGGCTTTATCTCAAATTCATTATTTAGTTGTTTCATGAAAAAGGTCTTGATTACTTTTCTCTTAATGTATTGAAAACTGACTCCATCATAAATTATGTAGAAACTGCAAATAACCTCATTTTGAATTTCAGCCGTTCCTGATAAGTAGTAACATACTTTTGGCTATTTAACTCTTGCAAAAACTTTAGAAGCTTCGATTTTAGTATTAAATTGTCAAATTCTCTGCAAATTCAGTTTGCAATTATGTAAGCATTTTAATGCTCAGTATTCTTTAAAACATTACGTACCGTAAGTCTGGTTGCGACTTCGCAGGATCTTGTCAGCTGATTCATTTTCTCCGATCGTGTTTACGTTTTGAGCATTTCTGTAGATTCCGTCTGTCTGTGGAACATGTTATCGCGTTATAAGAAGTTATAATATAAACTGTGGTACCAAAACTACTGAATCTTAGTCGAAAAGCTATTATTTCTCCGAATATGTCTCTCAAAACCAACCTAGAAGATTACTGAAACCGATTTCGGATCAAGGAAAGGTTGAAATGCCGTATATACCGTAATGTGTGCTTAGTTTGTGGCCGTTCGATGTCAAAAAGGAATCACCTTTCGCGAGGAAATGGTAATTCTACGAAAGTAGCCGCAAGAAGCGCTTTCTAAGTTTGCCGTTCGGAATCGTCAAAAAGTTGATGGTCACTGAAATGAGCCTGTCTTTGAGGCCGAGTTTTGTTGTGCCACCCATTTTATCTATTAATTTATTTATATCACTGCTGTGAAAGCAAAAGAGCCTGTCATAACTTTAATTTCAAGGCATCGGGTCGCTCCGTCCCGGACTCGAATTGATGGCCTGGAGCTAGCCGTTATTTTTAAATGGGAGGTAAAAGCTAAGTTAGATGTTTCAAAATATGGTAGATGATATTTAAATTTTCGTCCAGTTATGATTTTCTGGATTATGGATATGTCAAAACTGGATGTTTAAATTAATTAATTTCTAAAGCCCCCTTTCTGTTTCATTTTAAAATCAAGTCCGCAGTACAAGTAATATTAGCCTTTTCTAAAAACACAGACAGCAAAGATTCATCTCTCAGCTCAAATGAAAATTGCAAATTCACATAATTTGAAACTGTTTAAGGTACTTACTCACAGGCAAAACGACGTTTACAATGTACATCAACGACAATCGTGGCCTTAATTATTATTCAAGATTTAATCTGATTCAAGTGTCGTCGTTCACATGCAACACTCTAAGTTTCCGGCAGTTGTCTGTGAGATACGCCCTTAGAAATGTTAATTCAATATTAACTCCTTTAAATCCCCTTGAAACCTTGCGAACATTTCAAAGGGAAATTATTATTTTTTCTCTGTGATCTGTGAAGTAAGAGCTCTTCCGCTGAGTAACAACCTTTTTTAGGTCGGTACGCAGTTTGTATAATTGAAATCAGATAAAATTTTTAACGAACGAGATTTTATGTGAATCACCACTTCAGACAGACAACATTAGCTGTGAATATGACTTCCCCCTTACAAAAGAAAATTAGAAAAGAGAAATGTAACGAATTATCCTGTCATCGCACATAATATGACAAACGACTAACAACACTCCGAGTTGCAAAGCATGCACCACTTTGCTGTGATGCTTCCTTTAAAAAAGGACATTTAATCCGATCCAATTTTGCTATTGCAAAAATATAAAAAAGGACATGCCAACTGCCAACAGTGGGACCTGCAAAAGTGACAGCTAAGCAGGAAGGTCCCTTTCCACGTACAATAAATCTTCAAAGGATGCCTGCAAGTTCAACTTTAACCACCGAAGTATGTACAAAGAACGTTGCCAAAATGAAAATGAAAAAAAAAACAGTGCGAAGGTTCTTCTTACATATCCACCTCCTTTTCTGTGAACTCATTTCCGTTTCACGTAACAACAGGAGGCGGGCAAATAAAATCATATAGAACAATCGAGCAAAAAGGATTTCAAGGATCATTGATAAAACATAATAATATGAAAATAGAAATCGGATTGAAGCAGCCAACTGAGAGTGAGAAATGACACATGGCTATAGGCAATGGGTTCCATCTTCTTTTTTTTTATTATTACTTTTTAAAGCAACAAAAACACTAAATCAAATCTCAATAAACAGGATATTGTGAGAGGGTAAACCATCTCATATAAGAAACATGAAACTCTTCTTCCTTTTAATGTAAATTGTGAATTGGAGAAAAGAGAAAGCAAAGAAACTAAAGGACACCGTTGCAGTGCTAAATCACTGTGAAATAGAAATTATGGCAAAACCGAAGGACAACACGCTAGCAAATTGTATGGGGCACTATTCTATTTTTTTATTATTTGTTTTTTATACACTCAGCCGCAAACAAGTATGGATATGGATATACTTTTTGTGAGGGGACGAAGGATTTTTGTTTTTTCTTAACCCAAGTTTATGATTTTTACGTTCCATGGTAGACTGGACGGTTCTTCCGGGGGTAATATATTTAAGTTGTTTCTTTTTATGTTGCCGGAATTCCTTGCAGTTAATTTATTGCCAATAATGAAATATGATTAGGCGATCGCGTAGCCTTTATTTAAATTGGATCTTTTTTAGTCGTGTTCTCATGTTTTTATTGCCCTTGTGGGCTCAAAAATGCTCGTAAATAACCAATATTCGGTTGTTGTAAACTGCCGAAACGAATAAAAATTATGTGAGTTTGTCATGCGAGATTGTCTAGGCATGTGTGAGTTGTAATGGTTGTAGTGGTAAAAGTTTGAGGGATGTAATAACTTCGAAACCAATTGCCGGAAATGGCTTTTTTCTACAATGGTGTTGCTGCACCAGCAATTAGTCATAATTTCAAAAAGAAAGTATTCATATTTTGTTCAATTATTTAGTCCACAGAGGAAATGAAGTGCAGAGCTTACACAGATCTCTTGTGCCTATTCAAAAGCTGGAGCTTGATGGTTTGTAAATTAATTTTAATTAATTATTGGAAGAAGTATTTATGTCTGCAGCGACAACCAAGCTGTGCTCAATGCTCTAAATACTACGAATGTGATACATAAATGCAAAACTTCTCTCTTTCTGAATCAGGTCGGAGGACTAAGGTCTTTGAGTATTGATTGGAACCCAGGCCATCACGGCGTAACTGGAAAAAATATCGCAATGAGCTTACGAGTCAAGGATCTGAAGCGGCTTTTTCAGGTTCTGAACCTTAGTTTGATCTGCCATGGTTCTCTGTGAGTCTGCGAGGGCTTCAAATCTACTACTGGATCAATGTTGAAAGGAACGCTGCAACATTTTTTGTATCCCGTGGAAGAAGTGACTTTGATAGCTTGTTGGCGTTGCACCGGGGCACTTCTTGTTCGCCAATTATTTAAATGTGTTAATAGACGCAAGCTATACTACACTCTCTGAATCCTATGGAGAGGATAACGACACCCCAGAGTACTTCCTTTTTGAATTCCGTAAATTTTCTCGAATCATTATACCGATACTCGGCGCAGACAGGCGCGAATCCAGGGGGGCAATGGGGGCAATTGGCCCCTCTCTGTCAATAAAAATGTTAAGTCTGAAGCAAACTGTACGTATTCGCTACAAAAAAGAAGCTTTTGATCAAATTTTGAGTAACGTTGGGGATTCACAGTATTATTCAACACTTTTTGATGAAACAACTGATACATCTCACCTCTACCAACTGAGTATTATATTACGCTGCGTTAACAATGGTAGCATTCGTGACGATTTTGTCTCTTTCGTGGATGCATTTGATGAATACGAATCTGATAAGGAAAGCTGAACGGAAACTAGAAAAAAATTTGCTGCCCGAAAGAAATTGGTAGGAATTTCTAAATCTAAGGAGTTATCTCTAACTGGCAAAGCCATCGGCCAAATTGTATTGTTGCAACTGAAGAAAAAGCTCAGAGAGAAGCGAAAAATGCTGTTAGGACTCCATGCTACAGTCATAAGCTAAATAACTCCATTTCTCAAAGTTCAGAAGTACCTGACATTCGAGACGCTGCGCTGTTGTGATAATGAAAGAGGTAACCTTCTTCTTGAAATCGCATCCGAAACGAAAAACTGTCCTGATGAACACCTTGGGGGTGTTCCCTCCTATCACTTTGCGAAACAAGGTGGGTAGAACTACATGATGGTGTACTTCAATTTTCTTTGGACTCATCAAAATTGTGGAAGCGTTGGAAACGATATCGCAGTGGTGTGACCCAAGCACCACGTCTGGCAAGTCTTCCTTACTTATAACATCTTTATGCAATTCACAGTTTATTGTATCAGTTTTGTGTTTGAGTGATGTGTTGTCTTTAACACATTCCTTGAGCAAGTTACTACAATCTAAATCTCTTGACCTGAATAGCAGCGCAATGCTGGTGAAGAACACGATTTCCGTTCTTCAAAGTCGCCGGGAGAACATATACCAGTTTCCACAACATCTGGCAGCATGCAAAGAATTTATGTGATCAGTTGAATGTTGAGTTGAGAATTCCTCGTATTCCACGTCATGGTGGACGCCAAATTCACCGAGCTAATTTTGACACTAATTCAGCTGAGATATACTACAGAATTTCGTTATATGCACCTCTAATTGACTTTGTCCTGGCCGATTTGCATGAGAGATTTCAACCGGAAACCTTAGATGTATTTTAACTTACAATTTTCATTCCGGAAAATACAATTCGATATAATACTGATGAGTTGGATACCACCGTTAAGTCGCTAATAAATCGCTTTGGTCAACTCTTAGAGTTAAGTACAGACACTGCGTGTTTTTTGCTCTAAGATGAGCTGGTGTTGTTAAATGGTTAACGGAAAAGAAGCAGAACAATAATCTTCCCGTTACTGCTCTTCAGTTGATGGATAAATGCAATAAG
This sequence comes from Melanostoma scalare, assembly GCA_949752695.1. Classification (NCBI taxonomy): domain Eukaryota; kingdom Metazoa; phylum Arthropoda; class Insecta; order Diptera; family Syrphidae; genus Melanostoma; species Melanostoma scalare. Next base: position 53,899,759 of record OX456984.1, on the reverse strand, counting down.
ACTGTGTTTGGCATTATACACAGTTATCTTTTTATCTTTAAAGCCTATTTAAGGTCTACAATGAAGTAAAATCGCCTTTGCGGTCTGGGACTTATGCAAATCCACAGACAAATCCCGATCGATGTTGAAAAATTAATAACAAGGTTTTCAAAAACCGGCTTTCTAATTCTAATTAAATAAAAAATGTATTCTTATATTTGATTGAGTTTATACATTGTATATAAATTCTATAGTACTATTACTTTGACCCGTTCCGGTGACAAAGTGGGAATTGAACTTACGCCACAAAAGTTGGAATGTATTCCACAAGACTGTATTTGAAGAGGAGGAAAATTATATGCGTATGAGCAGGAAACAAATATATACAAATATAAATTTTTTTCTTTCTTACGCACGCTAAAAATAAACATTCCACATCAGCTGATTCACGCTTCCCCACGCGATGTTGCGCCACCTAACGATCAATGCTATAGTTTAGATATACAATAGTTTATATTTAATATCTGCAAATCATTGAAAAAAAAAAGGAAAACTGCCCCCCTTATCAAAATCCTGGATCCGCGCCTGGGCGCAGACATGATGAGAGCTGGTTATCTAGGCTTCTTTATCATGGCAGCCTCTTCTAAGTTCTTCTTCTTTGAAGGTTGTTGTCTGGTAATACAATGGATCGTTATTTAGGTCTGAGTGCTCCAGTTGGACGTAAAATAGTTAATTTGTTACGTATTATTGATAAAAATTGTTTTCCACTATGAGAAAGGCGATCATCTGGCGCTTGATCAAATATCAGTCACGTCAAAAAAAATATCCAAACAAAGTCTTTAATCTCTGGCTTCATAAATTAACTGTGCCGCGGTTCGGTTCCCAGCAGGGTTGCGAGTTTATGATTTAAAAAATCCGTAAGCTATAAGCTAATAGTAAGCTTCAGAATTGAAAAATATTTAATTCACAAGCTAGTTTGCAAATTGTGAATTGAGAAAAATTCAATTCATAAGCTAATTTGAGAATTATGAACTGAGAAATATTAAATTCGCAAGCTAGTTTGTGAATTAAGAATTGAGAAAGATTCAATTCATAAGCTAGTTGGAGAATTAAGAATTGAGAAAAATTCAATTCATAAGCTAGTTTGTGAATTCTGAATTGAAAAATATTTAATTCATAAGCTAGCTTATGAATTGAGAAATATTCAATTCATAAGCTAGTTTGTGAATTCTGAATTGAAAAATATTTAATTCATAAGCTAGCTTATGAATTGCAAAATGTTCAATTCACAAGCTAGCTTTGATTGGCTTTTTCCATAGCTTAGAAATAAGCTTGTTTTTAATCATCTGTAACTTCAGTGTGCATGCGAATAACAAAATGAAATTTTCAGGACTTATAGTTGAAGAATAGGCCTTTAAATTCTACCTACTTTCATTTTGATATCTGGTAGTCAACATTCACAAAAATGCTCCCAAAGATTGGCTTTTTTTTAAAAGCTCAAAGTTTGAAAGGGGTGTTTGTAAAGCACATAAAAAAATTTGTTTTTTGATCAACTTTGGATTTTTTATTTTGTAATTATTGTAAGGTTTAATTAGGGAAATTTTTAGGGACTTACTATTGATATTTTAGGCACAGGACTACTTCAAAAATGGCAAAAATGTATATAAAATGTGTTGATTTCAAAGGGATCAGGTTTCTAAAGCAACTCAAATATCTTAAACCTTTTGATTGATTTGAAAAGAATGCTTTATCAGCTTTAAAATGACACCTTAATCGTCCTAATCGCTTGAATACAGACAATTTAAGAGTGCAAAGTCTGAAGCCCATAAAATCGCTATGTTCGGTTCTTTGAGTATGGCTGGAGGGGAGAGGAAAATTACAAAAAAAAAATCCTTTGACGATTTCGTATTTCGATAGCAAAGGAACATTTCTACAAAGTTTGAGCAAAATCGGAGGTATAGCAACATTTCGGATTGACCGTTTTCATATGGAATGGCTCCTACACAAATTAATAAGGAATAAACAGAAGGTACCTTAAATTCCAAACGTGGATTAATCGAAGCCAATTTTTCTATACTTTAAGTCATTTAGGTTGAAATTCACTTTTAAACTTGCAAATAATTCAAAACAATGATCAGTAGAACAAAAAAAAAAAACAGCACAACAAAACCGAATTCGCCGTACATTACTCTAAGGCGAAAACTGTATTATTTTTTCCAAGCAGAAATTGCAGTAAGACGAAAATTATCGTCTTACTTTTTTCAATAAGAGAACGTGTATTGAAAAGGGAGGCACCGGGGTGGAAGTATATCGTAGGAAAGACAGGAACAAACACAGAATATGTTCTGCGCGGCGATTTTCAATGCTTTGTGTTTTGTGTATGCTTTGTGTATTGTGTGTGTATCTCGCAAATTTAAAAGTGCATGAAGAACATTGTATGTATGGGCAAAGATAGGCTGTTGACTGCTTTGTAGACTTGTTGTAGACTTATGTTGCTGGTTTTTTCTACGAACAAGGGACACATTTTAAAAGGTAAGACGATAGGAATCGTGTTATATGGACGCCACGCCACTGGTCTCATGTCAGGGCACCGTTTAAGCTCTGAATGCAACCGCTGGCTGTTTTGAGATTTCCCTTCATAGCTAAGCTGCATTTACGCAGAAGATTGCGGAGTTTCCTCACCAGTACTTGTTTCGCTATTGATCATTGATGACGAAACTTTTCACACTTGTGAGGCATGTTTTTATTCAATTAATGATCTGGCATAGAAAACACAAGTCTTAGTCATTTTCGGTTCAAATACCTTTTTGAAATTTTATTAAAAGTGCTTCTTAATGTTGGATCCGCTCTTATCATTGATTCATTTTCAGCAAAGATTTGCTTACTTCGGTGTTTTGAATTTTATTTTGCATCAGGTAATCAAGGACTGTTATATATAGCGAATCTCCTACTGTGACTTCGTATGCTTTGTTGAGTAAAGCCTGGGGCCTGTAGCTCAAACCTACAAGTACAAGTAAATTATGAAAAAATATAAAAAAAATTCTCTGATATACCTACCTAGATCTTCGTTCTCCAAAATCCTTGAAGATTTCGACATAATTTTGATGCCTGTATTTCAAAAATATAAAAAACTAGGTTAACTATTCCATGAGGTAAACTACTGAGGTAATTATATCTAAAAAGTACCTTCAATGGGCTCGTCCGGGATTTGAACCCGGGACCTCCCGCACCCTAAGCGGAAATCATACCCCTAGACCAACGAGCCAGGTGAAAGAGAGCGAAAACAGAAATTTCCTAAAGAAATACGAAGAGAAGGTATTTTTCGTTTTATCCAAACAGCTGTATACATTTTGGAACTATGTACATTTAGTATCGACGCCGACGTATCAAATTTATTTGTATTAAAAAACCAAAATCGATACAAATTTATTTATAGGTTTGCATATATTTGCTTTGTTGTGGTCTGCAGCGTCTATACTCCAACAAGTAGTTTATGTCAAAGGTGTGGGTTTTTTTTCGCTATGTATTGTTGGTAATTGCTCTGCTGCAGTGCATTTGGCTAGCAAAGCTGCGTTATATCAAACTGAAAAAAGAACTGTGATGTTCTTGGGATCTTAGTTGATTATTTGTATATGTAAAGAACTTCGAATCGCTTACCCTATCAAAACAATAATCTAATAAAAAAAAAAAATGCAAAGTTTTTTGAATGAGATGCGACAAAAGCTCAGGACTAAAAGGTTAAATCAATACAATAAAACAATCGCAAGAGAGTGGGGCCTATCTAGCTTCATTTTGGAGGCAGGGGTAGTTTTATAAAAAATAGACTTATTTTTGCAAAAAATTATTCAAAATCAAATAAGTTACCAACTATAGTGTCTTTTCTTTGCCAAACACTCCGTATAGTAGCAGCAAAGAAATATTTGGCATCAGTAATAAGAGTAAATATCGTGGGTTTCTATCACTCGCCGCGCGGCGTACTGAACCTCATTGACTTTTCAGAATTCGAAAATCATAGTTCTTGAACAAGTACAGAAATTAGCAATGCTATATATCATATCTCTAAGGAACTTTGAGATGGGTGAATTTCAAAAATATGCAAAGGGTGCTTCAGAATACTCTGCTCAGAAAATAACTTTAACTTAAGGTGAATAACATAATTTTTTTCCATCTTACAAAGGTCAAAAGTCAGTATTTGAAATAAGTTAAGTCCAATTTTGGTGGAACAGAACAAAAAAAAAAATTAAACAATACAATTTGAATAAGACAGTGGGGGAAAAATGTACCTTTTTTTTGAAGTAAACAATTTTTTAGCATCGCTGTCATTTGAAATTATAAAATGAAAAAGCAACAGCAAGCAGATACATCAACTCATAAGATTTAACGTGGGAGAAAAGAACAGGAAGCATTATGAAGTTTTTCTAATGTTCTAGTCCTATTTGTGCTCTGCTTTGTACTTCATTTGCTCTTGTGTAAACATTTTGTAATTTAATGATCAAATTGTATTAAGCTTGAATTAAGCCAAACTAATAAAACAAAACATAGTTTAGTTCAAGAATGGTTCCTGTAAAGGTTTGATCCCCATATTCCCATATAACTTAGAAACTACTGGTTTAGTTTCAAAAAATCTATCAACATTAAGATACTAGCAAAATTTCATGATCATACTCCCACGAGAATTGAAAGGGGAACGAGAACCTTAAAACTACCATCATCTACCTCCGGAGTGATTTGTTAGAAACGCATCATTTTATTCTGCTCGCATTTTAAGTAGGTATAAAGCTATAAGTTTGTTTGTTAAGTGTTATGAACAAATTCCTACAAACAGCTCCTGATTTGTAGGCTGAATTGTGTTACGGGTTCCTGGCAATATTACCTTCGTCACTAATATTCCATACATAATCTCAATCGTAGGCACAAAGGTTTCCGATACTCGTCGGTTTATGTTCACCTACTGTTGTTTGGAATGCTTCGATGACTCCGGCTGCACCTATTTTCTTCGTTACTGATCCTTGACAAATATTCTCGGTCATCCTCTCATTGGCTTCCAAATCTCATCCTCATCTGATGGCCACCCTTATCAGTGACTCGCGATCGAGTGCCTTTTCAAAGTCAACGAGCACAACATGCAAATCCTCTAAGGAATCACTGAAGGTCTTTGTGTTTTAGATTGCATCTAATGTGTCAAACCCGAATAGGGCACCAGGATGTTCCCTTGTTTTTCAACCATTTAACTAGAAGAATGGTGATTATATCAGAGCTTCGTTTAGTAGAGGGTAGCTTTCCCTCCATTGCTTAGGTAGACTAACACACCTTCTATAAGCTTAGATATGTGATTCTCAGGCCATCTCAGCCCGATCTTTTCCTTTTTTTCCAAAAAACTCACATGTTATCTCGTCTGGCCCATTACTTTTGCTTCTTAGTTCTTGACTGCGTCACTAGCTCTTTGAGTGTGATATCCAATATTTGAGGATCAACTTTTAGAATGTGCTGTCAAGCACCACCCGTCATTTGAAAAACCTATTATTTGAAACAACTGTCGTTTGTAACGCCATCACAACACTGCCGCCACTTGTGCATAATTTTGTTGTCTTGTACAAGAAGCTGTCCTTGAGCGTCGCTCATGAACTTGGGCACAGGAATCTCCTCACCATTTTTTTTTCTTTAAGAAATTGCTGAAATTTCTTCCTTCTTCCGATACATCCTTTTTGAGCTTTTTTTTTAGTTAAAAGCACTTCTTCGCTTCTTTGTGGCAGTTTCCATTTTCCCGTAACTCTGATTAGTTAAAAAATTCACCTCGCTCTATTCAACATAAAGAAGCCTTTCCCATCACATCACAAAAGTGTTGACTCTAACAACGAAGCAAATAAAGCGCTAATTTTATGGCTTGAGTATTTGAAACAACGAACTTTGCGTTCAATCCTATTGATTATATGAATCATGAGCAGTTAGTGCTTAGTTAGTCTAAAAGCATCGATTTGAGGAAATTTGGTTTTGTAAAGAAACCCCTTGTATTGACCATGAGGTCGTAAACACCGTGCGTGCTTATTCAATGAAGCCAATCCAACATAAAGCTGCTTTATTGCGTTTGGTTCATTTGATGTTGGGAAACCTTAATTTTTGAAGACACGCCAAAAGTTTAACTTTACCGCTAGGGAAAACTGCCATCTTAGGATCTTACATAAGCTTCCCAAATCTGGTAACTGCTTTACCATTCTTTGGCTAAATTTCTATTGAACTGCATTTTTTGTATAATCATCGTGTCAATATTCTCATTAAACCGTGTTGTGTGTCTTTTTGTACTTTTCTCCATAAATCCCTCTTGCCATAATAACTCAGCAAAAAATAAAATCTCCAATCGAATTAAGGAGGAAAACCAAGACAGTAAAAATAGTTATGATTTGTTTCACCTAATAAATCATCAGATTTGTGGTTATTTATTGCAGTTGTATTGAAAGTGTTTGCGACTGCCGCCGTGTTTCTCACTCTTGTGCTGCTTCTTCTTCGTCATGAATTACTTTGGCTTTGTTCGTGTGGTGCCAATATAAAACTCTGCTGCCGCCGCAGCTCATTACCATGAGAAAGAACCCAAGAAAAGCCATGCAAGACGCCGCGCCACACCGAAAGCAACCACCACACAATAGTTTTAGTGTCGTTGTAAATCATTTTCGCGAAATGGTTGAAAATAAAAACATTTCTTTTGCTCCTTTTGCTTTTCCCAATGCCAATCCAAAGGATCTGTGAGCGGCTTTGCGGTTTTAATTTTCGATGTATTGTGATTTTACTGAGTTATAGCATATGAGGACGAACGAACGACCCGACGACGTGGATATCCCGAGGTTGAACCTGAACTCCTCTCCATCCACAGACATGGCATGGATGTTATCATGATAAAAATTTATGGCACTCTCTTGCACCGTGAAGTAAAATCGTGCTCTTGCATTTTTTGCCAGCGGTAATCACTGCAATTATGTGGTTTAGGGGGTCACATCCAGCGCATAGAGCGCACGTCTTCAACTTCGTCGATTTTTGAATCCTATTGTTTGTTTAACTTAATTGGAGATCCTTTTTGAAATGGAAAAATAGGAATAATTTATTTGAAACAGACGGAAACACAAAACTCTCGCATGCACTGCATGTCTAACATGAGAGCATCTCAAGTTACGAGTACCTAGAACAAGTCGAGAACAATTTCACAATATTTCAGGCGTTATTTGTAGGTTTCAGTAATGTCATTTTGTCTGCTGCCACACACGCCTACGACAGTACTCATGCACTGTGCAAGTGACCACCTTGTCCAGATGCATGTTTGTTGGATGGTACATATTGAGAGGAGAGAGTATCATGTTGCTGACATAAATGGACAGCGGACAGCACTCGTGTTCATATCCTGGTCACTTCCTACTGCTCTTTGGTGTGTTCCCTTCGATATGCAACATGCTCTGCCACATGATAATGGCAAATTTTATGACATCTCATTTTGATTTATCGTCTATCGCTGCGATGTATGTAGCGTCAGTATTGCTTCTCATCCTCTTGAGCTGATGTGAATTTCACCACTTGCAATAGCTAAAGACGAATAGTTTGAGTTAAGACAAGAAAAAAAAATAAAACGGATGGGAGTTTATCTCAATTTTATAAAAATTTGGCTTAGTTAAAAAAAAAATTTTTATAAACCATTTCAACGGCTTAGTACCAAATACTCTTGAGTCTAGAGTCAGGTAGAGCATTTCACACACATGTACACGGACTGAACGACTAAAATATGAATTTGTATGCTTGACTCTACATAAGAAGATGCGCTCAAGATGAAACTAATGGGTATTCCTAGAGGGAGAGAGGACTTTGCTACTAAATTGCTTAACTGGAGAATTCCAGAAGCGTCCTTAAATGCTGTTACACGGTTATCGACTTAAAAATTTACTTGCTGGTCATACGTACATAAGGTGGCACAATAGAGCGGAGAGCTCTTAGGCCTAGTAAATTTCTTACGTCCATGCCTTATGAGGGAGTGGAGGTTACGGTTAGGAACGGCTAATCGGGAAAGCGCTTTTCATGGCAATGAAACTACTGTCGGAATAATTACCAAATTCTAGTGCTATTCAGTGACAATGTTGTTCATAGGAGTGCGTAGAAAAGCTGGTTTTGAAAACTGCAATGCGTAATTTCAAATAATCATTAATCAAATCAATTAGCCGATGACAAAGTCCTATCTCTTAAAGGATTTTTTTTTCTTCCAGTAATAATCGACATGCAAACTTCTTGGGAAATGTCACTGCCACTTCCTTCTTAAATACTTGTCGATAAGACTTGCCTATGTTTTCCGTATTTATTATTAGTCACATAAATTGAAAAATAAGGAAGATCAAGAGATCAAGTGACCTCAAATTCGCCTAAGGATGACAATGGGCTCATCAGTTAGATGTTGTCGTACTTTGTGCGGATTTTTTAAATATGACACTTATAAAAATCATGGAATTGAGTGTCTGCGTGGGAGTTCTAGGATCTCATCACAGAAACATTTTATTCTGTGTTCAATGGTTTCTCTCTTTTTGCAAAGAATTGGCGCAAGTCCTTCAAGCCTAATACTGTCATATGCACGCAGGTTATATCAAAGTCAGTGAACAAACCAGCAACGGATGTTCCCACCGCTGCATTTAGCAAAAATCCAACGTCAGCGTCTGCGAATATAACGAAACCCAACACGAGCTTTAGATTGGCAATCGATTGGACTCGTAAGAGTTCCAGTAAAAGCTGACCCAACATTGTCATCATACTATAAAGAACGTTGGATGCGAATTACCAGCAGTAAAAATATAAGTCTGAGTTGAATCGCAAGCTCGGCTTAAGTTCATGTGTGTATCTTGTTGAGAAAAAAAGTTTTTTTTTTATATATAACCTTTCGACTTTGAACGTAAATTGCGCGGCTCTTTCTCGCTTATCTGCCGCAATCAGAGAAACAAATTTAGACGTCCTCCATTCCTCACGCTTGTCCCCTGCGCTGAGCTTGTTTTGGCCGAATATTTATTTCTTTATTTTATTTCAACTAACTTTGTGTATGAGGGCTCTTGAACTTTTAGTGATAAATCCTGTAAGAGCTCATCAATGAGTTTGAGTCAGCATCTTCTGTACTATTCCAGACAGAGGTTGTTGATGTGTGATTATGGTAATCCCTTACAACACATCAGGTGAAATAAATTTTACTATCTTTAAGAGCTAAACTGCCCTTACAGCCCTTACTTCATCGGCCATAAAACGATAAGAATTCCCACAGAAAAAAAAGGTTTTTTCCATGGGTATCGCCTATAGCGAGGAATTGGCAAACCTTCCGATACTGATTTCATTGCCTTGAAAGCGCTTTCTCGATAAGTTGTCCGGTTGGCTAGAAAACTTTAGGTCCCTTCCATTCCCCCACAAGGCAATGGTCCTAAGACTCTCCGGTCTGTTGCACTAATTGAGTTGCTTGGCTTTAACTTATTCATAGCGTTGTTCAGACAAAATTGGCAGCAAACCAAGAATTGTCAGGAGCAGTTTTCGCGCTAAGCTGAAGATTGCCTGAACGATTTTCATTTTCCCTTTCCTAATAATATGAAGATGACATAAAGTATATTTTACTGACGTTCAATGCAACATACTAAGGTCGAAAAATCACAATTTCGCACACTTTCTTTTATGCGCTCGATAACTTCACCAATCCCACATTCTGTACACCTAAACGAAATCTTCTTCATTAGGCTTGTTCCAGCAAAGACCCAATCCTCCAACTATCACCAACTCATCTGGAACATGCGCAATACTAGCCTAAAACTTTTAGAAAAACTTTAGTGCCCATGTTCCTGACAGTTGACTGATCGTTCAAACAAATCTCCTGGTCACCTTATTCCTTCCATTAATAATAGATTAACAGAATCTTCGGTTCTTCAATTTGTAAAATTTTTCGTAGCTGTTGGATTAGCTAAAGCGTCATCTGTTGAAGGCGGGCATTTCGGAGATTATTTTTTTGGATATCAAATCCTTACTTTCTCTTACTTTGCTACCCTGTTTGTTTTTTCCCGAGGATCGCCAAAAAAGTTTCAACCCTAGGCATTTTCTATTTTCTGATTCACGACTTTCTTTAGTTGTTGTTTTTGACAAATTCGAATCATAATTTTATACCAGTTCCAATGGAAGAGAAAGACCATAATGACAAAGTTCCGGTCCAAGTAAAAAAATCACGAAAACTGAAATCTTATTTGAAATGCAACTAGCAACTAAACTAACTAAACATCACAACATAAAACTTGAGTTTGTGAAATACACCTCAATGCTAGGGCTGTGTTTCTTTTGGCTTCAGCTATCATCAATGCAGTACACTTCTGATACTGCCCCGAGAGTATCTATAGAAAGAACATATTATTACAATTGAACTCCAGGAGAAGATATGGAATGAAGAGTCGTCGTGTTTCATGTCATGTCACGTTGAAGCAGCCTTCAACATGTTGACCAAATGCTGGACACTGGCGTTTCGGAACGGGTGCTCACTCCCTACAAAATTTATCTGAAGATGAAAGAAAGGACAAACGTTCATTTGGCATGTTCGTGTGTTTGTGTGGACAGACTATAAGAGAGATGGCTAGACCATCATTTATCTTCTTTGATGGATGACATGTCTCTCGTTGTGGATGATGAATCTCTGCACTGGCCAAAAGGTCTGCCGTTGACAACGACGAAGGATTGTCAGTTATGGGCTGACCAAAGGAACGTTAAATCATTTACCCTGTCTCACTGTGTGTGCCTCAATGTGGGACTGTATCCAGGTGACTTTAATGAAAATTAATGATGACATTGGCCAACGAATTAGTAACTTGGCGATGAGGGATGACGTTGAAAACAAAAAAAAAAAAACCAAAAAAAAAACAAAATTTGTAATCAGAGGGTCGGTGTTAGTTCATCTTTGTATTGTGCTCCGGGGTGCTCTATTAACGAAATGATGGATTGCTGTGTGGGCTACTTTTAGGAATTATTTTTCGTGTGCGTGTGGTGTGTTTTAACGAGTATCAACTGCCGCAATGTGTTTAATTTTCATTAGGATCTGACAAAACAAATGAGAAACATGCGGCGATGCCATCAATCTTTTGGTTTTTCCCCTTTTTAGAAGATGGAGTTTGGTATAAAAGGATTTTCTGTGTGCGCGTGACAATTTTGCAAGTTTATCTTCACAGTTATTTGGATGATTTTATTTGGTTATGGAAAAGCAATTAGGATTTAGGAACTAACCTAGCGCAGTGATGACAGCTCAAGGGCACTCCACTTTCTATTAATATAAGAAGCAGTTCAACTGAAAATAATGCTTCAAAAATTGTTTAAGGCTGACAGTTGTTGCAACTAAGAAGTCCTAAACCTTTTTATCAGACGATAAATTTCCAACAATTATTTTGTCAAGAAAACCTTTAACTTTACTCTTACTTTAAAAAACCTCAAAGTTGCGTCCACAACATGCCGAACGTCATCAAATGTCAATACCGGACTAGTGTGTGTCGGTTTTTTTACGTACCGAAAGTCCACTCAAACTCAAACCGAAATGCAATCCGATTGTCGCCGTATAACGTGGACTCACCTTAATATTTTTTATTCCCTTAACTCTTTTAGTTAAGAATTGTTTCAATTGTAATAGAAGCATCATATTTCCATACATGAACCAAATTTTTTGTTTCCCCTTAATTTTCAAAAATGAGATCATTAACTTCATTTCAAATTTTGAAATGTAACCTTAAATCGAAATCTCAGTTCGTAATCGGAATAAAAATAAGCGATGTGTTTTAGCTCAGTATCCAGTGCTAAATTGAACTTAGTAAAACACTTGAAAGGCTTTTAGCTTTCCTTTGGTTATAAATTTTGAACTTAAAACAAAAACTATACACACTCATTTCTACCAATTTTACCACACTGGAAGGTATAGAATGTCAAGAGACCTTTTACGATATTAAGGATTCGCTTTTTCCTCACATTTATAATTATCATCAGCCCACTTCATTTAGATACCTCATCACATCATAACAATGGAAACCAAAAAGCGGCTGACAGGTAAATGACGTGAATAGATTTTCTGTGCCCTGTCAAGAGGATGACAATATATTCACACACAAAAATTGGCTCAACCAGCAAGTTTCAGTTGATCCTACAAAAAAGCACACACATTAAGTATGAATTCTAGTGTAGGATGGCAATGTTGATTGTGTGCAGTTCTGCTTAATTCTATAATTTTTGTTAAAACTTCCTAGAGTGAGGTGAAAAAATTAATTTAATTGAGTATTAATATGTAAAATTGATATATGTCTGAAGCTAGAAGGAAAAATCAAATAAAGCTACAGTTGCAGATGGCGCGGTTTTCATGGCTGAAGATCAGTTGGAAGGGAGCATGCACCAGCCGATCTACGTTATATGGTCCAAAGAAAACAAGAATGAGGAATGTAACCTCAGCATCACATGTCCGATCCTAAAAAAGGGGAGATCCTCACAATTGCACCAATTACAGAGGAATCACAATCAGAGATCAGATTCCTTGAAGTTGCGTATGAAATCGTGTCTGCTGTAATATATGATTATCTGAAAAACCACGTCTTCAGTTTGAAAGGTCCTTATCAATATAGTTTGAGACCATAACGGCAGGCCTTCGAAAAAACCCGAGAACAAAATATCGATTTACACTATATTTTTATCAATTTCAAAAACGTGTATGACAGTATTTCCAGAGATGAGCTGTACAGAGCTTAGTTATCTGTCTTATTTTGGAATCCCTGCAAAACTCCTACGACAATGTCGGATTAATTTGGACAATTCACGCTGCTTCGTCAAGTTCAGTAAAAAACTCACCGAGACATTTGATGTCGAAAAAGGTTTTAGGCAATTCGACAAATATCATACTTGAAAAGATTTTACAAGAATCAATCTTCAACACCAGAGGCAAAATCTTTCAAAAGATATTGACGTGTCGTGACGTACATGCGAAGAAAGAATCGTGCATGCATGTCATAGGGGCTTTTGCGAGCGTTAAAATATAAGAGGCAGAATTTGGTTTGATGGACAAGGACAGGGAACATCGACGAATTGGATAAAAATGTCACAATAAGCCAGACATCACTTCGAGGTTGTACAGGACTTTATCTGCCTAGGATCCGCTAAAGACACGAAAACAACATCAGTGCGGAGACCAAAAAGAGAATTACTCTAGCAATTCTTTGCTACTTTTGGCGAAAAGGCATTTGAGAAATAAAGCTCTCTCTAGAAAAAACAAGTAAGCCCTCTATAAGAGCCTGATTATCCCGGCTTTGCTATACGGTGAGGAGACATGGACTTTATGTTAAGCGGAAGGTGGAGACTTCGTCTTAGATGGCGCAGTCAAGTAGAGTGCAACATCGAAATTGTTATCGAAATATATTGATTGAGGCCCAGGCTCACCCCTAACTATAGTATCCATCTAAGTAATAAGTAGGCAAATAATGTCGGGACAATTATATAGCGCTCAGTTATACAAAAAACTTTATAGTACTCTTTTCAAAAATTACATTTTTGTGCGTAGAATAAAGTGCGTTTGGGGAAGATTTGAATATGCCATTTTGTTCAACGACTCAAAATAAGTCGAAGATATAATAAATTTTTCGATATTTCGCTTCGTTTTCTAGATATCGCCAATTAAGTAGAAACCATTTTTTGCTTTAGATTTATAAATAAAGGATAAGCGCCGTGATCTGACAGTGAATTTAGCTTGATTAGCTAAAATAAAACGAAATTGTTAAATGAGAATTTTTCAATATCTCTCTTGGTTTTCGAGATATCGACTTTTGATTTCAAAAAAGATCCTTTTTTGCTTTTTATTTCTGAATATAAAAAAAAATGTAGGTCTCCTCCATTCCATCACAAGGCATGGTTGTAAGGAATGCCCTGGGGCTCTGTTGCGCTCTGTTGCGCCACCATATTTATTTATTTATTTATTATCTTCCTTATATATATAAAATTTCCCTGTCACAATGTTAGTTACCTTACTCCTCCGAAACGGCTTTACCGATTTTTACCAAATTTTATATACGTATTCAGTAGGTCTGAGAATCGGCTACTAATTATTTTGCCTACCCCTAAGTGATAAGGACTATCTACCCTTAACATTATTTCTTTAATTTACACTGTGACATGAGAATTTTATATATTAGATTTTACAGTCTCAGTGTAAATGTCATATCAACTATATTCTCAAGTAAATTTATTATTAATTTGCTGGACAAAAATTATTTATTCCTATTTTATTAAGTGCAGTTCGCATGATTTGTTAATTAAGTGATTAATTACAAAACCTCAAAAGTAGGTACTCAACACGTTGCACTAGCTCCTGAAAACAACGGCTAAGTATTGTGTTGTAAGTACCTATAAATTATTCTTAATCTTAAAATTTTGTTTCCTTCTAACACCCGTAACTTTCAACAGATCCTAATGGATCTTATTTTACTGAGAATTGGTTACTATCTATTTTTCATACCCGTAAATGTCGGCTCAGCAGATGGCGTTGCAGTCTGCATGTACGTTGTTTTACGAAATGGCTTCACCGATTTCGATGAAATTTTTTTTTTTTTTTTGCGGCTCTGAGAGTAGATACATGATACAGGAACGGGGATAGGAAAGGGAACCGGAACAGGAACGAAAACTCGAAAAATTCTGAGCCGATATTAAAAATTCTTTTGATATTAGGATGTTACATTATCCCTTACATATTTTATTTCATGACCATATTCCCACGGAAACTAGAAACTTTCCGGGTTTTTTTCAGCTTAGCCCAGCGGGTGTTCCTAACAATTTTTTAAATAATTTAGATCCGAGCAACGCCGAGCGGGTCAGCTAGTTTATATATAAAATTTCCGTGACACAATGTTAGTTACCGTACTCCTCCGAAATCGCTTTACCGATTTTTACCAAATTTTATATGCGTATACAGTAGGTCTGAGAATCGGCTACTATCTATTTTCCATACCCCTAAGTGACAAGGGCCATCTACCCCTAACATTGTTTTTTAATTTACACTGTGACACAAGAATTTTATATATTAGATTTTACAGTCTCAGTGTAAATGTCATATCAACTATATTCTCAAGTAAATTTATTATTAATTTGCTCGACGACAATTATTTATCTCTTTCTAATTGAGTGTAGTTCGCATGTTTAGTTAATGAACAGATTTACAAGTACTCAACACGTGTCACGAGCTCCCGCCAACAACGGCTATTGTGTTGTAACTTGTAAATTATTCTTATTCATTTAATAGAAAATATTGTTGGGGTGATAAAAAAGTTCGGTGTAAGTTAGATTTTTATTAGATTTTGGGCAATTTCATTTTTTGGTTCACTTATAAGAGCTCTAACTTCCACATAATTTTAATGGGTCGGGAAAAGGAAAGGGAACCGTAACGGGAACGGGAACTCAAAAACATACATTATCCCCTACATAGTCTATATTTCATGACCATATTCCTACGGAAACGGGAAACTAGAAATTTTCAGGCATTCTTAAACTTAGTCTTCTTAGTTTTCGTTTCTTGACAGTTTTGTGTGACAACGCTTTAAATAGCCCTGTTCACACTGTACAATTAGTTGGACAGACTTTGGTTTGACCGACCAATGCTTGATAGTGTGAACCCTTTAGACGACCGCTTGTCCAACTTGTTGGATGGTTTTCAAAAATTTTTGAAAATCTAGAAGTTGGATGGAGTGGAAGGGTATGGAACATAAAGTTGGACGACAAGCTTGATAAGTGTGAACGCAAACTACATCAGACCATCCAACTTCCATCAAACGAAGTCTGTCCAACTAATTGTAAAGTGTGAACAGGGCTTATAAGTTAGACCCGAGCACCACCGGGTAGTTTAGATAGTGATTAATTAATTTAACTTTTTTTATGATTTAAAAAAAAAAAATTTTATCTAAATTTACTTGAACTGAAATGTTTGTTAAAAAAATTTATTTAATTTGTTATTTAGTAATGGCTTGCAATACACTAAAGAGTGGGGTAGTAAATGGCTTTGTTGATTTGCATTATTTTTTGAGAAAATTAAGTCAATTGTTCAGAAAATTAACCCTTTGGTCTATCCTTTAAGTACTCAAAAAGGTCAAAATACAAAAATCTTGTGAAATTAAACTTTTTGTTTAGAGCTGTACAACTACGCTTGCTTACTTTCAAAAATCCTCCTTTACAAATCAAACCCGTCTTATGACATATCCATCTCCAAAGCTATTCACTAATTGACTAGATTTTTATATCTAAATGTCTTAATTCCTAATTGGTTCTTGTTTGATCGTTAGAAAACCATTCCAATAAATTATATAAATTTGTGTGTATACATAAATACGCGAAATGAAGAACCATTCTTTTTTCTTTTATTTTTTCAGAGTCTTATGCACTTTTTTCCATTCTTTTTGAGTTGATGATAAACACCATCCATCTATTCGTTGTCAAGAAAACTATTTTCCAAAAAAAGATTTTCATCTCATCTAAATGTGGAGGCTACGATCACCTTCTAGAACTATCATCAACGGAAACACCATCTTGGTAAGTACCTACATTCCTACATATAGAAATTAGTTTATGCAATGAAGCAGATCGAAAATTATGTCAAAGTCCCAAAAGAGAACAGCCTTACCTTCTAAAAGCTTGTGAAGAATGAAAATGTCAGATAACCAAAGTTTTTTTTAAAGAATTGAATATAAAATATTCTTGGAGATCTTTTTCAAGTGCTTTTATCGAATTTGAAAGTTATGGGCATGGCAATACCAGAGAGTCTATATGTTAAACAGCTTCTTTGGCTGCTTCGAACAAGTGAAGATATTAGGCTACCAATCTGGGCCTGTCTACTTAAAGTGCGAGTTCCATCGTTTCACAAAGTGCAGGATTATCTTTTTATAAGGAATGTCTATTTGAAGACAAATACTCAGCGCCTTGATTCCGAAACCATTCAGTCAACCCATCTGAAAAGTTATTTCTTTGTGGAAATGATACTTTTATAGAGTGAGCTATACGGCCCTAGGTTTATTTAAGATTTAGATTGTATGGCGGGTTGAGCTGATGCAGCTCTGGAGACTGCGGTTCTACTTGAAACCAGGCCCTAGCGAGATATCCGTTCGGAGCGGAGAATTGTCGGCAAGATAGAGCGAAATTAAAAAAAATTACACAGCTAGAGCACTCGATCGCACTTCAACGCAATTTGACGGATATATTAAAAAATAATGTCGCATAATAACTCCCAACAGTTAAAACTTCCGAATCGTATGAATTCGGAGATCTGTCTTCTTCGGACGGATACCTCGCTAAAGCCGAATAACTTATTCACATTAAGGTCAAAATAGTTTTTATAAACTTGTTGCATGTGAAGAAGTATCTCATAATTCAGAAGGCACCATTTATTTTCACAGTAAAAATTAATGAACCGAGGTTTCTACCCTGTGGGACACCAAAAGTAGTTATGGTAGAATCTCATTAAGGGGATGTTAAATAGACTTTGTTCTGCTTTAATTAGTTTCTTCTGTTTAATCTGCATAATTTTGAGAATTGTCATTTCAGTAGAGATTCTTAAAGTTCCGAAATCCATAAACCTACCCTATAAAAGAAAACTCGGTGTTTCTTTTTGGAACAACCACCTTGCACATCTACCTGTTAGCAAAATCGACTGACAACGGCTTGTGTTGCTGGTGCTACGCAAAGTGAAAAGTGAAGACATAGTACTCCTGTCACTAGCTTCCTACCTCACTCATTCATTCGCCCCTCCATTTAGCCATCACTCATCGTTGCGCGCAGTCATCGTCTCCATCCTCAGCTACTATGGTTTATGGTTTGGTTATTATTTTCAGATATCTGCTCTACTATTGAATTCGTTTTTTTTTTCCGCCCCATTTTTACTTGTTTCTCGATATTTATTATTTCTACACAGCGCACATGATACACGAAGAAAACAGCAGCAGGAATATAGCATTAAGACATGTTATAATAATAATATGTCGCGCGATAATGTACGTTTTGTTCTTTCTGACAGCTTTCAGCGGGGTAGCTGTCATTCCAGTATCCTTCATCCTTCGGGTTTTCGCTTGGTTCTATTTTTTTTTTTCTCAATCATCCCTTCGCTGTATGTGCCATGCTTTTGTGCAACTTCCGTGGAACACATATTCTCACTTTTGAAATCCTTTTTTTTTTGTATGAAAATATCTTTCTACAAGACAATAATCCATCTTATTCTGTCTCCTTGGAGGGAGTTTCGGGCAGAATAAAATAAAAAAAAGGAACTTAAAACGAAATAACGTGTCAACTTTCAGTGTAGCTGTCGCTCATCCTGTTTCCCCATTTTATGTAATCGAGCAAACAAATACCCTCGACACACAGGATGCAGGGTGGGAACGTATTATTCAGTAAACCAGAAATACCAGGGGGCGTTTATGCAGGCGTCACAAATATTAAAGACAGGATTCTTTTTGTGAGCACACAACCAAACGCCGAGATGAGACATAAAATATCAAGAGCGCTGTCATATCCAACAGCCTGTCACCACCTTTTTCTCATAATTTTTTGTTTTAATAAAACAAAGAAATTCCGCTCGAAATCGAGAGATCAGAATTTAAACAAAAGAAGTGCACAAAAAATGCTTCGCATTGCGAAACATCTCAGGTGACAAAAGATCCTATCTGATAATGCAATCCAAAGCCAGAATGCTTAACAATGAGCAGTGTGAATCGTTGGATCTGTTGGTCGTCTACCTACCTTCTATGATGTGAGAACAAAATAGACATGGATTGTCATACATCAGAGACGGAACGATATCCTTTTGTGCGGTTACACATCTAAATGCAAACAATAGAAGTTAGACAGCCATTGCACAATACCCACTCGACTGGATAGAAAGGTATGTTGAAAGCTGAAATTAGTTGCGCGAGGACATACAAAGAATTAGGTACTTGATATCACCGGAGCGGAGATCTTCAAGACCTCTTTGGAGATGCTTCCTACGATGACGACGAAATTGAAAAGAGAAGGCGAAACACGGTGACCTTATTTTACGTGATTGACATGAAAGATTAGATAACCGAATTGAATAACAGCTGCCGCTGACTAACAATTGATGTTGTCATGTGTCAGATCCTGTCGCTCTTTTTTTTACATTTTTCTTTTATTAAAAGCAAAGGATAGGGTTTGTCACTTGTCTGTTGAGAAAATATTAATATTCGAGGTAGCTGAAGCGTTATTTACGCCATGATTGAAACCCTTGTGCTCATTCTTTTTACTGCAGACATCCTGATAAAACGTGTAGGTAATAGCGACTTATTGAGGTATTGAGATTCTACCGTTTAATTTCAAGGATGACAATCTTTGGCTGTAAAGTGACGTAAGTGCGCAGCTGGATTTTTGAAAAGCCCTTTTTGGTGATAACGGCGGTTTTCAAGTTCTTCTAAAATGTCAAGTGGAGCTATCGAAAAAAAAAGTTTTCTCTGTTCTCTATTCT
This sequence comes from Melanostoma scalare, assembly GCA_949752695.1. NCBI lineage: Eukaryota > Metazoa > Arthropoda > Insecta > Diptera > Syrphidae > Melanostoma > Melanostoma scalare. Next base: position 53,880,279 of record OX456984.1, on the reverse strand, counting down.
ATCGTCTATTTGCTTTTATGTAGAAAACACAGTAAAACAAGGAATGCCGTTCTCAGAAACAATAAATAATAAACATCCCAATTATTAAAAGAGTCAAGGGTTTTGTTCTTCGAGAAAAGGGCTTCTTTAAGTTTTGTTCTTTTATATTTTTTTTTTTTAATTTTTGTTTTTTTTTTTGTTTAATTGGGACCTTATATTACTGCGAATCTATCTGACCCAAAAAACCTTGAAGAAAAAGAGCTGTAGAAGACTCGTCAACTTTACGAAAAGTAGTGGTAAGTGGCAGGCACCATGGTGGGACCCACAGGCTATAGCAAAGAGCTAAGGAAAGCAAAAAGGAGAACCATTGAAGCCTTTTGTGAAATCATTACTTCATCTTTTGTTGCAGGCAAAGTACAGAAGGCCATTTGAAGCGAGAAATTTTCGAGGAGTTGTACTCCGGAGAGGACCCAGTCAATATAATCTTATTCCCTCCCGATGATTGGGTGGTGACCGACGAAGACAGTGGTGATGAGAACGAGGCTCTCATGGTTCATCTTCCTAGTCGCATGCTCCGGTCTCACGTAGAGCTACAAAGGAGAAGATCAGTCCTTGAGCGAAACCACGAGGAGGAGGAAGAAGTTGCGGCACCAAAAAGAAAGAAAATGGTGAATACCATAAGCAAATGGTACAAAAACACATCGTTTACCACTTGCAGCAAAGGAGACGTTGACGAAGAAGCGTTTGTAAACATACAGCAAGATATGACTCCAGTTCAGTGTTTTGAATTGCTATGTAGTGACGAAATTAGTGAGCTTATAACAAATATGAGTATTTTGTACGCTTTTCAAAGAAATCACTCACTAAATGTTTCGTCTGAGGAAATTGTACATACATGTGTATGTTCTGGGAAGTCAAAAATTACACGCTTCCAGTACACGGCGAATCAGATTTTTCAAAATCCAACAAAAATAGGGTGGCGCAATATAGCTATTCAAACTTTAAGGCCTAACGCATTTCAAGGACCTTAAATCTTATACCGATTCCGAACGGCTAAATTAAAAAGAGCTTTTCATGTTAGAGTGTAGTTACTCGGAAAGGTGATTTTCGTGAAGAAATATTGAACGTTTCAGGGATTTGAACCACGAATACCCCCGTGTCAGGCAGATATGTTGACCATTACGCCTAAGGATTCCATCGTACTTGCTTAAAATGGTCCAGAAGCAGCATGGCATCAATTTATTTACTGTGTCCTTGGACGCGATTGCAAATAATATTCATACCAAAAAATAGTAAAAAAAAGTCAGCATTTTCTAAGCCAATCCATAGCATCCTTTGTACTGAAAACTATGGAGAATGTCATTGACTATTTCTTAAAATCAGACATTCTAGTACATAATGCACTAAACACTAGACAGATTGCATATAGAGCGGAAAGATCTACGGAAACCCTTCATCTTCTTTCAACCACTATTCAAAAGGTAATCGACTCAGAGAAACGCTCTTAGCTCTTTCCTGAACATTGAGAATGCTATTGACATTCCCTTATATGAGACCTTTAGCAAAGCACCAGAAAAGAAAGACACTCCAATTAGCGATTACCGTAGTAAAGTGGGTTAGTGCAATGCTCAGTACAAGAACAGCTAATACCCATTCTAACCTAAAAATTCAGAGAATCTTTACAATTAATGGTTGTCCACAAGAATGTGTTCTGCCACTTCTCCTCTATGAAGCCTAGTAGTAGACAAATTACGCGAGAAACTAACCATACAGGGCGTAAGATGCAATTGGAGATGGTGACGTCACTACACTAATAAGTAATATTCGAAGGAACGCTATGCTACATAATACCGAGGTATTTGGATGTCACAAAAAATGGTGCGTATCAGTGGCACTCAACTTAAACCCGACCAAAAACACAATTGTTCCGTTTACCAAAAGAAGACTCCTGCATTTTATGAAAGTCATATTAAGAAGGAAGGAATAATAATTAAAGGTGAATTACCTAAACGGTATCCTAGGTAATCAGATTGAAGCTGCAGCTGAAAAACAGTGAAAACCCAAATGCTTTACAAGACAGTTGCAACATGGGGCTATAAACCGAGCATTATAAAGTGTACGTTGAACAACCAGCGCATACAATGTACGTTTTTGTGGTGATACCGATTCGTACCAAAGAAGTGGTGTTCTGGTTAAAGAGAATTGAACAGTCAACCACCAAGTTGAACAAGTTCACGATCTGGCGAAGACAGGAGCAAGCTCACTCCTCAGAGGACTGGAACTCTTTTGTTAAGGAACAAAGAGTCACTTCGTGAACGTCACTATCCCGTGGTAGAAACGTAGAACGAAGTTAGAAAGTCCGAATAACATACCCGAGAAAAATAGATACTGTAACGACAGGAACATTTCCGGACCATCTTCTCTAAGGCTACGATGCTCTCATGCACCAAAGAAATAATTAAGTGCCTGGAATCATACTAAAGGGTGTCAATGGGTGGTGTATTTGTGGTTCGCCCTGCCATTTTACCATATATAGACTTGCGTCAGAACAACATGGTTCAATTCGTTCAACTTATCGCGCACTTCGTCCATTTCACGGTTGACATAATCATAAAACGGACCGTTTTCGTACCACGCACACTAAAGTTGATAATACGCACTACTGAACACTGACGAACTTATTTCTGCTTAGAATTGTTGAAAAGGATCAAAAAGAGTCGCCACCGGGAACATGAATTGGAGCAATTGGAGTGGTTGGAAATTGAACTTGTCGCCGATTGCGGTTCAATCGAGCCAGCCTTGTGGCCAATATGTCCTAAATCATGTTTAAGCACTAATTGCATAAGAATATCTTTTATTTAAAACCAATTTGATGATAGTGACTCTTATTTTTTGGGCGAACTAAAATCCATAAACATAACCCAGATCCTTTGTTACAATTGATGTGGAATAAGTAACTACTAAAATTTAAGGGATATCACTTATTAAGCAGGTGGTGCAATGGATCTACGAGATCGAAATGGAATACAAAACCAATCTGTTCATTGATTCATTCATTCGAATACTTCTCGAGATAATAATTGATTGATTGTGGGTTTTCCTAGTATTTTTTACTAACATTCGGAAAGGTTCGCTGACCCTTTGTTTCTTAACTTTCGTAATTTTCGGGATTATCTTACTCAACAAAATTTTTTGTAAGGACAATAAACACACGCGCATGCTATTGCCTAAGTTACTAAAATGTTGAAAGCAATTTCGTTACGGTTTTTATGAGGCTCGGAAGCCTTCAAATTTCGATTCGTTTAAACTTTTGGTCGGGGCAACCGTAGTTATAAACTTTTCTTTTTGGTTTTATGACTAGTAAAAATATATATGTATTAGACTTTTTTGTTTCAAAAACCATATTGAAAATTGTTTAGGATAGCTAAAAAAAAACTCCAAAAAAGTTTGAGCTCAAAAAAAGAGTATTTAAACGTCTATCAATCGTGTTTTATATTTCTTAGACCTAACCTTAATTGAGCGTCAAAACTGTTCAATTATTTTGAGCCCAACAAATTAAGCGACAAATATTTTTGTAGAAAATTAAATTTTCTTTAAAAATGGTCTTGTTAAAAATTTTTCTCAGACTAACCGTTTCCGAGTAATCAAGCTTTGAAAAATGGCATGTTTTTTTGATTTTAATCTTTTATTTTGGAGTTTTTTAACTCACGTACAGATCAATATGTGAAAAATTGCAAACATGTTCCTTAAAGAAAATTTAATTTTCTAAAAAATGAGAGTTCTTACACTTTTTTACAAAGTGCTTCCTTCAGAAGTTATTTGCGATTAAAATTGAAAAAAATAAAACGTTCTGGTTTTTTTTTGCGTTGTTGATTATTTTTTTTTACTCAATGTAGCAAACTGATAGTCGATATCATGGAAAATCATTATGAACCACTTGACCGATTTTTTTTCAAAACTTGCAGTTAGGGTCTCTTGTTGATGTCGAAATCTGACGAAATTTAATGTTTTCGATGTCCTAGGTTGTTTTCGAAAGATTGGGTAGCGATATTTGTAAAAATTCAATTTTCGAAGTTTTATTGATTTTTTTTCAATATTTTCAAAGCTGTATCTTTCGATTTTTTTAAATTTTATGTCAAATCATCTTCTGGCAAGCTCTTTAAAACGTTAAGACTTTCATACTTGACTCTTAAAAAATACGTTTTTTAAAAAAAGTACTTTTGTTAAAAGGATTTAATTAATTGGCAATTGACCCTATAGTAACTTCATGCCATGAAAAGCACTTTTGGAGTGTGGAAAAAATTGTAGGTTCCTTTATTTCCCCAACAAGGTATGATTAAGAAATGCGCTTGGTCCAGGGCTTCCCGCTCTGTTGCGCTACCCTATTTATTTGATATTTTTATACTTTGAATAATTTGACAACTCGTTTCTGAGTCCTTAGAGATAATTTTTCAATTTTTTCAGCTTCTATCAGTGGCAGATGATTTGCCTCGCATCCTTACAAGCTGAAATTTTGCGACTTTCTTGTCCAACAGCAATGTCCTTCGTCTCTTTTTGTAGTAGCTGATAAAATAATAGCTTCCTTGCAGCCCTTTTATTTTGGTTCCAAAAGGGATAACTGGATTTTGTAGGTGTTCGTAAACAGCCATAGTAGCAGAATGTTTTGTAAAGTCTCTATCCAAATATCGCTTTTCCTTCCATCCAGTGTACCTGATCACATTTGTCGTAAGGTAAAACCCCTTTGCCAACTAAAAGATTAATCCGACTCTAAGCTCAAGTTACTCGCGACTGCAATTTTTCAATTCCTTTTCCTTAACACCATCTTCTAAGCACCAATATCAGCAACTCGTTTGTCACTTCTTTGATTATCATTTATTCAATCAAGTGAGGCGGGCGAAACGTCACTTCTTCGACGAACTGATCGAAAGAGACGCTGTAGTTGATATAGCCGTTTAAAGCACACACTTCCTACCAACTTGTCGGTGTCTTTTAACTGATTTTAGTTGAGGCACATAATCATCTTTCTCTACGGTTCTGTTCAATTTGTCAATTACATTTTTGACAGTTGATGCTAACAAATAATGACATTTGCCGTATAATAATCTCTCTGTCATGGGCACCCCTGACTAAGCACTGCGTTTGCCAGCTATAGGACTGACTGTCTGCTTCAATATCGGTGACGGTGGCCAAGTAGATGTGCGGTCGTTGGGGTGTTCTTTTCTGACAAAGGCAACCCCATGTAGAGGTCGTTGAGAAAACAAGAGCCACCCGTAGCGATGGTGAAGACGAATTTGATACCATCGTATAGCCTTTCCACCAGGAAGGAGGAGGCCATGCACACAAATGCACCAATATATTGCAAATACATACGTACAAAGCTTTTAAATTTTTTTTTTCTTTTTGCCTGACAAAAAACACCAAAAATATTACCCACTGTCAAAGACGAGGGGCGACACAAGAAGCAACAAAAAAGATCAATTGAACCCGGTGCACAGACGAGTGCACAGGGTTCAAGCTAATTCCGTTTGATTAACACGACATGACATAACTGACATGACAATTTTCGGTTCATGTCCCTTACAGCTGGAATAATTCCCATTGACTTACGTCATTCGTATTGAGCGAATATCTTTTTTGGTGTCAAATTGCTTTTGAGGGCTAAGGGAAGGCTGACTGGCAAAAGAAACGTAGGAAAAGTGAACTTCTCTCTCTCCAAGTGGATTCACTGAACAAAAACCATTGCTGAGAATATTTGACCGAAATTATTTTGACGTTTTTTGTGAGATTGGAGAGGACATCATACGCGTCGGCTATTTGAGTACTTTCTCCATATCCAGTTTTTTGCAGCCCGATTCTGAGTGGGTCGTTCTCTCTATTCGTTTTGTGTTTGGTTGTCCCAAGCAAGGGCTTTTCTTGATGTTTTCTTGCTTCCTATACAAACGCCGCTGGAGTCACTGACGATGACGGTTGTCGTTCCTTTCCTTCTTTTTTTTTTGCTTTTTGTCGACAGGCATAAATTTAATGTGAGTATATTTAATGTGACATTTTACAAAACACGAGTATTTTGTCTTGAATTAGCCTCGAATGCGATGTTAAAGCGTTTCGACATATTTATCGGAGTGTGAGTACCTACATGCGGGGAGAGGCAACAAAATAAATATGAATCGTGACAGTTGTTGAAATGGAAAGCATGTTTTGCTCCATGTCATATTATAAAAGAGCTGGGTGTACCTACCTACATCTACATGTGGGTCGGAGATCGGAATGGAGAAAGAACTCTGGTAAAAATGGGCATTGAAATGCGAAATGAGAATAGCTGTGAAGTATTTATGTGGCAATTAGCTGTCACATTGTGAATATGACATCTTTTCTGTGAGCTTTTATTAGAATGATGGCGGGCGGATATGGGCGAACAGAAGATTATTGTCAGTGTCATGAGCACTGAGTAAGATTTTCTTTCGGCTCGGCCGGGGGTGTGAGAATGTACTGGACTGCTTTTTCTTTACGTGCCACAGGTAGCGAAGTAGGTGCGTCCGTGGGAAAACTGCCATTTGGCTTATTGCAATGAACTACATACTGTAAGTTCGAAGAATACCTACTTCATATGTGCCTTAGTGGGTAATAAATATACTCCAGTTTTTGAGATAAGATTCTCCCAACCAAAGCGTTTTTGCAGTTGCGGCAGCTGCAGAAACGTTGTTGTGGTCATTTTTTCCGTCGCGACAATACAAATGAATGAAAACTTTACTTGTTTTTATCGCTGTGGGTATTATCATATGCCGCCGTATATCTTTATTTTGACACCTGCAATGGCCACTGCCGCGACTGCAAAAATGCTTTGGTTTGAGAGACCCTGTATTCAGTTCAATTTTCGTCTTTTTTTCACATGTCCGGCGAGTTATTTGAAGCTGCGCCACCAAAAAACGATGACAATTTAATTATTTCATAATATGATGTTCTTACCAAGATCTTATGTTTCAATACTGGCATGCTGAGGGCTAATGATTGCGTATTTTTATACTGCTTTTAATAGGCCAGCTGTCTTGCAACTAAGTTTAAGCCAAGTACTATAAACTTAAGATTCTTGAGACTTCATATTTCAACCGAAATATTTGTTTCAATTTGACCGGGGAAATACACTGAAGGAGGCATGTATAGGAATAACGAAACGAATAGGATGTCCAAGTGGATAGAGAACAGCATAATCTAAAAGCTAATCTTCTTCACCCTCTTAAACCTTTCGCACACAAGGTTGCCAGACAATTGAAGACTTAAAGAACTACAAAGCCATTGCAAAGCAAAATAATTGTGGTTCTTAAAAAGTCATCATGTGTTTCCGACCTTTTGTTCATTCGTCACAACAACTAATCACACGCTTCCTGTTAACAGAATTAGTGCTTCAAAGATTTGATAGCCCTCTTGTACAAAGTGCTTAACTATAACCCAATCGAATTGAGTCCCGTCTTTAAACGGCCATGAAACGTGATAAGTGATTTTTAATGACGTTTTTTTGATACGGCTTTTCAAAAGTCGTTGGCGAGATATGGCGCTTTTGTTATTTTTGATATCCAGAAAAAGTTTTTCTGAAATGTTTTCATGGCATCGAATGAAGCGTCCCGATGCATATCCCTCTTTTAGGAATACCCCAAAAATAATTGGTCCACTTGTGATTTGATAAATAAATCTCAAATCTTTAGATCTTTTATGGCGCTTAATACTTCAAAAGTATATGATAGATTTTAATAATAAACAAATAAGATGACACAATACAGTCATGAGATTTAGCGTTTCTACCAGGCTTTGAAAGGAGTGAATGAAAGTCTGAGGTAAGCTTATTGGATCCAAAGAAGACTTAAGAAGCAGCAAAACTTTATTTTATTAAAATTGATTTAATTGCACTGTTCTTAGACGTTAGTTTTTCAAACTTTAAAAACTTGAACAAGGTAGGTCTATTAAATTCTGGTGAAGTCTCTTCCAGTGAAAAAGGGTTCGACTCTGATTTCTGGTTGGGATAGTGATGAGTCTGATTTTGGTTCGGGTAAATAGGCTGAGATAGTGACGGTTCTGCGTTTCCGGCCCTCGTTTTTGGAATCGAGCTGCCAAAAAGCAACATGACAAAGGCCTTCCTACTACCATCATGGTAAGGGTACATCGATAGCTACAAAAAAGTTCCATTGTAAAGGCACACTGTAAGCCAACATGTGACATTAAGAAGCTACACCAAAAGCCAAATAGCAACATGAAGGAAAATCGACAGCTTAAAAGCGACATGGTGAAGGTGGGCAAAAAGCGACATACTTAAGGCACGTCACCGCAGGTATCAGAAAGCGACACGATGAAGGCATTCCGACTATCAAAACGGACTTGATGAAAGATGAAAGCACGCCAACATCTTAAAAGCAACTAGTTTAAATCGCAGCGACATCCTAAAAGCGACATGATGAGAGCATTCTGACTGCCAGTGAAGATATTATGAAGGAACATTAACAGACAAAAAAGCGACACGATGAAGTCAATCTGACAGAAAAAAATGTTGTATTATGGAATCACACCGACTGCTAAAAAGAAACGCCATTAAGGCACACTGACAAGCGACATAATGAATGCACACCGACAGGCAAATGCGACATGATATAGGCACAGCAACAGCTAAAAAGCCATAATATGAAGGCACGTCGATAAAGTGATATGATGAGGGCAGACCGACATCTTAAAAGCAACAAGATCCTAAGTACTTACTTACTTACTCAGGTTTGTTTTACAGTTCGGGGTGAACCTGGGCCTCAACCAACATCCTTCTATAACGACTTTGATTTCGGGCGAGCTCTCTCCAGTTTTGCACTATAAGTCGTTTGAGGTCTTCATCCACTTGATTGCGCCACCTAAGACTGAAACCCCGTCTAGCCGGACGTTTGGGTCCATCCGCTCTACATGGCCCAGCCATCGTATCTCTCTTCTGGCTATGCCCAGCTCGTTGTTGTATCTTCTTCTCCACACATTGTATTCGCATACGGGACCAAAGATCATTTGGATAATTTTTCTTTCGAAACGACCAAGGGTTTCCTCATCCGCTTTCGATAAGGTTCATGCTTCCGCGCCGTAAAGCAGGACTGGGATGATCAAGATCTTATACAAGGTTACCTTAGTTTTTCTGGAGAGTGTTTTGTTTCTCAATTGCCTTCTTAACCCAAAGAAGCAACGGTTGGCAAGAGTTATTCTCCGTTTGATCTCCGCACTGATGTTGTTGTCCGTGTCTACAGCGGATCCTAGGTAGACGAAGTCCTGTACTACCTCGAAGTTATGTCTGTCTATTGTGACGTTTTGTCCAATTCGTCGATGTTCTGTGTCCTTGTTTGATGACAACATATACTTCGTTTTGCCCTCATTAACCATCAAACCCATTTTTGCCGCTTCTGTTTCAATACTCGCTAGAGCTCCTATGACATCACGCTTATTTCTTCCCATTACGTCAATATCGTCTGCGTTGGCGAGTAATTGTAGAGACTTTTGAAAGATTGTTCCTCTGGTGTTGACGTTTGAGTTTCTTAAATCTTTTCAAGTCTGATGTTGAAGAAATCGCATGACAGTTTGTCGCCTTGCCTAAAGCCTTTTTCGACATCAAAGGTCTCGGTGAGTTCTTTACCGAGCAGCGTGAATTCTCCAAAGTCATCCTGCATCTCTGCACATTATTACAGAATGTCCAGCACTTTTCCGCCTTAGAAAGCAAATACTTGACTATGAGATCATCCCCTTAGATAAACTCAAACTCATTCACCCACAGAAGATTGCTAACTTCTGGTTCAATTCAGGAGCAGGAGAACTGCCCTGAAACCTCACATGGGCTGGCACAATAGGTTTCATTCAAACACCGCAGTGCCCAGAGCTGAGCAAGCTCTACCTCCCAAAATCTAGTCTAATCTAATCTAGACGTTCACATATTACGGCAGACAAGATCTTATAAGCGACATTAAGGATGCATATCCCCCTATAATTGGCGCAATTGTGAGGGTCTCCCTTCTTTAGGTACACAAACATGCTTAAGTCGCATTGGCATCAAAAAGCATGACATGCAGAAGTCATTGCTGCATCAAGATGAAGGCCCACCGACAGCCAAAAAGCGACATGATGACGGCATTCCGACTGTCAATGAAGACATGGTGAAAGCGCATCAACAGCCAAAAAGTGACATGATAAAAGCATTCCGATAGCAAAAAACGGCGGAATGAAAGCAAACCGACTGTCATATCGAATATAATGAAGGCAAACCGACTGTTTAATAGTAACAATATGAAACACCGACAATCGAAAAGCGACATGATGACGCCATTCCGACTGCCCTTGATGACCTGATGAGAGTACACCGACAGCCAAAAAACGTCATAATGAAGGGACATAGACAGCCGAAAGGGGACACTAACAGCCAATAAGGGACACCAACATCCAAAAAGCTACATGATGAAGACACATCGACAGCAAAAGGCGACGTGATGAAGGAACACTAACAGCTTAATAGCAAGTATATATAGGCACGCATCCAAAAAGCGACCTTAATAAGCTACGTTGACAACCAAAAAGTTTTATGATAAAGTAAAATTCCGTAATTTTTTCTTATTTTAAGAACCTTGGTTTTAAACATCAATTTCATCCTACCCAAGTTAACGATTCTTTTTTTGTCAGCCACTCGAAGTAAGTTTTTCTCCTTTAAGGAAAATAGGCATCCTTCCACAAAATAAGCCTAATTTGCTTTTGGCTTGATTCTAGGAGCTAATGTCGTTCATTTATGCACATACTTAGTGCTGAACTCTATGTCGTGATATTCCTCTGACGACCCACCAGCTTATTATGTGACATTTTCAGTAAATAAATTATCTCACATCTGAACTCATAATGAATATAAATAAAGTGTATCTGACGACGATGACATTCACGCCCTGTGACCAAACTCACATATTTTCATTTATTTATTCAGAACATTCTAGTAAAAGTTATAAAAATGAAAGGAACAACCTGCTCCACTCCACATTCGAATAAACAACTTCAAAGCAACCGCACATCTCGCATTAATACCTGTTGGTCACTACCCACAACGAATATGCCACTCTGCTGTCAAAACAAAATTACCTTCAGATGATGTGAATTAGATTCTAAGCACAAATACTTGTGTATCAAATCGTTAACATAGCACACATGCCATGTTAAAAAGAAAACCTCATCAATCACAATTACGAAATTAAAAGCAGCAATAAATTTATAAAAGTTGAACCTTCTTAATTTCTAATGCCGACCCGTACGAAACATATTCGTGGGCTGTTTGGATGAGTGAATCATGGCTTGTCAAAGATATCATATATTAAAATTAATTAAAAGCACAAACTCGCAGCTCGAAAGATATTTAATGTAGATAATTACCACTCACTAACAATCATCTTGTTGTTTTGCAGTTGTTGAAAATTTGTTTTAATTTCTAATTTAGTAGTTTTGCAATTTTTGAAGACATAAGCCAGAATGTGTGCGATTGTTGGCTGTCAGTAAATGACATAAAATACAACTGTAGTGACTTTGTCGGCAAGCTCACATTTTTTTTTTTACCGACAGGCTTGAATCATATTTCATGTGTTCAGGTGGATTGGTTTAATTTACAGCTTCTCTAGTTTATTTTATGTCAAAAATGCTTTGCTTTAGGAGTAGATTCTCGACAGGCTTTGTTATAATATTTACTATGCATTATAGGGTAGGAAAAAGTATTCAATTTTTGCACTTGAAAAGATGGCCTCTTGATCATTAGGGTTGTATTTTGGGTGCAGTGCAATAAGGCCCACGGCAATAAGACCCGCGGGTCTTATTTCCTCTTTGTTTTGGAAGTAAGGCCCACGGGGGTTATTTCCATGATGAAATGGCAGTAACAGCCGCGGGCCTTAGTTCCTTTTTCTGCGAACTTAAATACCATTTCGTAATGGAAAGAAGTCTCACCGTTTGCACTTAAACTTATTTTCAATGTGAATAAACTTGCACAGGGACGTATGTAACTCCACTAGACATAAGTCCATGCTCTGATTGTGGGTTATGACATACCAAAGAGGAACACACGTACATAATAAATATCTATGGAACTATGAATCATACTATGTGTTTAATGCGGTTAAATTGCGCGTATTTCTTAAGTTCAACCGCAGGCACGTATTACACGTAGGCAAATTTTGTTCGCTTTGCTTTTTACTCACGGATAGAATAATGAAGCTAAAAGCGAAGCGGAAAAAATTTTCTCAAGGGAATATGGATGTGTGGTGTAAAAATAAAAATTCGCGCGAATTTTTATTTTTACACCACACATCCACATTCCCTTGAGAAAATTTTTTCCGCTTCGCTTTTAGCTTCATTATTCTATCCGTGAGTAAAAAGCAAAGCGAAGCGAACGAAATTTCCCTTCGGGTAGTACGGGCTTGGGGTTGAACATAAAAAATTCACACGAACAGAACAGGAGAATGTAGCTAAGAACAAAACAAAAATTAAGAAAGTAGATTTAGTTATTATGTGCGCATAAGAAAGTGGATTGAGCTTCTATCCTATGTCATATGTCACGAAGTGGGAGACAACATGAGCTATGAATTCATATCCATGGAAAGCTGAAATAAGTTTTAAAATTTTGGAGCTTTGTTTTTCGTTACCTCAAAATGTTGTTTCCTTCAAATAAAAAGAATATATGCATTTAGCGCATCCACTATGTTCTTCACCCTTTCTAAGAAGGAAAACTAATTTTAAGATCCCATGTTCATCAGACTCAAAAGACATGGGCCTTAATTATTTTCTTTGGTGGGTCTTATTGCCTCTTCAAAGTGGAAACAAAGCCCGTGGGTGTTATTTCCATTTCCTTGGGCAATAACACCCACGGGTCTTATTGCCGCGGGCCTTATTGCATTGCACCTGTATTTTGTTGTATTTTCTCTGATGGTTTTTACTTGTTACATTTCATTCCATTCCAGAACAGACAAATAAGTTAATTTCATTTCACGAAACGAGAGGCCAAACAACCCAAATGACAATGTGCAAGAAAGTTATTCCGTAATCCATAGTAGCATCCAGACTTAAAGAATCATTAACTTTTCCGCTGAGGTTCGTCGTTTTGGGAATTAACTTATAAAGAATTATTCCCATTCTAAGGTTGGCACTCAAGGTTGGACACCCGGACTTTATGGTGAGCTCTCGCCATTATAGTGGCCACTTGGTCTTTTGTAGCAAATGGTTCGAGTACCAGGTTCATGTGATGATGTCGTTGTTTGTTATTTGTTCATGGCCATTCAATATCAGATTAAAGTGTAATGTTATCAATAACCAGCTGCTGCTGATGGTAGAAGATTCCCCAGAAACCTTATTGATCTTATCACCACTAGCACTTAAGTCTTCAGCCGACCACTGGTTGCCATTTCAAGATGCCTTGACCATCAGCTGATTTACTAGGAGTGTTCTGTGCTCCACCAGCACTTCGAAGTCGCAGCGAAAGCGAAATGTAGAAAGGGGAAAAGGAATAAAGATAAAAGCTTGTATTGTTGTGGTACAAGTCTTATTTGTATCACGTTCCGTTGTTAATATCTAATATGATAAAATTTGTAAATGCTATTGGCTTAGGAGAAATTGATCCAGCTTGGTGAATTGCTGGTTCGCGTTCGTACGTACCTTAGACGGTTATTACAACCGAGGTTGAGATCGTGCATCGACCAACATCTTTCTCCAGCAATTTCGATTTCCGTCTCAACGGATATGAAAACTCATTGGCGCCGCGTCGGAGTGCTAAAAGCAATCACAGGGTGGTCCTTATTTTACTTTTTTGCGAAAATTGAGTACGAATCCCTAATTTTTTTCATACTTTTATCTCTAACTCTTCCTGGCCCTATTTTGATAAGAATAAGCTATAAAAAAGCTATACCAGCTGTCATTTTTTAACTAATCAACGGAAAGACTTCGATTTCGGCTCAAATGAAGCGTCTCTGCCGCGTGTATGTTTGATAAAATTTAGATCATTTGTTTATACTCTATTGTTAATAAACAAAAATTCTGATTTCTTATTTCGCTCAATCCGCTTAAAGTAGGCAGGCAACATTTTGAAATGGATTATTTTTTTCAAAGATATCTATGACAATTTTAATGACCTAACATTAAATTAGATTTTTTTTATTTATCATTTCATTTGTTATTAACAAAAACTCGATAAAAAACTTCTTAATGAAATGGGGTGAGGAAGGGTTAGGAATAAAAATTTGAAAAAGTTAGGGCATTTTTTTCCTGATTTAGAACCAATCTAGTGGCGTCGCGAATTTCTATACTTAACTGTACGACCGAAGTTGAGCTCAAGGTAAGACTGAAGAGCATTTCTAGCGAGTCGGATATTGTGGCTAAATTTATTCAGGGGAGGAAAGCAACTGCCAATTTAGATAGAGCACTGATTGTTGAAAAGGGGGTAAAAAAGAGAGAGAGAGACATGTAACTTTGCGACGATGTTCAAGAGAATCAGTCGATTATACAATTGGACTATCACCTATATCAATCTCAACGCTCTGTTTTGTGCTCTTTCAAGTAGGTGCAAAGATGTTTGGAGACAACCTGACCAGATATGGTATCCAGATATGGTGTGTGTTTATATCTCCATAAAAATCCATTCTTGCCTTTTATGTCTCAGTGCTCACAAAAGCACCTTTTTAACCACGCTTCCTTCATTTTATTTCAACAATAGCATCTTAAGCGAATGTGCAGTCTTTTGACAGATTATGCATCTGGTGTTGACTGATTTTTTTACAATCTTTCAAGTTTGCCTTTTTCGACATCAAAGGCTTCGGTGAGATTTTTAACGACCTTGACGTAGCGGCGTAAATTCTCCAAAGTTATCCTTCACAGTGGTTCGAGTTTTGCACAGCTCATCTCTGTAAACACAGGGTTTTTCCAAGATGTGCTGACATGTGAAAATTTGTTCGATTGTGTTGTGGACTTTTTTGGTCTTAAAACTGCTAAACGTTGACATATTTCAACATAAAAGATCTTATATGCGACGTTAATCTGGTTTATTTCTCTGTAATTGTGCCAATTACCCGGTACCCGTGGTGTGATGGATAGCATGTCCTTTTTAGGAGAAAAGATCAAAATGACCTTCAGTGTATTAAACTCCAAAGGACGACAGAGAACAGAAACTTACTTATGACAATAGGGATAGATCCGGATGAGGCCATCTTGGATGATGACCACTTTATAGTGGAAGATGCTTAGGAGAAGGTAGAGACGGTGGGTGCTGTTTCGAGCGAGTATATAAGGTGAATGAGTGCATTCGCTCGAATTACGACCTTGAGAATAGAGCCTTCGTTGGACACTTCTATCTTAGAGACGAGATCTCGCATTGGCGATCCGAGAATCCTGGTTTCACTAGGTTCAATGACGACCGAATTGCAAATGCAGTCATCGCCCAGCGAAACGGGGATAACACCCTGTTCGTTACTAGGATGGACCTCTTGGACATCTTTCACAAAATAAAGAAAAAAAATTCAGCAGGAGTCGACGGCATACCCAATGTTGTGCTGCGAAACCTCCCTTCGGAAGCGGTGGACATATACAACACGTTGTTCAACAATGCGCTGGATAATGCATATTATCCAGTGCGTTGGAAGACGGCAGTGGTCCATCCTCTCCTTAAAAAAGGGAAGGATGGTTCCAATCCAGCAAATCTCCGGTCAATTAGTCTTCTCCCGAGTATCAGCAAGGTATTCGAGAAAGTTCTCAATAGAGCTCTGTCCCAATGGGCCGATGACAAACATATTATTCCAGAAAATCAGTTCGGTTTTAAGGCGGGCCATGATACCACACATGCCGCGTCTAAACTAGTATCAGATATTCAATGGAACAAAGCTAAAAATCAGTGTACGGGTGCATGTCTGGTTGACTTGGAGAAGGCTTTCGATACCGCTTGGTTAGACGGTCTTTTCTATAAGTTGATCAGATATGGCATGAGTAAACCACTGCTTTATATTCTGAATGACATGCTTCATGGTAGAACGTATGTTGTGAAAAGTTGCAATATAACTTCTACCAGAACTTTTAAAATACAGAACGGTCTACAACAGGGGGCGGTGAATTCGCCTATTTTATTTAGCATTTTCACCGGCGATCTAATTGGTTCTCTTCACCATGCTATAGCGTACGCCGACGACCTTATTGCGTACAGAACAGGTCCAAAGATCGAAGTCATCAGAATACTCTTGCAGCGTGACTTCGATAAGATTCAGCAATATTGCGATGACTGGAAGTTGAAAATCAACTTCCAGAAATCGGAAACAATTGTGTTTAGAACCTCGTTGGCTCGGGCCTCATGGGATACGAGAAAGAACTGGCGAAAGCTGGTGATCGTTGATCTACATGGCCACCCACTGCCAAACAAAGTAGTAGTCAAGTACCTCGGCATCTGGCTAGATCAGTATCTATATTTTAACAAACATATGGATGCGGCTCTGGCCAGGGCTAGAGGAGCTTTTGCTCTGACAAGGTGACTGTTTCACAGCAGTCAACTTGATAGCAGAGTGAAGGTGATTTGCTACATGGCCCTCATGGCCAATGATTGTCTATGGGTGCCCCGTGTGGTTCAATGTTACAGCGTCTCAAATGGAAAAGATTCGGGTGTTTGAGAGACAGTGTCTGCGTACCTGTCTTGGATTGCACAGAACACCAGAGTCGGAGTACAGAAAATATTATCCTAATGAGGTCCTTTACAACGGGGCTCAAATACACAGGATCGACAACTTCATTTATAAAACTGACTCGTGGTCACACTGCAAGAGCGATGACCTCGACCAATGGCCTGATTTTTGGGGCTTATTACCCCAACACTGAATATATGGAGAAAACGCGCTTCAGTGGATTTGTCCCACCGGAGGCTTTCCTCTATTTCGATATGGTAGGGCTGATTCAGGATAGGTTGGCGGTTCCGCTAATCTACCACGTCTGCCGGAAGTCCGTGGAACGACGGCTCCCTTACAACCGAGACGTCACCGCAGTAGGCGGGGAAGCTGAAGAGCTCCTCCGGTTCAGTAGGGCGGTCTCAGATCACGATCGCCGTGACGTTGTTAAAATGTAAAAAGAAAATTTTCTGATGGTTGTCGGAGCAACAACATGAATTTGATAATGATAGCGAGTCGCCAATGGCTGGCTTACACAGGTTTAGCGTGTAAGTCTTAGGGTATAGGGGGTGGGCACAGTGGCAAACAAAAAAATCACAAAAATCAAAAAAAAAAAAGCAAAAACAAAAAAAAAATAATAAAAGCCAAAAAAAAAAAAGATTACAAAATACAAAACAAAAAAAAAAAAAAAATATCAAAAAAAAAAAAACCCAAAAAAAATTACAAAATTTAAAAAACCAAAAAAAAAAAAAACCTAAAGCTACTGTGGCTGCTCTAGTTTTAAGTAGATTTAATTAGTTTTAATTAGTTTTAAGAAAACAAAAAAAAAATGATCATTCAAACTAAGTTTGTTAAAAAATTTTCTTAGTTTTAACTAGCTCTAGTTTTTTATTCATAAGTTATCTTAAGGCCGAAAGGCATTAGTAGTAAGATATTGAATAATTTGGAGTACCCGCCTAGGGTCAGTAAGTTAATTAAGTTATTATATAAGCTAGTTTTACACATTTTTGTTAGCATTTAAGTAGATATAAGAAAAAATAAATAAAAATGAATTGAAAATGAAAATGAGCATGTCCGCCTGTTAATTCAGAGGTTCGAGTTCGAATCCCAACAGAGGCAAAAATGTTTTTTCCCGGGTATCGCCTTTCGCGAGGAATTGGCAACTCCTCTGTTAGTATTCATTGCCATGACAAAACGCTTTCTCGATAAGCCGTTCGGAACCGGCAAAAAATGGTAGATCCCCTCCATTCCCGCACAAGGCATGGTTGTGAAAAACGCGCTAGGCCCAGGGGTTCCTTGCTCTGTAGCGCTACCCTATTTTTTTTTTTATTTTTTTTTTTAATTGTGCATTCTTGGTCATCGTAAAAGTGGAATGAGCACTCTGCCTGGCAGCGGAGTTGATGTCTTCCTCGCTTTTTAGGCAGTCTACTGACGTTATTTTTTCAGTACCAACTGCAACAGGTTTGAGTTCGAGCTTTGCCACCCAATCATCTTTTTAATTTCTAGGAAAACATTCGAATCTCATTGCTATCAGGGCACCTTCTAATATTTTTTATTTATTTTTTTGAGAATTCGGTAATTTTCGCTCTTTTTCTCTCTGTAAATCCTCCTGGCTAGCTTGGGAATGTCTTTGACATATTCTGCTTGTAATGGACTACTGACTCTTTCACAGCTCGAAGTTTTTTTCCAAGATTTTTCTTTGGACCTACTATTAGTTTATTTTCAACTTGAGCAGGTATTTAAAGGACATGCATCTAACTGTATAGCAAATATTCGATGGTCGGTCAAGGTATCAAGTCACCAAGGGGATTAGAAACACTCTTTTATTTTTTGTTGAGATTCTATCATTGCGATGTCCTTTGAACCCTTCAGAGATCTATAGAAGTTTCATTATGTTGTAATTGAGCAGGATTGAGGATGACACCCAGTTCGTGAGCACTGACATCAGAAGAAAGGAATTACCCATCCCATGCCTGCATGTCCTTGCAGCTTGCACCCACTACGTGAATGATAAGCTTGTATCTCATCTTGTGGTTACCCAATGGGTTGTGGGCCGTGAGTATACATAGAGAGCCAAGACCTGCTAAGCTGAAGTGAAAAACCTGTTTACTCCTTTGAATTACCAAACCGTAAATTTATATAAGCGCGGTTCGTCTCCAATGTGAACAACCACCTGCTGTTGCCCGTTCTTAGATTTAGACCAGGTTATGCGCCATTTCAGATTCATTTTTTTCACAATGTCACTCGAAGTTCCAATCACTAGAAGCTATTTACAAGCACCTCTAAGGTGTTCTCTTTGACTTCAGAGGCTTAAGAGTGTTCACTGTTCACTCCTTAAACACTTCGAACAGTTTACTGCAGGAATAGTTCAAACGCTTTCGACGAATTCAGCTCATAATGTACGGACTCCTTTTTTTGAATTTACAATGCAGACTTGCTTAAACAATGAAATGTTGATTGAATTACTGTATCTTACCTGAATATTTTCACTATTTACCCACAAAAGCACCAGTTGCTGCAGACAAAAATACTTTTCGAATTTTGTTTCACCATTTAATCCTCTGGTTCTATTTTGGAAGTGATAACTTGACAAAAGCTTATTATTTTACCGCTTTGAAAAAATATTCCACAACATGTGTGCAGTGCTTTTGTGATTTGTTTGTTTGATATTGACTAAGGCTTGCATCAAAACATCTGTTGTACTCTTTGTACTGGGCGTTAATTATCACACTTGGCTGCAACTGCAATCAAAATTATGACACCAGACTCACCTGATTATAATAATTTATTGTAGCAATTTCCCGAGAAACACCTTTCCAGCACGTTGTAAATTTATTAATTAACTTTATGATTCACTTGACGCACTGTCTCCTGAAAACAGAAGATCTTTTTGCTATCTCGAAGTTCAAATATTATAAATCGTGATAACTCAACAAGATGATACCTGGTGGAAACCATTTTAATCTTTGCGGATTACAATCTTTTCTGATTTGTGTTGAATGACATGTTTAGTGCTTTTTGTCTTAGTGACTAGATAAATAAGTTGGTAAACTTGTTTGTTGTTTTCCCGTCGTAATTCATTTTATTGCCGAGGATGTTTACTGATTTCTCGTATTTACTAAAGTTCAGTAGTCAACGTAATAACAACGAAAATTAGTTACCACCTTCTAAAGTCTAAACTTTAATACCGAAGGTGTTGTTTTCTTTATTAACTGCGTACCCTTTATGGTGGGGTGAACAAGGTTCATTCGATAAAGCCTTGTGTAGGAAGCATACAAGCTCTAAAGTGCTGAACTCGATAATGTCTGGTAAAAATTGGCGGAGTAAGCAACTCGCAATTGTATCATTAGGAGTGGAATTGTTCAAGATAGCTTTGAAGACATGCAAGTATGTTGATAAAACAAGATCAATACGCCATGTTTCTCCCCCTTTCATTTTGTTGAAGTCAAAAGAGAGGCTAGCCTTTCAACTTACTAAGCAACTGAAAAGAGACTCATAAGCAACTCAAGTTTCTAATCAGTTGCCTTTAAGTTACTTCCCATGTTGTTTTATGTTACACCACGTGCGGGGAAAGAAGCCACTCTAGTTGAACCCAGTTACCAACACAATCATCCTCAACCCCTTCTTCTCACTTCCTAAATCACCTTCCTTCCCTATCATCCATTATTCCGGGACAGCAGAATGGATACTTGAGATCCTAGTGAGGTGATGTGAGTTTCCGCTTGTGTGTTTGTTAGCTGCTTTTAGTCGGTCCTAGATAAGAAAGCATACTAAACAGAATAGAATAAAGAGCAGCATTAACCTTGTGCTTTCCTTGCTTTTGGTATATGTGCATTGTGCACGCAATGAATAGCTACGGAAACACAATCAAAAAACATGTTTAAATTCATTTTTATTAAATCCCCTCTAGCGTACTAATTTTGCAAGCCATACGCCCCCTCAAAGTCATTACATTACCCTCTTTTTCGTCTTTTATTTCAAAATCAGTGTCAATTTTTCAACCCTTGACAAGTATGATTCGTTCATCGTATTTTCCCTTCATTTGGTTTTGTAGTTATTTTTGTGTTCTAAACCTAAACGACGTCAGCAGATTGCATCCCTCTCTTAATGACACTCACGAATCATGACAGCTAAATACCAGTCTTACCACAAATTATAATTCTTCTGACTGAGTTTCACTCATTGAAAGGTATATTACTCATACCCATACCCATGTCGAGAGAAAATGGATTAAGGAAATCAGCAAACAAAAAAAGGGACATATAAATGTCAGCGTCCTGTTTCAACGCTGAAACTCACATGAAAATGAATAAACAAGGTTGAATGGATATGTGACACCTTCCTGTCAACCACTTGAAGACAATTAGACTTGAATAGAAAAGCCAACACTCAGTGATGTGAAATAAAATACAAGAATGAGGGATTCAGATAGAAAGAGAGGGAGGCTGGACTGTGATGTATGTTTACAAAAGTCTGGCTCTGAATGGCGTTCCTTTGTTGTTGTGTTTTCAAGCAGACATTAATGTTCATTTTATATATATATATTTTTTTTTGAAATCCGCCTTAAAGTGGGATGGTCTTTTCCTTTTCATAATGTGATGTTCCTTTTAATGTTAGTTTCAGAGAGTCTGGTCTGGAAGGGATTGGGTTTTTTGAAAAGTGAGCAGGGATTCAAATTATGTGCCTATTTTGTGGTAATGAAAAGTTTTGGAAAATATTTTATCTTTACCTGGGATTCCAAACCTGTGTAACTCAGAAAGACAACATCAGACTTGAAGTCAGTAAGTAACCTCTGCTTTTTTTAAGGAAATTTCAAAACAATATTTAAATAACCCATTTGAGGGCCGATTTTACGATTTGTGAAGTAACGATTACCCTGCCATCGAAGTGCAACAGAGCATTTATAATTACGGTTTACTTTTTAAGTCGAAAGTTTAATCTAAAAATTTATAAAAATTACAACTAAAGGGTGTTTTTCTCAGTCGTACGGTTTACAATCTGGCAATACTTTTTTGGGAGTTTTTGACATCTGTCATTTGATTTATGGTCAGTTGGAGTTGCGATTTTATCGTAGAACACTAGGCACTGCGTACGTTCGATAAATTATCTCAAATGAATTTGCTGTTGACGTCAATTTTTTTGTTTGCCAATTTTTTTTTTCAACTTTGGCCACTCAGCTGGAATTTATTCGAGCGGCCCTTTACCCAAAATTATTTTTTCATATAATGGAAAAACCTTGTCTTTTTAAAGTCAAATTCTTGACCATTACATAAAACTGTGAGTGTTTTATTACTTCTTGAAAACCAGACGTGTATAAAAAGAACACCTTTTACAACATTCAGGATGACATTTTCGAAATTTTTCGAGCAAATTCTGAACAACTTAATAACTTTTCAACCAATGATATAAGCGCATTGAAATTTATCTAATACAGACACTACTAAATACGGCGATATGTTGATTATTTCAACACAATCGAATTCTAAGACAACAGGATTTCGTTCAAAACCTGTTCGGTAGTCCACGGTGAAGGTACGGTTTTTGGTCGTTTAATGGCTTATGTTTTGTTTATTGTTTCATTTTTTTTTTTTGGACATTGAACAGTAAAGACCGTTTAGAGTATATAGTTGAGGTTAGAGTCAAAGTTTGGTTAGACACAGTTGCAGGTCTGGAGTTGAAGGTTCTTCCTACTTTGTTAAAAACACATTTATGAAAATGTACGCACATTTCCGCTGAAACTTCTTTTCAGAAAAGCGCTACAGGGAACTCGTCGTTCAAACACTAAGCGACTCATTTCAAACTATGGATTTATGATACTGAAATTCTGTTTTACAGCAGTCAAGTCAAAATAATCTATGATCTAAAAACAAACCAATAGATAACCTAGCATTTCATATTAAAAATAAAATTTTTACTGCCATTGACAAGCAGGGCTGAAGTTTGTACATTCAGCTATTAACAAGTGTCGAAAAGCGATATCTTCAAACTGTTGTGTTCTGACCAGAGAGCACTCCAACTCACTCTGTCAAAAAAAAAAAAAAAAATAGATTTAACCTGGACTGAGTCTGCAGCTTAGTATTGGAAATTTTAATAACAGAACGTTTTCCCGCTTTCACTGACAATAGTCCTTTTACGCAAAGTAAGAGGAGTGTCCACTGTCCATCTCAAAGGTTTTAAGAGATTTCCGATCCCAAAATCATTACCTTCTTTTTTTTAAGACTTCGGAGTGTATCGTAAACAGTCATATCAGGAACATATTTTAGAGACAACCTCTACCTTAATCTTAAGAAGTCTGCTTAGAGGACAGATCTACGAAAAGCAGTGGAATGAACCTTGCAAGTTGCAACACAAAGAATATATGTATGTATGTACTTGCTCGGGACTGTAACTTAGTCAAAGTGTTGTTCGCTCAAAAGTGCCAAAAATCTTGCAAGTGTTGGGAACACCCACCCGTTCCTTTTAGAATATGGGGATGAAATGAAGTCTGTGTTACTGAGGGATATTGCAGCATCCTAATGTTTGAAGAATTTTTGAAATTGTTCATGAAGTTTTTAAGTTCTCGTTTTCGTTCCCATTCTTGTTTCAATGGTTTTTGTAGTCACTGTGCTAATCAGGATAGAGGCAAACACAACAAATTAAACACCGTGAAAATTCGTAAAGTCGTTCTCAAGTTATATGTGTTCGCCTAAGCCCGACTACGTTTTATGTTTTTTGATATGAGGAATTGGGCTCTATCTCTTCTAATAGCGCCATACAAATTCCCTCAGTTCTGGTTTTTGCACGATTATCTAAAGACATGAATAGACAAAGAAGGTATAGTGACTTCTAAATGGTAAAGCTTCAACTAAACTAAGTCATATGGTAGAGAAGTTTTTCAAAAAAGAGGGTAGAAAGAAGGTAACTGAACTGAACTGATTCTCTTTACTTTGAATTCAAAATACCATACTTTACGCTTCTCAAGCTCAACTAACACACAATCTCAGTTCACTTCTAGGCTGAGTATAAAGGCGTCGCTTTTGATCCATAACTTAGGTAAAAAATAAGTATTGAAATGCGAGTAAAAATGGTTTCCTTAGGTTTATACGAATATATGTAGTTATACGAATGCTCTGTTTTAAGTGGGATTTTTGGATGATTATGTATATATGTATGGGAGATACACCGCAAATAAAGACCCTATTCTTACATACGACCCTTCGGTTCCATTGTTTGGTGACTTGTACTGGAAAATCATTACAACATCTAGAAACTAAAAATGGTTCAGAAGAAATTTTTCACTGCCACGGATGCATTTTGCGTGGTCCTTCACTTATTGTCATTTGATCTTTATGTTAAGCGGTCACGTAGTGCGATTAGACTTAAAGAATCAGGTTGATAATGAACCCTACTTTGCAACTCGATTACACAACAAAATTGTTCGTAAACGAACTCTTTTTTCGTAGTTCTTAAGTCCGTTGAAGAATATAGCAAACTCGAAAGTTTTTGTAAAAAAAAAATTAAATTGATATTATTAACATTTTAAAGTAAAGTCAACAATACCTTACGAATGATTCAAAAATAGAATAAAGTTACTAGTTGGGGCCTTGACTAGCACTGACTATCGTACTGTCTCTCAGAACAACGATAAAGACATCAGTGTGTTGTTTCCTTTCAGGATTGACTTAAACGAAGAAATTATATCGAAATAGTTTAATACTAAGCCTTACAGATGGTGGTGAAAAGGTAGATTCTGGAAATGTTCCGAAAGTGTATTCCCCGGAGCTAAATATATCTCAATTATTTGGACTTTCAAAATTCGAAAGTGTTTTTCAACCTGAACTTTGTACTTGCAATCGGGGAAGCACGCACACTTTTAAAGCAGGATCCAAACCGAAGTCGCAATGTTGTTTCCTCTGTAGATAACCAAAACGCTTACAAAACCATTGATTTGGTCACAATTTCTTCAAGACTAGTTAAACAAAGTCGAGAAGAGCTCAAAAGATTAAGAGAAATCTCAGGCTTATTTTGGTGCGCGGCAAAAAGACCCGTGGGCTTTGTTTTCACTTTGAAGAGGCAATAAGACCCACCAAAGAAACGAATTAAGGCCATGACTTTTCCTGCCATTTTTAAGCAGCATTTATATGAGTCTAAATTTCTTTCGCTTCCATTCGTTTTTTACTCACGGATAGACTAATGAAGATAAAAGCGAAGCGGAAACAATTTTCTCAATTGAGTATGGATGTGTGATGTAAAAATAAAAATTCCCGCGAATATATAGTTCCATTGATATTTCTTATGTACGTGTTTTCCTCTTTGGTATGTCATAATCCACAATCAGAGCATGAACTTATGTCTAGTGGAAATACGTCCCTGTGCCAGTTTATTGACATTGAAATTAAGTTAAAGTGCAAACGGTGAGACTTCTTTCCA
The DNA here is from genome assembly GCA_949752695.1 of Melanostoma scalare. Classification (NCBI taxonomy): domain Eukaryota; kingdom Metazoa; phylum Arthropoda; class Insecta; order Diptera; family Syrphidae; genus Melanostoma; species Melanostoma scalare. The sequence continues at coordinate 53,855,242 of OX456984.1, read as the reverse complement.
TTACGAAATCGTATATGAGTTCTCAGAAAAAGGAACTAAGTCCCGCGGCTCTTACTACTATTTCATCATGGAAATAACCGCCGTGGGCCTAACTTCCAAAACAAAGAGGAAATAAGACCCACTGGTCTTTTTTCCGCGGGCCTTATTGCACTGCACAACTGGGGCTATAATGGCTATGAAATTGCAGACGAACTTGCCATCGAGCGAGGACCGGCTATTGTCGGCTCACTTGCAGAACAAGAAAGCATTTTCTTGGTGCTGCTTATCTTGAACGAAATATTGTAGACAGGATCCTTGCTTTTGTGACTAGAAAGTGGATAGTTGGAGTAATTGCAGAAGTATAGGATATCCACGTAGTTTAAAAAAACAGCTTAAATAACCGGCCTACCTCATTTGCCACCGCACTAATCCAGGAAAGGACTTCAGAATGACCTATATTGTCCTTTTCCAACTGAACTAAATGGCGATAAGGAACTCTTAAGCCTGTTTTAACAATCTACTGTGGGTTCAGGAGAGCTTGGTTTGTATTTCGGCCCACCTTCTCGGTATCACAGAAGAGGTGAAGCTTCATTGTGTCAGTTAATACGTTAATTGAGTATGGATATGTCTCAACGGTTTGAAAACTTCATAAAGAGTGGTACCAGAGGCGTAATGGTTAGCTTACTTGCCTGTCACGTGATATGTTCGAGGTTAAAATTAATTTAGAAACATGAAATTGTTTTTCACCCTGAATCGCCTCTAGCGACGAATTATCAATCCTGCGAGAGTAAAACCCGTTTGAAAATGGCATTATAATTGTAGGATGTAAGTCCTTTAGTCCCCGCGTCCCCTGTTAGTCCCCAAGGATTTCAATGTTGCGCCATTTTGTTTTATTTTCTTTTTATAAAATTCAAAATGTGATACACGCAGCGTTATGGTTAGCATTTTTTTTTTTTTTCTTATAATATATACATCAGGGGGTTAATAATACCCTTATGATGTTATTAACACAGTGCGAGCGGTTAAGAAGGAAGGAAAGGATTAGAAAGGAGGTGCCGATGCACATTATTTTTAAACTTCTGTGTATTATAATGAGAGTTGAAAACAGAGTCAGGTAAAGCATTCCACATCCGAGTAGTACGGCTAAAGAATGAATCTCTATATTTCACTGTACTTCCGAAATTGGGCTGAAGGTAAAACTGATTTGCATTCCTTGCGAGGCGTGTATTGCGGTTAAATTGCTTAAGGGGAGGAATGCATCTGGCTATTTCGTCCGAGCATTGTTTGTAAAAAAAACCTATAGAAAAGAAAGAGACATGAAACATTACGACGAGCATGTCCGCCTGTTAACCCTGAGGTTCGTGGTTAAAATTCACACAGAAGCTAAAATGTTCGCCTTTCGCGGGAACTTGACAAGTACTCCTTTAATAAGTTCATTGCCATGAAAAATTCTTTCTCGATTAGCAATTCGGAACCGGCAGAAACTTGTAGGCTCCCTCCATTCCTTCACAAGGCATTGTTGTGAGAAATTCGCTAGGCCCTGGGTCTCGTCACTCTGTTGCGCTACCTTATTAATTTATTTAGAATTTAAAACTACTATATGAAAAATCAAATTTGTAATGACCTTAAACAGATAATTACGTCAAGTTTTCTGAACGTTTGCTCACACTCATTCGAGTTACCATCGGAAACATTTCATTATTTCGGTAAATTGAAAGGCGAATCCGTACTTCCACAGTGATCCGGTATGGCCAATTCTTATGTACCGATTGGTGCCAATGGGCATAGTCTGGACAATCCGTTAGTGTTCGACAAAGAGCCTATGACGCTGTCGATAGACGGAAATGGTGACAATACTCAAAAAGGCTCTTGCCGCTAGATTTTTATGTTAGGTGTCATTTTGACCAAGAAAATCGTTTTGAGTATGCCAGGCACTGCTATCTTGCCATCGACCTTTAATGAAGCTTTAACTGATTGGGAACAATCTTGTAGCCTTCCACTCTTCTATTCTCTTGGTATTCGTTTGTTTTAAGGTTTATTTGTTTTAATTTCCATGCTACACAAATTCCAAATTCTTCACTAAATCAGATAATCGACTGATATGTAGCAACGTCTGAGACTGTTGTCAGTGGGCAGCCGCTCATTTGGATTACCAACCCATCAATTTTTAATCTTTCCTTAGGTATGCAGCAAACTTCCTTAAAAACCAGTTTTATCATCTAATGGTTGTGTTATGCTCATCAGAACATCTTTGGCCAACAGGCATTCTATAGAATATGACTCCCTTATTTCATCTATGCGTTTGAATACGACCATATTTATGTCGAGCACATACTTAGAAGTTTAATCATTTTTATTCTTCCTTTTCACAAAGAAAGGAAATTTATTATTTACGGTAGATAAAAATATCCATGTCGCTGTAGTTTTCAACGAAGCGAGCTATAACAGCTCTGAGATGTCCTCTTTCACACAACTCACCTGACAATATTAATAGCCCCACCGCACACCATGTTACAGTAGTATAGGGAGAACCAAGTGAGTGCCAATGAGGAGGACGTTCGAGTCGTACACATTCCAGAATCCACATCAACATCATCATCTCCTTCTATAAACAGCATCTCTTCTCTTAGAAAGACGTTGCTGCTGTGCCAGTCAGTACTCCATGACATTAATGGTCTGTTGATACATAATCGCTGCCATATTAAATGGAATTTTATTGATCAGCCACACTGCGGGATAGAACGATTTACGCGGGGATCAAGCTCGAGTTGCTTTTTAAAGCGGTTTATTGATCGCATTAAATATGGCCTGATAATTAAGTCATAAATTAGATTCGAGATGGCAGCAACAAGCAGACAAAAATAAAAAGGTAGGCTTCTCGTTTTAATGACACCCGCAAACGAATACAATAATTTTAACTGATGTCAAAGGAAGAAGGACACCATCAGATAAATTAATTGGATGTGTTTATAGTGCACTTATATTAAGTGATTGATGTTGCGTTAAAAATGCTGTTAAAGAACATGAAAAATATCATTTGAATTTCATAAATTAGATGCATGCATTCGTCGAACAACTTGTGTTGGTTTGGACTTGATTAAGTCCAGGAAGAGAAAATCTGTTGACTAGACTATGATATGGTAATCTGATGCAAATGCAAGTAGTACAAAACTGTTCAATAAGTTAAAGAGTTGGCGTTTAAGGAGTAGGAAACCAGTGCCGGTGGATATTTTTTATAATTATTTCGAGATTAAAAATCTCAAATGGAAGAAAGTCGATAAGATTGCATGGTATTCTGATCAGGGTAAGGTATTTCGAAAAGGTGATTTTTATTATAGTACAGCTTTCGTAGTAATAGGTCCACTGCTGGTCTGTTGCCATATCGCTTTGAAAATGGAATAAAACCTTACAATGTTTTGGGGAAGAAAAGTCATTGCAACTGAATGATTTCAAAGCAATCGATAGAGTTCTCATTCAAACCCGATGAATGCCTCATTCTTTTGATTATAATTTACCTCTATTCGTGTTTGATTTGTCCAATGTTCACGAAACAAAGCGGTGGTGTGCCACAAGGCTCCCTTTTTTCTCCACTTCTATTGCTTGTCCTTATAAATGAGCCTTAAAGTCCACTCATATTTTTTACTGATGACATCCTCCTGATACACTCTTCTTCGCTCGTTCCGAGACTCACAACCATGTCCTTCGAATGTAGAATTGCAACGACACCTCATTACAATCTCATTTTATTTCGATTATTTAAATATCTAGGATCTGTGGTCAACAGTAAAGTTACTTCCGATGACGATATCAATGATCGAGTAAGCGTAGAGTGAATGAAGCAGCGAAAACACTCCGCCATCTTCTTTGACAGAAATATGCGCCTGGAGACGGTACAAAAAATATGATTATACGAACGAGTAAGTTGACGACAATTGAGATGAAGTTGCTCTTATGACAGCAGAGGAAACAAAGCTTGGTCACATTACAAGTGCAAAGTCATGTCAAAAATACCATCTGCAATTGTGATCTAGAAAGCAACAGGTCATTTTGAATACTCTGACGCGGTCGTGACAACGAAGTCGCGATCGCAACAAAACAGCCGTGGTTTACACAACACAGTTTGCCAGTAGGACTTCGCTGTTGCATTAGAAATGAATTCCTTTTAAAGACGCAGTCTAAATCACCAAAACAAACGTGATTTTGCTTTTAATTTAAGTCGAATAGTCTTACTTTGTGGCAGGTTCTTAATTACTAACAGGAGAACTCTGACCTTAATACTGATCCGTTGAACTATCAGCACATATGTGGTCTGGAGCACTGGTCACAAAGTCTATCGGCTGATACACCGCAAAGAAGAAGAAACATTTTTACAAAGCAGAAATTAGGGAGAACAGCAAATTACGACAGCACGCAGTTTGGTGTACAGGCGGGTCTCCATCAACGAAATATCGCAAGTTTCTTTCTTAAGTCTTGGAGTAGGCATAAGAGTCGCTTTTCTGTATCCAACCAAGGCATGTCACCTATGGTTTTCCTTTTGACAGATGAAGTCCTCTCTAAAATTTCGTTCGAGTACTACGTAACGCAATTACGATGGGGAGGTCTAGTAAATCAATTCACAGCGTTGCAAGGGCAGAAGAGTGTATTGAAACAAAGAGTGGCGTAACATTTGTAACTACTAAAAACTCTTCAAATAGCCAATACCTTCGGTTTAAGTTTTACGGGGAATAGCACTGTTGTATTGTGCGATATCCTTATTTTTATTCTCGCAATTTATATTTTTATTTTTTTTTATTTTTTAAGAAGATCACTTATATGGAACCTAGCATTTAGGGAGGGCAGACAAACGTTTTATAACGTTAAATGGGAGACGGACGCTCTACAGACTTCAAAAATTGTGCTTCGTATTACTTGAACTCTCCCTTAAAGTCCTTGCAGACCAAGTGGTTCAGGTCGCAGAGTCAACTTGTTACCCCTTTACCTGAATCCCTCTTTTTTATTCGAATTGAATTGAATTGAAATGAAATCAAACATAGCGTCTTAATTGAGTTAATAGCTGTATCCGGCTGCATTAAAAGTACGAAAATCTTTGGAAGCCTTTAAATCAAGAAGCTATCTTGACAAAATAGAGACTGACCGGCTGAGTAGTGTGCACTGAGTCATGTTCAAAGGAGAGATCCAGAGAAACCGTCCTTAAACAGGCTATCGGCCGATACGTTTTTGCTGGGGAAAGTTTTTAGTTTAGGGAATTCAATGTGTTGTCGCATATGTGAAAAATTTCTTCCTTCGAAGTAAAATTGAATCTCCGAAAAAGGATGCGTTTCGGAGAAAACTCTGCTCCGACGGCTACCTCGAAAGGACTGAATAACAACAACGTTCAAACACGATAGCGAAAGAAGAAAACGAAAGGCAGACCAAAACTCTTCTGGTACAGACAAATGTAAATGGCCTCAGAAATGGACCAATCCAAAACCGTGAGGTTTGTCGATGCATTCTGAGGGCTACGCGGCTTACCCCATGAGCGGACTGCTCACTTGTCTGAAAAAGTCTAGTGGGAGCTGTGATCCCTTCCAGTAGTTTGAAAACGTTTATTCCGGCAGCTTTGAATGAAACTGTAGAATGTTCCACCACTAATTCTTTCACTTTTTTTAATTGATGTAAAACCAACTGACAAACCGAAATGGCGACGAGGGTTTTTGGAATAATTTAGATTGTAGGTAAAATGGCACTATTTAAGTAAGGCTATAGGTAAAAGTGACTGCCAGCTCGGCTAACACACTTAGGCCCGTTGGGCCCATTGTGATACCACAATGGATCTAATGTATCCTCATCCAAATGGAACCATTTTGAGCTTACAATAAAGCAGGAGAGACGCAGGTCGTCATTAAAGAAACACAAAGCGGGGCATGAACAGAGAAGGTGGAGAATAGTTTCCTCCTCCTCATTCGTACAGCTTCTTCAAAAATCGTTTGAGGCGACTCCTATCCTTGTGTTTTCCGATAAGACAGTGTCCTGCAATGACACCAATCGTTGCACTAATGTGTATCTGTTGAGAGATATCAAGCCGCTCGACCGCTTAAGATCTAGCTTGGGGCAGATTTGTTTCGTTGAGCTACACGTAAAACTGCTTCACCATCTCTGATTTCAGATATGCGTCCTGTTTGAGCAAGAGTTTTTACGTATAGTGATTGATACACCGATTATCTCCTTTATCGGTGAGAAGGGAAGAAGTGTTCCGTTTGTGGTGAGTTCATCTACTTTGCAGTTTCCTTTAATGTCTCTATTCCCCGCACCCAACTTAAAAAAAATTAATAAATAGGGTGGCCCAACAGAGCGAGGAGCCCCTGGGACTAGCGCATTTCTCACAACCATGCCTTGTGAGGGAATGGAGGGGACCTACAACTTTCTGCCGGTTCCGAATGGGTAATTGAAGAAGCGCTTTTCATGCACCCAGCATAGGTGAATGTTAAGCTGCTCTGACATCTCCCTAAGAGATGATCGGCAGTTAAAGGCTAGGCAGTAGGCACTACTTTGCCGCATTTGACTTTCTGTTGGTTCTACTATATAATTCTGATCCTGTGATATAATTGCCTGTTTAACTCATCGATAATAATCTTGCGATGCAGTGAGGAGCCCCACCAACACTCAAGCAAAGAATTTTTTCTTTCCGACCGCACTTAAATAAAGACCTTGAAATTTCTGGATCAGTTTAAAATATTTAGAGGGCTGATTTAATTTATGAGCAACAGCCTTGTCACTTAGAAGCATAAGTTCCCTGTAGAACACCGAAATTAAGTCGCGCTGATAGTCGGAACCATCTATATACGCACAACAGCGTGCTGTTGGCATTTTTTAATTTTAATGTTGTGTCTCTTGTGAGTGTATCAGCCGATGGTCTTTGTAACCAGTGCTGCAGTATGTAATGTTAGTTCGTTTCATTATGGACTTCTAAAAATTGCAGTGATCACCGATCCACTGCAGCCATTAGCGTCTTATATCAGCCACATCCCAAAACTTAACGAACAAACTAAAAAGCAGAATACCTATTAGCAAAGATTGATTAAAATACCTACTTACTTTTACGAACTGAAGCTGACATCAGCAGTTTACAATTCCCTTGTTGCAAAAAAAAGGAAAAACATCCTCAAGCCTACGCAAAAAAAGTCATCCGTTGTCACAGAAGCAGGCAATTACCAGCGCCTACCGCTACCGGACCTACTTCAAGCATCTACCGATGAATCCAAGCGAATGACAAACAACATGTGTGTCGTGTTGACTCTACGACACACACACACACACTCATACACATCACGAAAGATATCACATATATTTTTTCAATTTGCAATCTCATTGTATGATATGAGAGTCATAGGGCGGCATTTCGAATGTATATTTCCTCCCATAAATCCATCGCGTTTTAAAGTAGAATAATAAATATAAAAGCTGAAAGTCATAAATTATATCAGTAATTATTGTTGGGGGTTATCAAAGTGTAATAAATCACATTTGGACATGCTCATATACAGAGAAATACCCCACTCGTACAGCGCGCCTCACCGCACTGTCTCTATCCCTGATGTTCTATAGACACCACAGAGGGGCAACTACCAGCAAACAGCACTCCTCATCTGATGACAGGCGGATTTCTTTCAAAATGTGAATACAAAAAAAAAACATAAATGTTTAAATCATAAATTACACAACACACAAAGCAGAGAAGAGGAAGCAGCATTATATAGCCCAAACCCAACAACAAAAGACAGGATAAGTGAATAAAATCAAATAAAAAAAGAAGAAAAAAAAAAAAAAAAATACAGGAGAAGCCCGGTGGCTTGACTCTGCATCGGCAATAGCGATGATTTATTATTCCTATCAGTTGCAAACAAATAAACTAATTGCCTTACGATGTCCGATAATCGTACTCGTACCCCAACCCAACAATGTGTCAGCTTCGTCGAAGAAGGGGGTTGGGGGATGATGGACGCAGTTTGACGACAAAAATCGATACAATTTTGCCCATTAATTTTTAAACGAGCAAAAACATTTCACTTTCTTATCGAGTGATTGGGATTGTTCATCTCTCATATATACGACTTCAAACCAAAGTATATTCACCTATACACGCTGTGACGTTTTCCTTTTCAGAATTTTATAAATGACAGGCAGACACCGTCTTGACATATTGATGTGTGTCAAACGCTATTAATTAGTGAACGTTGATTGTCGGCGCGGTAGCGTTGCAATGGACGGGAGTCTTTTTTTTCATCTTTTTTTTTTCTTCTTCAAAGTCCATTTGATTTTCTGGCCTTGAAATTACTCATCACGACGAGGAAAGTGGATTGTTAATGGGAAGTCAGCTTTCTGTGATTATAAATGAAGCATTTCAAGTGCCAAGTGGCTGAGTGATTGATTAGCTGTCAAAAATTAAGAAAAATAGGTTTTCGCTATTGGCATTTGGCAGCGCTTTTGCGCATTCAATTGCATGTCTGTCTCTGTCCTTTGACTCAAAAAAAAGATTATGAATTTCATTCTTTTGTTTTTTTTATTTTTTTTTATTTAAGTGACAACCAGCTGTTAAGAGGCTATCACTTAACTATAATTAATAATTCAAGAACCAAGAAGTTTTCATCTGTGTGAGAAGATTTGTTTTCAATTCGTAATGAGAAGATTCACTGTGGCTTGTCTGTATAAAGTATAAAGTTTTCTTTGCTGGACATTTTCAAGTCTTGTTACAGTGCAATTGAAGCATTAAATTAAAGGTGCGTTTTTGTAGCTACTCAGCAATTCTATAATCAGCTCAGCAACGCAATTTATTACTGGAGACAAAAAATAAAAGTACTCAGTATTAATTTGTTTTTTTTTTGTTCAGTTTTAAAATCGACTTTGAGTTGCGACGTTTAAGAACCATAGTTTTATCATTTTCAAGAAACATTCGACTTTCACAATTTCTATCCATTTCGTGGTCAAAATTTTAACTCAATGTGCCTTCCTCCACTACAATCTTCTTCATCATCATATCGCTGAAGTAGTTTAGTACATAATGCCTTCTCAAATGGTTTTTCTTGAGTTTATGTTTAAGTTTTCAGAAATTATTTGGAATAGGACGTTTCAGATATCGAATAGCATTGCTTTATCGACCAGCTTTTTAGGTGTGAAAGGCCTGTTTTTATTGACCTTGGCGGAGCAGCGTTCGTTTTACAAAGTCACTGTTTAAAGCCGAATAAGCTTAATAAGGACATATGTAACTTTGGCATTCTTTTTAAGTTTATTCCATTTTCGCAGCTCCGAGTCTGCACATCTCCTCAATGTAGATCCTGTCGAAAGCGGCTTGGAAACGATAAAAGTGGTGCGTATTGATATTAGCTATTGTTTTTTTTTCCCCCTGAACCCAAGTGGTAACATTGCAATCCGGTCGTCGTCTTGAAGAACGAAAGCTTCTTAATGACCGACAGTACGGCTTTCGTAGCAGAAGGTCCACAGGTGATTTGATGCTATATCTGACCAAAAATTGGAACCAATCTTTACACTGTTGGAGAAAGTAGGATTATTACGCTTGATATTTCTAAGGCATTTCGACGAATTTTTTCTTCGTTGGAATAGAAACTACCTTTCCGACCCTTCAATACAAATTGTATTGGATGGCTTCAAGTTTGATACCAACTTCATAAATGCTGGTGTGCCCCAGGGCTCCGTTTTGTCTCCAACTCTCTTCCTTATTTTCATAAACGATCTCTTGTCTGACTTTTCTTATTCCGTAAACTGTTTGCTGACGACTGAGCCCACAGCTTTTCTTATTCGTATCTAAATTCACGTCCCTGGTCTTCGGATGTGGAAGTGGAACGGTTGCGTATGACTAACTCATTGAATTCTGGCCTTGGCAGCATTGTTACATGGAGTATTAAAAACCGAATAGATTTAAATGCTTCAAGAACTCCATGCTTTCTCTTGTCGTTAAAGCTAAACACTCCCCCATTGTTATTATCCATGAAAGGTAACTACATCCAAGAAACCGAAATGCTGTCAATACTTGGTATGTGTGTAAACGATGATCTTCGTTGGAATGACCACATATTTGAAGTAGCCAAAAATTCTGCAAAATGCTTAGGTTTCTTCAGGCGATGGAGGTAGAGTGCAAAACAGAGCGTTAAGAGTGAAAGGTGATAGTTCAATTATAGGATCGATTGATTCTCTTGAACATCTTCGAAAAGTTACATGTTCGTCTCTATGTTATCGCTTTTTCCACAAACAGTGCTTTAGTGAAATAGTCAGCTGCACTTCTCCCCTGAAACAATTTTGCCAGTCTCTGCTTTTCCCAACGCTACGACTTACAAAATTCCAAATGCAAAATGCATCGGTGTCTCCTACTAAGTCCTCTCATACCTTCCTGAATTCTAGCACTGTGTTTTATAACATGAAGGTATTCATAACCCCTTGATGTGTGCGTTAATTATAAACAAAAATTACTGCTTATTGATATCCACTTATTCCTATTGATGAATTGTTAAAGTTGGGGTCTCAGACATTCACATAATAGAGGACATAAGATCTTCTAAACTTTTTAGGTTTTTGTATTTTAAACAAATTACAACTCCATTACAAAAAACCACGACAATAACACTGAGAAAATTGAACTATGATTTTTTTAAATAGAAGCATGTTAAACTATATGTTTAAATCAGTACAAATAGAATTCTGTTTAAACCGAATTAAAATCTATTTAGATCCGAAAAAACTATTTTTTAAAGTAAAGTCGGTTTAAATCAAAATAATCCCTGTTTGATTTTTGAAAAGCCTGTTATTTATTTTACTTATTTAAAAGTATTTAAATATGAACGAGTTTGTTTTCAACATGAACGCAGTTTAAATATTAACATAAGAAAAAAAAATATAACTCAAACCCAAATCTATTTGAATTGAACTCAAACAAAGAGGGGACACACAAAATTTAATTTAAAACAAACATGAACTAGTTTGATTCAAACATGAACGAAGTTGAAATATTTACAAAAGAAACAAACTAAGCAAAGTTACATTCAAACTTGAATCCATTTGAATTGAACTCAAACGAAGTAAGAACGTAAATAATTTAATATAACACAAACGTGAACGAGTTTGGCTCAAATATGAACGAAGTCAAAATATTTACAAAAGAAAAAAATTGTATAGAAAATGTTACGTTCGAACTCGAATCTATTTGAATTGAACTCAAACGAAGTAAAAAAATAACTGTAGTTATCTAATGCTGCTTGGCGTTACCATTGAAAAAGTCAAATGAATAAGGATTGTCGTGCGCGCATGTCTTTTTAGTTTCAAGTAATTTCTATTAGGTGATTTTCGGGGCGCTAATAAAAAAAAATGTCAAATGGGGAAATAATCAATTCCTACACATTGGGCGCAGAGTGTTTAAATACTGTGTTTGTAATTGAACCAGATTCTGTGCATTCGACTAAAAAAATTGAGGGATTTACTTGAGGAGTGGAACTTTATTTCGTTGTTTCCTCTTCTCCATGGTAAGTACAAGTTTTTACAATTACGTTGAACGTATTAAATTTTTGTGATAAAAAATTATTTTTGTTTATCCGTTTGTTTATCTTTGCGCCTACAATTTGTCATATAATTTTTTTTGTTTTCTTTATATTTTTTCTTGAATATCTAGGAACCAGCAGCATCTGATATCAATATCAAACTTCAGTTCATTCATTTTAACATTTTTTTGGAAAGCGAAGTTACGCTAGAGAGAATAAAATTTCTTTCTACAGGAGATATTAAGGGTCTTATTCCAAAAGTTGGCCCTAGGGCTGAATTTAGGGAAAGGTTTTTTATATGGGAGAAACAAAAAAGCAAAGGTATGTATTCACTGATTCCACTAGAATAACCTGAATAGTAATCTGTTTAAATCATTCAACGTTATTCAAGTTTGCAGTTTAATATCGACGATACAACAATTTCTGTCGGCGCTAAAGTCTCCGATTGGATGTCAAATGTTAAATTGCCAGAAACATCAACAAGTTCCTTCAGTTTAGAAGATGTAAGTAAAGAAAAATTAAATTTTACGAGCCTACCTAAATTAAATACTATGCCATTATTCATTTTAGAATTTATTCGATATACTACAACAAACGGACAAAGGAAAAGCAGTCATTTCTTTTCACGAAAAACGGAAGCCTGTTAGAAAAAAATCGTCAAGACATAATTAATATAATATTAGAAAGAGTCTTAAACAGCGGAAAAACACTACATCCCTCTGATTTCGAAAAAATTTGCACAAAAATTTTAACAATATTTCCAAATGAAATTAAGGTATGTATGTATATGTATGTATGTTGTAATAAACGTTACACTAGAAATCATTTGAAATTAGTAAAAAGCTTGCCAAATTTTCGTATTACAAGAATATTTTTTATTTTACTAGTTCTCCTTTATATGTAAATACTATTAATAATGGAAAATGTTACTTTAGAAATAAATTTTTGTAAAAAAAATAAACTGAAGTGTTATTTTCTTCACACGGTTTCTTTGATGCTTTTGACGTTTTGAAACGTTTTGCAGTTTCATTATCCAAGTCATATTCTTTTGCTATATGTGATAAAATAATTTTTGGGTAAGTGCATATTGTATATTTGTGTTCAATTTTAAATCAAAAGTTGTTTTTATTTGTTATAAACACATATATGTCTTCTCATTTATATATAAAACTTGGTCGATTTTAAATTAATAAGTTTTTTATTTGAAATGATGGTAATTGTTTAAGAGTCGAGTGTGGATTTTGTGTAAAAAGTATACAAACCCAAAAACTTAGTATATGCATGCTTACTCAAAATTCGCACTCGGTTTTTAAACTATTACCATCATTTCAAATAAAAAACTTTTAAATTTAAAATCGAACGAGTCTGATATAAACGAATAGATTTATGCTTGAAATAACTATATGAATCTGTTTAAAAAAGCTAACCCTGAAACAATTTGTTTTAAACAGAATACGTATTTGTTTCAAACACGGACATATTCAAATGAAATGAAGATAATTCTATTTGAAAGAACATTAGATGAAGTCAATTAAAACAAATAGAAACACGTTTAAGCTAAATAGAAAGCAAATGTAATTTAAACTAAATCATGTTCAACTTCTTTCAACAATTAGTTAATGGGTTTCTATTAAAATTAAATAGAAACCGCTTCCATGCCAAATCATATGTGTTTGAGTTTGGTTTAAATATGAATGCGTTTGAAATTTTTCTGAGTGAACAAAACTTTTTTGTTATTGTTTAATTTATAATTCTAATGAGGCGGCTTCATCTTATCAATTGTGAAGGCCTCAAATTTCGCGCGATACTCAGCTACAGATAAACTGGTGTACTTCTTTGCAGGGCTCACTCAATGAGCTGGTTTTTTCTTGGGCATAGGTTACTCTTGAAGTATTTTCTGTGACAGCTATTTTCCGTTCTGAGTTTTTTTTAAACCACTTACACATTTGGTTTTGGTGAATGAGTGAAAAGCCAAAACCACATTGCATGCGGTATTGATGGCTTAGTGGAATTATACCACTAGCGCTGGTGGCATAAGACTTGGGTGCTGTTCCTTGACTGCAACAAAACTATGGACCCTAATAGTACATATTACCCTTTTAAAGCTTGGACATTGAACGAGTGTCTTGCGGAGATTGCAACATTGTCGTTAAAATTGACGATTTATTTATCTGGGCATTTCGAAACGTGTTTCATATTGAAACCAACAACTATGATCTTCTTGTTACATCTGGGAGGTGTGCGTAGGAACAATTATTAGAGTTGTCTTCTTCCTTTCCATTGACAGCGATGACGCCCATCAGACTTATACAGGAGTTCATTGGCTCGGATTGTACTCAGACGTTTTTCTACAGTCTGATGGTCCAGAGATTAGTTGTGGCTGGAACGTTAAATGCACACTGAAATATGCCTGCCATAATACACCTCAGTTTTTCATCACCTTATGATCGATCCATCCATTCACACTATTGGAATGATGGTAATGTCTGCTCAACAGGAGTTTAAGGCTTCCAATAATTCTTTTGTTAAATGACCTTATCTGTCTGTTTTTGTGCGCTGAATCGTTATCAGTGAAATCATTTTGTTATCCGAGGGTATTGATTGTTTTGGAGTTGATTTTACTTTCGTACTACTTTGGGCAGCTTTAGCCTCTCACCTTACCTCCAACTTGGAAGACCATGTGGAACTTGATGATATTCTGGATATTCTTTTGTCTGAATATTGCTGCGAGTATTTAAGGAAGATAATTAGAAGCTCATTCTTCGCCGCCTTCAATTCAATACGTTCTCCTGGCAGCTGGACCCTGAAAGATCAAAGATAATTAATTTCTGATGTCAATCGTTGACTCCCAAACATTGAATTCGACCGCTATGTTATCTTTCATAGGACTTGGTGGACCACTGAGACTTAGACAGCCAGCCGTCACTCGCAGAACATTATATAATCTTCTTCTTCTTTCTTTTCAGCGTGACAAGCATCGTGATCCCAAAGGGATCACAACTCTCCCACCTAACCTGCTTCACACAAGTGATCTAGTTGTCTAATACGCTTTGTTGTCTTCAAAAAATAGTCGAAAAGCCTCCCGGAACATGGCACAATCCTCTGACATGGATCAATCAAAATGTTCCATATTTGAAGCGAAGCAAATGCAGACTTCGTTGAATGTTTCTGTACAAAGTGTGTTTCGGTCTGCCGTTTCTTTCTTTCCATTGCAGTCTTGTCAGAATGTTTTAGGGAATAATTGTATTGTTCTCTGGGTCTCTCATTTAAAAATGACTATACGAACTGAGCCGGTCAATTGATTCAAGATAAAGCTTTGTTACTTCTCTTGTGGTACGAAGCATTCTCATCTCAGCTGACGTCAAATCACTCTCATTCATTGTCCAACATTATGAACCATTAATGTCCTATACTCACAACCGCGAGGCATTTCGCTATCACTGAAGATGGCGGAAATTTTTGATCACTTCATCCGCCATACGTTTTCTCATTAATTGATCATCAATTAATCACCATCTGCCTTACTATATCATGGATCACACCTTGTCAAACTTCTCAGAAGCATATTTCACTTCTCATATCTCATCAATTTCTGGCATGTTTGAATCAGAAAACGAGCAAGACTTTGTCTTTTTTGGACTATTACATTAATCAATGCGCTGCGTAGCGGATCACTGCTGTTAACCAGTTTAGTGAGAAAGCTTCGTAAGCTCATAACGCCGGAAAAGGAAGGAGAAGAAAAAGCTTACTGTACCCACTTCCTTCTATCTTATCTTATCTTTTACCCATACGTTAACTGTTTCTTGTAGGGATATATGATCTTCACTTATGATGGCTCCATCGCACCGTGAGCAAACAAAAGTTGATGTGCTTTTATGTTTTGTACCTCATTCTGCAGAAGATGGTTTCGGACTGTTAGAAACAGTATGGGACTCAAGACGCATCCTTGGTGTTTGCCTATATTGTGCTTCGTTGCCTGAAACTGTACATCTTACCTTCGTCACTGATATTTCATTTATATCCTCAATCCCCGGCACATATAGGCTTATGGAACTCATCGACGTTCCTTGGTGTTCACCTGCTTTGACTTGGAATTCTTCGTAGGTTACTCCTTCATACATAATCTCGATCATTCTCTCATAAGCTTCCGAAACTCAACCTAATCTGATGGACCCTCATTTCAGTGGTCTTTTCGAAGTCATTCAGCATTCAGCAAAGCATGAGGCCTCTAAGGAATCACGATGTTTTTTTTTCGTGAGGATCTTTATGCTTTCGATTACATTTATTGCGTCAAATCTGAATTGGTCATCAGATAGTCTTATTATTATTCAATCTTGAATCTGCGAGATATCAGCTTGTAAGAGTGGTATTTATCATATTTCGTGTACCCTTTGGTAGACGGTTTGTTTCTCTCCATTTATTAGGCAGGCTATCACCTCCTAGAAGCTTGGAGATAAGAATCGTGAGTCATCTGAGCCCGATGTCCTCATCTTTTTCAAAAACTCATATGGTATCTCATCTGGCCCAGTTTTTTTTACTGAGATATCAACTGTTTTACTAACTTCTTCGACTGTGATGTCGACTGTCGAGTATTTTGGTACAGAAAGGTTCAGCTTCTGGAAAGTGTTTTGAAGGAAACTGTTCGTTGAAAAGGCTATGAGGTGTAGCAGAATTTTTTCATCATCCACAAGATGATGTCGTTGAACATCGTTAATAATCTTAGACGTGCTGAGACTTTTTCTCCTTCTTTGAGCGACTATTTCAAAGATGGTTGCCCACTTGTTCAAGTTGTTGAATAGCTTCAATTACATCAGCAGCTGGGCAGATAATCCTTTCAGCTCCTTATGCATGCCCTCCGTGGTTGCTTGTAGTTGGGCGAATTTCTGGTTTGCATCTTTGCTTAGGGCGTAAACCTTTCGTAAAAATCTCTTTATCTCTACGATTTGAAGGGAATTTTGACCAAGCTGCTTTCTTCACATTTAATACTTGTGTAGCTTCATCATTCTTTGGCTTGTTTTTTGTGTAAAAACTAAACATTTTTGAAACTAGTCCTAAGTTCAGGCCATTTGATCGATTTGTAAATGAATTCTACTGCTTTATCCTTTTTTATTATATTTTTTTTTTCTTCTTAACCAAGCGTTTCGGTGTGTCGCATCTAATGCCATTTACCTTTTATATTAGTAACCCCTTCAGTGCATAAAATATTGATAACGTATACAGAAAAGCCTACTTGTCATAAAAATTACTTTCTTAAAATGTGTTACAATTAGATACATTACTCATTACAACCATTCGTGAGTGCAGGCCTTAATAAACACAACATGCAAACACATTCGTTTAAAGCTGCTAGCGCGCACAAACGTGTGTCAAAACACTGTTCAAAGAAAAAGACATTAAACAACTGTCAAGCCATAAATAAAGTAACCCGCAAGTAGGTAACGTATAGATAAATAGAAGTACATACAACATACCTACTGCAGATACACGGTGAACGTTTTTTAAGGAAATTTATCATTCCACGCCGCGTTAACAGTCAACTTGGGAATTTTTACTACCGCAATCCTCTACTCAGCCCACGGCTGAGTTGGTGTATGGCATGGCCAAATGGGCAGCATGTAGCTAAATACGAACGGTCTCCACATGTTCTCCTGTATATCGGCCTTAGTCGTCGTCGTCGTCGGTCGGTCGTTGCAAGTCCAACGGTAGCTGGGAAAATAGAAAAGAAAAGAAAAGAAAAACGTACTTACCACTGCCAATGGTCAAAACTTAGTTTTTGGCTAAAACAGAGACCAGGAGTCGGGAAATACCGATGAATTTATAACTCCCAAATTCAACCACGCGCGCGAGAAAGCCTTGTGACTTGGCTCGCAAATTCACAAAACCTATTGAGAGAGAGAGAGAGACCAGGAGCGAGCACCTAGTGCGCCATAAATCGTCGCAAAATAACAAACTTATCACACAGCACCGGAATTGATTTGTAGCTGTGGTAGACCACCACCTATGGACCCCCTCTTCGGCAGTTATCCCAGACAGACATGCTGCTGTTGCTTGCTGCTACCATTCTGCGCGAATGGCCAATTGTGGAAAATAATAAATTTTATTAAGTACCCAATTATTATCGCGGACATTTTGAAAATTTATGATTTCCCAGCAGAAACAATTTTTTAACGACCATTGTCTTGCTAAGCTAAGCCCGGGTTCGGGTTTCTTTTTTCTTTTCCCTTTTTTTTTTGAGTAAATTGGGCTTAATATTCGTTTTATTACCATCTTTTGTTTTTTTTTTTTGTATTTTGTCATTTACTAAACTTTATGAAGCTTAGAAGAATGTGAAATCTCAGGCAGGAGGTAATAAAATTAATTTACTGTCCATGTGAATGGCTCCGAAAGTGGGCCATCTGCCCTATTAATTACGAGATGTAAATGGCCCTTTATGAAACTGATACCACTAACCGATATCATAATGGACGACCGACGAACAAGACAATGTCGAGGCACTGGCACTGGCTCTGATGCCACTGCCGGCGGTCGTTGGCGCCACTAGAGTATTGGTGACATCTAGTGTGATAGCTGAGCGATAGGGTTTTGGGATTTATGGACCTTATGCGTCATATGGTGAATGAAATATATTGTGTTGTTTGGTTAAGGTTAGGTGAACTGTTTTAACATATTTTAGAAGAGATAACCCGTGCAGCAAATTGAACGGCTGAAAATCTATATCTTAAACAGTAAATTTATTTGTTTAAAGTCTGATGCAGTCGTTTTTTAGGCACTTCAGTCATCTTAAACTTTCTATGAGGTTTGAGCATAGTTGGGGTTTTAGTGGATAGAGGTATGTGAAATGACTAAATTGTGTCTCACGTGGAAACGATATAGAAAGCATTTGATTGAATTATGAAAAGTTACGACCTCAGTGCTGACAGCCATCTTAATTATCATTTGTGTTTTGCATTTAGTTGTTGTTAATTGCTAAATGGCTAAACAAATGGTGGCAACACCTTTCTGACCAATTCTTGACATCAACTGTCTGTAGTCCTTTGCTTGCCATACGGGGGTAGTTGCCTGTGGATCTTTAAGTGGAATTCTAAGTCCTTATCAGACCGCATGCATCAAAGCAATTACTGGAGGCCCCACTACGGCAAAGAATAATTCAACCACCATACTAAGGAAATTGTAAATTTGTTTATTTAAGTTCGGCTATTGTCGAAAGGCATAAGGAGTGTCTATTTGTGTTCATGTTGATTTGTCGAGTGAATCAGCCATTGTCGTAGGAAAGAACTTCATTTTGAAAAAGTGTCCTATAACACCTCCTTACTTTCGAAAAGATCCTTCACTTCGTTAAAATTCATGTGATTTGAAACTGAATGAAACGAAATTTCGCCATTACAGAGAAACAAACACATTAGTGTAGAAGACTAAGTCGGCGAGGTAATGAGATGCATTATATTGCACATCAGTTTATAGTTTCGGCTTACTCTTTATGCGAAGCTTTGGAGTGCGTCCACTATTTTTCATTTAGAAATTCTCTCAGGCTAATTCGAAGCCTGTGATACAAAAAGATGGCAAATCCCTGTGCTAACGCCACCATATTACTTTAGTAAATTTCAAGCGTGTTATATTATTGAAGTAAAACTTCCTTAGCACCGTGATGAAACGAAAAAGCGACACAAAAAAAACGAAAACATTCAGGATCCAGTAAACTCTCTCGCAGACTAGAGACCACTCATGAGGTTGAATATATAATCTTCCTCTCCTCCTCTGTCGTTGTCACCCTGTCTTTTCTGGAGTTCCCTTTCTGCCATGTTTGAACTGCGATCACACCTTCTTTTACTTGGCCTGTATCTGATTACGGACTCAGTTTTATCAATTTTTTCCCTTTCTCAAAATTCATGAGTGTGCTTTGACTTACCGGCAATGAAGTCGATTCATTACGATTCCTCATCTAAAGAAGAAGTGGAATTTATAAAGCTAAAATGCTAAGACTACATGCAACATCTCTCAAAAGTTTTAACGACTCCTTGGAAATGAAATGGGCGTAATTTAAAAAAGCAAGTGTGAACTCAAAGTTGCCTATACAAAGATCAAATGTTGGGAAGCATGGGGTAATGAAATCCTAAGTATTGAGGGGAAAAAATTAACGAATCTCCATAATAAATATCCACAATATCAAATTATTAGATGGCTTCGCTTCGAATTCAAATATCAGTTAGGGTCGTAAAATTTCCAAAGATAGGGAGGGACCAGACCCGGCCAGACTATGGCCACCCCGGTGTGAAGAAGTCTGTTCGCCGTCTTATGTCCCAATTTGAGTTTGCTCATGGGCTTAAATCTTTATAATTTTTGCAGAAATAGGTATCGAGTTATCCTGTGGGCAAGATCCCCCCGTCCGTCGAACTAGCCCGAGAGAAACAAGCAGGCCACACCCTTCAGGCGCTTCTTCCACCACGCGATTCTAGCGCGGTGAGACATATCCGGTTACAACAAAATGGCTATAAACACGGCAAGTAACACCATAGTGCTGGGATCACACGAAGCTCTTTTCAGTCAGGGCTTCTTTGGTTGAGAGGGTAGTCAAAAAGCCTATATGGTCTTTTTCTTTCCGTATGAAGCATGAACTTTTCCTGAAGGGGTTGAGAAAGCCCTTGGTGGTTCCGATAGACAAAACTCTGTATCAAGGTGAAGAGATAATAAATGTAATTAGAAAAAACTCTACAATGTGAAGTTTGAGAGGTACGAGCCACATTTGGATATCGACTCTCCGACTTAACTGGTCTTCAAAAACACAATCACGCAACACGAGGCATCCCTTGTCAAAGATATTGCAATCTGGTCCGAAAAGACCTCAGCCAATTGGATAAAGCTCGCCAGAAATAGCTCAGATCTTAGTTCAGTTCAATTCACCATAGCTCAGTTCGCTAATTGAAGCTTATCTGCCTTTGCTTTATCTTAGTGGTTTTTGAGTTTATTTATACATGCGTACAAGCTTGAAGGAAGCTCAGGAAAAGTGCCCACAAATATAAGGATTTAAATCTGGAAAAATTTGTCTATTAAATTATTGAAGCGCGGACCGTTTACTGGTTTCTTTTTATATCATTGCTTATTTTAACACTGAACGCTTGAAATTTTAAGAAAACACTTTTTTCAAAATCAGTGTGTGAAAGCAATTTTGACCAAAATGGAGACCCTTCCGCACCTTATGTACGCAAAAAGTTCGTTTGGATGGCATGCCTGTGGAAATCCACAGGTACTCGGCTGCTGTAGCCGAGAGTATGAGACTTCAATCGTCATCAATCTCAACAGCCCAACAGGTCACGCAATAGCCTGGAGAGTATTCTGTACAAATATCTCGGTATATTGGCTTTTAAGATCCAATTGACTCATCAGTTGACAGCGCAAAACCATCTGTTTCGTTATCGCTTCTCTGTTTTGTCCTTTAGACTCAGAGCATCTTGAATTGCTAATTTTCGTCTCGGTGGCTACTTTAAGAAACAAAGTTGTTGCATCTGGGGATCGGAAATCCCGTTCGTTAGTGTCGGAAAACAAATGCATCCTCAGAAAGTCACTGTTCAGTGTGGATTGTGAAGTGGTCTCAACATTTTCCTCTTAATTGAGGCTGCGCGAGTTAAATAAAAAGAACGTTGTTGTTTGCCAGGTCGATTGAGACTAATCAATCTTCTTTATTATTTTCTTAAAGCTAATGACAATTATGACGATGGCCTTCAACTTCATTATTTTCCCATCGTCAAATTTGCTTATTCTAATAAATTGTGTGGGAACGGAAATGCAACAACGGAAGGTTGATCCAACCAAAAAATACGTCAAAGAAATCAACCACGCAATAAACAAGTGCAATAATTTATTCACCAATATACAAAAACTTAGACAAAAACAACCGAACGCAAAAGCACCTCAGTTCACAGGACTACCAAAAATTCACAAGGAAGGTACACCAATCAGACCGTTAATAAATTATAAAACAGCACCAAGCTACAAAATAGCCAAAACAATACAAAAACTAATTAAACAGAACATAATAATAAAAAATAACCACAGCATCAACAACACCACACAACTAATAGAAAAACTTAAAAACATAACAATAATACCAAGTTACAAAATGATCTCGTTTGACGTCACAAACATGTACACCAATATACCCGTTCAACAAACTATAACAATCATAAAAGAAAACCTAGAAAAAACAGCAAAATTGAACAAAAAGCAAATAGACGAATTAATATCACTTTTACAAATTACACAAAAACAAAATTACTTTACATTCAACGATAAATACTACACACAAGAAGACGGCCTAGCAATGGGATCACCTTTAAGCGGGTTGATGGCAGACATATTCCTCAACGACTTTGAAAACAAATACATTATTTCAGAAAACAATAAACAACACAAAAAAATAATAACATATTCCAGATATGTGGATGATACATTTATAATATTTGACGGTTCAATAAGACAAATAGACATATTAAATAAATACATAAATGGCATAAACAAAACAATAAAGTTCACATCAGAAATAGAAGAAGACAACTCGATAAACTTCCTAGATATAAGCATAACAAAAACAAACACAACACTCAAGTATAAAATATATCGAAAACCTACAACAACTGACGTCACAATCCACAAAGATTCACACCACCCTCACACCCAAAAAATGGCTGCATACAATGCATTTATCAATAGGCTATTAACAATCCCAATGAACAAACAAGATTACCAAAATGAGCTAAATACAATCAAATACATAGCAATACAAAACGGATATGATGGAGAAATAATTGACAAACTAATTTACAAAAGAAAAAAGAAACTATGCAACAAAAATAACAACAATTATAATAACAACATAAACGATAAAAAATACATATCAATAAACTATACAAACTTACTACCACAAATAATACATAACGAAATAAAAAAACACAACATTATAATATCATTTAAAACCAACAACAATATACAGAAAATCTTAAATCCAAAAAAAGAAAGACATAAACAAACGCAAGCAAGTTCCGGGGTATACAGGATAGAATGCGACGACTGCAACAAATACTACATTGGACAAACAGGGAGAACATTTCACGACAGATTTTTGGAGCACATACCCAAACAAAACACAAAGTCAAATTATGCAATACACCTCATGGACAATCAATACAACTACACAAATTTTGACAAAAACCTTAAGCCATTGCACTTTTGCAACAAAGGTAAGCTTTTAGACGCGTTAGAAGAGTTTGAAATATATAGATCAAACAAAAAAGAACAAGACAAACTCCTAAACGACAAACTAACGTTTAAAAACAATGCATTATATGATACAGCACTAAAACATATAACAAGATAAAAGAAGACGAACATAACATTGAAATAACAAAAGCAAAAAGAAGACAAGAAAAGAAGAAGAATGAAAAAGCAACAAAAACAACATCTAAAACAAAGCTCAGACACCAAAGATCAAACAGTTGAAAGCGCCAGACGATGGAACTTGATTCCGAAACGCGTCGCATCCTCAAAAAAACATAAGTTGCCAAACGCTAAAAATAAAATTTAGTTGACTATTTATTTAAATAAAGATTTTTATATATTTAAAAAACTATTTCTTTTTATATTCATTTATAATAGCTTTATTCTTTAAGGTCACCATACAAATATTTAACTTCTCCCTCCTTATTTTCAAGATTCTCCTGAATCGCTGGTATTATAGGAATCTCAATATTTTTTAATATTTGTCTTATTATATTAGTTTTTTTTTTTCATTAAAAAAATTATAACACCTATAACTATAATGGCTATGAAAACAAATGATATTATAAATATGCTCATAATATAGTTATTGTTCTTGTGGTATTTAAGTTCATCAATATGCTTTAAATTTTCAATTTGATATATTTTTAACATTGTTTCGAATGTAAGTTTTTCTTTAATGTTAACATTTTGATTTTCTTCATAGGTAAATTGATGCACAAATTCTAAGTTAAAATCAGACACAGATATGTTCCTCACACTTATTGTACAATTATTTATATTGATTATAAAGTTTCCAGTTAATTCTATGTTTCGGTCGTCACAACCGTTAGTTATTTTTTCTTTATTAAGGTTCTTACAAATGATTAAATTTTATTCAACTTTCTTAATTTTAGTTTGATTATTTGTTTTAAAATTACAAATGCCATCGGTTAAGCAGTTATCCATTTTTTTCAAGTCTTTAACATAAATATTGTTTGCATTATTCAATTGGCATAATATCTATTTCTCTATAATCTTTGTTTGGCATTGGGATTATCATTTTTAATTGAGTTTGTATATAATATTTTGGTAATTTAATAGCTAAAACTAATTTTGTTCCATTTAGTTTAAAGGCTCCTATTTTTGCATATTTTAACTTATAGAAATCTAAATCGGAAGCAATAATTTCTTCTCCTGTTAAAATACTTGGATGTAAGATCCCTTGTTTTGCAGAAGATATGTTGTCTAAAATGCTATCAATTTTATCTTCAAGAATTTTGAGCTTTAAGAGCTGATCTGTTTGCAAAAGTTTAATCGTAAAATTATTCGATGGTTGCCCATGTAACGGCTAAAAATTCTTTATCGGTTACGGAGTATTCTTTCTCGTGATCATTCAATGTTCTAGATGCATAACATACAGATTGTCCTTTTTGAGTAAGAACAGCTCCCAATGCAAAGTTACTAGCATCGGTAAAGAGTGAAAACTGTTGATTGAAGTCTGGATATTTGAGTATGGGATGTTTAATGAGGGTTTCTTTCAATCGCTCAAAGGCATGAATATATTCAGGGTCACTTGTATTGATCGTCATATTTTTCTTTAAATATTTCACCATCGGATATGCAATCTTGGAGTAATCCTTGATAAATTTTCGATAATACCCCGTACTACCTAAAAATCCTTTAAGCTGTTTCGTTGTTTGAGGTAATGGGTACTTCTGGACTACTTCTATTTTGTTCGGATTAGGTCTCATTCCTTCCGAAGTAAGTATATGCCCTAGATACTCAGTGTTTTTCCTTAAAAAGGAACATTTACTTAGTTGAACCTTAAGATTGTGATCTGCTAGTCTTTTAAATATCTTATTTAATGAGGAAATGTGTTCTTCAAGTGAGGTCGAGAAAATTAGTATATCATCAAGATATAATGTACAAATTTTCCCTATATAATCTCTCAATATCTCGTTCATTAGACGTTGGAATGTCGCTGGGGCATTTTTCAGCCCAAAAGGCATTCTGGTATATTCATACAGACCGTTTGGTGTGACAAATGCGGTCTTATGAATATCTTCAGGATGTACCTTAATTTGATGATAACCCTTGGCCAAGTCAAGGGTAGAGAAATATTGTGACCTCCCTAACTTATCAAGAATACTCTCAATGTTTGGTAATGGGTATTTATCATCCACGGTAATATCATTGAGTGCTCGATAATCTACACATACTCTAAATTTGATTTTTCCTTCACTGTCAGGTTTTTTAGCTACAACTACTATTGGTGATGCATATCGGCTATTTGATTTACGAATTATCCCCTGCCTTTCCATCTCGTTAATTTGTTTAATGACCTCCTCTTCATGCTTTTTTGGAAGACGGTAAAGTCTGGCGTTAATTTGTTGGTCTGTAGAAACCTTAATTTCATGAACAATACTATTGCAATTTGTAAGCTGGTCCCCATCTTTATATAGAAGATGTTTGTATTTTTTGAGTAATTTTTCTATTTCCTGTTTTTCGTTTATTTTCAGGTAATCTAATTTTACTTCATTGCTTCCCTCTAACTCATAGCATTCTATCAACGATTCAGACTCCAAAATGATTGGAAGAATGGTTTTATTTTCTAGTAATACTTCTCGCTTTCTTATGTTAATACTATCAATCATATTACTAATTACATCCATTCCCAACAAAAGACTATACGATTTATTTCCTAAGGGTTTCCCATATGCTCTTATGAATACGTTCGATCTATATCCAAATTCTTGAGGTACTGGCACTTGGTAAACTATGAGTTTTTCTATCGTTTGATTATTCACAGTTGAAAGGTTAATAGATACTTCGTTAAGAATTTTAAATGCTCTACAATCGATTCGACTAGTATTTACAATTGACATTGTAGATCCTGTATCAATTAAACATATGTGCTTCTTATTCTCAATTGAAAATACTATTTGTGTTTTTCTACCAGTGAGGCTGGATTCAGAAAAACCGGAGCTTCGATTGAATGGATCTCTTCTTGAATGTAAATATACCTTCATTTGTCTGATTCTGCTCTCTCTGTGAATTAGAGTGAGATCTACCTGTTCTAAAAGAAATATTATCTATTTCCATTGGAACAGGATTTTGTCTAAACCGCGTTTGCCTAGATGGGTTACTATAGTTACTGTTTTGTGGTTGTTGCGGTTGACGAATATTTTGGGCTACATTATTATTCTGTCGCTGATGTATATGAGGAGAGTTATTATTGTTTCTGGTGTTATAATTTGGTCTACCAAAGCTAGGATTATGATGTCTATTTCTTCCTATCTCTGTTGAAATTATATTTCCCTCATCAAACCCTACGTACGAATACAAAATATTTTTTATTTTGTACAGATCGTACTCGTCTCTAATCTGCCTAGCCAAGTTCCCTGTTGCTAATTCCCTAACTTTGTTAATTACTAAACCATATAACAGTGCTTTAAGGCTTTCTTTATTATTTTCATACATAATTATGGTATGAATTTCTGATGTAAATAGCTCTATTTTGTTTAATAAATCTAACACTGAGCTTACCCGCATGCTGCTTATTTTTCTGGTTACTTCCCCCTGGTTAATTGTGGGCCTAAACGTCAATCCCAGCACATTTTTCGCCTCCTCCCACGTTGTTATGGAGTTCGTCAGTAGAAGATCCTTCGCTTTCCCTATCACTTTGCACTGTGCTATAGCGGTCCACGTTTCAGGTCTCCTAAACTCCGGTGTCAAGGCAATGTGGTTATTAACCACGTTGATGAACTGGGTGAGTTCGTCTTTGTTTCCGGAAAATTCTTTGATATATCTAATCTCCCTCATCAGGATTAGGGCACGACTTTCTGTTTGGTGTGTGTTGGCCTCCAGTCTTGCTAGGATCTCCGTCACTCTAGCCAAGATTGTGGTAGTGTCGTTTGCCATTTCGTTTTGTTTCTCCTTCTTCTATATTCCTTCTTGAATCGTGAAGAATTTTTCGCGAAATGATTATAGATTGTCAAAAAAAAAAAACACTTGCACTGAACAATTTTTTTTTTATTAATTGTTTTCTTTTTCTTTTGGTTTGTCTTTAATGACTGATTCGTAGTCACAATAAACACTTATACACATTTACTTGGGTGGTGGAGGGGTTCGTGGATGGCAACTATCAAACCGTATGTATATCGAAAAGAAATTTTTCACTTGAGGTTCGCCGTCGACTGCGCCAGTTAAATAAAAAGAACGTTGTTGTTTGCCAGGTCGATTGAGACTAATCAATCTTCTTTATTATTTTCTTAAAGCTAATGACAATTATGACGATGGCCTTCAACTTCATTATTTTCCCATCGTCAAATTTGCTTATTCTAATAAATTGTGTGGGAACGGAAATGCAACAACGGAAGGTTGTTGCAGTGTCTCTTATTTCATTTGGTGTCTGCTATTATAATTTAGGAGAAATGAGATACCTACTATTAATGCAATCACTGAAGGTGATTGCCCTATTGAACATAGCTTTATTCTTTAAGGTCACCATACAAATATTTAACTCGCGCAGCTTATAACTCAAGCGTGGGCTTGGCAGTGCCAATTTAATCGGCTCTTTTTTTATTGATGTCGTATTGCGTATTGCAATGGACCTCTTTCGCTATGTGAGGTGCCTTGACGATGTCAATTGGCCGTCTCGGAACTGTGATTTGATCCCTTTTTGTAAGGAACCATGAAATAATGATATAATTCCAACATTCCGAAAACGATTCTAGCAGTAAAGGCTAATCTCATCCAAGAAATCGCTAAGCTACAGCCTAAAACCATCAACGTGATTTTGGAAAATAGATAATGGGATTGTTTGTTCTGGTTAGCAAAGCTATGAAACGTGAAAAATTTTCAATTTCGTTCATTTTATTTCTTTAAAAAAAGAAAATTGTATCTGGAAACTACCTCAGTTATGAGAGCTCACACTAATATTTTAAACAACTTAAGATTTATTCCGAATCGATTAGATTACACAATTCCGAAATTGGTGTTTGGATAAAAACTTCCGAGCAACCGTTCCCTCAAGGGAAGCTTTGGAAGATCGTACTCTCTTAAAACATTAAGCCTTACACTTCTACACAGATGGATCGGGAACCTGTGATGGTGTAGGAAGTGGATTTTCTCGAAAGGGTCGAGTTTAAGTCTTTTCTTTCTTACCTGACTATTTTAGTCTGTTCCAAGCGGAAGTGCTGAGGCGATAAAATAATTCCTGCCCTGGCTCAGAAAACAGAGAAAACGTTGTGTCCTCCTAAGATATTTGCATCTTCTCGGACAGCCAGGCTGCTCTCAAAGTTCTTGCCTCGCACGTCTCTAAAGGAGATGTCAGAAAAGTTCAACATTCACCTTTTGTTTGTGCCCGGTCACAGAGACATACCAGGCAACTGCATAGAATATGATCTCGCCAAAAAGGAACGACGTCTCATCTTCGACCTGAAAGGAACAACATAGGTACACCTGTCGCTTCATGTAAACTTTTACTAAAGCAGGACGCTTCTGAGAAGACTAGCCCTAAATGGACTCAGAGTAATAAGTGCCTTATAACTGAACAAATCTGGCCATGTGTAGACTTGAAACGTTCAAAGGGTTCATTGAATCTAGATCGTCTGCTTATTAGCTAAACCATAGGCCTAATAGGTAGGCACGTCAAAAGATTTGGTATCTAATCCAACGACTTTTGTAGAAGCTACATGGAGGAGGACGAAACAGTCCAACATTTTCTTTGTTCATTCCCAGGGCTCTTTAAAAAACGCAAAACTCACCTAGGTCAATACTTTTTTGTCGACGCCAGCGATTTAGCTAACAAAGACCCTTAAAGTCTCTCCCTTTTTATACAAAAATCTGCATGGTTTGACTTACTGGTGATCAACTCGTTAGTCCAGGTTCGATTAATGGGTGATCAACTTTCTGGGCTCAGTGGTATCACAATGGACGGACCCTCTGTGGTCTTAGTGTGTTAGACTCCGTCTCCTGACAGCCGAATCTAAGCTCAATTACAAACTCAGAAAATGATCACAGCTTTAAGATGAGTGCAGCTTCACAATAAAAAGTAGGTTTCGCCCCAAATTTCAATAATTCCTCCATCTCCATATATCTTTTGGAATGTGCGTTATGGTATTTCGACGATCACAGTGAAAACACTCAACACTTCAAATGATATTTATTTCCAAAATTCAGTACATAATTCTTTTGATGAAAGATATAAAACAGTAAACAGATATCTTCCATGCCAACCAACCATCGTCGTTGAACAGACAACCGAATGACAGCATGGTGAGAAAAAGTATGCAGTAATTGGGTAATTTGATCCCCCATGACATTTGCTTCCCTCGGGATGGGCGATGACGGCGACGTCCAACAAAAGATAATAATAGTTTATTTTCTTGGCTTCTTTTTTAATTCACCATTCGACAAATGACTAATGACACACTGATGGCAAACTGACAATGATAATTTCACTCAGGGCGTTCATTTCCTTTCCTTTCCTGCCTTCGACCCGACTGACAACCCCTTCTCCCATTCCACAAAAAAAAAGGAAAACATTTTGTAAAATGATAACTTATGACAACGATGTCCAACGACTATGACTCTAATAAATATCATTGTGTTAAGATCACAAACAAATTCTTTTTTTTTTTCTGTGCGTCTCTTTGTTGCCCGAGCAATAATTTCGTCGAATATAATGAGCTACCATTCGGCCCCTGGTGTGATAAGATGCGACCATCCGATAGAATTAAAACACTCCTCGTTTTAATGACACAACTTTTTTTAATCGTAATTTATATTCGTTTATTTCTTCATTAAATTTTATTTATACAATGAATGTATTTTGTATTAACATATTAATTTGTTTCATGTACCTAAAACAAAATCCGAACTATAGGGAAGCAGCTACCGCGCGTTCGCGTCGACCATGACAGACAGCAGCAAGCGTGGTGATCACCAAAAACAACACAAAATATCTAATTTATGGTGCGCGGCCTTTCCTATTTTTGTTTTTTTTTTTTTTTTGCTTTTTCGTTTTGTTTTTATTTAATTTGTTAGACGGGAATGAGAGGCCACATAAAATTGTTAATATATTACAGTACTTCATTTCGATGGCGATAATCGAAATCGATTCAATTATTTTGACAGACAGCGTTTTGCGATTTAAAAAAATCGACGTCTTCGTTTGTGGAGTTGTGTCAAGATTTTGTTGAGATCTGTCGAAAAGATAAGTGAATTAGAGTCATAATAAAAAAAAAGAGGCGAGGGGAAAAAATGATTGCAATATTAACATTAGCGGGCTATAACAATTAAACGAGATATTTATTAGATAAAC
Organism: Melanostoma scalare; assembly: GCA_949752695.1. Taxonomy (NCBI): domain Eukaryota; kingdom Metazoa; phylum Arthropoda; class Insecta; order Diptera; family Syrphidae; genus Melanostoma; species Melanostoma scalare. The sequence goes on along the minus strand of OX456984.1, from coordinate 53,825,164 downwards.
GGATCAATGCCATGTCGCTCGGTTGATGTGTATGTCAAAATGAGGAGAAGCGCGGTTTAAAAAATGCCCACAGTGTAGATGATAATTCTGTGAGGATAATTTATTCAAACGGCAATAGCGAATTTGATCAAATTCAAATGGGAAGTATTGAGTTGTATTTTATGTTGGAATCTTAATCGCCTTTGATTGGAAATGCGAAAGCTTAAATTTATGGTTGAGTGGCTATGTTTGTTGATTCTTTTTTTTTTTTGTTTGCTAGAATCTAGAATTGGGTTTTGCTGATTGTGGGCACGTGTTAATGAAGGCGAATGGTAACTAACGTCATAGCTTGTCATTTGAAAATAGAAATACAAATGAGTTTTTTGTGGTTTCGAATAAGCTTGATGATAAGTTGGACAGTATGTCATGTGTTTTAGGCATCAACAGCATGTACCTTCGATATAGAAATGGTTATTTTCTCGTTGTTTCAATGAGCCAAAAGGAGTTTGGATCGTGTTTTTGCTCCTATGTTACTTCTTAAATAAGTCAATTTGTAAACTGAACAAACTACTCAAAATTGTCCTTTTTACTGGCATTGCTCAGTCTGTGCAAAAACTTTATTTTGAAGTAAAGAATTTCTCGTATCATTTTCCTTAACGTTCCCTTCTTTCTTAGTTTAAGAGGACGCAGGGGTTGAAAAGAGAAGCGAAGGGAAATTGTGCCTGGCTCCAAGAAAAGGTGCTATTGTTTGGAAGCTGTTAGAAATATTAGCATCAGCAAACTTAGCTTTTCAGGAAACACGACATAACAGCTAGACTATGGGAGCAACAATCTTCAAAATAGCCGCTTAAAGAAGGAAAAATACTCAGGATATTTGTGGTACCCGTGCCGTGATGGTTAGCATGTCTGCCTGTTAACCCAGAGGTTTTAGGTTCCCAGAGGCAGAGGCAAAAATGTTTTTCCACGGGTATCGCCTCTCGCGAAGAATTGGCTTTATTCATTGCCATGAACGGGCTTTCTCGATTAGCCGTTCGGAACCGACAAAATATTGTAGGTCCCCTCCATTCCCTCATAAGGCTTGGTTGTGAGAAATGCGTTTGCCCCTGAGGCTCCTCGCTCTGTTGCGCCACCCATTTTTTATTTATTTTTTTATTTGTTTGTCGAACTTCAAAATTCAGCACAGGTGTTGACAGTATTCTGATGGTGTTTTTATGGAACATTTTCTTCGGGAGCACTTTTCAGGAGTTGAACTTTACTTAACGAAAATACCCGACACTATACTCGAAGGAGTAAGAACAGTAGTTTAGAACTTTACAGAATTCAAAGGTGCTGGGCCAGACGAGAAGCCATATGAGTTTTTTTTAAAAGATGGCCGACATTGGGCTTAGATTTTTTCCGATCCAGATCTTTTTACTTGCAATTATAGGTACTATAAGGCAAGTCTTGCATTCGTGCAGAAAAAAAATTTTGAGATAACAATTAAACATGACATTACGATGATAGAGAATACGAAAAAAGTGGGTCCTGCAATTCTGTCTGTCTGTCTGTGTGTCTGTCTGTCTGTCTGTGTGTCTGTCTGTCTGTGTGTCTGTCTGTCTGTCTGTATATGGATCTACAGCCTGAACCAATGGACCGATTTTCTTCAAAATTTGCAGTTAGGGTCTGTGGAGCATCCTACAGAGGGGTTTTTGGAATTGAGTCTCTTGGTTTTGAAATAACGGTACCTGCCATACAACCGATATGATAATACTTATTTTTCTCGAAAACGGCTCCAACGATTTCGATAAAATTTTGTGTTAAGGATTAATTTAGGCTTGTTTTTCTTATGATGTAAAAAAAAATTTTGGAAAAGGCCTAAAAACGGTACCTCCCATAGTACCGTTTTTTTTAAAACCGACTTTCTCGTTAATGGCTGACATGATCTTGACGAAATTTTGGATTTAAGAAGTCGTAAGTTGTTTAAGAAAGACTGCATATCAATATTTAAAAAAACTTAGTTTTGGAAATTTTTATAAATTTTTTTAAAAAATTTTGATTTTTGAAAGTAATTTCGAAACAATAACTTTGATTTTTTTCAAATTTTTTCTCAAAACAACTCCTGTTAAGATCTAAAACTTTGCATACTCGACTTTTAAAAAACAGTTTTTAAAAAAAAGTGAAAAATAAAATACCGTTTTTTGGAAAAACTGCTCCAACGATTTTGATTAAATTTTCATCATTCATGTGTATTAGCGATTGCAAAAGAATGGCGTTTTTAGATTTTTGCTTGAAACCTTTGGAATATTTAATTTAATTTTTTTATTATTTTGCGTGATTTAATTCAATTTCCATAATTAATGTGTAGTTGGCAACCCTGTACCACAAAATATATTATGAAGAGCCAATACCGAAACTTTTAACTCAGCCTTTAGATTTCGATATCGTATTTAGAACACAATCGCAAGTTCGTGCGACCCAGTCGTGCCCATTTTTTGATCCCCAACTCAGAGCCTGAAGGAGGTGATAGCCAAGCTAAGCAATGGAGAGAAAGTAACTTCCTACCAAAATTAAAGCAGATACCCGAAATTGCCATTATTACCGTGCTATCAAGCTGATTTCTTACACTTTGAAGATCGATGAGCGGGCATTGGGTAGACAACTTCAATCAATTATTAAGCTAACTGATAACCAATCCGAGTTTGTGGCGAGCAAGTCAACAACTGAGTCAATTTCAAATATAAGGATCTTGATGTAAAAACATGGTAATTCCTCGGAGTGTTTGAATGTTGTGCTAGTTGACTGCGAAGAAGCATTCAATCGACGACCTAGAGGTCTCTAGTTGGTCTTCCTCAGACAAACGATGAGTTCCATAGGCCTATGTTCGGATAATGAGAATTATGAAGAAATGTCGAAGGTAAAATGTCCAGCTCAGTGTACCATTGTCACATTTGGCTTACACCAAGGAAGCGTATTGCGATCTTTGCTTTTTATTACACTTCTTGAATATCTGCTAGAAAATGAAGTACTGACGATGATCATATTTTAGGATCCTACATCACTGCAAGATGCTTTTTACGTATTAACAGTAGTCTTGGATCATACTGGGAACCGTCGGAGTTCAAAAATACTGATGTTACCCGTTGATCCAGACACGACGTGCCGATACCAGATATTTAATTGAATAGAAATGTGCATTAAGCTTAAATATATGGAATCTATAATCATAATCACTGGTGCAAATTGTGATAGCGACATCTCACCTTTTCAAGTATTTGATATCATTATCTGAAGTTTATGTATGAAACTCCCCTCTGCGAGACCTTTTTTTTGTCAAGAGCAAAATAAATCCTGCTGACAGGATGTTGAAGTTTATAGTCACAAGACTTTTCACTAAAGTGTTCATCTTTATGTATTTATTACTTTATTAACCTAATATCCCTGAGAAGTAAATTACGTGTTTAGTTAGCAGAAGAAAGTCTAGGCCAAGATCTTTTTTGAAGTCAGAGGATCTTGGCTCTTGTTTAGTCTTTCTTGGATTTAAGGTTCTTAGGCTTTTCATACAAGTAACGATTGGGGCTAAGAACCTCTAGCTATCGTTATGTTAAGTTTACGTTTCACGGTATTGTTATTTATGACTATTTTCGACGGTCATTTTGTTATAGTTGACATTTTCATGAATTCATTCTCATAATTCACAATCGGTCTATGTCGTTGCTAACGTGGTTTTGGGTTTCTGCCTCGCATTTCATAATTCGTGATACGAGTCCAGGCTACGACATATTTGATGCCCGTTTCTCAATTTTACATCGGGTTAATTTTTCGGTTAAATCCTTGCTAATATCATAAATGTGAAAGTGAGTGTTTTTTTTTGCGCGTTCACCCTGAAACTCCTAGACCGATTTATCTAATTTACCCTGAGTTTCCTGGGCTATATTTTATCAAGATGTTATTTGATTAAGAGCCGATATTAAAATTCTTCTTCTTCTTCTTTTAAGATTTTACGAGCATCGTAATCTCAAAGGGATCACAGCTCTTTCACTTTACTGCTTCATACAAGTGATCTGCTCGTATGATATACTTATGTTTAGCATTTAGTATAGTAAATTGAATTCTTTCAAACTAAAACGACTCGTCTTTCCTTCTTCCTTTTTGCCACCTAATTGATTCACACTAGGCACGTGGGAAAAGCCGTATAGAAGAATTTATTGTACTTAATTTTTTTTTCCAAAGTTACTTACCTACAAATTTTAAAATATGTCAAAACGTGTCACCTAAAAATTAAGTGTGCTTGTTTATGACATGATGTCACTCTTTAAACTATGCTTCACTAATTGTACCTTAGTGCATATGGGCACTCGCTTGAATAACCCTAAATCTAAAAATAATTTTTAAAAATTTACGAGTACGTCAATTGTGAACAGTTGCAAGTAGTAGCGATGTCATCAGAAACATATCCATGGCTTAGAACTCTAGCTCTTAAGTCAAGTTAAGAGAGGAAGACATAAATTTGTTTTGAATGATCGTTCCCTTTTCCATGTACATTGTCATTGTGTCAGACCCAATGACAATGAGTGATCCCGTATTGTCAAAAATACCCGCACTAAGTGCCACATATTTATGTTGCACACTGCTAGCGGCAAATGACAAATCGACGAATGTCTTAAGCAGAAGTTTGTCTGGGTTCCCACTTTAAATATTTACTTTTTTGTTTACCTACACTGTCGTGGTTCCTACGTTAAGGCTGTCGAGGAACTGTAATATGAAGAACAACATTTATTTTTCATGTTTTGGAGTGGAGACCTCCAATGTTGTTTCAGTAATCTTAAATCTATGAGTAAATCTGAACTCAAAATTATGTCAAGGCAAAAAAAGTTGTGCTTGTTTAATAAGACACCTAGGGCTGAATTTAAGCTCGTGTTTATGTCTGTGCAAAACTTTAACTTTTATTATAATAACTCGATGACTTCGACTTCGTTCAGAAGAAAGTTTATTTTTTTTTTATATTTTAGTATTTATTTATTTCTTTTTAACTAAATTAACTTCATCAGGAAAGTGGGGTCAGGAATTCCTTTTCAGCATATAACTGAGTATTCCCGTGAAAATTGTCTGTATGTTTAAAGACTGGTTAATAACTGTTTGGATTTAAGACCCTTATTAGGAGTAGCGAATCGAATAGGCACGTGGTTCGAATTCCGAAAAACAAAGAAAAAAGTTTACGGGTACCACTTTTTGCCAATAATAAGCCATTGCTCTGAGAGCAATTACACACTCTGAATATATACTTAGCCTTTTGAAATCGGCATAAGATTGTAGGTCCTGAAAATCCGCTGTGCCCCAGGCTGTTGCGTCAACTTACTTTTTTTATTCATAATTATTAAAAATAGAGCTTACTCAATTATAGTCCTGGTTAAACCTGGGCTTCAACCAACATCCTTCGACAAGAACTTCGATTTCGGGCGAGCTCTCCTCTGTTTCGCCCTCTAAGTCGGTTGGTGTCTTCCTCCACTTGATTGCGTCGACTAAGACGAGGTCTTCCCCTTCCGCGATTTCCCTGTAATGTGCTTTCGAAAACCCGTCGAGCCAGAGCGTTTAGGTCCATCCGCTTTTCATGACCCAACCATCGTAGCATCGCGATGCGTTTTTTTCTGGCTATGCCCATGTCGCGGTACAGCTCATACAGCACCTTGTTGTATCTTCTTCTCCATACATTGTCTTCGCATACTGAACCAAAGATCATTCGGAGAATTTTTTTTCGAAACGACCAAGGCTTTCCTCATCCGCTTTCGATAAGGTCCATACTTCCGTGCCGTGACATACTTCCCAGCAGGACTGGGATGATCAAGGTCTTATACAAGGTTACCTTGGTTTTTCTGGAGAGGGTTTTGTTTCTCAATTGCCTTCTTAACCCAAAGAATCAACGGTTGGCAAGAGTTATTCTCCGTTTGATCTCCGCACTGATGTTGTTTTCGGTGTCTATAGCGGAACCTAGGTAAACGAAGTCCTGTACTACCTCGAAGTATAGAGGCCGTGGTGCAGTGGTAGAGTGTTTGGTAGAGAGGCCGGATGCGTGGGTTCGAATCCCGCTCTGGGCATCTACTTTTCTTTCAGCCTCCCAGTTTCATATGGACGCCGCCCTTGAGGTTATATATGTGAAATGACTAACAACTTATTTCCAACTACTGCAACACAAAAAAAAAAGGGAAGGCTGCTAATCTGGTAGTACAATGGACTGGATATTAGGTCTGAGTTCTCCAGATTAGCATAAGGCTCCTCTTTTTATTTCAAAAAAAAAAAAAAAAAACCTCGAAGTTATGTCTGCCTATTGTGACGTTTTGTCCAATTCGTCGATGTTCTGTATCCTTGTTTGATGACAGCATATACTGCGTTCTGCCCTCATTAACCATCAAACCCATTTTTGCCGCTTCTGTTTCAATACTCGCAAAAAAGCATTACGTCACTATCGTCTGCGTAGGCGAGTAAATGTACAGACTTTTGAAAGATTGTTCCTCTGGTGTTGACGTTTGAGTTTTGTACAGTATTTTCAAGTATGATGTTGAAGAAATCGCATGACAGTTTGTCGTCTTGCCGAAAGCTTTTTTCGGTATCAAAGGTCTCGGTGAGTTCAAGAGAACAGACAAGATCTTATAAGTTTCGTTAAGGATGCTTATTCCTCTATAATTGTTGCAATTGTGAGGGTTTAGCAAAGAATATAGCGCTATTGATAACTAAAACGTTCGCTTCGCTAATAACACCTGCTCACAGGAAACCCCTAAGATTCATTATTTAGTTCGATTCGTTCTTTGGTATGTCTGGCGATCAATTAGGGTTTTGATTAACGAAAAATATCAAGGGAAATATCAAAACATAATTATATTCAATCAAAGGTTTTTAAAGATCAATACTGAAAAGCAATTCATATCAAATTAAATAAAAATTAAAGTGGCATCTCTGAAAGCCACTTCTCTATACGCCATGAATCAGCATAACTTCTTGTCCCTCAAAAGACATGCATGAATGTCATCGTCTTCTCTTATAATTTATAACAAAATCGTTAATTACCTATGACATCAGCTGTTTTAAGAAAAAATGTATCGCTCAACATTGTGAATGAGGATGCCATTCTAGTTACGGTTCGTCGAAAGTAATTTTCTTGTAATTTTTCACCCTGGTGTAAGAAATTCCATGACGTTGTGCTGTTGCACTTTACGTATGTTTGTATTTTAGTGAATGTGCTGCCAGTAATTAACAACCGTGATGACAACATGACTGTTGAACATGGTACTTGTATGGAAAAATGAATCGTCTGTGAGGTAGGCAAGGGACTTGGTTTTTGTCGTCGACTGCGGGTGGTATCTTTTTTTTTTTTGTTTCTTTTGGTGTAATAGATGTGTTGACTTTTGCATAGGGATATTGCCTCCTGGATGGATATATGGATGTGGCATTTTGAAGTGGAAGAAAAGAAATCGATTTATCCTATCAGTGTCTTGTCAGATCAGTTTTTTTTTTAACACTGTGAAATGAAAATGTCAAATTTTTCAAGGCGCATTACGTATTGAGTTGTTGATGTTTTTATAAATGGGGTGTCAGAGGATTAAGATATGGGTAATAAGATACGTGAAGAGATAGATAATGCAGAACTAGTTGATTATGATTTAATGTAGACGGGTCTCGACTCTCGAGTCGTTTACTAAAACGTTTGCTTAAGAATGGTTAACATGATAAGGTTGCAATTTCAGCAATGATATCAGTTGGCTGATGGAAAACCATGAATGGTGTCCATCGTGATGGAATATGACTAAGTACTAAATTCTAAAAAAGGGTGCTTTGACAATGTTTCCAATTTGAAAACTAACTCGAAGTATCGGGTGTTTTTCTCTCATTAAGAACTTTGAATAGTAACACAAGACAAAAATATTGTTCGATTGAATTTTTGGTTTGGTTTTTGGAAATAATTTCCGACCGTGGCTCTAAAAGTTACATAGTCCATTCGATAAGTCCATTAATTTACTACTTTGCCCTCAATGTTCATGATGAGTTGCTGAGTCTTACTGAACAGAAATTTCAACAAAGTCGACAACAGCCATGTAATCTTCTCATGCCGGTAAGTGATCAACCTTTATATGACACTGATATTGCATTCCACCTTATTCTTCGTCTAAGGCGTCATGAGCATAGTTGTTTCAAAGCGTTCAACACTCTTCCACTTATCTGTGTGTGGGCTACGCGGTGTATTCCTTCAAAAAGCGTCTTCGGCAAGCCTAAAGGTCTTTAATTTGCAGATTTTTCATGAATTTTTATATTCGATTTTATATTTAGTTAATCAGGTAAAAGCATGTATCTGCCGTAGATTCTTATTTAGTTTTTTATTCGAAGTATGGAACTAATGCGTTGTTGATCGAAGCTCATGTGACGAATACAGTTTAGTCAACTAAGTTATCTGAACTGTTGCTCTTTTCCCCAAAAAGATCTTCGTATAGTCTCTTCAAAGAATTCTGACAGGATCCATGCTCCTGTCTCATAGAGCAGAACTTAAGCAATTGGGGTTTAGTATGACATCTTCTTTAAAGTGGGTTTTATTCCTAAGTAACCCTCAGAAACACAGCGATCGGTAAGAGTTGTTCTTCAATTGAAATCTTCACTGATGCCGATGAGATGCAGATGATCCCAGGTGCAAAAAGTCCTTGACTTATTCGAAAATCTAGAAATCTTGGCATTTTGAGTTATTCGCTGATAATATGTACTCCTTACGTCTTCAATGACAACCAGGCTCATGTTTCCAACTTTCACTCTAAATCGAATGCTGTATACTAAAAGCTCGCTTAGTTCTCTTGATAATGTCCATATAATAACTTATGCATAGCGCAAGTGGTTGAGGGGAGGGCCTTCTGGAAAATTAACTCGCTGTTGTTGGCGTCAGGGATCTAAGAAGTGCTTCAAGATCGATGCTGGAGGGATGACACAATATCTCATTGCATTGTCTTTAGTTTTTCTTCACACCTAGTGAAACCATTATTTTCTCCCAGTTTTTTCGAAATGTTTCCGTCGATGACGTGCAGACTTCAAGCAGAGCTTTGCTGAGCCTGTCTTTGGTCGTTAAGGGGCTCGGCTAGTTTCTCATTTTAAAAAAAGCGATATTTTTTTTTTTAATTTTTCTATAGGTACATCTCAAAAATGATGTCCTAAAATATTGGAATGATATCTTGGATATTTTTGGCAGAGTATAGAAGAGAAGCATCTCGGGCGCTCGAACTCCTGCTCTGAAAACTTTAAAAGCGTTTACTTTCCATATGTTTTCACATAGAGCCACCTACAACTTTTACGATCGGATAAAAATTGTAATTTTGGCAGCCATCGAAAGACGATTTTTTTGGCGAAATTTGTACTCTTTTTTAAAATTGCTGCCTTTGTCAATTTTCAATTTTTCACTATGGGAAAAAGAGTCTACTTTAACCCCATCTTTTTATTTTCCTGTTACAGGTACCAGAAAAATTAAAAAAAAAGCGGCATATTGACGTCTTCTAATTTCAAGGAGTTCAAGAAATGGTCCATATCTGTCTTGGATTTTAATATTTCAACTCGAAAATTCGTGACAATTTACATGAATATTTAGTCAAACTTCCTTATAACGAACCTTCAAGGGAACAAAAAATTGCTTCGTTATAAAGAAGTTTTATAAAAAATTCTTTATATAGAAAATTAATTTTTTTAACACTGCAAGTATTCTTTTACATTAAAAAAACATTGGTATTAATTTTTTTTTTAGTTAAAAACATACCAATTTTTAATTGAACATGAACAGTTTTGGTTTTTGTTTTATTAAAAAAATCTTCCAAATCAGAAAGATGAAAATATGCATTGAATTGAACACTGCTTTATCCACATCACCGTATTAAATTTAAAAAAAAATTTTTTTTTGGCTTCTGTTTGAACTAGCTTCGGCAAACTTTAAAATTTTTAATTCATTCCTTAAAATTGTTGATAGTGTACTAAACAACACACTAAATTTTTCAACCATATATTTTTTCTTTTCTCTACTTTTAACTTTTTCAATAATCATCAATTTCTCTGAAAGCGAAATAGCCTTGCGCTTCGACATTTTTGTATAAGTGATTCGCGAACTTAAAATGTAAACTTAAACGATTCACCTGTCTATATGCGTAAGACTTCTACAACACATGTACCCTTTTTCATACACCCATACATACATACATTAGATACATTAACTTTTAGAAAATTCTTGCCAAAACGGGGAGTTCCCTATTAAATCGGGGAATAAAAATCTTAGTAAGCTTTGTTTTCAAAATTTGAAAATTGACATTTCGTTATAAAGAAACAAATTTGCTTTTGGGTGAAAAAAATTAGTTCCTTATAAAGAGAATTTCGTTAAAGGGAACTTCGTTATAAAGAATCTAATTCGTATGGGATACTTTTTAAGGGGAAGGGGAACGAAATGAAACTCGCAATAGAGAGAATTACGTTATAAAGAAGTTCGTTATAAAGAAGTTTGACTGAATAAACTCCTAATATTACGGAACATTTGAAGCTATAGTTTTTTTTTACACGCCTTCAAAAAATCACCTCCATTTGAGCTCGAGAAACTAGCCGAGCCCCTGAAATCGATATGATTCTTGAAAAAGAATCAAGATGAAGACAAAGTAGTCGAAATGTTTTTGAAATTTGATCTAATAATAGTGATGGCGGTTCAGCAATCGCATTTACTCTGCTTTTTTTGAGGCTTATTCTGAATTTAACTTAACTAAGATTGGAGACAATGGTGCAAATGGAAAGTCGGTTATTTCTTGTAAAATTCATGGAATTACGTTAGCATATTATATATGATATTGAATGAGCGGGATTCGAATACCATTCAAGAACGAAATGCTTCCTCAAGTTTTCCAGAAAAGCCCTGAAAAGCCACAGTAAACTTGTACGCGAATAAAAACACATCAGTTTGGCAATTAAAAAAGTTCTTCTTTTTAGTTAATAAACAATTTCGGATTTTGCCCAGATTCATTCATTCCTTTAATATTCATACTACAGTGGCAACTGAAAGTTTTCTTGCTTCATTAAAAAAACTAGACTCGTCATTTTTCGGTTGATTCTCTCAGCTCAGATGTCAGATGAAATTTTCAAAATCCCACGTAATCCCACCATTTCTTTACTGCAAAAAAAAACCAAGGAAATTAGAAGGATTTGCTGATTTGAACAGAGAAGTGCGAATCAATACATACTTCAATGGATTTTTTTTAATTAAGCAAGCAAGCTATAAATAAGTCTTTTACAGAAGAAAACTATCACTTTAGAAGCAATTAGTTTTTATTGAATTATAAATATTAAATAAGTTAAAATTGAATTAAAACCCATTTTTTCTGTTTCAGAAAAAGAATATGAGGAATCTACGTCTGTTTGCAATATGGTAAATGAAAATGAAGCACACTGCATACGAAAGACCCGGTAAGTTTATGAAAATAGACATATTCTTAGGTGTAAAAAGTAAACTCCGGAAAATTATAAAAAATATTTTCTCACCATATAAAAAGCTATTGAAACATTTTCCCACCATAAATCGCACCACATGGTACCCGTGGCGTGCTGGTTAGCTTGTCTGCCTGTTAACTGGGAGGTTCGTGGCTCGAATCCTAACAGAAGCATAAATGTTTTTTCACGGTATCGCCTTTCGCAAAGAATTGGCCATTTCTCCGGTCGTAAATTCATTGCCATGAAAAGCGCTTGCTCAATTAGCCGTTCGGAATCGCCAAAAAGGTGTAGGTTCTCCCACTCCCTCACAATGCAATGGTTGTGAGAAATGCACTAGGCCCCGGGGCTCCTATCTTGCTCTGTATCGCCACCCTATTTGTTTACCTAGATCCCACGGTTTTGCCCTCTTAACAGTTTATTTTCAACCACAGTTTATTTTTTAGGTTGGAAATACCACCTACAACTTTGCATTCCTGGACCGACTGAAACACCTTTTGCTTATGCTAGGAAAAGTGAACCATTCTATGTTAAGCGGAGTTGGCTTTCTTTAGCGCTTATCATGGGGATTGTGTTTATTCGCTCATGAATATCATAGTTTTACCTTTGTTTTATAAATTAAATTTAAAGGTTAGGGATGAAGTTGCAATAAAAAAAAAATTGAAGTGTCTAAGGACTCCTATGTGTGCCAAAGTTTCTTCTAAAAACTCAAGATTACTAGTCTTTGCTTTTTACCTCTTTCCTGTGGCTGCAGGAGACGGTTTCGTGTGTTTTTTCTTTGTAAAAAGGTATCTGTCATCTGTCAACTGTCGTCTTCCTTCTGTGATAAATCATCTGTCATCAGTCATCACTCATATGTCATCTGTTTTATGTACATATTTATTTTTATTCAACAATAACTATGGGCGCAATTGATCACAGTTATTTTGATATACATTAAAAATTATAATTAATGTCTACAAAGATTGTATAGCAATAATTTTTTTTGATCTTGTAAGAACTAAGATTGAAGTGCACAAAAGAAGTATATGTAAGTATTAAATTGTTTGCACATGAGAGAGAAAGGTTCCTTATATTCAAACAATCTAAGATCTTTACATTAGTTCACAAAATGTTATAATTTTTTACTTTTCCGACGTGGCACATTTATTTTTAGTAACGAAATGTGGTGAACTTATATCAGGATTCAAAATATGAATGTAAAGGTAGCATTATGTGATGATCACCTGTCCTCAAGCGAATTGAGACCAATCAGCAGCAGGGGGAAGATGAAGATGACTATCCCAGTTCAGATGAGGCAGTGCAAACGAAAGAAATTGTTTTTGAACGAATTCAATTTGGGGAATTTGATGAGCGTAATATTTGCTTCAGACTTGGCATTCATATTCCAAGAACGAATGAAACAATAAAATGAATATGATTTTTGTGACATATGGATCAGTGAACTCCTTGGGCCAACGTTTAATCATTCCCAGACTTATAGAAGCTTTTGCAGTCATGGAATCGATATGCACTCGGAAGTCTAAGTTCGGATCAAATATAACTTCCAAGTCCACAAACAATTTAGGTACTCTTTCAAGTTTTCAGTTAACTATAAAGTAATCATTTTTAAAAGCATTCTTATTTCTAGCGAAGGTCATCAGTTCAGTGAGAAACTGTTGTTATTGCGCCAGTACGATAATTGGGAGATATCAGATTGCAGTTACTATTTTTGTATTAACACGAGATTTTCGCATCGTCAGCATATATGTAGATGTACATTACAGTTTTTTTTCTACCACAGTGGAAAAATCATTTATAAATAACACAAATAATAGTAGTCCCAGGTGGCTTCTTTGAGATACCCCGGATTTACTTTTATTGCGTATGCGTAGGCAATTTGAGACTTGAACTTAACGTGTATGATAAGTAACTTTTAATCCATTAAACAAGATTTGGAAACCAACCGAAATTTGAAAGTTTTTAACCAACAGCTATTGATTAAGTTGGTCAAAAGCTATGAAAAGTTAGTGTGTACCACTTACATTTGAAGACTATTCATAAATCCTTTTTTGGTGCAGACATTGTAACACTTGCCCTTGACGAATCCATATTGTTGGTCCGACGGATGCGATTTTGTTCCATGAATCAACTCTTTGATTATTATGGATTCCTCCATTTTGTAAATAACGCTGGTTTTTGAAATACGTCTAAAGTGACTATAGCATCTTTTCTGTGTCCTACATATATCACCTGTCATTCGTTAGATGTCTTCTGGAATTTGTCATCTGTCATATTTCTATTGCGTTTAGGCAAATATGTGTTCCTATCTTGCCTTCAACTCTACACCAATTTCAAATCTTATCTCACCTAGTGAAGGCATTGAAGTAGTTGTAGTTATTGATATGAGAAAAGTTCACTATAGACTTTGGTATTTAATTATGCAAGTAATTTAACACTTAACTGGAGTACCGAAAGTATAGTAATTCATATGCAAATTCCGAACAAAAATTATGTCATTCTCAAAACATTTTCATTATCTTCTAAAATTCCTAACAAAGTTGCAGATGATTAATGCTAAATGATAAGGCGCCAGTATTAATTGAGTTCAGTTTTTTTGTTTTTATTAAATAAATTTCTTAACTGCCTGCCTAATGAGTGAGCGTTTCATGGTCGCAACTTTCTATATCGCATGGTTGGTTAGTATTTCTACACAAAAAGCAGAACTCATTTCACCTTCTTCGTATCGTCTTCTTCTTCTTCGTATCTCTTTTTTATTCTTCTTTTCAATTTAAAATTTTATTTTATTCAAAATTAATTGGCATCATCGTCTTTGTCATGCTCAACATTCCATTTTTAATGGGCCTAAGCTTGTGCTGCAGAATTAACAAACAAATTATTGGGTCGTAATTCATCTCAAGTAGTTGTCGTCGTCGTTATTCTTGTTAAAACCACAAAACATCATCTCATCAGCATACATATAATATAACCTAGAACCGATACCCTCCCACTTCATCCTCCTCCTACTCCTCCGCCTCTTCAATTGAAATCGAAACTTTGATAAAACGAAACAAAATTATTTTAAACTAGAAGAATAAGCCAGCCAACAACAAACAGCAAATAATGGACGGAAAAGAAGAAAAATTTGAACCAGGCTATTTCCAGGAATACAGTGTAGTGGGGGGTAGGGGGTCTAAAAAGGGGGAAAAATGGGCAAAATACCATAAAATAAGCGGCTGGCAATAAATAAATAAAAATCTGACACAATCGCATTTCACATTTTTCTTGATTTACAACACTTTGCCGAGTGTTTTGACATTTGTAGCTATTTTCAGTGTGTTTGTGTGCCTTGCTATGGTAGATATTTAGTCTGGTGTCCCCACTTACACTCCTGTGCTCTCATCAGAGACAACGACATTATGGGCGGTTTGGTGTTTTGTTAGGTAGGATAGATTGCTTATTTACGCAGATCTAAAGAAGGCAGCGGGAGTCAAGTATGCCTCCAGCTGATGACATGCGATGACATCCTCAGCACGTATATACACGTGATTGTGATGTGACGATGAGAAGATTGTTGTGATGACACTTTGTCTAGCATCAGGCAAGTGTATATCAGTCGGATGGTTGTTTTAGATGTTTCTGTCAGCTCTAAGACAAGAGACAATCTTACAGCCATATGTTTCTTAATTTCTCAAAAAAGAGCTCAATGGTGATGGTGAGTGGTGGCTTCCCCGGAGGAGACGTCAAATTGTCTTATTAAAAAAAAAGGAACATGTCAGTAAGAACATGTAGTCATTGCTTTGATAATCTGCCTCAAACGATTGGATTGATTGCTGCACGTACTTTGCAGAAGGATGAGTTGGTGTTCGATGATGGTTTAGAATGATGGGTTAACGAAGTTGGTTAATGCATTAATTTTTTTGCTAAAAGAAGAGAGGAAATCTCCTTAGGGTAGAATAGCCGGGTTCTTTAACAATTTCTATAGAGTTTTATTAACCACGAACGAACTATTGACCTCGTACCTTTTTTATCTCAATACCGCAGTAGAGAAGTAGAATTTTTTATCGAAACTGGAGCTGTGCCAGACGATTGTTAGGTGAGGCTTAAGTGGCTGTCAGGAAAACAACTGACACACTTCGACCAATATATGGTCC
Organism: Melanostoma scalare; assembly: GCA_949752695.1. NCBI lineage: Eukaryota > Metazoa > Arthropoda > Insecta > Diptera > Syrphidae > Melanostoma > Melanostoma scalare. Next base: position 53,809,598 of record OX456984.1, on the reverse strand, counting down.
GTTGCGATACCACAATAAAAATGTCTCTTTAAAGAGATTGTGCGATTCTAATTAAAATTATTGTTTGTTTGTATTTCCTTACCTAAAAATAGCAACCTGAACTCATCAGAGAGTAAAGCAATAAAGATTACTTTTAATCAATCAGCTACCAATAAATCAGCGCTGCTATCAGTGTTTAAATACCAAGAAAAAGATAGACTGGCAATAGAACTTCCAATGAACATTTTATGAGTTGCCTTCCGTTGTTTTATGGCAGCTTTTATATTGTTGTAGTGCTTTTAATGCTTTCGAAAACATCCACAACGCAGTTTATAAGATGCAATTAAAGCCACCAATTACGTATTGAAAATCAAGTTTTATTTGAACATGTTTTTATGGTATTAGCCGCTGGTTTCGATGTTTACAACAGGTACATGAATAAGTACTCATAAGGACTGTGCTATAAGTTTGAATGTCTAAAGCGTTTCCAAAACTTTTTCAATGCAACGAGGACTCAGTTAATTGTTTGTTGATTGTGTCTGAAGAGATGTTCTTATACTTTTCATGAAAGAAAATATAAGGACGCAATAAATAAATAAAATGATTATCTTTTTCTTCATACAGGGTGTTCCAGTTAAATAAATAAATAAAATATAGGGAAGGTAAACATAGCGAGGAGCCTCAAGGCCTTCTCATAATCATTGCGTTTGTGAGAGAATGGAGGGGACCTACAACTTTCTGACGATTACGAACGACAAATCAAAAAAGCGCTTCTCATCATTACTTTAGGAGGACTTGCCAATTCCTCGCGAAAGGCAATACCTTTAAAAAACATTTTGGCTTCTGTTGGGGTTCGAACCCGGTTAACAGGCAGACATACAAACCATTATACCACGGACGGGTAAGAGCGGGTGCTCCAGTTAAAGCGTATAAATCCGTCAAGTGTTTATATTCTTGAAATTTTATTATTTGACTTAAACGTTTTTCAAACCAATCAAAATAGAACACGATACGAGCCTTACGTCCCTTTAATATCTTATCTTCTCAACAGGTGTTGCTCAATATTGAAGAGACTTCCAAGGGGACTGTGTCCTGGCACTTATAAAGTTAAGACACTATCATAAAATACATAAAAATTAGATCGTCTTTTATTCTAACTCTTGCCTGCAATATAAAAAAACATCTTTACCAAATTGGTCACAAGCCTTTAAAGTTGTTTATCAACTTATAAAGGGTGATCTGTTTAGCGTTGTTTTTTTAAATCGAAGAAAACACTCATATATAAATAATTCTTAATGGAATCTATAAATTCGTTTTTGAGATTTAAGTTTTAAAGATACCTTCATCTTGTCCGAGGCTCCGTTTCGCAGATTGCACCGTCTTGATAAAACTACTTTTTAACCAAAAGCTTAACTCAGGGGCAAAAAAAACTCGCATATCATGGCTGGCTATCGTTCGCCGTTGACAGTAACGTTTCTTCGATGGTCGCTTTTGAAGAAAAGTGAACCGATGACGCCACCAGCTCATGAACCACACCAAACTGTGGTTTTTCGGGATGCATCGGTAGTTCTTATATGGAATGTGACTGTTTTTCAATCCAGATGCGACAGGTTTGCTTATTTAGGTATCCGTTGAGATAGAAGTGAGCCTCATCGCTGAACACAATTTTGCGATAAAACAGCGGATTTTCATGAAAAAGTTCTAAGTGGCCTTTGTGGTTGGTCATTCGGCCTTGATCCTTGCAAGAGTTTATTTTTACAGGCTTTCAAACCCAAATCGACACGTTTGGTTTTCATGTGGCTGAATAACACACTGCGACTGCAATATTCTCTTCAGAATGCACTGTACGCATGCAATTCGTTTTTTTAATGTCAATTTGTTGCGAAATTTGGTGATAACAGGGCGAATTTTTGACTAGGTCGAATTTTAAACATAAATTTCAACAATTTGCAATCGTTGCTCGTTTGTAAGTCTTTCCACATTGAAATGACACAGTATACCTACTCAAACCTTTTCACTTTTACAGGTAAAATTTGGACACAGTCAAAGTTGTTTTCCAAGTCTTCCTCTTTAACCTACTGTGCAGAATTGTGACTTTACATGTATGTACCTGCCATCTCGCAGGTGCTCATTTCCCTTCCTTTTACTTGAAAAATCAGCTGTATGACGTGCTGTGCAACATGTCGCTGTGTCTTGTTCAGCTTCCACATGAAGGCGATTTAATTCAGGGACAAAAAGTAGTATTTCATGGCTCTTTATCGATATCCATTGCTGCAGTGTTCATCATCGTATTTAAAGAAATAAGGGCCAATGATTCCACCCAACAATTCGAAGTTGTTGTTGTCGAAGTGTTGTGGAGATAACGAGCATCTCAGCAATGGTTTGAGGATTACACTCCAAATGTGAAAATTTTGTTCATTGACGGATCCATTCAGCTGGAAGTCAGCTTTAATTCTGAACAAAATTTTACTTTGAAAATTAGAATCAATGCGGAATGTTCCATGGTCGAATGCGGAGTGTTCCATGGTCGAATGGTCGTGCAGCTTCTGTTGTTACAAAAGTTCTATTATTTTGTAAGCCAATAACCATAATATCTCCCTAAAATCTTCCATAAAATGGACGACACGGTGGAATGATTCATTCGGGTCTTGCTCGATGCTGTGCTTTACAGCAGCAATAGCTTATTGGAGATTCTTCTCAGAAGATGACATGATGAGAACTTTCACTTTGAGTGAACGTGGTGCGAAAACATTTTAGCATTAATCGAATCCTAATTGCTCTGAGAGACAGGAGGTAAGTCCCCGACCCATAGAATCCGTTGCGTCCGTTCGCTGTCGGATTCAACTGACAGCAGTGAGTTTTACCGGACACAACGGATTGGGGTGACCCATAGAATCCGTTGCGGTGTGAAGAGAAAACTTCAAATTGGTTTTGACTGCGCATATCATCAGTTCTGCCGGACGCAAAAGTTAAAAGTTGGGCTACTTTTTCCGTTGCGTCCGTTGCATCCGATGCTTATGGGTCTCCTCTCATAAGATCGTGTGTATTTAATCGAGCTGTCAGTTGAATCCGGCGGCGAACGGAAGCAACGGATTCTTTGGGTCGGGGCCTGTAGTGTGATATGCGTTTCACGAACAGATTCAAATAAATATCGCATGTTTGAATTATAAATCACATGGCAAGTGACAAATGTCATCTGAAATACCAATGTGAAAAGTGCTTCCAAATTATAGTTCTATCCTTCTATGGCTACGAAGAAAAACACTCTTTACTTTAGTTAAAATAATTTGTAGTGCGAAAGAAATGGACGTACTATTTTTTTGTGAAGTGAAGAAGCTCTTTTCATTACCCTATAATAACTCTAGGATTACTTGCCTAAGGCGGTAGATAAATCAAATGAAAAAAAGGGTGTTGGAACAAAGCTTGGAGTTGGGGGGTTTGGAAGTTTATTGCATTTCAGGGACCTACAATTTTACTGGGATTCGAGCTCCCACTAAGGTTAGGTTAGGTAGAATGTGCTGACGATTGATCTTGTTTACGCCACACTTAGATCAATTTAGATTCATTGTGATACCCTAGAGTATTGTAACGTCCCAAGAACCTATGAGTTTATTGTTGGTCAGTTTTTATCCATTTTGTGGCCTTAATGAAGTTCAACAGGTTGTTTCTGGAAATGTCTGATAATTTTTCCAGTTCGTTGAAGAAGTAATTGCCTAGAAATTTTTTTCTCCCACTTAACAGCCACACAATACGACATCACATGGCAGATGACAAATTTCGTCTGAAAATAGCTATGAGAAAAGATCTGCCAATATAAAGTTCTATGACTCTTATAAAGAAAGCCCTTTGCTGTAGTTAAAGGTTGCGTTCAAGAACTAACCCAGACTTTATGTTAAGAAAATACACTAGCAGCATCTTTTAAAATTTAAATCAAAAATATGCATGATAGTCTATCCTATAGATGTTTGAATGCAGGGAAAGCAATCTGTGGGGAATGTAAGGGTCATACTATTTTTGTGTCGATTCCGAACGGCCTAGAGCGAAAGCGCTTTTTATGCAATTTAACGACGGGACGTCCGTAGGACTTGTCAATGGCTTTACCAGTATAAACACATTTGGATGTTTTTGCGATTCGAACCTAGATCTCCCACGTAGTAGGTTAAAAATTCAATTCGTCGTGACACATAACAAGGTGAATTCCAGTGTAGAAAGTGAATTGTACAGTTGCTTCGCAATACGAAATTTTGATCAATAGTGATTCTATGTTAATCTAAGTTAAACCCATGTTATCTAAGATCTGGCTGTACATATCCAACATATGGCTTAGTGCAAGAAAAAAAGGTCATAAAATTGGAGTTTTGAAAATAAGTGAATGTCTCATTCCCAGCGATTAGGGGATGATCACTATTTTCATAAGCAATGTTTCTACGGTTGAAGTCGCAAAGAAGAAAATTACTTTGTGATTTGATTTAATTCATTGATTTCATACTTTAGTTTTCCCCCCTACCAGCGGTAAGGTTTTAATAGGGCTTTCTCAACAGATTCTTTCATTGTCTTTGTCCTTTTTGAAGATGGACAGAAAGTGAGAGAAAAGGTAAGTGTTTCGATGGCTATTTACTATTTGAGCCTTTTATTAATGCATGTAACGATGCATCAGGCTACACTTTCTTCATTGAGTTCCTTTTGTAGCTTTCGTCTTCTTCGCCACTCTTGATGTTGGCTAAGTTCATTAGGAGTCACAATTCTGCTTCGGTGTCAGTCAGAAATAATGCTGTAATAGGCAACCAACCAATAGACACAACTGTAATTGGTAGTTGTGAATCATTAACCCAAAATAATTTCCTCACACACTTCTTTTGGTATCACATAACGAACCTAATTTTGGTTCAAATCTATCAGTAGTTTTCCTGACAGCCTTCTAAACCTAACCTAACATTTCCTCTTGTCGCTTGCTCAAAAGCGGTGCTTTTAATAACTTTGAAAGCATAAGACGGAAAGATAAAATAGCAACGCTTGTAAGTCATTCATTAATAATAATAATAATAATCGTACCTCTTGCTTAGTACTACCTCTATTGTTTTCTTAAGCAATTTCTCGCCCTGGTCAACCAACCCTGAACGCGATTTTGATATCTCTTGACAGAATCTTGACAACGCCTTTAAAATTTTTAATAAACAAGCCATCTGTTTGTGGGTATCTGGTTGATTACCAAACTCGTTACAGCCAAGTACTTTCGCGTAATTGCGAATAGCGATTCGAATCAGATTCAAACAACTTAACTCGATAACCACAAAAAAACAGCACAAAAACAAAAAATCAAATCGCATCGCAGTCGCAACTCACACCCATATTTCTCACGAATAAAGTATAACTTAAAATAATAATTATTATGCGATGGAAAATCGTGTTAACCTCAACCACAATCGCAATCAGATTTCCATTTGTCAAATTTCTTCAGCTGACTCATATGTTGTTTGAACCAGAGTCAGACCAAATTAACTGCATTTGCCATAACACAGAGAGGTAAAATTATGTTAAACCGAACTTGGTCTAGGCATTGTTGTGAATGTAGGTAATGTGTTTACAATGACGAGAAATCAATTCACTTTGTTTGAAAGTGTAAATTAGGTTTAATTGACTCGGTGTCAAGCTGTGTGCATTAAAATATTAATTAATAAGCTTTTGCCAGTTCAACTAGTGTTTTTTTGTGCTTTGTTTTGTTGTTTTTCTTTCACTAATTTATTAGATCATGCTAATAAGGAGAGATTAGCCTGATGGTCAATTAATTGTGAATACATTTAAGCTTAAATACTGCCGCGTTGACGATGAAAATCTTATTATTCATTATTCTGATGTTTGAGTTAATTGACTGGCTCATGCATATGAATGTGCATTTAAAACTGTCAGGTCCTTGAATGGATGTCGAGTTATTTATGGAACTTAGTGCGAAGACTGAATTAAAAAAAACTTAAATTCATTTGAATGGTTCGGAATTGGGGGAAAAGAACACGTCAACTCTCACTATCTTATGCAATGTCCGAGCTGCCATGCCCTTATTATCAGCTTATTCTTTAAATAAGGTGACACTTTAATCACTTTAAAGTCGGCCATTATCCAAAAGACTAAGCCTGTGCGCAATTTAAGCTGTCAGAAGTTTTTCACTGCTGAATGGGGTCACTTAATGAGAGATCTTCGACGCTTTTTTGGTTTTTTAAATTACATTCTTGTCTCGAAATTTTGTCTTTTTCAAATCTGAACTCAACTGCGCTGATGATTTCTTTAGACTTGGAACCTTTGTGTTAAGAAAAAACTTGTAGAACTAATTATGTTGAATCCAAAAAAAAGAAAAGAAAAAAAAGCATTTTAAGAAGTCTTACTTCAGTGCTGATTGCAGTTTATAGTGAACCTAGGCCTCAGCCAACATCTTTCACCCGCTGTTTCGATGTATTGCGAACTCTCTCCTCTCTCCTTGCCACCCAAGACGAGGTCTTCCGTTTCCAAGACTTCCTTGTAATAATTTCGTAAGCAAAGCGAGTTTCATCAGCATTGATGTCCATTCTCTCTACGTGGCCCAGCCATATCGTTGCCTCGTGATACGTACTCTTCAAACAATCGCAGTACAGTTCATACAACTCATTGTTGTATCTTTTTCTCCACACATTGTGTCTTCGCATACGGGCCCAAAGATCATTCAGAGTGCTTTTGTTTCAAAACGGCCAAGGATTCCCTCATCCACTTTAGATCAGGCTAATGCTTCTCGTCGTAAAGCAGGACTTTGATAGTCCAGATCTTTTACTGAGAGGGTTTTATCTCTCGATTGTCCTCTTAACCCGAAGAAGCACTGATTGGCGGGAGTAGTTTATTCTCCGTTTGATCTCCGCACTGATGTTGTTTTCGGTAACTGCGGAACCTAGATAAGCGAAGTCCTGTACTAACTTGAAGCTCCACAATCCAACAAACCTCTTGTTCAAAAACAATGAAATAAATGGCTCTGGAAAAACCCGTGGCACTCGTGATGGCTAGCATGTCTGCCTGTTAACCGATGTGGTTCGAGTCCCAAGACAGGCAAAAATATTTTTCACGGGTATCACCTTTTGCGAGGCGTTGGCAATTTCTCCGATAGAAATTTAATGCCACGAAATGCGCTTTCTCTTTTAGCTTTTTGGAAATGGCAGTGAATTGTAGGTCGCTTCCATTCCCTCACAAGGAAATGGTTATGAGAAACGCGCTAGGCCCGGGGCTCTTCGTTCTGTTACGCCACCCCATTAGTTTATTTAGGTATTTAAAAACCCGTAAAGTGTAGGTCTCTTTAAAGAGTCTAACTATTCTATAGATTCCAGTACTGTTCTTGTCGAATTCTTATCCGCCGCCTCCTCGTTACTTTGGGTATTTTCTGAGTAATTTTGTAATAATATCGTTTGAAAAGTTGGAGCTTATTGCTGTTTGTTCTTACACCGAATCTATCTATACGGCGGCGTCGCGGCGTTGTGAATGTTCAGTATGCAGACCAGACTGTACCCCTCTTCTGTATCTAACTATCTCATCGATAACATTGATCGAAAAGCGGTGGAAACCAGAACTCGTAGAATTTCGTTCCAGTTTCTTTCGTTAGATTTTATGGTGGCGATAGTAACAGAACATGGGTTACTCAACATATGTTCCGTCGCGTCGTTGCGTTAACCCGTACTCATAGTTTGTTGGTGTATAACCAAGATCAAGAGATATCGCTCAAAATATCCTGCAGTTGAGAATATTTTCTAAAAGTTCCACTAAATATTTGATTTTATCCCTTTTTTGTCTGACAACATTTTAGTGATATTTAAATTTTTATTTTAGCTTTAAACTAATTGCAAATAAATTTCTTGATTCTATTTTCATGTTGCCGGACGATTCCTACATTCATTAGAAGGACACAGAGCTGTAAAGGGAGTTCCTATTTGATTTTGTGTGATTATTTGCTGTACCTACGCAAAATCACATCACACTTAACATCACAATGAAAGAAGAAAATGTGGATGCGAGTTGAAATTAATTATACCAGTAGCTTTTTGGATCAACACATAAAGTGGAATTTCAAAATATGCGACTTGATTCTTGATCAATTAGTCAAAAAGTGTTGTTGCGAACTAAGGACAAAAAAATATATTTTTTTTACCAAGTTTTTAAATAAAAAATGTGTACCCTCTAAAATTTTTGTGTTTTTCATTTGATGGAATGCTTCATTGCAATTTTATTCAAATAAACATTGGCACTTAAGTACTCGAATTTCGAGCAAATGAACAAGACCCTAAGCAAGTATTGAGCTTGGTTTATTTGTTAGGAATTGTTTAGCTCAAAACATGCAGCATTTTGTTATTTTCTCTACTAAAAGTAGCAATGGACAAACAAATTACAAAATGATTTTTTAACGAATTGTCAGGAATAAATGAAATAGTTCTAGTACTGTATGTAAACTTTGCAAGCGTTTTAAAACCATACATAATTAATTTTTACATTCCTCAGTAACTTCAGATAATAAAATTAATCGAAGTGATCTTTCAATCGAACAATTCTCGTTCCAAGTAAATGCAATTAATTTTTGAAATTTTCGAAAGCTCCTTGCCACATTAGTTAGTGAACAACAGGCGCAAAAAGACAACTTACATATCATCTTCTCGTTCTTTCATCACCGACGACAAAAAGCAAAAATAATGTGGACATGCTAAGTTTTCAGTACCAAATTGGATTTTCCATACCAGGCGAGCAGAAACAACAGCAGCAGTAGGTATGCGAACACAATTTACTTTGGTTTTATTCTTTCTTTCTTCTACCTCACTCACCCCTTCATAGAAACTCAACAACAAAATAAGTTTCCGTGCGTCCCTACCCTATCCCTCCTTATCGCTCAAATAAAAAAAGAACCAAAGACAATGTAAATTCTAATCATTTTGGTGCAAATTGACTTTTTCATACCAGGCGCACAGCAACAGCAGCAGCAGTAGGCATGCCTGCAAAACTTGTGTTGATTTCTTTCATGGTTTTCCATGCTCGATCTTCGCAGAAACACAATACCAAGACAAGTTGATCTTGCTTAAGATGTGTAACAGTGTGAAACTGGTTTGATTTATCAGTGGGCGACAGTTCACCAAGAACTATCAACTATTAACATACTGGGTTTGTGTGTGTAAGTTCTTTCAACACTTTTTTGTTTTTCATTTTCCTTTATTCGCATTCGGAAACACAAAAACATGATGTGCTGTGCTTGCTAAAGATGTGTGGCGGTGTAACACAAATCAATGACTAGCGATGTGCACTTCAAAGTAGCATTTTGTAAAATTATTTCAACATTCAAATTTGACAGAGAGGGTCAATGTGTTCTAATTTTTATTCTGATTTTATTTCATCTGCTTTTAAGTATAGCTAATGGAAGAACAAATAAATATTAACTAAACGGAAACTATGTTGACAGTTGTTCTTAAACAAAGAACCTAGAACGATCTACTTTTGATGTGTACGACCATCAGTCATATCGCGAATGCTCAACTGACTAAGAGTGCAAAGCTGGAAAAAGAACGCCCGAAATCGAAATGGTTGATCGAAATCGAAAGAAGTTGGTTGATACCCAGGTTCACCCAGGACTACAATACACACCTTAGTGAGTAAGTAAGCAGGGAAGTAAGTAGGTAAATAATAACGCTAATTTTTTTGTCTTTGAACATTATGTTTATCAATCATAGTGATCTGTCTTTTTTCTTACAGTGAAGGTCTGTGCTGACTTAATTTAAAGTTAATTGCAATCAACAACTGTTATTTTTCATATCAGTTCACAAAATCTTGTCTTGTTTCTAGACTAAGCCCTTAAAATCTATAGGAACCACAAACAAAAAACAAACAACTTTCAACAAGAGTGCACATTGCACAACTCTACATGACCGTTTGAGTCGCCCATCTCTAGATAAATGTATTTTTTTGCTTCGCCCTCTTTCTTCATGAGTTTTCATATCGCTGCCACTCTGCGAGCCCAGAAACAGCAACGTATACCAAACCAATACCAACTATTTTTTTTCTTCTCTTTTCTGAGTGCCTGCTGCTTGGTAGTGGAATTCTATTGAATTTTGTAGGACCGACAAAGAATAGTCAGTCGCGTGATAGTCTTCTTCTGGGGTACATCGCACTACCTATTATGACTCCTGTTTGAAAATTTCATATACCTACATACAAATCAATGGCGCAAGTTTTATGGTTGAAAAAGTTTTCAATGTTGTTCATGTTGGACTTCATGTTACTTTTTTTTTTGTTTAATTTTTAATAAATTCAATTTAAATTCCAAAATTTTTTTCAGATCTGGAACGTTTTACTGAAAGAAGCGAAGAGATGAATTGGGAAAATAACTCAATTTCGTCCATATTTTGATTTGCTATTACCAAATCACGTGCTTTATGTTAATACCCATTTGCATAAGAAGGGAGAGGAGCTGAATTTCACCAGGTCAAAATGCATGGCCAGTTTTGCTTCCCAAAAGTCACAAAATCACTAAAAGTTTGTGGGCAATTAAAATAAAGTAAAAGTGAAGTGATGGAAAAACTAATAAACTTGCTCCTAAATGGACTTAAGAATGAATTGAGTTTATGTGTATACACAATTCAAACTGAGTTTGATTGATTTTGAAGAATGTTCTTCTTGGAAAAGTGTATTGAACCTCCTTGTAATGCAAGTAAGTTCAGGGAATGTTAAAACCACACAAGTTAAAGAATACTGGCCATAGTTTTTTAGAGTGGTTTCTTGATGAAAATGTTGGGTTTTAATAAAAGTTGCAAGAAAATTATATACTTTTTGATAAAACAATTTCCAAAAATCGGCACAATGCAGTATTTTGTAACACTTTGAGTAGTAGGTAGGTTTCAAAAATAGGTTAGCTTTACTCCCTATAGATTTCAAGATCAGATTAGGCTATCAAAGTTTCCTACGATGACAACAAACATAAAAAAAAGCAACGACATTTATATCGATCAAACAAATAGTGATCAAAAATTAATGATAATCGTTCGAAGACCGATATTTATTCTCGCTGTCAAGCGCACGTATCACAAGCCACAACAACTAATATGCCATCTTAATAAACCGGTTTAATTTTTTTGTTGGCTTCGAGTTTCGGTCCACAATTGTGGCCCCCTACCTACAAATGTATTTTGCTTGTTTTTATGCTTTCTACCTTTTATAATCGTCGACAAAACAGAAGATCACTCAGTTCCCAGTACCGAATTGGGTTTCTCATACCAGGCGAGCAGCAACAGCAGCAGCAGTAGGTTCGCCCGCACAACTTTTCTTATTGTCTTTCATGGTTTCCTTTACCCTACCTTTCGTAGAAAAACAATACCAACATAAGTTGCTCTTGCTAGAGTTGTTTGACGACAGTGTAAAACCGGTTTTATTTACCAGTGGGCATCAGATTTCGGTTCACCAAGCTATCATCTACTAACATACTGCGTTTGTGTGTGTATTTTAAACTCATAAAAATTTACCTACACATCAAAAACTATACACAACTCTATTTCTTATTTTGAGTCACAACACACGCTCAAATATTGCTTCTCTTAGTTTTGCTTCGCCTTCTTTTCTAAATGAATTTGTCTTTCAGCTGCCATCCCAGCAAGTTACCTACTTCTTTTTTCTGATGACTTCTGTTCGCCTGGTGCTTGCAAATGAAATGCTATTGAATTTTGTCGGAAAATAATTTAAATCAGTGTCATGGCTGTCTTCTCGTGGGGTACGTCACACTGGTAGTCTGCTTTAATGAGTCTTGTTTTAAAATTTCATATTTAAAGCAATGGCACAAAGAATAGGTGTTGCGACTTGAACAAAGTTTCGTGATGCCTGATTTTATGATGAAATTTAAAAATACTTAATATAAATTATTTTAAAATTTTTTTTTTCTAGATTGCGGAACGATTTTCTTCTGAAAGCAACGCGGAGTTTAACAGGGAAAATTGATTGATCGATTTCGTGCATATTTTGACCCGCTTTACCAATTCAAATATTTTATATTAATACTCAATTGCATCAAAAAAGAAAGGAGCTTTATTTCTTTAGGAAAAAAAACAGTGGACGTTTTCTTCTCTCAAACCACAGATAAAAATTTGGACATCAAATTAAACAAAGTTAATGTGAAGTGTGTGAAAAACCAAAAAACATGGTCTTAAATGAAATTAAAAATGAATGGTTATGTCTATCTATAGGTATACAAAATTCAAACTAGACGTATTTTTAGTTTTGAGAAATTCTTTTTGGAAAAATTCAAAGCAAGTAAAGTAAATAAATTAAGTTCTAGAAATGTTGAGACCTCAAGAAGTGAAGAATACTGACCATATTTTTAGATTAAGTCATTGTAGAGATTTTTAAAATGAAAAGCGATGAGAAAAAATAAAATTGAAAAGTTACTAATAAAGTGATCTACCATTTAATTGTCTTTTTTTTTCAAGAGGATCACTCGGACAGTATTTCATTGAACTTGCTGAGTACAAACATAGTATGTTTGGGATATTGATTAGTTTTATACCTTGGAGATTTCAAGATCATATTACACCATACAGTTTTTCTACAAATATAGAAAAAGGGACCAGAAATGACGATACTCGTCCGAAGACACAGAGACCAATTCTCGTTGTCAAGTGCTTGTATCACAAGTCACAACATATAAAAAACCAGTTTTACTTCTTTGTTGGCATTGAATTTCGGCCCTCTTGTATTTTGTTTATAAAAAATTTCGCACTTTCTCTCATCATCATCGACAAAGCAAAAGAATAATGTGGGTGCTCAGTTTCCAGTACCGAATCGAATTTCTTATACCAGGCGAGCAGCAACAGCAGCAGCAGTAGGTATTGCCTGCACAGCTTGTGTTATTTTCTTTCATGTTTGCCTTCGTAGAAAACCAATACCAAAATAAACAGAAGTTGCTACACATGTGTGATCATTGTGATTGTGAAACCAGTTTGAGTTACCAACACGAATCAAGTTTCGGACCACCAAGAACTATCAACTACTTACACACTGCAATTAAGTGTGTAGGTACCTTATTTGAACATTGTCTTGCTCTGCTTTTTTTTTTCACCTTTGAAGAGAGAGAAACCAGAGAAGGGGTGTTTGCTAGAGATGTGTGGCAGTGTACCTCATAGCAGCGACTAGAGATTTTCAGTTCACAGTTTTAAGAAATTGTTTTCACTTTTATAAATAGTCTCAATATGTTATTTCTTTATATTGAGCGATAGTTGTTTGCTTATTAGTTTTTTGTAGATCAGTTCAATTCTTAAACTCTAAAGCAATTAGTTAAAATAATATTCAATTTTAGGTGTGGCGAATGCAAACATCTCAATATTGAGTTGTGAATAGTTGTGGCTACGGTTGTACCAAATAGCTTCATCCCATATTCTTAAAGCTCCTAAAAGAGCTGCACTTATCATTTCAATAATTTCTCATGTTTCATGTTTCAACTCATAAAAATTGAACCACACCTCAAAAAACACACAACTCTAGTTCTTAGATTGAGTCACACATCTCTAGCTTAAATGCTCTTTCTCTTTGCTCTGCTTCTCTTTTTTTCTGAATTAACTTGTGTTTCAGCTGCCAGCCCAACGAGGTATACCTACTATTTTTTCTGATGATTTCTGTTCGCCTGGTGCTTGGAGTTGAAATTCCATAGAATTTTGTTCAAAATGAAATGCTGGGTGGCGTTGTGTGTGTCGGCTCCTTTACACGGTAGTAGTACTTCCTTAGAATTTCATAGCAAAGTTTTTAGCACAAAATAAATTCTTAGAAGCCGGAGCAGCTATTCCTCTTTTGCTGTTATTTTTTTTTTTTTTTTTTTTGTAGAAAGATTGGGAAACACAAAATTGATTATTGACTAATTGTTGATGATCGTATTCTTTACTTTTCTCTAAGCTTTGATTTGAAAAGTATAAATTACTTTCTTTTTACGAAAACAATTGTATATTCACGAACTCCATTGAAGGCTTTAAACGGAGTAGAGAATCAAATTAATTATGGAAGCTAACAAAGCAATTACTTTCAGTTTGATCTAAGATTTTGTTTTCTTTTGATGTTTAAGAAATTGTATGATGGGGCTTGAGTGAGACATCAAAACGTTCATGTACTTCTCAGATGATAAAGTTCCTTTTTTATTTCTCTAGGAATACCTAGTCAAAAATAAATCCTCAAACTAAGGTTTAGCAATGAAATTCTATAGCCTTGAGTGCTGTGTCTAAAACCAACATTTTCCGGGGTTGGTCCACGTTTTCTTGGAAATCCAGATCTTTCTTAACAAAAATGAAAAACTGGGTTAGCCAAATTAATAAAACCTCATTTGAGGCTGGTGAAGCTTCTAATATTGTAATTGGAAGTATCACAGCCCTTAGCACCCTTGAATCAACTTTGGGGTTCACCTCATGGTTTTGTACATATATCCAAGTCAATACAACGACTTCGGAAACCTTATCCGACGGTAATATAAACAGATTGTCTACCTTAAGACCTGCAGCAGGTCTTCGTTGCAACTGTCAGATCCTAGTAGACAATTCCAAGCGTTATGCTCATACCAACCTTTAACTTCACCTTCGGAAAATTTATTTTCCTTCCTGTTCCTGTAACAACAAATGCCATTTCGTTTTGTCAATCAAAATCAACAGGAAAAAAAAATCGAACTCATTGTTATGTTTTAATAATGTTTTTTTTTTCTTTTATTTTCTTGTTGTTTTTTGTTTCAAATTCGAAATTTAAAGTCTTACAATCTACTTCATACTTAATTGTTATTTTTTATTCAATAAAAGCAACCTATTTGTAATTTTTCTTTTTCTTTAAATTATAAACTCATTTATATTTTATATTACTTTTATGATACAGCAATGTTTTTTTTTAAAAGTTTTATAAGAATTTATATTTTTTAACATAGGTTTTGTTTATATTTCAAAGTCTTTTTTTATGTACATAAACTCTTTTTATTTGTTTAAATTGGAAAACTTAAGAAAAGAGAAAACAAATTTTAATTATTTGCAATAATTTGTTGATATCCTTTGGCGGAGTTTAGATTATTTAATGTTTTTAAATGAAATCAATTCAAACAATGGAACGCTATCATGTGACTGCGTTTGTTTTTTTTTTCTTCTTCTTCTTTTAACACTTTTTTAAAAACTTTTTGTTTGTTTTCTTATATCACAGGTGAATCTTCCAACTAAAAGTTAGAAGAAAGATGCTCTATGTCTCCATTTCATCTCTCGTTTTTGGTATTTAGTTTAGAGGTGATAGGCTTCTAAATAACTGTCTCGAGTAGGGTCCTACTGATGGACGGCTGCTGATCCAATTCGCTGGCCGTACATGGCATATGGTGAGTAATATGGTCCAAGAGCGGCGGCAGCTGCAGCTGGGTTGAATCCACCACCGCCACCGAATGGTGATTGCATTGAACCTGGTTTTGCATATGGATGGTAACGGGCGGCGGCAGCGGCTGCTGCAGCGGCGGACATGGGACTGAGTGGAGCGTTGGAGTATCCACGTTGAAGTGCCGACGGGGGAAATAGCGAGCTGAGCAATGATTGAGTCTGTGATTGTGCCAGTGCTGCGGCAGCTGCAGCTGGGTCGGAGAGATTGCCAGTGTGGGTACGGAGGTGGGAGAATAGATCGTCGGAGGTGTTGAAACGCTTGCCGCAATATGAATCACCCGCGATCCAGCTGCAGACGTATGGAGATGTTCTCATTTGAGCGGCAGAAGCAGCTGCAGCGGCAGCGGCGGCTGAGTAGGGATGACCTGGAGGCAAAGATCCAGCCATAGAAGCAGCCATTGCGAGGCCATATTTTTGGTGTTCACACTGAGTGCATCCACTTGGACAAGGAGCTCCCATTAGCATTTGTTGTGTGTGTTGGGAGTATGGGCATCCCGGGCAATACGGATCCTTGCAAACCGGAACAATAGCTTCACCTCCCGCTGGGGTCTTGATGCGCTGATAACTGATGTAAGGGTTTGGATTGCCTTGGCCGCCGGGGTATCCATTTGCGGCTGCAGCTGCCAACATAGCTGCATGATGATGGGCGGCATAACCACCACCAAATGATGGTCGGAAAGCTGGATTGGCATGTTGTTCCATACCGGGAGGGCAACAAAGAGCCGACAATGGGTTCAGCGGTCCATAAGGACCTGAACTAGTCTTATAAGCCTGTGGGTGTCCATGAAGAACTTCCATTCCGGAACGGACAATTGGGCTGGCTCCACGCTGAGACGAACCCGATGGGGACACAGTCTTGCGATTATCACCATTTGGGGTGGTCTTTCCACCATTGTTGTGTTGCTCATCATTAACAGATCGTGTAACACTTATTTCTGGACTGCAATTTGACTTGTTTCGCGATGGCACACGGCCACCACCACCGCAATCACTTGAACTGGAGCTCTTTGAACTTGGACGTTGTTGCTGTTGCTGCTGATGCTGATGCTGATGTTGGTGTTGGTTCTGCTGTGAATTTGCAAACGAGTGATCCTCTGATTTTGTCATATGCTGATGATTCAGGACATTGGCTTCGTATGGCTTGAAAGCTAACTTTATTTCGGTGGACGCTTGTGGAGTACTCGATTTGGGAGTTTTCACTTGTGATGGTGATTTAGATGTTGACGACGACGACGATGATGACGACGATGACGAATCATTGTGGTTGCCATTTTTTTTCTTATCCATACTCAAAATGGGCTTGACGGCACTCGAGTCGGCACCGATTTGACTGCATGTCTGCGCCAACAGAGCCAATGGTGATTTCTTTGAATCCATCTGAAACGGAAGAGAAGTGAATTTAGTAAGATTTTCATGGTGAAAGTGGGTTGCTAATCGATTAAAGTTCAAAATAAATAAAATTAAAGTTCCTGAATGGTTGCTAATTTTAAGTCTACAAGGAAAAAAAGGTTGTCTGTCTAGGAAATCTCCTATGAAAAAAAAAGTTTATTCTGCGAGACTACACACGAAAGAAAATTGACTGATTCAAATAAAAAAAATGAACGACCGACGGGAATTCACAAGCTGTAGAGTTGCCGCCGGCAAGTAAAATGACAACTTGAGTTCGAGGCTGAGTTTCGGTCTTTTTAAGAATTTTTGTTTCATGTTAAGAACGAGACTTGAATTCTTTTGAGAGGAGTATTCGTGTTCTTTTTTTTTTTTTAATTTTTTTTTTGCTCATTTTGTTTATCGAAGCAGAGTCGGAGATCGGAGTCATGTTTTCAATGAGAAAATAAATCAAGGCGTGCAGCGAACGAAGAGAAGGTTCTAACTCAAAGTTTCCACATCTTTTTTTCACAAAACTTTAAAAAATTGTTAAACAAATTTGAATGCAAAATAAATATGAGATTGAATCTCTTTTTTGAGGGGGGTAGGTACTCGGAATAGAAAATACTGAAAATTCGAACTTAAATTTAAAAAAAGTCATTTTTCAACTTCAATTAGAGTTTTGTCTTTAAAGATTTTGTACCCAAAAGCCTCGATTGTTGTAAAAGAAGTTTCTTTAATATTTTCTGTCAGTTTAATTTTATATGCCCCGTTCCCTGTGTCTAGTACGAACGAACTGCTACCGAAAACTAACTATCCAAAGTACGTACGTACTCATTTCAATCTCAACATAACTTGGAGTAGGTATCTTTTTGACATAATCTTCAACTAACCGTGTTTGGCAAAGGTGATAAGTAATCCGGTTGAAGATATTGATTGTTGCCGATTGTAACAACACCACCGCCACCTTCTAATACAACCATGTTGTTGATAGAAAGTTGTTTAGATAAAGAAGCAGTGTTTTGTAGTACCAATTAAGTAATCCTTTGGGTTAGGGGTTGCAGGGTTAATGAATAATCCACAAAGTTTGGGTAATCCGTTTGTCACTTATTGTTATAAATTTTTATCTTTTTTTTTTTTTGTTTCACAAAAACCACTTTTTATTCAATCACTCAATCTGATTTATTTTTGACGACCGAACCGGTGATTTATTTGAATTTTGTTTTGTATCTTTTTTTTGTTTTTGAATCTGTGCAGGTAAAATTATTTTTTTTTTTTTGTCTACAGTTGACAATCAATGTATATGAGGCTTCCGAAAAGCAAGTCTTAACGCAAGGAAAGTCGCACTCGAACTGATGTCAGAAAATCGCAACGAAGAGCTCTTTAGCTCGTCGTAAAAGTATCCGAAATCCGATTGAAATCGAAAGAGGGAAACGAAGTATCTACAAAAACCGGAATGGTTCTCTCTTCACCATGTATGAGTGAGATACATTTGTCTCCGGAAAGAGAGAGAATTAGGTGAATTTTTCAACATGGCGTCTTTGCATCCAATCAAATGCCATGCGCCCTAGGAGGGGGTAGCATAGAAGTGTGCATTTGCAGAGAGTCTGCATTAAATTTGGTTCACTGAGAAGTGCTCTCTTTGTCAATTGAAATTAACAAGTGATTAACTCTTCTCCGAGTTTCCTCATCCCCTCCAAAGAACATTGTACAACCACCAATCACAGCTGACCGGCGCAGTGTTGCCATTAGTATTTCATAGACACCATTCCGATGTCCTTTGTTTATTCCACCTGATAATTTGCTGTAAAATTAATTTGTTTATGAGGTGGTGTTGGTGGTTTTGTTGAATTTTATTTTATTTTCCTTTCGGGGGGTTGGGTCTACAACAATTAGTGGTTCTGATTGTAGGGTCGATATCAGCATTCAGCGCGTATAGTTATGGATTAAGAAAGAAAAAAAAAATCAACATTTGATTTGAAATTGAACTCTGTTAATTATGTGGAACGAGGGCGGGGGGAATGCAACGAGGAATTAATGAGGCATTTCTCACATTCATTTCATTTATTTTTTGCATTTTTGTTTGGAATTGTTGATTGGTTTTTGATGTTAATTTTTGTCGGTTGTAGGTTTCCCGCGCCTGTTGGTCGGTCGGTCGTTCGGTCGGATCGGTCATGTTTTGTTTCCCGAAGTCGAGTATGGCTTTTTAACTTAATGAAATTAAAATTAAGTGGGCGAGCACAGGTGATGATACAACGATTAGTGTGTTTGCTTTTTTGTTGTTGTTGCTGTTGTTGTACTCGTACATACCTAGTTAGTCGATTGGTAGTTTATTTTTTGGCCAAGAGGGGAGAGTTAAGTAAATCGATTTCGTGGTAAAATGCAAATTAACCACTTTATTGTGGTATTTGTGGTGGTGGTGGTTGATTATTGCGGCTCGGTTGTGTTTTATTTATTAATTTTTTTTAGAGGGAACACGGTTGGCTGGTTAACCTGCATCATAAGTTATAAAGAACACTCAAATAATTCAGTATTAAAATTGACAAGCACACAGAGGAATATATTGGCTGTGATGTGATTATATATTTTCATTTTCTAGGTTAACCGGATTTTCTTTTATGCACCGCAACGGCCACAATACCTACGAACCTAAACCTATGTCTGGTTTGAATATGGAAATAAATAACAATAACATCTCGCATGGAATTGGATTTATGGTTTTTGTGGAAAATGGAAACATGTGGGTAGGCCCCTTAATAATTCAATGTCATGGTGTTATCAATCTGCAGATTTATGATGTTGAGTTACAAATTGGAGGTTAACACTATCATCTGTAAGTGGAGATTGTTAAGTGCCTATTTATGCAAATCGAGGAGATTTTTTGTAGTATTGTGTAGTTCAGCTTTCGTTGACATAAAAGTTTGTAAACGAAACAAATGCAAACGAGACTAGAGTCAGATAGGCGGCTTATGCAAAGAGATTAGAAAGCTTTGTTTTTTAAGGAAACATTTTATTTAGATATTTTACAAGTCTCTATTAACCTACATCTTGAAAGGTGTCATAGCTTGGCTATAGATCTAACGAAAAAGATCAAAATTGTGTGAATATTTTCCGGATCAGAACGAAAAGGCACCCGATATTAAGTAATCATGTCGATTCCGTAATAGTCTCTTCCCGCGGATTACATCCGATCCGGAAGGCATCCGCATCGACATCGAAATCGATTATCGGATCTGGCAAATGAACTGATGCAATATCTATCCGCGAAACCTCTTAACCACTTTCCAAAAGTTCTTTATTGTCTGATTTCATTCTATGTAAGTATTTTTGACTGGTTTACACGGCTGCCAAATTTGTCAATATTTGCTGGGAGAAATGTTGGCAAAAAATATGTGTACTCATTACTGTGGTATGATCTATACATTCTTTTTGCTATGAGGAGAAACACTCTAAAAAAAATTTATCAAAATTCAAGCAAGTCGTCAGTGGTACACCACTCGGACAATTATCAATGCAACTACCTTTTTTTTATATAAAACGATAGCTTAAGGAAGAATTAAATTTTACTTAGTTTCGATTTGGAATACCGGGCTACCTCCCACCGTTAAAACCCAAAGAATAGATCCATGAGTAAAATTTACAAGAAATTTCGACTTTTCAATTATTTGAAATACATTTTTGTTAACTTCTCCTTACATTTTTCTCCTTTCCCCAACAATTTTGGTGGGGATGGAAACTTTAAAAAATGTATTGAGTGCGGATGAACAGCGGATTCGGTAATACCTACAACTTTTTCAACCATATAGGGTAATCGACAATCTTTCATTTTTTTACCATCGGTCTCGATGCGAATTCACTTCCGCAGCCGAATTCTATAATCGAGGTGAATATTTAAACCCTGATGTCTGATCTCTTAATACTTCTTTAGGGCCCAATTAGAGCGACCAGGAAAACGAATCAGGAAAAATTTTCAAAGGTAGGTTATAATAACTTTGTTTTCGTTAGAATTGAAACATTTTTCTGGCAAAAAAGATTCTCTGGGATATTTACTATCGATTGGTATAACATTTGTTTTTCAATTCTGACGAAAACATTTGTTATTCCATTCCAAAGTTTTTCCTGGTTCGTTTTTCTGGTCGCTATAACTGGAGCCTTACCCAATCATAGTTGAAATATAAGCACACTTGCTGAGATTCAGTTCGCGAAGTAAATCACTGCTCTGGAGAGAAAGCTTTGATAGACAGTATTGTTCCGTCGTCGTGGGGTTCAAAGCCTATTTCTTATAGTTTTCATTTTTAAAAACGAGTGCTCTCCAATGCAATTTCTTTTTCTTCTCCCATTTTCCGGCATTACGAGCTTCGTGATCTCGAAGGGAAATCATCCACTTAACTGCTTCACACTACTGTTCCGCTCGTGGGATACGTCGCGATTCGCGACGCTCTCTAGTGCAATTTGATATCATCAAAATTAAATACCTACATTTCCTTTGCAATTTAAACAACGTTGAAGAATATGCCCAGCTCTGAAATTGTGATCTTAAAGAATTTGGCAGTAAAATATAGTTCCGGAGGTTGGTCCTTTCCATGGTCCTTTTTGTATAAGTCGATAAAAACTCAAATTGAACCAACTCATCACCCAGAATAGTTTTTAAATTATCCTGAAAAACTTTCACCTATGCCTCTGCTGCAGCATGTAATTTATCAACATCCATCTTCTTGATGTGACTTAGAAATCCGAATCTCGAACGTGCAACTCCATAGGTATGCAATCCATCGGTATAAGAGAAAGACATAGCTGTTCGGCCATTGGGATGAGAGCAGATACTTTGTATTTCTTGTTCGGCGACAGATTTTTTTTGTGCTCTCTTGTCTTGTCCATTCCATAAATCGATCGGACTCAACCTCACGTTCGTCAATCTGGTCCTGATGTGTAACATAAGGCATAAAGGAATGGAGAAGACCTACAACTTTTCTGACGATTCCGAACGGCTAAATCTTTTCATGACAATGAATCTACGATCGGACGACTTTTTAATTCCTCGTGAAATGCGATACCCGTGGAAAAGCATTTTTTGTTGTCTGTTGGAGCTCGAATCACGAATCTCCTGCGTAACAGACAAGCAAGCCAAACATCACGCTGCGGTAACCACTGTCCACTGGTCCTGATGTGTGATTGTACGTATTCGTCGGTGCTGGTGAGATATTATTATGGATTTTCCTCGTATTGATGATGATGACGTTTCTTTTGGATCCCACCAATTATGCGTTCAACGATTCTAATGCAGGCATTGCGGATTCAACAATCATTTTCGATCCTTGTGACAACTTTTTTGTAGCGTCAATCGCTCTTCATTCCAAAGGACGAAGAAAATCATCTTCAGTGATGAAACACATTTTCACATCAGTGGATTCCTCAGTGGATCACAGAGTCAATGCGCAGAATTGCCGCATTTGGGCGAATGATAATAATCCAAGGGTGATTGTCGAAAAACAAATGCATCCACAAAAGTGGCTGTTTGGTGCGGTTTACTTCATGCTGTCGGCATAATCGGGCTTTTTTTTTTACAAAATAAGGCCGGTCAGGCAGTTACTGTGAATGGTGTTCGCTATCGTGAGATGATAACGAATTTTTTATGGCCCGAATTGGGAGATATAGATGTGGACGATATGTGGTTTCAACAGGACGGCGCGGCGGTGGCGCCACTTACCACACAGCTAATGAAACAATAGCTGTTTTGCGCGACAAATTCAATGGCCGTGTTATCTGACGTGGTGACGATGTCAATTATCTGCCAAGATCATGTAATTTGACACCGTTGGACTTCTTTCTTTGGAGTTAATTGAAATAAAAGGTGTACCTACGTCGATAACCAGTAACAATTCAAGAGCTAAAGGACATTAACGGCATAGGATAGACGATAGAACCTCAATTATGCTTTAGCGTCATCGAAAATTTGGACCATAGGATGTAGGTGAGTCGCCGAGGACGCAGCGGCCATTTGGCCATACTAATATTATAATAAAAGCAAATGACAATATTTTAATAAATAATTCGTGTTTTATTCAAAATCAACATCGGCCCCTAAAATTTGACCACCCTTTACATATTTTAAAAGCAATTTTAGGTGGTACACCTAGGTACCAACTTGTGTGCTGTAAAATAAATAATTAACTAGATACATACCTACACTTGGTCATAGAACGTCAATTTTTATTGGTCTTGTACTAATTATACAGTTTCCGGATGGATAACGTAGGTACGATAACTGTACGTAACTAATCAGTTAATTGTTTTATGAAGCTTTTACGGCACTCATAAAAAGAAAACAGTTTCTGAAGACAGCACAAAAATGTAATTAGGAACCTTACTAACATTTGTAGACAAAAAGACATAAAACATGCAACATGCATGTTTTACATAAAATGGAAACTTCAAGAAAAACGTTTGAGGTGCCTACCTGCCAAAGTTGTTAGGTACTTGCCAACCTACCTAATCAGGTAATCTTGTTCCTGTTCCAAAAAATAAAAAAGAAAAAAATTTATCACAATTTCTTCTTGTTCTAATATCATGGACCATAGCACATTTAGTTTTGAAGAACGACTTGCGTACGGCCATAAACAACTCATAAAGGTACTAAAACATATTTTATTTATGACGATTGCTCAAATTTCGTCCTTTGAATTCAAGACAGCGAACAAAACACACCATAATGGCTCACAATATCTTTATTAATGACTGTCAACTGTTCGGTATGATAACATCTCTCCTCTCAACAGCCACGCATAAAGAAAAAGAACAAAACACACATAAATATATCCCAAGGACATTAAATATCATCCAGAGACCAGAACCACTATAAGACACACGCATGAAAGACAAATCAGCATCTGAATCTGAACAGACAATACATAGAACGAGAATAAGAAGAAGAAAAAAAGAAACGCGTCACGTTTCTTCCTTTTTTATATACCTTCATACTCATATTTCTTTTTATTATTATTATTTTTTTCTTACTTGCCCTACCTTCGTTTCGTGTGCCATTGTTCGTTTTGTTAGTTTAGCAGGAAGATTTATTGATGCAGTTGCGAAAATTATACAATGAATAGAATACTCTAACTCTAACCACCCAACGGCGTTATTGGAATCATCTTTTTAACAACGCCAAACATTTTGCTTTCCCGCAAGGACAATGAAATTAGTTGAATAGGCGATGATAATTGTTTTCCCTCTCGGTGAGCAACGCACACAAAACGGACATAAAACACACAAACAACAAAAACCAGAAAGTCCTATTTTTCTATTAAAAGAGATTTATTGACTTTCTTCCAGGAGAAAAGAAATTTACTTCAGTGAGATAATAAAAAATGGAAGAAATGGTTTTTTTTTTATTTTACTTCTTTTTGAGTGTCAACGTTTTACGACATTTGCGACAAATGTCCTTTCACTTAGCAGTCAGTTCATGTTTGTTTTCGTTTAGATAACAATTTGGAGAGGAGGAAAAAGTGCGTTGTAGAAGTTTTGTGACACGAAGCAGGTATACCTAACCGGTCTCAATTCAATCAACAATCACATCACGGACCCATGTGTTGGCCGTCTCGCCGCCGCGCTATCGATGTACCTAATTATTCCTTTGAAGATGATAGTACAGAAGATGGAAGCTACAAGCCCATATTTCTTCAAGCCCAAGCTCATTTAACAAATGTAACATATTTCCAAATATTTTTATTGCTCTTCTACCTAACGACACCACCGAAACAATAAAGTGTAGTAAGTACGTTCTAATGCTGATCCTGGATTGTCCGTCCAATGTCCGTCGTCGTCGTCTTGCCATACAAATCCTTAGCACGCCTTTTATTTTTGGATTGGCTTAGTGAGTGAGTATAAGTATTAGTTGCTGGAATATCATAGAAATTATCTGAACTTTTGCGGTTTAAGGAGGACGGAATGGTAACAAAGAACGGATTAGATAAATTTGCGGTTAAGTTGGTAAGTACCTATGTATATGGGTTCATTAAAGGTGCGTTACAGCTTGACTGTATCTCAAACAATGAAAGGGGAGAAAATAAGTAGTTTTTACATTTATATTGCTCTGAAGACAATACTCCCAATACCTACCTACCTGCAAACATTCTGGAGAAGCAATAAAGGAACAAAGAAAGTCTAATCCATTGCCGGAGTTAAAGGAAGTATTACCAGAGCTCGAAGAGGTTTTGTATGTACATTCCTAATTAATAGATCCTTAATAGAGTGAAAGAAAGAATGCTTTGAGCTAAATGAAACTCAAAAGTAAAAGGATAAGCTGGGATTTCGGGCTACTATTACTCTTTCGAGTAATTTTCAATCATCATTCGACTTTGAGAACCTTCAAACAAAAGAAGATTTTCTGTGGCTATGGTTTTCTGAGGAAAAGTTAATCTGTAATAGTTTTTCAATATCAATATTAGGTACACAAGGAAATTTTCTACAATTTTGTGGGATATTACAAACAACTGTGATTTATTTGACTTTGTTTTGACATTTACCTGAAAATACCCATGTACTGGGATTTCATTGTTTTTACCGACAGTTCTTTTTTGAAGAAGTGTTGTCGAACTTAAATTTCAATTGAAGAACTGATGGAGATGCATGGAAAGGTAAGATTATAATTACAAAGTGGAGAAATATAAAAATTTAGATTATTATGTCTTTTTTTTACAGCGGGGTGTAAGGGTGCATTTGCACCGCAAGATGTAGGTACGGCAACATCTAACTGATGAGCCCATTGCCGTACCTGGGCTAAACGCAAATTTAGGAGTTGTGGTGATCTTAACGATCTTAAACACGTCTTTTCAGAAATTTATTTCTTTTAAGATTATTATCTTTAAATGCATTTGCTTTGTTTCTGCTATGAAAGGTAAGATGTGAAATTTTTAACAAAATTGATTTTTTGTTTCTGTTGCTGAACGTTTCGTGGGCGCTCAGTTTTCTGTTAAAAAAACGTTATTTCGACGGGTTGATGTCTATCTTCTGACACGATGTCCGACCCGCTGAATCAGAATTTCAAGTCAGTTAAGGCCGTGTTGCACCCTTCAATTTTTAAATTGCAAAAACCTTAAAAAATTGCAAAAATTTGATGTTTTTGAACTATTCAATATTTGAGGATCTTAGGCAAGTATTATTTTCACGTAGGTATTGTGATTTGTTACACTAATTATTATTTTGGGTCTATGTACTTAGATCGTAAACCGTTTCAAATCTAAAAAAATTGCCAAAAAAACCCAAACTTTTTTCTTTCTGTTTCGAAAAATCGCAAATAATATTGGAATTATGTTGAATGAGTTCAAGTACTTAGGTGTGCTTCTTTCGTCAAACCTCAATTTGAGTAAACACCTCAACGAAAAACTAGCAAAGGCAAAAGCTGCAATCAATGCTACGTGGAAATTATGTTTTTCAAATGGAGCAATTGCTCATAGCAGTAAATATAGAGTCTTTGAAGCAGTGGCTGCATCAGTTTTTTTTCTATGGGGCACAGGTGTGGGGATATGAAGAACATGAAGCTCTAACGGTTCTATAAAAAACGAATTTTCAATATTCCTGCTAATGCGCCAAGTTATCTGTTGATGATCGAAACAGGACTTTCACCCTTGTTTATAAAAACATTAAAGTTGCAGATAGACTACATATTGGGGGTAATCAAAAGGGCGGATAGGTACAAGACTTCCAAAAATAGCGGCGGTAAAAGCGGTAGAAAACAAGAGAAGTTAGTATGCGGAGTGGATGGATCTGGCGCTTCAATGCAAGATGGAGACTGATCTTAGCATTGGAAATGTAGATAACTGAGATATCCGTGATGATAAGGTTGAGAGGAGAACTTTTGAGCTTAATTTATGTTCCACACAGAGATGATTTACCATGCCTTTGCGAATTGTGTAATTTGAAAGAACGAGAAGATGTCCTGCACTTTATTGGAAAATGCCCTATGCTACAGGAAACAAGATTGCATGTGTTTGGAAAAAGGTTTCTTACGGATGGAGATTGCTTTAATGTGCTGAACCAAGTCGATATGAAAAGAAACTGTTTTTATTTTCCAAGATCGCTCTTGCCTACAGACAAAAAATTACTACCGGAAATTTCTGAAATTTCAAATTAAATACTATTTTACTTTTTATTAGTTCTTTTTTAAATTGTCAATCTGGCAGACGGCAAAAGCCAAGTCCATTTGTTTTTGTTAAATTTTGAAAAAATGATTTAATAAAAACCAACTAACTAACTAACTATATAGATAACTGATGTTCAATTTTATATCAGCTGGTGGTTGATGAACTGAAGCTACTGGAGTACAGAGAAAAAGCAAAAGCTTCGGTACATAGATCAGTGCACAGTCGCTTGGACCACAATTTGATAGGAAAAAACTATTTTCTTGATAAAAACAGTGTTCAGGTTATATCAATGATAATGAGGTTGAGAAGTGAAATTGTAAACCCGAATAATGAACCACATAGGGAAGATCTATCATATCTTTGTGATCTATGCAACAGCTGTCTTACATTTCATTCTATACATCCAATACTAAGTGAAGTGAGGCGTCAGGACTTGCCAATTCCTCGAAAAAAGCGATACCTGTGGAAAAATATTTTTGCCTCTGCTGGGATTTGAACCTCGAAACTCTTGGTTAGCAGGTGGACAATGGACATTCTAACCATCACGCCACGGGTACCACAAAAAAAATTTGCCATCATGCTGATGTTCCAATTTCCTAGAAGTCTTGATGAAATCGTTCTCCTAGTTATTCACTAGATTCTCCAAGATTCTCAGGAAAGTGGTCGTTGTAAGAATGTAGGAGGTGTAAGTCGAAACCCTTATTTTCATGGCATGATCACTTGTGCTTGCAAGTTGCAACCAGGGCACTTCCTCGGTGACGGTAAGCAATAGAACCGTCTGGCAGAGTTCCTGGGCTAACGGCTCGGCACGGCGGGTATAAATGATTAGTACTTTACGAACCAGGAATACAAATTACGAAAACCCAGTATCGGCATCTGTTCAAGGTGAGAAAGCCGGCCCGCAGGCGTAGCTTCCTTATCCACCAACTGCAGCTCTTCGGTAGTTTGAAACTTGGCTACTGGGGAGTATGCAATTGAAGGGAGTGATTACAAATGCAATAAGAGTCCTGATTTATTTTGTAATGATTGTGGGGAGTTTAAGCCAGCGAAGCACTGAAGACCCTTTTGCAAAGGATTAAAAGAAAATTATGAGAATTGCTTTCACATCAAAATTACGAATTTGAATTCAGCCTGGTGTTGGCCGATGTAAACACGATGGGAAAGGGTCAATAAAAGAAAATAACATGAAATTTACAATCCCTATGAAATGGACTTCACCAACAGGTTCACAGAACTGTTACTTCTGTACGACTGAAACTGCCGGGTTTCCTTCGTCTAACAGAAGTAAAATACAATACGCTGCTGGAAAGTCACAGAAACCATATGTTAGAAATGAAGTCGAAGTTCTTGAAGAGATGGAGGTAAAAAAAAGAACTGTGGCCAATGTAGGAAAAAATTTCTGAAGATGAAGGGCTTATGACTTCCCTAATAATGTTATAGAACACAGTGCGAGCATCTACGAAAATAGGAGAGGATTTGAAAGGAGACAACAATGCACGTTGCTTTTGAACTTTTGTGAATCGTAATGCAGGGGAAAAACAGTGTCAGGTAGAGCATTCCACATTCGGGTGGTGCGATTAAAATATGAATCTCTATACTTAACTGTACGTCCGAAGTTGGGCTCAAGGCAAAACTGATAAGCATTCCTAGCGAGGCGGGTGCTGCGGCTTAATTGTTTCAGGGGAGGAATGCAACTGGCTATTGCACTAGGGCACTGTTTGTGAAAAAAGCGATAAAAGAGAGAAAGACAGGTGATTTTTCGAAGACGTCCAAGAGAATCAATCGATTCTGCGATTGAACTATCACCTATCAATTTAAACGCTCTATTTTGTACCCCATCAAGCAGGTGCAAAAATGTTTGAGAAGCACTTGACCAGATATGAGGGTTATACTCCAGTTTTGGGCGGATGAAGGCCTAATAAATTGTAGCCAAATCAGAAGGGGCGAAGAACTTCCTGCATCGTCTAAAGAAACCTAAGCACTTAGCAGCGTTCCAAAGAAAATCATCGTTTACACACAAAGGATGAAGATTTTATGCCCGAAGGGAAAACGAAAGACCCTGACCCGGTTCGTGGTTCTAACCCCGAAAGAAGCAAACATGTTGCCACTGGTATCGCCTTTAGCGAGGAATAGGGAAGTCCTCAGTTGATAAATTCATTGCCATGAAAAGCCCTTTCTCGATTAACTGTTCGGAATCGGCAGAAAATTTTGGGTCCACTTCCATTCGCTAACAAGGCATGGTTGTGTAATTGCGCTAGGCTCCGAAGTTTCTCGCTCTGTTGCGCCACCTTATTTATTTATTTATTTATTTATTTAATTAGAATTACATAACGCTTTTGAGAAAATCCTTGGACTACTCTAAAACAACTACAACGACACTCGCAAAAACCTCTCGCTTCGTTACGATTACGTGTTTCACGGATCTCCCTGTCTCTTAAGACTGCTTTTGGCAATCGTTTTGCTGCCGAGCTGCCATTTCTCGTAGTTCATAATTGGTTTACCTCGTGGCTATAGTTGTTTTCGGTTTCGTTTTTTTCCTCGCGTTCCGTAATTCTTAATAAGGGCTTTGTAGGTCTGCAAGTATTAAACCAAATATTTTTTGTTGTATAGAATCACAATATCTCTTCCGCCAAACCAACTAATTTCCACTAACTGTTGCACGAATTTATCATTTCCACTGACCATACACAAGAAAAAAACGACAGAAAGAAAGAGAAGGGGAGGGGGAAATTGAAAAGTAAAAACAATTTCAAGTTTCCAACCGAAACCTTCATATCTTTTTGTTTTTATTCTTTATAGACACAAATTTATCAATGGCATTAAACAATTTGTTAAGGACGATGAAATAAATTCAAACCATTATTCAAATCCTGTTGCCTCCTGACGCTCGGTCACTGTTATCATCCTCATTATTGCCATTGCTAATAAATTTTCCCATTTCATATTTTTTTTTAATCTCTCCCTTGCTAGCCCCGATTTGAGAAGACTGGCAGATAACAAAGACTGAAATTTATTACGCGGCGTGAAAATTGAAAATAACGATGACTTAACATTCCTGCCACTCACTGCCTTATACCGTTTACATCCATACACGGCGCGGTGTGTATAGTCAATTTTTTTTATGACTACGAAAATAAAGCGAGGGATATTCAAACTGGGAAAACATAAATTCCCCAACGCATCTTCGTTTGTCGTCAATTGTGTCCTGCTGAGTTGACTCACTTACATGGTCAACGGGTGGTTGATGGGTAAATTTGATGGGCACCTTTACTATCCTGAGTTTTCTTTTTTAATTTTCAAAATCAAACCTGGAGAAAAAATGACTGCGCAATTTTTAAAGGATCATCCTAATAAAAAAAGAAAAACGCTGACAGACGAAAGTAACACATAACTAACAGGGAAAGTAGAAAATTTCCACGTCATCAAACAAATTGCTTTCCTCAACTCAACGTGTGCTCTGACTCTGGGCTCTGGCCCGTCTATTTCATCGTTTCTTTGTTACAAAATTGTATAATGCATTGTGTTTAAGTGAGCTGGACTGTGTCCGTCAGCGTTGCATGTGTCATAAATTATATTTTATGGGGGATATAAGTAAAATTATTACACCGCTACAGCCTGCGTCCGAAAACTCAGACTCATAAATTTTGTCGTCTGTATCCTTGGCTGCTTGCAGCAATTGTGCTACCCCACTTGCGCGTTCATTTATTTGTGGTGTTTTGAGAAATCTGTCAGGAAATTAAAAGTCTTTATAAATTGTTTTCACATCGGCAATTAGTGGCTTGATGAAATTGTGGTTTTATTTCAAGCACAATTAAAATAAAACTAGGTAATCGTACAAGATGTGTATATTTGTGATTAAGGAACAAAGTAATATTACATATCTAACCCAAGCCGTTTGTTCATATGGTTGCCAAATCCTTTCAGATATTTCAAACAAGTACCTTAAGGCTGCTAATATGTTTAGGGATGCATATATGTGTATGTTTGTATACGTACAAATTTACCTACATATAGACTGACACGATGGTCTCCAAAACTTTGAAAATGCAATAATGTTATGGAAGATGCCGAACGAAACAAGGAAACCGCTGGTCACTTGTTGGTATCCGGCTCGAAGGACCAATTAATTAGTACTGAATTGGAGTTACACCCAATAAGTATTAACACTCACATAAAGCCATTCGCTCTGGCATAATATTATTTCAAAACTTGGCAAAGAATAAATGAGAAACGCTCGTCTTAAGTGAAACAATCAAGTAGAAGAGGACCTGATCCCGCTTAAAAAAGCAGTAAAATAAGCAGAAAATGAGTTACTCCGACATATTTGCTTTAAGGATCTTTCAGGGTCTTTTAATACAAGGACAGGGTATTGAGGTAGAGATGGTGGCGGATGAGCTCCTGGCGAGCCAACAAAAGCGCTCACACCCCGTTAGCAGGATACTACTTCAGGATTATACGGCCCTCTATGGGGATACCAAAAGGATCTGGCCCTCCAGTTTGGGGGTTGTGCGTCGGGTTAACTACCCAACCAAGAAAAAATGGTTCCGAAACAACCAACAGCTTCGGATAACAATTATGATTTCAACGTTGACGACCCAATCAAACGCAAAATGCACAAAGACCTCCGGATCTGCACATGGAAGGTAAGATCCATTAACGGATAACGTGCTGTCGGAGAATAAGCGGACGCCCTGGACTGCTACAATGCAGACATAACCATAATTTAAGAAGTGCGATGGAGCTGGCCGGGCATAAAGAAGATGAAAAACTGCGACATCTACTATGGCGACTGCTACAGACAACAGAAACAACGCTTATTTGGGTGCGGTTTTGTAGTTAGAGGTAGCTTCAGGGATAAAGTTATCAGCCAGGATCCAGTTAATGAGCGTATAATGACAACTCGTAGCAGGGCTAAATTTGCCAACATTAGCTTACCACAGAAGAGAAAGGCGAGATCTCCAAAGACTATTTCTACGATCTCCTCGAAAAATCATATGAGAAGTGCCCTAAACACGACGTTAACATCATTATTGGCGTTAAAATCTAACGCCAAACATGGGAAGGAGGACATCTTTGGAAATACTTTCGGTAAGAATAGCCTGCATGAAAAAACTTCTGAAAACGGACTAAGGCTAATCGATTTTACTGCGGGGCTAAGTCTTGTTGTTAGTAGTACACGCTTCCCGCATCTCAAAATTCATAAAGGTACATGGCGATCCCCAGATCAATCAACCGTCAACCAAATTGACCATGTTGCGATTGATACAAAAGGCACTATTTCAGTGTGAAAGATGTCCTAGCTTTCCGAGCGGCCAACTTTGACTCGGACCACTACTTTATTGAAGCCAAGGTACGAATGA
Source organism: Melanostoma scalare (assembly GCA_949752695.1). NCBI lineage: Eukaryota > Metazoa > Arthropoda > Insecta > Diptera > Syrphidae > Melanostoma > Melanostoma scalare. Next base: position 53,777,348 of record OX456984.1, on the reverse strand, counting down.
GGATATCCTGTTCACGACTCGTGCGAACCAACGCAACGCCTCGAAGAGACATGACATCGGAAAGCTACAATCGCGAGAAATTGCCAGTGCCTTCTTCAATTGAGTTTCCCTACTTTAACCCTAAGCCGTCAGCATCAAGCGTTGAAGACCAGTGACAGCAATGCCAAAAGCCATCAGAACCGCTGCCTCCAAGGTTCTAAGTTTCAATAGGCCTCTAAAGCGAAACCCATTGTTAGATGAAAAATGTAGGCAAAAGTACAACAAATATTGATGCAAAAGAGAACAACAGAGGTTGCTTTCGACCAAAACTGGGGAGATTTCGAAGGAAATCGAAGTCGTTATCGAAAGACGTTCGTTGAGGCTCAGGTTCACCCCGAGCTCTAATGCCAACCTAAGAAATTAGGAATTCGAAAGATCAGTTGATCCTTAAAGCTTAGTTATGTACTTCTGAGTCTCGATTTCGTGTCTTTTAAAACGACTGTCATCTAAAGTCTTACTTGAAACAATGCACGCTAGACGGTTGGGCTCTAATCGTCTTAAAACTTACGGAACCCAGGCTCTGGTGATGAACTCTTTTAGTTCCAAAAATAAAGTTTTATCCAAAGTATTGCTCTGAATGAAACATTCCAGTTTTTAATTAATTCCTTGTGTTTGCTGCTTTCGTGTACTCCTTTCACTGGCAGAGTATATTTTCCGATTACCTTACAAATCCGAAAACTTAACTATTCAGCGTCTTCTTTATCTGTGTTCGTTTAATTTTCAAGTAGCTTAGGCAGCAGGATTTACAAATAATTGCCAGCAAATATCCGAGTTTCTCTTTCCAAAGTCTTACCTACACAAAAATCCGAACCCGCTCCTCCACGATGATGCACACACACAAAGTCATACTCTGGATGGAGTAATATATCTAAATTATCTATTCAGCTTGTACGAGTATGAAGCTAACATTTTTCCGCTGCTGTTGCCATAGCCATACCTCTCCTTGAGCTAAGCTGTTTCGTGCCAAAGAGAAAAAGTTATGACTTCTCATAAAACGGTGGAAAATCATATCGAGGCGGCGAAGCCATAAAAATAAGATATAATATCTATAATTTTTCTTTACTCCGTTTATATCGTATACTCGCTACGGCTGGTTTTTTTTCTCCTCTCTAAGCGCGTACGCTTGGTTTGATGTTATTTTTTTGGGATGGGTTTCTGGGTAATTTATCTATGTGCAGATGTGAGCGTAGCTAATTTCGCTGTCATAACGAACCCATAAACACATATTAAGGGGGCACATTAGGTTCATTTTTCTTTTTTTGGATTTTCTTATTCATACGAGTATACGAGTATGTTAAAACGGATGGCGACGAGGAATTGAGAAATATAGCGAGTTAGCGAGCTCAAAGGAAAATGAGTACATTTAATGCTTGGTCATGATGAACATACACAGAGATATACCTAGTCGTACACCAACCAAACAACTGAGAATATTTTATGCGTCAGCCGTCGGTCGAGGCGAGTGGTGTAGAAAAATCAGGCTGTCGAACAAAATTAGTTTTCCTTGATGGTCGAAATTAATTTCATGGTCAATTGAGTGGAGATTTATAGTACGGCCAGAGAAGAAGAACTAAGAACTTGATTTACAATTATGTTCAAATTTGAAATGTTACGGCAATGCAATGGGATTGGCTATAACGAAATAGACGTCTCGCCCCTCGAAATCTTACGAAATATTTTTTTTTTTCTTAAATTCCGGGACACATTTTATCAGATTGGATGAGAACAGGGAAGGGTAGGGGTTAATAAAAACGAATTCCTTAAATAAACAAGAAGTCAAAGGAGGGTTGTATAAAGTTATTTTGTTGTGCTAAAGAATCCTACACTTAATTTTACATGAGAAAGTAGTTTTATTTAATTCTTTTGAATTTTAGAGTAAACAAAAAAAAAACAATCAGTTCATTTAACAACTCGTGCTCATGATGACATTTGGATTTGTTTAGGAATGTACATATGTCAGGTAAAAAAAGACACATTTCCAAATAGAAGAGATGTTTTTTCTCAGCTCAGCGACCGAATAGCCATAAATGCAAAATAATCAAATACACCGAGTGCCAAATTCTGGGGGAAAGAGAAAAACTATTATGTATTAAAAATTAAGCCATCAGTCCAAAGAAAAATTAATTTTTAACTTGTGGGGCCAAATACCGCGAAGACAACTATATACACCCATCTTTGTGCACATCCAACCACATTATTTGCAATGCCGCAAATTAAAAAAAATTCAAGCTTAGAATAAAAAAAAAATCCAATAGACCCAGAAAAAAGACTATACTAGAGAAAAGGCGCTTTAAGAAAATCTTACATAAGACGTAAGTCTACCGGGAGCCCCAGTGGGTGTCAAAGTAAAAGAAGTTTGCATTTAATAGTAAAATAGCCCAAAAGGTTGGGGAAGTCAAATGCCTAGCACATTTCTCTCAACCATAAAATATGAGGAATGGAGGAGACCAAACATTTTTGGGCGATTCCGAACGTCTAAGTGATTGGCATGGTAATTGCTCGAGAAACTATCCGTCCCACGAAAAAAGTCAGACTTGCTAACCACCGGCATGGACCTTAGAGTTAACTGATGAGAATTGAGAAATCATGGAGTTATTTGTTTGAAGGCTTTAAAACTTTCTTCAACTTGAACAATTTGTTCTTCCACCTTCTAAAGAATCATAACTTCTTTTAAGTTAAAATGGGATTTCAAGATTTAGCAGTACCAAAAAAAGTTAATGAAATTTTGATTTTAGATAAGCAGAATATGTCACCAGCAAGGAAAATAACAAGAATCTTTCATAAACCTTTCATGCAGTTTAAAACCATACATACTTCCCCGGTTTATTCAACAGAGCGGAGAACTCTGGGCCCAGTGAATTTCTCTCAGCCATACATAGGTAAGGAATCGAGGGGAACTTACAAGATTTTGTCGCTTTTCATAGCAGTGCATTTACTATCAGGGGACTTGCCATGGCGAAAGGCGAAGTCCGATTATAAAAATGGCCACCAATGGGTCTCACGGACCTGCGATTTTGTGCTAAGTAATGTATCAAAATCTCGAGGCTTAGTACAAGATTTCAGTACACGCTCTTCACAATATATTTGTTAGTTAACACATTAATTTTAAAAATTCAATGGGATCACATAAAACATTGAAAAAAAACTAAATTAGAAGCATATTCCAAAGTTTTTAAACGAAAATATAAAAGCGCCATTTTTTTGCATTTGCTAAAACATACAAACGCTAAAAATTTAATCAAAATTGTTCGACCAGTTTTATTTTAATTTTCACTTATGTATTTTAAAACCAAATTTTTCCAAATTTTTCTGGTTTTTTCAACGTTTTTCAAAACTTTTTTTACATTAAAAGAACAACAAATAAGAAATATTCCTCACATACAATTTTATCAAAATCGTTAGCTTTTTCGGGAAAAATAAGTGTTATCATATATGTTGTATGGCAGGTACCGTTATCTCAAGACCTGGAGACCTAATCGACCTAATATGACATTCATATTCGTGACTTCAGTAAGATACTGAAGGAAAAATCATATTCCCGCATTTAGTAGGAGACTAAAGAAGATCATTATTTGTTTGAAAATCAACACCAAAAGGAACCTAGCAGCTAGGAAACGCCTGAACAGTTTCTTCCAAGTGTGTATGTAAGTCTCAGTTTTCGTTAGACTGCAGATCCCCGATAAAGTAAAAGAGTGTTCGAACTTCTTTAGGTCAAAAAGCTGTAGCATTAAGTTACAGAGTAGTAAGGGTCTGTTAGTTAGTATTTAAGTTAGTTTTATATATTTCTTTGCATGTAAGAAAATTTTAGAGAATGCAAATGAATAAAAAAGAAAATAAAACTCAAAAACGGAGCATCTACCTGCCGCACCAAACAGACGGATCACTATTGAAAAGCAAACAGTTGGATGAACTGTGATCCTTGTGAAGTAACAGCGACAAAGCTGTAGAAGGAAAAGAAGAAGTGGAGTTTTCATATTCACCCCTATCACAGGGCCCATCGTAGCAATTTCGCACTACGAATGTCAAAAAGAAATGACTAAAAACATCTCCGTAATGAACGCTTTGCAACAGATATTTGTAACTTGTTAATAACACTTTTATTGTGGTATTCGTAGTCCGAAATCGCTACGACCGACGGGCCTTGTGATAGGGCCATTGTTTTGTTTGTTTCTTCTAAGCCTGTCATTTTTTTACATCCCAAGTCCAAAAGCATGTCTTTCAATGCTATCGAATATCGTTTCAAGGTCAACAAAAATTCTGAAAAAAACACCTACACAAAAACCCGGCAGTTCTGTCATTCATGAATATCAAGTGGGCTTCTAAATACTTAATTGTAATTTTTATTTTCTAGTGTGCAACTTTGTGTCACAAATTAATAATTATCTAATATTATGGAGGATGATGGTCATTCCCTACTCAAATGAAGATTCAGAGTAGTAAAGAGATTACATCGGGTAAAAATGAAACCAGGTACCAGATATTGTCCAATGTAAAGTGTAATGTGTTCTTTGATAAAAGTTCTTAACAGTTTTTCCAACTCCACAACGTTTTTAAAATGATTCTGTCGTCAAACTTAGCTTGGATGTAACTAATTTTCTTTCAGGTTTCAAGCTGGCAACCATGGCATTTGACACCTTTCAAACTCAGCTGTCATTTGAAGTGTCATCATATTAGTAGAATATTTGCATTTTTCTGTAATGGATCGCTGGGGCAATCGAACAGCGCGTTAAAGTTATAATTATTTATTAAAACAAAAGTGGTATTTCAAATATAGCTATGTACATTCCGCAAATCACGCTATGACTGTGTATTTACCGACCGACTGCGCAATCAATAAAATTGTGAAGAAATTTGAAGAAAGTGGAAGAGTTAATGATGTCGTTAGGCCAGTGCGTAATCGTAGTACATAAAAATATTTCTGCCAGAAGTACAAGTGTTGCTGAGATTGCGAATTTATCTCGATTTCCCGGCGGGTTTGACGTTCGCAACAATGAACGTGTCCTACACCTCACTGCTTACTTTAAATTAGATCTGCATCTCCACTCTTAAAAAGTTCAAATTACCCAACAAATAGAGCCTGTTGACCATTCAGAACGTGTTTTTTTTTTTGTGTTCGATCAACAGAAAATAAACACGGATTTATCGGACGAAATTCTTCAGCTATGAGGCACATTTTCCACTCGATGAGTATGAAAAAAAAAACGCAACATATGAGGCATGAGGCTAAGAGAATCCACAAGTGATGGAAGAGGTGCCGTTGCATCCAGACAAAGAGACTGTTTGGTGTACTCTATGATCGGAAAGGGTCATTCGCCCATAATTCTTCAAAGATGGCAATCGGTAGACGGTTACAGTCAATTCGAAAAGATATGGTAGAAAGATAACTGAATTTTTCCCGGCGATTAAAGACCATTACTTGGAAGTTATGTGGTTCCAACAAGACGTGGTACCAAGCCCTGGTCAAGTAATTTCACTTTCTTATGGAGTCAATTTATTGGTCACCAAAATCGTTCGAATTGACACTTGAACTCAAAAGATCACGTGCTACGAGTGTTCCTAAGGCCGACATTTGAATATTGTTTTTCACACTTAACGTCAGAGTTCAAACTTTATAATGAAATAAAATTTGAATAGAAAATGTATCGCTGTGTGTGAATAATTATTATTTTCTTGAGAAACCGAAAAATTAATGACTTTTTTGAATAGAGCCTGTGTGTTGCCAAACCTGGCAATGCCTCAACAACTAACTTCGAAACCACGTCGACAAGAACTGTCAAAAAAGACGACAAGCAGCAGAAGAACGTCGAAAACCTCCACGTCGAAAAGAATTGTCAAAAAAGGCGACACGCGGTACCACGTCGTCATTTTTCGAAACCAAAGAGGAGATGAAAACGAGCAATGAACAGAAATGAATACGAATTTTTTAGTCCTGGAGTTCCCTAGAGTTTTTATATAAAAAAAAAAGAGTAAAATTATTTGCAGTTTGAAATTAAAGTAAATTAAAGTCGTAATGAAATTAAAAATAAAGAATTTACAAGTTTAAATGGTTTTAAAGCATTAATTTTTAATAAATAAGTCTCGAAGATTCTCAACACTGTGGCTTATTGATCATGAAAAATATTCTTTTTAGCTCAATATATTTAGCCCTGCATTCTTCCAATTTTATTCCTTCTAAATAAAAGGTTTTCTGAAGGCCCTCGAAATAGGAATTTGTTTTAGTAATGACATCTGTGGGTTAAATCTGGAGAATATGTTGGAAAAGGTAGTAATTCATAGCCCAGTTTATGGATTTTTGCCATTTTGACTACGCCACGTAAGACTTGTCGAGTGTGGGCAATTGCGGTACCCATCCCGCGGACAGCTTTTTTCATATCCAAATACTCATGTAAAATGTGATGTACACACTCAATTGGGATGCCTACAGACTCAGCTACTTCACGAACTTTCGTTTTCCGATCGTCCAATATCAATTCACGAATTTTATCGACAATTTCTGAAGTGACAAGTGACAACCTGTCTCATTTGACAACCTGTTTTTGGGCGATCAGGATGTTCGGCATCACTAGTGTGCTGATACGACCACAACGAAAACCACTTTTAATCATGGAAATTGATGGTGCAGAAACCTCAAAGTACCTACTTATCAAGTCTTTCCTTTGTTTCGGTAATGGTTTTTATGAAAAACTGTGCTCTCCACTTTCATTAATTTTCACAAGACTACTGCTTTGAATGTCTGTAAAACATAAACTAAAAGATACTTATAGCCTGCCCCAAATTTGATAGTAGGTACCTAGTTTAGATGGCAGTTTACGGCAGCAGTGTTACATTTGAAATAATTGCTCAAGAGTATTAAAAAGACACGGAATTATCAAACCGCTCTCGTATTTAAGCTCCATAGCTTCGGTAACGACATTTTTTTATGATTTCATGAACACAAAGCAATGTTTTTCTCACAATTATGGAATCGTTGTCAAGCAAAGAATAAAATCTCTAATTACTCTCATTTTCAGTTCAATTTTATATAGGTAGGTAGAATGTGATGGGGTAGACACTTTTCAATGCAAATTTTCCGCCCTCAAGCTCCAATTGAATTGAACCTTCCTTAGCATGAATCGCAGCAAACTGGGTAGGTACCTATAGCCTCAAACTGTTGCGTGTATAGTCCCTACAAGGTCACAAGGCACATTTAATACATAAATCCCCATTGAAATCTAAACCCTTCTTATATTATTCCATTTCTTACACCAAAATACCTCTATACACACAACTAACTGAATACTAAATCGAACCAAGACCAAGCCCAGCCAAATAAATAATTTGTCGTCTTCGAAACAACAAATTGAATTTATAAGCTGCTAAGACAGATGAATTTATTTTCAATCAATTTTTCTACTTTTTCTCACGCCTTTGCCGCCGTAGTCATCGTCATCGTCGCCATCGCCGTCGCCGTTTAACTTCACAAGCCCATCAAAAGTAGATTTAAGTACCCTTTTAAAAAGATATCATACGCGCAGTTACCGATATTTCACACCAAGTTTGGTATTCACCGCACATGATCCTTGGTATGTTTACCATAAATTCTGACGACGATGGACGTCTTCATATATACCCAGAGGTCGGCAAACCTTAAAGTCGCTTCATAAGAAAACATCGATCGATCGATTCACTCAACCATTCAAAACACATTAATTCCGACTGACAAATTGAATGCGTCTGGGTGGGTGTAAATAAAATATATAAAACATTACCCACCCTGAACGCTGAACCTCCGAAATAGAAGACAGAACCCGTGTTTGACAGAAGTCAACCGCCTTTTTTTTTGATGTTTTGTTTCAACGATTTTGACCATTTTGACTTTGTCACTCCGCTGAAAAGGCAACTACTGTACGTGCAACGCACCCATCATCACCATCGTCAAAAAAAAAGAAGAATATTTTTGACGGCATCTTGCCTAACCTTCCATTCCATTCCACCCGACTTATAACACCAATCAAGGAGAAACGTTAAAAGCCGAGGAATTGTGACGACGATGTAGACATATTGAAGTGGTATTCTGTCTGTCCGTCTGTTAATGTCTTCCTAATCAAATTAGAACCCAATCCAAAACCAAACGCAAAATAAGAAACCAACACACAATATAAACGCTCGTACCCTCGGGAAAAGAGTGTGGAAAGAAAGAGATCAAACGTTGCGCCATTGATTTTAGGTGTCTGCTTTACTACACATTCTGACATCTTTAAGTGGGAATGACGTCCCATTATGGCGGGGCGACCCGACAAGTAGTAGATAGTTGTTGTTGGGACGTCATTTATATCTGCGGAACCTCCTGTAGCCAGCCGGCGGCAACGTCATTTCCATATTATTATGTTTGGCCGTAAAATGCGTTCCGTTTCACATTTCAAATTAGAGGTCTTCAGTGTTGCTCTCCGCTTGCTCTGTCGCCTCCTTTGTGATGACGTTGCGGGAAACTGTCATTTATGCACTCTGGCAGATAGTTCATTTTAAAAGACGTTGCTTTAGCTTAGTGAAAAGAAAAAAAAATACTTTACAAAAAGCAAATGCAATATCCAAGAAAACATCTATTTGAATCCATGTTATGGAGGACTTGTATTATGTCGCATTCTGATGGGTGAGCAGGAACAAAACGAGTGTATAACAGAGAATAAGGTCTCAAGAGCAAGCACATGGAAGACCGACCGATCGACCTGCCAACAGGTTTCAGCAGAAAATATACAAGATCAGGACGACCGAGGACCGACCGACCGACGACGACTGTGTAATCAAACCATTTGCCACTTTGGTATTTAATATCCAACTCGACAGCTGTTGGACAGGTTAAATGGGCGGCTCTCTATCTTGAGCAGTCTTTCTACCTTTTTGAGGTTGAGAACATTGTTTGTTGTCCGGAGAGAGGTTCTTGAGGATGCTATATTTGAAGAAGATTCCCTCTTCATGTCACATGCATGTTATTTTGGTTTCAGAAAATGTTTACCCCCAAGTTCTCGCTTTTAATTTGAGTGTCTTAAGATGACGAAGGGATGGGAGGAGAGGCAGCTTAATATTAAACAAGGTTTTTTCAAGTCCTTTTGCTTCGCTTGATGACTTAATTCATAACGAGCAAAGAGCTCGTTGTATTGAAAAGAGCATAGGTACTCGAGGAAGACATGCCTCAGTGCCCAGAATATTACCTACCCATTGAGTTTTGACTCTGCTTAGCCTCCGATGCGTTTGGTTTAAGTGTAAAGGAGAGGTAGGTATAGGTATGCCTAGATAGGTACATATTACACTTTGTTTTAGATCAGAGTGAATAATCGTGCGCGTTGTGTTTAATTTTTATTGCAATAAATTTTCATGTCTTTGACAAAAGATGAGCAGAAGAAGAAATCTTATTCATCAAGCGGATTGTGTCTTAGTTTTAGAAACAACAAACAAAACCTGGCAGGACTATCACAAAAGCTGATCTAGGTTTTATTATGTGAGTTCAACAAAGTGAGAAATATTTAGGAATTAGATGGCTTGCTTTAAGAAATTATCACATGTGAATAATAACCAAGAATAGGTAACGTAAGAAAGTTGGATCAACAGAGCTCGAGGAGCCTCAGGACCTAACGCATTTCAAGGACCTGCATTATATACCGATTTCTAACGACGACAGAGAGCTTTTCATGACAGCTTAAATACTCTTACCAATTTCTAGTGAAACACTACAATTTTATGTTTCTGATGGTATTTTAAACCTTGAACTCCTACACAACTTCCACACATAGTTGGGAGTGTAAAAGGAATGCACACATATTCAAAGCAAGGTTCTTGATTATTTGCTTTTCATCATTCTATTTAGGAACGCAATGCTATCACAGTAGGCATTACTGCATAGATGTTGGCCCCTGTCTCCATCTACTTAAGACGATTTAAGTAAATGAACCCCATATTATAGACTCGATGAAGAACCACAAGATTATACCAAATGGGTTTTGGCCACGGAAGCACAAACTAGGCTCAAAAAAAAAAAAGATTCAAGTAAAAATGGTTTGAAATATGTCGTTTTGATATTATTGTGACTCGAATGAGTTAGCCCCTTGTTGTTATGGAATCTCAAACTCAACACCAACAAGTCTAAGATTTTAATTTTTCGAAATGGAACAGGACGATATTCCAGAAATGAAACATGGTACTGGTCAAACGAGGAAATAGAAAAAGTTAAAAAATACAAATATCTTGGTATCCTGCTCAACTCTCAACTTTCTTTCAAGGAACATCTACAAGAAAAACTAAAAGACTCAAAACGCGCTATTAACTGCACCTGGAGTAGAATCTTCAATGATAATCAGATAACAGCCAGTGCAAAATACAGAGTGTTTGAAGCAGTAGCTAGAGCAATTATGTGCTATGCAGGACAAGTCTGGGGCATCTGGCAATTTGAGGAAGTGGAGAAACTCCAGAGATATTTCCTCAAAAGAATATTCAAACTGCCTTGTAATACTCCGAACTATGCATTATACACCGAGACTGGCTTATCACCGCTATACATATACACCCTTAAACTACACTTCGACTATATCTTGAAAGTTATGACGCAACCAACAAACCGTATTGCTTATAAAATCGCTTCCCACTTACAAACTCGTAATAAACAATGCTTCGATGAATGGACTAAACTCTGCAGAGAGCACAACGTAGGCTATCCGAATAACCCAGAACCAGAGTGGAAGGAAACTCTAAAAGAACTTTTAGAAAAGGTTGAAAACGCCCAAAAAACAAATTTTCGCAATCAGATTCAGGACAGCCAAACGCGGGTTACTTACAAGGAGCTCAATCATGACTTGGGAATAAACAACTATTTCCACGACGATCATAGCCTGGACATGATCTCAACAATATTTAAAACGAGATGTGAACTCCTACCGCTTAACTACAGGCCATACTCGTCTAACACCAATTCATTATGTACACTGTGCAATAGAAGAGAAAGAGAAGATGTGTACCACTTCATGGCAATATGCCCAATCTTTAAAGCAATCCGAATATCAGTATGGGGAAAATTTACCCTTCAGCAAGAGGAACTTCTGCATATCCTTAATGGAGACAACTGGAACCACCTGTACATCTATACCAAGAAAGCGCTCAAATACCGCCACCAAATTATAAATGAAGCTTTTTGAAGAAACCAACAAAAATGCTAATATGCTTAACTAAAAAACAAAAAAAAAAAACAAAAAAAATTATATAAAATAACTCTTTTTTCGGCTGACGGCAAAAAGCCAATGCTCTATTGTGAAATATGTTAAAACCTCAAATTATTGAAAAATAAAATCACTACTACTACTACTACTTACTACTTGTGACACGAATGACACGAGATGAATAAAAAAACACTAGCGTGCCGGAAAAGGCACACACTGTGCCTCCTCATATCATTTGGTTGAGAGAAATGTACTTGGCCCAATTGATAAGCGAATCCTTCCCTCGAGGAACTTGAAGAATTTTTTGGTGACTTTTTGAGAGAGTGATTTTGGTTTCTTCTCTTGAAACCATGTCTGGTGTATGGAGGTGAAGACTTAAGAAAGAAATATGCAAGATGTACGCTGACATGTGCCTATAACCCCCGTTTCGAATGCTAATTGATATTTTCTGGATGGAAAAAATTATTTGAAACGATACTCAGAGGAAGAAAGGCAGCGTAAAAAGGCCCAAACATTTTTTCAGCGGTACATTGGAATCCCTCCGAACGTCGTTTTATTAAAATTGAATTATTTCGTGATGATAATTGAAATTTTTATTTCATTGACGATACTGACACCAATTTTTAACTTGACGAAAAAACTCAGCCTCTTACTTGTGATGCTGAGACTTATTTTCGTCAATCAACTTTCATTCCCTTTTTGGATCACTTCTCAACCCAGCTGCGATTAAGATTTCTTGATCATCGTGAATTGCTGTTAACGATTCAGAATATCCTGCCAAACCAAGTATACGAAAATTGACTCAAAAGGAATACAGACAACCATAAGAGCTTTCGAAAGGCAATCGCCGAATGACGTTGTAGGAGATATTACATCTGACTTCGTGATGTGGAAAAGGTAAAGATATAAAAGTTAAATTTCTGAAATTTTCGATGCACATTCACACCTTCATCAAAACGCTTTATTTTTTTTAGATATTGTTTGAAAAATAAAAACAAAAGAACGACGGCTGATTACGTTCATTGATGCTCTCAATAATTGCATCGGCAAGGATTTGTACCCTTCGATACATAAGCTTTTGAAATCTTTTGGAGCACTTTTTAGAGTTTAAATTTAGATAACTTTTTGTTTCCTTTCGTATCAGTAAAAGTAGATAAGAATAATCACTTTAGTTGAAAATCAGTAACTTACTCAGATAGTCTTTTATAAACTTAGGATTCAACCAATATACATTACTAGCGAGTCCGATCTCTGGTGAACTGTTTTCAGCCTTGCACTCTCAGTTGGTGGTTACCAGTTATAATCTATAAATGAAAAATTAAACATAAAATAATCAACATTTCATGAAGAATACAAAATAACTAAGCTTAATGGTTAACATTATCTAAATTTGTTTTATTTTTTTAAACTATGAACATTGTAGATCTGATTCAATTTGAACATTTCTGTACCTCTCCGTTTTAAGTAAAAGATATATCGATTAGTCATGTAAATTTTTCAGCATTTTGTCGGTTTCACTATTGAATTTTTAATTTTTTTAATTTTGGTGAGGGCTAAACCTTCATTTATTAGGCTTAATACAAGCTATTAACTTACAAACTAAGAAACTTAATAGCTAAGACTTACTAAGTAGTTGGAGGGCTTAGGAGACGAAGTTTTAGGCAGGGATTACTCATATAGAAGTCAAAACATGAGGAGTGGGAGTTGACATTCCTCAGCATTCGGGAGATGGGTTCATTGGAGCCGTAAGAGGTTCGATGGGTGGGAAGATAGAAGAAACGGGGATTCCAGGTGTTACGAGGGTTAGTATTTAGAAAAATGGATTCGTTAAGGACTGGACAGTCAATGGTACCTGTGAGGATTCGGTGAATGAAGAGAACGTCAAATATTTCTCTTCGATCTTTCAGCGTATTGAGGTTGAGGAGTTTGACTCGGTCTTGATAAGAAGGTAATATCAGGGGATTACTTCAATTAAGACCTCGAAAAGCAAAACAGAGGAAGCGGCGTTGTATGCTCTCAATTCTGGCAATGTGCACTTGTTGGAAAGGCGATCAGACTTGACAAGCGTATTCAAGAAGTGGACGAACAAATGAAATGTAAAGGGTTCGGGTTACGTGAGGGTCTGCAAATTCTTTGGACCATCGCTTCACGAAGCCAAGTGCTGAATTTGCCTTAAGGATTATATCGTCGATATGTTTGAGGAAATTCAGCTCACGGTCGCAAATAATCCCAAGGTCCCGGATCACCACAACGGTGGAAATGATTTGACCGTTTAGAAGATAGAGACGGGGAGTAGATTTGATGCGTTTATATGAGAAGGTTATTGAGTGGCACTTGGAAACATTTAGCTCCAGGCAGTTTCTGGAGCACCATATTGAAAAATTGTCGAGGTCAAGTTGGAGGTGGGAAGAGTCTTCAGAAGAAGAAATGATCCGGTAAAACTTAGTATCGTGCGCATAGAGAGAGATAGAGGAGTGTTTGATGAGCATTTCAATGTCGTTAATACTGAGAATGAAGATGAGAGGGCTTAAATGGCTGCCTTGGGGAACACCGGATAAAGCTAGAAAGCGAATTGCAAATTTGATTATTGTTTTTGATTTGATCTAAATTGAATATAGGTCAAAAAGTGACACGGAATCGAAAAGCGCACGAGAGTTTGTTTATTTTTTTTTTTTTTTTTTGAGTTGCACAAAAAAACCGACGCAGATTGGGAGATGTGTATGAAAGTAAAAAATTGATGAAAGAAAAAATTGATGGCAAGGAAAAATTAAATTAATTGTTTGTTAACAAAAAGGTCGCGAGTAGGAGCTGGGCAAAAAACACGTCCGAACGGTTTGAAGGTTGATCAAGTTCTGAAGCCAATAAACAAAAGATAAAACAAATGAAAAGCACACAAAACACACGCGAAATTTCGGTCTGTTAAAAGGTAAAGTCTAAAGTTTGCTTGTAACTGAAAATTAGGTTAGTTCTGACTCTGTGTAGAAAATAAGCTTCTCGATTTTCAAGAATTTTTGGTATGCAGATTTTCGATGAATTGAAATCAAAATTTTTCTATATTTTGTTTGTATAAATAAAAAATTACACTTTCTGAAATTGAAAGTGGTAGGCTAGCTATACCAGTAAAGAAGTGTTATATAGTCAACCTATTTCTTGGCACTATTCGCACTGTACATTTGACGAACTCGTAAACAACATGGATAAGCCGTCTGATACGATGATTCAAGGCTGAAACTTCAAAATTCAGAAACAGACGGTAAGCACTCCGCGCACCGGTTCAGATTTGCATCACTCCAGAATGTGAACTAGAAAAGGATTGATATCGTATATCTTCACAAATGGTTCCATAACTGAAGATGGAACTGGTGGGTGCTGGTGCTTTGTGGAGAGTTATGACAAACAGCAACAGCTGAAATTCACGGTGGTGATCGGAATAACGCACGTCTGATGAATAGAATTTTATTGTTGTTCTTCCAAGCGGAAGCGTATGATATCTGAATGGCTTTAAGCTTCGTTATGAACTGCGGCTGGATAAGGAGAAGTATTTGCGTCTGTAGCGACAACCAAGCTATGCTGAAGGCTCTGCTCAACCCACTAATTACTTCGAAAGTGATCCAGGAATGCAAGGCCTCTCTGAATGCAGTCAGATAACTAAATTCTTTGAGTCATCATAGCATAACTAGAAAGGAAATGAACTTGCAAGGCAACAATCTCAGACAGCTTTCTCAGGTCCTGAACCAGAGCTTGGTTTGTGGGGTCCTCAATGAGGACTTTGAACGACGATTGTATCTATCAAAAGCTAAACCGTAGGCATACAATTATATTATTTAAATTTATGAAAGGATTCCTCATAAGAAAACTGTTCTAGTACATAGGTGAGAAATGTGGAGTTTAGCATCAAACTCATGCATTTTACTTCGTAACAAGTTGTTAGGATATGTAACATAACCAAGAAAGACCTTTAAACAGCGTTTGATAAGGTGTAGCATTGTGACCCACTGGAATCGGCTCTTGCACCAATATTATACTTTCTTTGTATATCAGATTACAAAATACTAGTGGATTGTGATACTTCAATATCACAACTGAAAAATCTGGGTTATACCACATTCGTTAGTGATGTCCTTATAAACTGAGATTATATATCCCAATGTTTCCAGAGATCATTTTCAAACGCAGTGCCCATTACGTCATGGTTAGAGTGCCTGCCCTTTGTATAGCAGGTGAGAGGTTCAGGTCCGATAAATATCAACATCGATTTTTGCAAGGAATTGGCAATTCTTCATTTGGTAATGTCACGCCATGAAAAGTGCTTTCTCGGTTGCACGTTCGGAATCGTCAAGCAGTTGTAGGTCCTTTCCATTCCCTCACAAAGTACGATTGAGAGAAATACGCTAAGACCCAGGGCTTTTTGACCTGTTTCGCCAAACTATTTAATTGATTTACTAAAAATAAGACATATATTTGTCTAGAAACGGCACTCTAACAAACTATTTTTGATTAACTCGAAATATCGTAGTAAAGCAAGGAAATCTTAATAGCAAGACAAATGTGTTCCCAGAAATGTTTTTGTTTTATTTTACAAAATAAAAATAAACTCGCTTTTAATTTCATTCAAAATTACTCTGAACCTTTCGAAGGTTTTTTCTTTCAACCGCAGCAAAGACACCGAACACTCCTTACCTGGCATATGAGTGCACGCTTTTCGAAGCCCGAGTTTGACTTCAAAATACGTTAACAACTCTATCGGCATTTTTGATCCCTCTCTCTGTTGAATTACATCGTCTGTTTTACGAATCGCATTATCACACTTAGAGTACAATCGTCCTTGCCTTGTTGTTTAACCACGCTGTCGAAACTAGACAGACGCAGACGTAAACAATTACCCAAATAACTTTTATATTGGTTTAAACGCATAACAAGAAATTACATAAAAGGAATCAGGGATCAGTTTTACAATTCGGCATATTCAAAAGAAAGGATGTTAGATAACTGAGTCGA
Source organism: Melanostoma scalare (assembly GCA_949752695.1). NCBI lineage: Eukaryota > Metazoa > Arthropoda > Insecta > Diptera > Syrphidae > Melanostoma > Melanostoma scalare. Next base: position 53,761,128 of record OX456984.1, on the reverse strand, counting down.
AAAGGTGCTGATACGAATTTAATTAGTATACAAACAGCCGACAGGAGTCGTCTTGGTGGCGGCATACATTGCAGCGGTTTCGTTTAAACTCATTATACCCGTACAGCTCTCCGGGTTTCCCAACAGAATGGCGTGTGTTCCGTTTTATTACACCTCAAAGAGCCTAATAAAGTCGGTATTTGAAGGAACAACTGATAATAACGATGCTTTAGTATTTACGTTGTTGTCTTCCGCACCATAGCCATGAAAAAATTCACAGTCTGATGAGGGTAACAGGTAGGTAGATATCTCAACATGCACTGTGCCAAGATAATAAATTCCTAAATTGCTTTCGTTTCCGCTGCTGCCATGCCGGCCGGCCGCACCGGCAGTAAACATAAAGAATATCCTAATTTGTGAACGGAAAGTTATAGCATCCATTATCTTTGCTCGCGAGCAGACTCTTTTCGCACACAGCTATGTATTCACTAGAGGACTAGACCAACATAACTTCATATCCACGACGTATGTGGTGCTGGCAAAATGCAATAAACTATCGCCGACAAAGACAAATGCAATTTATTACACAAAATAAAAGTAGCGCAATATGAAATAACCAAAGGACAACCGACAAGATCCCCTTCGAGATGCGGCAAGGATTAATCGCTCCTAGATACCATTACACTATGGGCTGGCTCAGACTGCTCAATGGCGGGGAGTACCTATTTCCTATTTCAACTATCAAGCCATGGAGCACATAGCCTCTCCATTCGTTTTTCGTTTTCCCCACTACTGTGAGTAGTGAGCATATATAGCAGTCATCGTTTTGTGTGAGTGCCAGGATCAAGGAGCACACTGAACGCCAAACGAACGACGAATAAAATACGTACATACAAGAAGGAAAAAAAAAAGATAAATTGGGTAATTGTGAACCCCATGCCGTTTAAATGGTGTTGTATTATGATCCCCAGGACGAATCTTTCTCCTATAGTTGTTGGGCGAACAAGGCCCCTCGAACCAAAGTGAGTATGAATGTTAGCGCGAGGGAAATTTATTGGACATTTTAAGTTGGAATAAATGGTGGTTGGTCGCTTGTCTCCCGCATGGATATCAGTGTGTACCCTGGATGTTCATAAATTGTTCGTTTCTGGTAGAGAAAGGCTGAATAAAAAAAAGGGAGCAACAACAAGGACAACCAACGACGACGGCGATGAGGACAAGAAATATATTGCATAAATAAATTCATATCCTTGCAGACAGTTGTTGTTTCAGTTACTTTTCATTTGGTAAATTGTATTTTATTTGTATGAAATATACGAATGAAGCTCGAGTTGGGATGGAGCTTGGGAAGATGGTTGAAGGACTTTCGTGTATGGCAGCACATGCATCAAATGGTTTTTCGTATAGTTTCTTTTTTTTTACACTGAGGCATCCTGTAATTCAGTCTAAGCGCATAGTATGTGCTTTAAAAATAAAAGACTGTTTTATACCAATTATTTTGAAAGGAACCAATTGAAGGCAAATAGCTTCTGACAAAGTCTGTTAAGAGAGGTCAAATGAATGCAGTTAAGTTGAGAGTAAAATAAAATACCGGCATTTGATAGCGCAAATGTGGCAGCTGGCACTCAAGCGTAGTAAAAGTTCACCGAAATTAAAATCCATGTGTAAAATATTACGAATTATGAGTTATGTTCCCAATTTGTGAAAATATCATATACAACAAACGTGGAAAAGGGCAATGGAATTAAGGTTCGATTGCAAAATTAAGCCTACAGAATCTTCCTGTTTCACGCTGTTTTCCCGAAGAAAACTTGGTTTGTGTACATGAGTCTTGACAAAAGTTAATAAAAAGTATAAGGGTTGCTTTCTCTTTGAGGGGAATTGAAGTATAGTTTGCCTCAAGGCCTGTATTAAATGAAAATGTTCTGAGTGATGTGCCATATGCTCATGACTAACTCATACAGACAAAGAAGGCAAATACAATCCTAGGATGACCAGGGTTTCAATCAACATACTTTGCCAACAAATTCGATTCCTGGAGAGCTGCATCTAGCGTTTTTCTCTGGAAGGTCTGTGAAACATCTTTAAATTTGGATTTGCATTCCACAAAGAGATCTTTCTCTTCTGCAATTATGCAAACTCGAACGGAAAAAAATTGATTCTTAACATGCTTCGTCATTGCAATGCAGCTCTTTTACTCACGCATCCTTTCTGATGTTTCATTCAATCTTCGTCTCCGAGGACAGTTTTTAGACGTCTGCTTGTTCCGTGGCAGGCCCGCAGTTAGAATCCAATGAACATAAAAAATGGAATTCTTTCTTGACAGGCATCGAATTGGCAAGTCTTCCGTGAGTGAGTAGTAAAACACTGTCATGGAAAACGCCTTTAAACCAAGTTGTTCGAAATAGGTGTAAGATTGTAGGCCCTTGTAATGTACATATTCAATATGAGGTTTTCAAAGCTGTGCTGCGCCACTCTTTTTTTTTTTATATAAATATTGATCTTCAAAGTGTGGAACATCAGCTTGATCGAACGGAAGTTAGCGCAGTTTTTATATATCCCTTCCGTTCTTACATTTGTAGAAGGTAACTCTCCCATTTTTTTTTTTTTTTTTTTTTTTTTTTTTTTTTTTTTTTTTTTTTTTTTTTTTTTTTTTTTGTAGAAGGTAACTTGCATAACATTGTTGCTAGTCAGTCTATAACGTGCTATGAGGATCTCGAGTTATCTAGGTCCGATGTCTTCCATCTTTTTCCGAAACTCATGTGGTATCTCGTCTGGCCCAAAAGCTTTGCCTTTTTGGAGTTTTTTTTTAATTTCTAACTAACGAACTTCTTCGACTGTGATGTCGGGTATTTCCGTTAAGTTAGGCTCAAGATAGATAAAACGTCATCATAATACTGCTGCCACCTGCGCAAAATTTGTAGTCATACACAAGAAGCTATCCTTGAGCATAGTTAATTCACTTCGACGATCGAATCTCCTGAGCGCTTCTCCTTCTTTGAGTGGCTGTTTTTGAAGATTACTTTACTTACTTAGGTGGGCATTACAGTTCGGGGTAAACTTGGGCCTCAACCAACATCCTTCTGTAACGACTTCGATTTCAGGCGAGCTCTCTCCAGTTTTGCACTCTAAGACTGTTGAGGTATTCATCCACTTGATTGCGCCACCTAAGACGAGGTCTTCTCCTTCCGCGATTCTCCTACAATGTGCTTTCGAAAACCCGTCGAGTCGGAGCGTTTGGGTCCATCCGCTCTACATGGCCCAACCATGCGACAATGATGCGTACTCTTCTGGCTATGCCCATATCGCGGTACAGCTCGTTGTTGTTTCTTCTTCTCCACACATTGTATTCGCATACGGGACCAAAGATCATTCGGAGAATCTTTCTTTCGAAGCAACCAAGGGTTTGTTTATCCGCTTTCGATAAGGTCCAGGTTTCCGCAGCGTAAAGCAGGACTGGGATGATCAAGGTCTTATACAGGGGTATACCTGTCTTATTGTGACGTTTTGTCCAATTCATCGATGTTCTGTGTCCTTGTTAGATGAACATATACATCGTTTTGCCCTCATTAACCATCAAACCCATTTTTGCCGCTTCTGTTTCAATACTCGCTAGAGCTCCTATAACATGACGCTTATTTCTTCCCATTACGTCAATATCGTCTGCGTAGGCGAGTAATTGTACAGATTTTTGAAAGATTGTTCCTCTGGTGTTGACGTTTGAGTTTCTTACAATCTGTTCAAGTATGATGTTAAAGAAATCGCATGACAGTTTGTCGCCTTGCCTAAAACCTTTTTCGACATCAAAGGTCTCGGTGAGTTCCTTACCGACCTTGACGGAGCAGCGTGAATTCTCCAAAGTCATCCTGCATAGTCGTACGAGTTTTGCAGGGATGCCGAAACTAGACATGGCTCTGTAAAGCTCGTCTCTGTAAATACTGTCATACGCGGCCTTGAAATCGATAGAGAGATGTTAAATATCGATATTATATTCTCGGGATTTTTCCAAGATCTGCCGTAGTGTGAAAATTTGGTCTATTGTGGACTTCTCTGGTCTAAAACCACATTGATAAGGACTTATCAAGTTGTTGACGTGGGGTTTCAGGTGTTCACATATTACAGCAGACAAGATCTTGTAAGCGACGTTTAGGAGTTTGCGCAAATTGAGGGTCACCCTTCTTTAAGATCGGGCGAAAAGTTCCCGGTACGCGCCCTCCGCTCTTTTTACTTGGAGTTGGACACTATTTTTCTTCACTTCTTTCTTGCAGATTCTGTTTTCCCTTCAAAGGCGAGTCTTTTCATCTTTATTATTTGAGTACCCTTTTGACTTAGCTTTGAAGACGCTTTCTTCCGATTTGTCACTGGTTTAGCTTCATCTTTTCACTACCATATGCTTCTTTGACTTGCTAGGAGTGTTCCTTTGAAACACTTAGAAATGATTTGGCTCTACCTTAGCAAGTTTGTTGTAATTCCAAGTGTGCTTTATTCTGTGCTCCCCCCTGCATTTTGAACTGTGTTTTTTTTTTGCATATTTAAAATGAATTGCTCGCCCTTTCCCGGTCAAAATTAAACCACTTAATTTTCCTAAGCCCTTAGGTACGTCCTGTGAACCGATAATGAAGCACATAATAAGAATTTTGTGCAGAATTCTCCTGAGGCTAGTGCGTGAAATGTTGAACTGTTGTGATCGATTTCACGTTGATGTTTGCAGATTCAGTCTCCCAATCTCACCAGCCAAATTCTCGTTATTGCACATTGTAGAGCGTTTTTGATTGGAATGTTAGTCGCACTTGCATATATTAGTTGGGGTGGGTAGGTACTTCATTTCGGCCGAAACTTCTTTTGAAAAAGCGCACTGTTTGGGCTTCACAGCACTCATTTTAGCAATAAGTTTTCAATGTTTCCCATCGATGTCCAAGCGAAAAGGGACTGTGTACGCTACTTTGTATGATACCGTCAAGATTTTGAGTGTTAAACAGGTTTCAGTATCAAAGCTAATAAATAAATAGGATGGTGCAGCAAAGCTATGAAAATCTCGAGCTTAACGCATTTCAATGGCCTACAATCTTATGCTGATTCCGAACGGCTCAATTTAGAAAGCGTTCTCATGGCAGTATGTAATTATTACTCTCGGAGGACTTGTCGATTCTTCGAAAGAGTCGATAAGCTTGTAAGAAACATTTTTTGTTTTCTAATCCTTCGAAACACGAACCTTTCACGTAACAAGCAGACATGTTAACCATTACGCCACGCGGAGCACCAGTGCCAAAATAACATATGATTTAAAAAGAGACCACCAGATTCCCACATTGATAAATAATGCTCATTTACAACTATTGGAAACACTTGTTGATTATGGAATTGGAATTCATCCGATTTGACACTCTATACAGCTATAGGCAGACCACTGAGGGCCAGTTTTACAGTGTAAGGATCAAACTAGAGTTAGCTTTAAGTAAACACACCTAAATTGCTGGTTTTATCGTAGTTCAAGCTTCAAGTCTTAAACTAGGATGACCCACCACTAAAAAACTGGTGCAAGAACTTGGAGAGAAGGTGCAATGTTAATGGTCGAAAGCAAATGAAACAAAACCAGGGCTCCTTGACGTCTTTTGATAGACTGTATTTTTCTCATAGGTACACTAACAGCTAACTAAGGCACCGCAAACTGCAAACACTTAAGGTTGCAGAAAGAATAAAAAACGGCGAATAACCAGGAGAACACAAAAATCCTTACTTTTTTTGTCATCATTAGAATTCTCGGGTCGAATGTGAAAGCCGTTTGGGGTTCTGGCTAAGAATTTCTTGGAATTCTGTATTTGGTATACAGCTTCCCCAACACTAATCAAAATTTTTCAAATCAGCCTAAAAGCAATTTCATTTCAGTTTCAATCATACTTCCAACACATTAAACATAAACCTCTGATAAGTTTACAAGGATGACAACAAAACTATCAACATAAGTCACTTAGTACCTACCTACCCATCCTCTTTTTTCATCAGTTGACTCGAAGCAAACACATAAATTATCGTCATCCCTTGCTCATTTTGACAAAATGGTTAGAGAACCATGAAATCTGAGACGGATCCCGGAAACACTTAATACGTACCCTCGTTCGCTGTCTTCGTAAGAAGTGTCATTACTATATGCGATAAAGATTCTGTCATCTGTTTGTTCAAGGACATTTCAACAAAAGGAAAACATTTCAACAGGATATGGGTGGAGAACTTATGTCCAAAAGGGCAAATAAACGACAATTAGTACTGGACAATTAGAAAAGGAAGAAATCCACACAAGTGTCATTATAAAAGGATGTGAACTCCTTTTCAAATAAAGCGTTTGTCATGTGTGTGTCCCAAGCTCCGAGTGCCAGTGTGAGTCTTTTTGTGTGTTTTGCCTTGGGTTCTTTTGTCGTTTCAAGTAAATGGGCACAGCACAAACAAGCATCGATATGTGTCTGTGTTATCACATGAGTAGGGTTAGTTATTTATACTTGCTAAATCAATTTATAAGACAGGACTATGAATTTATTCATTGAGTAATCGAAATGACCTTCAAGATGGCAATCGGATGTGAATGACTTATTAAGGAACAGATAGAAGATAGTAACTTGCATACAATTTTAAGCACAGGTTCTAAATAAACTGTGATGAAAAAAATTAAGGGCCGGCACAAAAAAAGAACAAAGAAAAATACAAACAAACATCACGGTTACTGCAACAAGGACACTAAAAAAAAAAAAACAGGAATAATAAAACAAAAAAAAGAACGGGGAAAAAATCTTGCACAGAGAGAAAACGGAAAAAGAGATTAATGTCTACAATGAGTATTTATGTGTTCGCAAGTTTGTAATGTGGAAAAGGCTGCTTAATTATAATTTATGTCCTTTCTGTTTGGCACAATGAAATATGTTGGCTGTCAACTGAATAACAGTTGCTGTTTAGGGGTATATCAGGGGAAGTGTTCCAGTTTTTTTTTTTTTTTTTTTTTGATGAGTAAGAAAAACAAATAAATAACTGGAATAGTCGAAGTAAAAGATTGCTGGCAAAGTGGTTAAAATAAAATGCAATTCAATTTGAAGTAAATGAAGTTCTGTAAAATTACGGAAGTATGCGGAAAAAGAGTCTGAAATGAGTAAAAAAAACTATGTTTTGATTAAGGGCTTTGACGTGACTGGTATTATGCTCAGAAGCAAAGTTAGCGGATATAAAGCACACCACATTCTTGTCTGATGGTTTAGTTTTTAGGACTTTCAGGAAATACACAATGTTCTCTGGAGATGTGTAATCAGTTAAGAGAACCAGCTATTTGCAAGTGTACTTTGGCGTTGAACACATTACATCAGGTATTCATATCCCCAGCACCAGGTGCAAGGACAGAAACTGAAAACTCATTCACAAAACCTACACTCAGCAATCCAAAAGCAAAGCTAAAGATATATGAAAACTGTAATCGTAATATAAAAATCTTTGTTAACCCTCTAACGGGTAAGACCGTCTCAAGACTGCCTTCAGTTTATTGCATCCAGTGTCAAACTTACAATTTGGTTTTGTTTAATACAACGAAAATTTGTTTTTGTTTACTTTTATATGCAATTAGATACCTTTGTCATTTCGATTCGACCACGTGTTTGGGTGCTGTCATTAGTTTAGTTCGAACATTCATTGAATTAACACTAGAAATTAAATTTTTATTTTGTTAATTTTCAATTGTTTGAAAAAACCAATTTGAATCAAAAAATCGAACTCATACTTTTATTGTAAGTAGATTATTTTATTTATTTGTGTTTAGTAATAAAATTAAAGTGATAAAACAGTGTTATGTGTCTGTTGGAAGCAAAAAATGCAAGACCGTCTCTAGGCGGTCTTGTCGGCTTACGTGTAGTTATTGTGTTTTTGTTTATAGTTATTGCGTTTTTGATTATAGTTATCTTGTTCATTATTGTCAGCCAGTGGCGGATCCAGGATTTGGGCATGGGGGGGGGGGGGGGTCCATTACTCAAAATTTTATTTATATATACGAGGTTTAGCAGATTCAATCAGAAATTATTTACATGATGTTGGCATCGATTGCTCATATATTTATGGCCAAAGATTCGACGGAACTCCGGCAATGAGTGTCCAATTTATTGGTGCACAGGCTCATCTGAGATGGTATTTCCCCCTGGCAATTTATGTACATTGCGCTGCACATAGCTTTAGTTTGGCAGTCAATGCAGCATGCGAAGTGTCAGGAATCAAAAATGCGGAACTATCGGAGCGATTGAAGCATTTTTTCACTGGCCAGAAAGACAAAGCGTTCTACACCAGAAATTTCAAAAATGACAAACCAAAGTGAGAAAAAAAAACAAGAGTCGAAGTCTTTTTGTCCTAGTAGGTGGGCTCAGTCTCATGAAGCAGTTGGAACGTACGTTGAATTGCAGCCGGCTGTTATTGAATCTTTGGAAGAAATCAAATCGTGGAAAGATCGAGATACTTCGCAAAAGGCATTGCATCTTTTGACAGCGATTTCGACGGTTGAATTCCAAAAACCGCCTGTCACATTATGGAATCAGTTAATTCGATTGTTTTGCCTTTGAGTAAAAACCAAGATCTGGGTGAGGCTACTAAGCTGGCAGATGACGCTTTGAATGAATTTACTTACAAACGCGAAAACGCAGATTCTACTTTCCACGTTATTTATGAGCATGTTGCTAGAATTTGTTCTGAATACGAAATCACAATGAAATTGCTACGCCGCCGCCGAGCCGTTGCAATCAACAAAAAAAACGTTGCAACGTTCAAGCACAAAGTATTGAAGACTACTACAGAATTTCTTTCTACATTCCGTTTCTTCATACGTTCATTTCTTAACTCAAAAGTCAGTTCTCGGAACACAAAACCATTCCAAAGTTTCGGGCAAGTGTTTCTTAAACAAGAATTTAACGAAAAGAAATGCGCTGACCTCTACATATTTTACGAAGATATATCGGATTGTTCGAAAGAAAATTTTCTGTCAGAAGTCAAGATGTGGAGACAACGAATCCACGGCCAGAACATCCAAAATGCGCTTGATGCTTTACTGGTTAGTATCTTTTGATCAAAAATTTACATGTAAAAAAGTTTATATGTGACGCGATCCGAGAAAAGGCACCTATTAGGCAAAAGTGGAAGCTTACACAGCACGCTCTGAAAGGCGCTGATGTACCATTCAAACCCATCTAAAAAATCGTTTCTCTGAATTTATATTTTGTGAAATATCTAATAGCGATGCTACAATTTCTGATTGCGCTTCATGAATATTCAGTAAAAGAACTTGTGTAATCAATCATGATCCAACAACCGATTTTTTGCCTAGTAAGTCCTTTTTATCGGATCGAGTCACATATGCAAACATCAACCTGACGATATTTTTCAGGTTATCAATAGCAAGTCGTTCAAGAATGTCGACTATATTTTTATAATCAATAAAGTTCTTGAATTTTTAAAATAATAATATTACTTCTCCTTTACTTTTTGTCTGACTCATGCTATATTTTTCCGTCCCGTAACGAAATTTGAACATTAATAGACGATAAATGTTACAAATAACATCTTTTATTTTCCCGATTGGGGGGGGTCCGGACCCGAAAACCCCCCCCATGGATCCGCCTATGTTGTCAGCCAATAAGTGAATATTTTACTGTCAAAATGAATTCTTACGACTTAGATGGATCTTCGAAAACGTCAATGCCCAAAAAAAATTAATTTGGAAGAGTTGACTGATGATCAATTGGCTGAATTTATCGAATCAGTAGAATGCGACGATGATGTTTACAGCAGCGATGATACCACCTGTGATCCTGACTACGTTGTTGACAATATTGAACCGGATAATTTAGCTGATATTTCTATAAATGATTCAAAAATAATTGAAGAATGCATCCATCAAATGGATGAAGCTGAAACAACAGATGCTTTTGTAAGGGCTTTGCATCTAAATCTAAGCGAAGTCGACTGTCCAGCAGCTTCCTCAACTGTTGTTGCTGATACTACAGAACTGTAGCAATCCACTTCATATGCCGTTACGAGTTCCCGTTTGAAACCTCTGAAAAGGCCACGATCTCCTTTACCATCATTTGAAGCTACTGGGCCAATAGCACAGCCATCTTCTGGAGGATTCAATGGAGTGCTTACTGCTGTTACAAATGACTCAAAAAAGATTTCCAAATTGGTCTGGCGTAAGCGCTCAATGCGCCTGCACGTAAATGAAGCTTCATTTCGTGGTGATGCATCACTCTCAATGAGTGTCAGAAGCCTTGAAACGCCAATGGAAATCTTTAATCATTTTTTTACTGAAGAAATCATTGAGCTTATCGCTCACATAAACTCCGGTTTCAAAACATCTGCCTCAGAAATAAGAAATTATATCGGTATATTGATTTTTATGTCGCTATACCGTTATCCTAATATGGATAGCTAGTGGGGCAAAAATGCCTTCTCATCGGTTCAAAAATGTATGCCGTTAAAACGATTTACCGTAATCAAGAGGTTTTTATGTTTTCAAGATGAATCTCAACGCAGAAAAAAAGGTGAAACTGGATACGACTCTTTGTTTCGAATCCGTGTTCTAGCCAACAAACTCAATGAGCGGTTTAATTTAATCCCAAAATCAGCTAGACTTTGTGTGGGTGTACAAATGTGCAGCACGAAGTCAAAACACCATCTTCGTCAATATATGCCAAACAAACCGCACAAGTGGGGTGTAAAATTGTTTGTTCTCTGTGATTCAAATGGATTTGCCTATCGTTTTGAGGTGTACAATGGGGCTGGTGATAATGTCAATTTACCCGGAACCCCGGATCTAGGAGCTGCATCCAATGCTGTTGTTGTTGCTAACCATAACTCTACTTCGATAACTTCTATACGTCACTATCTCTTTTGGTCTATTTACGAGCCCGGGGAATCTTCAGTTTAGGCACAATTAGAGGTAATTTTCTAAAAAGTTTTAAAAAAAATTTTGTGGACTATAAAATTTAATTTTTATATAGCTAACCGTATACTAGCGTGCAAGTTGCCGTTCGATAATCAAGTAAGTAAAGAAAGTAGAGGGTATTCCATTGAATATATGACATCAATCGATGGAGTGGATGTGAATACGGTTTTATGGAAAGATAACGAGTGTGTTCGTTTGGCATCCACCTACGTAGGCATTGAATCATTTGAAAAATTCAACCGTGATCAAACTATAGCTAAGGCAGCTCGATATGACAGAAAACAGAAAACTTTTGTCGAAATAAACTGCCAACAAATCATCCGGGAATATAATGCGCATGTGGGTGGAGTTGACCTTATGGATGGTCTTATGGGTCGGTACCATATTCGAGGTAAAGGCCGAAACATCATGACGAGGCTCTTTTACCATTTTATAGACATGGCCGACATGGCTACATTTTAATTAAAAGAATTCAGGCCGAAAAAAGGAATGATTTGTTAGAAGAAGAACAGCTCCTCCTCCTCAGCTTCCACAATTTCGGGAGGAAATAGCTGCTGCACTTGTTTCTTTCAAAGGAAAAAGACCGGTAGGACGACCCTCATCGGCTGAAAGTGTGGAAGGACCAGCATCACCAGTTCCTAGTACATTCAGTATTGGAAAGAGAGCTGTTCACCCCGTTGATGATGTTCGTTTTGATGGAGAAAATCATTTTCCGATTTGGGTGGATAGAACCGAAAAGAAAAAATGTAAATACTGTCGGACACACAAGTCTATTGTTCCAAATGTGAACTTCATTTGTGCTGTACAGCTAACAAAAATTGTTTTTGGGACTATACCATCATAGAAAATAAAATCTTTTGCACTTGTTTTCTTGTTTTGTTTTTTTAATAAAAAAATTTGAATTATAACCGCACGAAAGTATTTTTTTACACGCAAACCGAACGGTCTTCAATAATTCTCACCTGGCGGTCGATCTGGATAATATTCTTCGCTGAAAATTAAAATATATGCTTATTTTACCTATATCTACCAACAAAAAAAAATATCAACTTGATCCGACCATGTTTACTATTTTGCCGATTATATGTCCTAAAAAATTAAATTTAATTTTTGTGTTTCAGATCAACGGTTACTGAGTGACAGCTGGCGCAGTTTTTGACCTCGTATCGGAGACAACCGCCGTTTTTAATAGAAAAATAACAAACAAAAAATTTTTAATTCTTAAAATATTAAATAAAGTTGTGTTAAAATCTAAAACCAGTAAAATTATTTTGTCACTGCTAAAAATAGTATTGAATAATGTCCGATTTCGAGGCGTTTACATGGACTTCCTCCCTTAAAAAAAATGAGGGGGAGAAGTAGTAGACGAGAAAAAAGAGGAGGAAGAAGACGAGGAATAGGAGGATGTAGACGAGGAATGTGAGGGGGTGGTGGAGGAGGAAGAGAAGGAAGAAGGGGACGAGGAACTGGACGAGGAAGTGGACGAGGAAGGGGAAGAGAAAGGGGTAGAGGAAGGGGAGGAGTAGAACTGGGAGCAGAAGATTTCAAAAATAAAACATGGTTCACCAGGCCAATAGTCAAATTGAATAAATAGTCGGACAAATTCCTGTTAAAATATCTCAAGCCCCATCTATTAGAAAAGACTTTCCAACAAGGGGAATAGTGTATACTTATAAACGCTGCGGAGGAGTTATATAGAGCCATGTCTAGTTTTGGCATCCCTACCAAACTTGTCCGATTGTGTAGGATGATGATGGAAAACTCACGCTGCTCCATCAGGGTCGGAAAAGATCTCACCGATACATTCGATGTCAAAAAAGGTTTTAGGCAAAGGCGATGCACTGTCATGCGACTTCTTCAATATCGTTCTTGAAAGAATAGTGCAAAACTCCCTCGTCAATACAAGAGCCACAATCTTTCAAATATCCGTCCAATTACTCGGATATGCCGACGATATTGACATAATTGGAAGAACGCAGCGTGATGTCAATGGCGCGGTAATGAGCATTGAGACGGAAGCGAAGAAGATGGGTTTAGTGGTCAATGAGGGCAAGACCAAGTATATGCTGTCATCAAGAAAGGACACCCAACACCGACGTCTTGGACAGAACGTCACGATAGACAGCTATAACTTTGAGGTAGTTAAGGACTTTGTCTACCTAGGCGCCACTATTAATTCAGACAACGACAACAGCGCTGAAATCAAAGGAAGAATAACTCTTGCCAATCGCTGTTTCTTCGGACTAAGAAGGCAATTCAGTAGTAAAGTCCTCTCTCGAGCAACTAAAGTATCCCTGTATAAGACACTTATCATCCCGGTTCTTATATATGGCGCAGAGGCATGGACCAGACGAGAACGCTTTAGGATGCTTCGAGAGAAAAAATTCTTCGGGTGATTTTTGGTCCCGTCATAGATGGAGAGTGGAGAAGAAGATTTAACCACGAATTGTACGGGCTGTACAGCGACACTGATCTGGTCAAACGAGTCAAGGTCCAGCGGCTTAGATGGCTGGGTCATGTAGAGCGAATGGACACCAACACTCCGGCCCGGAAAATCATCGAATCCAATCCCGAGGGACGGCGCAGTAGAGGAAGACCGCGACTCAGGTGGCGCACGCAAGTAGGAGAGGACCGCAACCAACTTGGCGTGCAAAACTGGAGGCAGCTAGCTAGGGACCGAGCTGGCTGGAGAAGCATGTTGGTTGCGGCCCTGGTCCGACCTGTACTGTAGCGCCACCTTAAGGTAAGGTAAGGTAAGGTTTATAAAAAGCCTGTCAGCTATTCTGTATGGTCGACAGCTTAAAAATCTTCGTCAAAATCCTGATTGGTATCTAAGAGATTGATTCAAGCCTTAGTAAATCAAGAAAGTAGGTATGAAGTATTTCAATTAAAAGAGCTGCAGAACGGTAAACAACAGTTTAAATGATTTTAAAGTCATAAGTAAAAAGGTACCCGTGGCAAGATGGTTAGAATGTCTTCTTTTTAACCGGAAGGTTCGTGGTGCGAGCCCCAACAAAAGGCAAAAATGTTTTCCGCAGGTATTGCCTTTCGCGAGGAATTAACAAGTCCTCCGCAAGTTCATTGACTCGAAAAGCGCATTCCAAATAAGTTTAGCTGAAAGTGAGAAATGTGCTAGGTCCCGAAGTTCCCCGCTCTGTTGCGCCATCCTTATTATTTTATTTATTTATTTTAAGTAAAAAGAAACGAGCTATAGAACCAACCTTTAATCTCACCAACCATTCCGAACTCATTCGACTATGCGCATGTAAAAATCCCGCTGCTACTTTAAAATTCGACAATAACTACACCGATTATATGAAGCTACTGCACTGCTAAAGTTACACCTCATTGTTTTGACAATATTCACCTTATTGAAATAATGATGTGAAGTATGGGTGACTCATTTGGTCATTTGTAGTTAGGTTCGAGCTTTGAATACGAACGAAAAACGATAAATGTTTCAGCACGGAAAGAATTTTACAGTGATTCGATAGTAATTTCACTGTCACGAAAAGTTCTTTAATAATCGTTAAATTGTCGTTCGGAATCGGAAAAAAAAAAAATTAAGACGTCCTCCATTCCTCAGAGAGTGTTGTTGTGAAAAGCGCTTAGTCCCAGGGTTTCCCGCTCTGCTAGATGTTGAAGCGAAAATGTTCATCAAGAAAAGAATATGGAAGAAGTCTTTTCCTATAAATGCACAATTACCCATGTATACTCTCGCTGTCGACATGTCGACATTAATTCAATCAATCTCTGTTTCGAGGCATATTTAAAAGACCATAAGACTGGCGTACCATGTGCTTTAATGAACTTACCCGTTTAAAAGCATGGAATAGCAATAGCATTTTGCCAATGTTCCACGACCAGTGATTCCACGATTTAAAGAAGAACTAGGTTTCTAAGCCGTACAAGCACAAGTACCTACAAGTTTTTCAAACAGTACGACACAATTTCACTGAATCTTCCTTATACTGCACATCTCGGTACTTAAATTTGGTTCTCCACTTAATATAATGGCTTTTTCAGGATTTCACAGACTTTTCAAGCCAAATTCAGATCCTGTATGCATTGATATCAGCTAAACATAAAGTAGAAATTCGGCTATAGCGACCTAGATTTTCAAAATTTCTTTGTTCACAATTGAATAATTTTTGAAAGACCTTCAGCTTAACATCGCAAGTTCACCCTAATATTTCTTAGAACTCGATTTCAAATTGGAACAAATTGCAGCCTCATATAAGCAAAGCACGCAAGAACGGACCCATTCTGTTAAATGAATCATCAAGAGTTCGTGCATCTGCTCATTGCAAATTGAAAGCCTACAATTACAGACATCACTAGTGACATCAATCAGGAGTCGTCGTCATTGTCATTACTAAAATCATTTACAGGAACAACCACACACAAAAAAAAAACAACAAAATCGACGCATCCTTCCTTCAATTTCAATCCAAAGCCCAATTTGTGAACTCATGCGATTTATAATTTGCGTTTCATTTGCAATTGCGTGCGCTTTTGCCTTTTGTCTGTTTGAATCACAAGGACGACAACGCTCGAGTAACGCGACGTATGAAGCGGACGGGAGTTGGATAGGTTCCCGATGGGATCCTGTAGATAAAGTTTGCGTGCACCAAGCAATTGGTTGCATCAGTATAACAATACCCGTACCAAGTGCTGGTGCATGTGGTTGCGGTTATAATGTGCTTTCTCTCTAGAGCCTGTCAGTCGTTCAGTTAGCGTTGTGTGCATACGAAAAAATAACCGATGCGATGTTCCTATACCACGACTTTGTGCACTGACTACGGCTTCCATGACTGCTGCTGCTGCTGCTGCCGCCACTGTTACTAATGATGATGATTGGGATGATGATCAAGACGATGATGGACACTCTCGTTTACATCGTTAATCTCGCGTGCCTGCTTAACTGCCATCCTGTCTTCTCGTGCGCTCCTCCTATGGTAATCGAGTGTCCATCAATGTGAACGGACAGACGGAAAGTTGGATAGATGGATGGATGGGTGAGTTTGGTTGTGCAAGTTTGTGCTGTTTTGGCATTTGGAGTTGTGGGGAAAATTTATTCATTCATCTTTTAGCATATTTATTCATCCGTCCATTCGTCCATCAGTTTGTCTGTCTATTTATCTGCAGTGTCTGTTTTTGTTGTTGTTGTCGTTTGGCCAGGCCAAGTCGGTCGTCTGTCTGATATACCAATTGATGTGGCATCACCTGTCACAAGTGTTTACATTAGGCTTGCGGTAATGGTGGTAAATTGATTGCCTCCTGGGTGATGTTTTCTTTTTGAGTAAATTGTATTTTGTTTTGTTAATTTGTTTTTGAATAAAAACTTGAGAATCAAATGGACAAGTCGGTGGGGAGAGATGCACTTCGCAAATTCAAAAAGCGAGGTTAACGACTCACACAACTAACTAAAACCTGAAATGTCATTCCCATCAAATGAGGCTGTTTGGGTTCTGTTCTGTCCACTTGCAGGTTAGCTGAGTGAAAGGTGCTCCTATAAGCACATGGAATCAGTATTCCAGGCTAGCCAACAGTTTCGAATTGATGGTGTGCTTCAAGGAACCCACTTAAGGCCTTTTCTATTAAATTTAAATTTTTTTGACAGAAGTATGGGATGTTCAATACGATTGCTTATCATTTTGTCTTCAAAATTTACGCTTCTTAAAAGGACAAAGACAAAGACATTTACTCTTTCTTCTTCCCCAAATAAATTCAAAGCTCTCTTCACTCTAAGTAACCAATCTGTCGAAGCCTGTTCACATGAGAGTATCAAATCGAAAAAGCCAAGTTTTCTTGTTTAAGTGACGTTGATAGATACACTTGCTGCGCTTCAAAGTTCTCCCCCAGTCCCACCCCATCCACTATGGCAAATCTCTTTCATCCCAAAGCTCACAGGCATTGCATCAGGGAAAAGTAGTTTAAACTTCTAGTCGATATAAAAATACCATACCAAGGAGTTTTGATGTTGTTAAATGCGGTGTCTCGGTTAAACTCACTTGTCTTTGGCGATAAAACCCTTCTCCATCGAACTACCAACCTCCTGCTGGCAGACACTATACTAATACACCTCTGAGTGATCACATATACACGTGGCATAGAGGCAGATATAACTTTGCAAGGAAGGCAATCGTGATGTTTAACGGCAGCTTCGTGTGTTGTGAAATGAAAATTAATGACGTGCAATCAATTTTGCTAGTCGACGTTATTTGTTATGTTGATGGCTCACCCTTGGAATCATTTGTCAAAACCAAGTCGACGACGAAGGGGACGCAAGGGGATGCCATGAAAATTTATCGTGCATTTCCAAGTCACATATAGATTGCCTGACGACGATGATGGTGGTGGTGGTATAGTTCCATACTAGTGTGGTAGTAAAAAGATGGATGACTGAGGGCTTTGGAGTGAAGCAGGGCACAGAGCCTTTCAAGGCAAAGTGGAAACCCCACTTCTGTGAAAAATGGACGAAGGAGTAATAATTTTTAGCAGCAAATGGCAGGAATGAATTATGTTTTGGGGTCCCGTCGCTCGATGTGGTGGTATCGTGTGCTGGTTAAGCTACAGAATGAGAGCTGTCATTGAATGCAGATTGCCAATGAGAAAGAGTCAAGTTTACTTGGCTCAAAGTCACTTGCATGATAGGTTTGAGGCACCTTCTTCTCGACACCGACGCTGACATTTTCTGTGGTGAGTTTTGACTACGAAGGCACAGCCAGAACAGCAGCAAAAAAAAAAATGGTAAAGGGGAAACTTTGCAATTAGGTGAAACCCTGTGAAATTTTGTTTTTGTTTGTGTGTGCAATGACACATATCGAGACTGCACACTGAAAGGAAGAAGGACATTTTGATTAAGGAAATTGCTGTTTTGTACACTTCCTCTAGCCTGACACTGCCGCATAAAGATTGATGGATTTTCTTTTCCCTCGCTTGCTGTGTTGAAATCGTTTGCATTTTTCGTGTCCTTTTTTTATACTGCGCCCACAATCAGAGGGTGGAAGTGATTTTTGATCGATTTTTCTTTTCTCCCATTTGGTTGGGATGACAGGATAAATTACGAAAGAGGGTGTCTGAATTAATAGGCATAATTCATGACAGAATTTGATAAATGACGGCGTGTCAGTTGAGGACTTTCGGTGGCAATGGAGGAGGTAGATCTACCGATTTAAATCATTACTTTCGATTCAATGAAGGAAAGGTACTTTATATTAATTTTTTTTTATGTCTGTGTGGTTTTGTGAAGAGCCTGGGAGGTAGTGATATACTTGATGTCGTTTTCAGATGATGGAATTACATTTAATAAAAAAAAAATAATTGAAAGTTTTAAACTTTTCGTGAAATTTTGGAACAAGGAGCAGAAAATAATGAAGAGAAAACGTATTGGCATTGAATGCAACAGGGTGTATAAGAAATGATTAGTACAAAAAATTGTCTGCAGCAGAAGTTTCTTGTTCTTACTTTGAATTTGTCTTAAGAGTTTCAACCAACGATGAACATCTTGAAGATAAAAGCAAGCCTTGTCTTTGGTCAAAGCACAACTTTGCGCGTTACCATAAAATGTGAATGAAATTATCCCTGATAAAAAGTCTTCTGAAGAGCTGAACTTGAATAAGTAAAAATGGAAAAATACATTCTAAGCCGGTCTTAGACTTAAAAAAACGGAACGCTTCTTCAGTTAAGCTAACCATCGATAGTGTTTCAACTAAGTACAAGCTGAAAGTAATGAGTCGGTGTGGTAGGATGGCAGTTGGGATATTTATAAGATAATAAGTATTGTAAACTCGTTCTTTTAAGTCTTTTAAGACATGAAATTGGAGAAGGCTATCGACACTCTTTTGATTAAAACGCCGCACATGAAATTGGAGAAGGCTTTCGACACTCTTTTGATTAAAACGCCGCACTTTACCAGAGATGCTAGGATTTGTATTAAAAAATCTTAAATAGGCATTGAATTGAAATGTCTTGACTATCGCTATTTAAAATGCATCGAGACATTATTTTATTTGAGTGATATGCTCAATGAAGTATAATAACACGAATAGTTTATAGTGTAGGTTTCCTTATGATAGAAGTGAATAAGAGTATGTGAGGATTTCAATTGTCATTTACAGCAAAGCGGTATGTGTTTCGGGAAAAATGGTCCAATTATTTGCAATAATCTTAATAGAAGTCAGCGATCGTGTGAAAACATGGCTTCAGATTTTCTTCGGAAGGCTCGCCTATACGACCCAGACTGGCCAGCCGCTCTCCTTATCAGGATCCTATTAAACATGTCCTCGGCATACTTGACAGATAATCAAAGTAGGGAAACCCAATTCCACTACTAGAACTAGAACTTAAACTAAAAAAATGGCAACTAAAAGTAAGATTAAAGCTAAAAGTAAAACTAAAACTAAACTTCTTTGCTACAAATTAAAGTGACCAAAAAAAGCCGAAGGAAAATACATTTTCCAACAACAATTTACAAATTTAATTGGTCAATACACTACTAAAAAAATATTTAATCAATGAAGCACTCCTGCACTACATAGTAAATAATATATTTTTTAGAATACGCGTAACTACAAAACAAGGGAAATATGCCTCGAGGAGTTCATATAACAAAAAGAAAGAGTAAAATCCAAAATGGCTAAAATGAACGTTCTTCAGAGCATGTCTGGATCCATTTTCAAATATGTTAAAAAAATTAACGACAGCCAAAGTTCGTCAAAAGCAAATGACTGTCACGTTTATCAAGAGAACGATTCCGAAAATACACGCTCATCTTCAATGTTGAAAATTCAAGAAGCCGAATCAAACGAAAATACTCAAAATGACAGCAATGGTACTGATTACGAATCAAGTACTGAAGGGAATTCCTACACGGATGAACTTCAGAACATGAGAGATATCTCGCATTGGAGTATACCCGTTCCTGATAAAGTTCGAATTGAAATCATCAAAAAAGGATTTGAACATTTCCTAAACCGGGAGGGACCATTCACTACTGTATCAAGGCCAGGGGTAAAAATAAAAGGTTGTGTTCGTCATCTTACTAAAGAATGGTTCTATAAAGTTTTGCCTAACGGGGACAAGATTCTGCGGCCATGGATGATATATTCTCGAATAAATAGTAGACTGTACTGCTTTTGCTGTCGTTTATTTGCTGTCACCAATAATGTTGATACAGAAACAATATTCATAGAAGGATTTCAGAAATGGTGGAAGCTGAACCCTAAAGTACCGGATCATGAGACTTCATACATAGAAAATTTTGAGAAGTGGAAAACTTTTGAAATGAAAACTTTGAAGATCGTAGAAGACGCAATTAATTTTGGTCTAAAAACATCGGAGAAATACGACATTCCAACAGAAAGAAGAATTCGTCGTATAAAGCGAATGGCTGGTGAGTTGGCAACTGATGCAGGACTTTCTCTGAGCGCTGAACTGCGCAAAGACATGTTCGAGTGCTTTGATCGGTGCAGTGCAATAAGGCCCACGGCAATAAGACCCGCGGGTCTTATTTCCTCTTTGTTTTGGAAGTAAGGCCCACGGGGGTTATTTCCATGATGAAATGGCAGTAACAGCCGCGGGCCTTAGTTCCTTTTCCTGCGAACTTGAATACCATTTCGTAATGGAAAGAAGTCTCACCGTTTGCACTTAAACTTATTTTCAATGTGATTAAACTTGCACAGGGACGTAACTCCTCTTGACATAAGTCCATGCTCTGATTGTGGGTTACGACATACCAAAGAGGAACACACGTACATAATAAATGTCTATGGAACTATGAATCATACATGTGTTTACTGCGGTCAATTTGCACGTATTTCTTAAGTTCAACCGCAGGCACGTATTACACTACACGTAGGCAAATTTTGTTCGCTTTGCTTTTTACTCACGGATAGAATAATGAAGCTAAAAGCGAAGCGGAAAAAATTTTCCCAAGGGAATATGGATGTGTGGTGTAAAAATAAAAATTCGCGAGATTAAAAAAAAACTATGTATTAAAAAAAAACTATGTATTTTTAAAAAAAATCATCCTTTACACAGGGTATTCTTTTTGGAATGTGATTCTTGGTCATATTCTAAGAAAAAAATTAGTATACAGTAAAGTTCGCTTCTCAACTTTAACATCGCATTTTGACAATTTAAAAAACGCCTAACTTTGATGTACCCTGACCTGTGTTAAATTCGATTTCTCTGTCAATACTGACAGTAGTGACCTAAATTTAGACTTTGTGTTTTGTAGAAATAAAAATATCTAAAGCTGTATTTAAGTTGGGCTCCTATAGGCTTAGGATTGCCAGATTTTCAAATTTAAATGGTGTTCGAATTTTCTTCCCCAAGTAAAGTTTTGCCTTTGAGGTCATTTTTTTTTTTCAGAAAATGCCTGATAAACATTGAGTTTCTTTATTTTTTACAGATGAACAAAACAATAATAAAAAAAACTCAGTAATATGTGCACCAAAAACGCATACATTTTATGATACTTGAAAAAATACAAATGGGTAAAATTAAAAACAAAAAAAAAAAGATTTATTTAAATGTGCTTGCATACTGCACAGTTTTGTGAGAGAGTGCGATGGCGACAGTGGCCTGATTATATACACGTATTAGCAGAAATGGCCAATGACATAGCTCAAACAAATGCAGCCACCCAAAAGAACAGTCCCGTTGTAACAAGAGCACACGCAATGCGTTGAATATAAGAAATGAGCTAACTTACTAATAACTTTTGGGAATTTGGGCATTGAATAAAAAACACTATTAGTGTTGAATAAAAAACACTAAAACTTAAAAGATTAAATAAATAAGAACTAACATGAACAACTACAAATTTGTCCAACTTCTTCCCACTCTTTATCGTTGATATTTTTATTTGAAGAGTCCTTGTGGGTTATAAAAAGTGCCATAGCACTGAATGGCTTTGGACAGCTAAAATTAAACTTTCAGTGTTTATTTTATTCATCTTTTTCTTTGTCGCTCAGCGATTGACTGAAAAATTAAAACAGATTTGATAACAGAGGGACGTCGCTCTGTCGCTTACAAAATCGCTCAGTCACTGTGGGTTTACTACTACCATACGATTTCAAGTGTTTACATTTTTTGCGTCGCTTAGCGTCTCGCCGCTCAGTCGCTCATCGCTCACTGCGTGGCCGAATCCTTATACGTATAAAAATATGTAGCATATTAAATTTGCAAAAAAAAGCGGTAGACAATGACTTAAACTATTCATCGGCTTAAAATAGGACAGTGATTAAAGTTTTATTTTTTTTCATTGATTTTGCTTCTAATTATTTCAAAAGTTTCAAAATACAATTGAAAGATGTTGTAGAAGTATGTTAGAGAAACAAAAAATTTTAACTCTACATCACTAATACAATTTGCTTATTTGCCGTTTGCTTTATTCAATATTGGGATCCGATCTAGAAGACTGATGATACAAAAGTTGGGGATATTAGGTAAACACTCCACAGCTTAGAAATCAAAAAAGTCGTTTCATTGAGTACGAAATCTGAGGTAGCTTTGGTGAAGCCAGGGCCATTTTGATTACGTTTCAATGTGTCACATAATTCCTTTTTAGTTAATACAAATCTTGACTTGGAAAAGCCAAAAAATTCCTTCGAAATTCATTAGGTTTTGTTCAAATCTATCGATGCATAATGCCTTAGAATAGGCAATTTGTTGTTCAAATTAAAAATATCATTGAGTTATCCAATGAAACGTTCGAAAGATTCAATCAATCTATAAACACTGATAAAATTCCATGTGAAGCGTTGCCGGAAAAAAGGAAATGAAGATGTCCGAGCGGATCAACTTCAGTGTAACCCGAGCGAGCTTAACTAAGAGGACTTTTTATGGTCCAAAAATGGGTTATATATTGATATACACTAGACCGGTTCAAAAAACGTGACTTTTTTTCTTTTTCTCGGTGCACATCTATTTTTACCTTCGAGTAGGTGTAAAAACAAGCCTGTTAAAATTTGAGCTCGAAAAATTAATATTTAGAGGTCGCTCATCGCAGATTTCCATTTCCCATACAAATTGTATGGGAAAAAAAACATATAATTTTTGGAGTTTTATATTTCGGTCTAGAAGCAAAGCGCCGAGATGAACGATACATATTCTTATAGAAAATTTGTTGTTCTACAAAAAAAATTTCTTATCATTTTTCGACAAATTCACTCCTTCAAAAGTTATTCAAGGTTAATTAAATAATTAATTAATTCATTAATTTTTTCAGAAATCAAGAAAAAACTTAAATTTACTCTAAATTAAACTTTAACCTTGAATAACTTTTGAAGGAGTGAATTTGTCGAAAAATGATTAAACACCTTTTTTGTAGAACAATTACTTTTCTATAAAAATATGTGTCATAATTTTATGATTTTAAGTGATACATTCTAACATTTTGTCAGAAATCAAGAAAAAAAAATATTTGTTCAAACTTTAACCCTGTATAACTTTTGAAGGAGTGAATTCGTTGAAAAATCATAAGAAACCTTTTTTGTAGAACAACAAATTTTCTATAAGAATATGTATCGTTCATCTCGGCACTTTGCTTCTAGACCGAAATATAAAACTCCAAGAATTATATGTTTTTTTTCCATACAATTTGTATGGGAAATGGAAATCTGCGATGAGCGACCTCTAAATATTAATTTTTCGAGCTCAAATTTTAACAGGCTTGTTTTTACACCTACTCGAAGGTAAAAATCGATGTGCATCGAGAAAAAGTAAAAAGTCACTTTTTTTGAACCGGTCTAATATACACGTACAAAATATGTACGCTTAAAGTTAAACCACCAGTTCAGTACACCCAATAGAATAAAGTTCTTCACATTATCCAAAACACCCACGAAATTTTTCATGTTCACTCTGGCGTATGAGTAATACTTTTTTGGACATCAATTTTTTTTATCATGCGTTTGGAAAATCTTTTTTCAAGAAAGCACATTTTCAAAAAACCTTCAAACACAGCAAACTGTAGCCTGATAGTGTGTTAAATTAAACGAAAGTAATAATTTGATACGAACAAAGATTCTTTGATACTTTACACCGCCCTGTGGCTTGAAATTTGGTCAGACACCATTTCAATTGCATATTCCAAAACTGACTCTAAACATTTTTCCTGACTTTATCAAATTTTAAACCCAACTTAATGCTAAATCGAATAGTGTAAGGACGCATCACGACAACAATTTTATCCCCCAAACCACCAATGTTCATCTTTTGCATAACATTTCCAAAATACTTATGACACATGATGTCAACTTATTCAAAAACAAAATTCACAACATCAACCAAAAACCAAAAAAAAAAAAAGGGAAGAAATCTGAAACCTGTCACAATTCCCATAGAACGTTCACAACGATGACAGCACACAAAATTCCCCCAACAAATGTCAGGATAAACTGTCAGTGCAGAATAACGAAGAAATAAAACCTGGCTGGCATAGTCTGAAAATCTCAAACCCTGTTTATGACAGTTGTCAGGACGAATTGAAATTTTCATGTCCTTAGCAGAGAAGAGAACATTATGTCGTCTTTCAATTTTTCTACCCAAAAGTGACAGTGCAGCGCAACGACAGCGACATACCAGTCCCGTACTACTCACCCGAGTGAGAAGAAGTAGCACACAGTCACAAATAATGCAACACCCACCAGCCACCACCGACTATTCACAATTCACCCGTCTTGTCCCGTCGGGCTGTCAAAAAATCAAGTACAAAACGAAAGCACAAAATAAAAAGTGCAAAAAAAACAAGAAAGAAAAAATGGAACTAAATTTTCTGTGACAGACATGATTTGCTAACAAGACACAACGATGACAGGATGTCGACTTGGAAATTGCTGGGGAGGCAAACAGCAACAGCAGAGGCGATGGTGGCAGTTAGAGAAGAAGAAAAAGAATAATGATCCAACACGAAAGAAACTACACAATAATTTCCTCCCTCGAACAAACAGTGTGCCATAGGGTGCTAAGCGCAGGGGGTGATAGGTGCCAGTGCAGAAGACATTGCCAGAGAAAGAGAGAAAAATAATAATAATAAAAATAAAAAACAAATGCCATTCTTCTTTTCGCTGTGAGGGTTGAAGGTTGCGACAACACGAACTTGAAAATGGCACACAGGAAACTCAACCAGAGAATGAGAACGAACAGGAAAGAACTTGGCACGGACAGCCCGGCAGTACAGTGGTAGGGCAGTCGTGTTTGAATGGAGAATCGTCTTTTTACCCTTTTACAGACAACCAACACTATACTACCACCACTTCGTTTTGTTCTTCCTTGATTGTTATTTTGCTTTTTGTTTTTCTTCAACTTTTCTTTTCATTCCATTCCCCTCATTCAGGGAATTTTTAGAGAGATGCATAGCTTTTTGTGTGGCAGGAAGCAACTGTCAGCCAGTTGCCAGATTGAAGCTTCACTTCTACTGCTACTTGATGGTGATAATGACTTTTGACAGGTTAACGTTGGCGTGAAGTTGTTTTCGCGGCTTTGCTCAATTGAGCTTCGGTTGGCTTGGCTGCAGTTAGATTTAGCAAGGTGTTCAACATCATCATCGTCGTCAGTGTCAGATCCAATTTCAAGTTGGGAAATTACTTTCGGAAGAATGCTTTCAGGCGGAACTGAAAATGAGATGAAATTTTGTGCGCGCACGATAGACTTAATAAGCGTTTATGAGCTCAAACAAGCATGACAACATCCCTTTGGCTTTGGTTTTGTTTCTTCTTCAAGTAATGCAATTTTGTTTTTGAGGTCGTAGACGAAGTAATGAAAATGAAGGATTTAGGTAAGGGTGTATGATAGAAGCAGATCTAGGAACTAGTAGTGTATGAAATTTTAAAACACGTAACAAAATAATGAACAGCAAGAGGAGCCAAGGAGTATGTTGTTTGTAAACTCACAGCCTACACAGAAGATAATATTCGAAGCTGATTTTAAAGAAGTTTCCACTGTTTGACAGATCAAAATAGTTTATAGTTGCTATGTAATGCATCGACATAACATTATTAGCCTGTGCCAAATTTGAAGTAAACTTATGTGATATAATACAGAGGGGCTTGGTAATCACGAAAAAATGGTGTACATCTGTAGGACTGAGCATCAACCCCACAAAAACTACAATTATAACATTCACCAGAAGAAGACTCCTGGCACGTATGAAAGACATAACACTAGACGGAGTGACCATAGAACCCACAGAAGAGGTTAAGTATCTAGGCGTGATTCTAGATAGTAAACTCTTGTGGAAAAAGCAATTAGAAACAGCAATTAAAAAGGCTAAGAAAACCATAATGATATAAGTAAGAGCAAAGCAGGAAGATCATGGGGTTGTAAATCGATCATTATTCGCTGGATGTACCTAATGATGGTAAGACCAACCCTTACCTATGGAGCGGAAGTATGGAATAAGAGAACTGACAAGGTGACCACCAGAATGGCATTACAAAATGTACAAAGACTTGCGTGCATATGCATATCAGGAGCAATGAGAAGCTGTCCAGCTGTGGCTTTAGAAGTATTGCTAAACCTGGAGCGAACTGGAGCAGGAATTTTTGGGCTAAGAGCAAAAATGTCAGTTCCAATGGGAAGGATATCAAGCATATTCCAAGCAGAAGTTTATGCAATACGCAAATGCGCCGAAATACAAATTTATGGAAAATATAAAAACAAAACATTGCAATAATGACGGACAGTCAAGCTGCAATTAAGGCCATAAGATCCTACACAATCTTTTCAAAACTTTTTAGAGAATGCATTGAGAAATTGAACAAACTGGGCAGTAACAACAAGGTTACAATCTACTGGACATATAGGAATCATAGGCAATGAACAGGCAGACGAACTGGCAAAGACAGGAGCTGGATCACCTCTCATAAGATTGGAACCTTTTGGGGAGTAACAGAAAGCAACATTAAGAACGAAATCAAAAAGTCGGAGAAAAACAACGGAGTTAAACACTGGAATGACCTCCCCAAAATGCGTCTAGCCAAGCTATTACTTGGCACTTTCAACTCAAAAGAACGCAATAAGCAGAAACAACATAAGAATGCTATTCGGGTTTCTAACCGGACACTGCAGACTAAGAAAGCACCTAAAAGTACTTGGCATAGAGAGCAATGGCCAATGAAGATACTGCAACGAACAGGAAGAATCTCCTGACCACATTTTAGGTGACTGCGAAGCTCTATTACATCAAAGGAAGAAGTGTCTAGGATCCTACTACGTAGAAGAGAAGGAGTTTAAGCTCCTAAATGTAACCAAGATACTCAGTTGCATCAAAGAAACTAATCTGGACAAAGAACTTTAAATTAAGGAATACCACTCAAGAAGTAGGGGGTTCAATAGATCTACAAGGTCGAAGTACAATACGAAACTCCAAAAATTCATTCATTCAATGCATCGAGGTAATGTGCAAAGAATAGCAGACTGTGAAACTTGAACTTTATTCGATTATAGTGGCAATACAATCATAGAAAGAGTGGGTAGTGGGGACTGTCAATTTTCAACCAGCAAAACACCTTTAAACATGGGTTTCTTTTTTTGACACTCGTAATTTCTTTGCCGTCAAATTGGACCCAACCTGCCAAAATGGACACATCATCAGATTAAGGCTTTGCAATAACCACCTTATAAATTTCCATCTAATTGATGAAAACACTATCAATACTTCCTGATCATTCTGCAACCAACCTCACTATAATGACCTTTACCAGTATAAATAAGGACCCAGCAGACAGAACAGTTGTGATATACAACCAGAGAAGACTGCTCCAAAATCCAAGAATTAATAAAATTAAAAAAAGTTCTAGTCAACATTAAATATTTCAAACTAGCTGACCCACCTGGCGTAGCTCAGGAAAGTGCAGCTCACGCAATAAGTTGGGGTACTCAAAGTTAAGAGTTTCTGGTCCTTTCCTGCTCTACAGCTCACAATATGGGGATGAAATAAAATGGGGTATGATTGTTCAATGGGCAAAAAGAAAACAAATTTGTTCATCAGTTTATCGAAATAAGTCACATTTTGCAATGGAAATTCAAGAAGAGCACAACGAAGATACCAGGAACTTTATCCTAACAGACGACTTCCTTCTCAAAATGTTTTTTGGAAACACCTTTTGAAGGCTTCGAGAAACTGGATCAGTATTCACTGCAAGACTTACGACTTATTTGCCCATTGAACATTTATACCCAAAACTTAAATCTCCCTGAGACGAGATAAGTCAATTAGGATTTTGGTAGCAGGTCAAATACACTTTTGATACCCTTTTCATCAGTGCACAGTCATAAAAATTACCTTAAGACAATCATTTCTTGGATAACTACTCCCATTGCAAGCTTTCCAGATTTTTAGATTTTTCCAAGTATCATAAAATGTATTGGTTTTTGAGTGAACTTATTGATGAGATTTATCTTTATTATTGTTTTGTTCATCAGTAAAAAATAAAAAAACTCTATGTTTAACAGGAAAAAATAGCCTTAAAGTCAAAACTTTGCTGGGGGAAGAAAATTTGAACACCATTTAAAATTGAAAATCTTGCATCCTATAGAAGCCCAATTTAAATACAGTTTTAAGGATTATTATTTCTACAAAAAGTTAAGTCTACAACTAGGTCTCTATTATCAGTATTGACAGAGATATCGAATTTAACACAGGTCAGGCGGTCAGGCTACACCAAAGTTAGCCTTTTTTTAAATTGTCAAAAAATGATATCTAAGTTGAGAAACGGACTATAAAACAATTTTTTTCTTAGAATATGACCAAGAATCACATCCCAAAATATGTAACACGAATTACGGGACCCCCTGTGTAATAATAAGGGATATTGTAGCATTCTAATGTTGAAAGAATTTTGGAAATCTTCTCAGCAGTTCTTAATTCCCCCCTTGCGGTCCCTTTGGGGTGGAAAAAGTTCATAAAATGCTATTTCTCAGTGTTTAGAGACCATCTCTGTTCGTAATACCATTCAAATCGGCTCAGTAGTTTTGGAACATATTCAATATTGAGAATCAAAATCTTTGCTATTTAAAAAAATTTGTAGATACGTAAAAAAAAGAAAAAAAAAGTTTCGACCGCTCTAACGAAAAGGAGACGAAGCTTATGGAAAATACATATATATGTTTTCTACTTTACTTTCTTTCGTAGACTCAATCCTTTGTATGAATTTTTCAGTGCTTTTTTTTTTGTGTTGGCTTTTTGTTTCATGGAGTCACATATTTTCAAATATTTTTTCTCCCCAAAAAGTGAGAACATCGACTGATCGGGTTTTGCTCTGGTTTCTACAGGATAGAACATTTGATATAAGAATCAGCGGAATAAAAATCTTCCAATCAGAATATGGAGTAGATAGATAGATAGATAGATAGATACAGATTTTTATTGAATCACAGTAAAATTTACATTATACATCACTAGTTTTTACTTAACAAAAATCATTATAGCATGGCAATTGCCGTCTGCCAGATTGACAAATAAAACATAAAATATGTAATGAGCCCTAATCATAGGTACAATTCAATATTAAAAAAGGGATTAACAATTTTTTGACAAAATAGAGTACATAAACAATAGTTAACAAATTTTAACGGAATTGAACAGAAAAACAATCAAAAATCTTCGTTCATTATAGCAATTCTATATCTTAGCGCAATTTTACAAAATTCGTATAGTTTTACAACATCCATTTCATTTAATATACTTATAACTTGATCTTCTGATAAAAAGTCCTTTGGGAATATACTCCTCCTGATTTCTCTGAGAATTGGACATTTTCCAACGAAGTGCACAGTATCTTCTCTTTCTGCCAAGTTACACATATTACACTCCAGCGGTAAATCATCCCTGTGTGGAATGAAATTTAAATTGAGTAGTTCACTGCGTAGTCTGACCATCATAGATATAACGTGTACATTATTTGAATCATGAAAATAGTTATTCTCTGCGAGGTTATGATTAAGTCTGCTATATGTTGTTCTGTGCAAGGAATTTGAAGCTTCTACCATATAATCCGCTCTACATTTCTCATCAACCTTTGAAATGACTTCATACAGGGTATTTTTAATGGCTGATAAATCTCCGATGGATATACTAAAATTAATTTGGCATCCTTCAGCTAAATCTTTCCACTCACGGTACCAGCTATATTGGTCTTGTATAGCTTTCATGGCCACTCTTTTAACAACACGTGAATCATTCATTTTAAAAATTTTAAGTAAAAAGTCAGCTTGTAACTTTAGCGTTTTTATGAACAATGGTGAGAGACCAGTTTCTAGCATGATGACGTAGTTCGGTGTATTCTGCGGTAGATGAAATATTCTTTTGATGAAATGGGTCAGGAGTTTCTCAACTGAGTTGTACTTTTTACATCCCCATACCTGTGATCCATATAAAAGTATGCTCTCAGCTACTGCTTCAAATACCTTAAATTTACTACTGTGCGCTATAAACTTATTCATGAAGCATTGTTTCCATGTCATGTTTATAGCAGTTTTTGCCTTAACCATTTTCTCCTTCAAGTGTTTCTCCATATTAAAATTATTTGTTACAGTAATGCCAAGGTATTTGTAGTCACGCACACATTCAACATTTTCGCTATTAAAATTCCATTTTTCATTAGCTGCATTGCGTCCGCCACCACTCTTAATAATCATAACCTTCGATTTATCGATGTTGACTATTAGATTCCATAGCTGGCAATACTGATAAACCCTATTAATCATGAGCTGTAGAGTTTCCGGGGAATGAGCGAACATGACTATATCGTCTGCGAACAAAAGTGCCTTAATCTTTATCCCAGCGAAATCTACTCCACCCGGCAAGAAGCCAAGAAGGTCATCTATGAACAGTGAAAACAGAGTAGGGCTTAATGTACACCCTTGCCGCACTCCCGATGAGGTTTCAAACCACTCCGGTAGTTCTTCGCCTGTCCATACTGCAGACCTGGTTCCTCTATATAAATTCTCCAAAACACGTCCAAACTTCAATGATATCCCAAGACTATACAGCTTATAAAACAGTGCACCTCTATCGATTGTATCGAAGGCCGCTTTAAAATCGATGAAAAAAACATAAAGTTTTTTCTTTTGTTTCAAAAAATACTCTGCCAAGGTCTTGAAAATAAAAATGTTGTCGGTAGCTGAATATCCTGATCTGAAACCAGCTTGAAACTCCTTCAGCAACTTTTCGGTCTCGATCCAATTAACAAGACGTTTATGCAACATAGTTGTAAGCATCTTGTAAGATGCATTTACATCTTGTAAGATGCATTTAAAAAGGAAATTCCTCTGTAGTTTGCTGCATCCAATAGCGATCCTTTCTTGTGGATTGGGAATATAATGGCATCACGAAATTCATTTGGTGATAAATTTCCCTCCAAAACTGCGTTAAATAGTTTTAAAAGATGTTCTTTAAGCAAGGCAGTTCCATATTTAAAGAATTCCACTGGAATACCATTTGATCCGGCTGCTTTCCCATCTTTAAGGGTCACAAGAGTTTCTTCCAACTCTCTAATTGTAAACGGAGCGTCCAAAGATTCGATTATACGTCCCGGTGCTGCAAAGTGCCACATTGTTGGCATTGTTTCAGGATTCAAAAGAGTCTTGAAATGGGAAAGCAGTTCATTTGCCGTCAGTTTTGTGTGGATGGTGAATTGTTTTCCATTCAGTTCCCTTGCCAGTTTCCAAAACTCAGCCGAGAATATGGAGTATTTGTCGATCGCAGAGGTCTTCTACTGATTTGTCATTCAATATTGACTGCAAATATTTAAACTATTTGCATACCTAAATCGAGTAGCAAAGTCTTTATTGGATTAACATGTTGCAAGTGCATATTGTGGGGATATAATATATGAAGGACAAATACTCATGTATTTCAGAAAAGAATTCCTTAGAATTCGTCATTTTCGCATGAATCTTGTGATTGAAATGAAGATAAGACATTGATTAGAAGCTGGTTTGTGCATCCAATGATTTTTGTGGGAACACTTCGTTGTTGATGGAGTATTTTTTTATAAAATTAATTTAGTTGCATTTGTCTTCGCCATCAGAAGTGTTTTGGTGTGTCTTTCTTTTCATTTCCTCGCGATCGTTTCTGAATATTGTATGATATTATCTTTTTTGACGGGGTTCTCTGGATCGGAACATGATAATGCTAAGCCAGTTGTGCTCTATGTTTTTTCCATGGTATTTATGACGTGAGAGCTACCACAGATCTTGGTACTTCTAATGCGATTATGATTTTTTACTTCTGCTGTCATACGGAGAATGTTCATCTCAGTTTCCGTTCACACTCCTTTTTGTCGATTATCCAACATTATGAACCGTATGTGAGTGCAAGTTGAACAACCGCAATATAAAGCCTTTCCTTGAGCATTTTTCTCATCACTGCATCCATTAAAAACTTAATCGATAATTGAAGTCGACGTCACAAGTTGCTCATTTCAATTCGAATAAATGTCTCGAATATGCCTATCTGGATCAGAAAGTTGGTACTTATTCCTTGTTGGACTAACGTGGAGTCCTCAGTTCGCTAATCTGTCAGCAAAGAAATG
Source organism: Melanostoma scalare (assembly GCA_949752695.1). Taxonomy (NCBI): domain Eukaryota; kingdom Metazoa; phylum Arthropoda; class Insecta; order Diptera; family Syrphidae; genus Melanostoma; species Melanostoma scalare. Next base: position 53,728,647 of record OX456984.1, on the reverse strand, counting down.
TTGTTGTACTTCAGTGCTGTGTACTTTATATTCCACTCACGATACTTCCTTAGTGACAGGATGTTCCTCCTCACCTATGATGTCTCTAGCAAAGAATAGCTGGTAGTCAGGAACTGTCATATAGAGATGATGACTTAAGACGAGTCCTTAGTGAAAACCTTCTCAAAATGTTTCAGCGAATCATGGACATACAACCTTCGTCACAGCTTCTTCATACACGTTTTCAATCATCCGCTCAGAGGCCTCTGGAACTCCTCGTTGTCTGAGAGCTACCCATATTAGACCTGGCGGTTATCGATAAAATACTTTTTCGACCAACAGCCAGCACAAAATGCACATCCTCTAAGGAATCACGATGTACTCGTAAGGATTCTTATACTTTGCACCTGTTGTTGACTTACCCGCGACCAACTCTCATTGGTTATCACAGAGCTATATTATTTATCGCAACTGTCTACCCAGTACCTCAATGATCTTCAGAGTGCGAGATATCACCTTGTCGAACAGTAGCTATACCAACTATGTGTATTAGGGTGGGTAAAAATAGGAAATATCGATTAAAAAACTATTAAAATTAGAAGGAATTGGAATTCTACTGCGAATATCTTTTAAATGGTTAGAGTAATCGAATAACCACAAAAGATCTTTTTTGTAGAACGTTCAATTTCCTTTAGAAATAATTGAAATTTGATAGTAAATAGTTTTTTTGTGAGTTACAAAATTTAAAACAAAAAAGTTATTTCCTTAAAATACTTCAATCTTTGACCTAGAATATCTTTTAAATGGTTCGATTAATAAAAAAAAAAAAATATAAAACACTATTTTGTAGAGCGTTCAATTTTCAATAAATATTGACTTTGCGATCGTTAAACCGATCTATGTTAAAAACATATGATCATTTTTATATGATACTAAATTGAAAATGGAAAACTACGTTGAGCATAATCTTCCCGTTAATATTAAGAGCTCAAATTTGGTAAGTACTTTCTAGAGATCCCTAAGAAATAGTTTTCGTATGTTGGATCAAAAAAAAAAAGCTTTGCATACATTTTCTGGATTTAAAATACTTCCCCCTTACGTTTGGCAATTTTTTTTATTTTCAAAGAGGGTGTTTGCTGCCAACTAAGTGGTGAAATTTTGCCAGAAAGTATGACACCTCAACAGCAACTATAAAAAAAGGGGACTCAAGACATAAAATTATTTTGTTTGCAGCTTCAGACTTCTCATCCCACACCAAATATTGTTTTAGACTAAGGATATGTCTTTAAAAGTCAGGTGATTATCAAAGTAGCACTCTCTCACTCTGCTTTTGCTTTAATTTTCCTGAAAGGAACCTCCAACAGAAAACAGAAAAACACAGCAATTTTTTTTGGTCCTCTCAAAATTTTGTAAAGGCACATAACTTGCAAAAAGTTACAACAAAAAAGTCTTGGAAAAGTCGCATTGAACATTTACCTAGATTTTTGAGAGCACATATCGAGTGAATGTGATCACCAATTATTAAGTATAGATCCGAATAAGCCTCCTCGAGTCGAGCATGGTCCACATACAATTTACATAAACGACATGTCGAATACCCAACGCTCTTTCAATATCAAGTGAACATTGCACCACATTACACAAAAACCTAATGAAATATTTTCAAGAAACTCATGGTCAACATTAAAAGTTCTCAATTGATAGATAGTTTCATCGAAGGCCATTCAATTTGAATAAACAGCATTTCCATCAGAGCCTTTTGGTAACAACGTGACAAAATACGATATACAATTCAGGCCTACACATGGCAGAAATAGAATCAATCTTTCAATGTTCAGTGAGGTTAGTTAGGAGGCTGTAAAATTTTATGAACTCCAAATTACTAGAGTTGGTATCTTCGATCCCGATTTTCTAAGCGTGTGACAATCGACAGAGTCTTACAAACACCAAATTTAATCAATTTTAGGCTTTTTATTTATACAACAACAACGACAACGACCCTGATTTTAAATATTCCGATAGGTATTTACGACTCAAAACAAATGCCCATTATCGTGTTGATAATTTATTTGTTTGGACTCTTTAGCCGCTACTCACACCACACACACACACACACCTAGAAAACGCTCGAGGCCCTTACTACAGCCACCTCATTTAAAATCAATTAAACCACGACATCCATCCGATACATCCACTCGGTCATTGATTTGTGGCCCTAAGTTGACACTGAGGTAGAACTACCTGTCAAACTATATTGCCCGAGACTCCTCTGTCGTCTGCCGTAAGGCTGTACCATCTCATACTGAGAGCACACTATCCACAAGATTTATTACCCTCACAAGCTTTTAATGAACAATTCGGTGATTTATGGTAGCCATTTGGGTGCTTCTCTTAAGAAATCATTCAAAACCATGAGTAAGCGCTCGAGGGCAATGACAAAGAGATTGTCCAATTGTGTTTTTTGACAGCAGGATATTAATCTCAACGCCACAAACATTCTATTGATGGTGAAACATGAAGAAAAAAAACAACAGAAGAAAAAAATCACCCAAAAACATATAAACTACGAGTATTGTTTCATTCTGAGGTGATTTTTGCGAATTTATTTTCGGCATATCCTTTCTGTAACCAGCAACAAAAAAGAATATCCCAGCCAAAGCAATTGCCGACAAATTCGGGACATCTTCTAACAACATAACAATTTTCTCTAACGGTTCAGAACATTTCACCTTTCACACAAATGCACGTGGGTCTTTCAAACAAGCCCGAGGACAATGACAAATGAGGAAAGAAAGGACAAAACAATCGTAGTAGAGAGCACCATAAGGGCGACGTGTAAATTCTCAATGGACTTAACCGACCGTCGCTCGTCGACAACTACTATGGCAAAATGAGGAAATAAATGTGAAAATGAGAAAAGAAAGTAGCAGAGAGGGAGGTGTGTCGCCTAAAGGACCCATAGCAAAACACTTTATCCTTGTTTGAAAAGCAAGATAATTAATGCGGCTCTTTGACTTCACCAGGTAAGAAGGTAATTTTCACTAAAACTGTCCCGTTTTTCTTTTTTCCTGATGGACACACACAGGAGTTAAGGATACTCGGATAAGTCAGAGACTTTACACAATGGACAGGATATGTGTATTCTTATAAATGGTTCTTGTGCTAATTGTATTGTTTTGTGTAAATAACTGTGTGGAAGGTCAATTGGTCGGATAATAATTTGTTTTCGAAAATATCTGCAAATAATTTTTGCTTGGGTTTTGCTTGGTGGGAAAAAGTTTTGAGGCGGCAAGATAAAGAGACGATAAACGGTATTTTTTATTTTTCTTTTCTTGAAAAATGCTGATGATCATATCTAGGTTTTTGAGAACAACCATAATGCAAAACAAATAATTCTTCGTTTCAGAACTTCTTCTCGTGAAAACATTGCAATCATTTTCTTTTATGGAATAATTGATGCTTCGGCAAAATCAGAGTGGAAGCAATAATTTTTTTTATACAATATTGAAGATGCGTATATTCAGCCTTACGATTTCATTGAATTATCGTCCAACATGGTGCAGCTATGACTGACGTTTTGTATTGAAATCAGTACCGGGAACGACTTTGGTATCCATGTTGTTCGCATTGTGCAAGTTCAATAGTTTTACCGGATTAAGTGAAGCTGAACAAGTGGATCCCACTCTAGCGATGGCATCCTCTGGAGAACACTTTTCGAAACGTCAACAGAAGCTGGAGTGAAAGCGAGCGGCAAAGGCTCAGTGCAAAGAAGAAACTAGGGTGGCCAAAGGCACTGAATCGAGTTGCAAACCTTTGGTTATGGCGGCGAAAAGTGACAGGTCGGAAGAGGTCTCACCCACCAATTCAGGACGGTCTCCGTAACCAAAGTCACCCCAACCTCTGCAAACGCGAACAGGGTCAAAAGGAAGAAGGTTTCCGGAAGCTCTGCCAAACTTCCTGTTGGTCTAACTGGAAAGTCGGTGAATGAAACTGCTTGCAAATTCGGTCCACGGACACTGGCTGGAAAGGACGAAGCTATCATGGTAAAAACTCCTGGAGGTCCAACCGAAACGTTGGTGAATGAAACCGTGACTGCTAGTCAGTCGGGTCCACAGACACTGAGCGGACGGGATAAAGCCTAGAAGAAGCAAAATCCGCCATACAGCGAAATAAAAGACGGCTGCTCTATAAAAGAGTGGCTGTCTCGCTTTTCAAAGTACGTATCTCTAAGGCTAGCAATGACAACAATATGACCATCACAGAGCGCAAGTACTGTGAGGATCATTTGTGGGAGCTCGCTATGGCTGGGAACACGCAAATTCAGTCTGAGCGATGTTGTTTGGAGGACGGATCCTTTCTGGTCGAGTGCTGTAATCAACAGACCGCTGACTGGTTTCGTGTCTCTGTGCCTAAAATTCCACCCTCCAAAATTCCTCTTTTAAGATTTTCAGAGCGCCGGTATTAGCGAGAGCCATCTGCTTTATCCCGGGGAAACTCAGGAATACTGAAGATGTGTTACAGCGTCTCGTTATTCAGAGAATCGGGATGGTAAAGGCGGTTCTTATCTTGTTGTGGGAGTAGATATAGATAGATTTGTAGATCTTGGATCTAAACAAATGTTTGGAAAAATTTTCTGGGAATAGGATGGGGGTAACGCAAGGTTTGTGTGTTTCATTTAAACATTTCAGTGACATACGGCATACATATGGCGTATGCCATAAATTAGGTGGCGCAACAGAGCAGGGAGCCCTTCGGCCTTGCGAATTTCTCACAACCGTGTCTTGTGATTAAATGGAGGGGACCTACTGTTGGGATTCGAACCACGAAACCCCCCGCGTAACACGCACGGGCACCACAAACATTGTGACAAATAAATTTAATTACTTAAAGGCTTCATAAGAACTTTTCATGGCAGTTTTACTTTCGTCGGACTTATCAACTCATTGTAAAAGGTGATTTCTGTGAAAGTAACGGGTGATTTTTTAAGAGGTTTAGAACTTTTTTTTTTTAAAAACACAAAAAATTCGAAAAAATTAATGAAATATTTATTTGAATCGATAGTTTGAACCTTGCAATTTAATGTTTAAAGATAATTTCATGCAAATGTTGACCGCGGCTGCGTCTCAGGTAGCTCATCCGCTGAGTCCAATTTTGGCATACTCTTTCACACATATCGGCCGGTATCTCACGAATGAATGCATGGATGTTGGCTTCCAGTGCGTCAATCGAAGCGGGCTTGTCCCTATAGACATTAGCCTTGACATACCCCCACAAAAAATAGTCCAATGGTGTCAAAATTGTCAAATTCCGCAAAATTTTCCACATAGTGCTGTAACAAAGGCCTAACTGCTGGGAACGGCGCCGAATCGACATTTCGCGGTCTTCTGTCACACTAGCTGATACGGCCGCAATATTTTCTTCACTACGCACAGTACGTAAACGTGTTGGTGGTTTAAGGTCCAACAAAGTAAATTTGGTGCGAAATTTGGTCACAATCTTCCGAATAGACTGCTCAGAAGGTCGAGAATGCCGACCATAAAATGGAAGCAGCGCGCGATGAACATTTCGAACCGAGCACGAATTTTGATAGTAAAATTCAATAATTTGCAAGCGTTTTTCATTTGTAAGACGATCCATGGTTAAATTGCAAACCAAACTGAAGCTGTTTGACAGTGACACAAGGTACTAAACACACGTCAGCTGTCAAAACCAGTGTTGCCAAAACCAAACCAGCTAAAAAATCACCCGTTACATTAAAGGATCATACTGGGGTTCTCGTCGAAACATAAAAAGGTTGAATATGGGGATGAAATAGAGCCTATGTTACTGAGGCTTTCAACCATATGCTATCTTCTGGAAACGTAAAACCAAATTTCAAAAAATCATTGACATTTCCCATCCACAAAAAAGGAGACTGTAATTTGGTGGCAAACTACAGAGGAATATCATTTACGGATTGTGTAGCCAAAACAAGATTTCAGAGATGGGAAAAGGAATATGGAATTTTAAATGAATACCAAGCCGGTTTTAGAAAAGGATATAGTACTGCAGATAATTTTTTCAATTTATTCGAACAATAAATCTGAAAATGCATGAAAAAAGGAAAGTTTACTGCTTCTTAATAGACTTCAATGCTGCGTTTGATCTCATTGACCGCAGTGCTCTAGATAAAAAAGTCTGAAATATCACAGAAAATTTTAAAAGTTGTCATAGACCTTTATGAAGACAGTACGTCAGCTGTTTGGAATGGATAGAAACTCTTGGAGTGGTTTAAAACATTAATGGGTGTAAAGCAAGGATGTCTTCTTAGCCCCGCTTTTTTTTGCCCTATACATACACGATTTGCACGAGTATATTGGTGGCGGGATTGACGCGTTAATGGAACTCTGATACGCTTATTCATGTACGCAGACGATATTGTGCTCATGGCTGATAAGGCAACTGTTCTCCAGGGAATGATAGACAAGATTGTTGAGTACTGCAGACGCTGGAACCTGGCAATAAACTTCGAAAAATCAAAAATTGTTGTGTTTAGAAAAAGAGGAGGGCGGAATAACTTTCAGCTTTTTAATGATACACAAATGTTTGTGTGCTTATCATCTTTACAAAACATATTGTTTCAACAAATTATCAAGGAAATTGCAAGAGTTATGAATAAATAAGTCAACGAACCTTTCAAATTTCAACGAAAAATGCAAGGGACACCTGGCCATAAGCGCATAGGAACAATGGAAGCTTATCAACGAACAAATAGAATTTGTAACAAAATATAAATATCTTGATGTATGGCTGACTCCTAGTTTGAGTTTGACGGAACATTTTAAGTTGAGGACAAATCTGGCCAGGCAAGGTCTGAATTTAGCATGGTCAAATTTCATTGCCAACAAGAATGTAAGACTCTGCTCAGAGATAGAACTCTTCAACGCGGTCACCAAGGCCGTCGTAACATATGGAGCACAGGTCTGGGGACATACAAAATACGAAGAAGTGGAAAAGTTTCAAATGTATTTTTTTTTTTAAAGTTCTCGGCCAAGAGAAGCCCATTCTCGAATTTGCGATGCGGTGCCACATGAACTATATAGGAAAAGTCTTCAATTGCTACGAAGAAAACAGACTACAAAAAATATTGGCTAGGAGTGTTAAGGAAAAACAACAGGTTTGAAGCTTGGCAAAACTCTCCTGACCGATTTGTGTTCACTAACCTAGAAGAACTTGTGGCAAACAGGATCACTTTTCATATGTTTGTTGAGAACACAACGCCAAAAATTATTACTGTAGATCGCCGAGAGGCACTTCCAAGAGCGAATCTGACGAGATCACATGGGCTGTACCATCAGCTTAACTACGAATTTGGCAGGAGCTATGCCGGCGATAATCTGGTATGAAATTTTTGTATTATTGTTATAAAAATTAAATTTGAAAAAATAATACTACTACTAAATACATCTACTACTGCTGAGGGATAATGTAGCATCCCGTTATATATATATTTTATTGTAGCTGAGTAATTTATACACTTTCTTTTCATTAGACCTATATTGCACAATTTACAGAGATTTGGTATAAAGCTACCTTACTACTGAAAAATTTATAATAATGGTTTCATAATAATATAATAGTTGAGTTAATTGATAGAAGGAAAAGCTACAAAAAAAACCTTCATTGAAGATTTGAGATGGAGAGAAGAAGAGGAAATATCTGAGAATCACCTCAGCCAAATTATAGACTTTTATAATCTGTTTTCAAAGATTATACAAACATTTGTATATTAAGTAAGAAATAAATAACAAAATAATGAACCAACAAATGAATAAATAAATAAATAATTACGAAGTAAATATATACATGCATATGTAAGTTTGTTGCCATCTAACATACAAACTTAGCCACCATTATGACTACATTTGCCACATCTCGTACTTTGATAAAAACTACTTGCTTTATTAATAACTAGTGTAAATGATTTTACTTTTCAATTATTAATATTTTGTTTTGATATATAATTTTTCATTCGTTTTCAATTGTTCAAGAAGTTGGGTTACAGAACCCTAAGCCGACATAATTGTTGATTTAGGTAATTAAAAATTATTGTTAAATTATTTTATTAATCTATAATTAAATTTTAATAGTTCTGTTCTACATCAACTTGTGTCGTTATTGACCTATTGGATTAATTAAAACCATATAAGTTTCAAGCTATAAAAACTGAAACTTACACATATATTTATATATATACATTAACAAACAGTCAAATAAGGTATTAGATAAATTGGTGAATAAATAGATAAATAAGTAAGTAAATAAGTAAATAAATAAGTGAATAAATAAATAAGTGAATAAATAAATAAGTGAATAAATAAATAAATAAATAAGAAAATAAATAAATAAATGAATAAATAAATAAATAAATAAATAAATAAATAAATAAATAAATAAATAAATAAATAAATAAATAAATAAGTAAATAAATAAATAATTGATTAGCATCCCAATATTGAAAGAAATTATGAAATCGATCCAGTAGTTTCTAAGTTTCAGTTTCTGATCAAGTTCGCATGGGAATATGGGCATCAAATCTTATCAGGAACCCTCTCTGAACGAAACTACAATTACAGGAGATATGAGATATCCATCTCATTTTATCTCACTGTTAATTTTATAAATTTATATGTCGGTCTCTTTTTAGTGTCGGTTTTTCAATTCATTAAATTTCAAATCACAACGATGGTAAGGAAATTTTCATTTCATTTTTAGTATTCATTTCACTCAGGAATAAGACTAATTTTAAAAATACTTTCCTTGAAAAAGAATTCAAGAAAACCAATTAAGCTTTAAGCGCTACTTACTAGAGACTCGATTGCATCAGGCTTTGGCAGTCATAACCTGACCAGTTAGTTAGTTAGTTAGTTAGTTGACTTTTATTTCAATACAATTTTTTTTACAATTTAAAAGCTTAATCTAAAGTCATATTGGAATTGGCCTTTGGCCGTCTACCAGGTTGACAAAGTATATAAAGTTAGTTTCGAATTAAAAAAAAAAAATCTAAAAGTCTCCTTCTACTATTTGCTTTCTGTAACGAAGTGCTGCCACTGAGTAATCATATAAGATATCCCATCCTATTTCTCCATTTAAGATACGTAGAACTTCATTCTCCTCTAAGACACATTTTCCAAACATTAATAGTCTGAATTCTTTTAAAATTGGGCAAATGCCAAGAAAATGCAAGACATCCTTCCTCTGTTTCATATTGCAGAGGTCACAAAGTATTGGTAAATCAGACCGGTGAGGTATATAATTCAAGTTGACAATTTCGCCTCTCATTCTGAAGAATCAGTGAAGTGAAGATATTACTTATTTTTTCGGGTGAGTAGCTATCGAGGAAATATGTTTGAGTATTTAGAAAGTGGTTTAGTTTGGAATAATAGTTCCTAAAAAGTGATGGTTTGGCTTCTTCAATATATTGGTCATACATATGTCTGCCAAGGTTCTCCAATATTGTGTTGAATTTTTCTTTTAAAAGTTTAGGTTGTTCGTTAACATTCACTGTCAAATTCATACCACATTCGGAAGCTACTTTCTGCCATTCTTCGCAAATACTTTTACTTGATTTCATTAGTACTACGTTTGGTATTCTGGCTTCATTCATCTCTAATACTTTTAAGATATAATTGAAGTGCATTTTAATAGTGTATAGGCGCATTGGTGGAGTTCCAGTTTCAATATATAGCATATAATTAGGAGTATTTTTTGGTAGTCGAAATGTTCTTTTCAAGAAGTAGCGCTGATATTTTTCCACCTCATCGTAACTTTTGTAGCCCCATACTTGGGCTCCGTAGAGCATTATTGCAGCTGCAGTCGAATGGAACAGAGTTTGTTTTGCACTCAGTGATATATAATTGTTTTTGAAACAACGTTCCCAAATTGTGGAGATAGCTCTCTTACCATCAGATAGTTTTCCGACAAAGTGCGGCTTTAAACTTAAGGACGAAGATATTAGAATTCCAAATTATTTGTATCTGGGTACAATTTCAATTTCTTCACCGTCCAGTTTCCATTTTTCCAACCGTGAATGGCGGCCTCCTGCATTTCTAAATATCATCATTTTGGATTTTTGCAGGTTAACAGTAAGGTTCCAGCGTTTACAGTATGCGTTAAATCTGTTTATCATTAACTGCATACCTTCGATAGTGTCACACAAAAAGACAATATCATCTGCATACATCAGTGCAGGAATTTTTACATCATAGAACTTAATTCCACCTTTAACATCCTCGGTTATATCATTAATGTATATGATGAAAAGCAGTGCACTTAGGATACAGCCTTGTTTAACACCCATTGACGTTTTGAATTCCTCAGAGATTAGATCTCCATTCCAAACATACGCAACATTGTTCTCATACAGAGCTCGCAGGGTTTGTATAGTTTTGCTTGATACACCGATTTTGAAGAGCTTGTAAAAGAGTGCTTCACGTGGGACTGTATCAAAAGCTGCACGAAAATCTACAAAAAATGCGTATAGCTTTTTCTTCTTCCTCATGTATGATTCAGCAATATTGGTAAGACTGAAAATCTGGTCAGTTGTAGAATATCCTTTTCGAAATCCGGCTTGAAATTCCTTAAGAATGTTTTTTTCTTCAATCCATTCATATAACCTATTGTATATCATTGTGGCAAAAAGCTTGGCTGAAGTATTTAAAAATGTGATTCATAACCTGACCATGTCTATCAAGTCTGTTGTTCAAGTTTTAGTGACTAATGCAAGATTGGCACTAGCATCACGGAAGCCATTTTGAGACAGGCACGAAAGCCCTCCGAAATCGACTTTTCAAAGTTTGACCAACCAACAATTTCACAGAAATATATAAGAAAGCCCAACCAGTAAAATAAATTTTCCCCACAAAAACTTAGTCTAGGAAATTTTTTTAGTGTAAACATTCGACTTGAAATCTTTGATAAAATAAAGTAAAAAAAAAAAATAAAATAAAAATCATAGGGGCAAGTTGGGCAGTCGAGATATCGCGAAAACTGTACACCGCACGCAAAAGCATCAAATAGCAGAAAAAAGATATTTCGGGTGCACTCGCCGATCAAGTGAATTACACGCGTGCATTGTTTATTATATGACAAAAAAGGAAAATATTTGTTTGTCGGAATATTTTGTCTGTAACAGTCGAATGTTATTCGTTTTTAACAGAAGAGTGTTAATCTTCCATAAATTTATTGTATGAAGGTTTTGGGTATAACTCAAACTGTTTTTCCATAATATCCTCACTATTAATGGAAATTAATTTTACAAATTTTAGTTTTTGATTAGTTGATGGTATAGCTGCACAATTGACTCTACGACTCAAACAGCTAAGGCAATGAATAGACTTATTTTTTGTTAAAATGCGAACTTACGAGTGTAAGGGGAGGACTACGAGATCTTCTTACACTACTGAAGTTTTAAAAAATGCTGCAAAGGCTTTTAACGAAGGATGAAGGAAAAAGTATTAATGCCGCCGCTGAGGAATTCGGTATCAAACGGTGATTTATCTATGGGTTAAGCAACACAGAGTCAAGTATAGAATCGATCTTCTATTGGACATTCTCCAAAAGACGTCCGTCGCCTTGTCTATGAATTGATTATTATTGATTATTCAAAGAAAATTATTTTGAGTTCTAGTTCTGGACTAACACAGAACACAGCCAGTTTTTATCTACCGTTTTTCAATTTTTATCACAAAATAATTCTCTTTCATAAAATTTTTCTAAAATTGTTATGTTTAATTGCAAATAAGACTTTCTCTGTATAAGATTATATTGTAATTGTAATTTTAATTGTAATTTTTATTTAAATCTTTTTTACACTAGTAACAAACACTTTATGTAATACTATATTCTACCTGCACTACTTTAAGAATTTATTTCTCTTTGTGCAGCGATGTATCAAAATAAATAAATACTAAAAAGTACTAAATACTAAATAACTGAAAACTCACATGCAACAACTATCCACTCAATACACAAATTTAGCAGGTCACCACGTTGTGACCTTTTGTGGGTAGAATCTGGTGGTTTGTTAAGAGTTTAAACAAGTGATGAAGTAAGAAATTGAATATTGAGCAGCTTTTTTCATCAACAAACGTAATTTCTTTGGTGCTTGTGATGTAATGGTTTTTATGTCTGCCTGCTACTTGGAAGTTCGATTTTCAAGTAACAGAAACATAAAAAACGATAAATAAGAGCTGATTGTCAAACACATATTTTACTTCATTTCTAGTTAGACATTCTAAGAGCTTAACTTGCCCCATACTTTTGCCTTACTTACTTCAACTATGGGGTACATTGAGCATATACTTGACTTCCTGGATTTAAAAAGCTGTTGCTCTTGAATTCGATTTCAAAAAAAATTTGTTGTTGACACTTCTGCGTAACTCGTAACAACTCATTGAGACTTTTCATTGGAAACCTTTATCAGTTCAAGTGAAAAATTACTCAACTAGTCCCGCCTTACCCCACCTTTACTTTGGTTTCAGTGACATTGAAATTTCAAAAGAACATTGCGAAAGTGTGTGAGCAATAACAATGACTGAATGTCAGAGGTCAAAAAAATCACTTTATAACAGTTTCTGAGTAACTATTGGTCTTACATCAGCTTATGCAAACATGAAATTTTAGTTTTAGGACAAAATATCTTCCGATATGTCGAGTATTACGACTCAAAATTAGAGCTAACGCTCCTAAAGTTGCGACTACCGATATTGAATTTCGGTAGAAAATTTTTAAAGTTTGCAGAATTTGCTCGTTAATGTGCTAAATCTGAATGAAAGAGATGAATTTATTTAACAAATTGACAATGACAGTTCGGTGAACAATGAAACAATTTAATTCAAAGTTGTCTGGTCCACAATGTAAAATAATTAATAATTAAAAAATAGGGTGGTGCAACAAAGCTACGGAAGCCTCAGAGCCTAACGCATTTCAAGGTCCTACAACTTTATATTGATTTGCTTGTTGATTTCGAAAGCGCTTTCATGGCAGTGTGCTACTATACGCTTGGAGGTCATTGCTGATTCATCACAAAAGGCGATACCTGTAAAAAATATTTTTTGGTGTTACTAGGACTCGAACCTCAAGCTTCCCACGTAACAGGCAGACATGCTAACCATTGCGCCACAGGAACCACAAAGTTAAAATGTGTTACGCGCTAAATATCAGATTTTGATTTTCAAAAACAAAAAGTTAATGTTCAGTCAAAGCGAAAAGTATTTGTAATAAAAGGGATACAATTTTCCAGATCTTATAGCTACGGTAGGGGTTCCGATGCGACACTTTCTTCTCAAAAGTTAAACATTTTTGAAAACTATCTTTTTATGAAATTTTTTCGGAAATTTTTCCAGTGGTTCAGTGTTTTTCTTTTAACCACACCTTGTTTGAAACGGGGGGCCAACAGTTTCTTCGAAGGGCTAAGTGAAAAGGCGCTTTTCATGGTATGTGATTGCTTTCGGAGGACTTGCCTTTTCTACGCAAAAAGTGCTACCTTCAAAAAAAAATTTTATTTGTCTGTGATCCGAACCTCGAACTGGCAATAGATCAAACTCAGACCCAAAATCTTTAAGACCAATCAGTCTCACATGCTTCATTGCAAAGGTCATGGAAAAAGTAATTGACAAACATATTCGCAATACGGCCTTAGTAGTCAATCCTCTCAATTCTAACCAATTCGCTTATTAGACTGTCAAGTCCACCCTTACAGCTCTCCATCAGCTGGTCAGCAAAATTGAGAATGCGTTTGCTAAGAAAAGCATCATTCTCTGCTCTTTTCTTGACATTTCTGGCGACTTTGATAATATCATATACTTATCAATTTAAATCGCCGCAATTGCCAAATTGACACACCCACCATTAAGTGAATTGAATCTATGTTAGGTAGCAGAATTATCCCGACAACCCTAGGTCAAATATTAATAATAGTTAATGCAGTTATAGGTTGTCCCCAAAGAGGTGTTTTATCACCCCTTCTCTGGTACATTGCAATAGATCAGCTCCTGGACGACCTCAATAGCTCGGGCCTTGACATACAATAAGCCTACGCTGATGACCAAGTCATCTCTGTTCAAGGCAATCAAGAAGCACAGGTCACAAACCGAATGCAACGTTATACCCTGAATAAAGTCAATGACTGGTGCAGTATAGCGAAGGGCTACAGGTCAACCCCACCAAAACAGTCATCATTCCCTTCACCAGATGACGTCAAATGGATCTTCAAACACCCTCCCTAAATAATGTTTAAATAAATTTCTCCAAAAAGCTCAAATATCTAGGGTAACCCCGGATAGCAAACTCAATTGGAAACCACATCTAGACAAAACCATAGTAAAAGCAACTAATGCTTTCCGGGCTTGTTCTAGACTCTTTGTTAAAAAGTGGGGATAAAGGCCAAAAATGAATAACAGGACATACCTCACTATTATCACACCCATCATAACATATGCTTCGCTGGTCTGGTGGCAAAAAACAGAACAAGTTTATACCCGCAAAGTTTCACAAAAGCTACAAAAACCAGCCTGTGTAGGTATTACAGGTTAAATGCGCACCTGCCCAATTTTAGCTCTAGAAAGTTTATTGAATTTTCCTCCGCTGCACCAAAGAGCAAAGAAGACTGCCGCACTAAGCGGACTAAAGCTTCATCTCATAAACAACTTAAGTCAAGAAAACTTACAGGGACATACGAGCATTCTGCAGGTGCTCCCAATACTGGTATCGGCTGCAGCTCACTCTTCGACCTTTATGCCTAGACTAGACGAATAATGTTACACCATCCCTTCGAAGTAATCTTTCCTAGCCGCTCAGCATGGAACGCGATGGTTCAAAAACTAACAACGATGTAAGTGCAGGAATTTTCGGTCCCAACTTCTCATCATCTATATCCCTTGGTAGCACAACAACTATCTTTCAAGCAGAGGTAATAGCTATAGAATTCTGTGTTACGGGATGCATTAGAAGAAACCTCCAAAGATCACGCATCTTTAATTTGCTCTGACAGTCAGACAGCCCTAAAGGCTGGCACAAAGGACAGCATCAAAGGCACGGAACCCTACTGCGGTCTCCCAATAAGTACAATTAAATGCCAACTGGTTACTTGGGAACGGCAGAACATGATTCTTACCTGGAACAACTCTAATGGCCACCGCCAGTCAAAACTATTCATCGACTTGTCTCAAAGACGTATGAAAGAGATTCTTGACATAAGCAAACGTGACGCAAAGTTACTTGCGGACCTCTGTTATACCTACAATTAGTTCCTTCACCTTTACCTACTATGCCAGTAAGCATAACTGTTATTATGCATATTATTGCTTTATCAATAATATGCATACTAACAGTTTTCGGCCACACTTATTGCGACATGGCTAAGTAGGTCAAGCTGAATTCCAGAATGCAAGTTAAGCAATGCATTCTGGAGTTCAATCAAAAGTTCCAGGCAGGTCAACGGAAATATGGTGAGTCTATTGTTAACCACCGAAACGCGAGGTCGTGTTTTCACTAAAAGTAATTCGTACATAACACCTCCTCACTTCACTGGACACTGATCTCTCAGATATCATCTTAAAAACATGGGCATCAGCCAGGATGACACCTGCCGTCTCTGTCTCGAAGACACAGAAATGGCTGAACACATTTTATGTGAATGTCCTGCCATAGCCAGAATCTAAAGATATTCTACAAAAGATTCACTAGTCCTCTTGATATAAGAAACACCCCTTCTTCGAATATTCTTAGGATCATACTTCCTACATGACCTCAACTTCGAATGAAAAACTTCACACTTTACGTGTTTAAACCTAAGGGAACAGCACAAAAGATCTTTCTGGTCAACGTGCTAGTAAAGGTGTTTTGCATTCGCCCTATTCAATTAAAAAAAGCCCGGGCATCAGCCAACATCTTTGGCTCACACCACTTCATCACAAATGTTAAAGCCAAAGTGGAAACTACCGAGCAGCTCAGGAGTAGCAAATGCAAAGTTACAGTTAATTCAAAGAGTGGTGAAGAAAACCAGAAACCTATTCAACGTGAATTTAAATGTATGAAAACAATCCTCACAAAAATGGAATGGCTAATGATATTTTTCTCCCGAAACGGACTTTGCCAGCCTTATAGCCCGATTCTGCCTGACATAACTGAAAACATGCAACAACTTTCCACTCATTTAACTTAAAGTTAGCCATTCACAACGTTGTGACTTTTTGTGACTTGTGGGTAGAAACTGGTGGTGGAAACTGGAAACAATTTTTTGTCTTTTTCGAGGAATTGGCACATCGTCCAACAGAACAGCACTGTCATGTAAAGGCTTTCTTCCTGATTGAGAAAGCAGCGCCAGGACTTGGGACTCTTCTTCGTGGGAATAGAAACTACCTTTCCGACCCTTCAAGTTGTACTAAATGGTTTCGAATCTGATGCCCACTTTATAAATGCCAGGGCTCCGTTTTGTCACCGACACTCTTCCTTATCTTCATAAATGAACTAATGTCTGAAACTTCTAATCCACTAAACTGTTTTGCTGACGACTCTACTCTCAATTTCTCTTACTCGTTCGCAACTTCACTACCCTTCTCTTTGGATGTGGAACATTTGCGTATGACTAACTCATTGAATCTTGACAGCGTCCTTACATGGGGTAATATAAACCAAGTTGAGTTCAATGCTTCGCAACCCAATGCTATCTTCTGTCTTTAAAGCTCTAAAATCCCCATTGTCATTACCCATGAATGGTACCTGTATCCAAGAAACCGAAAAGCTGTCAGTACTTGGTATTATTGGTGTAAACGATGATCTTCGTTGGAATGACCACATATTTGAAGTCGCCAAAAGTGCTGAAAAATGCTTAGGCTTGTTGTGAGGATGCAGGAAGTTCCTCACCCCTTCTGATCTGGCTACAATTTATAAGGCTTGCATCCGCCCTAAACTCATATCTGGTCAGGTGCTCGCCAAACATATTTTCGCCTACTTTTATCGCTCTGTTGTGCCACTTTATTCATATCGCTTTAGGTAAGAGCACAAATAACATTCACAGCTCAACGAAAGCTAGACCTTGAGTAATCTTGTCACGTTGAGTTTAATCATTTCAAATCTATATTAAGAAAAATTGTGTTAGAAGCCAAATCATATACTCAAACCCTTACTGAAGTCTGAGCGCGGGAAATGATTTTCGAATGCAAGACAGCATCACAGGAAGTGGTTAAAGGAAGAATTGTTGCATTCAAATTTTTGGGGTATGGCCCAAACATCAGCTATAAAAGTGTTCGAATTTATTCGTCGATAATTGTTTTTAGGTTCCAGTTCAGCTGGACTTCCATGGAGATTTTCCATAACTTGCTACATGTTTAAGTATCATCGATAATAAATTTAACGATTTCCGCCACGAGCTCTAACCAAAACATGTCTCAAATTTTAATCCGCAGCAATAACAATAATTAAAAGCCCACTGCCAGCACTTAAAGTGTCACAGCCATAAACCTCTTAAAGTGTCATCAATACATCGGACCAGTTGGGTTGTTAGTTCGCATCAAATATTTTACGCTCTTACCTCGATTTGGAATTCAAGAAATAAAATTTGTCACAGAGTGACAGCTATACGATCTGTGTCCAACCTCCATGCCATGGAATGTTGTCTGGCTATTTATGAGCCCGTTGATTGGCTCATTTCAAAAATCAGTTACACTAATACATGTCGCCTTTGGGCTGAGCTCCAATCTGACTTAGGTAATCGGCTACTGGATTGGAAATTTATTCTTCAAGTAGGAGGTCGTGATCCAGACCGGTGCGGTGTGTTCAAGTTTCTTCGGTTAATCGGTGGTAATTTTTCTTTTTTTATTTTGTCTCCTTTAAGATAGGCGCTTTACTCAGGTGTGGCACAGGTAAATGGATTATATATTTTTGGACTTAATGTGAGCTTGGTTGTACGAAAGCGCGTTGTTTTGAAACCCAAAGTGAGTAATTTGCAACACCACTTAAAAGTTAATTGTTCAGGTTTTCGTTTTTTTGATACTGAGAGCTTCGACTGGAGTTAACTGTTTGGCAAGGAGATTTATTTCCGCTTAAAGCGAAGTAATTTATTAAGAAACAAAACCAGTGTTTTTATCTTAATTTAGTTTCTGGTGATTCTTAAGTGGGCTTTTGAAAAGTATGAATGCATTTTTGAGAGAGTATTGGCACAAGTTGTTATGAAATGCTAAAGTAAACGAATTTCAAATTGAATGAGATTAAAAGTATTCAAATTAATTTTGGCATGTTTATGAGAAGTGTTGCGTTTGTTAAGATTAAGAAAGCGATTTTTCTTTAGCAACTGGCGGTAGCTCAAAAACGTTGTAGAAAAAGGTGCTCCTCATTTTGTTGGGACTTTCTGGCATGTGGGGGAACAAAATCCCTTCGTTTACTTAAAAGGCAAACAAAAACAAAATGGAAAACTATAAACCATAGCTCAACCACCACTTTTGGTTACGTAAGCCCAGAGAGCGTCTAGTTATCGAAGCTATCCGTATTCAAATAAATTCTTTTCATATTTTTCTAACAGTCACATAACTCACAACAACTTAAACAACAACAAAAATGGCAGCCGGAATTGAATTATGATATCAAGTGTTACCCAGCGCAGAGCTGATATTTTATGACCGCACATTCAAGTGAATAAATTTGAAATCAAACCTCACTCAGGTATTAGAGAGTTGGGAGGAATGTAAATTCATTCGCAGCTATTTAACAAACTATTCGGAGTATCTCAGTCACACAATCAGCGCACAGCAGTAATCACCCCAAAGTTAACTGAACCGAATTACTGGCCCATAAATTATGCTAGTCAAAAAAGTAATGAGAACAAAGGGAGGGTTTTGTATGCTGAGGCAGGGTACCCTATGCTCTACACAGCTTTACAACTCTACAGCTCTTCCTTCACAAAGTAGCATTGGTAGCATTTGAATAGCTTGAAATTGTAATTGTTTCCATTATTGCTGGTAATTCATCACCTTTCTGTCATATGCTAATTACGTCGGTATTCCGGATGAATAGGGTGGCTATAGAAAATGTTTGTAAGTATAATACGACTTTTAACAGCGAAATGTCATCCATTGTGTTTTATGTGCGTTGTTGGTGTAGCAGTGGTTTTGGTTGGTTTACGTAACAATCAAGTGAGTGTATGTAGATGATTATATAATAAGGCCTTTCCCTAAGTTGGAAATGGGTGAAAAGCGATCATTGTTCGGACTCATCCGTTGGTTTAGTGAGTGGTAAGCATTCTGAGTTCAAAATTGTCTTCTATGGTCAATTTTTTGAATCGAAATGAGCAAAGCTCCTTTTTTCTGCTGTAGGAATAGATTTGGATAACGCCATTTCGAATGAAGGTTGATGGCCACTTTGTAACTGAAGATCCTCAAGAGAAAGTCGAGGTAGACGATGCTGTGTTCACCCACATTACGGTTGATGCTATTGTTATACTAAAGTACATCGCAGCGTTAAGCTTCACATTGCTACTTAGTAAAATGTTTTTTTAACAGGGACGCTACAAAAGTAGAGCGACAGGGACAGCAAACAACGCCATATTTATTGCCGCTCTTTTAACATTTCTCTTCAGTAAGGTTTGCGATTTTATGATGGAAGGATATACGAGCCAACAACGAGCCGAAATTATTAAAATTTACTACCGAAATTTGGAGTCAGTGGCCTCAGCGTTAAGAGCGCTACGTCCAATCAGCGATGAGGCTCATTTCTGGCTGAATGGCTTTATCAATAAACAAAATATGTGGTATTGATCAGGCAGCAATCCACACGAAGTCTATGAGTCATCATTGCATCCCGAAAAAATTATTATTAATTAATTATTATTAAATTAAAATACGGCGGCGTCATTGGGCCGTACTTCTTCCTTGATGATCAAGACCGGCACGTTACTGTGAATGGGGATCGCTACCGTGATCGTGACCGAATATTTTTGGCCCCAATTGGATGATAAGGACTTGAACATGCGTACGGAACATGTCCAAAGATTGAAGTCATCAGAATTCTTTTGCAACGGGACTTCTATAATTTTCAGCGCTGCGAAGATTAAATAAATACAAAAAATATTTAAAAACAGAGTAGCGTATCAGGGCGGAGAGTACCAGCGTGCGTCTAACGCCTTTCCCTCAGCCATGTCTTGGGAGGAATGGAACGGACCTACAATATCTTACCGAATCCGAGGATTTGCCAACTCCTCGCCAAATGCGTTACACGCAGAAAAATAATTGGATTAGTTTTGAACTCAAGTAAAAATGACATGCTAATCTTTAAGCCAAGGGCACCACAAAACTTCGAAGACCGGAAACTGAAAATGAACTTCCAGAAATCGGAAACAATTCATTCTGTTTAGAGCCTTACTACCTCAAGCCTCAAGAGATACGAGAAAAACCTGGCAAATGCTGGTGATCGTTGATCAAAATGGCCACCCACTGCCAATCAAAGAAGTAGTCAAGTTTTTTGGCCTCTGGGTAGGTGATGATCTATGGTTTAACCAGTATATGAGTGCGGTTTTGGTCAACGCTGGAGTAGCTTTCGCAGTGATAAGGAAGGTAGCTGCTTTAAAGCAGTCACTTAGATAGCAGGGTCACATGGTAATCGTAAGGCAGATGATTGTATGGGTCCCGTGTGGTTCAATGCTACAGAGTATAATGGAAAAAAATCGACTGTTTGAAAGACAGTGTTTGCATATGTGTCTAGGATAGAAAATGACACCAGGGTCGATATACAAACATTACAACGGGTCTTATGCATCATCTCTCTACTTTGGTTGGCATTATTACGGTTCACTCATATCATATGGCTGGGCTTTGGCATGTTCCATTCATATGTGTGGAGGGTGCCACGACAAGGAGGCAGAAGAAAGGTTATTCCAATATGTCTGTCAGTTCCGAAGATTGGCTGAAAATACTCATCTAAACTGCACTATGATGTTTCGAAAATAAGACGGAGAAACATTCAACGGCCTTGTCAACCGAAAAGAGTCGGTTCCCATTAGTACACCGTAATTAAATCGGAATAAACGTTGTTAGTGACAAGATGGGGGACCGTCCTGTACTACTGCGTTCTGTTTTCATGTGTTATTTGTTCTATGTAGTATTTGTGCAGTTGGCATTGTGGTGTATCAGCCAAATTGTCTTTGTCGTCCGACTGCAACCCCTCTACTCCGCAGATTTATGCGTGGAGTAGGTTTCATGTAAATGTAAATGTAAACATTCTTTAACTGCTGCATTTAGTTCTGTTAGGCACCCCACACCTAATCATCTTTATCCACGCCTTAACCAACTTCTATACTTCTGATCTAGTGCCTGTGACGTAATGTAACTCTTACTTGGGAGTTTGAGGCTGGAATCTCTAAAATTGTGTTTCCACAGGCATCGCCTTTCGCGAGTGATTAGCCGAGTTCACACTGTACAATTAGTTGGACAGACTTTGGCTTGGACGACCAATGCTTGATAGTGTAAACCCTCTGACGACCGCTTGACCAACTTTTTGGATGGTTTTTAAATATTTTTAAAAATTTTGAAAATGGACGGAGTGGAAGAGTATGTGACATAAAGTTGGACGACAAGCTTGATAAGTGTGAACGCAAACTACACCCAACCATCCAACTTCCATCAAACGAAGTCTGTCAAACTAATTGTACAGTGTGAACTCGGCTATTGGCTTGTCCTTCGAGAGTATGAACACTGCCATCAAAAGCGCTTGCTCACTTATCTGTTCGGAATCTGCATAAAATTGTATTTTAATGGTAAAAAATATACCCCTGTTTTAAGTTCTCTTCTAAGCCTAGCACCGATACCTGCCTTTATGATGGTTACGGTGAAGTTTTTGAATCACTTTGGATCTTCGGAAATGATGATATCTTAGCTCCAAAACCATTCTTCTTTTTGCATCATCAAGCTATGCTTTACTTCAAACACAAATGTTTATATTGAAGCGGCTTTTAAGTCGTACAGGCAATGTGTTCTAATCAAAACGAGACTGAAAACAGCTGATTCAATCAATATTTCCACAAAACACAGAACAACGCTTACACATTTGCTCTTTCAAGTGTATACAAGTGTATATAAAATTATTTAATAAATTTTTTTTATTTATCGACATCCTGCCACCATAATTAACACCTGCCTATGAAATGAATCCTAAAATAGAAGAAAAGTTTATCTTAATATTCAGGCAATTTGTAGCAATTTTATTGCGGTTTCTGCTGTTGTCCTGAGAGTTCTTTTTTCTTAAGGATAAATACAATTTTATTATTAAGGCCGAAATGTGTGTGTCTGCACTCTAATGTGCAATAAAGTCCGTAGACAAAAACTATATAACAAAAGGTCAAGCTCAAGACTCTAGTGTTTGTGTAATCCATCCAAATTTGTGTCATAAAAATTTCTTTATTCTTTTATTATTACAGTCGTTGGGTTATTTTGCTTTTATTTTCAGGGATTGAAATTGATCATGGGAAGCACTTTGCTTATATTGCAGTTTTATTGTCTTTTATGGTTTTATGACATTGCCAATACGTGCAGAGTGCAGAGAAATGGCGGCATGTGTTTGGAATGGTTATGCGGATGAAAAAACAAAACCCATGATAGTGGCACTGCGAAGAGTAATTTGGTTTCATTGTATATAGAAGTTAACTAATTGACGTAATAATACTTGACTAAGGGGAACTACTCTTAAAAGCAACACCACTATACTTCCACACAGGTAGTCGAGGAAATACAAATCAAACCCTGACAAAATCAACCAGAAAGTTCATAAGAACTGTATAAACGTTCAGATATTCTTTAACATATGTTACGTCAAAGCTTAGTAGGATTTTAAGAAATGGTTTAGTTGTAAGGCAACTTACCTTGATTATTTCTTATTTGTAACTTCTTTTCTTGCTGCTTTAATTAGTCATATAGTGCACTAGGGATGGGTCTTAGGTGTTTCCTTCATATCAATCCACCTGGAAGAGATGCAAAGAGTTACAAATTAATCTTAGTTAGAAGCAGTGTTATAATGAAGTAGAGAAACAGAAACTATGGGCATAATTTAGCGTTCTGGGGTCAGTCAGTTAGGCAGTGATGTGCATAAGACAAACTGCATACCAGCTTTTAGATCTTTGATCAAGGGTAAGGGCAGAAATGTCGCTCAGTTTTCAATTTGGTTATAATTTCGCCGCTCTTTCGCTCAGCACGTTACCGTACTGTAAGACAGCAAAACCTTTTTTACCAAATGCGCGCCATTCAGTCGATGAATATAGTAGCGGAGCGCTAGTGTTCTCGTTTGAGAAGTGGGAGTACAACGTTTTGTCCCGCCACAGTTAAGTAGCCATCAAAAGTTGCAATAGGATGGAGCGTACATTTTGGAGTGGGCCGATTTGTCCGATTGTGTTTTTTTCTAGGAATTTGTTCTTAAATCCGTGTTACATGTACACCGTCCAAAGCTCATTCTAAATTTTAGAATATCCCGGAAGAAATTTTCTGTAGAAAGCCTTATAAGTTGGAAGGCGTCATAACCAGGGTTAGGATTTTATTGACCTAAAAAATTGGAAAAAGGCAAAACAAAACACTTAAAAAGGCAAAGAAAAGGCATTTATTAAAAAATACAAGGAAAATAAACAAAAATTCATTTAATTGTAGTAGCATTGGACTACCAAGAGTTTTTTAAAGTTGTCAGGTAGCAATCTTCTTCGGCTGTCCCTAAAAAGGGCTTTGAAAGAGCTAAATGATCTCTCAGCTTCAGCTGAAACGAGAGGAGCCCATCTAAAACTTTCAACATTATTCACTTAAATTTTTTCTGGGAGTTTGGAATCCACTTCGCCGTTTATTACAGAATTTATCTGCACAATCATTTTAAGGCCTGTGTTTCCATTGGAAACGGCAGTAATCTTCTTCAAGACTTCCTTAATGTCTTTCAAAACGGGCAGCACTTCGCCAATTGAGGTTCCTGTTTTTAGTAGGTCTTTGAAAATGTATTTTTTCAGATCGACGAAAAACTCAAAATTGACTTTAATGTACGCCAGCTGCGCTTGCAGTCCTTCATCTTCAATCATTTCTCCGAACAGTCAAGAACGTTCTAAATGTTGATGCAGGTATGCATTTTACGCTGCGAGGAAGAAGCACCGAGCATGTCTACGTAGAAAAACATGCATACATGCCATAATTCTGTTAACGCAGGTATGCATTTTACGAAGGTGAGGAAGAAGTACCAAGCATGTTTGCGCTGATAAACATTAATACATGCATTAATTCGAACATTTTCCATAATTTTTGTGTTTTATGGTATGAAAAGGCAAAATAAAATACATATAGTTGCAATCACCAGGGCTTGAAACGTGTTTGTCGAAAGTCTATTTCATATTCCGTTTAACCAAACAAAAAAGGCAAAGTTAGTAAAATCATATCCCTGGTCATAACATATGCCAGAAATTGGTTTAGTCAGTCGTTGGAGAAGACAGACGTCACCTTACCAATTTGATCTTCAAAAACTTTAACAAATCCTTACATATTTCTTACACGGTGGGTATGTTAACAAATAAATTTACCAACAATGGAGCTCAGAAAAGCCACAAGTGATCCAAAAGACAAGGTGACTGTTTGGTACGCTTTATGGTCCATGTCCATATTTTTTCGAAGATGCCATTCGGAGCGATATCGTCGAATGGTATGTAATCGAATGTTGGACGAATTGTGGTTTCAACAAGACAAGGCATCAATCCACTCAATACGAGTGATTGTGACTTTATTGCCCAAGTCATTTCCTGGTCAAGTAATATCTCGTTTTGGCAACGTCAGTTATCCACCGAGACCATGCGAATTAAAACTGTTTACTTTTTCTGTGGGACTTGTCAAAAGCGAACTAAGATCCCGAACTCTAGATCAGGGTTTGAATCTCAGTCATGAAATTTCGGAGCAAATTTTTAAAAAGTGGAGTGAATGTAAAAAATTTTTGGAGTAAATTTGGCACAAAAAGACAATTTTTACCTTTTCTTTAAGAAAAAGTTTATTAAATTATTATTATTAAATATTATAATTTAAAATGATGAAACTATTTCCAAAATTAAATCCGTGTGTCAAAACAATGCGTTATTTGAAAGAAGTTATGGCTGAAGTGAAGCACCCAGCGCACCGGTGTTAGTAATCAAGTTTGTGCAGAAAGTGATTATAGTGGATAACTCCCAAGGTCCTGTCGTACGGTCTGTACAGATTGGAATGTGGCTGCTGTAGCCGAAACTCAATCAACGATCACGTTCCAAAGCTCTGGTTTGATACTGACATGGACCTTTATCGAATCCATGGTTGTCTGGAGTTTAGGTACCTATCCAAAAAATTTTAAGTGAAAAAAGTGGAGCGTCGGAGTAGATTTGTTTTTTCTTCAAAAGTGGAGCAAGTTTTAACGCTGCTCTAAATGCATTAAGAGTGAACATTGCCCAAGTTGGGGCCGAGATACCGCCCAAAATGTACGAAAAATTGATTGATTACCTCAAAAGAAAAAAAGCAAAGTTTTAACTTATAACAGTAATGTAAGAGATCTACGATCTCTATGAGATTCCGATACTGGTGTGGTAACGCCGGAAAAAGGGAGAAGCAGAATGGCATAGTTTAACATTTTCATAAAAAATGCATTACTCAGTTTGTTTTATTTATCTATACATTCGAAATCTAGTAAATGAGAGTTTGCATACGGCAGGGGTTGACAATCCCTCTTCTACCCTGCAAGCAACAGTTTTTCTATCGTCTTCGATTGCTTTTTGAAAATTTGGAAGAAGATAAATAGGAAAAGTACGAGCATTTTGAAATCTATAAAAGCAACGAGCAAAAAAGTGGCCAATAGCAGGTGTCGCTTTACGAGGTTTCCACACAGTTAAGAGAATCGAACGTCTATTCACCAATAACACCCAAAGGAAACATTGAACCCGTTTGAAACACAGCATGTAATGTAAAAATAAATATGTTAGGCTACAACGATACAATTATAGCGCAGAAAAATTAGGAAACAAAATATTGTTTATCTTTTTTTTACTGAAAATTTGTTTTTGTTTTGTTTTGTTTGCTTGTCTAAAAGTGCGTTGACTATATGACACAGATAGGCACATGCACATGATTGGCCTTCCTGACTACCAAAAGCCGACCAGAATTCAAACCGAGTAAAATGAATAAGTTTGCGGCTTGACATTGTTTAAATGCACTATAAGAAACATAAAGAAGAAACGAAAAGTTCAAATGACCTTCACTCCTTATGCGTTTCTTCCAGGTACAAACGATGGGCTCATCAGTTAGATGTTCTTTGTACCTTTCTAAGACGCAATTTTTGGTCGATGTTTGTCTGCACATATATAAAGTTTACAGTGCAAACACACTGTAAACTTTATATTTCTAGGGGAATGGGATTGCATTCTTGCACCTAGAGAAGGTTTGCCCGTGGTCTGGCCGATGTTTATTGAAAAAAAAAAGAAAAAATAATAAAAGAATTTATTATTTTCTTACGGAGTGTTGATTTTTAAAAATCAAAATGAACATTTCAAGTGACCTTCACTCCTTATGCAATCCCATTCCCCTAGAAATACAAAGTTTACAGTGTGTTTGCACTGTGAACTTTATATATGTGCAGACAAACATCGACCAAACATTGCGTCTTAGAAAGGTACAAACAACATCTAACTGATGAGCCCATTGTTTGTACCTGGGCGAAACGCATAAGGAGTGAAGCTCACTTGAACTTTTCATTTCGATTTTTAAAAATCAACACTCCGTAAGAAAATAATAAATTCTTTTACTATTTTTTCTTTTTTTTTTTTCAATAAAGAAGAAACACTTAAAACATGGCTCAAAGTTTGAATCTAAAAACATAAGCCTACAAGATATGTATGTCACTACCGAACCGAAAAGGGTACTAAAGGAAGTGGTATAATCCTAATAAAGAACTATTTCACAGTGTGTGGTACATTTCAAGGTCTTCAGAATATGAATTTTTGATGTATTCCGAAAGAAATTTAATATCGTCAGTACATAATGCATTGCTAATCGGGTGTGTATCTTTTTTACAAACTTCTTGAAAATATTTCGATAGGAAAAGGTTTTGTTTGAAGGCGAAAAATTAAACGGTCATGTCAGAAAGAGTAAGGATTATTTGCTCTTATCTCGAAAATAATACCAAGTAAAATTTCGTAATAGCTTTTCGAGTCCCTCCCACGCTCTGTCGGGTGTACCCCAAGGCAGTAACCTTGGGCCTTTGCTTTTCACTGTCGCAATCAATGACGTTGTTTCGTGCATTTCATATAGTGAAATTCTAACTTTCGCAGATGATATGAACATTTTTAAATCCATTCAAAATACTTCTGATCGCGCACTTCTTCAAAAAGATATCGATGGCTTTGGAACATGGTGTAAAAAGAATGGTCTTAGTCTCAACCCCTCGAAGTGCCAAACTCTGACTTTCTCGAAAAAACGTGAACCTAGTAAAGCTATGTACTTAATGTCTGGTCATTCATTATGTAATATCTCAAGTTTTCGTGACCTAGGTGTTTACTTCAATATTAACCTTGAATTTAGTGAGCATATAAGCTCAATAGTTAGGAAAGCATATTCTATGCTAGGTTTCATAAAGAGGTGGTCAAAAGAATTTGATGGTCCTTATGTAACCTTATCTTTGTATAACTGCTATGTTCGCCCTCATCTCGAGTACGCCTTACAAGTTTGGTCTCCCCTATATGAAATTCATAAACATCGTATTGAGGCAGTACAACACAAATGTATACGTATTGCTTTGAAGGGTCTTCCTTGGGAAGATCCGATCCATTCAATCTACCTCCTTATGAACATCGAATTCAACTTTTGCAATTGCAAACCCTTAGTCAAAGACGTATCAACAATGAACTAGTATTTTTCCATCAGCTTTTGACTGGCTTTATAGATGCTCCTTACTTGCTCTCGTCCATAGGTTTTAACTACCGCGGAGGATCTCACCACTTGCGTAATTTGGACTTGATTCATTGCCCCCATCATAGAACCAATTACGGCATGAATGAGCCGCTATCGCGCATGTGTAGATTGTACAGTTCTAACTCTCTACTTTTAGATTTCAACATTAATAAATATAGTTTAAAACAAAAATTTAAAACCAGTGCTCCCCACGCATGATTTTTGTTCAATGTTTCTTAGTAAAATATTTGTAGTTTATGCTTTGTTTTATTTCTAGTAGTTTTGTTTAATTATTATTATTGTATTTCATGTTAGGTGTTCTATATTGTATGTCACTATTTGTATTTTTTTTTCTTTTTATATATATTTTCTATACGTTCTCTTTGTGCTGGTGTTGGTGTTTTCTAACCTCGAACCTTGCATTTATAATGAAGAGCTTAGATAAGTACGTACAAATAAGATTGCTCTAAGCTTCGTGCGACTTAGTCTCTGAAATGCAAAAAACTAGGCATGAAGTTTTGTACTAGAAAGTTTCCTGGTAAAGACATTATAGTGTTTTTGGCTTTCGGGCAGTTGCTGTCTCATTGAAATATCTCAAACTTTTGAAAACGTTTCACACGATACCTTTATTTAAATCAAGACAAAAATATGTTGTAAGGACTAGGGAGGGAATAGACTAGCAATTAAATCTAAAACTTCAAAGAAATAATGGCTGGGGAACCAAAAGGAAGCATTATAAGTCCAATTCTGTTTCTTCCATTCACTTATGAAATCCAGGGAGCTAAAGTACTCAGTGTTGATTTGTTTTTGTGTTCAGTTGTACAGTGCATTGATAAGTTGATTGTAGAACTGCTCAGTTGCGACATAAACATACCTATAATAAGCAAAGTTCACACTGTACAATTATTTGGATAGACGTTGGTTTGTACGACCAGTGTCAGACGACCGCTTGTCCTTGATGGTTTTCAAATATTTTTGAAAATTTTGAAGCTGGAGGAATATATGTCATAATGTTGGATGACAAGTCTGAACGCAAACTACATCCGAACATTTAACATCCAGCAAACGAAGTCTATCTAACTAATTGAACAGTGGGAACTCCGCTATATACAAACTTTAAATAGAAGTGAACAAAGCTACGAATGAAGCTAAAACAAAGTGGGTTTTTGTCGCAACTCAGCAGTCCCACAACTTACCTAAGCAACTCACTTTACTATACAGAACACAAAAATAAGTCAGTGCCATTTTCAAGTTCGAAATTGATCTCAATATCCTGCTGCGCAGGGAGCTGAGATCAATAAAAGTGAAAGCATCCTGAAAATAAAGGATTTAATTACCAAATACTCGACCTCGAAAAACAAAAAGGCATAATTTCATTTCTCATAAACATCAATGCATTCACATATAGGGTGCACATTTTTCTCAACCACAACTAGTGAGGGAATGGAAGGGACCCTTAAATTGTATGTCGATTCTGATCGGCTAATCGAAAAAGCGTTTTTTAGGGCAGTGAATTCACGGTCGGAGATATTGTCAATTTTCCGCGAAAGGTGATACCTGTAGAAGCATTTTATTTTCCTTGACGTTTCTTGAATTTGAACCTTGAAACCCCCAAGTAACAGGCAAACACACTAGCCCATACGCCACGGACACCACATCGCATAAACAAAGTTGTTGATTCGTTATATTTACGAATGCATTTGTAATTTTTAATCAGATTGGATGCGTAAAATTACGAAAGTCTATTCGTAGAATAAACGAAAGTCATTCGTAATTTTGGACCACGAAATTTTCGTAGAATAGACAAAAGTTTTAGTTATATGCACGAAATTTTATTTTGGGCGTATTATAAGAACAGATGAAAACCAGAAAAATCATCCCTCACACAAGCTCCACGAAGTTACATCTTGCATCAAAAGTGAATAAGGCGTTTTTCTCATGAGGGCTTATTGCATTGTAGTTCTGGTAATCTCAATGAGTCAAATATTTTACCGCTAACTTCACACACATTCAAACATAACTGCCATTTCTGAGAACTTCGCCAAACTACCCCACAAATTCCAACCTTAACATTTTTGAAATGTAAAATTCTCCAAAAATGTTTTTCGACGGTCCCCAAAGAAGATTTGAAAAACAAAAAGAATGCAAAACCTCCAAAGCCCATCAATCCAACTTCTGTTTTTGGTCGCGACACATCAATCTCTCAACAAAAAAAGAAGAAAAAAACAGCCAACTCCAATCAGCAATTCTGTTTGATAGCAACGACTTACCACAACGACAACACGTTGCTGTCGTAACCACCAGCAAAATTTAAACAAAATATTGAACCCCAGTAGCAGTTTTTGTCATCATGTCATTCTTCACCCTGTCCATGGTTTATACAACTACAACCGATTCCCCCGAATACAAATACCCGTCCATCGCATCGGCATCGGCATCCTTTGATATCGCTTTTCCAGTTTCACTTCAACTTCAACTGCTCATCCTTCATCTGTGTTGATGGATGTCGCCCAAAATGTTTACCTTTCCATTTCATCCGAAAGCGAACTTTTTTCATTCTATTGCTCCTCCAAACACGCAACCCACCTCGCACGCTATTTTTAGTCACTTTGACAGCTTACAAAAGCAAAAAACGAATCTTGGAAAAAAAAGAAGAACCAAACACCCCAAAAAACCATTTTGATAAATTTTGAAAAGCTGACTAGAATGACAATCGACGACATCGAAGGCCTTAAAAAGGATTTATTTGGGTATCGATTTATTTGAGGAAGCCTCCTTGTTCCACCACATTTAACCCGTTCGAAGTCGAGGTGTGTATGTTTGTGTGTGTGAATGTGTGCGAGTGAAACAATTTATAAATAAAGTCTTTTAAAAAAGTCCACAAATTAAATCCCGTGTTTGGTTAAAAGATCAAAGGACGGCGGCAACAGAGCCGCCAGACACTATATTCTTTTTGTATTAAGTTTCGTTTGATTCATTTTCATTGAAAACAGGCAGAGTCATGCCGAGATGCCGTTTGGAATCCCAGTGTAGTGGAGAACCTACCAAACAACTATACAACTTCGCATGAAACACTCCTCCTTCTGGATTTTGTGTTGTTCTGTTATATTTATGTTGGAATTTTTTTTCGGGCTGTTTGTTCAAATGTCCTAATCACAAGAATTTATTTGAAAACACGCCAGGGATGTTTCTGGGATAGCTTACCTGACCCTGGTCTTTGGTCCGGCACAGCATAATGTTGGTAGGGATTCTCGTACATAAGTCGAAAGCGAAGGAGTCTAATGTTTATTGACAGATAGTCTTTTCTTCTTTTCTTTTCTTCGTCGTGTCAAAAAGTCGAGAAGGTAGAAGTATAAATAATGATCTCTTTGTTGTGCCTGCACACCGAAGTGATTCATAGAGCGGTATTGAATTGAAAGAACAGTAGCTGCCGCCAAAGTAATTCAGGATTAGAGGTGATCATTAATTGTGATTATGACATTAGTAATGTTGCTTGACACGTTGTGTTATTGAACTAAATCAAAAGTATTGTGTAGGTACCGATGAAATAGGTAAAAGCCGTGGGCGTGGGACGGATGTTTGAAAATGTTGGTATCTCGCTTTGTTTGGATCTGACTCAATCGATTGACCTGTTCAACAGATCAAGGGGTGGACAGATATAAGTGCTTCGGGCTTAAAATTTTGTTAAGAAAGATGATGAAGACAGCCAACGCCCTGTGTTTAGTACGAAGTGCATTTATTTGTTCTCCAGCAAATGTCTGCCAGTTACGTGGAAGTGTGGAGTTCCAATCCCAGAGATATTGAACTGTTTTCTCACTGGTATTGCTTTTCAATTCAAGGAATTTGCAATTCCTCCTCCGACACTAGTTACATTGCCATGAAAAGCAATTCCGCACTTAACCATTCGGACTCGGCTAAAAATTATAGGTCCTGAAATGCGTTTGGCAGTAAGGCTTTATGAGCTTTATTACGTCACCCTACTCTTTTTTTTTCTTTGCTTGTCGAAAATTTTCTGTCATGAAACAGTTGCAACGGTCCTGACTTGGGAAAGAAGAAACACAGCTGAAACTTCCATGGAATTACAGACTACAGGTCTATAACGTCAGCATAACCGTCCAGTCGTTGGTCATGTTGAACAAACAAGTTTAAACGACATCTGCTTCCTTAATCAAACTTAAACGTGTTTCTTAGAGGCTTGGCTTTTAAATTGGGAGCACTGTTTCTAGTTGCTGTAAGTTTGACAACTGGCGGTATATTAAAGGTCATTAAGGTGCGTCCACACTATGCCGAGCAGCAATCAGATCATTTCATTCGTCTCAAAATCGGGTCGGCTTTAGAGTTTCACTGTAGGGCCTCAAAAATCGAGAAACATTTATTCGAGTTATCAAAATATTCAAGTGAACATTCGAAGGTTAATGAGCACATCTTCTTGATGATTAATGAAGTTGTTTGAATGATTACAGATTTCACAGACTTAAAAGTTAAGCTAAGCTAAGCTAAGATTTCACAGACTTAAAAGTGTACAAGGAAATACTGTGAGAAAATTCGACGTTGGACGACTACAATCGCAAGAGATCGCCAAGTCCTTTTCCGATTGAGTCTCTTACAACATCTTAAGAAGTCCTATGCCGTCAGCATCAAGTATAGAGAACCAGTGGCAGCGCTGCCAATCAGCCATCAGAGATGCCGCCTCTGAAGCCACCACAACGAAACCCCTGGTTTGACGACGAATGCCGGCAAGCACATGCAGCTAAACAAAGCGACGCTGCACAAAAAGACTAGAACTGCTTACGAGCTCTACAAGCAGAAGAGGAGAGACGAACACCGACTTCTTAGACGGAAAAAGAGAGAGCATGAGAAGCGCGCGGTCGAGGAGATAGAAGGGATCCACAGCAGGAATGAGATTCGGAAGTTTTACCAAGAGGTAAAAACAACAGCCTTGGGCTATAAGCTCTGAGAAGAAGCCTGCAAAGACGATCAAGGGAATATCGTGGTGGAACCGCAGTCAATGCTGAGGATATGGAAAGACCACTTCTCCAAGCTCTATATCGGCGATGATGAGCCCAATTCCGCTGTTAGAGAAATAGAACCATTGGATTTAGGCGAACGAAGTGAAAACAGCATTATCCAAGCTAAAGTCCAACAAATACTGCCGAATTGTTTAAAGCGGCAGGCGATGACCTGGTCAGGAGTATGCACCAGCTCATTTGCAAAATATTGTCGGAAGAAAGCATGCCCGATGAATGGAACCTCAGCATTGTTTCCCCGGTCCTCAAGAAAGGAGACCTTCTGAGCTGCGCCAACTACAGAGGTATCAGTCTTCTTAACATCACGTACAAGATCCTCTTTGCCGTATTATGTGAGCGTCTGAAGCCATTCGTCAACAACCTGATAGGTCCTTATCAGTGCGGCTTTAGACCAGGAACGTTTACCATAGACCAAATCTTCACACTACGGCGCAGATCTTGGAAAAAACCCAGGAGCTACAAATCGATACTTGCCACCATTTTATCGACTTTAAGGCTGCGTATGACAGCATCTATAGAGAGAAGCTTTATAGAGCCATGTCTAGTTTTGGCATCCCTACCAAACTTTCCCGATTGTATAGGATGACGATAGAGAACGCACGCTGCTCCATCAGGGTCGGAAAAGATCTCACCGATACATTCGATGTCAAAAAAGGTTTTAGGCAAGGCGATGCACTGTCATGCGACTTCTTCAACATCGTTCTTGAAAGAATAGTGCAAAACTCCCATGTCAACACAAGAGGCACAATCTTTCAAAGATCCGTCCAATTACTCGAATATGCCGACGATATTGACATAATTGGAAGAACGCAGGGTGATGTCAATGGCGCGTTTATGAGCATTGAGACGGAAGCAAAGAAGACGGGTTTAGTGGTCAATGAGGGTAAGACCAAGTATATGCTGTCATCAAGGAAGGACACCCAACACCGACGTCTTGGACAGAACGTCACGATAGACAGCTATAACTTTGAGGTAGTTAAGGACTTTGTCTACCTAGGCGCCGCTATTAATTCAAACAACGACAAAAGCGCTGAAATCAAACGAAGAATAAATAACTATTGCCAATCGCTGTTTCTTCGGACTAAGAAGGCAATTGAGTAGTAAAGTCCTCTCTCGAGCAACGTTCTTATATATGGCGCAGAGGCATGGACCTTGTCAAAGGTAGACGAGAACCCTTAAGGATGCTTTGAGAAAAAATTCTTCGGGTGATTTTTGGTCCCGTCTGCATAGATGGAGAGTGGAGAAGAAGATTCAACAACGAACTGTACGGGCTGTACAGCGACACTGATCTGGTCAAACGAGTCAAGGTCCAGCGGCTTGGATGGTTGGGTTATGTAGAGCGAATGGAGAACAACGCTCCGGCCCGGAAAATCTTCGAATCCAATCCCGAGGGACGGCGCAGTAGAGGAAGACCGCGATTCAGGTGGCGCACGCAAGTAGGAGAGGACCTCAACTAACTTGGTGTGCAAAACTGGAGGCAGCTAGCTAGGGACCGAGCTGGCTGGAGAAGCATGTTGGTTGAGGCCCTGGTCCGACCCGGACTGTAGCGGCACCTTAAGTAAGTAACTAAGTAAGTAAGTAAGTAAGTAAGTAAGTAAGTAAGTAAGTAAAAGTGTACTCTTATTGTGAATTGTAATACTCATCAAATAAATCTTAAAATCTAAATCTAATAAACCTAAATCTAAAAAAAAGCCTATCGAGTAGCAAAAGGTTTCGCAGATTTGCCAGTTGAAGCAACATGGAAGTCTCGGCACAAACAGCCACAGGCTGTTAACAAAGAAGAGTCTTTTCACCAAACTACGATTGTACTAGGTATTCTACTAGCGGCACAAAGCTTTCAAAGGCTTATTTTATTGAGTCTTAAATTCTCTAGTTTACAATTTGATTACAATTTTTTTATTTTTTCCGACTTAAGAGGTATGTCTGGCTGAAAATGTGTATTTATAACAAGATTTATAAATATTAATCTTGCTTTTTTTAAGCTTTAAAAGGCTTGATTTGCAAAACCAGCTTTAGGCAGACCAATATTAGACATGCTTTAGACTTTAGTCAATTTTGAACATAGAACTGGTGCACTTATTTAGATCCCTGGGTTAAGCCCTATCCGCAAAAAAGAAAAAAATAAATAAATGGCTTTAACTCGAAAAAATTTTGGTGTTGAAGACGTACTCTTAAGACCCTACCATCGGTGAGGGTAATTAACAACATGAACTTAAAATATTAAATCGAAACACAAAGTAAGTTGCTTGGTTTCAACCTCAATCGCAAAGACACAAGTTTATCAATATTTGTTCATTTATACATAAAACATGCTGACAAAGTTCATTGAAGGATACCTACTCTACGAAAAGGTCTTCTTTGTCGTGTTCTTTCTAGGGGGTAGTATATTTGTGTAAAGTTGTATGTAACTTCATTCCTCCCAGGTGTCTTGCGAAGCCTCATGTCTATTTTTGTCAAAAATCAATCAAAACTGCAATTCCAAAAAACAAAATTTGACTTGGACTTAGTACAAAAAAGAAAAGAGTACGTCACCTTTAAAAGAGATTAAATGGGGAACCTAAGAATTTTAATTCAAAAGTTCCCCTTGATTCGAGAGAATGATCAAAACGCTACCATAATATGCGGCTTTTTTTCTATTGTTACTCTACTGTTGGGTGTGATTCCAAATGTTACTCCTCTTAGCTAAGAAGCTTTCCACTATTATTCCACAATATTTTTCCTTTATGTTCCACTACTGATTAGTTATGGCTAAACGTTTCCCCCCTTGCAACAGAAAGAACTCTAACGACCCCTCTGTTTGCAGCAAATCAATTTTACGACAAGAATTCATAATTATTTTATCTACTACTACCAACAGCACAGCATGTTCTCATTTACCTAATTCATTTGTGATCTTAAAAAACCTTTCAAAGTTCCCAAAAGTAGGTAAACTGTCGTTTGTTCGTGACTTAACCGACTCAGCTGGACTGTTAACTGCTATTAAGAGACTAATTTAATTTTCTAATCCCTAAACAGTAATTATGGCCGGCCGACACATTGAGCAATTTGGGGCCACCACAGTTGCGCTATTCATTTAATCCATATTTTAGTGCGACATTATTTCAAGGATTTATAATTCAAAAAACCCAAACACGAAGGGCAAACGCACAAATGAAAACTTTATGACAGACCTCCCCGCCCTCACTACGCCAATTTCGTAAAGCTGAATGTAATCCTCTATCATTTTCATTCTGGACATTTTACGATACCCACTTGAGATTTTGACCACACCGCATCGCACCGCACCGCACAGCAAAGTAGCGACAAACATGGAAAACGCCATACACACAGACGACAAAAATCCAGTCGAATCGGACCGGAGCGTGTCACGAAAAGGAGAAATAAAGAAAATAAATGTTTAAATAATGATGTTGTGTTTAATAAAACCATAAAATTGTTAACAAAGTTGTTTATTTATGGCGGATTAGCCAGACTCTGGTGGTGGGTATGTGATGTGGTGCCTCTATATAGTGGGTCCTTGTTAAAGGCACATACACGTATACCGGGTGGTTGAAAAAAAAACACAACAGTGGACGCATTTAAAAACTGACTTTTATTGGAACAGTAGTGGCGTATATTTTAAAAGTTGGTGACCAATACGACTACATGCTGTGCACAGAGTCAGAGTGGGCTTGGTGAATAGAGTTGAACGAAGAGCGAAGAGCGACGACTTACGACAACGCGACCGCGTTGCGGTCGTGGATTGTATATGCTGCAAAGCGACTTAAATGGTAAAACTACTAGACCACTACTACTTCTGCTGGGAGCTTGGACGTCATTATAATTGAAATTTATGTCCGATTGGCTTGACAGACATGCGATAGAGGAAGCGATCGGGTTTTATTGAGATTTGATTAACAAAGAGACGAATTAATTTTACTGCAGAGGATTTCGACGATGACATAAGATTATAAGTGATTGTCAAGAGATTATGTTTGTTGTCTTATATTGAAGAAAGGGGAGAGGTATTCGATATTGTTTTTTTTCGTCTGTGAAATGAAAATAGTCGGCAGTCGTAGTATACATTCTTACAAAGGGTGGCGCAACAGAGCGGTGAGCCCCGTGGTTTAACGTATTTCTCACAACCATAACTTGTGAGGGATTGGAGGAGAACTACAGTTTTCTGCCGCTTTCGAACGGCTAATCGAGGAAGCACTTTTCAAGTCAATGAAAAGAAGGAATTGCCAATTCCTCGCGAAAGGTGATAACTTTGGAAAAACTATCTTGGTTTCTGTTGCGATTCAAACCACGAACCTCTGGGATAACAGAGAGACATGCTAAACATTACTCCACGGTCAACACAAGCCCAGTCGTAATGGGGTTTGGAAAAGACATAAATGCAAATTCAAAGCTTTAGGGATATGCTTATATGCAACGTCCTAGATTCGAAGTTCGAAGCTCAGAAACATCATAGGAAAATAATATTTTTCAACAGGTATCGTATTTTCCGGTGGTACCCGTGGAGTGATGGTTAGAATGTCCGCCTGTTAACCCACAGGTTCGTGGTTCAAATCTCAACAGAGCCAAAAATGTTTGTCCACGGGTATCGCTTTTCGCGAGGAATTGCCATAGAATCACTTATCTCACGTTCTTTTCAATACTGACGATTTAATGACTGTATGAAACTCCAGAAGACATACAGCTAAGTAGAAGTCCAAAGTTTCATGCAAAGTGCATGCATATACATGAACTTTCAATGGAAAAATTCTTTACGTAGCAGGAGAAATTACAAGTTACTAGTAGTGCACCTTAACATGACCAATACAATGTATACCGTTTCGGATAAAGAATTTCATAACCAATTTCTATGATTAGGGGCCCAGTTTCATGCTTGGCTCATTAAAAAAAAAAACAAGATTGGTTCTCAAAAACTTATTTAAATAAAAAAAGCAGTCTTGTTGCCCACTTTTTGCTTATTGAATAGTAAAAATCTAGGGTGCCTTTTGGATAATTTCAAATCAATATTGACATTACAAGTGTCAACTTAATAGCGTCGGCGCGGTGTCGTCAAAAATGATATGAGCTAGCGCCAATTCAGTTCAGTTCAGTTTCTTTTTTGAGACTACATATGGGGTATTCCATACCAAATCGACCACTTTTGAACCCGAACCCTTTAGATTTTGCTGAAACGTTTCCATCTTTTTCTATCCTTTGAAAAACATTTTTGAGAATTTTTTCAAATTTTTTTGTCCAATCTCAAAAGAGTTATGAATTTTTCAAAAAAATGGTTTTCTTATTTTCAAACAGCCATAACTTTTTTAAAAATTGACTTTTGGGAACTTTTTTTTTTAAATTGTTTGTTTTTGAATGAGCTTTTCGAAAAAATACACGGAAAAAATTTAACATGATCAATTATATAAAATAATCGGTTTTCGATCGCCATTTTTTATTTTCTATATTTTTTTCTCAAAAAAAAAATTCAATCAATTTGACAACTATTTTCACCAATCCCAGAGTGGGCCGATTTTTTTTTATATTTTTTTTATCAATATAAAAAAAATCAAAATTGAAAAAACCTTACTCGGCACGAGTACGATAGTCATTTTTGACTACAGGAGGGGGTCTATCTCCCCCTGTTTAGGCGGTAGGGGCAATTTTATAAAAATTTACTTCAAAAAATATTGTTAAAGAACGGGAACATTTACAGATACAAATTACACTTTTTATGAAAGCCAGAAATCTGCACTTCATAATAAATTTTAAATGAAGTGGTTTCAATTTACAGTTTTTGAAATAACGGACTTCAAAGTCAAAATTTACGAAAAAAATTTAAAAAATCACTTTGAGTATTATGTTCCTCATGATTACAAATGCAAATAAAAAAATTATTGGTGTAGTTAGTTGCTTCAATAAATTTTTTAAAAAACGCTGTAAACTACTTTTTTCTATGTCTTGTAGTTTTTGAGATAATTGAAAAATAGTAAAACTATTTATTCCTTAAAACTATTATTATATAAGTTTCTATTAAGATTAGAGAATCTTTTGGTTTTAAAGAAGAAATATAGTTTTACTAATTTTTTTTCAATTTTGATTTTTTTATATTAATTAAAAAAAGTATAAAAAAAAATCGGCCCACTCTGGGATTGGTGTAAATAGTTGACAAATTGATTGAAGTTTTTTTGAGAAAAAAATAAAGAAAATTAAAAATGGCGAACTTCAAAAAAATGACGATTTTACTCAAAAAAAAAAAAACGATTATTTTATATAATTGATCATGTTAAATTTTTTCCGTGTATTTTTTCGAAAAGTTCATTCAAAAACAAACAATTTAAAAAAAAAAAGTTCCCAGAAGTCAATTTTTAAAAAAGTTATGGCTGTTTGAAAATAAGAAAGCCATTTTTTTGAAAAATTCATAACTCTTTTGAGATTAGACAAAAAAATTTGAAAAAATTCTCAAAAATGTTTTTCAAAGGGTAGAAAAAGATGGAAAAGTTTCAGCAAAATCTAAAGGGTTCGGGTTCAAAAGTGGTCGATTTGGTATGGAATACCCCAAATATATTCACAAATTTATTTGATTACAATTTTTTTTATGTCAGCCGACTTCCAAAATTATGTCTGGTTTTACAAGTATTTTTTTATTTTTTGAAGTAAAGTTGAAAACCAATCTTCAGCTCCCAATAATAAAAACACCGTTAATATTTCTCTTACAATAATAATCTTATGCTTGCTCTCGACATATACGTTCTCATCTGAGCTTGCGCCTAAAAATAAAGCCCAACAAATGTTGTTCAAACGTTGGTAACTTTTCGTAATACAGGGTGTTCTGCACGAGATGCGAAAAAAGCTCAGGACGGTCAAGACAATAAAAAATAGTATATGAGAGGGGTATATCTAG
Organism: Melanostoma scalare; assembly: GCA_949752695.1. NCBI lineage: Eukaryota > Metazoa > Arthropoda > Insecta > Diptera > Syrphidae > Melanostoma > Melanostoma scalare. The sequence continues at coordinate 53,688,826 of OX456984.1, read as the reverse complement.
CTTCGTTTGGACGAGAAGGGCAGTTTTATAAAAAATTTACATAGTTTTCTAGAAAAATTATTAAAAATGAACTAAGCCATTTACAACCACATACTCTAATGTTTTTGAAAGTTAATACTGTGTTCTTTAACGAACATTTAAGATCAAGTTGACTTAATGAATGGTTTTGAGTAACCAAGTTTCAAAGTCAAAATTAAAAAAAAATCAATTTTTTTCTCTAAATAAAATTTTTATAAAATTTTGCTACAGTGAAACCCGCTTAAGAGAAAAGGCGAATTGTCACAGTTTTTCTTTCACTTAAGCGGTTTTTTCACTTAACCGAACCCCGGTTAAGTGAAAAAAAATTTCACTTAACCGGAGTCCTGATAAGTGAAAAAAATTGCACTTTAGCGGATTTAAAAGTTCCATTGAGCGGAGGTTTAATGCTTCATATACATAATAAACAATTTGATGTATTTATCTTTGGAGTTGCCTGGAATTAATTTAAATAAAAGTGTTTGAATAACTAAACATCAAAAAAATAAATTATTGAATAACAAAAATAACATTTGTATGTACATTGGAATTCATAGGTATGCAGTAGTACATAAATCAATTACATAAATCAAATTAAATCATATTTGAGTTTTTGTAGGTTAATTCGTTTGCACATTGGGCAAAACAAAAAGAGTCCACTCCCAAGTTTGGCTTCAGATTTCAAATATGTACATTAGGGTGGTTCTTAGGAAAAAAAAAAAATTGGGGACGCCTCCCAGATTGGTTCTAAATCAGGAAAAAAAAATTCCCTAATTTTTTCAAATTTCTATTCCTAACCCTTCCTGACCCTATTTCACTAAGAAGTTTTTGTTTTTTCGATCATCCGTTCAAAAACGGTTGCTGTTATAAAAAAATTGTTTATCGAGTTTTTGTTAATAACAAATGAAACGATAAATAAAAAAAATCTAATTTAATGTTAGGTCATTAAAATTGCCGTAGATATCTTTGAAAAAATAATCCATGTCAAAATGTTGATTACTTTTGTCGGATTGAGCGAAATAAAAAATCCCCCTTTTTGTTTATTAACAATAGAGTATAAACAAATGATCTAAATTTTATCAAACATACACGCGGCTGTAGAGTGTTCAGAGACGCTTCATTTGAGCCTAATTCGAAGTCTTTTCGTTGATTAGTTCAAAAATGACAGGAAAATGGGGCCAGGAAGGGTTAGAGAAAAAAATATGAAACAATTAGGGAATTTTTTTTCATTTTTAAGAATCGATTTAGCAGGCGTCGCACTCAATTTTCGCAAAAAAAGTGAAATAAGGACCACCCTAATGTACATATTCATATTTTTGAATATAATTAGTTACGTTTTATGAAGACAAAAATAATCTTTCTTTCTTCAAAAAGTCATCAATTTTCGTTTGTGACAAAGTCTGAAAATGGCAATTCATCATTTTATATTCAATTTCATCTAAGATTAAATCTAGTTCATTATCCCCCTAAGAAAACTGCTTAAGAACATTGAGAGATTTAAAAACTTCTTTGATTGTTGCTTTCTGGATTTCCAAAATTTTCACATCTAAATCATTGTAAGATACAGATCTGCTAGCATCAAACTTTTCGAATTGTAGTGCTGCTTCACTAATTAACAGGAATTGTGCTTTTTTAAAGCATCTCGGATTATGAGATCTACCTATGTACAATACGTATTTCGAAGAAAAATTATTAGCAAAAGAAAAACAAAATGATTGTGTTTAATCTTAGTCTACAGACACACCAATACAAAAAATAATTTTGTCTGTTCCAATCGAATTGAAAATGAAAAGGACAGTGATACGGTCCTTTGGTAGCTTCATTCCTGAAGGTTTTCACATCTATTTACCAATGAAACCGTCGCGTCGGTAGAGCCTTAAACATTATCCCGGATTCATCAGCATTATGCACGTCATCTGGGTTGTAGCTTTGACGAATGTTTGGCCAAAAATTTTCAAGGTAATTGTTAACAGCAACTGTGTCAGCAGAATTATTTTCACCACAAATCTAATTAAAATGAATATTTTCACGTTTTTTCCACTGATCTAACCATTCATTTGTTAGATCAAATAGTTCTGTTCGATAAAAATTTTTTCACTTAAGAGAGTTTTTTTCAATGAAAAATATGAAATTTAACTGAAAATATGTTTCAGGTATCCGGGTTTTTCACTTAAGCGAGTTTCACTTAAGCGGAGTGTTTAATAGGTAATTGGTTTACAAATACTCGGGGATGAAAAAATTCTTTCAGATAAGCGGGTTTTTCTCTTAAGCGGGTTTCTCTTAAGCGGGTTTTACTGTATTTTAAAGGTCACTTATTTTTTAAATAATTAGTGATATGACTGCGTAGGCACTTTGAGCACTTGTTATAATTGTATTTGTATAAAATACATAAAAAAACGACTAAAAGTGCCCATATTATTGTTTTATTCAAACAAACCACAAATTTAAAAATCTTTTTTTTTTTTTAATTTTACCCATTTTGTATTTTTTCAAATATCATAAAATGTATGGGTTTTTGAGTGCACTTATTATTGAGTTTTTTTTATTATTGCTTTGTTCATCTGTAAAAAATAAAGAAACTCTATGTTTAACAGACATTTTCTGCAAAAAAATGACCTCAAAGCTCAAAGTCAAAACTTTGTTTCTGGAAGAAAATTTGAACACCACTTAAAATTGAAAATCTGGCAACCCTAAACCTGTTGAAGCTAAACTTAAATACAGTCTTAAAGATTGTTATTTCTACAAAAAACTTAGTCTAAGATTAGGTTTCTTTCATTAGTATTGACAGAGATATCGAATTTAACATAGGTCAGGGTACACCAAAGTTAGCCTTTTTTAAATTGTCGAAAAGTGATGTCAAAGTTGAGAATCGAGCTTTACTGTGGTACATTTTTTTTCTTAGAATATGACCAAGAATCACACCCCGAAGGATAATACGCGAAGTACGGGACACCCTGTATAACCGATGTTCTTAAAGGGTGAAAACAGCAAACAAACAACAGGCTATATGAAATGTTATCCTGTAATCCAGACATAGCAAAAGGATACGCTAAACGTCCAAAAGGGACGTTCCACTCTCGAACAAAGGCGGACATAATTAGTTACTCACTTGATAACACATAAAAACTATTTTTCCTAATATGATTTGGGCTCTCTGATTACGAAACCGCCATCAGTTTTGATGTATCTCAATGTCTTGAGATAAGTGCGGTAAAAGGGTTCAAGATCGGTTTACTTCAGTTTAGCTATTGGGACTAGAAAAAATCCTGTGAAAGGTTTGTTTTCTACTTTTATCGAAATATAATCTTTTTTATTCTAAATATTTTTACATAACTTCTTACAGTATGCTCGTACTATATTGTGTAAAAATTAAACTATTAGCAAAACACAGAAACAATTAGCTATGCAAGTATTCAAATTAAGAAATTTTTTTTTTAAATAAGACTTTTTCAAAAAGTGTTTTGTGTAAAAAATATAGGTTTATACATATATGTTCATCGGCAGGTACCTAAATATTTTTCCAAAACTAACTATAAAACCTAGGGACCATTTCTAGAGATCTTTCAATGGTGTTTTCTTTTCCTTAGACCTTACCCTATTTTAGCGTCAAAACTGTTCAACCATTTTGAGCCAAAAAAAATTAACGACGCGTATTTTTGTAGGAATTTAGATTGCCTTCAAAGAAGGTTATTTTGAAAATTTAAGCTTGAAAAACTGGTATGTAGTTTTTATTTTGCTCTTTCACTTTAAATTTTTTAAATTAACGAACAAATCTATATCCGATCAATTACAAACATGTTTCTTGGAGAAAATTTGATGTTATATAAAAAAGGTGTTTTAATATTTTTCAATAAAGTACTTTCTCCAGAAGTTATTCACGATATTAAAAAAATTATAAATTCCTTAGGTCGCTTAAAAATTTATTAAAAATCAATCTGTAAGTTTCTGCAGCTGATTAAAAGTGCACTTAATAGTACATTATGTAAATAACCTTTCTGGCAATATATGTATAACTATTAAAAGTTTAAGGCAAATAATATTAAGATTTTCAATTTTTTTTTTTTTTGTTTTTCTATCTAGGCCCAATATATAAACTTTTATAGTGAGTCTAACACTGACTCTCAAAAAAACATTGTGGAGGTTTTACCTTCCAATAATGTATCCACATCAAAAAACAACTCCACAAAAAGATAAGAAAGCGTCAAAGCCAACAAATGAAGTCTTACTAACGCTTGGAGCACTAAATTTCGAATGTCATGTGTTTGCAATGTTATAACTTCGAAAATTAATAGTAAATGACATTCAGGTTTTCATTTATTATGACTTTAGGATGTTCTCAGCTTATTTAAACGGGTTTTTATTATAACAGTTGCAATGAATTTTTTAATTTTGGCCTACGGTGGAACCACTGTGCACTGGGAGGAAATAAAAACAGAGTTGAATCTACTTGGACCTCAATCAAAAGATGCAGGAACTTAGAGAAAAGTTAGTTGGTAAACTGGAGTTGAATTTTCCAATGAATGAAAAGGTCGAATAATTTTTCAAATTACACTTTAAATTTTTTTGTTTTTAATTTACGAAATAATTTTTGTTTTTGTTGTTTTTTCTTAAGTAGAATTATATGTATTTTGTAAATTTGTTTTATACAATTTTTTTTTTATATTTTAACAAATGGATTTTACCTATGGCTTTACGCTCTACGACAGAAGAAACTTGTAGAAAAGGACGTCATATTTCCGTTTCATTCAGAATTAGTGATACCAGATTTCCTGAATTTTGAAATTCTTAGTAGATTTTACACTACGAAAAAATCTCCACTATGAACGGATTTTGCAATAGCTTTGTCGTGATTCGTAGCAAATTTTCGATTACGATGGAATTCGTGATAGGGCTGAATAACTTGTATACCTTCATGGTGATTTTCATCTGAGAATGCGGATATGCAAATAAAGAAGCGATAATTTGGAATTTCAATCACATCTCACATATTGTCGTCATTATCTTGATTTTGATCGATTAAGTACAACGACCGTCCAAAGATGATAGCGCAACCAATAAATCGACCGAGAGTCTCAAGGCCACACCATTTTTTTTTTTAATTTCAACAGCGGTTTGTTCATGTAGCCAATCAACGTATTAAATTTGTCAGATGATCGATTTTTTTTCGGCCACTGATCAGTCAGAAATTTAGTCTTTCGGTTGATGGGTGACTTCTGACCAAAAAAAGTTATGTTGTATCAAAAACTCAATTTTGTAGAACGCGACAAAGGCATAACATAATGATAAGCAAAGTATATGTGGTTTTCCATATACCGATACCTCTAAATTTATTTATCCTCTATTTTTAGTTGAGAAAGAAACTATTTATTTAAAAATAGGTATATACGACATACGAATGCATAGCTAGGTAGGTACCTACCCACTTAACTAATCGACATTTCCTTCTGCGGAAAGGTTCCTTACAATAAAGAGTAGCTTATTAACCAATAAAAGCGAGAGGTTTCTAAACGATTTAACATCCTTCAACTCCTCACATAATAACATATTTTATGCAAATCAAGAATGTTTCTGCATTATTAAAGCCTCAAGAGCCGAAATTTGCCCTACTTCAATCCAAGTTGGAAGACACTTAAGAAAATATTTGACTTATTTTTTCCCATAAGCAATCCAAACTACCTAAAGAGCTAATCCTTCAAGGTGAGGAAAAAAATTATGAATTCTCAAAAAAACACAATAACGTCTTAAATGTTTGTCAAAGTCCACACAAACAAGACCGCTTTATTACTTCTTAAAAGCCACAAAATTAGGGGAAGGCATTAATGTCATCATCGCCATATTCTGCTGCTCATCATCCACGATCGACCGACCCTTGTAAACAATAAATAAAAAAATAAAAAAAAATTGATGGCTGAAAATTCAGTTCACACCAATTTCATACGAAAGTCACACAAGGTGCGCGACATAACAAGAGAGACTCATTCGGTGCATTGAACCATCACGCGTACCGATCTAAATAAGCCTTGTTCATTGCATGCGCTTCAAAACTAAGGGTTGAATTGAGACTTAGAGAGAGAGACAGAAAGAACCCTCATCCTCATGATCCTGTTCAAGAGGTGACACACAATTAAAATGATTTCACAATGCGACATTTAAGTAATTCCACTGAGCCACACAAAAGATGACGGTTCGCTTGATATTGTTGCCATCTAGTGCATGTCCTTGTTCCGCTCGAATACTCTTGCGACAAATCCCCTCATCACATTTTATCCCTCTGTCGTTTGGAATGGCACGTCATGTCACTTAACGTCAATCATCATCTCGTTCGACAATTGTTTTTGGCTTCAGGATTTTTCTTCTTGTTTTGTTATGCAATATACAATCGTACTCTCAATACACACACATAGACGCATTTTTTCTTTTCTATAATTATTATTTTCCCTACTCTTGAGTTGTTGGTTATTTTTAATTTAAAATTTTATTTTCAGATTTTACATAAAAGCTGGCTGAGGGCTGTTGTTGTTGCTGTTATATCCTCAAGGGTTATGAAAGAGAGTCCTTGTCACAGCTATTGAATGTCAGAAGCGTTGAGAAAATGAAACAATAACAATTTCGGGGTTGATATTTGCTAACTGGTAGGATAACAGGAAAAAGCAACAACATATCAAGTTGACTGAGACTTGGATAACTGGAAAAGTACATTATAGGGGCAGAGGCAGGAGCAGGGATATTCGGCGGTAAGTGCTCAGATTGCAGAGGGGTTTGTTAAAAGGATTATTCAAACAAAGCTCAGCAAAGGACTTTTTGTTAAAATGTGAATTTTTTGAAGTGATTTGAAGGTAAGGACAACATTGAACTGGTTCGGGTCAATTTCTCAATTGATGTAGAGAAGAGGGTTGATTCTTGGTAGTTACAAACAGAAAAGTTAAATTTACACACTTGAAGGAAGCCTTAACATTCAAAATTAACAAACGAGTGGACAAAGAAATTACAAAGAAAACTAGCTCAGCAAAAAAGTGTAAACAGAAATATCAGCAGGAAAGGAATGGATTCTCAAACATAGGTAAAACGTAAGAACGAAAGAAACTGTAAAGATATAAAAAGAACACTCGCAGGATCTTATGAATATAAAAATAGGCTGCTGCAACAAACCGTAGAGCTCTAGGCTCTATTGCATTTCTATTGACCATACTGTGTGAGGAATGACACCTTAATTTTTTGCCGATTTCGAACGGCTAAGTGAGACAGTGCTTTCATGGAAGTGAACCACCATCGGATTACTTGTCACTTCCTCGGGGAAGGCGATACCCGTAGTTAAACAGTTGTATGTGTTCGGACTCAAACACCCAATTCCCACGCAACAGGTGGACATATTTCTGTATTTTCTCAGTTCTTCTTAGTCATGAAAATAAAAAAGAACTGAGTGGTCTCGACTAATTTAAGCTTAATTTTGTCAAAAAAGGCTATAAGATGTCATTCCTATCACACCGTATTCCTTCTTTCGCAAACCGGAAAGTAGGTAAAAGGAGATTTACAAAGAGAAAAGAAACGAAGAACTCCGAATTTTCAAAGAGAACAAAAAAGCAGCAAGAGAAGCGCTCGTTTGAAGAAATTGAGAGATGCCATGACAGGAATGAGATTCGAAAGTTTTACCAAATGGTAAAAAGGTCTTGCGGTACCCGTGGTGTGATGGATAGCATGTCCGCCTGTTAATCTAGAGGTTCGAAATCGAATCCCAACAGAGGCAAAAATGTTTTTTCCACGGGTATCGCCTTTCGCGAGGAATTGGCAAGTCTTCCGTTAGTATTCATTGCCATGAAAAGCGCTTTCTCGATTAGCCGTTCGAAACCGGCAGAAAATTGTAGGTCCCCTCCATTCCCTCACAAGGCATGGTTGTGAGAAATGCGCTAGGCCCAGGGGCTCCTCGCTCTGTTGCGCCAGCCTATTTATTTTATTTATTTATTTCAAAAAGACTTGCCAGGGTGGCAAAGCCCGAACTCAAGCCTGTAAAGACTAGCAGGAAAACATAGTGATGGAGTCGCAGTCGATATTGAGGATCTGGAAAGACCACTTCTACGGACCGCTTAACGGCGATGAAGGCTCTGCTTCCGCTGTTAGGCAGAATGGCCCACTAAACTTACACGATGATCGAGATTGCCGTCCTTCCGACCTAGAAAAAGTAAACCTTGCCGTATGCAAGCTTTAATCAAATAAAACTGCAGGTGCAGATGGCTTCGATGCCGAGGTTTTCAAGGTAGCTAGAGATTTTTTGGAAAGAAGTATGCACCAGCTGATCAGCAAGACGTACTGGGAAGAAGGCATGTCCTATGAATGGAACCTCAGTATCATATGCTCGATCATTCAAAAGGGAAGAACCTCGCTATTGCACCAATTACATATAGAGAAATAAGAAGTAAGTCTTCTTAACGTCGCCGTCGCGTACAGCAGTAATATGTGACCTTTTGAAACCCCACGTAAACAACTTGATAGGTCCTTATCAATGTGGTTTTAGACCACAGAAGTCCACAATAAACAAAATTTTCACATTGCGGCAAATCTTGGAAAAAATCCGAGAATATAATATCGATATTCACCACCTCTTTATCGATTTCAAGGCCGCGTATGACAGTATTTACAGAGACGAGCTGTACAGAGCCATGTATAGTTTCGGCATCCCAGCAAAACTCGTACGACTATGCAGAATGACTTTGGAGAATTCACGCTGCTCCGTCAAGGTCGGAAAAGAACTCACTCAAACTGTCATGCGATTTCTTCAACATCATACTTGAACAGATTGTAAGAAACTCAAACGTCAACACCAGAAGAACAATTTTTCAAAAGTCTGTGCAATTACTCGCCTATGCAGACGATATTGACGCATTGGGAAGAAAAAAGCGTGATGTCAAAGGTGCTTTTGCGGGCATTGAAACAGAAGCGGCAAAAATGGTTGATGGTTAATGAGGACAAAACGAAGTTTATGCTGTCATCAAACAAGTACACCGAACATTTACGAATTGGACAAAACGTCGCAATAGGCAGATATAACTTCAAGGTAGTGCAGGACTTCGTCTACCTACGGTCCGCTTTAGACACGGATAACAACATCACTGCGGATATCAAACGGAGAATAACTCTTGCCAACCGTTGCTTCTTTGAGTTAAGAAGGCAATTGAGAAACAAAACCCTCTCTTGAAAAACCAAGGCAATCTTGTATAAGACCATGATCATCCCAGTCCTGCTTTACGGCGCGGCGTGAAGCGTGAACTTTATCGAAAGCGAATGAGAAAACTCTTGTTCTCCGAACGATCTTTGGTCCCGTATGCGAAGACAATGTGTGGAGTCGAATATACAACAACAAAGAGAAGACCTGGTCTTATGTGGTACAATCATGTGGAAGAAGCCCTCAACCGACATAGAGTGTAAGACTGGAGGGAGCTCGCTCGAAATCCAAGTCGCTATCGGAAGATGTTGTTTGAGGCTCAACTTTAAAGGCCCATAGAACGCGTTGCGTGCAGTAGGAGCGTCGAGGCCACAGAAGCGGTGGGTTTTGCCGCACGCAACTGATAGGGGTGACCCAATGAATGCGGCGCGGTGTTTTGACAATTGTTTATTTGCTAAAATTGTTTTTCAATAGGCAACAGAAACGTCAAACGAACTAGAGATGAGTCGATGAGTCACTATAACTAGAGGTGAGTGAGGTTTTCACTGGTACATGCATTATATTTTCCTGAATGCTTCACATACCTCATTTCCATTTAGGTTTGAACCCCGTTTGATAGAATTAGTTTCAGGTTATGCCTTTTTATGATACGTTAAAAACAAAACAGCAAACTTTTCGACTTTAATAACCAAACTATGTTGTAAGCTTGTTTACGAAACAATGTTGCCTTTGTAAAAAATTATAAAGTTATGCGTTCCGCTGGTTTTACGATTCGCCTTTTCTGATTTGAAAAAGTTGTTCGTGAAACTGTGAGTATAGGTGGCGACACCAGCGTTTTCCCTACTTTTTCTTTGAATTCGAATACTTTGCTCAATACTGGATTAAAAAAAACCACAACTTGTAATTTAATGCCTCTTTATCACAGGAAAAACGGGGGTGAATTTACTTTGAATAAACAATTTATATAGTTTGTAATTTTGATATGAAAATGGCGTCACCATAGATTTTAAATTTTTTTTTGAACTGGAATATTTTACCAGCTTCTGGCTTGAAAAAAAAAAAAACACTATAAAGCTACGCCGCTGACGCTGCATTTTTGCTGTTGTCACAATATTTCGTCATTCATGTTTGTGTGGTTACTTACATAGATACTCTTGATAAAAATAAAATTTTGTATGTGAAACTGTTACTTTCACAACAACAAAATCGCTTCGGTTTGGGAAATCTCTAAATAGCCTACTCTCACTGGGACAAAAAGTAATTCTTTTACGAAAAGTAGTTCCGTTCCGTTTTTGTTTGACGCCTTTCCATGTTTGCACTTTTTCTTTTAAGAAAAATCACTTTTATTAATGTTATTGTATTCTTACACTCATTTATTGTAGAATGAAAAGATTGATTCAAACACAAATTATTTTATATCACAAAACACTTAAAAGAATATGTGTTCGAAGTGAAGAGAAAAGATTTGTTATATAGCATTTGCTTATGGTGAACAAATTTAGAACATATAATAGCTTCTATTCCGTCATTTATTTGCTATGGGCTTTTTCATAAGCGACTTGAAAACATCTCGCTAATGAAAACATGAGGTTCTAGGAAAATTAATGTGAAAATTTGTTAGTATTTGGGAGTTGCTACCAAAACAACGATTTTGTCAAAATGGGAATAGACTATAAGCCTAAAAAGTGCATGTCGGAGTTCATATATTCACATATTATATACAAAAAAACATTGTATTTTGTAGATATTTTATTAAATTTGGCGCAAATATTGTCACTTGTCTTCAAAAAAATAATTTTTTTGCAACAAATGAAGCATAAGCTTTTTAAATTGTGACTACAGTAAAATATAACAAGAAAATTGATCGTTATGGCTCAACTAAAATATTTTCAACATTTAAAATAGTTTCACAATAAACTCTGATTGAAAATGCTACTTCAACTGTTATTTTAGCAGCAGTAGCAACCACAGTTGAGTCACATCTCTGAGGTAACAGTTTGTCCTATCTCATCACTAGCAACAAGAGAGAATTTCAAATTGGTTTTGACAACAAAACCGCGTGAGAGGCGCGGCAAAGTAGAAAGTTGGGCTACTCGGCGCGTTCTGCGCGTTGCGCGCGGTGCTTATGGGTCACCTCGAATAAGAACGTGTGTATTTAATTGAGCTGTCAGTTGGAGGCGGCACCGAACGCGCGAAACGCGTTCTATGGGCCGGGGCCTTAACCCAAACTTTGTTGTACGCCTACACTGAAAAAAATATTGGTTGTCATATTGATAATCGGAGGTTGTTAACTGAAAATTGTCATATTGATGAACAAAATAATCAATATGAAAACCAGTTTTTTGCATTTGATGATTGCAGTCATCAATTTCGGTTATCAATTTGCAATTGTCAATATGATGATCGTTATTTTCAATATGAAAACAAAGATTGTCAATATGATGATTGTGGATTTGCAATTGTCATGTTGACAACAATTTATGGTGATCGTCACTATGCGGTTGTGATATTGACAATCGTGGTTGTAAATATGATGATCACCTCCTTGCAGTTGTTGTTGCCAAAATAAAGTATGGAGGTGATCATCATATTAACAACCACGATTGTCATATGACAACCGCAAAACGACGATCATCATATTAACAACTTTGGTTGTTAATATGATGTAGTTGTTGTTGCCAAAATAAAGCAAAAGACCGAAACAAAACGGTAAATCTAAAGACAAAAGCTGTCTGCTTAAAAATTGTCATACTAACAACCTAGGTTGTCAATATGATGATCGTCGTTCTGCGGTTGTCATATTGACAATCGCGGTTGTTAATATGATGATCTCACTTTAGCAGTTTTCGCATTGAAAATTGCAATCATCAATATGAAAACCCAGACAAAAATACAACGGCAAAAAATGTTGTTTTTATCTATATTTTGAGTAAAGCGCGTCATTCGATTCGTAAAAGTTGAGGTAGTAGTGTCGCAATACCAATTTTGTGTGTACCGGATTAATTTATTAACAACCACTATTGTGAAAAGTGGGTGAAGTGAAAAATTAGTATCAGTATCAACTATATAATCTCTAAGAAGTTTACGGAAGATAAATTTGTGATTAATAATAAATATGCAGTAATCAGGTGAGTAATTAGTAGTTTCGTAATTCTTTTTCTTGAATGTGTGGTTAATTTAATATTATTTATCATATCAAGTATTTATTGTTCCCTGAAATGGAGTGCTTCAATTGTCGTCATAAATTCAATGCCTTAAGTGAACTCATTAAACATTAAAAAAAAAAAAAAATAAACTATCCTCAAACTCAAGTGCTTTGAAAGATCCTGCGCCCAGTGTTTCGAAAGCATTGATAGCTATAAGCACCTAATTTCAATCGAAACATCAGAACAAGACAATAAGATGACATCGAATTGCGAAACCTTTTGAAAAGTTGGAATCAAGAGCATTGTTATGATATTTTGAAAAGTAAGTGGACCATTTTATTATACATTTACATTATTTTATACATTCTTTGTGCTTTTTAATCGATTCAATTGATTTTAATATAAAATAAGATTTATTTAATAACTTTCATTTCAAACATAGAATGTTCTATAAAATGTTTTCAAAAGTGTGTTCCAAAAATGTGTCTATGCTTCTATTTCTGAAAATAGCATATTGTTCAGACCGATGGAAAAAAAAACTATTTTTTCTGTCCACATAGGTTTTGTTGAATATTGAATTTTTATTTCACCTAATTTTATCTTTTTTGTTTTGCTTAGATCGATAAGGACTTTTCCATTCTGTATTCAGAATGCCGATCAATTCTCTCTCTTTGAGAAAATTCGTTTCAGAAATTAAAAGAATCTCTCATGCTTAATATAAAGGACAAGAGAACGGTTGATGCCTCCAAAAACATTAATGATGTTGATTTCGATAAAGGTAAATGTCAAAGTGATGTATACAATTTACTTTTATAATTTTTTATATCTTTTCAAACTTTCAGATGACTTTGTATGCTCTGTCCTTAATAGTATATATTACTATCTGGTGCCCTCCAAACACGTTCCAAACTAAAAAACCACGTTCCGACGACCAAAAGTATCACTTTTCGAGGCATACTATTAGGGATTCGCAAATCTCTTTTCTCTTCGAGGGAGAAAGTGTCCAACAATTGGAGGACCATATAAAGTTCTTGAAAGATCGTGGGGAAACCATTCAGCCTTTCATCATGCATCTGCGTGGGTCAAATGAGTTTGTAGTCTACTTAGATGACCATAAATTTAAAATTAGTAATGCCTTACGTGCTGTAGACCTTTGTTTTAAATATGTTTTTATTATTAATATACATTACCCACCAGCTTGTGAGAACGTGTGGCAATTTATAGATTTTTTTTATATGAAAAAAGCCAAAAAAAGGTTTACCACAAAAATTGTACCCAAAGTGCTGAATAGTAAGTATTTGTTTGCTAAAAAATGAGGAGTGGAAAGCTTAACTCATTTTTTAGAGAATATTGTGGTTGTGAATATGATTACTGTGGTTGTCAATAGGATGATCGCAGTTTTCAATACGATTATTCCGATCATCGATATGATGATCGGAATAATCGTATTGAAAACTGCGATCATCCTTTTGACAACCACAATAATCATATTGACAACTCAATCATCCTATTGACAACCATAATCATCATATTGACAATCTCGGTAGTCAATGTGATGACCACAGGGTTCAGTATGTTCATAATAGCAGTAGTCAATACGATGAACGCGGTTGTCAATGTGATGACAGCGGTTTTCCAAATCATCATATTGATGATCGCGGTCGTTGGCTGAAAAATAACAACTTTTTTCATCAATATGATGAACAAATTCATCAATATGACAACCATTTTTGGTTCAGTGTAACCAAAAAGTGGTAAAATTAAGACGTAGTTCAAGGCAAAGCGAATCAAGAGTTGCCTTTTTTTATTTTCTGAAACATAAAATAGCATGCTTTCCAAATAATTTTCAAAACAATTGCTTTTCTGTTCCAAACATCAAATTCGCTTCTAATGTTGAGCACAGATAAGCTTTGGTTTGATGTTTTGCAAATTTTTTTTCGTATGTAGGTTCAGACTTTGTCAAGCTTTGTCCAATTTTCTGGTCTAAAAATCGATTGCCAGCGACGCCAATTCGACCCTTCTTTTTTGAAATTAAGTGACTAGCTTGGGGTGAAAATGAAACAGAAATAACTTAAACTTTGTAATAATGGATAGTATTCTTATCCAATTTAACTTGATGTTTTTTCAGGATATATTCAATCAAGTAAAATAAAAAAGTTCGCATCACGAGACTAGAGCTTCTTTTTCGAAGTTAGTAATGCCCACCTACGTGGGTAAGTAAGCTGACACTTACTTATGTGTATCAAATGTTACCAATAAATGTAGTCCATATGTTGTTAGCCATCACTCCAACCGTCCGAAGAAGATCTACTGCTCTTCAATACACAAAACTTTGACTGAAGTTTTGGCATGTAGGTTTTATCATGGCCATAAATTTGCTTTTGTTTTTTCCTTTTATACTATTTTGCCCATTGCCATCATTTCCATTTACCCACATCCAATAATTTTATTCGCACAACACGCTTTCATAGCCGTATTCAGTTCAAACCCACATAGAGCAGTCATGAATCATCATCAATCCATTAGCCCTCAGCATTAGGATCTCCAAATATCATCAACATCAACTTTTCCAATTACACCATTCATCAAGAAGACAGCACCAGGACATCACACTCTATTCTACTTTGACTTCCCGCCAATTCGCCTGACAGCCAGTTAAATAGAAGCCAATACCATTGCAAGACCATCTCTCCAAACACAGCATACACAATGATAAATCACTCTCATTAGCAGATATCAATCACAAGGATAAATCAATAAGAAAACGACTCCTTGTGTTTAATTTATTATTTTTACTTCAATTTTTCTTCTCCGCCATTGAATTTTTGCACCCTCAGACAATAGAGTAGTAATTTTCTTGATCCTTCCACACGTCCTGTGGCAATATTTTTCCTTCCTGCAAAACACAAAAACGAAAGAAAGAAAACACCAATAACAAAACAGCGACAGCAAAAAAAAAAAAAACAAGCACAACCACCAGTGAAGTCGAAGGAAAAAGTGAAAACGTCAGAACAGAAGCAGAGAAAAATGTATGGAGATTTCTTTTCAACGACCCATAACGACAGGATGATGGATGCCGCAAAAGCCCAAGATTCCAAGAAAAGGATCTGTTCCTGTCAGTAGTCTTGACATATATTTTTTGTATGTGTGCTTGCCAAGTTGTCCGTTTGAAAGTGAGTGAGTGAATGACTGAGTGGCAAGAGGAAAAATTCCAACTTGGCAAGATGAATGGAAGGAAAAGGACGAAGTGAATAATTGCGTGACAAGAAGAAAAACAAGTAGGAAAAAAAAAATATAAGAAGTGAAAAAGAGCCAAGCATAAAATCTCTTTTAATAACATTCAACTTTGACAGATGCTTTCTTATATTTCTTCATTTTTCTACGAAATTATTATTTTGCGTGGCACTGCAATGTGAAGAGACAATAAAAATAATCAGCATGGTGACAAATCGGTAAACTAAATAATAAATGTTGTTAAAAAAATAAATCTTATTTGAAATAAGAGAATATTCGAAAAACTTAGTAGAATGAAAAAAAAACCGATTTTATTCGAACATTAAGAAATGTTTTGTTGTGATTGAATTTTTTTATTTTAAAAAAGGTTACAAATCTTTTTTAGAAAATTGTGACTGTTTTGAAATTTGCTGATTATCATAACTCCGATTTAGGAAAAAAACCCAATCGCTTGTCTTAACTTGAGACATGATGTGAAACGTCAAACGTCGAAATAGTTGCAAAGTTAGGTAAACAGTAATTTATCTTATCTTATATATTACATATACATATATATACTAACTTACCCGCCCGTCGTTGCTCGGATTTAAGTTGTTTAAAAAATTGTCAGGAACACCCGCCGAACTAAGCTGAAGATAGCCGGAAAGTTTCTACTTTCACGTTTCTGTGCAAATGTTGTCATGAAAAAACCTAACCTAGCCAAAAGTCGAAAGGATTTTTGATATTGGCTCAGAATTTCAAGAGTTCCCGTTTCCGTAGTAATACTGGGATGATAAAATTATAAAACTATTCTCAGAACCACCAAATATTTCATTTGTTATAAATTTTAAATCATCATTTTCTTTGATATGAAATATGTATAATGAGTTTAACAATTTAACAATAAAAAGAACTCACCAAAAAGAGCAAAGCTTTTGAGCATGAATGAACATGTCCGAACGTGTCTGGACATGAACAATAATAATATCGACTTGTTCATTCACAATGATCGCAAAAACAATTAAAACTTCACAGATTATTGGAAATTATTTACTTGGATTAGTCTAACTACTAACACTTTAATTAAAAGAAAAACAAAAATTTAAGGAATCTATACTACAAACCAGAAACAAAATAAAACTTTTGAATAATTCAATGCAAAATTAAAGAAGAACTCTTTCAATTAGGACCTCAACAAATGGCGCAGTAACACAAACTGACATTACTTTCTCACTTTCTCAGAAAACAGTTTGCTGAGCAACAATTCAGCAAGAGTGAAGAGTCAATAGAGCAACGGAGGCAGTTCGCTCTATTTTTCATTTCCTTTTGTGTAGTCTGTACCTGTAGTGTGAACGTGTGGAGCTGCACGCTGCACCTACGCTCCACGACGAATGTGATCTTTAAAAGCTGTGAAACTGTGATATCTGACAAGAGTCGACAATAGAGAAATTTTCTATTGAAACAATTATTGGAGTTTAGCTTTGGCTGAGCCCAATCAAAAGCGCACTTTGAATTTTGTAGATCTTCATGTAGACTCTCTCAACTCTTAATTGAATTATTGAACTAACCAAATTATAATTGGTAGGGCTGCTAGATGAACTTGGTTGTCTTTCCAAAGTTTTCTTCTTACTTCAAAACCATTTCTTTTGGAATTTAAGACAATACTCTTCCAGTGCCATTGGTTTACTTATTCCACCATTTTGTATGCCCGCAAGCACTGAAAAGTCAAATTAATCAATTCAATTGAGTGCGCAGAAGGCTGAACCGCCGATACTTGTAAAGCTAAAGAGTAAAAAACAATCAACGAGAGCACTTCACTTGAGTTAAAGGAGTAAGTTCTCGTTGCTCGTCAAAAATTATTTGGATCATTGTTTTTAACTTACTTCAAAGTATGACATTAATTCTAAAACAAACTTCTTCTCCATGCCGGCCGGCACCGTCGAGCAAAGTGTACTTCCTTTTGAAAATGCATATGAAGTTTTCGAGTTAAAATTTTTTCTACAATACACATACATAGGTACATAGCTAGTTGAACGTTGTGTTGTCATTGTCATACTACTGATATTTAACTTCTAATGTTGCAACGCACGGTCATTCACTAGTTTGAAGCCTAGGTAGAGTTTACAAATTTGAATGTGCTGAATTCAAAATCAATTATAGAAATTACTACTCTTTCTCGTCAGGTTCTGAGATTATATTAGAGTAAGTTCAACCAGTTCAATTCAAGACATCAATGCTTTATTCTTTGGCTGAATTTGAATTCAGCAAATTGAGAAACTTCAAACAGGTCTTATATCAGATTCAAATTTCTTTTTGAGACTCTACCAAGGCTTCAAAGTAATGAAAGACCATACTTTACAACTTTTGAAGTTGAATATCTCAGTAATTTGATAGAATACAGCCATTTTGAGACTTTTTACTTTGCTTTTATCAAATTTCATGGTTTTGCAAAATGGAAAGTGTTTCTGATCCACAACATTCCTTGCAAATTTTATTTTGCACTTTGCAGAAGAGAACTTAGGTTAGGTTAGGTTAGGTTAGGTGGAAGTGGCTGTCTGCCAAAGAGTACATTGCCTGACACACTTAGGTCGCCAGAGCCCATTGTGATACCACAGAGATCTGCAACTTAGTCACCTACTGATTTCAGAAACCCGATGTAAGATTAACGAGTTGATCACCCACTTATCTTCCATTACGGGACTAGCTGGTTAATCACCCGCTAGTCGAACCACGCGGAGCTTTTAATGTATTTCAAAAGACTTTTAGGGACTATGTAAGCTAAGTCGCTAGTATCGTCGAAGAAGAATTCACCCAGATGAGTTTTCCTCTTATGAAGTAGTTCAGGGCATGAGCAAAGAAGGTGTTGAACGGTTTCTTCCTCTTCTTTGTCCATGCAGCTTCTGCAGAAATCATTGGAAAGAACGCCAAGTCTTTTAACGTGTCTTCCTATTAGTATTAGATAGTGTCCCGTAAGAACACCTATGGTAGAACCTAGATACAAGCGGTTCAGGGCTAGCAAACTCTTCGAGCGTTTTGAAACTACACACGGCCAAACTTTTTTGCTAGCAAGGCAGTTGTTACTCTCAGTCCATCTAGTGTTTGTTATCCTCGAAGCGTCTTGTCTAAGTAGGAGTTTACATGCAGCGATAGGTACACCTATGTTGTTCCATTCTGAGCGTAGGGAAGTGGTCGTGCCCTTTTTGGCTAGTTCGTCTGCCATACAGTTGCCTGGTATGTCCCTGTGAAGAAGAGAACTTACGTCGAACTGAAATTGCAAAGAGAATATAAAAATGGCAAAGACTTTGCTCAAGTTCTCACCAAATTTTGTAGTTCTGAGGAACACTTAGTTTTGCGAATTGACGAAAAACTTGATGAGTGCAAAGTGAAAAGTTGATAACTTGTTTTGTGGAAAAAGGAACTGATTTGGATTTAGCGCATAAAAAATCCAAGGAAAAGCATTGGTTTTTTTTTGGTTTGAAATTTTTTCATGTCAAAACAAAGGTTAAAAAATAGCACAAACTTATTGTTTCCGATTTTGAAGGCTTATCTAGTATTTTGAAAACATCAATTGATAGAGCGATTCTGAGGCCAAATTTGAGTTCAGGCTTCAGGGTAGAAAAAGCAGTTCCTTGATTAGGCGCTCAGAACCTTTTATATTATAAGTCTCCTCCAATCCATAACAAAGCATGGTTCAGAGAAATCCGCTAGGCTCTGGGGCTCCACCGCTCTGTAGTGCCTCTGTATATGTATGTATGTATGACCATTGTTGTAACAAATCGCGAACAGAGTAAAATAAATAAATAAATAGGGTGGCTCAACATCAGGCAGACATCCTAACCATCACGTCCGGAACCGCGGACAGGAGTAAGGTCTCTAAATGTTTAACAACGACGAACAATATTTAATATCTTCAATTAAATTTGGCATAGGCTACCGTTGAGGACTTTCCGCTGTATGTTTACTTGGTCTCTGACAAATATAACCAACTGAGTAGTTAGCTCTTGAAGCAGGACGCATTTGCTGCAAACAATACTTGGCAAGGTACTGCGTTAAGTATCAATTTCACGTCCGTAAGCGCTTCCATCCTCTCCACGTTATCCACTTCAACAAGATGTTATTGTGCGCCGGAGTTTGGAGTGTAGGCTCCAAACTAGAAGAGAGGTGTCTTTGGCAAACAACAAGGTACCTACTGTTACACGTATGCATATTGGATAACCAATTACGTCGATGCTTTCCAGCGATCAGCAGCCGTTATTGGGGGTTTGTGCGAAAGGTCATTTATCTCTGGATGAAAGTTTTTTTTTTTTATAATTAGCGCACACATCAAGGGGTTATGACTACCATTATAATGTTATAGAACACAGTGCGAGCATTCAGGAGGAGAGGATTTGAAA
The DNA here is from genome assembly GCA_949752695.1 of Melanostoma scalare. NCBI lineage: Eukaryota > Metazoa > Arthropoda > Insecta > Diptera > Syrphidae > Melanostoma > Melanostoma scalare. The sequence continues at coordinate 53,668,901 of OX456984.1, read as the reverse complement.
AGATACACAGATGCACGTTGCTTTTGGACCTCTGTGAATCGTAATGAAGGGGAAAAACAGGGTCAGGTAGAGGGTCGGTTGGTGCGACTGAAATAAGAATCTCTATACTTGACTGTACACCCGAAGTTGGGCTCAAGGTAAAACTGATCAGCATTCCTACTCAGGCGTGTGTTGTGGCTAAATTGTTTCAGGGGAGGAATGCAACTAGCTTTTTTTTGGAAAAAAGCGATAAAAGAGAGACAGACAGGTGACGTTTCGACGATGTCCAAGAAAATCAATCGATTCTACGATTGAACTATCACCTATCGATTTTAACGCTCTATTTTGTATCCTATCAAGTAGGCGCAAAGATGTTTGAGGAGCATCTGACCAGATATGGGAGTTATACTCCAGTTTTGGGCGGATGAAGACCTTATAAATTGTAGCCAGATCAGAAGGGGTGAAGAACTTCCTGCATCGTCTCAAGAAGCCTAAGCATTTAGCAGCGTTTTTGGCGACTTCAAATATGTGGTCATTCCAACGAAGATAATCGTTTACACACATACCAAGTACTGACAGCTTTTCGGTTTCTTGGATGCAGGTATACCATTCATGGATAATGGCAATGGGGGAATGTTAAGCTTCAACGACAAGAGACAGCATTGAGTTTTCGAAGCATTGAATTCTACTCGGTTCTTATGACCCCATGTAACAAAAATGCTGTCAAGGTCAGAATTCAAAGAGCTTATCATACGCAACCGTTCCAGCTTCACATCCAAAGAGCAGGGACGTGAATTTGAAAACGAATATGAAAAGTTGAGGGTCGAGTCGTCCTTTAGTAGATGCCCAGAGCGGGATTCGAACCCAAGCGTCCGGCCTATCGATTGAACACTCTACCACTGCACCACGGCCGCCCTCTGAAGTCGAGTCGTCCCTACTTATGCATAATACGAGCGTCAAACGCACTGTGTTTCATGAAGTTCTCTAAATTTCCTTCAAGATCTACCCACGTGCTTAAGAAAAAGACACTTGTGTTTTTGTACTCCAATTTCAATGTTTATAAACAATTTTCTTCCGAATAAAATCCAATTATTGAATACAATGCGACAGGCCTTAAATTTGTCAAGCAAAATAACACGCTCGCTATTAGAATATCTCATATAACAAAACACAGAAAATATGTCACATCCGTCTGTCTTGTAATTTTCTTTCCCAAAAAACACTGCCACAGAGAAAACAGAACACGATTGACGTATTTCAAATTGATTTTCATGCCGCTGTCAAAAATGTCATCTCTGAATTTTTATGTATATTTACTCTACTTATGCCTTCTTTGTGTCTCCATGTTGGTATATTTATAAATGTGTGTGTATGTTTGTAATAATGGACGTGGGCATGGGCGTGGGTCTTCTCATAGCTCCTAGAAAATATGGAAAATGAGAAAATAGTGACTGTCGAAATTTTCCTTCACATAAGGAAATTGTCATCTGCTTTTGATGGGTGCTGACATTGCGATTACACCCAACGGAATATTTATGTATCCGAATTCCGAATAGCTATGCGGTACAAATAAGGGAACGTAATCAACATCATGTTGTGTAACAAGCCACAAAACCCACTTCTTCTTCTTAATAATGGGGTTCAAGGAGTGATGATGAATGGATTAGGATTGTAAACAGGTTTCCTGCTTAAGGTTATAGAGTGTAACTGTTTTGTATGATAAGTTACATGGAAAGTGCAATGTGAGTCACCCTCATTTCTGAGATTCAATAACGAATCTGTTTAAATTTGAACTATCTACTGCCTTTGAGGTGCTGGCAAAAGGAAATAAGAGACTGACTATGTGGTTTTTAATTATCCCTTTGAGTCTTAATTAGTCCTCTACAAAATTAACAAAGCCTTTCCATGCAATCTATGTACGGCTTCGAATGACTGCCCGCACACAGCGAGAAGCTCCAAACTCCAAGAGCATCGGACAAAGCAAATAAAGTCATTGCTTTTTGTTGCACACTCCCACACGGCTTTTATTTCCTCGGATGTGTCATGAATCATGTACTGTCTTCACTTTACCTGGCACTGGCTGTATCATTTTTTCTTCTAGTATAGCCTACCACCGCACAGCTATTTTGCTGTTCCTCTCCTTTCAATGCACCTAATTGAGTCGTTCATTATTTGCCTTGGAACTGCCGAGTTGACTCAGCCAACGGATGCATACACAGACAACACCGACCTCTTGGTGGTCCAGTCAAAGAGTTGTTGGACCTGAAGCTATTTTCGTACTGTGCCATGCACCGACAATGGTGGGTTTGCTGCAAATTTGGAAATGTGTCACCACGTGGCATCGACATTTGGGCGTTTCTGCCACTGCGTTTTGGCCAGGTCCACATATGTTAAATGGGATCTCAACCACAAAGCGGAAACCAGTCGACAATTCACAACACAACAAGATCGCCTGGTGCCTGGTCGCATTTAACGTTTCGACAAGATGCAAGTTGCGGCGGCAGTAGTAACATAAGAGCTGACAGCCGGCAACGTTTAATGTTTCGAAAGGTTGAGTTTATGTGCCAAATGATGGCAGTCTTTGATGTTATACCGCCGAATTGCTATACATGCGTGTGGCTGCGGAATACAGCGCACAGGGGTTGAGGTGCTGGAGCGTAGTTCTTTAGATGGTTTTTCTTGCAGTGAGCTGAGTCAACAGATAAATAGCCCAACAGTCCCCGACAGACAGACAGATAGGCAGCGCGACAAGAGGCTATTTACACAACGAATGGAATGACATGTTGATTTGATAAGAGTAATGGCAAGATGACGTGATTTTATAGGCGGCGACAGCAGTGAACGAGCGAATTATGTGCCGGGAAATGCATAAAATTCAAGGAGTCGTGTGGATGCATTGACTCACTTGGGGGGCTCGAATGGAGGGAACATAAATGTGTTCCCTGTTCGATTGAGTCATTTATAGAGATGCTTGGAGAAACATGAAAGTTATAGGACAGCGTTGTGATGTTTTGAGTAACCTGTGAACCAGGATGTCGAATTCTTTGTGAGCTGGTGCCATCATCTCGTTGAAACTTTGCAATGTTCTCACAAAGATCACTCAGCATAAGACTAAGCCAGTTCGTACTCGTATCAAGGGATAACACGTAGACCAACACTCCTATCAAATGACTATGACTATGAATTTCACTTCATAGGGCCAATTTGAAGTTGTAACACACACATTTCTTGAACAAAGCCACATATTTTATAAGTTGATTGCATTGTGTGGTTAATCGCATGTTGAACTAAACCCGATACATCAAACACCATGTTCATTCAAAACAAACCCTCGTAACATAACGTCTCGCCGCACTAAGTACACCTCTCATTTTCAACAATATGGGTACTTGTTAATTCAACTAAAAGAACAAGAGGCAGCACTCAGGAACATTAACTCCCGCTATGGTGTTTTATTGAAACACGTGAGGTTAACTTAATTTTATTGTTCCCTTGGGGGTTGTACGATATGCCAGAGATCGGATGTCAAGAGGGCTGGGCTATACTCAAATGATTTCCTCTTTTCAACATGCATATTCGACGCAGTTCTTTATTATGCATTATGTTGTCACAAAAACTGAAGAAGGTAGTTAAAGTTAACGAGAGTTGGTAGGAAGGTACATAGTACTTTCGGATACAATGAGGTACTAGCGAATTGCATTGGCTGCAGGGTAAAAAATACGACCATTAAAGTAAAGTGATAAAGGAAATCGAACAAATTAAACTCATTACCCACGTTTTAGGACTTTAAACAGTTTCTTTTTAGTGAAATACAAGTCTGGATGGTAAATTAGAATGTTTGGAGTCGTATTATGTTCTTCATGTTTGGTCTAGACTCAGGACGGATCGCTCAAAACCTCTTTATGTCATCTTATTCTTCCTTTTCAAAGTTCAGAGCAGAAGAAGAATCTCCAAGATATCAGCTGTGGGAATACCACTCTGATATTGAGCTTTTCGCTTCTCCTTCTCCGCAACTTCGCCTATTTTTGAACCGCATGGTTGAGGGCTAGGTTCCTTCTGAAAATACCCTGAATCATCGATTCCCGACAACCTTTATTTAGTATTTTTGGCTTTGCCTCGTGGCCGGCTTAAAACCGCTCCTCTGAGACAAACTTCCTACAATTGATAGGTCAGGGACAGGTTCTTGGGAAACTTTCCAGAACTCCAATTCTCCACTTAGGTAAATTGCCTGGTTGGAATTGTTTCCTTAGGAAACTTTCCGGAACATCAATTCCATATTGAATCGCTTGTTTGTGGGCAAGGTTCCTTCAGAAAATACCCGGAACAACGTTCTTAACTATTCACGCTTAGCTCTTTACAGGAACACGCCAGGGTCAGGAGAGCCCAGTCGAATACCAGTAGAATAGGTAAGCCAGACCGCCGAAACCGTCAACCTGTACCGAGACTCCGCACCGTCCAATCAGAAATACCGAGAAACCAGATTCCACTCTAATATCCGAAGGAGAAACCAGAAAAAGTTCCTTCCGCACTCAAAACGATGATTTTCCGAATCATTTAACGTAAGATTTCCCATAACTAATGAAGAAGTACCAAAACTAGCTTTGTGGAAAATGGTATACTTAACGTAAAAGATTTTGATACTCATTTTGTAATAAACATAAGACTTGTCCCTAATAGCATCAAGAGTTAATATACGAAGGTATCGAATATATTTGCCGTGTCGGACTTGTTATTCGTAGAAGTTGGACCGCCGGCCGCTACCCAAATTTTCGAGCTTCCTTGCGAAAGAACCCTGGGCCCACTGAGTACTAATCCAGCTGAAAACCAAAGAAGCCTCACAAATTGATTTCTTGCTTCTCTGCCTTACACAAAAGATGCGTTCGTGAAGTACGCATCTTCTGAGCATTTTTTTTAAATTGAAAAGATATATAGTCCTTGCAACTCACATCTGAAAACAAAATTTATCTAATCGTAAAAATTATTAAAACTTGACCGTGGGACCTTAAACAGAAGCGAATATGGATTTATTGGCAGCTTCACCATTTTTGACCAGCAGGACTCAAACGACCGACAAAACATCAATCTCTTTTAGTTGTACAGGCCGATATGAGAAGGCTCCTTCCTATAAGCCATTGCTTGCGAAAACTAGGTTTCTTACGCATTTTATCATTGAATATCGTCAATCGTACCGCCACTTATTCCTCAAACAGTGCTTTCTTTCTGACATAAGGGCACTTCTTTTTTGATTAATGAAAACACATTTTAGAGTTCCTAAGCAAAGTATGTGCTAAGACCTCACCTTCGTTAAAATTGCGATAGATATCTTGATACTTGCAAAATTTTAGTAACGCAAAACGTATTAATAGTTAAAGTTAAGTAGGAAAGATTATGTTTGTGGAAAAGCTTAAGAAACTACGTCAAAGTCTGGAAAAGTTCACAAATTTTCGTAACAGTCGACTAAGGCCGAGGCCACGCAGTCAGCGATAAGCGAGCGAGCGACTGAACGACATGAAAAAATTAAAACAAATGAAATTACATTGAACTGGCCATGCATTGAGCGAGCGATGAGCGATTTTTTTAAGCGACTGAACGACGTCGCTCTGTCACCAAACTTGTTCTAATTTTTAGTTTATCGCTTAGCGTCAAGAGCAACAGATAGAGAAGATACAACAAATATAAACGTAGGGCTCTTGACAACGGCATTTTAACAACTAATCGCTAAAGAAATGTCGCTCACGAAACGAGTGGCCCGTCGCTCGACTTTGTCGCTTAATCGCTGATCGTTCAATCGCTCGCTCGCTTATCGCTGACTGCGTGGCCTTAGCCTAACGCCGGCACGAATAGGTCTTCAAACTTCTGCAAAATGACATCAAAGCAAACAGCCAAAACAGACCGCAAATATCACTCAAAGGCTGTTAAAGACCTTAAATCTACGTTTATGTTCTTGAAAGTCCGAAACTGCCTGCAAAATACCACATCACTCCAAGATTATTGGAAAATACCAAGCTTTTCGCAAACAACTATAACCTCAAAATCGGAATGAGCGCTGTTAGTGACAAGATGGGGGACCGTTCGGTACTACTGCGTGCTGTTGTCATGTGTTATTTGTTCTATGTAGTATTTGTGTAGTTAGTTTTGTGGTGTATCAGCCAAATGGTCTTTGTCGCCCGGCTGCAAACCCCCTACTCCGCAGATTTATGTGTGGAGTAGGTTTCATATAAATGTAAATGTAAGACCTCAAAGAAACTCTTTAAAAACCCTCAAATCATGTTCGCAATTGTTATCAAAATTTCGCAATCGTCCGAAAAATTCATCAATTCTTCGCAAATGTCCACAAATAGAGTGAAACTCTGACAAATCTTAAGCAAATGCCCTCAAACGTAAGCAACAGTCTAAGGCTACAAACCCCAACGAGTGTGTGCAATTCTCTGCAACTGCCTGCGAAAGAAAGAAACTTTCTGTAGAAGTTCGCAGAATTTGCGCAGTTACAATAATTCTGCGCAAATATCCACAAAGGTAAGAGACCATAAAACTAAATCAGCAAATGTTCGAAATTATTAGTTTCCGTATGCATATTTTGCATTCATACGGAAACTGATCGCTAATATTGGCAGCTGTATCTAAATTAATGCAAATGTCCACGAAAAACTGAAATCTTCAAAAAAGCTTCAGCAAAAAAGTGGACCAGCATTAAACGACGCGTATGTGAGCGTTTGAAGTCAAATCGATACTGATTGAATCTTTGGACTCCCGCTTGTTTCTGCCTACCAGGGCTTTCGGGCGCTTGCTGTTTTTTTACCTACGGCTACCTACGGGATGATTTGCCACAATCTATCGTGCCACTGGGGGCAGTATTAATGAACAGACATAATAAACAGTTTTTTCTCTTTCGCAGTCAGTGCGACCTTGGCCCGCCGTGAGTTCTATATTTGTCACAATTTGGCGCCCGAGCAGGGACTGTTAAGTTCCACTCCATTGATGTTAAAACTCTCTAAGAATAACAAACCAAACGCCTGACAACCAGTCATGTCCGATTCCGACGAGATCTTCGACGTTTTCGCTAGCATAGGAGCAATTTACTTACTCAGCAAGCCCGATGAGCACGGATGAGTCAACAGGGGCTCGACACTGAAGGTTCTTGTCAGCGCTACGAGTTTACCGCTTTAGTACTTACATTAAAGGGGCTTGGCTCAGAAAATCTACGCAGAATTTTTGCGAAGATTTGGAGAGGATCGTAACAAAAAGGGAGTATACGGAATGTATACGGAAATATCTTTCCACGAACCGTTGTGTCGTATGTACCAACAGCCACCGAATACGAGCGGCCTAGGGATTATAGAGCACCCGTGGACGACAACCCCGACGAAGCCAGAACGTCACGTCCTGTTGAACAGGCGGCGACTAGGGCAAACCTCCGACCGACCGGCAGGTTCATACTCAGCTACGAAGCCGAGGTGATGAACAATGTCCGGAAGTGGGGGTTGAAGTTTGACGCATCTTGGAATGCGGTAGAGTTCCTAAAAAGTTTTGAGGAGTTAATGGCGTGCTACGACATCCGTTTCGACGAAGTAGTTAAGGCCGTTCCAGAAATATTACGAGGCACTGCTCTAGAATGGTTTCGGATAAACCCAGAGCATATAAAGTCGTAGACCCAGTTCCACACTGCTTTCCTCAACCACTTCTTACCAGCCAGTTACCTCTGCAAGTTGGAGAAGGAAATACGGCGTAAGAAGCAAGGGCCAAGCGAAAAGCAAAGGACTTTATACAGCTCACACAGAATTTAATCTACTGACAACCCCACATGAGCATAAAAGATAGCATTCATCGCATATACGACAGTTTGCGGTCAGAGTACCATCTGCATATAAAAAGACGTGAGTTTAAAACGTATGACGAACTGATGAAGCCGGCAGAGCAATACGAGTATATACGAAGAGAAGACCGTACATGTTACAACTCTTTGCAAATGTAAGCATTTAATTTTCAAATGTTTCAAGAAATCCACAAAAGTGTGAAATCAATGTCTGCAAAAATTTGCAGTTGTACGCGAACGTCTGCAGCTGTTAGCTTTTATTTACTTACTTACTTACTTACTTACTAAGGTGGGTATTACATTTCGGGGTGAACCTGGACCTCAACCAACATCCTTCGATAACGACTTCGATTTCGGACGAACTCTCTCCAGTTTCGCACTCTAAGTCGGTTGAGGTCTTCATCCACATGATTGCGCCACCTAAGACGAGGTTTTCCCCTTCCGCGATTTCCCTGCAATGTGCTTTCGAAAACCCGTCGAGCCGGAGCGTTTGGGTCCATCCGCTCTACATGACCCAACCATCGTAGCCTCGCGATGCGTACTCTTCTGGCTATGCCAGTGTCGCGGTACAGCTCATACAGCTCGTTTTTGTATCTTCTTCTCCACACATTCATGCTTATTTTGACATTCTATTCGAATGAAAGTTTAGTCGAATTCGAAAGAAGTGCATTTTGAGACTCGAATGATTCGAAATTTTACATGTTTAACATTCAAAATGCACTTCTTTCGAATTCGACTAAACTTTCATTCGAATAGAATGTCAAAATAAGCATGATTGTCTTCGCATACGGCAGCAAAGATCATTCGAAGAATCATCCGCTTTCGATAAGGTTCATGCTTCCGCGCTGTAAAGTAGGACTGGGATGATCAAGGTCTTATACAGCTTGGTTTTTCTAGAGAGGGTTTTGTTTCTCAATTGCCTTCTTAACCCAAGGAAGCAACGGTTGACAAGAGTTAAATCTCCGCACTGATGTTGTTTTCCGTGTCTACAGCGGATCCTAGGTAGACGAAGTCCTGTACTACCTCGAAGTTATGACTGTCTATTGTGACGTTTTGTCCAATTCGTCGATGTTCTGTGTCCTTGTTTGACAACAACATATACTTCGTTTTACCGTCATTAACCATCAAACCCATTTTTGCCGCTTCTGTTTCAATACTCGCAAAACCACCTGTGACATCACGTTTCCTTCTTCCCATTACGTTAATATCGTCTGCGTAGGCGAGTAATTGTAAAGACTTTCGAAAGATTGTTCCTATGGCGTTGACGTTTGAGTTTTGTACAAAATTTTTAAGTATGATGTTGAAGAAATCGCATGAAAGTTTGTCGCCATGCCTAAAGCTGTTAGCTTTAGGCATATTGTTACACAAATATCCCCAAAAGTCGACATTTATTTGAAAATGTCTGCAAAAATCTGCAGGTCTAGCAAATGTATTCAATTCTGAACAAATGTAAGTAAATATTTGCAATTGTTTGCAAATCTTATAAACGCCTGTGATTAGACCCGTATTTGAGAAAAAGTCCGCACTTTATGCAATACTTCGAGGTCGTCCGCAAATTGAAAAACGGTCCGTAATTTTTCTCAAATGTCTTTGAAAGTCTGAAGTCATCCTCAATTGTCTGCGAAATCGCGCAGTTGCAAATGATTTTGCGCAAGTGCCCACAATGGTAAGAAACAGTAAAAAATCACAACAGCAAATGTTCGAAAATGTTTTTGAAAGTCCGCAATAGTCCACAAAAGATCGCAATCGCTCACGTATGTTTGCAAAAGTAAGCAAATGCCCTCAATGAACGATTTGCAATAGTTCCTAAGTGTTCGCAAAAATAGGCAATAAGCCAAAATTTTCTTAAAATTTCGCAATCCTTCTCCAATAATTTCTCAAAATCTTGCAACTAATCACAATTGCCAAAAAGTAACCAATAACCAAGTAGCCTGGAACAGTTCGTGAATGTCTATTAAAGTTTTTAATTGTCTTGGCAAATGTCTTCAATTGTCCGTTTGAATGAAACAATTTAATTTTAATAGTCTCTTATCTCATCTCTCATATATACGAAGTTACTTCAATAAAATTCCGATACTACGAAAAAGACTATGAGAGACACTGAAACAGCTGATTTTTGATAATTGACTTCTCTAATCAACCTGAACTTCATTTTTTTTTTACTTAACTTTCTGATTCATTTTAAACAAAAACTAATAAATAAATAGGGTAGCACAATAAAGCAGCGAGCTGCGAGGCCTAGCTTATTTCTCACAACCATACCTTCTGAGGGAATGGAAGGGACCCACAATTTTTAACGATTCCGAACGAAAGTGCTTTTCATGACGTGAAATTACTATCAGAGAAACTCCAGATTCGTCGCGAATGACTATACCTATGGAGAAACTTCTTCTTGATGGTTTTTGCTCACTTCACATTGCACACCATATAAAATGTTGAAGAAGAACTTTTATCATTTATATCTAAAGATTTAATTAGGATTTATTTATGTCGTTGTTAACGAAAGCGTAGAGGAATTCAATCAAAGCAGACGTTTTCTTTCAATAAAATGCAGTAAATCGTTCCAATGCACAACTTAATTAAAATTTGTTCAACGTTTTGATCTGATTTTAAAGATTATTATTTTTTATTTAAATGACAAAAGCGACAATTCAGAAAACAACAACTTCCTACAGACACGACTTAATCCTAAGTAAAAGCAACACATAACTCAGTGCTGCTGTGTGTGTCTTTTTTCTTTTCTTCGTTAGGTGGGTTCTAATACATTTACGATATTGAATATCATTAAGCCCCGCAGTGATATTTCACTTAACAGTTTTTTTAATTAATTGGGGTATTGTCAATCGATTTAACTTGTAGCTGGTGAAAACAAAGGCATTTGGACTAAGTTATGTGTCAGATAACCATCTTCGTTTACCGTGGTAAAGTAGACCTGAAAGGAGTTGAAACGATGAGAACTAAGATTGCCCTGCTGCCACGTTTTTAAATTATGGGTGTCTGGGAAACAAAGACAATACGGGTGCTTTTTGTTTAACGTTTAGCTGGCCAGATTTTCACACCATATGGTGTGACAATCTCAGGTACCGGCATATCTTCCACAAAACCCTTTTGCATCCCATAGCCAGCGATTATTTTGCTATCTAATTAAAACCGATTCAACATGGCCAACAATCAAAAAAAAAAGTTAAAAAAAACACATCAGCTAAAATAAAAAATGTAGGTAATGGGAATAGAATAATTGCTATTGTTCGGTCGCTGGTGTCGCTGTGGCGATGACAATTATTCTCTTAAGGGTGCTCTGTCGAACACTGCAAAAAGAAAGGGGCGGATCAAAGTCGACGTTTCTTTTCCACATACCTCACTATAAGCCTTTGAGGAATTTGCTTCTACTCTTTACTACCACATTCAGCAAAAGAATTTCACTGCTGTGCTTCCTAAGAGGATTTTACAATTATCCGATTAACCGATGTACGGTAATGGCGTAAGCACATCGGGATAAAGAGTAATTAGTGAGTGAGTCAGTGACTACCACCCAATGCCTACAACGTTACCAAGTGACCCTATGGCTTGTGCAAACATATGAGGTGCTTCTCATTAAGACCTGGTATTTATTCTCACCTCAGTAAGCTTAGTAAGAATCCACATGATGTTAAAAAAATGGTAGAAAAAAAAACATGTTTTTTCCTGGCTAAGCTTGCGGATTTGTTGACGAATTTGCAATGTGCTGAGTATGCTTGTATGCTGAATTTACTCTAAGGCGAGGACAATAATGACTAAAGCCTGATTGACATTGAGGAAACGAAAGCAGATTTGTGGTTTCATGTTTAATTAGAAGAATGGTAGGGTATTTGAAATACATTGTTGCTTTATCTCTCAAAGATACCGCTTATTTCAAATTTTTTTTTTTAAACATCAGTAGGAAGGCGCTTTCAACTCAATTAAATTATAATCACTACCAATCATAGGAAAGGAAAACCTTTTTTAAAGCGCTAGAAAGTTGGGTAGCATTTCTGGAAATCTGTGTCCAGAAAAAAAGAACTTGAAAGAGTAATAGTCGGGAGGTGTTATCGAGACTGTGAGCTATTCCTTTGGAAAACTGTTCAGGCTTCATAGAGATTAAGCATAATTATGTTTCGACGCTTAGGTGATGAGCCGGAAAAAGAGAGGCAAAAGGAGTTTTGCTTTTTGTGGTGGAACATTTTCGGACACTAAAGAAGAGTTCATAAGGTTGTAGACACTTTTAAATGTTCTCTAACGTTTTCAAGGTACACGCACCATAGAAGAGCACATTTTCAAGAAATTTCTAGCTAAAATTTTTTATTTGATATTCCTTCATGTCTAATCCTTTATATCGCTGTCGATTATCCTGAGTTTTGCTGCTCTTTGAAGTCAATGTTTCAAAAGAGTTGACTATGTTTTTTCAATTGATTGTGTCTTAAAGACACATTTACACAAATAAAAATTAGTAGGATGGTGGAGGGCAACACAAAGGAAAGTCGCGTCGCTTAGTACATTTCTCTCAACCATACCTTGTGAGGAATTGGAAGGGACCTACAAATTTTATCCGATTCCGAAGAGCTGTGCCCTATTTCACCAAAATGAAAGTTACAACCACAAATCTGTACTTGTGATTTACAATTACAAATTTGTAAACCCGCTTTTTATTTCACCAATTGCACAAACTTGTGATTGATTCTAATAAAGTTGTAGAAAAATTAATTGTAGGTCACAAGTGTTCAAAATTCCTGTTGCACCGGCATCAAGAACAACTTGTTATTTATAACAGTTTTTTCACAATATTGTTGAACGTTGAACGTTGTGCTGCGTAGACATAAAAATTAACAAGGAAAATATAATATTTGCAATCTCTTTGATAAGAGAGAAAAAAGATATATTGTTCGGAAAGTTTTCCGATTACTTGATACAACATACAAAATACAATCAGGCAAAGTAAGAGAATGGAAAAACATTCTTAATTTTTTGCAGTCTCAAGCGCTTCTCATCAATAAAGACTGTAAATGTCGATGTTCGTTAAGCCAGTATATCGTTTACGAGCATTAAACTGACGACTGCGGTGCAAACTCTATATGTACGCATCCGCAAACTGTTGACTTATAGGAAGATATCCCATGCATGTTGGCAGCTCCATGGTATTGTCTTCCATTCCTTAGTCAACGCAAAGCTGTTAGAAACTGCTGCCTTGGTAATAAAGCACAGTTTTTTTTCGCTCGAGTGGGCTAGTTGCGGTCCAATAATTAAAATTATTTGATTAGCCTTGCATCGACTGAGTTGAAGTTTTTCATTAAAATGAAATAACTCAAATATATCGCGGCCGATAAATTTTTTTCACTATCAACATATTATCACTTTGGCTGTTATAGCTATTGCAATGCCTTCGTCGCAAAGACATTTTTGTTATGAAAGCAAGGAATTACAAATTTGTAACAAAAACTACACAACTACCTTCACCTGTAGAATATTCTTACAAACTGAACAAATTTTGTAAGTCTATTTTCGTTGGTGAAATGAGAACTCACAAATTAGTGTTATATTAACAAGTTTGTTACTTGCAAAGTACAACTTTAATTTTGTATTGGTGAAACGGAAAAGGAAATTTTTCCACAAATTTCCTTTTGTAAATTACAACTGCAATATTGTAATTAACAAAGTTTGATGAAACAACATTTTTACAAAAACTCGCAAACTTTGTTAAAAAACGCTTGTAATTACAAATTTGTGAGTTGGTGAAATATGGCCTATCGCGAAAGCGCTTTTCATGGTATGAAATTGTGTCAGGCTTAAATGGCTGTCAGCTAAACAACTGACTTAGATCAACATTATTTTCTTTGCTATACCATTTGAAGTATATGTGAGGGAGTACCTCAATCAACTTAACAATTTGGGGCTTTTAATAAATCGGTAGAGGTGAAGGATATCTGATTTACTATATCGCTTGGATCATCAATGAAGTATTCTATGATGCAGTTTTCTTTTGAGAAAGAGTGCAGGACATGAACAGAGGAGGTGTGGGACTGTATCTACTTCCTCCTCGTCTAAGCAGCTTCTCCAGAAGTCTGAAGAAGTTTGAAGGAACGGCAATGTCCGGTAATGACATAACGGAGAAAACATAAACTAGCTTTTTATGTTTTCTAAAAACTATATTAGTTTCATTCAAATCTATTGAGCGGTTTTTGAGTTACAGTTGGCACTGCAAGGACCCATTTTTAAAACCTGTTCAACTTAAACCGCCATAACTTGTAAAATAGTTAATATTTCTTTTTGACATTTTGGTGAAGTAATGTAAGTATGATGAAATGGGGTATGGTATGTTTCGTCATTTTTATCTCGTTTAATGCTGTTTCGCCCAAGTTGTTTCGCATTTTGTTGTTAAATTTTTCGTTTGTTTAGTTTATTTATATTTCGATATTTCTCGATTCGCTTTGCATTCGTTTCGTTTAAAGATCATTGTTCGTTTCGCTTTCTAATGTTTCGTTTTTCGATTAGTTCGCTTTTGTTTATATAGATTTTGATTATTTCGCCATCGTTTAATAGGTATTTTGCTTTTTGTGGATGAAAAAAGAGGCTAGAGGTGTAAAAATTCGCGCGAATTGTTACACCTCTAGCCTCTTTTTTCATCCACAAAAATCAAAATACCAATCAAACGATGGCATTTTCAGAACCAATTAGTCAGAAATAATATCAAATTTCGAAATACATATTTACTAAATTTCTGAAAAACCGAACCGCGCGATTTCACAAACAGTAATAATCTGATAATGAGCGAAGTAATTGAATGCCAAAACAATAGATAACCGTAGAGACAAAATGCGAAAAAACAGTTATCGAGATAAATAAAGTCTAAATAATCATTTGTAAGTTCAATGGAAATGCGAAAAAAATGGTAAGCAAGATAAGAAATGCAAAGTAAATGTGCAGCGAAATGATTGAAAATCCAAGTAACAGAAAATCAGAACAGGCAATGCGAAGTAAACAAAAGTAATTGTGGCAAAAACAAAATAATAAAATGTGCGAATCAATAGGCACTCGATGAAATGATACTACGCTTTCACTTATATGAAAAGAAATTCATTACTAGTAAAAAAAAGTATTAAAAAATGGCATTTTTTCACGCTACTGGCTACCCCTAACCCCTTAAACCAAAGGAGTTAAGGAAGTCTCACAGAGCGCTTCACTCTGAAAACTAGCATTTGTGAAGGAAAAATCAATTTTTTTTAGTCTTATCACAGTCCTCAGATAAGTAGCACTGTAGTAAATAATCTAGTAGTAAAACCAGCACAGGATTATATAAAAGATTAACCCATTAAAGGCCAAGCCTCTTAAAAATGTTAATTAATGAAAATCCTTTTTATTACTGCTTGATACGTGTTATATTTGTTCAAAAATACAATTCATGAAAAAAAAAGTAACCATGGTAAGGTTAAATAAGAGTGTACTCAAACGAGTACACTGGCCAGATATGTATACATTCTAAGCACTGTTGTGATAATTTTTGAAACATTCTTCTTCGATGCAAAGTGTAGTTTGGCATCTCTCACAAGTCCATCGAACTCTGCTGTGACACATTTTGCATCGTAACTGGCTCTTAATTTTTTTAGGGAAATGCCTTCCTTCACTGCGAACCACAGCAATTGGTAAATTTGGCTTATTTGGTGCTTTGTTTGAAGGTGGTGAACGTAAATACGTTCGTGCTACAGTTCTGACAAATGAAAGAAGATTGCTGTTCTTACCCGTTCTTATACAATGCAGGCGCCAAGCATTGACCATCAATGAATTGATCATATGTGTAAAAATGGGCCACCACCATTTTTACCCTTTATTTTTATTCGGTAATTGTTCACAAATTGGTCGTGGAGGTCGACCCCACCCATGCCTTTATTATATGACACCAAAGGCTTTGGCTGAGGAATAACTACTTTTTCTTTCGCTGTGGCTGACCATCTCTTCACCTTCCCTAACGGTTCCAAGGTATCGTAATTTGTGGCAACAGTATCGATTGCGTTATCTTTCCATCGGGCAAACAAGATGTTGTTGTTCTTGTCAAATTTGTGACACATATACCCTCTTTTTGCTTTCATAACCGTCTTCAGGGACTTGAGCGGACATTTTTTTGTTCTATTGTCCCGAATTGTACCTGTTGCTCTGAAGCCTTTCCTCTTCAAATTAGACAACAAGTCATGGCTGGTGAAATAATTATCAAAAAATACATTGTGGTCACTTGGGGTCTTTATGACTTCAAGTACAACACGAGATCCAAGTGGCAAACTTCTGTTCGATGGACTTACGTTCTTGGCACCACAGTATACATCAAAATTGTAGCAATAACCATCGTGGCTGCAGAGCATCCACTCAAAAAAGTGTTAAAAAATTTGAACTTCGTCTTTCAAAACCAACTGCTCACTTATTTTCTTTAAATTTTCAACGTATGCAAAGGTTTTTGGCATTTCCGTAGAATAAAAAACGCGGTTTGACCATTTAGGAGAGCGATCATGAGGCTCTTCTTTTTCTGGTCCAGCAGCAGGAAAGCTTTCGTCACTGTCAAACTCGTCGCATACCTCGACTTCTACTGCCCCTGAGATGTCAACAGGAATGTTTGGATCGATCAAATCTTCCTCACAGAAGTCTTCTTCATCTGTTTGTACATCAACATCCCGTGGGATTATTACTATTTCCCGTTCGTTACCATCGTCTGGGATATCATCAACAGCTGAAAATAGATTTGGATACCGCCTTCCATAAAAACCTTTGCAATTTATTGTTCGAGATGCCATTTTCCTGAAGTCCAATTATAAAATAAAATAAGTATGGTTTTGGCCAGTGTACTCGATTGAGTACACCACTTTTGTTTTCAACTTACCACGACCACGAAATTATTTTTTTATGAAACTTGTCTCGAATCTTCTTTTGTTATAAAAAAATTGTAACTGAGAATAAGTTATTCTTTTCTTGGTCAAAAATTTAAATTTTTATCAATTTTTCTCTTCTTGAGTGACAAAAAGCAAAAAAACAAAAGCTACAATCACAAAATTTTACACAAATACTTGAAAACAATGTGCAGTTTCAGTAGAACGAGTGCCAAAGACAAAACATATAATAATGTATGTTTTCAAATTGAATGAAACAAAATCTAAAGCCTACTTTTTGAAAAATACCAATTCTAAAATTTCAAAAATACTGTACTCAAATGAGTACAGTGGCTGATAATGGGTTAAAGATAAAAAAATGCACTTACCAAGCTATATGTTTGCACCTCTTTATTTAACTTGAACATAGAGTTTTATTAGTCTGATCAAGGTTCTTTTTCTCTGACGTTATAATCTGAAAAATAGTAAAACATTTCTAACAATGCAAAGTTTTTCAATTTAAAAAAAAGGGGAAAAAGATCATCGATTGCCAAATTCTTAGTTATTAGAAAATTTTGGAAGTTCAAAAATATATTCTATGACTACCAATTATTGAAAAAAATACAAATCTAAAAGACTGGAATCTAACGACAAAACTCATATTAAAATAAAATGGCCGCATATACACCAAAGAATTTAAAACAAAATGTAACTTCTACCACAACTTTCAAGCCTATTTTATTTAGCATTTTCACTGGCGATCTAATTGATTCTCTTTACCATGCTATAGCGTACGCCGACGACCTTTTGTGTACAGAATAGGTCCAAAAATCGAAGTCGTCAAAACACCCTTAGAGCGTGACTTTGATAGGATCCACCAATATGGCAATGACTGGAAGTTTAAAATCAACTTTCTCATGGGATACTGGAAAGGAATGGCGAAAGCTGGTGATCGTTGGTCTACATGGCCACCCACTGTCAAGCAAAGCAGCAATCAAGTACCTCGGCCTCTGGCTAGATCAGTATCTATGTATATACAACATATACATATATATATACAACATGTATGTATACATATGGATGCGGCGCTGACCAAGGCTAGAGGAGCTTTTGCTCTGACGAGGCGACTGTTTCACAGAAGTCAACTTGATAGCAGAGTGAAGTTGATTTGCTACAAGGCCCTCATAAGGCCAATGATTGTCTATGGGTGTCCTGTGTAGTTTAATGTTACTGGGTCTCAAATGGAAAAGATTCGGGTGTTTGAAAGACAGTGTCTACGTACCTGTCTTGGAATGCACAGAACACCAGAGTCGGAGTACAAAAATTATTATCCCAATGAGGTTCTTTACAACGGGGCTCAAATAAATAGGATCGACAACTTCATTATAAAACTGACTCGTGGTCTGTCATACTGCAAGAGCGATGACCTCCACCAATAAGGGCCTGTTATTTGGACCTTATAATACTCCAACATTAAATATATTAAGTAAAAAACGCGTCTGAGCGAATTCGTCCCACTGGAAGCTTTCCTCTATTTTGACACGGAATGTTTGATACAGGATAGATTGGCAGTTCCGCTGTTCTACCACGTCTGCCTTAAGTCCGTAGAACGACGCCGACGGCTCATTTATAACCGAAACGTCAACGCAGCATGCGGAGACGTTGAAGAGCTCCTCCGGTATAGTAGGGCGGTCACAGATCGTGATCGTCGTGACAAATTTTTTTTTCTCACAACCATGCCTTGTTAGTGAATGAGGGGAATGGCATTGATGTACGTTATTGGCAACCAATGGAACAGAACAAGTTAGTTTTCAAAATCTAATTTTTCTCAACTCTGAGTTAACTTTAGTTTTTTGAATGAAATCTAATGTTAACTAAGTTAAGCGAGAACTAAGCCAATCAAAAAATAATCCCTGTCCATGTATTGAGAAATAGTTAAAGTTTGACACAAGTTTCTTAGCTATAGCTACTTCGCTTATTATGATTGTTATAGATTTAATGAGACCAATCTTATTTGGTCTCATGCGCTAATAGACCTCGATATCCAATGGCAACAGCGAAATAAGATTGGTCTTATGAAATCAACAACGGACATAATTAGTGAAGTAGCCATAACACTGTGCGGATGCGGAAGTAGCTTACAATCAGCAAAATCTGCTGCAAATAAATAAACTTTATTTTGTGAGCTCACACATGAATTTTATTAAAGATTTTTCTTTTTCAGTTCCAAACAGAGCACTGTAGCTGAACTAACACTGCCAACGTATATATATTCTGAACTCTGAGCGTTGCAACGTCTCAATTCAGTTTCGTTAAATTTCTAGCTCAGCTACGCTCTAGGAACTTGTTTTGGCCACACAGAAAAACAGAGTTTCATCCCTGTCATCCCTTTTATTAAAGCTCAACTCTAAGCCTACTACGTTTTTTGAATGCGGACTGCGGTCATGGATAACACTAAAACTATTTAACTACTTGAGTACACAAAGTCCTAATCCACATTTGTCGTAAGTGACAAATTTCTATAAGTATATCTTCGTCAATGTTCCCTTATCACAAGATGTGTATCTGTCAAATATCCTTGTCAATTGCGTTATTATTTGCCATTATTATTTCTAATTTATCCTTTGGGTATACGGTATACCTACCCACTATGCTTTCCTCTATGAATGGCAAAAACGCAAAGAGTGATAGTAATTCCTTTCACTCCTTGTCACATAAAAGTGGCAGACCCCTTAACTCCAACCCATTCGTCTTGTGTTAACGTTATCTGACATGAGTTATGAGGGTTCGTCTTTTGATTGATTTGGTACAATTTTTCCACTAAACAAAAGAAGAAGAGGAAGAAAAAAAACACTGACGTTACAAACGCAATGCAAACACACGAGAGAAACACATCAAAAAACCCGAATTAATCTAAAAAGGGGTTGAACTACCACCGACCGGCATTGTCGATGGCGGGATTCGTGTACCCTTTCTGCAATTCAACACCCCTTCGGGCGTTGTTTGCACACGAAAATGTGTGCCGATTGTCAGGATAATGAAGACAAATATTATTGTTGCAATTTCGTTTCTATTTTCACGCACGCAACTCAAACTCAGTCGAGTGGGAATTAGTGTTTTGTGTTTTTGTGCGATACTAGCTACATATACACGAGACATATGCGAAGCGATTTCTGCAGTGTTTGGCTGTGAAGGGCTAAGAAATTTAAGGGAAAACATATCAAATGTCGCACAAAGTTTTGTTGGGCAGAAAATATCAGCACAATGTGATGATGAGAACGTAGCAAGAGACTTACAGCGCAGACTGTAGTAGAAGTAGTCTAAGCAATTTCACCTCCTGATTGTACTACACACGCTGTCAGGAGCAATAAATCAGACTAATTTTCCAAAGGTTTTTCCCTCCCCGTTTGGGTTTAGTTTGGGTATGTATGGACAGGAATAGGGACACGTTGAATGTGTAATTTATTGGCATTTATTGTGACCACATATGTGATGTTGGTGTTTGCCTCAGGGCTGTCGAGGACGATGGAGAGACGTCAAACGGAATTTGATTGATGCTAGAAGTTTGTCATGCAAATTGATGGAAAAATTAAGGGTATTACATTTTTATTTCTATGGTGCACACAGCACACTAGGTTTGCAACGATTATGATGAAGGTTTATAACAGACAAAAACACCCGAGGCTTTTTGTCTTTGGATATAAATTTATGGTAATTTATGGCTGTAGGATTGGATCGGACTTTCAGACAAATGATGCTATGCTAACAAATGTCCTTCGTGTGACATTTGCATCAATCATATTCAATTACGGTGATCTAGATTTGTTGGGAGACAAGTTATGATTGCAAAGAATTTGTCACTTTTGAGAGTTAAAATAAATAAAAATGGGACATGAGACATGAATGAAGTAAATGCGCTGAGATTCAGATTACAAAAGACACTTCATACTAAGACTACATGTTGATCCATATTGAAATAGCTTTAATTCCAACTAAATGGAATGCTGATGCAATCCCTTGATTATCTAATACTTGATGAAATGGTAACCAGTTATAGACGTAGCTTAAATGTAACTAGTTATGGATTCCATAACTTTTCAGGTGATAATAGTACAGGGTGCGGCAGCATAACTTCCTTTTTCAGAGCTTAATAAAACACACTGTACGAATCAGAAAGGAAGTTATGCTGCCGCACCCTGTATAATCATCTATCGTCCACTGTATCACCAAAAGATTGGTTTATTTTCAGCGGTTCCATGAAAGCTATTTCACAATCGTTTTATTAGATTTGGTGGTTTTTCCAGGTTCTTACACATTCTTTTTAGTACGTAGAACTTAGACAAAAGCCGTTTGAAAAGTTCCGGAAGCCAGGTCCTGTGAGTATTGCTGTCGTAGTCCATAGCGTTGAGAAGATCCCTAGTTTGTCTATTACTCGTTGATTCCACCGAATTTTGAATAGAGACTTTTCCTGTCGGAAGTTTTTAAAATGCTGACTGGAGCACTCAGACCTAAATACCAGTCCAGTGCACTACCAGATAACACCCTTTTTTGTCATAGCTTTAAAAAAAAGTCTAAGAAAAGCCAGAAGACTCTACCGTGATAAGGAGTCTGGGTTTTAAGCAGGGTCGGATTCAGGGGAGGGTTTTAGAGGCTGAAACCCATTCCGCCCCGAAAATTTCGACTCTCGAAATGTCGAAATGTCGCTTACATATATGCATGAAATTATAATATATGTATAGTCAGCTTATTTGGCAGTTGCTCAAAAAAGAACCAAACAAAAACCGAAACAACATTGAGAACTTGGCTTATATTGAGCTCGGCGTTTGACTAGCACTTCAGTGTTTGTCGAAATTCCACGATAGGAATTGAGTAGCTGAATGCAAAAGAGCAAAATTCAAAATTCGAAAAAGTGACGTAAAAGAGTTTTAGTGAAATAGAAGCGTCAAATTCTTCGATGTAAAAGTTCCTCAATGCGTCTAATGCACTACTGATTGGAAAAAATGGTTTGTTGTCATGCTTTTTAAATATTACATCAATTCCTATAGTTTTTTACGCATGAACTTTTGTGAAACAGGGATCATGCAGTGATCGTTCAGTGGATTCGGAGAATGGAATGTAAATTCAATTTATAAAAGTAATCTGTATATAAATTTGTAGAGTTTAAAAGTTAAAGTCTCCCCCTTTTATTTATGTCCGTATATTCAATGACGCGTTTCCGAAAAGAAATTTGACGTATAATCAGTTGAAATAATGTCATTTTAGTATGGATAGAAGGAGCGCGTTTCTTAGATCGTGTCGCATTTCATATCTTGTGCTGTATTTTGATATACTTTTAAATTAATTTTACTAAGGCTGGCTTGATTTTGAAGGATCACTTCACTGCCTCATGTCCAAAAGCAAATCAAACACGTCTCATAAAGTTCTGCGAAACTAATTATTGGGTGAAGCATTTAGATTCGCTAAGGCTGTTCGAAAGTGCATTCTCATATATTTGCTCATCGTTGGAAAAACTGGACACCAACAATACGAAACTCGATGGAATACAACTCAACGCCCTGCTCGCGTCTATTCGCAAACCTCAGTTCATTACTTCATTGACGATACTGACACCAATTTTTAACTTGACGAAAAACCTGAGCCTCTTGCTGCAGAAAAAAGATTGTGATTTAAACTGCTGCGATCTGTGTGAGGAAATAAATCAGATGCGTCAAAATGCAGAGGACACATTCCACCAAGTCTTTGTCACAGCTGAGAAGATAGCTGGAAAAGTTGACATGAGACTGGAGACTCTTAGGCGAATTGGAATGCAGCGGAATCGAGACAATTATGAAGGTGATGCTGAGACTTATTTTCGTCAATCAACTTTCATTCCCTTTTGGATCACTAATTTACCCAGCTGCGATTAAAATTTCTTGACCATCGTGAATTATTGTCAACGATTCAGAATATCCTGCCAACGAAGTGCGAAAAAATTGACTCAGAAGGAATACAAGAAACCATAAGAGCTTTCGAAAAGCAATCACCGAATGACGTTGTAGAAGATATTACATCTGACTTCGTAATGTGGAAAAGATAAGAATATAAAAGTGAAATTTCTGAAATCTTCGATACACATTCACATCCTACATCTATTTATACGTTTCATTTTTTCAGATATTGTTTGAAAATACCAAAACAACGACGGCCGAAAACGTTCATTGATGCTCTCAACAGCAAGGATTTGTACCCTTTTGATACATAGGCTTTTGACGATTTGGGCAACTTTACCAGTCTCGGTAGGATCAAGTATCTGCGAAATAAAACAAGCCAAGAGCGATTGAACGGATAAGCATTGTTGAACGTGCTTCGAGATGTGAAAGTTTAATGCGAAGAAATAATGTCGACAAAGCCAAGAAGAATAGATATAATCATATAACTTTTGACTGTGATGAATGAAAAATGATTTCTAATGATACTAATAAAATCAATTAATTGAATAAAGATATGGGTAATGTATTATTATTATTAGTCTTTTCTACTACGGGACAGCAAAAATGTTTCTGTTTTCTTATTAAAGTTGGGAAGCATACGTTAAGTATTCTGCATCCAATGGAGGCATGCCATCTACGGATTTGCTTTTGGGGTCATTCCACGCTCCACGGTAACGCACCCGAAACGAACACTTTTCGACTCATAAAATTGTTAATCCTTATGCTGACATTTTTGCGTTTTAATTTTTTTTTTATTTTCTGCGTATTTAGTTGCTTTATCTCAATTGTAAGATTTGAAGATTTTAGCAAAAGGATAAACAATTTTATGATAAACAATTTTATGAGTCGAAAAGTGATCGTTTCGGGTGTTACCGTGGAATGACCCTTTGATAGGTTGAATTGCTGACTTTGGTCTCACTGTCGACCTCAGTAAACAAGGCGCTTGTTCAAGCCATGAAAAAGCTGTCTATGATCCTTGCCTTGCCAGTTCATCGGCAATCTCGCTCTTTGGTATTTCGTGATGGCTCGAAACCAAACAATATTTAAAAAAGCCTTGATGCATTCAAAAAGGTCTTGCATTCCTGTTTCACTATCAAAGTAGTAAGAGGGTTGAGCAGATGCCCTAAACACAGCTCGGTTACGCTGCAGACACAAATACTTCTCCTCATCCAACGATTTCTCATACTGTTTGGACAAATTTGGATTTGGATAACCAGTCCCAAACCAATAGAGGGTTGAATAAGTGTTTTGACGCAATTTGAGCTTTTGGAATAATCGTATTAGGAAGCACATCCTCTAGACGTGAGTCAAAAGATATGTTGCTTGCGAGATTCATAAAGTTTCAGTGTGAATTCTGTCAGCGACTACATCTCGCGAAATGGTAGGTAGGTATGAAATGGTAGAGAGAGAACAACCCATGATGTAGGAACCGATGGAAGGAAGATTCAGCAGTACGCCGAGAGAGAGCAACACATGGACTCTATGGAAAGGCCCCAGTACAGCTAACACATACTGTTCTTTGAAATTTAGCGAACAAAGCAATACGTGTGAGCTTGTTTCACATAGGAACTTGCCTCCGTAGGAGATTATTGGTCTTATCAAAGTGGTCCAGAGGACTCTGACCGGGCCTTAGCATTTTTCAAATCGGCATGATTAAGCCAAAGATGCTTTTTATCTACGATTATTCCAAGATGTTTGAATTCATTTGAAGATGGAATGTTGACGCCTTTAAGTATAAGTTGGGTTACTGACAGTTTTTGCGTCTCGTTAAGAGAATAATCTTGTTCTTCTGAGGATTGACGGAGAGATCGACCTTACCACACCAGGTGTCAATTAAATTAATAGAAGCATGTGGTCTGGAACAACCAGCTTTGAATCAACATGGTCTTCGTCAGCAGGAGCTTGGGGTGTACGTTAGATCATTGAACAAGCATTTTGAAAATGTATTCAATCAGCATACTACACAGAAGAGGAGATAAAACGCCGGCTTGTGGACAGCCCTCATTCACTCCTGTGGTAACATACTGTCCACATACGGTCCACACTCCAATTCAACGATCTATTATGTTATATTTGTTGACATTGCGTTAATCCATAAGACGATTCATCCACACATTTGTAAGAACTTAGGTCATAAGGCTACAGACAAAAGAAACAACGCTTATTAGGGTGCGGATTTGTCGTTAGAGGAAGACTCAGGGATAAGGTGATTAGCCAAAATCCAGTCAATGAGCGTATAATGACCATCCGCATCAGGGCTAAATTCGCTAACATTAGCCTCATATGCGCCCACGCCCCCACAGAAGAGAAAGACGACGATTCCAAAGACTGTTTCTACGAGCTCCTCGAAGAAACGTATGAGCAGTGCCCTAGACACGACGTGAAAATCGTTCTTGGCGATTTTAACGCAAAGCTAGGGAAGGAGGACATCTTTGGAAACACAATCGGTAAGCATAGCCTCCATGACAAAACCTCCGAAAACGGACTGAGGCTAATCGATTTTGCTGCGGGGCTGAATCTTGTTGTAAGTAATACGCGCTTCCCGCATCTCAAAATTCATAAAGGTACATGGCGATCCCCAGATCAATTAACCGTCAACCAAATTGACCATGTTGCGATCAACGCAAGGCACTCTTCCAGTGTGCTAGATGTCCGAACTTTCCGAGGGGCCAACTTTGACTCGGACCACTACCTTGTTGTAGCCAAGGTACGAATGAGGATATCTTGTTCACGACCAGCGCGAACTAACGCTGTGAAGAGATATGACGTCGGAAAGCTACAATTGCAAGAGATTGCCAATGCCTTTTCCAATCGAGTGTCCCTTCAATTATCCTTGAATCCCATGCCGCCAGCATTAAGCATTGAAGACCAGTGGCAGCAATGCCAAGAAGCCATCAGAACCGCTGCCTCTGGGGTTCTGGGTTTCACCCGGCCACCAAAACGAAACCCATGGTTCGATGAAGAATGCAGGCAGGCAAATGCAGCCAAACAAAGAGCACGACAAATGCTTATGCAAACACGAACAAGGGCTGCTTACGTTCAGTATAACGAGATTTACAAGGAGAGAAGAAGGGAAGAACACCGACTTCTCAAAAAGAAAAAGAAGCAGCATGAGAAGCGCTCGTTTGAGGAAATAGAGAGGTGCCATGACAGGAACGAGATTCGGAAGTTTTACCAAAAGGTAAAAAGATCCTGCCAGGGTGGCAAGCCCCGAACTCAAGCCTGTAAAGACCAGCAGGGAAACATAGTTATAGAGTCACAGTCGCTACTGAGGATCTGGAAAGATCATTTCTGCAGACTGCTTAGCGGCGATGAAGACACAAATTCCGCTGTCAGGCAGATTGCCCCATTCAGATTGGACGATGATCAAGAATGCCGTCCTCCCGACCTAGAAGAGGTTAAGCTTGCCATATGCAAACTTAAATCAAATAAGACTGCAGGTGCAGATGGCCTTGATGCCGAACTTTTCAAGGCAGCTGGAGATCAGTTGGAAAGGATCATGCACCAGCTGATTTGCATGATATGGTCGAAAGAAAGCATGCCCGATGAATGGAACCTCAGTATCGTATGCCCGATCCTAAAGAAGGGAGACCCTCACAATTGCGCCAATTACAGAGGGATAAGCCTCCTTAACGTCGCTTACAAGATCTTGTCTGCTGTAATATGTGAACGTCTGAAACCCCACGTCAACAACTTGATAGGTCCTTATCAATGTGGTTTTAGACCAGAGAAGTCCACAATAGACCAAATTTTCACATTACGGCAGATTATACATTATGACAGTATTTACAGAGACGAGCTGTACAGAGCCATGTCTAGTTTCGGCATCCCTGCAAAACTCGTACGACTATGCAGGATGACTTTGGAGAATTCACGCTGCTCCGTCAAGGTCGGAAAAGAACTCACCGAGACCTTTGATGTCGAAAAAGGCTTTAGGCAAGGCGACAAACTGTCATGCGATTTCTTCAGCATCATACTTGAACAGATTGTAAGAAACTCAAACGTAAACACCAGAGGAACAATCTTTCAAAAGTCTGTACAATTACTCGCCTATGCAGACGATATTGACGTAATGGGAAGAAAAAAGCGTGATGTCATAGGTGCTTTTGCGAGTATTGAAACAGAAGCGGCAAAAATGGGTTTGATGGTTAATGAGGGCAAAACGAAGTATATGCTGTCATCAAACAAAGACACAGAACATCGACGAATTGGACAAAACGTCACAATAGACAGACATAACTTCGAGGTAGTACAGGACTTCGTCTACCTAGGATCCGCTGTAGACACGGACAACAACATCAGTGCGGAGATCAAACGGAGAATAACTCTTGCCAACCGTTGCTTCTTTGGGTTAAGAAGGCAATTGAGAAACAAAACCCTCTCTAGAAAAACCAAGGTGACCTTGTATAAGACCTTTATCATCCCAGTCCTGCTGTACGGCGCGGAAGCATGGACCTTATCGAAAGCGGATGAGGAAACTCTTGGTCGTTTCGAAAGAAAAATTCTCCGAATGATCTTTGGTCCCGTATGCGAAGACAATGTGTGGAGAAGAAGATACAACAACGAGCTGTATGAGCTGTACCGCGACATGGGCATAGCCAGAAGAGTACGCATCGCGAGGCTACGATGGTTGGGCCATGTAGAGCGGATGGACCCAAACGCTCCGGCTCGTCGGGTGTTCGAAAGCACATTGCAGGGAAATCGCGGAAGGGGAAGACCTCGTCTTAGGTGGCGCAATCGATGAAGACCTCAACAAAATGGAATGCGAAACTGGAGAGAGCTCGCCCGAGATCGAAATCGTTATAGAAGGATGTTGGTTGAGGCCCAGGTTCACCCCGAACTGTAATGCCCACCTAAATAAGTAAGTAAGTAAGGTCATAAGGCTTTAAGAAATTCACTCAGACCAAGACCTCAAACATACCGACCGACTATCAACCAAGTCGTGTCTTAAATTCGGGATTTGATTAAAAAAATCTTCGGAACCATTTTCACTTCACACGCTAGGCCAAAAAGCAGAACTGTCGCATTCGGGGCTCAAAATAAAAGAAAAAAAATATTATTTTAAAGCCTTTTCATTCTCTTGCATTTTTATTTGCATACAGATTTTTTTATAAAGAAAAACAAACGAAAACGTCTCCTGCAGTCACAGGCACAAAATAAAACGTCGAGTGGGGGGACTTTCAAGAGGGAGTAGGTATGAAACGAAAGCAAATTCTGTCCACGCAGGTGTCCTCCTACACCAAATGTCCTTTTTAAATTTATGTCTCAAAGTCAAGTGACTTTAAAACAAATGAGGCTGTCAAACTTTGAAACTAGTATGGAATCGAACTACAAAAATATTTGGTAAAAAAAAAATGGTAGAGGCCCATAAAACTCTTCTAGAATTGTTGCACTGGCTCTACAAAATCACTGTCGAAAACATACATAGATAACTGTCTATTCATAAAATAAATTTATCAAATTTAAGACATTTTCAATAAAAAAATAACAAGAAAATTACTTTTATTTATTGCGGCCCCAGCATCGCATATGTACAAATATTTAGGAAAAGGTACAAAAATGGGAAAGAAAATGTGTACATAGAAAATTGGCTGCTGAATATCTTCGGTTTTTCATTGGCGGTCAATTTTTACCTCCTCTGTAATCAGTGAAACCCTTCTAATGCTTAAAAAAAGGACTTCAAAGGGTCTTGCATTTTCATCAAGGAGACTTATGATTAATGAATTGGTGGCCATCACTCATCTTTATTCCCAGAATTTGCGTGAGAATTAAGAAATAAAAATATGAATTCAATAGAAAATTAAAACATCTCATTTCTTTCATATTTTCAAATAAAATTTCCCAAAAAAAAAAGAAGAAAAACAACAAATTTACAAGAGCCTTTCGAAACTAATGTCTTCTACTCAATTAATAACCGAATCTTTCAACTTGACTGACTGATGTCAAACAAATGTGCAAGTCATCAAGGCAGCACTATAAATACACAACACCACCAAAGAAACATTCAAAATTAATTAGATTCCAGGGATATATCCTAATGATGGGGTCATGACATGGAACATATGTAGCACACAATGCCGTCACCATCATCATCAGCTTCTTTTCCTAACTTTTTTTTTTCTCCAAATCATGCTCCATTCATTTCTCACTCGTCCGTGTCATAGGTAAATAATTCTTCCGAGCGTTTGACAGCTAACATCCTCCAGGGAGAAACGAAGACAGCTCCCTTAAATAGAATTTTGTGTTTTCTTTCTTTTTTCTTTTCAGAGAATCCTCTTCTTCTTTGATGGCTGGGGGAATAACATTTTTTTTTTTTTTTTAATTTATCTTCTTTGTACGTGTCCAATCGAAGTTTTGCTTACTTAAATGGAATCCTTCCTTTAAGAGGAGAGTCACTTTCTTCTTTAGACGCGCGCAGCATGCATGCGGTCCTAGAGTCATAAAGATGACAAAACAGGCACCGGCAAGAAAGTGTTTTGGGAGAAAAATCTCAGTTTTATTTATGACTTGCTATTGAATTTAGTTCACAGTGGATAATTGTTGAAATAGACGGGAAATAATTCGATTTCGTGTTTCGCTAAGTATGTCTTTGAGGCTTGGGAATAGCATGACAAATCAGTGTCATTGACAGTTAAGGAACAATATTCAGAAAATAAAGAAAGGGGCAATTTGGTAAGTGTGAAATATGTTCCATCTGTAGCTTAGCTGTGATAATTTGAAGACAAAACTAATTACATATACGATTCCTTGAGAAGGGCAAGCAACACTTTAACGGGAAAATGGACATAACTTCTAGGATGAAACTACAACTGATATGAAGATGAATGAGATTTGTTAATTGTAAACTTGACGGTCCAATATTTACATACAATCCAATGTACCACATGAGTGGGCTTATCGTATGCAGATATTCTTTAAGGGATTTATACTTGGCTGAAAATTGCAATCGTCCATTGTGTTCATAAAGGGTATTAGTACGCTCGCAAACAGACAAAACGTATGTTTCTCAAAGTTAATATGAAAAGTTCAACATATTTTTAATTTCCCGTATAAGAAAAGACTGTATAGAAATCGTGACGTTGCCACGGGGCACTTCTCTTTTGCCAAGCATTTCAACTTATTATAGGCTTAAGTAATGACACATTCTGTGAATGCTGTGTAGATGATGTTACCGCTGACAAAGTCCTGCATTCTCTCAAATCAAGTTATACAGATACACGGTGCAGACATTTTGGGAGCCGGTAACCTAGAACCCTTATCATAGCAGCGTCATCTATGGCTTTTCTAAACGAATATGTCGAGATCTATAGCAAACATTGCTAACGGGTAAGTACAATGCAACGGTATTTAGTACTAGTATTTTAAAAACCTCAGATAGAAAAAGAATCTCGTTGGTGCCTACTTCTGGGAGACGAAGAAAATGTGGAGCGAAGCGTTAGTGTTGAGCTGCTCCTCAATCATGCGGTGCGTGCTGTTCTAGCTGTGCTCACGTCGCGTCGCGTCGCGGTGCATCTAATGCAGGTCGGTGTTGAACCTTCTATTCCACTCATAGTTTTTTCAAACGAAATCGAAGACCATTCGATGTAACTTTCTTTCGAAATGACCAAATCCAAGATCCATTCTCATGCGTCGGGCCGTGGAGCAGGACTGGAATGTTCAAGGTCTTATAAGGGATTGCCTTCATTTTTTTTAAAGAGAATTTTATTTCTCAAATGCCTTCTTAACTCAAAGAAGCAAATTTACAAGAGTAATTCTCCTTTTGATCTTTTAACTGAAGTTTTTTTTTTTTGTATTTTCTTTGAATCCTAGGAAGACGAGTCCTGAACAACCTTCAGGTCTATTTTTTGTTCATGGAGAAAGCGTAGGTTGGATGAAATAGAAAGAAAACACCGCCATTTTTTGTAAATACTCCCTTACCAGGAACAAAGACTCTGCTACGCCACCGTAATACGGCCAGCATTTACATACGGTTCAAAATTTGGAAAATGTATAGAAAGTATGAAACTATATTGAAAGTAGCTGAGATGAAGATGCTTCTTGAGATGAATGAATGGTTTGGAGTTGTCATTGGACTCCAACCTTGTAGATCTATTGCAGCCCCTGCCTTAAGTGGTGTTCCTCAAATAAAGTACTTCATCCAGATTAGTCTCTTTTATGAAACTTAGAATTTGGGTTACGCTTAGGGATTTCAGTTCTCTCTGGTATTATCCTAGCTATTTCTTTCTTTGATGTATGATAGCTTCGCAGTCTACTAATAGGTGGTCCAGATATTTTTCATGTTCGTTACAGTATCTGCATTGGTTACCGCTCTCTATGACTAGCCTGCAATGTCTAATAAGAAAACTGTCCAGCATTCTTATATTGTTCCTGCTTATACCCATTCATGCTTATACCCATGTCTTTGCATCGTTTTGAGTTGAAAGTGTCAAGTAGAAGCTTGGCTTGACGTATTTTTGAGAGTTCATGCCATAGCTAAACTAGGTTTTCTCCCTCAGATTTTTTGATTTCATTCTTGATGTGGTTCTTCGCTACTCTACAAAAAGGTTACGGTCCTATGAATGATGGTGTTCCGGCCGCTGTCTTTGCTATTTCGTCTGCCTCTTCATTACCTTTGATGCTTACATATGCTAGTACCCAGTGTCCAAACTTGATCGTATTAAGAGTAAGAGATCTGTGAAGCGAACGACTTAGACGGTATTGATATGTTCAAATAACAGATTCAAAGGACACTTTTTACAACGTTCAGACAGAATCCCGAAAAAAAAAACACAAAGAAAGCCTGACCAATTATGGAGCAAACAAACACCGGAAGGTTTGACGACGATTTCTGAGGTCACCACAGGTGGATCAAGTAGGAAGTAAGTAAGGGAGAGTTGCGATCCTTCCGAAATGACTTTGCTCGTGGCTCACCATAACATTGCATTTTCACAATAATTTTCATCATATAAGGAGCAATTTTGAAGTTTTTCGAATATATGTAGATGAAATATGCTAAGCTTTGTTACGAAGCATGTTCTTGGCTGTGTATTTGAAGTATGATTTTCATTTGAACCAACGAACTAAGACCTCTGCATTCTCGTTACTAGCAAAGACTTTGTGTGCTGGAATCTACTGGAGGACGACAGAGTTTCTACTTGCGAGTTCGGAGAGTAGCTCCTGTTCTAGTTTGAATCTTATGATTGGTAAACTCAATGCTTTTAAGACAGCTTGGCTATGTGAGAAAATGAAAATTGTTTTGTTTTTGTGTTCGATAAACTTCTGAACTTATTATTGCAAGATGTCATAACTAGAAACGGCCGTGAAAACAACAGAATGGTAATGTGTATCGATACACATTAAAAAACAAAATCCACAAAGAGAGTCTTTTTTTAGACCTGCAATAGTCTAAAAATTTGGTCGACTGTAAACTTCTCTGGCCTAAGACCACAAAAACTTTTGAATTAAAGTTTAACACAATCATGTTTAACAGCAAACGTGATCTAATATACGACGTTAAGGAGGCTTTTTGGTCCGGTGCAAGTGTTAGCTAAAGCCTTTGAAAAGGTCAGACAGATGATACGCTACAAGTTACAACAACTAACGAGTTTCCCGGCGACCACGCACAATGTAAATTGTAGCGAACCGTTCAGGGTGAATACAGTATTGCACTCATTTAATATTTTTAATATTAACGCGGCTAATCCGAAATGTTTAATTTCAAAATGTTAATAAACAACCGCAAAAGCCTCAAAAGTTAGATGATATTGTTTCATTCATCGACTATATCATACAGAACAGCTGGTGGTGGTGAATGCTCTTTTCCAGCTGATCTCTGCACCTGCAGTTCAATTTGATTCAAATCTCCATTTTACATTAAACGAACTAATACAACTAATATTGTCTGGTATCGAGATAGTTCGTAAAAAGAACAGCCAAATCCATCAATGTTACTAAAGCCAATTTAAGAAAAATGTCGAAAATCAACCAGTGAAGGAACAACACACATATCCCAAACGCAAAAGCTTTATATCAAACAGTCCAGAAACAAATTTTCATAAAAAAAGAGTTATTTTCAAAATTTGAACATTAGGCATTGCTTTTCTTCAGTGAGGCTTATGGGCATTTAGTGTCCTTTCAATAAAACTAAAATCAACAAAAGAGATTCACATGCAAAGAAGATATGCTTTCAGAAGTTCAAAAAAAGGCAAATTGAAAAATTCCCATTAATCGAGAAAAAGAAATCAGAGCCATTTGTAATGAACCAAATTTTTTCCCCCACCTTCGGTCAGGAGTTGAATAATAACCACTCAATGACACTTAAAATGTCCCAAAAGAGCACTTTATTCAGGATGTCAAAAGAAGAGCAAAAGTTTACAGTTTGTCCTTGATTATTAATGACAGGAAAATGAAAAAAAAATATCCCGTTTCCCAAACACACAAAAGTTATCTCAGTCACGAAAAAGTTTCTTCACACCTTTTCGAAAGTGAATAGAGTCCCTCATCTGCTGCCATTAGGGGTCATAAATCAAAATCCACCGTCTGGTATTCTTGAAATAACTGTATTGAGAATGGAAAGAAATTAATAATGATAAATCTTTGCCACTATAGGGCGTCTGTCCTATCCTGTAATATAAAACACCCCAAATAGACGGACGGAGGAACATCATTAAAATGACAGATTTTGAAAGAACACTTTCTCCTGCTGTCGATTAATCATTTTGCAACGATGAATGGACTGGAGAGTTCATTTCTCATAAATAACAAGAGTTCTTTCGTCTTCTCTTTTTTTGGCACTGCAGGTTAAAAACACAAGAATCTATGTGACGGCCGTATTTCAAGTCAAGGCCTTGCAGATGTTTCATTGTCTTTTTACTGTCCTCTCTAATTGTTTCGTAAAACTTCGAATGGCATTTTGCTATAGAAGAATATCGTAGCTGTAGTTCTTGGGTAACAATAAATACTGTCGTAAAATTTATTAGTTCTTGACCACCATGAAATCATTATCGAAAAGGACATCGACACTTAATGTCATTCGAGACCCCAGGATATTTTGCCTTTTGTCTATTTCCAATTTCTGGTGTCACAAGGAAAAGGATAACACATTATTTAAGGGAATGCCAAATGAAAAATTATATGTCTATGGGGTAAGTGTGTGCTCCGTATTGTATTATGTATCCTTGGCTATCAATGGTGATCCCTCCAAGGATAATAAATAGGCACACGTTACGTTGCAAACACACATTAAATGTATTATAAATTTATCCTTGTGTTCTATAATGTATTTTTTCCGTTGGTGTCCTTGGTTTTTTTCTTGGTGATTTATTGAGAATCGTCCTTGCCGTAGTCGGTTGTCGTATAGTGTCCTTATGACTTTATGGACCCCAAGAGTGCTAACAAGCTACAAACCCAATGACGGTGGTTGGTGTTATCGAAACGACAGATTTGTTTGGAAAAGGATGACACATAAATATTACGGGTGCGTGGCGTGACATACCACGACAGAGGACACGTATGGATGTCCTTCGGATGTATATTTACTTTGTTTGGTTCAATTTTTTTCCCGATTGTCAAGAATAATGGTCTTTTTTCTGCCCGTTACTATCAATTTATCAGCCGTTTTTAAAACACATCAATAAAAAAAGACATCTATTTCAATGTCAATAGATTCAGGTTAAGCTGGGAAAGCCCTGACCAGGCCAACGGTGTCTGCCACCTGCCAAAAATCTTGTGCCTTTTGGACAAATAGTGCTTCGGGGGGTTTCTATCTACATAAGAAAAGTGTTTGATTTTTCAGCAGTTTGGAGCTTCACTTTAATAAGTGCAGTTGCACTTGACAATCCTAATAATTAAAAATGGACACGACTTAAAATAAATTAAAGACACAGTTTTGAGTATATTCAAAAAAATCAAAAATTTGTTTTAAAAGCTTATAAAAATTTCAAAAATAAAAATGTTTCGTAAGCAACCTAAGACTTCTAAAATATTAAATTTCGTACAAATCGTGATGGCTACTAAAGAGAAAGGTGGTTTAGAAAATACGGTACTATAGGCTTTCCAAAAATTATTTATATATCATTTCAAAGACATTTTAAATTTTATCCCTCACATAGGTTAGGGTTAGGGATAAGTGGCTGTTAGCCAATGAGTATTTACATACGTGCATTGCCAGCGACACACTTAGACCACTTAGGTCCATTGTGATACCACAGAGATCAGCAAGTTAATCACCCACTAATCTCATAAGCCCGATGTGAGATTAACGAGTTAATTTCGGGACTAGCCGGTTAATAACCTGCCAGTCGAACCACGTGGAACTTTTAATGTATTTTGAAAGACTTTTAGGGTCTATGTAAGCAAAGACACTAGTGTCGTCGAAGAAGAATTCACCGAGATGAGTTTTCCTCTTATGAAGTAGTACAGGGCATGAGCAAAGAAGGTGTTGAACGGTTTCTTCCTCTTCTTCGTTCATGCAGCTTCTGCAGAAATCATTGGAATACACACAAAGTCTTTTGGTGTGTCATCTTATTAAACAGTGTCCCGTAAGAACACCTATGATAGAACCTAGATACAGGTGGTTTAAGGCTAAACAACTCATCGAGCGTTTTGAGTCTACACACGGCCAAACTTTTTTGGTTCCAAGGCAGTTGTTACTCTCAGTCCTATCCCTCACATAAAATTGAATCAAAATCGTAACAGTCGCACCAATATAATCACAGGTAAAAATAAGTTACGTGCGACAACAGAACTTGTCTCTTAACTACGCCTTGTTTGGAATGCAGGAGGCCAACAGATTCCTCGAAAGGCTAACAGAGAAAGCTCTCTTCATGGCAGTGAAATTGTTCTCGGAAGACTTGCCGTTTCCCCTCAAAAAGTGATACCTTGAAACTATTTTATTTGTCTGGGATTTGAACTAGGTCTTGAATTCCCAAGGTAACAGGCAGACATGCTAATCATTAGCCATGAGCACCAAAAAAAAAAAATTAACAAATCAAATAATCACCACTTTTCTGAATCCGAAAGATTGAAAACTGAACTTCATCGCTCAGCTTTCTTTTTGGCTCTTTTTATACCGCTCAGTACAGAGCCCAAAAACCTTATCTGGTAATAAAAAAAGAAAAAGTTGACGTTTTTATGGAACTGATATTGAAGTCTCAAAATCAGAAGCAAATTGATTTGACGACCAATTTAAAAAAAGCAAAGATTTTGATGATTGCTCCGAACTCCACTTCATATGCGTCAGAATATGGGTAACAGTCAAAGGTTAAGAAACAAGCAATTACTTCCTCCAGCTTCAGAAATATAAAAAAATAAATTAAAAAAAGAACAGATGTATAGGAAGTTGCTAATTAACATAACCGGAAATCGTGTCACTTAGAGCAACAACTAAAAATGTTTTGTGGTATCGGATAAATAAATAAAATAAATAGGGTGGCGCAACAGAGCGAGGAGCCCCTGGGCCTAGCGCATTTCTCACAACCATGCCTTGTGAGGGAATGGAGGGGACCTACAATTTTTTGCCGGTTCCGAACGGCTAACTGAGAAAGCGCTTTCCAGGGCAATGAATTTACTAACGGAGGACTTGCCAATTCCTCGCGAAAGACGATACCCGTGGAAAAACATTTTTGCCTCTACTGGGATTCGAACCTCGAACCTCAGGGTTAGCAGGTGGACATGCTAACCATCACGCAACGTGGTATCGGATACCAATTAAATTAATATAGGTGGGGGCAAAACCCCCATTTATTCGGCTTAATACAAACTAATTCTTAATCTAACTTAAAAACTAAGAAACTAATAGCTAACGTTAACGAGGAGGATGATTTAAAAGACAGAGTTTTAGGGAAGGGGTGCTGAGGTTGAAGTCAAAATAGTTCAAACTCGAATTAACACTACTCAGATAGGTTTATTTGGGCCGTAAGACGTTCGATGAGGGGGTAGGTAAAAGAGCAAAAGAGGTGAGGATTCCGTATATTGCGAGGTTAAGTGTTAAGGAATATAGAGTTGTGAAGGGTTGTGCAGTCAACTGTTCCAGAAAAGACATGGTGAATGAAGAGAATGTCGAATATTTCTCTACGATCTTTCAAAGTATTCATGCTGAGAAGCTTGATGCAATCTTGGTAAGGAGGGAGAATCAAAGGATTATTCCAAAGAAAACTCTCAAAGCAAATCGAAGAAAACGGCTCTAAATACTTTCAATTCCAGAAATGTGAACTCTTTTGACCATCGCTTTATGAATCCAAGTGCTGAACTGGCTTTTAGTATAACATCATTAATATATGAGATGAAATTAAGTCCTTGGTTACAAATGATTCCGAGATCACGAATCTTCTCAACTGGTGAAATGGTTTGGTTGTGAAGAAGGTAGCAACGCAGAGGAGATTTGATGGGCTTGTGAAAGGAGGTAATAGATTGACACTTGGAAATGTTTAACTATAAGCAGATTTTAGAGTATCAGATATATAAAAGTTGTCGATATCTGTTGAAAGTGAATAGAATCAGTAGGTGAAGAAATGATCTTGTAAAACTTCGTATCATCTGCGTACAGTGAAATGAGGGAATGATGAATAAAATAATGAAGAGGACCTAAATTAAATGACTACCTTGGGGGACACCGGAGGTAGCTTAAAAGGAACTTGATAGGGAAGATCTAAAACGAACACTATAAAAACGGTTTTCCAAATAAGAAGAAATCTATTTCAATAAAATGGGTTCGAACTTCGAGGCTATACAAGGATATGCTACTTTTTTGAAAAGGTATATTTTTACTAAAGTCAAAACAATAACGCCGACGAAATTGACGCAATGGGAAGAAGGGTACTTGATGTCGAAGCTGCTATTGCGAGCATTGAAAAATTGAAGAAGCGCCAAAATTGGGTTTGATTGTTAACGATTGCCGATGTGTCATCAAACAAGGACAGCGAACATCAAATAATTGGACAAAACGTCAAAAAAGACAGACACAACTTCGAGGTAGTACAAGACTTCTCTGGGGTAAGAAGGCAATTGAGAAACAAAACACTCTCTAGAAAAACCAAGCCCACCCTTTAATCATCTCAGTCCTGCTGAGAAGCGTGGAGCTTATGGAAAGTGGATGAGGAAACCCTTGGTCACTTCGTAAGAAAAACACTCCGAATGATCTTTGGTCCCGTATGCGAAGACAATGAGTGGAGAAGAAGATACAACAATGAGCTGTATTTCGACATGGGCATGGCTATTCTTCTAGCTACATACCGCGAGACTACGATGCCGATGGATGGCCATGTAGAGCGGATGGAGCTAAACGCACCGGCTCGATGGGTTTTCGAAAGCACATTGCAAGGAAATCGTGGAAAGGGAAGACCTCGTCTTATGTGGCGCAATTAAGTGGTAGAAAACTTCAACCGACTTAGAGTGCAAAACTGGAAAGAGCCCAGCCGAAATCGAAGTTTTTTGGACCGATGTAGGTTGAGGCACACGTTTACTCCGATATGTAATATCTACCTAAGTAACTGTCGGCTCTTTTCTTTCAACTGAACCGGTTGCAGTTGTTTTTCTCGAAATGACTGAGTCAAGAGCATTGTGGTAGACTCTTTGATGGCGGCTTCCGAATGATTTAACTTTCGGTAGAACTTTTTTAACGTTGGTTTCTTATTCCACCAGTGCCAGTGCACTGTAAGAGGCATGATCAGGGAAACTTTCACGTCATATTTCAAATCAAACTACAAAACACATAGGGCCGAAACTAGATTCAAAAAGCACAAGACTTTTGTTATCCATAACCAGATTGCACTTTAGCTCCGTAATCAATGTCATCACCGGACATTGTCTGATAGGAAGACACGCCATAAGACTCGGCGTCTCCTCTTATGGCTTTTGCCAAAGTTGCTTAGATGAGGAGGAGGAAGAGACTATTCCACACCTCCTCTGTTCATGTCCTTGACTCTCCCATTAAAGAAAACGGCATCTAGGAAAATATTTCCTTGATGATCTAAATCTAAACGAACTAGGCGAACACAGATATCCTGCATCTCTTTCGCTTTATCAAAAGCTCCAAATGATTTTGTTAAGTGAGGTACTTCCTCACTTAGTCCTTATCGTATCACAATGGACCTAATAGTGGTGTAAGTGTGTCTGTTGTTTTCCTGACAACCATTTTGACCTGACCTAACATAACCTCAAATCAAATCACTGCATCCATTGCACTAAGCGATATACAGCAACAGTCGATGACCGAAGATACTCAACTCCTCACAAATGTGTAAATACCAATCTTGCCACCATAGCTTCTTCTAATCGAAATGAATACATCTTCCGATGCCAATACTCCATCTTGAGTTCATATTCAAATCTCCAATTAGAAGAAATCTGCGTCTATTCAATTCAGTTTTTCAAACGCCTTTCTTCAAATCTTGAATATCATTAAACAGCCTGTACAAGCAATTTTATTTAAAAAAACTTACTAACCCAAAGTCAAACGTTATACAGAGGTCAACAGCAATAAAAAGATTTTTTTCAATAATAGGCAGCTATATCCAAAACCCATTTTTCCTGGAAACCAATTGACCGGCTCTGAAACCGGCCGAGACAGTAGCAAATGAAAAATATTTTACAACCAAAATCCATATTTTCATATGATTTCTCAGAAGCCAACATCATTTCGAGAGAATTGATAACACAGCAAGACCCAGCCCTTTTTTGATCATAAACAGATGAAAACTATACGTTCCCCGAAATTATGTTTTATTACCCGCATTCGCTTCAACAGCGCCAGCCATAGCCGAAGAGCCTATACAACGTTCTACAGCTAGCTCTAAAAATGTGGGTGTTCCTCATTGGCGAAGAATAACCAACCAAGGACGACGTAAACAGCGAATTGATTTTCGAATACCCAAGTGGGATACCAATGAATTCGTGTAAATATGAAATTTTACGACTTGTTAGATACTTAGATACAAATTTTCAGTTGATTACATTAAGCGGTTGGTTGGAATTGCGCTATGCATACTAAGTGAATTGGCCACATGGGAGCAATGGAGGATACCATCCAAACAACAATTTTAGGTAGGTATACAATGAGCAATTTTGTTATTACCATTAGCTCTGCATTTGTGTTTAACCCTTGCGCGTGCTGGGCATTTGCATCATTACTCTGGGTCTAGGGTTCCATAGACTGCTATAGACGATCCTTGGTAAACAGGGCCAGGTGGGTGCGGCTGCGGTTTGTTTGGTTCAAATTTCGAATGCCTCTATATCTATAGGTAGGTAAATAAATATCCCTTCCCCAAAGGCATACTCAACAAGGCTAAATAGCCAAAGGTGATTACGTATGCGGCAGGGAAACACATATATGGCGCCATTGCATCGGGTACATTTCTATTGACTGGCGTTGTTTATTTTCGTTCGGTTGGGATAATACAATGAATTAGATATATCTACGACCAGGTAATTAAATGTACGGCATCAACATTGACTATTAATTTATTTCGAAAGGCGTATGTACGGTGTTTGGCTAAATGAGTCGTTCACAGAAGCGTTAAGCCTTTTTAGGATTTCCTTGCCGAAAATCCTTCGTGGAGGCCAGGCATTTTTTACTTTAAATGTGCTTAGCCTGTAGTGACGTATGCTTCAAAAAGCAGGCTTTGGTCTCACACCCAATAAACAAGATGGTGATGAGTCTAATGTAGATGGGGTGTAGAAGAACCAACTAACAACAAAATAAAGCTGCTGAAGTCAAATATCTCGCATGCAGATTTTCGCTAAACCAGAAATTTCAATCTACAAGGTTAATAGACATCATTCACATCTCATCTGCTGGGGTGCGTAGCGATGCCTTTTCAAGTCTTCAAAATTAATTTTCATATCAAAAGTCTTTCATCCATCTTCATAGTCGTTTCCGCTTTCCGCCCACAACACGATAAAATGAATAAATCTCTCTCCCGCACACACACTCGTACACGTGGAGCAAACATTTATCACATCGGCAATAGGTATCTCAATTTCATCCTTCTCATCGGATTTCGAATGACTAACGATAACCACTCAATCATCGCCTTTCTGTTGGGCCGCTCTCCTAAATTATTTTCCATCGATATATTGCTGCACCATAAGTAACAAAGAAATATGATCGTCCATTAATTAAAAATCTCACCGGGGTGGTGTAATAATTTTAACGAAGAGCACGAACTCTGCACACCACATGCGGAACACATCGGCAATTTATGCGGCCCATAAACCATGGCGCACTATACAGCCGAGAGCAGTTACAATCAAATTAAAAAGTAATTTTCAACAGGGCGGCCGTGTACAGCCAGCCAGCCAGCCTAGCCCCGCTGAGAGTGGTGCTGATGTATTTTTTAAAAGGAGCGCCTTTAGCTAGCTGGGCTGCCTCATCGCCACAATAAAAACCTATGACCGAACGCTGGTAAAACTCTTTGATCTCAACTATCAGCAATCGAATGGACCTGTTCACAACCGTGACTGTGATCTCTCATAACTTTTAAAACACAAGCGCACAGGAGAGAGGAGGGGGTGTTTTGTACATAAATGTAAAGGCAGGGGCTCCTCCAATAGTTTTCTGTCTGCTTAGGTGTTCCAATGTGCCTTCAAAATGCCTCCTCTTCCCTTTAATGTTGTTCCGATAAGTTTTTATTTTCACTTGTCGCACCGCCATCTTCAAAGATGTATTCTATCAGCGCCAGCCATCAGATTGTATACAAACAACGGAGAGATCAAAAGCACAGTGCGCGAGCTGGAATTGAACGCTTTTGCCGTCAAATGCTCTTTTTCGGGAGCGGTGGATGCAGGAGATTTCGATGGTACCTACTAATGGCAGCACATAACGCGATCGATACTAATTATTTCTTGATGATGAAGGCTTTGAGATGAAATTGCTTTGGAAATATCTTTGATGGTCGAAGTATTTATGTGTGTGGGTGGTGGTTTATGGATGATCACACAATTGTTTGGTTGTAGTGCAAGAAGTATGGTGCATTTGTGGTTAAGTAAGAAGTTATATCATCGTAGACAAAAGGTTCACTTCTTTCGGAGAGCTCGGAATGGAATTTGGATTCACGAATCACGATGCTTCGACGTTGACTT
Source organism: Melanostoma scalare (assembly GCA_949752695.1). NCBI lineage: Eukaryota > Metazoa > Arthropoda > Insecta > Diptera > Syrphidae > Melanostoma > Melanostoma scalare. Next base: position 53,627,223 of record OX456984.1, on the reverse strand, counting down.
TGACAAAATTTTTGAAGAAATTAAATGAAGGGAGTTATTCATCAATGGGTTGAGCAACACCGAGGTATGTATTTTCGCTATGATATTTTTTTTATTTTGGCTATGATAAAACCAATCATCTCCTAAGCGTCAGTTGTTTGGTGGAAAAAGCTCTCTCGTAAATACGATACTGCCTCGTTTGCCAGACTTCAAAGAACAATTTCTCTTGGTGTTACTGGGGCCTTCCACAGCACACCGGGAGCTGCTCTAGACGCACTGCTGAATCTTCCTCCCCTTGATACCTACATCGTGGGGTGTACTCTCAAAACTATTTCTCGTTCAATGAGATGTGGTCTCTGGCACAATTCGATCTGGAGTTTTGAGGAACTCGCAAGCAGCATATCTTTTGACTCACGTCTAATGGATATGCCGTCTGACACGAAGATCCCAAGGCTCAAACTGCGTCAAAAATACTCAGTCAACTTTCCTTCCACCACTGGTCCACTCCAGAATCAGAGCCTGGAAAGAACTGTTATCGAATCTTCACAGATGGCTCCAAAACCTACGAGGGTTCTGGCGCTGGTGCCTTAGTGGAGAACGACGACATACGACTGCACCCCTCTTTAGGATCATACGCATCCGCTATCCTATAATGGATTTAAGCCACGTTACGAACAATGGATGGACGGGGAGAAGTATCTGTGTTTGCAGCGACAGCCACGCTGTGCTTAAGGCCCTTCTCAACACTCTAACTACTTCGAAAGTGATCCAGGAATGCAAGTGCTCTCTGCGGTCGGAAGATTAAATTACTTGAGTCTCATTTGACTGCAAAAAAGCCATTGGTACCAAATGGGGTTTCTCCCCCCAAATCACCCACTGGCTCTACACCGCGGTCATCAGACCAATACTCACATACGGAGTAGTGGTATGGTGGACCGCTCTTGATAAAAGGACCTACTGCGACAATTTAAGCAAGGTCCAACGAACAGCCTGTCTGTGTATAAGCGGTGCACTGAGATCAACACCCTCAGCTGCACTAAATACACTCCTTAACCTCACACCACTAGATATCTTCAGCAAACAAATGGCCGCCAGTGCAGCCACTCGTATGAGAGCTATCTCCCAATGGACCGATAACAACATCGGTCACGTTGCAATCCTGAATTTATTCGGATCAATCCCCTGTCACTCCGACTACACCATCCCCCAATTGGTTTTTGATAATAAGTTCCAAGTCACAATCCCACCGAGAACGACCTGGGACGACGAAGAATTTTTGAGAGATGATTCAATTCATTTCTATACAGATGGTTCAAAAACCGAAGAAGGGGTAGGCTGTGGGGTGTACTCAAACCGACTTAACGTAAGTCTCTCGTTCCGCCTTCCAAACCATTGTAGCGTGTTCCAAGCGGAAATTCTGGCGATCAAAGAGGTCCTATCATGGCTAAGAGAAAACGTGATATCCTCAACGAATATCCGGATTTTCTCAGATAGTCAAGCAGCCCTCAAATCACTCGGCGCTGTTTCTACGAACTCAGTAACCGCCCTTAACTGTCGCCTATCTCTTAGGGAGATGGCTGAACAGTTCAATATTCACCTTATTTGGGTGCCGGGGCACAGAGATATCGTGGGTAACTGCAAAGCCGATGAACTCGCCAGAGAAGGAACCGTTCTACCGATCTCAACCAGCAGGTTGAATATTGGTATACCAATCGCTACATGTAAACTTATGCTAAAGCAAGAGGCAATGGACAGAACAAATGACAGGTGGAACAATATCACCACGTGCGTGGCAACAAAACGGATATGGCCAGGACTAGATCCAAAACACACAAGACATTTGTTATACATTACCAGATTGCAAGTTAGCTCCGTAATCAATGTCATTACCGGACATTGTCTGATAGGAAGACACGCCATAAGACTTGGCGTTCCCTCTAATGACTTCTGCAGAAGTTGCTTAGATGAGGAGGAGGAGGAGACAATCCCACACCTCCTCTGCTCATGTCCTGCACTCTCTTCTAAAAGAAAGAGGCATCTGGGGAAATATTTTCTCGATGATCCAAGCGATCTGGCGCACACAGATCCCCTGCATCTCCTTCGCTTTATTGTAAGCTCCAAATGGTTTTGTTAAGCGAGGTACTCCCTCGCATAATTTTTATGGTATCACAATGGACCTAATATTGGTCTAAGTGTGTCGGGTGTATTCCTGGCAGCCATTTTAACCTAACCTAACCTAACCTCATTTGAGTTCCGGGCCATCACCGCAAAACTGCAATTGAGATCGCCAATGAACTTACTAGGCAAGGATCTCAGACAGCTTTCTCAGGACCTGAACCGTTGCTAGGTCTGCCAGCGTACTCAGTGCGGGCTTCAATCATAGATTGATTCTGTGAAGAGCACAACCGTAAATGGTATGCCTCCATTGGATGCAGACAAACCAAGCGTATGCTCCCCAACGATAGTAAGAAGACTGCAACATTTATGCTATCTCGTAGCAGAAAATATTGTAGAAAACTTAATGGCGTTGCCAGCGGGCACTTCTCTTTTGCCAAGCATTTAAACGTGTTAGGCTTAAGTGATACCACACTCTGTGAATCTTGTGGAGAAAATGAGGACACCGCATCAGAGCAATTCCTCTACGAATGTCCTGCTTTTTCTCGCATGAGGTAACAGATACTCGACGCAGACATGGAGAGAGCTGGTACCTTAGGCTCCTTATTAGGCAGCGTCTTTTGGCTTTTCTCCGAACATCTGGAAAGCTATAACAAATAGAAGGTTGCTAACTGGTAGTACAATGGACCAGTATTTAAGTCTGAGTGCTCCAGCTGGTATTTTAAAAACCTCCAACAGAAAAAAACAGAAGGTATTTTCTCCTTCACAGGAAAATTCTTTGAAAATATACGTGCTACAAATGGCATCAATCTAAGCAGAAATGGGTGCAAGCACTCTAAAGGTTAGAACCTGGAGAGGAACACCGCATGGAGGAGTTTTATCCCCGCCACTCTGGCTACTAGTAGTTAACAAGATCCTGGTTAAACTAGATCTGAGCGGAATAAAAGCTGTTGGCTATGCTGATGCATCGTCATTCGGAAAATTCACAACCACACTTTGTGAACTCCTTCAGAAAGCTTTTAATAAACTCAACAACTGAGCCATAAACTGCAGTCTAAATGTCAACCCTTCTAAAACAGAACTTGTTCTGTTCACGAGAACACGTAACATTCCAGAAATACTTCTAATAACTATAAACGATATACCAATAAACATATCTGGTACGGCGAAGTATCTCGGAATTATCTTTGATCGTAATCTGAAGCCAATTTCCAAGAATTTTTGGAAAAAAAGGACGTGGTCCCAAAATAATTCACTGGATGTACATTTTGCACATCCATAATGAGACTAATCCTCACATATTGTTTGGTTTGGTGGCCATCATTAGAGAAGGCGTCAAACCGTATAAGACCATTACCAAAATCCAAAGGCTTGCTTGGATTACCTCAACCAGTGCCACAAGAATGACTCTAACGGCAGCTCTGGAAACTTTCCTGTCGCTAGCTTCCCTCGAACTTTTCACTAAAGAGACAGCAGCCAAAACCGCACTGCGACTCAAACAATGCAATAATTGGAAAACAGGTATATCAAGCCACAGAACCATTATGAACCATACTGATACAGACATTCAAACAGACTACATCCCCCGTATACTGATTTCAATTCAGTGGCCCTAGCAGTCATTCCAACAAGGGAGTACATTTACGGGTTAAGAAGATATGATCATGTCTCACATCTGCGGAAGAACCTTCTTAATATGTTTTTTGATAATTTTTAAAAGTCTCGAGCCTTAATATTTCTGTTTAAAATTATAAGAACACTCCAACCTAGTTATCTTTTTGAAAAGCTGCGATTTCCAACATCAAGTAGGTCTACAACATTAATTTTACCACGTTTCTCATGTCTAACTTCTGAAAGACAGTTCTTTGTAGCTGCTGTTAACCTGTGGAACTCACTCCCCCCATACCTGCGAGATATTAGCGACACGAAAACCTTTAAAATCAATTTAGATTCTTTCTTCTCTAACGAAAGCAACTAACTTCAATTTTTTTTTTTCCATTGATTCTTTTCTTCTTTTTCTTCTTCTCTCCTTTCATATTTCTCTCTTTCTGTATCCTCACATTCAATCTTAACATCATTTTTTTTCTCTTCTATTATATTAACTTCCTTGTTTTTCAATTTTTTGTGAACCTGTATTGAAACATTTTATAACAATTATATTTGAGCTAAATGTTAAACAGTAAACTTACACAACCTTATAAGATTTATCTTACTGTGTTAGTTTTATAAGAAATAAATACATACTAAATACTAAAAAATACTGGGAGGAAAACAGGTTTATAAAAAAAAATCACGTCTCCGTCTTCGCAGACGGTTTCAAATCGGAGGAGGGGATAGGGCGAACAAATGTAAATTTAATTTAGGTTCCAGGACATCGTGACATTATAACAGGAAACAAAATGGCGGGTAAGCTAGCTGAAATCGGGCCAGCAGGCGAATCCATTGAAACGAACACCACAGTTCTCAAGCCACTAGAACAGGGAAAAAACAGAATCCAACAAAATTTTCTAAAAACCGCCAATGACAGGTGGTCATTTTAAGAAATATGCGGGGTTTCCGGAAACCAATGGCCAGATATTTCCAAGAATGTTAGGTTAGGTTAGGTGGAAGTGGCTGTAAGCCAATGAGTATTTACGTACGTGCATTGCCTGACAATCTTAGACCGCAAGGGTCCATTGTGATGCCACAGAGATCAGTTAATCACCTACTATTGTCAGAAACCCGATGTAAGATTAAAGAGTTGATCACTTATTAATCTTTCATTTCGGGACTAACACTTTCACCTGCTAGTGGAACCACCTGGAACTTTTAATGTATTTTGAAAGACTCTTAGGGTCTATGTAAGCTAGGTCGCTAGTATCGTCGAAAAAGAATTCACCGAGATGACATTTCCTCCTATGAAGTTGTGCAGTGTATGAGCGAAGAAGGGGTTGAACGGTTTCTTCCTCTTCTTCGTCCATGCAGCTTCTGCAGATATCATTGGAAAACACACCAAGTCTTTCAGCGTGTCTTCCTATTGGACAGTTTCGCGTAAGAACACCTATGGTAGAACCTAGATACAGGCGGTTTAAGGTTAACAAACTCTTCGAGCGTTTTGAGTCTACACACGGCCAAACTTTTTGGCTATTTCCGAGAAAAAAAACAGAATTTTTACTCCAGCTCAGCAGGCCTCGACTCTCTCTGTTGATTGACATTCTGACGATTCACAACTCATTGCGTACGCACATGATGAGAATGGGCATTAACACATCCGACTTATGTAAGGGATGCCAAGACGAAGAGGCAGAGGAGAGATCATCCCACTTCCTCTGTGAGTTTCCTAGCTTGGCCTATACTAGGAAAAAGGCCTCGGAGAATACTTCTTCAACAACTTGGGCAAATTCTCTAATCTCCCACTAAACAGCAACCTTAAATTCATCCAGAGCTCCAAATGGTTCTGTGTGTGCTCCCGACCCCAAAAACCCACAATCTCAAAACCCAGGCACAAACCCAATCCTATGCCACCCCTCTCCTCATGCTCTATTTTCTATTATTCCGGGGAGCACCAGGGATCCTTAAGATCCGACTGAAGTGCTGCCACTTGCGGCTGCTCTCCCCATCATACTTTACATAACCTATGGCGTGAATCTTCTATGTACCTATATTAGGGTGGGTCAAAAAAATCGATTATTTTTTTTTTTACAAGTGCAACGGAAAAATGGGTTGCTAAACTTAATTTTAATAGGAAGGTCCTCCGCATCGCAATTTTGTATTTTTTCTCAGTCCAATAGAAAATAATTCATACCTCATTATTTATCGATTGAACAGAAAAATGTTCCAAGAAAATATTTTTAGGAATTTATAATGCTCTACAAAAAAGGTATCTTGTATTTTTTCCTTAAACCTCACCATTTGAAAGATATTAAGGATTTAATTCTGATTATTTTAATACAAATTTCATTTTTGTTTATGAATTTTACAACTCGATAATAAATTTTTTTAAATCCGTACACATGAAAATTTGATGATGAATATCTTTTGAATGGTTAATTTAATCGCCAAAACATAAAAAACCATTTTTATAGAGCAGTTAATTTCCAACAAAATTATCCTAAAGTACATAATAGCAAATGGCTTTTTTGAGTTTAAAAAAAAATGTTTAAAAAATTAGGTCTATTTTTTTTATAAAACTGTCCTTCTTAACAAAATGAAGGGAGATAGACCCCCGCCCCACCGAAACCATTTTTTCTTGTCTTGGTCCAACCTTTCGGCTCTGAGCTTTTGTCGCATTTAATGCAAAGCACCCTGTATACATTTTTTTATTTTATTAAATTTTATTTCTTTCATTGTTTTTCATTTAAATTTAATTTGAATAAATTCAAAGTGAATTTTTAATTGACATTCTCCAAATAATAAATTGTGAAAACAAAGCTCCACTCAACACTTTCATCTAACAAACTTCATACCACTCTTTCACTGCCATAAACTCTTTTTCTCACCCAAGAGAACTAATCGAATCATTTGATGTCTGCGCAGCAATTTATGTCCATGAAATCGGTTGAAGTCAAATGGTGTGGGAGGAGGTGGTTTAAAAAAAAAGTGAAGTCTATTAATAAAACACCAACTTACAGCAAAGCGGCAAGCCATTTGAGCGCGTCGAACGCATATAAAATCTATGAAAAGTAATGACAGCTTTGATCATCGTTTGCCATCCTTTGATGGCCTGGTTAACAACTGTGTTGATCATAAATTCATGTTTTAATTGAAGCCATATATTTCTTTTCCCTTTTTATTTTTTCGTTAGTAAGTAGGTATTGCCTTGAATTTATTCATTCCGCAGATGTATGTACATGTTTCAGTTATCTTTTGAAGATTCTATGGCTCGTCAAACTCTGGCAAATGTCAAACAAAGTGTCAGGAAGTTTGTTGGTTTATTTTGGTAAATTGCCTATCGCGGTCAGAGGAACGAACGGCGAACATTTTTGATGGAATTTTTTGATATTTTTTTTTGCTCTCATGCAAAATGTTTCTGTAGGATTCAAGTTTACACAACTGCTGGATTTGACATATCGTGATTTACAAAAGTCAATCACTGTTTGTTTGGATGCTGATGGGACTTTTTGACTTAGAGGAATCAATCACTTTTGTGGCTAAGGGAATGAGTTTTGTTTTAATTCAAATCAATTGGCAGTGTGGCATGTTAGCATTTTGGTGTCTAGGCAGAATCAATCAAATTCAAGAAATGTTTTGTATTCAAAGAAAAATTTGATGTTTTAATGTTAACAATTCGCATGAGGAACAGAAAATCCGTTGTTCGTAGCGACGGAACTATATTTAGTGCAACCTCATGAACTTCTTAATCTTGCTCAAATTCCTTGAAATTCGCATAAATCCTGCACTTAAATGTGTGAGAATACTGTGGGTTGCATCATGAAAAAGACACAACTGCAATACCTACGCAAATCCACTTTCTTTTAAAATCAATTGCAGTGTGGTTGAGAACACACCACCCTTGGCTCAGAGAAACAGTAACAATTTAATCCTCCATCAACATCAGAGGAGCGAAACGAAATCCTCTTAAATCATTGTTCCACGTTGTCAACACTAAACCGTAAACTAAACAAGAAACCTTTGCACCTTTGGCACTGCTATGTTTTCCCGCCCTTAATGGTTTTACCGCAAACGAGAGCCCTTTTGATAAAATCTACCTAAACATTTTTCTAATTAACGTTTTCCGCACTACCAAACAAACGTCCTGCTTGCTCTTGCAGTTGTTAATTCCTTCACAGAGAAAATAACATTCCCAATCCTAATCTAATCCCTAGCCATCTCATATAGAGAATATCCTCGATCCTGTCATCCTGATTTACCGGCTTGAATTCTATTTGTCTATTATTCCTCGAGCCAGGAGGTTCGACGACAAACAAACAAGGCACAAAGTCATTGCAGCGTTAGAATAGAATATGCGATGACGCATTCATGCAATGCAAAAATGAAACGAAAATAATAAACTGCCAGTGGTTGTGACTGACATAAGATTAAGAATGAGATTTGAGATCTGACATGGCCTCGATGAGACTTATTCAATGAGGATTATGGTTGGATGGTTGACATCCTTGTAACAACCTAGACGAAGCTCATACCAGGATGCATCTAGCAGCAGAAAGAAAAACTCAAATTTCACCACTCAGTTGGTATTTGGACAAGGAGCCATCAAAATGTCATAAATTCCCGATTATACTGACGGGATTTCACGATTGAGAAAACATCATCAGGCCCATCTCATATGTCAGCTTGTCGATCAGGTTTATAACAATATGACCGGCTCTCTTTCAAAAATTCCCCACACACGAACACATCCGGCGATGCAAACAATGCCAATACTGTTGACAACTGACAACAAGGAGCAAAACCATTTTAAGGATAGGTATAGCCAGACAATTTTAAAAAATAATAAAAAAAAAACACCTAAATCCTCGTACACACGTACAGAGTGAAAAAAAATACGATAAGGCTTAAGCAAATGTTTATCTAGTCCAAGACTCCGAGTTGTATATTGGATTGGGTTTGCGACAGGAAGTGCCAAAGGTGACAATCGCTTTTTTTTCATTTTATTTTTCGAAATACTTTTTTCCCGATGGCATTGTTTTCTTTGCGTCCTTGTTTTGTTGGTTTTCCATTTAAAAAATAAAAATAAATAACATCCACAGAAAGTAGGTATAGTCCTTTTAAAGTTGAACCTTATGTGTGTTCACTCGTCGTATAGTTGAGAGTTGTTGTTAAAAATTCTGCAAAGGATGAAGATGATAAAAAGGATGAGTGTGCTGGGCTTTGTGTGAGGATTTTGAAAATGACAGGATAATTACTTAGGGGTGCACCGCTAATGCTAATTTCTCTTTTGTGTGTGAACTTATTAAAATGGAGTTAAATTGGAAGGAGATTGTGTTTTGGTCACGCATGGCTGGGTATTAAGGAGCGGTTTTAGATACGAGTAACGAGTGTAGTCCAGCTGCTACTGTTGTTTTGTTTGTCAGACTGGTGAACGGTTTGTGTGTTGATTTTTCTGTTCTGTTGGTGTTGTTCTTTGAAATTGAAAGCAAAACAAGAGCTTGAGTGGTTAGGAACGTGCAGTTCGAAATTTTAACTAAGTACCTACATCTGGATCGATGATGGATGAAAAGGCTTTTAGTTTAAATGTTTATTCAACGACAAAACTGGCTGCATCATTTAGTTTTTTTTTTCAGCAATTGGTTGTGTGAAACTCTCATGAAGTAGTGCAGCCGCTTGAGTGCCTTCAACTAACATTGCAAACGTTTAACTTTGATATCTTTCTTATACTTAAAAATTTCAGGATAGATAAACATATGAGAATACATAGGTATATTTAATTGTTGAGTGATGTTTTGATGAAGTTGTGAGGAATACAAAATAATCCAAAGATGACACAAGATGTGCCTACTTACGTCATAAAGAAGTGGAGTTCAAACCTTTTTGATTAGTTTCTAGTCACAGTTCGCATCAACTGCCGAGGCAGATACTTCTCACCTCGCACCCGATTTTTGCCCTCCGTGCTCTTGCTTGGAAGTTTGGTCAAGCTCTTTTTCGCTTTTTCTTGTTTCTTTTCGAGGCGACCCTTTTCATGTCTATTATTTGAGAGACACATTGACCATGCTTCAAAAGCCTCTCTTTTCAACTTATCACTGCCCAAGAGTCAAAACTCCATCACCTGTTGGTAGTGTCCTTTTGAAAACCTTAGCAATGATTAGGCTGTGCTCAAAAAAGTCGATCCCATATACTTTATGCTTAAATCCAACAATTTGGAGGAAATATGTACTGTCAATATCCCACACTCTTCCTTGCATCACTAATTTAATCCTAGTTTACGGCACGAAAAATAATGCAATAACCAAACTTGGGGTTCGCGCGAACCCCAAAATTTGTATGCATATCTTATTTGGGATACCTTCAAGGGCATCAATTCTTCGAGTCGTGATGAATTGTACAATGATGCCAAGATTTTTCCAAACGGAACGAAACCTTTACTTCCGTTGATTTGGCTTTGAAAGTGTTGGATTAAAAAATATCAATTCTTGGCACAATCCGAAAGAATAAAAGAGATGTACCAAAACGAACAGTACCGTCCACTTCATTCATCGATTTTTGGATTTTCGCAGAGAATGCCATTACTATCTTCTCGTTCCAAAACCAAATAAATATAAACAGGTCGTTTTATTACCAACACAACACAATCTTGTGAAAACTATTACAAGCTGTCATAACAAGTCGGAACCATAGTGGGGTTCGCAAGAACCCCAAGTTTGGTTTGTGGTTTTTTTTTTTTCAGAAAAAAATTCCAGAAAAATGTCTTAAATAGCTTTGATGAAAAAATGATGAAAAACGCAAAGAACGTTCACCGAATTTTCACCCCAGGTCGATAATATGATTACGAAAAAAGTTATAAGGATTCAAATTTGCGTTGGGGTTCGCGCGAACCCCAATACGTAAACTAGGGTTAAGAGACATAAAACGATCGCCTTTTCTTTTTATTTACTTTAAAACGGTGACTAGAACACCCTACGAAGCAGCTGTTAAACAGGATGACACTGTTATGTTAACACCCTTATTCGATCCATATCAGAACATCTTGAAGGCATTTGTCTACACACCCACCTTATTCCTTTATTCTGACATTTTGTTTTTGAAAGGCACAAGGTCTATTTTCGCTTCCTTCTCCCAGTTCGAAACTTCAACTAGTAATACTTCCAACGTTTCTAGCAGCGATTTTCAAATTTCGTTCAGTCAGTCGCATTGTTTTGCTTACCCATCAAAGTCTTTGTAGCTGTAGCGCTCCACCAAACATTTCTGATGGATTCAGGATCAGTAGTCAGTACCATGAGTGCTAGAGGTTGTGACTGGTGGGGAGGTACCACTTATGTTTGCAAGCACATTTTCTCATAATGCTCAGAATTTTTACAATATTTTGCGAAACGTTATTTTTGGTGCTTGATATCTCTTCTACTGCTGCACAGATGATCTCTGGGATCTGCATTCAAAAATCTGGGATAGCTTTAAGATATTACGGGTGTTGCTTGTCAAAAAAGATGACATCGTGATTCTTTAGACACCTGTGTGGGGCGAAGTTAATTACCCTTAAACATATACATATACTTAACCCATAAAAGCACCCTACTGCGACTGTGAGAGATATTTTCCTGTATTTTTCTTTCTTGAAAAAAATTTATATTAACACTAAACAGCAGAAGCCAAAAACACCAACTATACAAATTTGTTACTTACTATCATTACATTTTTTTTTTTTTTTTTAACATTTGAGCAACTGAAAATGATGTCATCAAGTCAAATATTTCTTTTCAGAAAATGTTTTCAACTGTCTCATCCGTGGACAAATGTGAGATCATTTTAAATACCTTTATCCAATGGGCATCGAAGAAATAGAATACGTAAATAATACAAAAACTTCGATACTGAATACAGTCGACTCCCTCTAAGTCGAATTCCCTCTAAGTCGAATTTCTCCCTAACTCGAACTTTTTCGCCATATTTTTGCATTCCCTTCAGTTTTCCATACAAAAATCATCCTCTAAGTCAAACTCCCTCTAAGTCGAAATTCCCTCTAACTCGAACAAATTCTTTAAATTCTTGGACTATTTTCAATCACTCTAAGTCGAATTTTTTCTGCAGAAACGAAATTTTTTAAGAATCACTCTCGCACCTCGTATTGTTTTGTTGTTCATACTTCATACGAGTATGTAGGTATCTACTCTTCATAGAAAACATGAGCCATACACACTCTTATACTTTGACGTTGTGCATCGGTGCGCCTGTGCTCCTATCTACCAACTCCCTTAAACACAATAATGCATCAACCGTAAATAATATTCCATGAACAAAGTTCACGGCAATGTTAAAAAAGAAAGCGCTGAAATTTTGCAAACAGCTTAGGATTTCCTTATTTTAAATTTAATTTGCTAACCAGTTTTAAAACCAGGAATAGTATCCTTAGCAAAGTTTTGTCTGGTGAAATTGCTTCTGTTGATAAATACAAAGCCAATGAATGGAACAACAAATTTCAGAAGTTGTTCGAGGATTTAAATCGGACGATATTTTTAATGTCGATGAAACGGGAATCTTTTACAAATGTTTGCCGACACGTACCTTGGCCTTAAAAGGGGAAAAATGTTTTGGAGGGAAGCACAGTAAACAAAGAATGAGGTCCAACATGACAGGCTCAGAAAAGCTTTAGTTCATATTCATTGAGAAAAACAAACATAATCGCTGTTTTAATAAAATAAAATCTTTGCCAGTTGATTACGTAGCCAACCAACGTTCTTGGATGACAGCTGGTCTTTTTAGTAGTTGGCTTTTAAAGCTCGATGCAAAGTTTGAACAATCAAAGCGCAAGGTATTATTCTTTTTCCCCCAATATGACCTCAATAGCTCAACCGATGGACATTGGCATTATACAAAATTTAAAAGTTCATTACAAAAGGCGTATACTAACCAAAGTTCTTAAGGGTTTGGGAACCCAAAAATAAGGACTATAAGATAGCACTACTAAACTGTGTACACCAGGTTTCAAAGGCGTGGTTACAGGATGTAACTCCTTTGACAATTGAAATTGTTTTAAAAAGGATGGGTTGAGACTTGAGACAATGAAGGAAGCTTAATCAAATGATATATGAAACTGACGCCAAGGACACTAATGAAATCGAGAGGATCTAGAGCCATATTGCGGGTGTTAATTGGAGGGATTATGTTTAAGTCGATGACAGTATTTTAGCCACAGAAATACTGGATAGCGAAACAATGTTGGAAGAAATATTTCATGCTGATGAAGAAGCCGAAATACTAAACATCGAAATGCCCAGAAAAGAATATAGGTAATCGAAAATGCAATTGAAATAGATTGAATAGAAGATGTACAATAGACAGAGACAATAATAAATTACAGTAATAAATGAACGAACCATAAAAGTGAAAAGCTTTTATTTGTTTATTTATTTCATTTATTTATTGATTATTATCTTTCTTATATTCAATAAAAAAAATTAGTAATCTCTCTAACTCGAATTTTTTAAAAACTCCCTCTAACTCGAACTTATTATGACATCCCGTGAAAGTTCGACTTAGAGGGAGTCGACTGTATAACACTTACATTGAATTTCTATTTCACAATTTATCACTGCATGCAGTCGAATGATTCTTTGTCAATTTACGTTACACTTTTTACGTTTAAGACTTTGTTTTATGAACAAAAAATATTTTTTTTTTGTGCGTACCTATCCACTTGAGGTTAGCCTTTAAAGGCATATTTTGTTTTCTTTTCATTTATTTGGGTATTGAACCAAAACTGCTTGCAAATGAAACCTTACAAATCTCGTTTTCTCAAAACGTTTTTCATCTAAAAGTTCAGCCTAAATGATTCTACGGGCAATAATCTCAGAAAAAATGCTCATCTCTGTGCATATCTATGATGAATATCACTTTTTGGAATTCGCGTATTTCTCTTTTGTTAATTTTAGTAAAATCTGTCATCTTGTAAATACATATGAAAATGTTTGCTTTGAAATCAATGGTACCATTTCTCTAAAGCGCAAATCAAATTTTAAAAAAGTCAATGGTGTCCATACCTACAAAAGAACATTCCTCTCCAGAAGAACCTTACAAAGGACAAGTACATTATGCAACGCATTCAAGGTGGTCTCTCTCATATTCCCTAGTCTATTCAACATTAATAAAATGTGCCCTTTCTCATTGTCAACGTTGTCAACCAGAAATAAAATATGAAACAAAAAATGCCAACAAATAGTAGTAATTTCAAGTAGGTATAGCTTGCCCCTTCCATACCTATGCAGTTTTGAATTTACAACAAACGAAACGATAGCGTAATTCATCGCACATGGGCGCCATCAGCTGTCTCGTCAACATCAATCCACAGTGAATGATTGAATAATGAATAAATAAAAAGAAAGAATAATTAAAATCAGTCAGAGAGCTCCCAACTGCATTTGCATTTCACTTGGGACTTGGGAGCAATGCCACCAGTGTTGCCGAAAGTACTCCCATAGGAGTATTGTACTACTTTCAACACCTCCGTACTCCCGTACTCCTCCTTTCACATTTGTACTCCCATTTTTTTCAAAGACCTAAAGTATCTTACACTTGCAGTAAAGTGTAATGTCAACCTTAATAAATTTAATTCACTGTGAATTTCGATCGTTTTTTTTTTTAAGAAAATCGAGATATGTTCACTTAAGGGTGTATGTGCCATTCGTTACATAGCCCAAAGAAGCAAATCGAATTTAAAGAGTTTCAAGAATTCTTTAATGTTGAAAAACATAAAATTCTAAAAACTTCTTTTACTAGGTGGCTAGCTCTTAAACAGGTTGTGGCAAGAGCACTAGACTTTTTGCATTGCTACATTACTTTCTGGAAAAATCTTTTGAATTTTCTGACAGTAACCTGGATCTTGTTCACAAGATTCAAGGAGAGCTAAATGATACCAATCGTTTGCATTTATTATTTCTAGCCTATGTTCCTTAGTTAACTAAACAGCTTAACTTAGAATTTCAATCAGTCGATCCGGTTTCATAAATTTTTGCCAACCGTTAAAACTTTCTACAAAACTATCTTATAAAATTTTATCAGATCGGTGTTTTTACGTGACAAGTTTCTCTGTAATCCAAATTTTTCGGAAAATTATTTAAAAATAATTGATTCTGTATACTTTGGGTTAGGTTCGGTTAGGTTAAAAATTGCTGTCAGGAATACAACTGACACACTTAGACCAATATTAGGTCCATTGTGATACCATAAAAATTGTGCGAGGGAGTACCTCACTTAACAAAACCATTTAGAGCTTTTAATAAAGCGAAGGAGATGCAGGGGATATGTGTTCACCAGATCGCTTGGATCATCAAGAAAATATTTTCCTAGATGCCGTTTTCTTTGAAAAGAAGAATGCAGGACATGAGCAGAGGAGGTGTGGAATAGTCTCTTTCTCCTCCTCATCTAAGCAACTTCTGCAGAAGTCATTAGAGGGAACGCCGAGTCTTATGGCGTGTCTTCCTATCAGACAATGTCCGGTGATGACATTGATTACGGAGCTAACGTGCAATCTGATTATGGATTTTGTTGTCTTGTGCGTTTTGGATCTAGTCCTGACCATATACGTTTTGTTGCCACACACGTGGTGATATTGTTCCACCTATAATTTGTTCTATCCATTGCCTCTTGCTTTAGCATAAGTTTACATGTAGCGATTGGTATACCAATATTCAACCTGCTGGTTGAGATCGGTAGAACGGTTCCTTTTCTGGCGAGTTCATCGGCTTTGCAGTTACCCACGATATCTCTGTGCCCCGGCACCCAAATAAGGTGAATATTAAACTGTTCAGCCATCTCCTTAAGAGATAGACAACAGTTAAGGGCATCGGGGCTAAGGCTGAACTTTTTATTAAAACAAAAAAAATTAAAAAAACTCAACTAACTTAAAGGTGTTTACCGAGAGTATTATAAGGCCCTGTGTGTTCAAATTTCACAGCGAATCGATTTTGACGACGAAATTTTGAGAATTATACAAGGCGTTGACCCTTTAAATTTAGCAGAAAGTGCAACTTCAATAACTTCTTCTATTCCTGATTTAATTATTGAAAATGAAATTGAAAACCTTGACATGTGTGGCGAACACTTCTTAACCAAACTATGGTTTCTAATTCCTTAGAAATAGAAAAATTTTGGTCAGAAATTTTTTCCTAATGAACCACTGTTGTTGAGTCCACACAGCAGCGCAGCGGCAGAACGAGTTTTTTCCCAACTGTTTATCATTAAAGATAGAAAACGGAACAGATTGGAACTTAATACATTAATGCAGTTATGAGCTGCAAGGAATTATTAAATGCAGTTGATTGCTGCAAATGGATTCCTTTAAAACAACTTTTGAAATCTTATAAAAAGTGTAATAATAGTTTCTTTTTGTAATTTTTGTTACACTTACACTTTTATATGAATCAAAATACCTTACTTGTTTCAAAGTCACTTGTATTTAATGTATTTTAACGTGTACAATAGTTTCCTAGTCTTGATTAAAGAAAAAAACAGTGAATTGACCCAATGCCATTAGACAGATTTTTTTTTATTATTAAAGAGATATATGTTTCACCATTTTTGATTAGAATTAATAATTTATTTATTTTTGTTGTTTTTTTTTTATTTCGCCTAATTGATTTTTTTTATTAAAATAAAGCTTAAACAAAAAATTTATTTATGAAAATGTCTGTACTACTATTTTTTTCAAAATACTCCCCTCTTTTGGCTGCAGTACTACCTTCAAATATTTTTACCCGGCAACACTGAATGCCACACACGTTATACCCACCCAATCAAAGGGTCTTTTGTGTGATGTCACACATCACATGTGGTCACTGACAGCAACGACGACAGCCGTAATTAAATATTCCCGACCACACTGCAACAATAAAATGGATCCAATGAATATTAAAAATCCATAACAATCCGATAAATAAATGAATGAATGAATATACTGTGCATATACATATACAAGCAAACACAAACACCAGGGGAGCCAGACGACATTCTCCAAACTCTCAAGTCGATAGCTAGCTTCATAAAGCCCCTGACACTGCCGTGTGTCAGTCGTTTCCTGAGAAACAATACGCTGTCGGGCTATACTTGACTTGAGTCTCTAATTGCGAATGCATTTCATGTATCTAAGTTTTCCTCGGCTGGACAGTAAAATAAAATCATTTAATCAATCTTCAATCAAATGAACATTTCAAACTAACTGCGAAAACCCCACCCACCCACTTGGCAGTCGGGATCGGACAGAGCGCGATCGATATCGATACGACCGACGATTCTGATCGCGTATTAGAATGCAATGGCTGATTAAGTGTGTTTTTTGTTCGTGTGTGCGAGTCTATTGTTGGTTGAAACCATCCGCTGCTGGGCCAGAGATCGTGACCGATGCTTCCCGTTTGGTTGGAGGGTAAGCGCCCGCGCGCCGTTGGTGGTATCCACTGGACATCTGAGTGAAATTTCCCTCGTTTGGTTTTTGTATTAGGAATGTATTTTTTTCCTTTCAGAGAATGGATGATTCGCGTCTGCCGTCAAGTCAGTTGACAGCAGGTCAACGTGATGATTCTCATTTGAATTCAGCTGCAGGGTGGTAATTATATGCGACGCATTAAGCTAATTTTGTACTGAAGTTGAATTTCTACCGCATTTGGTGAGCTGTGCAATGAATGTAAAGTTCTATTTGAATACAGTGAAAGGTACAACGTGCGTGAGAAAAATACTCAATTGTCTAAATCTGCGAAGCACAGAACAAAGTGTCAGGAAGAACATCAATTCAATTAAGGCTCGAAAGATTTATTGACGAGTGAGTAATCTTTTCCTTTTCATCGGTTCACTGGTGAACTGGTGAATTCATCGGTTCACTGGTGAACTGGTGAACTGGTGAATTCATCGGTTCACTGGTGAACTGGTGAATTCATCGGTTCACTGGTGAACTGGTGAATTCATCGGTTCACTGGTGAACTGGTGAATTCATCGGTTCACTGGTGAACTGGTGAATTCATCGGTTCACTGGTGAACTGGTGAACTGGTGAATTCATCGGTTCACTGGTGAACTGGTGAACTGGTGAATTCATCAGTTCACTGGTGAACTCTTTTGTTTTGTAATGAAGCAGGCACTTCTTCTTGAAAAGCTTACGTATCGGACTTTTGTCACATGTTTTTCCTCATTTGGATCTTCAGTCTTATGCCTTTAGTCAGAATTAGACGATGGCAATTAGACCAGTACCTCAACTGGAGATTGGGCAAACGAGAAAGAGGGGGGGGGGGAGGGGGAAAGAGGTGTTCTCACTAAGGCACCTCTTCCTTTCATCCAGACGGCAGCGTGGAATTTCCTAGATGCATTCAATGGTGGCGTCTACAGTTCCAGTCAGGTTGAACTACTTAGTAAACACCTTATTGGGCTACTACAACATATTTGGAGCTCAGGCCTATAAGGAGCGGTTTAACCGGCTCCACATCTTTGGAGTTATACAAGGATCTGGTCCTCCAGGTGGGGGTCGTGCTGTCAGGGTGACTTCCCGGCCACGTAAAGCCATTTAGTTGCGAAGCACCAACAAGCCTCGGACACGGACGGATTTACTGATGACGAACCAAGCAAATGAAAAACGGACAACGAACTTCGGATTTGTACGTGGAATGTTAGGTCACTTAATAGACCACTTGCAGCCGAACAATTAGCGGAAGCCCTAAACCGCTACAAAGCAGATATTACCGCTATCCAAGAAATGCGATGCAACAATCCGCATCAAGACTCAATTCGTCAACATAAGCCTCATTTGCACACGTGCAGAGGAAAAGGATGAAGATACCAAAGACGTATTCTACGATCTCTTGGACAAAACATATGAGCAGTGCCCTAGCTATGACATTAAGATTGTTCTAGGAGATTTTAATGCCAAGCTAGGAAGAGAGGATATCTTTGGTGGAATAATCGAAAGATACAGCCTGCACGACAACACCTCCGGTAACGGATTCAGGCTGATCGATTTCGCTGCGGGGAGAGACGTTCTGGTAGCTGGTACGCGGTTCCAGCCCCTCAATATCCACAAAGGGACATGGAAATCTCCTGATCAATCAACCGTCAACCAGATTGACCACATTGCGAACGACGCACGACACTTCTCTAGTATAGAGGATGTCCGAACATTCCGAGGGGCCAACATTGACTCAGACCACTCGGACGACTACAATCGCAAGAGATCGCCAAGTCCTTTTCCGATCGAGTCTCTTACAACCTCTTAAGAAGTCCTATGCCGCCAGCATCATGTTTAGAGAACCAGTGGCAGCACTGCGAATCAGCCATCAGAGATGCCGCCTTTGAAGTGCTGGGCTTCACACGACCACCACAACAAAACCCCTGGTTTGATGACGAATGCCGGCAAGCACATGCAGCTAAACAGGAAGCATACAAAGCGGCGCAGCACAAAAAGACTAGAACTGCTTACCAGCTCTACAAGCAGAAGAGGAGAGACGAACACCGGCTTCTTAGACGGAAAAAGAGAGAGCATGAGAAGCGTGCGATCGAGGAGATAGAAGGGTGCCACAGCAGGAATGAGGTTTGGAAGCCTCGGGCTATAAGCCCCGAGCCGAAGCCTGCAAAGACGATCAAGGGAATATCGTGGTGGAACCGCAGTCAATGCTGAGGATATGGAAAGACCACTTCTCCAAGCTCTATAACGGCGATGATGAACCCAGACCCAGAGCAGATGGCCTCACTGCCGAATTGTTTAAAGCGGCAGGCGATGACCTGGTCAGGAGTATGCACCAGCTCATTTGCAAAATATTGTCGGAAGAAAGCATGCCCGATGAATGGAACCTCAGCATTGCTTCCCCGGTCCTCAAGAAAGGAGACCCTTGGAGCTGCGCCAACTACATAGGTATCAGTCTTCTTAAGAGGAGAGATATAGGAGAGGAGTTATATAGAGCCATGTCTAGTTTTGGCATCCCTACCAAACTTTCCCGATTGTGTAGGATGACGATGGAGCACGCTGCTCCATCAGGGTCGGAAAAGATCTCACCGATACATTCGATGTCAAAAAAGATTTTAGACAAGATGATGCACTGTCATGCGACTTCTTCAACATCGTTCTTGAAAGAATAGTACAAAACTTCTACGTCAACTCAAGAGGCACAATCTTTCAAAGATCCGTTCAATTGCTCAGATATGCCGACGATATTGACATAACTGGAAGCACGCAGCGTGATGTCAATGGCGCGTTTATGAGCATTGAGACGGAAGCGAAGAAGATGGGTTTAGTGGTCAATGAGGGCAAGACCAAGTATATGCCGTCATCAAGAAAGGACACCCATCACCGACGTCTTGGACAGAACGTCACGATTGACAGCTATAACTTTGAGGTAGTTAACGACTTTGTCTACCTAGGCGCCGCTATTAATTCAGACAACGACACTAGCGCTGGAATCAAACGAAGAATAACTCTTGTCAATCGCTGTTTCTTCGGACTAAGACGGCAATTTAGTAGTAAAGTCCTCTCTCGACCAACTAAGGTGTCCCTGTATAAGTCACTTATCATCCGTTTCTTATATATGGCGCAGAGGCATGGACCTTGTCAAAGGCAGACGAGAACGCTTTAGGATGCTTCGAGAGAAAAATTCTTCGGGCGATTTTTGGTCCCGTCTGCATAGATGGAGAGTGGAGAAGAAGATTTAACGACGAACTGTACGGGCTGTACAGCGACACTGATCTGGTCAAGCGAGTCAAGGTCCAGCGGCTTAGATGGCTGGGTTATGTAGAGCGAATGGACACCAACGCAACGGACCGGAAAGCCTTCGAATCCAATCCCGAGGGACGGCGCAGTAGAGGAAGACCGCGACTCAGGTGGCGCACGCAAGTAGGAGAGGACCTCAACCAACTTGGCGTGCAAAACTGGAGGCTGCTAGCTAGGGACCGAGTTGGCTGGAGAAGCATGTTGGTTGAGGCCCTAGTCTGACCCGGACTGTAGTGCCACTTTAAGTAAGTAAGTAATTAGACCAGAAATATAATGGAAGATTTCAAAGAACCATAGCAGGATCTCCAAGCCAGTGCTCTCCTTCCAAAAGCTGCTAAGCTATGCGCATGGGATAGTTCTCTTCTAATTGAGCTTTGAAAATACCTACTTCTTCACATAAACTAATAAAATCTGGCTAACAGTTGCTCGTTCCCTCATTCGAACGACTGTTGACACAGTTGTTTGTTTTAAAAATCGGGGAATCCATTCTAAATTCCCCAGAAAGGACCTTTTCGATCGAACTACAACAACATCGAAGGATTCAGTGTCTTCCATTCAAAGTGTCAACATTTGACATCCTAATTGTAGGTCACTTACACACCTTGGGACTGTTCCATTTTGACTTTTGAACCACCTCTGCGAATAGCTCACTCGCACTACAAACACAAAACAAGAAAATACATAGAGCCCATTTGTTTTGTCCTAAAATCCATGACCAAATTCTGTTGTTCTTTTATTAATCACCACAAGCAGTGGTATCCGACGACACAGCACGCTGTCATAGAAATCTCTTTTTCGACGCCCCTCTGTGTAACACAATTCCGCCCTTAACCATGGAAAATTATTTCTTTTCCCATTTATTAGACATTTTTATGAGGCACACAACGGAGGAGAACCCGTTGTGTTCAAGTCGCTTGAAATATCCTAGTTGGACATTAGCAACGCATGGGACTTTTCCACACACAAATGGCAGTCTACTCGGAAGGGCGTAATAAAATCGTGTATATTGATCCATCCCCTTCTACCTACTTCTTCTGTTTCTTAATGAATGGCCTCTGGTTGGAAATCCTTTTGCTGAATGCTACAGCTATAACGACATCATTTCTAAGATCAGTGTCATATGTTACATGTTAGGTATAATCTCTATACGCCGGCCGTAGCTTAGACGCACAAAACAAAGAAGGAACGGAACAAATTTTATGGGTCATTTAGAGCAAACGGTCCGAAGGATGCTGCAGCGGAAACCATTTGATATGAGAAAATTAATACGAAGGCGTCGGAAATTTATTTTCAGTTATACTACGAGACATAAATTCTTTGTCTATATTGATGGCTAGTGGAGGGAGTATAGAGACCTCAGGATGTGACAAATCTCTCACATAAGTTAATTGAGAACTTGGGACGATATTTATTGACAGGATTTTGTCTCAATTCAATAGAAATTGTTTTATCAACAAGTGGGACTCCTTGTTCGTACGAGAGGAGCATTTTAATGAAGTTCTTACCTACGTACGATACGGTGTGGTGTGTTAATAAAAATCCTTATCTCTGCAACACGATCTAGTCCCAGAATGCCCTCAAATTACATGGAGATTAAATTCGGGTTGCATATTGTTTGTAACGCACCTGCATCTGCAGCATGCATTGGTTTCGGTTGTCATCTTAATGTCCTTTTTTATGGACTTTCCTTATAAGAAGGCATTTAGCAGAACAATATGTGACCATGACAATGAAAGTCTATAAATTCTCATTTCAATCCATGCGTCGTACCATACGAAAGTATTTGTTCTAAGCCCAAGCAAAATGAAATTTACGACATCCTGCACCCGGAGAACTGGAGGATAAGGCGACAAACTCGAGCAAACAATGGAAGAGACAATATTGGATTAACAAAAGAAACATGCATTCACAAAGGATATTTTATTTGAGATTTTTACAATGCGATAATTGCACCACATAGCGTAACAAAGTGTGTGTCCTGTCCTGCTGCCAGAAGTAGAAACAGCGTATAGGTCGGGCACACAGCACTCTGCACAGGGTGCGTCCCTTTAGTTACTTTCTCCAGGAAATTTATGACCGTCACAGCTAGCTCTTTGCCAGCAAAAATAGCTGTGAAAAATTATCTATTTTTGTGGTAGTCCCCGATCGTAAAACGTAAATTATTGGTTTCGGTTCAGAATTCAGATATAGACAGGGACTAGTGTGGTGACGATAATTGAGATGTAAGATAGAATTTCCACGAAGACGTCAATAATTTTAAAAGAGAACTTTTTGGGAGCGAATAAAATAGAAGTTCCTGGTTCCTGGAATCAAATAACTGTGCAGCCGGTACCTACTTAATTCTCTGCTGAAACAAGTGATCCTTAGCTTGAACCCATGCATTGGCTCAAAACTTAAAGTGCGATTTTAAGTTTGTATAGTCTGATCATGTCCCACATCCAATTATCTATTTCTTTGAAGTAAAATTGGACCTTTTTCGCATTTTTCGAGGAGCCCTAGGGTATAATTAATAAGAATCAATGGAATCTTCTTCCGGAGGCGCCTGATGGTACTTTTACCTTTACCCACCGGTTAGGTCAGTTTAAGTCATTAAGGCTAAATGCTATGTTTTCAAGAAATGATTGCGTTGAGCAAAATATTGATAAACGATTAGGGTTTCATATAATTACTCGACCAGACTGCCCTGTGATTTAGTTTTTCTGAGAAGCGCCTCGCATGAAAAGGATGTGTAACGGTCGATTTAAAACATCCCTTTCCACTAGATTAACCTATTTTTTTAAATAATAAAAGCTACGTTATGATAAAATACCGCTATACGCGTTTACTGAATATTAACCATCGTTTCGGGCTTCATATTTGAAGCAACCTACAGGTGGAGTAGTTTGTAGCTCTTAGCCTTTTTTATGTAACAACAAAAAAAAAAAAAAAAACAGTTGTTGCACTAAAAATGAAACTCGTGTAAAGAAAAAATGAGGAACCTACTGAACGACGAAATTTGCAATAGCTGTAACTGTGGCTTCATTGGAATGGATTTCATTCATCGAAAGCACTGTTAGTTTTTGCACGCCATTGTTTGAATGCAAAAAATAGATTTGTTTGGCATAAGTTTTCAGTCCTTTGAGCAAAGGCAGCGGTGATGTTCTCAGTTTTGATATGATCCTTGATAAACGGTTGTGGGCTGAACATTTGCTGAACAGATAGTCTCAAAATTGCCCAAAAGATGAAGCGTCGAAAGGTTTTACATGAATATGAAGTATTCGCTTTTGTATTAATTTGCAGGATGATTGGCTGTGTAATCGATGGAAGGAAAGCTACCTAATGCCGATTTTATGTGACAACGGAGATACTTAGAGCAACAAAAAGTCGATACCAACCTGAGGCTAAACCACGAATAAAAGATGATAGGATGTGCCTTACTAAATAAGCCATTTTCAGCTTTTGATGGAGGGATAGGGGCAATGACTAACTAACTGGGTTCATCTAATCACTTGGTTCTTGGTAGAAGAAATTTCCCAGATAAAGTTTACAATTGAAGGAGCGAACACAACATGAAAAGAGGAGGTGTTCGTGTATGCAGTTTCTGCAGAAGTCGTACGATAGAGCTTCAAGTCATATGTCAAGTTTATGAGGCAGTGCCCTGTTATGATATTGACTATGGAGCTAACATGCAAATAAGAGATTGAGAAAAAATTTCTAGTTTGCTTAAGGTTCAACTTTGTGCTGATCCGTTTGGCTCCTAGACAAATTGGACAAAACGCCACTATAGACAAACATAACTTCGAGGTAGTACAGGTTCCGCTTTAGAAACGGAGAACAGCATCAGTGGGGAGATCAAACGCAGAATATCTCTGTCCAACCGTTGCTTATATGGATTAAGAAGGCTATTAAGAAAAAAAAAACCCTCTCTAGAAAAACCAAGGTAACTCTTTATAGGACCTTAATCATCTTAATCCTGCCTTACGACGTGGAAGCGTAGAACTTATGGAAAGTGGATAAGAAAACCTATATGGTCGTTCTAAAAGAAAAATTCTTTTAATGATCTTTGGTCTTGTATGCGAGGAGAAGAAGATAAAGGGTTTTTCAAAAGAGACGCTACAAAAGTAGAGGAACAGAGACAGCAAACAACGCCATATTTCTTGCCGCTTTTTTGACATTTCTCTTCAGTTAGGTTTGCCATTTCATGATGTAATGATAATTCATGGGATAATCGAAAATTTTTGGCTCCAATTGGATGATATGGACTTAGAGGACATGTGGTTCCAACAGGACGGCGCGGCGCAACAACCCACACAGCGAATATCACAACCAATTTATTGGAAACCAAGTCAAGGCCATGCAAAAGAAATTCCATACATAATGGTATTGAAGTAGTTATCGAAGGATGTTGGATGAAGCCCAGGTTCACCTTGAACCAGTAACGCTCACCTAAGTATATAAAGCAAGTTTGGTCCCCAGACAAGTGGTAGTGTTTCTTCACCTAATGTATTTGGTTGTGAATGACAGTACCGTGTATTTACTGAGTTCGTAAAAAAGGACCGAGTGATTTAAGGTCGGAATCGGCAAGTCCTCCGAAACTAATTACACTGCTATACGCAAAACACTATCTCGTTTAAATCGATCGGAAGCGGTAGAATTTGAAGGCCTTCATCATTCATCAGCAGGGTATGGTAGAAATAAATGAGTTTTTCGACAGTTTGGCTAGGCCACATTTATTTTCTTTTGCCACTGAGGATATCACTTTTTCTCTTAGGGCACAAAAGTGTCCAAAAGAGCTTTAGAGCTTTTAAAGGATTGCCATCCACTAATCACTTCATCTCGATGAATGTGACGGTAATGTGATGGTATTCTTCGAACGATTATAAAAGCTTTGACGTTAAGGCTAGGAGTCTTTCTATTACATGGAAGCGTTTTCTATTGCATGGGACCTTTCCATTACATGGAAATCCACGCACTACGCAGCCATGAACTATAATGCTGAACTGTCTGCTACAGCCATTTGTGATTTGTCCAGCCTGTCTCCAATCGACCCTTCTCATGAAGGTGATGGCTACCATGTCTGCCTATTATGCGGAAGTTTTGTGGTTCGAATCTCAACAGAAAACGAAAAATATTTTTCAACAAGTATCGCACATATGTACGTCGTTTATCGCAAGGAATTAACAAGTCCTCCGAAAAACAATTCAACGCCATGAAAGGCGCTTTCTCGATAGGCCGTTCTAAATCGGCAGAAAATTGTAGGCTCCCTCCATTCCCACACAAGACATGTTTGTGTGAAATGAGCTAGGCTCCGTGCTCCCCGTACTGGTGCACCACCCTAAGTATGTACAAATTTAGACCTTCAGATCGTTCAATACCCGCTATGTTGAATGGTTTGAAGCCTGAAGTTCTCCACACAAAACTGACATACCACAGGGCTCCTTTTTGTCTCCGACACTCTTTGTTGTCTCCATAAATGACCTCTTGTTTTGAAAGTTTAGTCCACCAAATTGTTTTGCTGACACCTCTACTCTCAGTTTCTCATACTCGTTCGCAATTTTTGTTCCCCCATCATCCCAATACTGTCATCTGTTGTTGTAGCTTGAACCGTCTCGTTCGTTCATTATCCATGAATGATACACGTTTCCAAGAATCCAAGACGATTCTTGAAGAAGATGCAGAAAATTGTTCATCCCCTCTGATCTGGCTACAATTTATAAAGCTCACATACGTTCCAGACTGGAGTGCAATTCTCATGCTTGGGCAGGTGGTCCTCAATCATCATTGCACCTAGGGTTCAAAATAGAGCATAAGAATCGATAGGTGACTGTTCAATTGCAGGATCAATTCATTCCCTAGTACATAATCGTCACGTTTCAAGTCTCTCTCTTTTTTTCGTTATTTTTACAGACAATGCTTGAGTAAAGTAGCAAGTTGCAATCCTGCCCTGAAACTATCAAACCGAATGTTAAGCCGCATCACCCCTCGCAAGGAATGCTCATCAGTTGTTCCTTCAGCCTAATTTCGACCGTACTGTAAAGTACAGAGACTCATATCCTAGCCGCCCAACTCCGATGTGGAATGCTTTACGTATCTCAATTTTTCCTACGCATTAAGGAAATTTATAACAGAAAACAATCTTTTCATTCGGTAAAAAAAAACACAACAAATATTCCGCTTTTCTGAATGCAGCTCAAGAACTTGTCCAAAAATCATTTCCAAAATATCGGCATTGCTATCCCAAACGCTTTTCAGCATTTTTGTTTAAATTATTTTCCTTTTGTCAAACAAGTAGGTACTTGCTCGATGGAATTAAATTTTCAAATAGAAGCGTTGTCGTTTTTATCTTTTCCTTGATCTGCTTACATAAAACCTACAAGTATAGGTACAAGTGTATCTCTGTTCTCTGTTCTGCGTATAAAGTTGCTTCTAATTAGCAATTCAATGGCTTGAGGGTTTAGTTTATTGCCTTTCTATTGTCCTACTCAAAGTGTTCCTTTTGTCAACTTTGACTAATTTATCACCTGCCTTTCGTGACAACTAATCACGGCTGTTTTCCATTTGACTAGCCTCTGCTGCTGCTGCTGCTGTCGTACCTTTGAAGGACGTGACAAAAATGACTGCCCTCAGGCGCCGCTGGCTGTCGGTAGTTTGGTTGCTTTGCTATTGCTATTGCTATTCAATTGCATTGAACATGAACTGAACATCCCTCAGTCCAGCGTGTACTTCTGTTCCCTGTCTGATTGTGAGCCGAAGTTGGGCCTTTAATTGAAAAGTGCCGCCGCCATCGCATCGTCGCACCATGCAATTTTCACAACACCATCATAGAATTTAAAGGCAGAGTATTTGGAATGATTATATGGCTCGTCTTTTAACACATTCCGACTTCACATTTACGGGTTTTTGGAGAAACTAATTTAATTTCGTGACGGGGCAGATTCAGGCAGTCAGCGCTCTCAACCATTGACAGAGCAATCTTTTTTGGCCCCGGCTAAGCTCTCTTTGTGTGCAGTGTTTTGCCTGTGCACTGTGCTGTGTTAACTGCATACAGTAGGGGTGAGTTTTAGACATCAGAGGCACTGAAGCCTAGCGGCCATTCTTTCGTTCTACATCGTTTAAATGCGACCGCAATCAACGAAAGCAATTTGCCCTTCGGCACCGGGTACTGTGGAAGGACATAATTACTCATTCTAGGGGTGTTCGACGGTATATTCAAATGTGGTAAATGTTAACGAGGCAGACGGCATTTCCCGCCCTTTATGTTGGAAAATGTTGACTTTTCCAATTCAATGTGAGCACACAGGCGCTAAATTAAAATGCAGAGATGTGCGCACCTACCTCTCGACTTTGCTGTCCTCGCCGGCAGGTCTTTTACACAAAATTGTCGTCCGTCCGCCTGATTTTGATTTTCTTTGATGTTTTGTTTAGGCACTTGTGATAACGACATTTAAAAGCCCTTAAATGAGGCTTTTCACAAATTTGTCGAGTTTTAATTTGCTGCTTGTGATTTGAGGTGTTTTTAGAAAACATTTAAAAGCCTCTTATTGTTCACATTTCCCTACAATCAGGGCTAATTAGATACATCAAAGCCTCTCAATTCTCAATTCCACAAAAAAAAGCATAAAATTTTCCAAAGCGAAAACTTGTTAATGGCTTGATTCCGACATGAGACCTCAGTTAAACCGTTCCCACACCTTAGCCTCAATCATTGACTGATGACTGCTACAAGCTACAACTGCGAGAAAGAACTCTGGCGTCACAGCCACAGCACAGTGCGCAAAGAAAAAACCCAAACGGAAATGGATAATTTTCGTGCACTTTATGCGAAGATTGCTGCTCTACTCTGTAATTAAAACACTCCTTCCCGCCTGCGGCAAAGTAATTGAAACTTCAAGATATTTTCCGTTTCTCCATCATCACCATCAAGACCCGCTTTCTTTGAGTAGTTGTCCAGCTATTCATCCACTTGCGTTCACCACACTCAACCAGACATTTGATATCCTTTTTGAGTAAAGAGGGGCTTGCTTATGCTTAAGCCAAAGTGACATGCTTCTGTATAGCAGCTCTGTGTGTTTGTTAATTTTTCGACACTTTTCATGTTCGATTACTTCATTTTACTTTTTGTTGGCTTCTTTTATTTATGTTTTGGTGTTAATTGGTCCTGACTACTCTATGCCACGCCATATGTCTGTTGCGGGCCTCACTGCATTTTAGTTGTCACCTGATACTGGCTTAGGCCGTAGGTTCCACCATTAAAACCCAAGTAGTAGAAGCAGGCAGTTGCACACCCCTGGTTTATAATCTCTGTTTTGTGACTTGTGAGTAGTTCTGCGGTGTTTGGTGGTGTTTGCGGTGCACAATTTGAGTGTTAGGAGTAAGTTGATATTCCGCTCCCTGGGTGTGTGCAATGATTTCAATCATCTGACCACATGACGTTGACGACCCTTTTGTTGTTGATGATATTTTGCGCATGGATTCGGGCGAAAGATTTCTTAATTGCTCCTCGAGTGTCAGTGTGTGGATTGTGTAACTGATCCACAGTAGCAGATTGCACCGAGGAATCAGTGTCAACTTTTGGTTTAGCTTGTGACTGTCACAGGTTTTGATTGATTTTGGAACATGTGGTGACACTTTGAGCGAGGTGCTTTTTGTTGTATAATGTTTTAGTAGACTAAGTGAGTAGAAAGATGATATGGCTTGAGCTGAGCTCGTGGTTTGAGTGATACCTACATGGGTTCTTACAACACATTCATGTCTACCGTAAAATTTTACAGAATTTGTTCGTTTAGTTGAAAGACGACGCTTTTGTTGTATGCTCAACAGCTGCGTTGAGCGAAGTGAAGATGAGAAGCATGGGGTTACGGGAAATGAAAAGATAAATTAATATTGCGAAGTCAAAGTAATGTAGAAATTCTCAGGCAGACAAAATGGTCAAAACTTCATTGAAAGAGTAGAACAATATCAAGATTCGCTACTGTCGAAGATGCTCACTTGATGGTAACAATCCAAAGCATCCAGAGCAATGATAATAGTAATCGAACAGTTGTCACACTTTGACGGTAGCAAAGAGTTCAGCATTGAACGACCGCATCCGTGTAATTTGGATTTACAATAGGTATAAAAGGAAAAAAGCAGCTGGAGCCGAGGCTATAGCAAAAGTGGAGCTTTGAAAACACACTGGAGATGAATTGGAAAGAAGCAAAAAGTATAGGGTAATTGCGGGAGAGATGCCGCATTCAACCAAACTCACATATCTAGTCGTTCCCACAAAAAAGTTTAATTTACATTTTGTTCCTTAGGTAGGTATTCAACTAAAAACGTTAAACAAAAAATTAGAAACATCCGACATGTAACGGGATTTTTTGCAGTTTGTTTTGTTTTACGCACTCTTTTTTCCTATGGACATTTTTTATTTCGTTGTAAGTAGTCGATCTGAAAAGAAGTTTTCGTGTGTTTTATGCAGGGTAAGTGTTTTGTACAGTCAATAAATATTAAAGAATACGCCGGGGTTGTTTTTTGTTTGTTTCCCTTTTTTCTTGAGCTTTTAATGGGGTGCGGAATCTCTCCTTCGTTTTGGGAGAAATGCCGCACTTTTGTTTGGAGAAGATAGTCTATTGATTATGTCATTTCTTAAGGAACTCGAAAAAGGGCGGATTTTTATTGCATAAATCGATGCAAATCTGAGATATGGGTTCTAAACCATCTTCATTCGTTTTTTCAATATATCTCAAAAACGAAGCAAGATTTTGATGCAATTCCAAGGACATTTTTTGTAAAGAGCAAATTTTCCCATCAAATAGCATCTTTCGAGTAATTGTAAAAACAAGTTTTCTATTTAAAACGTTAAAATTACCAACAAAAAAAAGTCTAAATTTTTCAGTTTTTGAGTTTTGTCTGTTTTTTTAATGGTAGGTATTTCTTTCTGGTTGCAAATACGTATAGGCATTGCTTCATAAAAAAGAAAGTAAATAAAATTTTCTTTTAAATGCTATATGAAAGAACTTTCTATGTTTTGAATTCACTGAAATATAAATATATTCTAATCGTAGGCTATGGGCAGAGGTGTTAACTTGTCCTATTTCAATTGTAAAAAAACTTGAAGCCACCGAAGTGAAAAAAAAGAAAATAAAGGAAAAGAAAGGTTGAGCCCACGGTCGATCCCAGTGAGTGCGCTGAATGTTGGGAGAACTATTTCAAAACCACAAAAAAAGAAGACTGGATCCAATGTTCCATTTGTCAAAAATGGCTAAATGAAAATTGTACACGTTACAAAACGAATGATTCCGCTCTGTGCACGGACTGTCGACGGGATCAGGAAAGAAAAAGGCATCTTTAATACTTTAAACTTAATGAATTTGCTATGCGGCATCTCTCCCACACATGCAGGGAGAGATGGCACATGTGATATTTTTTTGTTTTGTGTTATTTTTAATGAAAATTGTTATCTTCTTTGAGCTAAGTTCAATTTAACGTTTTTATAAACAAATAAAGTTTATCTCACTTTAATATACAAATTAAACGCGTTTTTGAAAAACCACGGCATCTCTCCCGCAATTACCCTACATCAGTTCACCTGGAAAAAATGAGTGTGTGGAAAATATTCATGACAACTATAATCCTAGCACCCTCAACCCGATCCAAAACATGGAAACGACTACTCTCTGCAGCAACCAACTCTTAAAGATTTTGTCTGAAAGTCCAAAGCCGATCAAAAAATATAAATAGGGTAAGAAAAGCTTCAGGTCGTAGCACATTTCAAGGACATATTTGTCGATTCCTAAGAGCTAAATGCGAAAAAGCGCTTTTTAGTGTAGTTACTCTGGGAGGACTTGTTGATTACTCGTGAAAGACGATACTAGTGGAAAAATAGTTGGATATTTCTTAGGTTCGAACCTCGAACTCCCACGAAACAGACAGATATGGTAAATATTATGCCACAGGCACCCTTCATGGCACTTGACAGCAATTTAATTGGTTCTTGAAATCTGTAAGTTTACCTACGAACCAGATTTTAACATTGAGTAATTTTCTGAAGGGCACCCATTAAATATTATCGATTTGAAAGCAACTTAAGAAATGTAAATGAAGAAATACTTAATTAGGCCATAAGCCATGACCAGCTTCTCAACTCCTACTAAACTATGATATTTTCATTAGAAGTTCGTTTTTGTTACAAATTAGCAATCCTATAATCAGCTGAGCACTTTAAGTTCAGTAGCAGTTTCAAATTTGATTTGTGTTGAGTGGTAAAGTGCATTGCTGAGCTGATTGAAGGATTGATGTGTTTCAACACAAACGCACCTAAGGATGGCATTGAGAAACGCTGGTTACTACATACTGGTATAGATATGCTATTGAAGCTTTGAGCTCCTTCAGATATTTGAAACAAAGTGAAACACCGTCACGAAGTAGCCTTAATTTGTTAATTGAATAGGCACACTCTGTAATGACATAAGACTAATGGTAGGTTTCCATTTGCCATTTTTCAAATGACAAATGACCTAATTTTCTGTCATTGAGAAAAATGACAAGTGGAAATTGCCAAAATTGACAGTCATTGAACTGACGAACAGGGTCGGTAATTTAAATTTGAATGACAAGTGGAAATTGGCTGATTGACAAATGAAATGGCACTTTAACACTCACCGACATCGATTTTTTGGCATCGTGTTGAATCTTTTGTCAATGAAATGACAACTAATAACACGAGACCACATAAATAAATAAAACTATGGTATATAAAAAATTCAAAAGGAAAAAAATCGAAGGCAGAGGAAATTAACGACGCAAGTGATCCACCATAAAAAATTAAAAGCAACGTGAAGGTGTTGTGTTGGAAAACCTTTGGAACTCCAACAGCAAGTCCTATTAGAACCGGGACATGAATAATAAATTCATGGGAAAGCATTTCTTTGGCTGTTAGAGCTCCAAAGGCTTAGCCATCTTGAGATGGAACTCTCTAATCGAGCTTGCGTTTGATGCGGTACGGGGCCATAAATCAGCACATTCTTTTACAACAGGACCAGCGATAGCTGAACCTTTTATTTCACTTTTATTGTTGACTATCACCCCGGCATTATCCTCCAAGTATATAAACACCCCGTCCCTCCTCTTGAAGGGTTTTCTTTGCCTTATAACCACGGCAGGCATAACATAAATTAATTTTTCATTTCACACATTATTTAATTTATTAATTAAAAAAGATTAAAGCCTTGCAACATAAAACAAAAATTCGATGAAGCAAGGAGCCAAATAATTTTGACAATCCACTAGCACTTCAGAAATGACAAAACAAGTGGAAATAGCGCTCATTGAGTTGACAAAACATTTTGTCAAAATTTCTTTATCAATGAAATGACAACCAATTTTTTGACAGTAAATGACACAAGTTAGTGGAAATGAACCGGCAATTGTATCTATTGTCAAACTATGTCATTTTAGTGACATGTGGAAACCCAGCATAACTCTCTTATGAAAGTCAAAAGCAATTACTTGGGCTTCCTAAGACGTTGTTCAGACTGGCGCAAGTCAACCGGGCAAAATTGACGTCTATATGTTTTTTCTCTTTCCCACATAGTTGTAAGAAAGAGACGTGGTTTTGCGCCGGAGTTTTTAAAAAATTTAAAATTTTCTTGGTTGAGTTTTGACATTTCCTTGTTTTGACACTTGTGTTTTTTTTCCTCGAAAATAAAAAAAAAAAAATTAAAAACACGAAAAAAAAAATAAATTATTTTTTCAGTTCAGTTCAATTTCAGAGTTTTTTTTTTTCCCCAAATCTGAAGGCAAATTAATCGTCAAAATAAATCCATCCATCATGTAATCATCAAAGTAGAGGAAGAAAAAATATTGGGGCATTGATTGAGTTACCCCTTAACTAGGCACAAAACTCTTTGAGCTCGAAAAATTTTTACATTAAATAAGAACTTATTCCCACACAATCACTATTTTTAAAATTAACAAGTGCGTAGCAGGTAAGCCATAAAAAATCCCTCGACACTTCCGGAACAACTTGAAAACACACATTAAGAAATAAAGAACGAGGAGCTGGAAACAAATTCCATAGCAATTGAGTGTGACTTGATGAGTTTTTCAATTGCACGTCAAGACATTGCTGTTGTTCCCTTCACCATGGCGTATATTCATTTTCTGTCATACCAGACGAAGATCCCATTCTCATCATAAAAAATAGGGTCGAAATGAAATAAAAAAAAAAAAAATTTAATAAAAATTTCATTAAAATCCCGTTTAACAAAGAAAGTACGCTTTCACGTGATTCTTTTTCTTCTTCTCGAACGCTTCATCACATTTCACATCTCAATCTCAATACGAGCATTTACAACAAATAACCAGATCTACAAGAGCCTCCGCGGAGCACACAATCGCTGCTGCCAAGGCGACATGAGAGAATAATGACAAGCAATTAATTTCAAGTGGCTCTTGTGTCAGTGGCACCCATGTCTTCGCAAAGATGATTTAATTTCTGTCTCTTCTGCTCCTTGGCGTCACACTGTTGTCGCTCGTGGTTTTTGTAGTCTCAATTTCCCGGTCGCCATCATTCAAATTAGAAAACAAAACGATGAGTGAGGGAGATGAAAAAAAAAAAACGAAAATAAATAAACCCACTCACCGTTTTCGTTTTTGCTTTCGGGAACCTTATGTTGTCTTTCGAAATATCAAGGATTTATCACCGCACCATCATCAGCATCACTGATGGAACGGAAATCCAGGGTAAGCCGCATCGTGTTTTGGGATCCTAATCAACTGACAATAGCAGCAAATGGCTCTTCTTTTTTTTCCACCGACTCTGGCACTCTGTTGAAGTTGATGATGATGATGGGAGTCGATATTAATTTCATCCGTTGAATGGGACTTTGAATTATACGCCGGTTTCGGTGAAAGAAAACGAAAAATTGTTGATCCGAGGAAAAGAGGAGTCATGATAAAGGAGTGCCGTCATAAAACGATTATTGAGTCGTCATTGTTAGCAATGACAGCTTCGCCAAGTCATTGCATAAATTAATTAAAATTAAATTGTATTTTGTAATTTAAAAAAAAATCTATTTGAATTTATAAAGTCGCGTTAAGGTGTAACTGCTCTGAATGTTAAGACGATTTGGAAAGGACTTTGTGCAACCATGTTGTATGCGTGAACGAAATGGTGTGAGGGACAAACAAAGTGAAATGTGTTTTATAAATTCAAGAAAAAGAATTTATTGATTCACATATACATATGTTGCTTATCAAAACAAATAAATCAATAGAGCTTGGGGGACCATGGGGGGCAGTGTATTTCTTTCAACCATGCTTTGATAAGGAATAATGGAGGGATCCATTAATTTTTTGGCAATTTTGGGCGGCTTAGTGGCAAAGAGCTTTCATGGCAGTGTAAATACTCTCGAGGGTGCTAGTTCCTCGAGAAAGAGAATGGAAATGAATTTATTTCAATTTTTAATTTAATGACAAAACTAAACATGGCTACGTCAGGAGATTTTAAACTTAAACGACTGCAATAAGGCAAAAATAGCCTACAAGAGCTCTTTTGGGTGCATACATATAGAGACACTTCCTCAAAATTGTAACAAAATTATTGTGATCATGACAAAAGTTGATGCAATTACGACAGATTGATAGCGATTACCATGAATTTTTAAAACTGTTTTCTCTGGAACTGTCCCGAATACGAGAGAGTTGTCCCGACCACGACAATGTTATAACAATAACGACAGACTTTCCCGGTTAAAGACAAAATTCTAGCGATATCCGCGCAGTTGCACTTGATATGGAAGTACCAGCTTAACGACTGAATTTTAGCAAATTATTGCAAAACTGTTGCGACTACGACTGTTTTGATTGCCACAAAATTATTGCAATTACGGCTAAGCAGTCGTTACTGCCTTTGTCGCTATTATGCTACAGTTTTCGTTATTACAACAGAAGCGTCACGACAGTGATAACTTTGTCGAGTTTACGACAAAAGTATCAAAAGTCTCTTCTTCGTTGAATGAGAAACTACGTTTTCGACCATTCAATTCAAGTTGTATTCAAGTCCGATACCCACTTTATAAATGCTGGCGTGCCACAGGTCTCTATTTTGTTTCCGACTCTATTCCTTACTTTCAAAAATGATATCTAGTCTGAAACACATAATCTTCTTAACTGTTTTACTGACGACTCAACCCTCAGCTTTTCACATTCACTTCCAAATTGAAGTCCCTGCTCTTCGGTATGCAACTGGAACGGTTGCGTATGATAAGTTCATTGAATTCTCACCTGGAAAGCATTGTTACATGGGGTATTAAAAACCGAATAGAATTCAATGCTTCGAAAACTCAAGGCTGTCTCTTGTCGTTAAAGCATACCATTCCCCCATTGCCATTATCCATGAAAAGCTTTCAGTTCTCGGTGTGTGCGTAAACAACGATCTTCGTTGGAATGACCACATATTTCAAGTCGCCAAAAATCCTGCGAAATGATAAGATTTCTTGAGACGACACGACAGGAAGTACCTGAACCCTTTTGATCTGGCAACAATTTATAAAGCTTACATTCGCGCAAAAGTAAGTAAAATAATAAATAAATTGGGTGCGCAACTGAGAGAGAGGAGCTCCTCGCAAGACTAGAGCATAATTCTCATATTTGGTGTTTGGTCAGGTGCTCGTGCTCCTCTTTGCGTCTACTTGATGAGGCACATACGACAGAACAGAGCGTAGAGATAACTAGAAGATTATACAATCATAGAATCGATTGATTCTGTTGAAGACTTGCCTCACTCTCTTTTATTGCTTTTTTACAAACGGTACTCTTGTAGCCACAATTTAGAAACAATTTAGCCGCGACACCCGTTTCGCGAGGAATGCTTATCAGTCATACCTTGAGCCCAAAGTCCGACGTACAGTCAAGTAAAGAGATTTATATTTTAGTCGCACAACCCAAATGTGCAATGCTTTATCAGACTCTGATTTTTCCTTGAATAACGATTCCCAAAAGTTCAAAAACAACGTGTATCGGTTTCTCCTGTGAAATCTCCTATTTTCCTGGATGATCGCATTGTATCTCAAGACATTACAAGGGTATACATAATGAATTAATGATGTACGCGTTAATAATTAAAAAAAAGTATTGCCACTACGACAGAGCAGTTGCGACTTCACAAAATGACAGTGTTTTCTGACTACAGATTACATAAATTGATGCAAATATGATATTTTTCAATATTGCGCCAGTATCGAAGAGAAACCTTTGAGATTCAACCAATATCGACAAGAACTTCACAATTGTTAGAAAAGATTCACTATTACCAACCCCATTCAACTAAAGGGTCCGCCATCCAACGCTTTTTTTTCAAATAGTGCTTATTTCGTGAATGGTAACACTTGCTCATGTCTGATTTGACAGATAATTAGTTTTATCATTCCGCTGAACGAATATGGTTGTGTATACGCTTGAACAACGCTGGGAAATATTGCGACATTACTTTGAAAATCCGATGCCGATTTTGCCAAAAAAATCATCTTTTCAGATGAAGCTCATTTTGATCTTGGCGGGTGTTAAACAAGCAAAATTGTCGTATTTGGGGCACAGAAAACTCGCACGCATACATTGAAAAGCCGATAGACCCAAAAAGAGTCAATGTTTGGTGCGGATTTTGGTGCAGAGGCATTATTCGAAAATGAGCAAGAAGTGGCCGTTACGGGCCATGTTGAACGAATTTTTGTTCACAAAAATTGAAGAGGAGGATATTGACAACATTTGGTTTCAACAGGACGGCGCGTGGCGCTACGTGCCATACAGCTGAAGCGAAGATACACTCGATGTTGTGCGCCCTGTTTTTGTAAAAAAAAGTTATTTGGCGGAACCTTTAGAAACAACTTTTAACTTGCTGAAAAACACATATCGTAATTTGAATATTGACTGAAAAGTTGTGATCTGTCAGGAACGTTGTGACTTGTGATGTATGGCAGAATCGGGATGTATAAGCCAAAAGAGTTGGAATTAAGACAACCTTGCAACGATTGCGACGCAAGTTTAGTGGTTACGAGAGATGCAGTGATTCCAACATTATGTGACGTTTACGTCTAAAAAAATGAAAAAAACTGTTGCCGATCAGTAAGGAATTGCAACAATTGCAAAAAAAAAAAAATGGAATGGCAACAACACTAAACGAAAGAAGAACTGGCGTGAGTAAGACAAAATGTCGCTACTTTCATAAAACTCCACCATTACGAGAAAAAGTGACACCACTACGACCGAACTTTTGAGTTTTGACTTTAAGAACCTTCGCAAAGCAGAGAAAATTACGATTAATACAAAATTGTTGCGGTCGCCACAGCACACTAAACAACTTTGATAACATTGCGATAAATAGCACAGAATTGTCGCCCTTGCGAATACGAAAACCCACGACAAAACATTTAGGCTTAAGACCAAATACCTACATAAGTGACCTTGAAGGGATATTTGACCTTGCAAATATTTACAAGCTTTTCTATATTAAGGTCTTAAAGGTGTGTCTACATTATGTCAAAAGCCCACCCGAATTCAAACCAAAAGAATTCGATCCAACTGCCGCTCGGCTCCACACTTAGCCGAGCGGCAGTTGGATCGAATTCTTTTGGTTTCGCTACTTAAGAACAGATTCAAATTATTAAATACATACATACATATAGGGAAACGAAACAGAGCGATGAGCTCCGGAGCCCAGCGCATTTCTCACAACCATGCCTTGTGAAGGAATGGAGGGGACCTACAGTTTCCTGCCAGTTCCGAACAGCTAATCGAGATACCGCTTTTCATGGCAATGAGTTTACAATCAAAGGGCTTGCCAATTCTTCGCGAAATGTGTTGCCAGTGGAAAAAATATTTTTGGTTTCTGTTTGGAATTCGAACCTCGAACCTCCCGCTTAACAGGCAGACATGCTAACCAATACGACACGAGCACCAAACTATCAAAACAGTTACGTTGATAATATGTGGAAACAATCTTTTCAAATGAAAGCTTTCAGGAAATCCAAATTACTTTGAATCTATGAAAATGAACAGCTCTAGATGCAGCTGGAACCAAGGCGCTGTAACAATTAAATACCATAGCCGTCACCGACCAATAGTTTAAAAATGTCCATTTTCATCAATCTCATCATTACACCTACAATCCAATACAAAGGATATATGTTATGTTTATTAAATATTAAAATAATATTGCTTGTATTCTAAAATTATACACAAATAATGTAATAATGTTGTTAATTGACTGATAGATTAGTAACAAAGTCTCGTACCTATATGCGATGTTGTAAAACAAAAGTGCTCTCATTTGTTAATTGAAGTGCATTAGATTCTGCTATCGCGGTCAAAACAGATTTAATTAAATGATGTACTTAGTTCATGTTCAACGAGATATACATTGAAGAAGAAATTCAGGTTAATGAAACAAAATCTAAATGTGAGTGGTCACATACGGGGCTGGAGGGATCTAACATTAGTCAATGGTTCTTATTCAATCCACGCATCTACATCACAAGTATCAGAAAAGGAAGATGCCTCAAGGTTCCTGAACAGAAACAATACAATAGAACCCAGTTAAATTAGACTAGACACCCTAATTTCCATAAAAAAAGAAACACATGGCTCATAATCGTGTGGAGATGTGAGTAATGTCCGTGTAATTTTGAACGATCGTAAGTTCGTACACTCAACTAATTTTGTGTTTTTTTTTATTCTTCTCAGCCAGCACATGAAATCATCCTCACAACCCAGACACATCTGCCCAACCTTAACAACATGAGTCAACCTCATGCGTATTAACGGCTCCTGGAACACACTTAAGTGCCTTATTTATGGAGCATAAAAATTCGTTTTTATTGATTTATATTTGCCTTAACGTGCGCAAGTTGAAGATTACCCTATTCATCTAACAAATAAAGAGATTTTCTTCGCCATTTTCTGAGAAGGTATACGACCTACAAAAATGATGTTTATAGTCATTTCAAAGAGCACAAACCCGATCACAAGAACTTTTCTAATCCAATTGCTCATGCCAATGTGTGGCTTGGCAAATTTCAATCATTCAGCCATAAAGAAGAATGAGAACAGATCAAAAGAAAACAAAGTGATGCATGAACAAAAGCAGTAATAGGAAAAAAAAAGAAGGAAACAGGACAAACAGGACTCTATGGACGACTTCAATATCTAATCCGAAGAAACATATTACCTCTTAAGATCACTTAGGGCGAAAGATGTTTACCGAAT
The DNA here is from genome assembly GCA_949752695.1 of Melanostoma scalare. Classification (NCBI taxonomy): domain Eukaryota; kingdom Metazoa; phylum Arthropoda; class Insecta; order Diptera; family Syrphidae; genus Melanostoma; species Melanostoma scalare. The sequence continues at coordinate 53,587,582 of OX456984.1, read as the reverse complement.
ATTTTGCGTGTTTTCAAAACTTAAGATTCAACGTGTTGATAACGTTGAGGATCTAAATTCCAACAAAGGAACTATTGTGAGCAATTCTAGTTAGAGTTGGGCAAGCGTAAATGCCTTTGCTGGTGGCATCATTACACGGCCTTTGTCTACCAGTTCTGATTTATATCTTGAAGTTTAGTGTGGCAGAAAGAAGTTGATGATGTGAAAAGGACTTATCTATATGCAAGATAATTATCTGCCCTTTGAAACATGAGTCCTGGCCTGGGTTGTTGATGTGAACGAATAGGGATGAATTTTCTATGGTTCAATTTCAACTATACACAGATTTTGTAGAAGCCATTCAGATAATGCTCCTGTAATCTGAGAATCAGCATCCGGAGGGTGGGTCGCAAACTCTGCTAATGTTTTCGAGGCTTGTGTAATGTGATGAGAGATAAGATTCTTTTTTTTGTCGTATTTTGGTGAGAGTAAAATTGCATCAGGATTGCTCGTTCAAGAGCTCATTTATGCCCTTAAGTAAGAAAAAAAAAAGATAAACTGGATAAGTACGGTAAAGGATCGGATCAAATAACTCGAATAATGACTTTTTCACTCGTAACAACAAAAGTTCATAGGGTTTGTACTTTCATAATTGAACTTTATGCAGAAAACTGGTGTTTGAATTTCGTGAAATGTGAGCAACAAAGCTAATTTCATACAAATTGCGGTATCAATTGATGGGAAGGGACAGCCTAAAGTGTTTAAAAGAAAGCCTTGCGATGCATCTTTCAATACAAACGCTGTAGGATCGTAACTTCTAACACAACTTTTAACTCCATGTCTCTTCCATTGTCGTGAAGAGAACGATGATGTATAGATATCAGTGTCGTTTCTGATTACTATTATTTAGAGCTGATGAAATCACATTTCTTCTCTAAAAATGGTGAGAAGTATGTTGCGGACTACGAAAGCAGAGAAATACCATGCTATTAAATTAGAGTCAAAACCCTATAACTCACAATTTGGTAACAATCCTTCAAAATAGTTGCATAGACAAGGCAAAATGGTCAGAAAACTCGTTTGCAGAGTTCATTATTGATGGCAAAGACATCTTCTAGACGATAATGACAAAATTATGTACAGTGGCGACAGTATTGTGATTGCTAGTTGTACGTACACTTTCCTTGAAACCGCTTTCCAGAATCTAAACCTAACACGGAAATACCCGACATCACAGTCGAAGAAGTTAGTGAAGCAGCTAAGAACTCCAAAATAGACAAATGCGCTGAACCGGATCAGAAACTACATATATGAGTTTTGGAGAAAGATAAGAGAAATCGGACTTTGAAGGGCCACGATTCTCCTCTTCTTACCTAATCCTAGTCTGCCTAAGCAATAGAGGGAAAGTTACATTAAACAAGGTACAAAGGTAAATGAGATATACAACCTGATGTCCCACACTTTGAAGGTAGTTGAGCGAGTGTTGAGTAGCCGACTACAGAAAATCAAAAGGCTATCTGATACGGGTTTGTCCGGGCAAGTCATCAACAGATGCAAGCCAAGGTATAAGGATCCTTATGGACTTATGGAGAAACGTCCTAACTTCTTAATTGCATGTTACGCTGGTTGACTTCGAAAAAGACTTCGATCGTAAGAAAACAAGATCTAATATTGGTGGCTCTCGGCGAGAATTTCCAGAGGGCTGTGTATGTATGATCAAGGATGTGGAGATATGACGAAGGCTAGATGTGCAGGTGGAGTCACCGAAACATTTGAATTCACAGTAGATGTACACCAAGGAAGGATCATGCATATCGTCTTCTCTTTATTTCAGTTATTTCAATCCTCGACAACCTGCTGGAAGATTAAGTACAGAAACCAAAGTACATAAACTTTTCTTTGTTGACGATGGAGCCATCATAAGAAAGAATCCTACGTTCTTTTGTAAGTATTGAACGGTATTGAGTGTACCGTGTATGTATGTCCAAAGAAGACTTAGTACCTCTGTTGCCTGTTTTCTGATCAAAACATGCGTATTCCACACATTTATCTGAATAGAAATGTGATTCCAAAATGTGAAAAGCTTAAAAGTCTGGGATCAACGATCAATATTGAAGCAACTTGTGATGACGACATCAATCATCGAATAACCGAAGTGTAAGTGAAGTGGAGAAAAAACTCTAACGTATTCTTTGACAGAAAAATGCCCCTTAAGCTGGAGGGAAGACTCTACACTACAGTTGTGAGTCCAGCACTCACATAAGGTCACAATGTTGGAAAGTTTAAAAAACTGTGAAGGTAAGTTGACAAGAGCTGAAATAAAGCTGCTGCGTATAACAGCAAAACTAACAAAGAATGGTCGTTTAAGAAGCTTTCAACGACAAAAACACCATCTTGTAAGGAATAGAGCACGACCAGCTCAGTTGGAATTGTCATGTTCAAAGGAAAGATCCAAAGAACCCTGTGAAAAAAGCAATATCATACAAAGCTCCATTGCGATCGAGAGGAAGCAAAATAAATGATAGGTAGACCAAAATGCCCCGAGTACAGCATCTGCACTTGATTTGCCTCACATATAAGACAACCAAAACCAAAACAAAAACGATTTCTGAGGTCAACCCCAGCACGAACGGATCACTATTGTGAAGCTGATAAGTAGAAAGGATGTCAAGATCATGATGCTCGTTTCGCAGAAAGTGAAGAAGAAAAATAATAAGACATCTCAATTTGAAGAGCTTCATAAGCCATAGTGAAGAGTTCTCAATTGAACAATGAGCGTAAACCACGTTCTGTGCTCCATCGTTTTGGCTCATCAGGTGAAAATACCATAGAACAGCTAAAATGGAAAAGCTTTCAATTTACTATACATCAAGTTTATTAGAGTTTGGTCTTCTTAAAGAAAAATTTGGAAGCCTTAAGGACCTCAGTATGCACCTTCAGGATAAGAACACTCATTAATTTAGCAATAACTGACCATCGGTATTCGTAAAACAAAACAAAAACAATGACCTCAAGTGAAACACGTACACGACAAGAACAGAAGCAAACTATATCTTAAAACCCATCCTTTGTCCAACCCCATTTTCAAATTTATGTGACAATTCAAAAGCAATTTAGTAAAATAGTCAACCATTGATCAAAGATTAAAATCCAGAACTTCGAATGATTTGATAATATGGATGGACCTCTACTGACTTTATCCCCAACATAAATTACAACCTAATGTTGCCTCAAATAATACACAAGCTCATAAAAATCCAACCATCAATAGCCATGATATATCGTTGGCGGCTTCAGCTACCAATGTCAAAGAACCAAAAAAAAAAAAAAAATTAAAAATTGATTATTCGGTCCTCCAGTAAGAAGGTACCCTATTCAAATAATCTTGCACGAAACGATACCAAAGGTCATTGGTATTCAAAATATAATAAATGACCACCGATAATTCCTTTCAATAACAACAACAGCATTAGCAGCAGCAGCAGTTACATCTTCGAGCCACAGTAGTCAAGGAAAATGACAAATGATTCCGTACAGCCCACCGCATCGAAAGATATGTATTCTTTTTTGGCTCCATGAAATTGATGATTTACCTGTCTCCCAAAAAAAAAAAAAACTAAAACAAACAGGCAACATACGCAATACTTTCAACGGGAATGTGGTGTTCCCTATTTTTTGGAGCTTACAAATAACAGCTGCCACTTGTTCAGTTAAAGGGTAGTTTTTAAATTTTTCCTTTAATAATAAATCTATATAGATTTGTTTTAAACAAACTCCGGAAAGAAATTTCTCGAAGTGAAGTTAGCAAAGTTACTCTTAATGGGTGCTTAGATTTTCATTACTCAACACGAGCTAATTCATATATTTAAAAAGAGACTCACCATTTCGTTCATACTTTTTCAATGATGCAGCTTATGTTTTAAATTATCATTTTCTCGAGGACCAAGCGAACCATTTAGTTAATTTCTGAGGCTTTTCCAAGGTTCGCATACTGCATCAGCTAAACTTTGATCACTGAAATAAGTAAAAAAGGGGCATTAACTTCTATTAAAGTATTTGTTTTCATTTTACTTTATTTATTCAAATATATATCTACGGTACAGTAAGCCTTAAAAGGATTCGAACAATTTTTCCACTCGAAAACAGAACTACATAAAGATTTATTTGGACATTCAAATAAACATCATACAGTATGAGTTCTTAATGTTAAAATCAAAATGAAAAGTTCTTAATGTAAGTGATTAGTGGTTAAGCACTGCACTTTTCAGTTTTCCATAAGACTAAGAAGGTAACAAAGGGACTACTGTTTCAGCTTCTATACAAAACTATGTCAACATTTTTCTGTAGAAAATAAATGTTCTCCAAATTAGGTGTCGGCTACTCAATTTTTTGTTCAATGTGTTTACCAACAACTTGAGCAGTTATCAGTAAGAGGTGTCTCAAAATAAATCAAGTTTTGAAAATAGAAAACATTTTAAAATTTTCTTCTTTTAAAAACAAACTCTTGAAGGCGAAATTCTGTTTTGAATACAATAATTTATTAAGGATTCATTTTCATTTTGGTAGAGCTAGTAGTTCTCCTGTTTCAGTAAGCACATTGCAGGGAAATTGTGAAAGGCGAAAAATACCGTCTTAAGTGGCACAATCAAATGGAAGAAGACTTCAACCGACATAAGGCTCTAGACTGGAGAGAGCTCATTTGTAATCGAAATTGTTATAGAAAGATGTTGGTTGAGGCTCATGTTCGCTGGACTGTAATAACCACCTTAGTAATTAAATAAGTAGTTTGGCTATTACCAGTAACAACCAAAAAGCGCGCAAAATTATAGTTATGTGTTATGTTGTTATGGCTTGTTTAGATCTAGCGTTGACTTCATTTAAGACTTTTTTGAAAATAAATTACTCCAAATAATTTAAATATTTAAACAAATAATTAAACAAATTTTTATTGAAAAATATCCGTTCGAAAAAGGAGAACAGAAACTCAGTCTAAAGGAAATAAGCTGAATCTGTTGTGCTTAAAATGTTCTATATCCAACATCCATTTGAAGCCGGCAGTTGTGCAGTCGTAGAGTTTTCGACAAATTCAACTCCGAGTATCTACTTTTCTTTAAGTCTCCCAGTTTTATCTGAACGTCACCCTTAAGGTGTGTTCAAAAGAATTTGCCTCTTTCGGGTTCGAGGCCATTACGAAACAACTGCAAATAGCATTGCTGATGAACTTGCGAGGCAGAGGCTTAAATGATTTACAAAAAACCATCTTCTTCGTAGAAAATTTTGGGAACGCTATAATACTACTTAACCCGTTAGCGACTAGTTTGTCCACTGATTGATGCCTGTGCCTGGAATTTACTACTCAATGCTTGAATCTACTACGTCTACGCAAATTGAGATTCGATTTCTCAACCTATTTTACAAAGAATTCAAAAATCATCTTGTTGTAATCGTAATCCACCTCTTTAAGTTAAAAGTATCTCTACTGACTCAGAGTTCATCTGTACAAAAGTTTGTGCAAAAAGTTCCTGAGGCTGGAATTTTAGTGGCACATTGGTGGTCCCCCTCTTTGTATAGTGCACATCGTCGAGAATGTGGCTGCTGTAGTCAAGAATGTGATGATTTTAACAGATCAACATTTTACGCACTAGTTTGAATAGGCTCTGCACAAAAACCTCGAATTTTTCGCTTACAAGGTCCAATTGACTTAGCAATTGAAGGGTCGCCGCCGTTACTTATCTCTTCGCAGTGTGAGCCAAAGGCATAAGGTGAAAAACATCTTCTCCGACGAGGCGCACTTTCATCTCGATGACTACGGTAACCAACAAAACTGCTTCATATGGAGCTCGGAAAAGCCGTGCATTGTTAACTGGTTGTAGGTTGTAGACTATTTCACTCGATAATGTGGAAAATGTGAGAAGCTTTGGCCAACGGCAGTCGTTACAGAGCAAACTGAATTAGTTTTTATTGAAATCAATTGCAGGATGGCGTGAAATGACACACAAACCATACGACAGTAGATTTTTTGCACACCGAATACCCTGTCTTAAATAAATAAATACATAGGGTGGGGTAACAGAACAAAGATAGACATAGACATAGAACCCAGCGAATTTCCCACAACCAGGAGGGGACCTACAATTTTCTACCGGTTTCGAACGGCTAATCGAGAAAGCCCTTTTCATGGCATCCAAACTACTAACGGAAACCTTGCCAATTCCTTGCGAAAGGTGATACCTGTGGAAAAATATTTTTGTATCTGTTGGAATTCGAACCATGAACCTCCGGTTTAACAGGCAGACATGCTTACCACCACGCCACTGGTACCACATCAGATCATACCATATCAGCTGTCATGGCTATGTCAATTGGCTTCCTCGGAGCTTGAACCTGTGGAACTTCTTTTTTGAAGGAGAACCGTAAAGGACCGATGTTGTTACAAAAATTCGGAATCGATTCAAGCACTTAAGGCTAATATCATTCAAGCAATTTGTGAGCTACAGTCCGAAAACATCAACCTGGTTTAGGAAGATTGGAGTAACAGAATATTCTACAACGAAGCCAACCGACGCAGACCCTTTGAAGACCGACGTCGTGCTCCATTATTATTGAGAATGTTTGCTCTTACTTATTAAGCATACAAAAATTAATTTTGGCAAAGATAGTTGTAATTGACAAAACCTTTATGGTAATTAGTAACAGCCAACAGAAAACTACGCATAGGCATTTGGAAGAATGGTAGACGCAACTCGTTAATACATGCGGGTGACTTGAACGGTCTCTAAAGTTTTTTCTAATTGAAATCAGATGAAAAGTCCATAGAACGCACCAAATGTGCATTACTCAACAATGGTAAGTGGATTTATCTTCGCCCGAAGTGGTAGGATTTTACATTATTAGAATAGACATTATATTAATACACCGAAACTGACAAGAAACCGAAGAAATAATAATTCTGGATCCAATATTTTAAAACTTGACACTTTGCTGTTTGTGGAAGTGTGACATAAAATGTGATAAATAGTTCGGGCTTTTTCATGTTGGGTTTTATTTTAAGCATTTCCTATACTGCACTTTCTGCGAAGATAGCTCTAAGGTACAAATTTGTGAACAAAATTCTCACCAAATTTAGAAGAAAACCAAATTTTTGATCAAAAAGTATTACACGTATTGTTGTTGTGTACGTACTACTAAGGCCTTACCGCTGGTTGGGGGAATAGTAATAGCTTCATCCCTTATAAAACAAATTTAATGAGAACACACCGCGCAACTTTCATGTTCGCAACCTCAATCGTAGCGAATCTAGTTTCCCTTATGCCTACATAAAGTATGCTGACAAAGCTCCTACAATATATCTTATACCCACGATACAACCTGAACAAGATCCCAATTACATTTCGATACTTTTCAGTGCCATGAGGCGAACAACAGCCTAGACGCACTGTCAGAGTATCGCACAACTGAATTGACTTGTTTTTACATTCGCACTTGACTCTGTTCTACTAACTGTAGATTTATTTTAAAATAATCGATTTTCTTAATTCTCCTGTGATTTTTGTGAAATTCTTTAAAGTTTGTTTTCGAATTTTAGAATACTTCCTTAAAATGTTTTTTTATAAATTAAAAAACTGATTTTTCAGTTTAAGAATTTTCATTTTAAGTGTAATTTTTTTAACAAGTTTGATGATTATTTTTTTACAATTTTTCCAAACTACAAAAACCCGGATTCATCTTCCGTAAAATTTATATTTCGACCCATATCCGATATAGACTTACCCAATGCACAACTTCGATTATGTTGCTTTTGATTTTTTTTTTTAACAAATAACCAAAAAGAACACGGCAACAAAAGTAAATGCACCCTAAAAAAAATTTTGATGGAGAGTAGAAATAATCCGTTCTGTGGCAGCAACGTCGGCGGCAACTGCTGATTACAATAAAACCAGGTAATTTTAAGGTGTCATTATTACCACATACTCGCCCTGGTGCGGGCCAACTCGTAGAGATATTCAAATCGCCTTGTCATCTGACAACCAACACAAAGCACCCCACCAGGCCGGGCCAACCATGTCCGAGGAGGCGTGTAATTTCTCCCATCGATCATGATTAGTGAGAATTGTGCCTTTCAGTCCACTGTCTCGGTCGGCTGATTTAGGGGATCTCCACGGTGTCCGATTGTCAAAAATTTCACTTGATGTCAGATGTTAATTCGATATGAAAACTTCTACTGCGTTCCGAAAGCAGAGACGCAAAGTGGTGTGCGGGCAGGGTAGTACGCAGGAGCGGTAACAACCAGAAGCTTTGCTTGTTTAATTTATCATTAATTTCTTGAGGTATTCTTTGACAGTTCAAAGAGTGAGATATAAGTAACTCTATCTGTAAATGGAAAACCAAACCAGCAAAGTCCCTCGCACCGCCATCATCATGTCGCTGTCGCGTCGGTCGGACGTCGTGTTTGTCTGGTCAGGGAAGTGAAAAAAAAAACCCGAAAAACCTTAGGTACAATGCTACTGAACGAATTGACCATTTCCCTTTGCTTCCTATGTCATTTGTCTGCCATTACAGACGACTGCTCCCACTGGAATACAAAACCCGATGATTAATGAATCCAATGACCGGTAAGAGGGTAATTTTTCAAACAACAATAACATTTTTCCAGATCCTATCGCCTCGAACATTGCAATTAGAATGTGGAAGCAATAGGTGTAGTGGGCGTGTAGAAAATAATGCCATAGATGAATTTTTGATGCCCAAAAGTCAACACAACCTAACGCGCTTACACACCGACATTCAAATTGTCTAACAAATAACAAACAAATGGGCTTAATGAGTTGGTTAATTTGTGTAATGCGTGGTTAGGTTAGGCCAGTTTTGTGGTTACCCGCATGTAGGGTTTTGTCGTTAGTCGCCTTCGCCGTCGCTGGCATTGCCGCGTCATGGTCTTCGTTCGTTTTGTACGCAGTTTTGTTAAGCAATTTGGAGTTGGTCATTCCAATTGGGTACGCACTGGTGCGTTAAGCGATTCTCTAAATGTGGAACAAATAGAAATACATTTTGTTTAATTATGTGGCGACCAGGTCAATTAACGTTGAGACCATTGCGTTTGAATACCACCAACCGCACCACCTGTAGATTATTCGGAAAACTGTTTTATTAAAAAGGCTTCGTTTAAATGACTTGAGTTATTCGTAAATTAGGTTTCACCTCTAAAGGGTGCATAATGCGTAGGTGGGAAAACAGAAGACTTCTTGAATTTCATAATATAATCTTGCAGCCTTTATGCTCCTTACGGGCAAAGATTGCCACTGAGTTTAAATTTGGGACACACAAACCATCAGTCCACCGTTTTGCTGTTGCTTCGACCCTTCTGCTGAAAACTCAACCAATTACACACATGTCTCTGTGGAGTAACTTCACAAACAGCAATCACCTTCCTGCGAAAGCAGAGATGGAGAAGGACATCCATCGAAGGGAATCAGCAGAGTTCCACGTCAAAGCCATTGTCATCTGTCCATCAATTTAAATGCTGGATAAGCTGGTCGACGACGCGGATGGACACATGAAGAGACTTGAGTGATTTAAAAGGAACTCCTGTCAAATAAACAAACCCAGTAAACGAAAGAAGCGCACCGCAGGGCAACAATAGTAGATACAACTACAACAGCAAAAAGCATTGACGCTTCATTTTAGCCCGCCGCCACCGCGCCGTCATCCGTAAACGAGGTGCTCGTTCTGATGCCGGCCGTAGCAGCTAGCAGCAGCTCCTGCAAGAATATATGGTTGCCGGGAACGGCAACGATGGCTGATCGGGCGGCTCGCAGCGCGGTGAAGGCTGAAAATGCATATGCAATGAGAGCACTGCTTATAGTTTGCCAATAAATTTATGCAACTGAAAGGAGGAACGTCCCGGCTCTGCTTGATGGATAACTACCATGCAGCAGGCATCTCCGTCCCTGCAGTCAAAGATCTTAACAAGGTTATTTGGACAGTTTGGCTATGTGGGGAGTGGCCGAGGGGGAGCGCGAGCACGCAATCAACCAACATCAGAAGCAAATGAGGGTAAGTAAAAGAGAGTAAAATAAAAGGAAAACAAATTTGTTGTTTTAATAAAAAAAAGCCCAGAATTCATGCATCGGGTGCTGGGACTTGGGATCTGGGACCTGGGAGCTGCGACAGCTCATGTAGAATGTAGATTGCTCTCTTCTTTTGCAGCTGACACGCACAAATTAATTAAGTTTGTGACAGAAACGTCAACGTTTCAACACACGGGTCACACTTTGTGATGATGACTGAAAACGGGTTGCGTGCTCGCCAACGGGTATTTTCACTTGCATCGCATTCTCCCCTGTTCTGGTTGCTCTCAAGCAAGTCGATGCTGAACGATATGCATAACACATAATTCAATTTGGTCTTCAATTTCCCTTCCTCTCCCTCGGTTCTTCTCAAACAAGGGGAGATAATTGCAGTTTGTGCATTTTTATGGCGTTGGAAGGTACTTTGCGTTGGGAATTTCAAGAGGGATGGATTTTCTTTTTTTTAAGTGGCTTGAATCACTCTTGTGAAGTTTATGAGTAAGGACAGATGCATTGTAAATTAGACTTTGGTGTTTGGTTTGCACTCGATTAACATGTTTGCTAATTGACTTACTTGAACACCTTTTTTCAATAATTTTTGCTCTATGCACTTTTGAGTGGTTTTCACTTCACTGAATCGTCCTATGCCAACATAGGTAGGGTACTCGCTTATGCTATACCTACGAAGTGAGAGCCATTTTTATGGCACTACCCACTTAGCCGGTCGTGCTTTTTCCAAGAAGGTGTTTTGGACGCGAAGGCTTCCACGAATCTTGGTACTTCTAATAGGATCAAGCTCCGTTACTACTGCTGTCGCATCTTCATCTCAGTTGCCGTCAACTTACTCTCATACTCTTTGTAAAATCTCTAACACTGTTAACCACATGTGAGCGCTGGACGGACAAGTGCGGTGTAGAGTCTTCCCTTCACTTTAAATAGAATTTTGAGTGAACAACTAGTGACATTACACCACAGGTGGTCCATCTTGTCGTACGTGGTCCAACTTGTCACGCGCGATCCAACCAGCCCAATCCTACCGAACTGATTGCTTTTGACTTGGAATTACTTGGAGTTGGACAACATTCAGTATAGAATAATCAGCATGTCTGCTCTCAAATGGGAGGTTCGAGGATCGAATCGAAACAGAAAACAAAAATGTTTCTCCACGGACATCGCCTTTCACGAGGAACTGGCAAGTCCTCCGGTATTAATTCCACTACTATGAAAAGCTCCTTCTCGAGTAGCCGTTCGGAATCGGAAAAAAATTTTGTGTTCCCTCCGTTCCTTAAAAGATATGGTTGTGAGAGATACGTAGGCCTCCGAACTTCTCGCTCTACTGCTTCACCTTATTTATTTATGTTTGTTAGCAAACAACACTCGTGACTGACCTAATATGACAAAATATTTGGTTTTGTGATTGTTCAGGGTTCTGCGACACTATTACATGACAGACATTGAAATTGATTTGATGGATGATTTATAGGTGAGCCAAATACAGCTCTTCTACCGTCTGTTTCTTTTTTTCAAGAGGTTCCAAGAGGAGACTGTTCCAAAAAGTAGGAAACAACAGGCAAGCTGCGTGCAGCTGGCCATCTGCGGAGTTCGTAACTGCCATAAAGCAGACGAAGTCGCTACCCAAGGAATGTGCTAAAATGGGCGGCTAAGAAAGCTGACTGTGATAGGTGTCTAAAATAATAACTGTTACTGTTACAAGACTTAATTGTTGGCGGTTTTCATGTCCGAGACAAACTAAGTGAACAGTCATGAGTCAAACGCCGGCCAGCATGATTGTCGTCACAACAATGCCTGTCAAATCAAAAATGGTATTCATTACTATTCTACAACTCCTCGAAAACATATCATTAATAACTTTTAAGGCTTACGCGGCTATTTTCAAACATTTACCATGCTGTTTACCCTGCAAAATAAGAAACCGTTAACGCACAGCCTGCGTAGCCAAGAAGAGAATTACATTTGAAAAGCAGGTTCACTGTAAATGCACTTTGTAGTGAATCGTTCGGGGTGATATAGCCCTCATTTACTGTTTTCAATACTAACGCAGCCTACAAAAAAATTCTTTAAATGTTATATGAGCTATATTCAAAGCATAAGGTGATCCTGGTGCGTCCATGGCTGGCACTGCACCAACAACACAGCAGTGTACGGCAGGTTTTTGTGGGGAAGGTTTGATTAGAAAGCTATGTCTTGATTTCAACGTTGTGATTTGTTAAGTATCAATGATGTCGGGCAGTTAATTTTACACAAAACTACTCCAAATTTACATTAAAATGAAACGTTAGAAGTTAGTAGGTTTCAAGAGAACCTACTCGAAACCTACTGACAACTTATGCGCTAATTAAAATATTCCAGTGCAAACTTACAAGTTTGAGAAAGTGGAGTTGAGGGGAAAGAAAATGTAATTTTTCATACGTCGGTGACTTTTTGCTTGCATTTTATGATCTCTGTCTAGTTTACAAATACAAAAACAAAAGCATCAACTTAAAACTTCTGTTTTCAGGTGGACACACTGCTAGGTTAACTACAATGATCTTGAGTTAAACCCATATTGTTGTACCTGTGCGAAACGCATGAATATAGCGAAGGTCACTTAAACTTTCTTTTTTGATTTAAAATCACACAATGCTCCGCCTAAAATAATAAAATTTTATTATTTTGTATTCTTTTCATATGAACCCACATTAACTAAGCTGAAACATATTACATGCGCAAAGCCTCTTAAGATGTGCTCAAGCTTTATTCAACCTGGTACTACATACCTTCTTTTTTCCTCTTTTGCAACTGCCTATCCATTCGCTACTAATATTTCTAGCTCACTCGTGTTTCAGCTTTCACATAGCTGGTTTTCTCTTTTCCTCCTATCAAATGCCTTTCATTTTAACTATATTTGTTTCTATTCTTCTGTTTTTACTTGCGATTATAGGTACTATAAGGCAAGTCTTGCAATCGTACAGAAAAAAAATTTTGAGATAACAATTAATTATTACATTACGATGATAGAGAATACGAAAAAAGTGGGTCCTGAAATTCTGTCTGTCTGTCTGTCTGTCTGTCTGTCTGTATATGGATCTACAGCCTGAACTAATAGACCGATTTTCTTCAAAATTTGCAGTTAGGGTCTGTGGAGCAACCTACAAAGGGGTTTTTGGAATTGAGTCTCTAGGTCTTGAAATAACGGTACCTGCCATACAACCGATATGATAATACTTATTTTTCTCGAAAACGGCTCCAACGATTTCGATAAAATTTTGTGTGAGAGATTAATTTTTAATTGTCTTTCTTATGATGTAAAAAAAATTTTTGGAAAAAGGCTAAAAACGGTACCTCCAATAGTACCGTTTTTTTCAAAACCGACTTTCTTGTTAATGGCTTACACGATCTTGACGAAATTTTGGATTTAAGAAGTCGTAAACTGTTTTAGAAAGACTGCATATCAATATTTAAAAAAATTTAGTTTTGGAAATTTGTATAAATTTTTTTAAAAAAATTTGATTTTTAGAAATACATAACTTCAAAACTGTAACTTTGATTTTTTTAAATTTTTTGTCAAAATAACTTCTATCAAGATCTAAAACTTTGCATACTCGACTTTTAAAAAACTGTTTAAAAAAAAAGTGAACAATAAAAAACCGTTTATTGGAAAAACTGCTCCAACGATTTTGATTAAATTTTCATCATTCATATGTATTAGCGATTGCAAAAGAATGGCGTTTTTAGATTTTTGCTTTAAGCCTTTGGAATATTTAATTTAATTTTTTCATTATTTTGCGTGATTTAATTCAATTTCCATAATTAATGTGTAGTTGGCAACCCTGTACCACAAAATATATTATGAAGATCTAGATAATACCAAAACCTTTAACTCGGCCTTTATATTTTGATATCGTATTTAGAATACAATCGCAAGTTCGTGCGACCCAGTCGTGTTCATTTTTTCTTTTCTACTCCTTCTTCCCTCCATAAAGCCATTTTACAAATGACTAGTGATGAACTAGTGAAGCAAAATGTAGATTCTAGAGAAAAAAGAAATGGCGGAGGGAATGAGAAACTATATCGGAAACGGAAACCGGAAAGGTAAGAATAAGGCTAGAGTAAAGGAAAACAATCAGATAAGAAACGAGAGGTAAGGTAAATGAAAATGATCCATAAACAGGAGCACGTAAAAAACAAGAAGTTACACGAAAAGCTAAATGAACTAAATAAATAAATAGTAAAACAAAACTGATGAAAGAAAGAGGGGGAGGCAGCAAGCAGGATCATGCTCTTTCATTAACCCTTTAACTCGGCAACCAATAGACAAATTTTAAAACTCAAGAGAAAGGTGAAGCTCGTGGCGTAGTGGTTAGTACAGCGTTGCTAGATTGGGGGTTGTCCCCCATATTAAGAGGTCTTTTTATCCTTCAGGGGGAAATCTAGGGGGGAGGGCGGAAATGTTTAGGGGGTTTACTTTCAAATCAGTGAAAATTGTATTTTGAGTGACAATAATACCACTTTTCTTTTTACAGATTTTGAAAACTCGTATGTGAAAACTGAAGACGTTACAGCACAACAAGTTTATTAAGGTAAGCGTGTGTGTGCTTACGTATTGACATTGCTCACATTCAACGCACCGGGAGTTCGAAAACTACTGTAAGTTTTCGTCACTCTGATTGGTCAAAAGTGTCAGAAGTTTCAGCTGACATTTAGCTGACAGTAAGATCTTTTTTTTTTCGAATATAGATTTTCAGACAGAAAAAACAGTCTTAAAAAACTTAAGATAAGATTTAGTTGTCAAAACAAGAAAAACAACCGATATGACAATCGGACTTTACTTGGTATTCTTGGGTTAGTTTCTTGTTTTACTAGTTTTCGCTATACTCGTTGAATTTAAATAAATTATTTTTGATGTTTGAATATTCTGTTTTGAAAATTTACATTGAAAGTGAATTTATCAGCAACGAAAATATAATTTTGAGGGCATATGACTATAATTTTCTTCGTCAAAATTGAACAAAACGAATTTAATGTGAATACTACTTTACAAAATTACTTGGAAATCGAATTCCTGAATTTCAAACTGTGAAAATCTGCATGTTTTCGAATTACTTTTACCACTAACTATGTAGAACCGAAAGGTGAATCACAGTACCATTTTACATCTGACACAACGTTAAATTACATTCATGAACTGACAGAATAAACTTTGAAGTTTCGAAGCTGCATTGAGTGCGAGCATTTTCAAAGAAACAAACGACTTCTCATGTAAGAATTTGCAGGAGCGATTGCAGGATAATTTAGAGTCAAAAAAAAAATTCTGTTTTTTCTCCACAGACGATTAGGTACTGCACAAATTGAACCAAGTGTTAACGACTTGATTACGCATTTTCGACGAGTTTGCGAAGATCCCGATGCAGTCCTTCTCGAGTAGAACTTGATTCCAATGTGGAGTTGAATAAAAAAAAATTTGGGGCTTTTTTCAAGAAACAGACTTTTTCTGAAAAACTAATAAAAAAATGTTTTTTTTTATGTTATTTATTAAAATTGTTTTTTTTTGGCAATAAAATTTAAGCTTTCTTACTTCATAAAAATACTGAACTTCATTCAAGAACACTAAGATTAAAAAGAAAACAAAGGAATAAATTTTTTTATTTTTTGCTCACTCTAGAACAAAATTGACGAATTTCGAAAAGTTCTGTAAGTCAAAATAAGATTCAGAAAATTATTTTGTTTGTTGTAGTTTAATTGCTCACTAAAGCTTTTCGTCAGCATTGATTAGTTTGGGAGAAAGACATCCCATACCCCGATTTATAGTACGACAAAATTGGGCAGATACGCACACTTCAGGTATTCAGGTATCAGACTCGAACATCACATGACCATTTTTCTGTTCTCACTAAAGTTTTACCATGAAATTAATTCATGTTGGCCAATTATGGTTCAATTATAAAAGCCACAGTCCAATTACCGAACCCTCAAAGTCCTAAAATACTCCTATAAGTTCAATTGGTTGAATGGCATTGGCATGCAAGTGTGCTGTAATAAAAGAAATATTCAGGTTTACAAAAATATTTTAAACGCCAACACGTTTCTGTTGTTCCTCGTGAGTTTTATTCCAACATTCCATTTTAATCGATTTGCCATTGTTGCATAAATAGTTTCAGCCAATAATTGCAGCTGCATCATAAAAAAAAAATTCCAACATATTTCGGTTTGACTCTCAAAGTTCCAAATTCCAATTTCAGACACAAATTGCTGCTAAAATTGCATTCAACAGATATCGTCTGCACGATTTTATGCGTGATGTCATTATCTCGCATTGACATACATTGGTACATAGTTTGAATCATCAAAAAGGAAATGCCAATCTTCCGGCAAAATGGCTTGAAATTGGTTCTCGACCAAAAAAGTGGTTGAGTTGGTACTCGGCTGGAAAAGAGCGTCTTCACGAGTGAGCATGTGTATGTTATTCGTGGAACTGATGTTGTTTTCGAAAGGCATTCCTTTGTGCAACCCAAATGTCTTTCGGAAACTGTTTTCCGTTCATCCGTCTAAGGACCAAACAAAATAATTCATAACAATCATAACAAAACGAATCGAACACAGTCTGAAAGAAAAAAAGAATCTAAACACGGTACAGCGGCGCTAAAGGTAAACGAAAAAGGAGAAAACCCTTAACAGGCGGCCATGACAACAAAGCAGCTCACACAAACAAACACGACGAGTCATAAATCAATTTGTTTCGGATCATAAATTTGTGTTGGGGTCCGTGACAAACGATCGCCTCTAAGTCCAACAAAAAACGAAACTCGCATGCTTCACTCAACTTCTCTGGAGGCGATTTATGCCTAATGAATATGAATTCCAGTTTTCTGTCACTCTTTAATGAGATTCTCACTTTTTTTTTCTTTCTACCAGAGCATCTATTTGCTCCTGGTTCTTCCTTTTTGTTTAAAAATTCGTTTCATGATTTCTTTTGTTTTTTGTAGAGAATGTTTCTCGTCAAGTTGATGTGGTCAGGATGAATCGTATAGGGCTTAAAGAGAAATTTACTTGCAAGATTGACATTCCTTATAAAAAAAGGCATGCGACATTGCAGCGGTGGCACATAATGAAGGTACATGTTTCGAAAAGCTGTAAGGTTTCCAAATGATGCTCTACGTGTGCCCATACGAGATTTAAAAGATCGGAGGGCTTTTACCAATCGAGAAGGATTATAACTTTGGCCCACATCGCATAGCTTTTAAAACGGCTGTCAACCAATCTCCTGTCTACAACCACGTGGTCAAAAGATTGTTTCCTTCAGCAGAATTCTTCCTTCGAAGAATAGCTGATTTACTAATGGCTTGATGACTTTTAGGCTTTTCAGACCGTTTTTTAAGCACTTTGACGATACTCGTTGTCTGTAGTCTGGACTTATTCTCTAATCAAGTTTCTTTGCGACAAGTTTAAGAAGCTTAAGTCGGAGTTGCCAGGTCTGACTTACATAGCAAAAGAAGGAACCCTGTTAGTAGATTGCACATCCAAGCAACTTGCAAACCAAAGCCGAAAACATCTTGCCAGAAATCGAACTCCTCAGCTTGATAGTATGACCTGACCCCAGGTCCACCCTAGACTCTTGTGTCAAAGCAAAGTCGTGAAGAAAATTCCAAACACCGTTTCTATAGTAGAATGAGTTATTCCGCTTGAAAACGGTAGACATAAAGAACTCCCATCAGCACTGAAATGCTTACCTACTTAATTCTTGTGTGTAAAGTTGAGTCAAGACATACAGGACAAGACAAGGTCTCATCTTGTTACTAAGACTTATTGCCAATATTTTCCACCTGTCTCCTTCGTGTATTACTAACAATGTGTAAGGCGACTGACCGACGTTTAATTTAAAGTCCTGGTGTCAGTGTTAAACAATTTTTACCTTCAAGTGATTGAAAATTAAAAAAACAAAACCATCCATCAAAAGCCCAAGACGAAATAAACAATTAACGTCGCATCGCTGTTACTTGAGCTTGTGTACACGTACCATTGCTTAATGTGCTTGTGTGTGTGACGTCTTTCTTCAACTTTTCGGCCATAAATAACCCGAATGATTGACAGTGCTGACAGTTTTGATCGATGGTCATCGGCCAACGGCAGAAATATGTTCGAAATAAATATCATTGTGATGTTCGCAATGCTTCCAAGTTTGAGACAGCCTATACCTACTCTGCTGTATAAGAGAACAGCAGTGAAAAGTGAAAATCTCGTAGGAGCAATGCCAACAATGTGCGCGCATGTTGGCCTCCATGGACATACAAACGACGAATGGATAGACGGATGATTTGGTCAGTGATGTGAGAGGGTGGCTGGCAGCGGCGGCGACGGTGGGGAGTCAATGGTGAGAATTCGCATGTGGACAGCTCTTCAACTTTGCTGATGGAATTTTTCGGCGGCTATATTGCTGCGTTTGATGAACGACAATGACTACGCAACGGCACAGAGTTGAAGTCATCATCGTCATTTGGAGGATTTATGTCATCCGACTGATGCTACTGGTGCTTGAGCTGCTGTTCTCGTTGCTTTTGATACTACTGATGCTTACTACTACAACTGTGAAGGGCATATCGTCTTTGGAGCGGCATCCAAAGGGCAAAGGACCTAAATGGCACAACCAACAACATCAATTTACATACAATGGATGCTTTGGTTGGAGATGCGATCCAAATACTGCTTACAAGGACAGACAGCCGGACTGACTGTGACAGCTCAAAAGTCGATTGATGGAATGCTCCTTTCTTGTGATTGGCAGGAGTAATCAGTTCACTAGCCAGGGTTGATGTGGAAGTTTTTGATGACGACCGCAGATAAGTGGTGGGAAAGGATAATGAACTGAATGAAAGCGAATTTCTATACGACAACCATTATTTTTGTGTTTTGACATAGGAAGAGAGAAGACACTGTTTTGAAATGAGTTTTTCAACAAAAGGAAAAAACATAAGCAGATAAACTGGGACAAACATCTACTTTTCAATTACCTGGAAGCACAACCGAGATAAAAGGAAGAGGCTTTGAGGGATAAAGACTTTGGGAACTTCAATCGCCATCGTCACTTTGATCGAATATTGAAGATTTTCGACAAAGGCCGTTGACAGTAGATGAGTAGAGTCGTTGAGGGATGAGCCGAGATAAGAACAAAAACTAAGAGACAATCAGCATGATTGACTGATTAAAGTCTCTGCCTTTTTGAACTGCATTACCAATCCAATGAAAAAGAAGTTTTTAATGGCTTAGTAGGAGGCTATTGCCTACTTAAGTTTGTGAGCAAACACTCCGTAGATCAGCTGTATGAGCTTATGCAATGGTGGAAAATCATTTCAGTTCTTAAATGTCTCGCCCGTCTTAAAATCCTCATTAGTATAAGTTTCAATCCATCCAAATAGGGTAACAGATATTTTAGACAGTTAGTTGGCTTCAAGATAAAAAAGTCGGTTAAGGGATCGATACAAAACAGATGGTTAAACTTTAGATGTGGGGCTTGAACAATCTTCTACGTCTTGTCTAGTTACGTTTACGCACTATCGCTGTAGATCCAATGGGTAAGGAATAAGAACATTCATGTGCGAGAGAGAGAGAAAGAGTAAAAGAGAGAGAAAAGCAGAAAGCAGACAGACACATACAAATACAAGACAAAGAGACAGAGAAGTATAGATACAACAGAGACAGAGAGAAAGAAACACAGAGAAACAGAGAAACAGAGAAACAGAGAAACAGAGAAACAGAGAGACAGAGACAGAGAAAGAGACAGAGACACTGTGAAAAAGGGAAAGAGAGAGAGAGAACAATCCCATGTTTTAAGGAAGTCTGCAACACATTTAAGACATACTTCCTTTGAAATTTTGTGAAAAAAGCGATATCAAATTTGTTTTAGTTTTAAATAGAGCATTTCAAACGCTGAATCCTTACAAGTCACACGTCTTTACAAACTATCACCAGCAGTGCTAGAACACCAAGAATTTATTCGCAGCTTTTTACTCCAACTGTTTCCGTCAGAAAAGCTAGCTTACTAAGAGCACCCTAAGATCACTGATATCATTTGAGAAAGGGATTACGTCCTTTGATAGCAAGCTTATTCAAACTAATGGTATGAAGTTAAAAACTGAAAAACTAGAAATTTAACCGAAAGAATTATGATGTCGTCGGTAAGTGCCAAGCCGAAACCGAGGGCGTCCTCTTCACGAGACGTAGAAAATTAACTGGTCTGACGCAACATACAATTACAGGCGTCAACATCCCTTTTTCAAATGAAGTCAAACATCTCGGAGTAGTCCTAGACAACAAGCTTCTTTGGTCTAAGCAAGTCGAGTCTAAAACTACTAAACCACTGTCAGTCTTCTGGCAATGTAAAGGTACTTTGGCAAGACATGGGGTCTTTCACCGAAAAGGGTTCTTTGAATCTATACGGCTATGATAAAACCAATCATCTCCTATGCGTCAGTTGTTCGGTGCTCTCGCGTAAATACGTTATTGCCTCCTTTGCCAAACTTCAAAGAACAATTTTTCTTGGTGTTACTGGGGCCTTTCCCAGCACACCGCGAGCTGCTCTCGACGAACTGCTGAATCTTCCTCCCCTTGATACCTACATCATGGGGTGTACTCTCAAGACCATTTCTCGTGT